>CM057384.1:133930665-135180665 GCA_030015415.1 Cynopterus sphinx
CCCAGACCTGGAGGGCGAACCATTACTGGTCCATCTAAACCAAGGACGGCATCTCATTTCTCTGGACAGGGACCTGATATAGGTATAGGAATGAGACCAACACTGTCCAATGGTATGTGAGGGAAAACCTGCTTCAGAGCTTCTGGGTTTTTTTTCTCACTGATACGAAGTCGCCCAGGGGGAAAACAATTGCTTTTTCTATCTCAGGATACTGTTGTCAGCATATGATGTCAAAAGCAGTAGCAGCCATCTTGCGAACAGAATGGAAGCCAACCGAAAAAGGAATCCTACACACTGAAGGTGGCACAGCACAAAGACAGAATAGGGGTCTCTGATAATAATGTTGAGTCACTGACTTAACCAACCTTGAAACTGAAGTACCTCTGGACTTCTTGTTATATGGAACATCCTCACCTTTTAAGCAACTTTAGTTGGGTTTTCTATAATTTGCAGACAAAAGCATCCTAACTGATATAGAGATTATATTGGTTGGCTGGGGCTGCCATAATAACAAAATACTACAAACTAAATGTCTTAAACATCAGAAACTTACTGGCTCACAGTTCTAGAGGCTAGAAGTCTGAGATCAAAGTGTTGGCAAGGTGTTTCCTTCTTAGGGCCAAAGGGAAGGATCTGTTTCAAGCCTTCCTCCTTGACTTTTTTAGATGGCTGTCTTCTCCCTGTGTCTTTTCACATTGTCTTCTATGTATGTCTCTGTGTCTAGATTTCCTCTTTTTCTAAGGACACCAGCTATATTGGATTATGACCTACCCTAATGACATCATTTTAATGTGATTATTATCACTATAAAGACCCTATCTCCAAATAAGGTAACATCCTGAGTTACCAGGGGTTAGGACTCTACTGTAGCTTTTTTTTTTTTTTAGAGAGACACAATTCAACTCATAACAGAGACCTTTTAAAAAAAATCTAGTAAAAGCCATGGATACTCTGTAGAAAAATATACATGTATATGTATACACATACAATTTTGTTTATAATTTCAGGAGATTCATGGATTCTTAGGTTAAGAACCACAACTCCAGAATCTTCCTAAACAAGACAAACACTTGAGCATTCCCCCTCCACACAGAGAAGCTTATACCAGTAACTGCCTCAGGAGTAACACGGATTGACTCCATGAAAGAAGCCCCAGGCATGAGTCTACAGGAGTTGAGCAGGGCTGTTGAGGACAAGATATTGTGGCCATTACTCATTCATAGGGTCACCAGGAGTTGGAGCTGACTCAAAGGCACGTAACATACAACATCACATTGCAGGTTAATTCCAAAGATTCTGTGTTATGAATTTACAAAGGCAGGAAAGAGATATTTCACTGAATGAAGGTTATGATATGATCATCACAAAGCTTTAGGAAAAAGTTACCAAAAGGGTCTTCTCTTAGAGGATGAAGTCAATGAAATTCTTTATCTCATTAAAAATATTTAGAGATAACTTGGGTGAGATTTTTCTACATCTGAATTTCTAATATTAAATGTTTCTTATAATTAAATAAAAATACACAATCTATGGTGAAAATTATTAATTCCAAAAGAGAACATTTTATTTTCATTAATCCCTTAATATTAAATAAGGTATAAAAAATACAAAAGTTAAGATCCAACCACTGGGAATACAGAGCCTTTCAACGCTTGCTTACATGGCCCAGCAAACCTGTGTTGTCAACAAGGCTGGAAGGAGCACTGGGGCCCGGCAAAATGGCCGGAAGCAAAATTTAGAGAGAAGTGGGAGGGAAACTAACCATCTGGGTGCAACATCGATGTAACTTACAACACGTGAAGGACTAGAAAATTCTGAAATTTTGTGCTATTTGGCTCTGACAAATAGTATTTGAAATCATTAAGGGCCATTTGTGAACTGTGGCAATTAGGTTAAATAAGTTTGACTTTTGCTCTGTAGAGATAAATAACTTAAGGTAGCAGTAATGATAGGGATAGCAAACAGACTCTTTCCTTCTTAACATCAAAAATTGCTACATAAAAGTTAAATTATAAATAAAGCAAGTGTCCTAAGGACAAATTAATGAAAAATTTGATTATCAAGACACCTCTGAAGTTGATATAAAGAATCAGGACATTTGCAAAAACATGTGGCAAATGATACACAAAATCCTTTATTAATGAGACTAAGAAGTTGTACAATTTTTCTTCCTCAGAGCTACAAGTGTAGGATCCACACTGAGTGATAAAATTTAACTCTGCCTGAAGAATAGGTAGACACTACCTGGAGAATGTGTGATTTGAAATGGCCTTGAAGGATAACACAGAAGTTTTCCAGATAAAATTGAAGAGACAGGCTAGGTCAATGTTAGGAAAGTCCTTTTGTGAAGGCCTGAGGAATGTGAATTTTATCATGTAGGACCCAAGGAATCAAATAACTTTTATATGTAGAAATATGACTAGCTTTGTTTTTAAATATCTGTGACAGCAGCGGATAGACTTTTTCACCATTGAACACAGCAACTAACAATGCCACACAACTAACAGATGCTCAATTAATACTTGATTGACTGGCTAAAGCTTTAGGAAAGAATCATCAGAACTGCAGATTGACATAAGCAAGAGCTAGTCCAAAAAGCCAATAGTGGGTATTGACATAAAGATATGAAAAGTATTTAAGGCTTGATGCTTTTCTTTTTTGTTTGTTATTGCTCAAAAAAGGGTGAGTTTTATGATCTATAACCAAATGAAGCCAATTCTTCTTTTTCTACATTAATATGACTTTATCTGGCTTAAAATAGGAGGACAAAGCAAATCAATAACCTTATCTAGAGGAAATAAAGCCATGTAAAATTGCATCTAAAACATCAATGTTTATTTTGGTCTGTAAGCCCTTTTCGTGCTTGGCTGTACAGTCTACAATCATTCCTGAAATACAAGTGATTGGGCTCTTCTGGGCCCACCAGTTCAGGGGAGGGAACATTTATCTACCGTCAATTCATGGGACACTAATCTCCTTCCCACTCCTCTGATTACAAGCAAGCAGGATGCTAGAGGAAAGGCCTCAACAGATGCTTTAAAAATAAATAAATAAACCCAGCCCCTTCTGCTCCAGGAACACAGAAAAGATTGGCATTAATACAAGAGAAAGTGATCTGCCCACACAAAAGCCCATTTGAAGGAGGAGCAAACCCTACAAGCCAGCCTGGCATTATTGCTAGGAAGACAGCACACTTGTTAAAAATGTATATTTTAATTTTCTGTATTGCAAAAGGCCCCAATTTGCCCAGGGATCTAGCTAAGCTGCCATTTTCTACTACGACAGAGTCTAATCTTTATTTAATGGATTTAGCATCTATCTTTACTAGAGTGGTCTCTAAGGAAAAGGGGAGGGGAGAATGAAGGGGCAGAGAAGAGATGATCAGATCCCCCCTCCCCCTTTCATCCATTCGGTGCTCATGTTTGTGTTCAAAATTCAATTACCTCCTTATTGATACTTCACAGAGATATTTAAGCTGCAAACATGAAGCCCTGATTTCCCAAGGGTCCATGCCCCTCTCTATTTCACTGCTCTGCTTCCCCCTGGGTGAATTCCTGAGGCGTCCATATTAATAGGTAATCAGTCACAATTCATTTATTAAACAGCTAGCAAGGTTTATCAGCCTGCCCTGATTAGCCCGAAGAAACCACTGAATTCCTAATTTATTTATGGAAATGTAAGTGTCTTTCTGAATTCCATTCAGGAGCTGCAGGAGTGTTTTGGTCTTAGCACACTGCAATCTAACAGGCAGCACAAGCAGCAAGAGAACCTTCCAGGAAGAAGAGCTGCTTGCCATCAGAAGGCAAAGAGCCAGGGACATACACTGCAGAGATTCTTCTCCTGGCTATGGGATTTGAGTCCACATAATCCTTGGATTAGTACTTATTTGATTGCTTTCTGTTTACATAAAAGAGTTTGAAATGTTGTCACTAGGCAGCCATTACTATCCACTGTAACAAAAATCAATCTCAGGGATGCTGCTTTTGATTGGCAGAAAAGTGGCCCTTAATGGAGTAGAATTGAGGACCTCAGTGAGTTAAAAGACAATAATTCTTAGCAGAGTTAAAACAACATCACACTGGAATACAAACCCAAACTACTAAAATAATACTTTTCACGCATTCATCTTAGAACAGTAACTAAACCAGGTCCTGTTTTAATCTTATACTATTCTAGGCTGCAGTGACACAAGAGCTTTGCATATAATTTCTACAATTTTAATCAATTAACAATTCACCCAAAATTGCCCATTACTAATTAAGAGGCCAATACAGATTAAATAAAGCTCTTAGGAGTAACATTAAAACCCACGCTAACTGCTCCAATAGATGCAATTAGAAAAGAAAATGTTTTAAGGGACATGAGCAGATCATTTAACCTAGACTCTTCTTTTTTTTTCAGCCAGAATTAGGACTGGCTTCTTCCGTAAAATGATAAAATATAAAGAATATAAAGACTATATAGCCAATGTTTCAATGCCAACAAAGAATGCTGCCAATGTTTATGTTTGTGTGGGTTATCCATGGCCAATATTTTCAAATCCTAATCTGCCTCCCTCATATACTACGATTAAGGGCAACTTCCTCATATAACCTAGTGTATGCAGTAAAAGGCAAATCACAATCATGAGAAAAACATCAAATCCCAGGTGAGAGATATTCTACAGTGTACTTGACCAGCACTGCTTAAAACTGTCAAGATCATCAAAAAACAAAGGAAGTATAAGAAACTGTCATACCCAAGAAGAGCCTAAAGGTAGAGATGATTATTAAATGTAACTTAATTATGGTATCCTGGCTGGGACCTGGAACAGAAAAAGGACATTAGGGTAAAATTAAGGAAATCTGAATAATGCATGGGAAATAAGTAAAAAAAAAGTGAAGTTCATTCATTGTAACAAATGTACCACAATAATGATAACAGGGAAAACTGCGTGTGGGCTATATGGAAACTCTTCTTCACAATTTTCCTGTAAGTATCTTAAAACTATTCTAAAATTTAAAATTTATTTAAAAAACAAAGTGACAATTACAATGTGGCCAAATCATAAATAAGTAGTTTTTAAATTTTTACAAGGGAAGCTTGAAGATATACTTTCAAAAAAAAATATTTCACTGAACACAGTAATTTTAGAATATTGAAAGAGCACATATTTTTAATGAAAATTTTCATATATATTTATTTGTTTCTACCTAATAGAAAGAGTAAAAATATATTTAGTTCTTAGTATATTACGTTATCAGTTTTAAATGTATTTTCCAGAAAATGTCATCTCTATGCAAAATGTCAATGACTATTATAATTACAATAAATGGGAAACCCCCTGAAGCTCATGTGAGCACATGCATGGACACACACGCATGCACACACAAATATACAGAACTGAAAAAGGCAAACCAGTTGTAATATTAAAATAAAATATAATTGGGAGAGGTGTCTGCAAAGAAAATCAATATATCTTCAAACCAAATACTACCACTCTTTAGATCGGGTTAACGTTATGTTCCCCTCCTTGAGTTTGAATAATCAATAAATGATTTGTATATACTTAAGCTGAAGATGAAACAGAGGCTCAAGATTTCAAATACAGGAGCATCGACTATTCCTACTCCCAAATTAGTAACTGCATGCATTAGGATTCTGTTAATAACTCCAAAGCAAAACATCATGAAATTTTCTTATAAACCCTAATGTCCTAATATGAACTGTCCAATACATAAAAACAGTTTAGTGGTCCTGGCTTCTATAAAACCAGCAGGGAAAAGTAAAATAGTATATCATGGCAGGCAAAATATCCCATCAGCAACTGCTGTGGAGTCAGACAGCCTGAATTAGATTCACAGCTCTTGGGCTAGCCCAGGCCTTTGTGAAGGATCAAATGGGGTCAGTGGTCCAACTTAGTGCAGTTGTGAGGCCTTGGGAACTATGCACTTAAAGCACTTAGCACAGTACCTATTAGTAGGTGTACTCATTAATAATGGCTATTGAAGATATGCTTATCAATATGTTCTCAGGCACACAATGCCTACAGGTAGAAAACAAAAAGTAAATTGAACAGTATTGAAACAACTAGAGTCCATCTGTCAAGTCCATTAACATCAACATGCTACTCTTAAAGACAATGCACCCACTTGATGCACTTAACAACCTAAAGAAAGGGGAAGGCAAAGTGGTTATTTGTCACCTATATTTAATAGCTGAGAGAAAGAAAACTTGGGCAGGTTAAGTGATTTGCCTACAATCAATATTTAATAATGAGCCAAGTAAGGATTTGACTGTAGTTCTTTTGACGTCAACTGACTAGTTTGATCATTGGCTTCCCATTCTGCATGATAGGCATTTTTAAAGTCCTTTGGTTGATAACTCTTGACTTCTCTGAAATATTGCTCTAATCCATGTCAAATTCCTTACAACTAAAACCATTATATGCCACAAGGTTTCTTAAACCCCAGTGTTTTCATCGAGCACTATCATTTTAAGAAAATGTCAATATGAAGAAAGAGAAATAATTCAAATATTATTTCATTTGTATTAAAATAACCAATAAAAACAGACTGGTCAATCATTTAAATTTTTCTTTTAATTTTATCAATAAATCTTGGTAACATCTTTGTCCAAAGCAATTAGCCATTATCTCAATCTTGATTTATAAATATTCCTAAATTCAAAATAGAAAAGAAAAAAAGAGACATGGCCAAAACCTTTCTGAATATTCTGTCCATTAACATCCATTTAAAGCAATACCACATTAAACACACTTCCTATTAAAGGCTATTGTTCTAGGGTTATATTGTGGAAAAATATGTCCTTTAGATTTGTGACTCTAAATTTTATTTTTTTTTTCAATATAGCAAAACATGAAACAACAAATGGGCAAAAACATGAAAATGTTCTTTCTGGTCTACTTGTCCCACCCAGTATGTGACCCTTTATTGCTCCTACTGTAAAAAGTTACTAAGAGTTACTCCTGTGTACCCACATTTTAACAAAAAACTTCAAAGGGAATACTGCCATCTATTGAATCACAGTCACTACCATTCTTTATTATAGTGATACCTCATTTAATGAATCTGGGTACAAATTTTTTAATACTAAGGATATTTACGTTATAAGAAAACTTTTAAGGCACAAAAAATTATACACATTCATAGATACTCACGACAAAAATACCTCAGAAAACAATACCTATTATTTTTATTAATTTTTAATAGGTTTGCTCTAAGCAATATTTTGAAATCTGGGGGGTTCCTTCTCTTCCTCTGCAATATCCTCTTTTCCAGACTGGCTGGAAAACTACTCATGCTTGATAACCTTCTTTCATGAGCTTCCCATATCAAACCAGAAAGGACACACTGACTATTTGACTTCAGAGTGAATTAGTCTCAATTTCTATCTCTGCCACTACTTGCCTTTAAAAATATTTTATCTAGCTAAGTTTTTAAAGTATAACATACATGCAGAAAAATGTATAGATCATAAGTATGCATGTGAGGAATTTCACAAAATGAACACTCCTGTGTAACAACCAACATATATCTATATAACCATTATCAGCACCCCAGAAGCCTCCCTCTTCATGATCCCACCAAGCCACCACCATACCCCCAATGCAACCACTATTTTTATCACTATAGATTAGCTTTGCTTGTTTTGAACTTTATATAAATCATACTGTATATTATGTACTCTTTTGTGTCTTGCTTCATTTACTTAGGTTATGTTTCTGAGACTCATTCACATGTTGTTGCACATAGCAATAGTTGTTCATTTTCATGGTTATATATTATATTGTATAAACATATCATAACTTATTTATTCATTCTACCATCATTGAACTTTTGGATTGTTTCTAGTTAAGGTCTATTATAAATAGTGCTGTTCTGGATATTTTTGCATGCATCTTTTGGTAAAAAAATTCTGCATTTCTGTTTCAAGGGCATATATCTAGCACTGAAATTATGAGTCACAGGGTATTCTTATGATCAGCCTTAGTAGATACTGCTTGTTTTCCAAAATGGGTTTAACAATAATCACTTGACATTTAAAGTTTCATATTTCTCAGCAAAAGCCCAATCTTTCAACTGTAAATTGTTGCCAGTTAAAAGACTCTGAGATACTTGGAAGGATATAGGAAGTACTTAGAGGAAAAGAGGTCAGAGAGTTGTTGAGATCATACCATGAGAATCTTCCAGACCCTCGGCTCCCCCTTGAGGACTAGGACCTAGAGTCCAGGAGTAGTTAGAGGACGATTTTGAGAACAAATGAGTCTGTATCCCATGTCATTGTACCCTAATAGCAATTTACCAGTAGGTTTCTTCTACCCAGGTTCTCCTACGTACTCACTAAACTCTAATCGATACCTTGAACTTCCAGATAAAGATATTATTTTTGAGCACGAGCTAAATTGTTTCAGCTAGAACTCAGAGGCATTTTTATACCATAACTTCCCTCCTATCCAATTACATAGAATGTGTCTAATAGTAAAGAGGTTTCTAAAACACAAGATTACAGAATTGAATCAGAATTACTATAATGAGAACCCCTCCTCCAAGATTTCTCCTATTTATAATGCCAAAGACCCTTGTCGATAACACGAGCATACCATGCCTCACTTCATTCATGTACTGACTGGGTCTAGTGTATAGTCTTATCTCATCATGATAGGACAACTTAAAGGCAAAAAGGAGACAGCTGCCAGAATATTTTAATACCTATGAATTTAGAGAACTGCTCTATTATCAGTCTAATCATTTTGTAGAGTTATAAAAATATCTGCTACAAGAGTGGTGTTATAAGTATGTGTCCTTATGTGCCTGGGAGTAATAAGATACCACATAGCCCTGGGTCAAAGTCTGCCAAGTCAGGACTGATACATATCAGTGTTACTGTGAATTTTAAAAACTGCTCTGGCTAATCTTTTTTTAAAGTTCTCGTTTGTTTATTTAAATAGAAATTAGATGCAATAGGAACCAACTGCTTCAGTGCTTCAACAATGAGCTATGCCTAATGAAAATTCAGAAATCATCACTGCATGTCATAAGTTAAAATTTAGCATGTAGAAGACTAAAAGAAATTAATATATTTTTAAAATTAAGGGTGTTTGAGACTCTCATTAGTAGTAAATCCATTCAGCATAGAAAGCAGAAATAATCAACATCATTGTCAAGGTGCAGGCCAAATTCACCTTAGATTTGATGGTGGCTACTTTCTTATCTTTTTGTTGCCACATACCGGATTAAAAGGGTAAAACACAGAGGCTGCTACACAGCCAGGTGGTCAAATTAACATGTAAGGTTACTGTGCCTCCCTAACAACTTAATTATTGCTCCAGATGTGAACAAATATACAAACGAACAATGCCTTTTACTATACTAGCAAACTAGGCTGTCAGCAGAGAAAATGGGTATGAGAAAAAAAGGATTTGTGTAAGTTAATCAAATAGTAACTGCTACGTGGACTCTTACCATGAGGAGGAAACTAATTTGTCCATGATGATATGTTATATTTCTTTCTTTCATTCCAGGTTAAATACCACCTTTTTAGACTACCCACTCACCCTCAGCCCACTATGATCTCTCATTTCTGAACTCCTATGGTACTCAAGCAGCATTTAGTACACATGCTCTCTTGTACTGTATAATCTTTTTACACATTTGCCTTGTCACCCTAATCAGATTATAAATGTCTTAAAAGGAGTTTATGTATTTTTGACATCTAGGGTTTAGCACAATGCTTTTCAAAGTAGGCCAAAAATAAATGTTTATTTATTATGATAAATATAAATCCTAAAATATAGATGTGAACCGTTGGTAGGGTCAGATGTTAAAATAAGTACCAAGGACGATGAGATTATTTCAAATCTACTTTGGGAAAGAATAAATGGAAGAGAAGAGGTAGAAGAGACTCATTCATAAATCGAAGGAAGTAGAATAGAAAATCAGGATACAGCCAAAAAAGGCCTTCAATTCAGAACAGGTCTATAATGGATTTCTTCAAATTTGGGGGAGGCCCTAGGCCAGAGATGTTTGATGGTGGCTACTTTCTTTTTGTTGCCACTTACAGGCTTAACAGGGTAAACCCAGAGAGGCTGCAACACCGCCAGGTGGCCAAATTATGATGTAAGGATACTGTGCCTACCTTACAACTTAATTACAGGTCCATATGTGGATGAATGCACTATCTTCTGATGGCTTAAGGAAACCCCTAACTATGGGAATGTTCTATGTCTGTGCTGTCTATGTCTGTGCTGTCCAATAGAGTAGCTACTAGCCACACGTGGCTACTGAGCATTTGCTAGTACAATTAAGGAATTAAAATTTTAATTTAACTTTAAATAGCCACATGCATCAAGTGACTACTGTTTTGAACAGCACAGATCTGGAGGACCTCCAATAGCCCACAAGAGTCCCTGAAATCTCTATGCATGAATCTACTAAAGGCTTACACAAAAAGCAAATCAGGTATAAACAATAATTGCTATTAATAATAACCTCCAATTATTAAGCATTGTGCAGCAATTCAAATGACTAACAAGGAGAAGAAAAACGTCATATAAGAAACCTGAAACAAAACTAGTTAGCATTCACAATTTATTAGTATAACCTCTCTTCAATAATATTTAGGCAAACCAGAACTTTGAAGCGTTGAGAAAATGTGTCTAAAGAGCCTTGAATTTAAAAGACATTCAATGTTCCTATTTTTTATAGCAGTGAAAATTTCTACCACTCAATTTACATAGATTCTATTGAAGACAGATGCAACTAAAATTGGGTTTCTGTTTGCCTGGGAAGACAACTGATTTCTCCCATCACTGACCTGAAATGCTCCTGGAAAATTGCTTTGCTTCATTCATCATACTGCCACTCGCAGCAAGGCCCCTAAAGTTCATGAGACACAAACTTGCTTTGTTAGCCAAGCTGTTACACAAGAAACCTAAGTCCTCATTTCCCACGACCATTAATGCTTTCATAACTTGATTCCTGGAGCCTCTGAAGAAGAAAATTAGGGAAGAAAACACTTATTCAACTTTGGAGGAAGCCTCCAGTCAATGCCTTTAACATCCATTAAAGGCTATTTGTTTTTCCTCACACCTATCTGGAACAGAACATTCCTCATTTAACTAATCAAAACATTTAAAACACACAACAGGGTGCATGTCACTACACATATGTACAGCTGATGGTCTATGACAAAACTCACACCATACCCTTCAAAATTTCACCTTCATTATTTTCTATTTTAAAACAGTGTCCTGGGATTCTTAAAGAAAATCATTTACATCAAATCGTAGGTTGAACCACAGAACACAGATCAGTGAGTGGAACCAGTTGGTATAATAAGGATTCACTCATAAGGTCTAAGTATAATCATCTACTATTAGTCTAAAATTGGTACATCCAGGGGAATTCTGCGTAGCAACTGGGAAATGAGGCAAATCTACATGTACTGCTGTAGAAAGACTCCAAGATACACTGTGAGGTGGAAAAACAAGTTACAAAATAGTACATATATTATGATTTCATCTATATGTGGCAACAGATATAAACTTGATTATGCACAGAAAATGTCTGGAAGTGTTCATGGAGTAAGTGTTGGTGGCGGTTACCTCTCATAAGTTCAGCAGGTGAGGTTTTTACTTTTCATGTTATAGCCTTCCATACTATTTAAAAATTTTTTAAATCAAGAGTTTGTATTACTTGTATTACATTTACAATGTTTCTTGAAACACCTAGAGAGACCTCTCCAATGCTATCCTGAGACTAAGAAGACGGTGGTGGCTCTTCTTACTGTTGCAGTGTTGATAATTTAAAAAAAACTGTCAAAGCCATTCCTTTTCTGATTAAAGCTACTATAATGTTCCTAAAACTGCTTCTCTCAATGAATATATATAGTGGGGAGGAGAGAGAGAAAAAGTCACATGACAGAAACTGAGAAAAATAAAAAGGCACACTTCAAACAGGGCCTTGGGAAGACAAGACAACCCACAAGTGCTGCCAGCTCTAGGGCGGTAAATATCCCAGGAGAGCCATCACATTTCAATTACCATCACTAACATTACTTATTATTTGGCCCGCTTCAGTCCCTAAGGCAGGCGGCTTGTGATGACAATACCCGGCCTCTTCTTGTAAAACAATTCATTAGGCAAAGCAGAACAGCTGGGGCAGCCACGTGCAGGTTCTTAAAGCAACGCCCCACTGAGACCTCTGGCCCAGATTTCCCTTTTGGTGAGGGACAGTCACCATCCCTCTGACAGCTGTAGAGTCCTCCAGGGACACTTCAAGATTAATCAGTACTTCCTGTGCTGGAGAGGGCCATTTGATTTCTAACATAAACTAATGGCACTCCTGCTTTCAGCAGGTTACACCAGACATCAGATAAGAGGCTTTAAGGGCATTTTTATCTTGTTCTAATGCTCCAGAGTTAATGAGGCAGCAAAAGATATTGTCATAGAGCCCCGGTGTAGCTATATTATCCAATAAACGGACTCTTTCCAAGACAGGTTTAATATGGATCGAGGAGGTAAAGAATGCTGGCTTAATATTGATCCTGTTGAGGGGATGAGAATTCAGTCACCATATCAGCAGGGCAAAATCATGCATATTCTACAGTAGATAAAGTGCTACTTTGTAGGGGTTTGTCATTACATATTAGGAGAAAACTGTTGATTTTGATCATTTTAAGCCCTATAAACCCGATAGATTTATTTGGCATTTTGAGCTAAGTTTTCAAAAAATGCTTCTATACGAATGTACCTATTTCCATGTATTTTGCAAAAAACTATCCTTAGGAGCTAGATTTCTAAAAACTAGCAATAAAGCCATTATAAAAATAGCTTATTAATTATATTATATAGTTATATTAATATTATAGTAAAGAACATTATAGTTTTTAAACTTTTTTAACTAGTAAATTTTATTGTGCTAAACAGCAGAGTTCACACAAGATAATCAAATTATAAGAATGAAGTCCAATTCACAGATTAAAATCCATACATGAACCTCTAAAACCACTAATCTGCACTTTCTCAACATAACCATCACCTCACATTCTTCTACTTCTACTGACCAATCAATGTTCTTGCACAGGGCTCTTGTTCCCTGTGGCAGAGAATGTTGGTTACTTATCCCAATACCCATTTTCCCTTTCCTCCTTATCAACAGAACCCCAATTTTTAGCAAGTAAAATTACAGCCCAGAATAAAAGATTATTCTTTTGCAGCTAGGTTGGTCCAGATGACTACTATGCAAATTTCTAAAGGCTGCTAAAGAGGAAGGGAGTCAGTTTTGTGAAACTCCCTTTTTGCCCTTCTCCCTTCCCACCTTCTTCTGGCCCTTAACTCAGGCTTGATGGCTAGAGCTCTAGCAGTCATCTTGGACAATGAGGAATCCTTTAGAATGGAAGCCATGCACTAAGAAAGTAGAATGAAAAGAAGGAGGTCTTAGTCCTTGATGACAGAGTAGAGCTGCCCTACCAGTCCAGGCCTGTCTATCTCCAGCCCTCCTTTTTGTGGGGGGAAAAAAAAATTCTATCTGGTGTAAGCCACAATTATTTTGAATTTCTTATATGTAGTTGAACCATTCTAACTAACAGATCTGATATCAATCTTTTAGCCTAAAACCTTGATAATAGTTTAAGTTATTAATTTCAAAGATGCCTTAACAATACTTTAGCAAACAGAATTGAGGTTTTATAATGCACAATCCACTTCTACACTAAACTGTATTCTCCTAGTTACAGAGGCTTAAAATCTTGAAATCATTTTGACTCTTGTATGTCTCTAGTCTGTTACAATTTATATTTTCCTCCCAAAATCTCTCTCAACTGTCCCCTCCTTTGCATTCACACTGTCCTATCTAGTATAGGCAGTCACTACATTCTTGGACTGCAACAGCTCCCATCTCTCTAACCCATCACTTCACCCTTCAATTCTCCCTGGGGACTACTATCAGACTTTTGAAAAGGATTCCTCAGCCTTGTCCTTTAGGTTTTGCATAATCTAGCTCCTCCCTTTTCCAACCACACTGTAACCAATCCACACAAAAATTGCTTCCTAGTCTGAAGTGTCCTGCTCCCACAAGCCAATGTTAGCCATCGGGTCCTATTTCAAGTTTCAACTCTTTCAAGAGGTGTTCCCCCAATTCTTTACCTCACTTTTTCTTCTTTAGGGATCTGTGGGACCCACACTGAAGAGGAATGCATGGTGTGAGAAAGGCCAGAACATGCAGAGCTGGAAGTCCAAGATAAAAGTTTTTGATTTTATCCTAAAAGCAATGGGAAGCTATTGATGGGAATGAGGTCATGTGCCAATCTGCATTTCAAAAATATTACTCTGATTGCAGAGTGGAGTAGTTATCGGAGAAAAGATCGATTCTCCAGCTAATTTGGTTAGGAGAGAGTACCAGAAATAGATTAAAGAAGCTTGATAAAGTAGGTTGCAGAGAAAGAATTTAAAACTCAATATTCTAGAGGAAAATGATAGTCATTTGAGTAAATATACATTTACCATAAGAAAAACCTGGTAAATATTTATTAAAAGAACTGGTGCACAGAATTTAGTACTAAATGTTCTCTTATTAATGTCTCGACATTTACAATGCCAGCCTGAACACTGACAGGATCTGGTTTCTAAAAAAGCCTACATAATATATTTAGAATCAATTGAGAAATTTTGAATGTAGATGAATATTAGACATTTTGCAATTATTGTTAATTTTTCTTAGATGTAATAATAGCTACACATCTTATTATTATTATGTAGAAAACTTTCTCTAGACTATACTTAGGAGAAGACTTCTGAAGTATTCAAGAGTAAAGTGCCTGATGTCTGAAATTTACTTCCAAATAATTAAAGGAGGAAAAAAAATATGTGTGTGTGTGTGTGTGCAAAGAGAGACAGAGAGAGAATGCTTGTCCTAGCGCAGGAACTGGGGAGCGGCAGGCTCACTGGGTGTTTAAAATGTTTTCATAATTAACTATCGAAAGAAAGGAAGACTTAATTCTTCTTTAATTAGTGGAGAGGCCTTTTTCCTGACTTATTTTCAATATTAATTTTCATTTACTTGATAACTTGGAATAAAATTATACTTAACCTACATCTCCAAATAAGTCTGGGATCTTAAAAAGTCAAATACCACATGAGGATCTTCACTCAAGAATTTTCTACAAGTAGTGAAGAGATCAATACTCCAGCCCTCTCTTTAGTTTCCAGCCTGGCTACTCTTGGATTCCATTCTCAGTCTGATTAAGGAGAGTGAGAAAAAGAAGCTGCTTGTCTTTTTTCAATCTGTAGAGATGTTACCGAACCATTCTCCTATGTACCTATGTTAATCCTTTAACATAAAGTTATCAATTCCTGCTGTGCAGCTATTTCAGAAAATAGCAGGTACACAAATTTACATCAAATAATTTTTACTGTGTTGCTCTTTGGTTAATGCCACTATTCTCCAACATTGAGATTGTTGGCTAATTAAACCTTTGTTTTTACTAAACTTGACTGGTGACAGCAGCAAAAACAGAAGCAAACAACCACAAACTATTTTCCCTCTAACCAAGAGAAAAAATGCTTTTCCGGCAAAGCTAAAATATTATATTTTCCCTACCAATAAAACTATTTTCTAGGAGGAGACAAGATAGTCTTACTAATAGCAAGCCTTTCAACCTAAACAGTCAGACCTTCCTAGATTAATCTCATTCATTTTTGACTAACTGAGCGGACACAGGTAAAACTCTTTAACTTAGTCCAAACTTACTGTGCTCACAATCAGACTGCATAAAATAGATAAAAGATGAAAGAAAAAAAAAAAAGACGACGTCCACCACTTGCAAAATGGTATTCATTAAAGAAAACAATTTTTAAGTTCAAAAAACAAAATACAGAATTAAAGCACCAAGTTAAGAGGATGACTTGAGATTTTATTTGGTTGATTTTTTAAGGTTACTGTGTATATTTGTTAAATTAGACCTATTAAGCGATATGGAAGTTTTCCCAAACTAGAATTAGGTAACAGTGTAACTTCACAAGTTACTTACCATCAAGAACACTGCTTGGCATGATGGGAAAGAAGAAAATGAGTGAAAAAGTGTCTTTCTAATTTAGTACTATATGTTTTATTAATGCCTTGACATTTGTAATGCCTGCTGGAACCTTGATAGGATCTTGGTTTAAAAAAAAAAATCTATACAAGATTTTTAGAAACATTTTGAATGCAGAAGGATATTAGATATTTTTCAATTATTGTTAATTTTTCATAGATGTAATAACAGCATTATGATTATGTAAGAAACTTTCCTTATTCTTATAAGTTCTGAAGTATTCAGGGGTAAGATGCCTGATGTCTGAAACATCAGAAGGGCAAGGACTGCCTGACAAATGAAGAGGTCTGTGTAGCTTATTCCTTTCAAAGCAAGTAGTATCCTGTGTTAAGAAGAAATCCTATTATGGCAATATGAGAGATAAAGAATTAAAACCGCAGGTCATTTTAAATTTCATTTTAGCCATAATTTTCTCTAACCCTACTGTTCATCACAGCTTCTGGAAAGGAGCCAAACAATTTTCTATCATATCATCTCCTTTAATCTTCCCTCTCCCATCTAATGGTAGAAAGATGGCAAAAAAAATGCAAGCAGAAGAAGAGAAGTTAAAAGTACAGAGAAATCAACTAGATAATTCTCCATATTATATGGACTTGTATGCTGACTAAAGATTGAGATTTATCATGCATCTTATCCTCTCTTTGTTATACTGTACTGCCACCTACTACTCTTTTAAACTACCTAGCAGAAGGTTCAGGGTAAGCAAGGACAGTTTTGGTACTTGAGGGATCTGTTCACATATCAAATGTACTAGAAGAAAAATGTCTGTTTGCCTCTCCATCTATTTTAAAAGGGCATCTCTTAACTTCAGATCCTTTCATAATTGCTGTAAGGAAACAAAACACTAGAGAAATCCTAAAGGATCTTTAAAGACAGTAATATTAAGAATTTCCCTCTGTTTTAAACACTCCCTTTCTAATGCCGCATCACCTCTAGCAGTCAGGAATGAGCCATTAATAGCTGATGTAGTCATCACCAAAACTAGCTGGTCCAGCTCTTGAGGAGGAAAGAATGTTCTGAAAGAGAAATCCTGTTTCAATTCTAAGAAAATGGAAAAATGAAAAACAAACAAACAAACAAAACCCAAATTTAATGATCAACAATGACAGAAAATAAAGTCATTTTAAAGCCAATGTATAAAATGAAGTTAGAAAAGATTTTTCAAATCTACCTTATCAATATAAGTTGCATTTTCACTTAGAAAATGAACATTGTCCATGTTTTATTTTCAATAGTTATCCAAAACAAAGTTATTTGACCTTAAACAAACAAGAAAGGCCAAGGTCCAGTATCAATTCCTATTCTACCATTCCTACCTAATCTCCCAGCAAGTTAATGCAAATCACAGCAAGCACTTCAGTGCTGCTGGTGGTGAAGCCTGTTCCTCTCCCAAGAGACACCTGTAAAACAGGACAGTCACTGACAGCAGTACAATTACTGACACAGATACAGACTTTATGGACATGTTTATCTCTGCTGTAAATCCACACTCTCTCTCCACTCCGATTCATGAGTCATAAAGAAATTGCAGATAATGAAAAAGTTGGGGAAATTTACAGCATGTCGGAAACCTCAGACAGCCAGAAGAAATTAAAGAGCTGACTAGGGATAAATCACACAGGTACAATTAAAACTTCCCGCATATCTCCTTCATTTCCAAACTAAGGCACAATCCAATGGAGCTGATGAAAAGTTGAGGTCATGACTCCTCAAACTGTAATAATTTCTTAACTAACTGCATGTTAAAATTAGCCAACTCACAGGTCACGTGTAAATGCTGATTTCTTGCTGCTACTTTATTTCCTTTGCTCTCCACTAGAAGCACCCACAGAGCAATTCTGTCTGAAAACAGGCCAAACTGCAACAAGCAATAAATGGAAAGGTGATGTCCCCTCTCGTACTCCCATCACAGTAGGTGTAGGACATCTTTACCACCGCCACTGTGGATGGAGCATTAAAATGAGAAAGTGGAGCTACAATGGACAAATGAAATTGAAGGTTTCTTCTTCCCCAATAAATAATCATTCTGAAGGTTTCATTTGATCTCTTTTCAACATTCCAAACGATATTTTAAAGGACTGTTATGTTTGATACTAGAATAAGAATTACTTCTGGTGATATTTGTTTTTCGATGGCGGTCTGAGTTAATGGTCCACACTCTTATGAACCACCTCTGCATGTGCTTAAAAGTGGTATTGCTTTAGCAATGCCATTGCTCTCAATTACCCCACTCTTGTTTTTTACATTCATTCAGTCACAAAAGCTACAGGAGGGGAGAAAACACAAAAAGGCAAACCAAAACAAAAATCCCAGCCCTTATCAGAATTTACAAGTGCTAATTAATGTGCAACTCTTGTTCCAATGTAGCAAATCAAAACAATACCAAAGATAAGAAATAACATCTATTTCTTAAACAATAAGGATTAAGAGATCATCACTAGAATGAATGTGAGATAATTGTTGGCCTTTTATTCTATATGCTTATAAAGTCTTCTATGAAGTAAAAAAGGAAGATTCTATCAACATGTTGAATTCTTCCATTTTCCCCAATTCTTCAGATGAAAGTAGCAGATTTAAAAGACATAAATCCATACACTTATGTCTCTAGAAAGTAGAAATGCCAAAGACTTCACCACCTAATATCTATATAACTGAACGAAGAGTGTCAACTAAGTTATATATGAGTCAACACGAATCTTTGTTGATCTCTGTAGGATGAAACTGCAACCAAATTAGCTCTAACATAATTTTCAAATTCTGAGCCCTGTAGAGAAATGAAGATTAACAAGATTTTTTAGAGATACAGAGGATGCAATTGACATGGTTTCGATTTTGTTCCTATTTGAATCCTTGATGATTTGAGAGGTCCATTTTATACTTCAGAGAACCCAAATGTCATTTTCATTTTATACATTAAGATTTTATTCTCTATAGAATAAAAATAGTTCTAAGGAAATATTAAGAATTTCAACCCAGATATCACTACCATAAAAAACTTAGGTCATTTCTAGCTCATGGACCTCAGCTCTATTCCCCCATAAGTATAAGACATGACCTCTGATCTGCTTTTGCTTATAATGAAAAGTTCCTTAAGTTCATAATTGACATATTGGTGTCAGTATTAAACAAGAGCTGTTAAACAGAGGCAGAATTTTACCTATAAGTTCCCAAGAGAAAAAATTATATTTTATCAAATGAATATTTGAGTGAAGCCAAGAAACATATCTATTGCTATTATTCTCAGAAGCAATGATACTTTCCCTCCTCCCCAGACTAAGAATCAGAAAACTTGGATTCTAGTCCTAGTTTTGCAGATAACTAGGTGTATGACTCTGGGTAAATCACTGAAGCTCTCTGAACCTCAGTTGCCTCATCTATTCGAATGGGAAGAGTAGAACAGTAGTGAGAATTAAATGAGAAAACACACGTAAGAAACATAGCAGGCTTTAAAATGTTACTTGCCTTTCCCTCTTCATGAGACATGATTCCTGGTTCTGTCACTAATGAACTGGGTAGCTGTCCTTAGGCACGTCTCCTAATAACTTTAGGGCTCAGTTTCTGCTTCTATAATGTCAGTGGGTTGGGACTCTATGATCTCTAAAGATTTCTCTCCAGTTCAAACACACTATGATGACCAATTCTGTAACTAAATTGCTTGGTGACCCTCGGAAGGTCACTTTATTTCTTTAGACCTCAGTTTCCTCACCTTTAACTACTGAAAGATGAACCAATAGAAAAGTAGACAAGGAGTATACCAGGAGATTCATAAAAGGGGGACAAACAAGTAGCCAGCAAACATTAACTTTATTAGCAATAAATCAAAGAAATACAATATAAAAATATTAAAACATAATTTTTCACCTATAAAATGGTCAAGTATGAAATGGTCAAGTTTAACATTATTTAGGGTTGGCTAAGATGTAGGGATACAAGTACTTCCATTTACTGTTCTTAAAATTATAATTTGGGCAAGTTTCCTGAAGGTAACAACAGCAAAATGTATAAAAAACTTTTAATGTGCCATTCACTTTGGTCTAGAGCAAAGGATGCATGTGGCAACATGATTTACACTGAAAACAACCTAAAAGTTCACTTACAGATCATTAATAAAATGCACTATACATAATCATATAATGGTATTCTACACAGTCATAAAATTTATGATTTTCTTATGTTTTCATGGGAATTGAAAGATGTCTTTAAGGATCTCTTCTTAAAAACAAATCTCCCAAGATGTCCACAGTGATACTAACAATTATACTAATCTCTCAGTGGACATGTTTTATATGCATGAAATAGGGACTTAAAAATATAGTCACTGCTCCCATTTTTTTACATTAGTCACATTGTATTCATTTCTACAAAGGGTCTATGAACTGGAAAAAAGAAAAACTATGCTAGATAGTACGCCACTAAAGATTGTGTACAGTGTTACAGTGATTTCCTAAACTTTCACAACAAAGATGCCCAAACAAGCTCTTTTCCCTCAGGTACCTTCACATTTCCTTCTTCGTGCTGGCTTTTCTTTTAAGTTCGCTGCAGCGTTGGACACAGATTCATTTTTGCAAGATGTAGCTCCAATTCCCATTAAGTTACTTTTTTAATATATATATTTAAAACTATTCCTCAAAAGAAACATTTTTTAAAAAGATACGTATCAAGTAGGCTTAACTGTTTCTAAAAATAAGCCACTGTACAAGGTCAAACTGTAAGGTCTATAAGCACAGCACTTATCTAAGTCATTAATAATCCAAGTGAAATCAATGGTCCTAGTATAATTGCCTGTAGTTTCCCCATCCCACCCCACTTACTTTACTCCAACAATTCTCCAGTGCTTAGATCTGCTGTTTCCATTCTATATTACCAAATCCACTCTACAGTACTTACAACACTAGCCAAAATGGTTTTCATACACAAACACAAAAAGATCTGTCTTGTTTTTACAATTGATAAAATTTTAATTACTAATGTGAGATTAAATTTTCCTTATTCTTTCCTTTCTAATTCTAAAAGAATTATTAGAATCAACTGGGTTGTTACCTCATTGTGCAAGTTCTTTTATCATGTAGTATGCAAATTAGCCATCAGTTAAAGATCTTTGGTTTTCAAGCAAAGAGGTTTTCCAAGGATTTTCAAATGACAAATGGTAACATTTAAAAATACATCACTCAGCAAGGTTGTCAGAAAACTTACACATCAAATCGGAAAACCAGTGACTTAAGGAAAACATGCCTTCACTTTCTCCACTTCAATTTTTTCTATCATGTAACTAAAAATGATATTCTGATATTCCCATGTACAATAGCGGAAAAGAAAAGAATTTAGTCAGCCCGAGTCACACTGATAGTTTAGTACGTGTTTCTAAGTTACTGTAGTTTTGACATTATCATAACCCAAATTAAAATGACAGGGGTGGCATTAACCAAAAAAGAAATTACTAAAATGAACTATAATAAAATTTAAAAATTCTATTCATATTAGAGAAATCCAAATATGGATCAGATAATTGTATGAGGTTAAATTTCTTGAGTTAGTTCATTGTATTGTAGCTATGTAGAATGTCCTTGTTATTAAGAAATAATGCTGATATGTTTATGAAGTATCACGGTTCCTGCAGCTAGCTCTCAAATAGATCAAGAATAAAACAATAAAATTTAAATTATACACACACACACATACACACACACACACACACACATAAAGTAAATGTTATATTATCATTTGGTGAACTGGTGAAGGGTATATTTACATTTATCATTTTATTCTTGAAACTTTTAAAAAAAGATTTGAAATTTGACAAAAATATAGTTTGAGAGAAAAAACAAACTTTGGTTTATTAAAACATACCCCTTAAGAAAATGAAAAGGCAAGTCACAAAGTGAAATATTTGAAATTTATGTAAATGACAAATGATGCATAACCAGAATATATAAACAATATTGCCAATTTAAAAAAGACTAATAATCTTATTTTTAAAGAAGGGTGAGACAAAAATAAGCCCTTCACAAAGAGGCCAACCAAATGGCTCATAAACATATGAAAAGGTGCTCAATTTCATTAATCATTAGGGAAATGCAAATTCAAACTATACTGAGATTCTACTCTACCTATTAGAATTTAAAAGACTCTTAGAATACAGAGACTTGTAGAGACTTGAAACAAATGAAATTACTGATCGGCCTATAAAATGGCACAACACTGCTTCGTAAAACTGGAAGTATTTACTAAAGCTGAACATACATTTACCCCTCTCAAGACCTAGCAATTCTACTCTTATATATCCAACAAAAATGCATATACCAAAAAAAGACATATACCAAGAATGTTCTTAGTATATATTTTAACAACCAAAAGTTAGAAACAGTCCAAATGTCTGTCGTTAGTAAAATAAAAAAATAAAATGTGTTATATCCTTACAATAGAGTATACTATACAGCAATAAAAACAAATAAATGACTGCTAAAGTCAACGACATGGAAAATGTCATAATCAAAATGTTGAACAAAAGAAGCCAGAAACAAGAGTACATAATTTGTGATCCATTAATATAATTTTCAAAAACAAGCAAAATTCTTTTACGGTATTGTAAGTCACAATAGTGCTTGCCTTTGGGGAAAGGACAGGTAGTGTCTGGGAAGGCCATCAAGGAGGCTTTGTATAATGGAAAGGGGTTCTATTCCTTGATCTGTTCTGGCCCATGCTTACCATATGAAAGTGCTCATTTTATAAAAATTCATTGAACTGTACTTTAAAATCTGTGTACTTTTCTCTATATATATTATACTTCAATTTTTTAAGGTTTATTAAAGAACAAAAAATGATGGAATAATGGAATATTTTTACATTCTGAATCTGAAGACTCATTTTAGCTCTTTTTGCTTTTGGTATCCAAAATTTCAACGTGTCAGATTCAACTATCCTCTCAAAGGATTTCTTCACTATTGTTCAGTCAATTTTTAAATGCATCCTCTTACAAAAGAGTCAATCAAATTTAACAGTTCTTTCTTTAAAAAGATAATTCCTTTATTTCTATTATATTTCTCAAATCTTTTTCAATTATATCAAAATTTAGTAGCTTTTACAAAGCTTTTAGTTTAGACTTAATGGTTACAGCTACTTATACATATCAAAAGTCATTAGTTTTCTAGATTTCCTACAGTAAAGTGCTTTGTCATCACCTATAAATTCCCATCCAATATCACTGCCCTCCCAGATCATATTTCCAACACAAACCAGTGGAAAGAACTAAAAAACAGCAAAAAGCAAAAACCAAAAGGAACTTACATTACCCTTAAAACAAAAAACAGTCTTCATTTTGTTGACATATTCTAAGTATCAAAAACTAAACTAATAAATAAACGAAAAAAATCAGAAGATGCCAATTTATTTCTCCAGGAGCAGAAAGTCAATCTTATACCCAAAGCCTAGAAAGAAACTCAACTCCTATGCACACCTATTAAAATTATTCGGTTCTCCTTTTTGTCATAAGCAAACTATATTCCAAGCCAAAGGAAAACATGTTATTAGGCTCATTTTACTTCTCAAACAAGCAGCTGCAGTTTCATTTAAGTCAGGCACATATTCTAAATGGTTCTTTGCTCCTACGGAGCAGTAAATACTGAGTCAGTTCTCTAACTGTAGGGAAGAAAGGCTGAAAACACAAAGCTTAACAAAATCTTGACCAACATTTGCTTACCAAAAGATGCCTCTTTTCCCAACTAAATCTTTTGCCCTTGACCCAACAGCTTATCACTCCTTTTGTTCCCAAATTTCTACTTTTGGAAGGACAAGCTATGGATAGAAAATGAAGTATCATCAACTTTCACCTTGTTATTCATCACTTACTTAAAATGATCAATTGTTGTTAATGCATCTAGTTATTTCTATTTAGAAATAGTCCATAAAAGAATTTAACATTTTAACTGCACAGGAAATTAGGAGATAGCTCTCTCAAGTAACTAATTCTGTTTCCAGAATAGTATACAATTTTTCTTTACTTTTTAAAGTTTTTTCCTACTCAACAGAATAGAATGTATTCATTGTTGACAATTATAGACAATTCAGAAATTTAAAAAACAATCACAGTAGTCATTGAAACCTATCGGTGTACCTCCTTTCAGTCATTTGTCTATGCCCATGCTCTTAAAACAGAACAACAACAACAAAAAAAGGAACTACTGATTTTGTATTCTGAATTTTTTCACTTGTAATTATCCTTGTATATAATGGCCATTTTTGTTATTAAATGCTCTTTAATGCTTTAACATGATTTTTAATGGCTACATTTTCTTCTACTGTATAAATATACTATAATTCACTTGGTTATTCCCCTAATGTCAAACTTTAAATTGTTTCACTATGTATATCTTTTTACCTATCATACATTTCATAGAATTATGCAGAATGCTATGTTGAACCCAACCCCATCCAAATTAATTTATGCCCTGCCAGCTTTCCTCTATCCTTCTCCTCCCCTCCAAAATTCAGATGAGACTAAAACACTGTAAGCATTAAGGTAAAATCCTCTTTGTGTGTAAAACCATTTCAGAGGCAATGTTGGGTTTATGAAATAACCTGACTAATGGATAAAAGATATAAATGCTTATAAGCCTTAAAGGTAATTTGAGGCTTTGTGTATCCTAATTTGTTAACCACGAAAAAAAAAAAAAGAGAAATAATGGCATGTTTTATTTCCCATTAGCTTAATACATTTTTTAAAACAAAATATTTAAGGCTAAATTGACAATTTCTAAGTATGCAGAATAATCTAAATACCTTCAAAGTGAGATTTCTAGATTTTATACTGTATTACTGCATAAATAGGATCCCATGCTAAGAACTATGGTGAGATGGCAAAGTAGAAAACAAAGATAAGTTTCATTTGATATTTGAGAAGAGCAGGTTATAACACTGCCTTTAAGGTGCTTTTGAAACAAGTTACCTAGCTAAGTTTTTCAGGATAAATTAAATTATATTTTCCTTAAATTTCCAGCCCGTGTCAACAAATATATATGATCATGAAACATAAAAAAAGAGTTCATTTTCACATAAGAAGAAATAAACATAAAAACAAGATAGTAACACTTTGTCTATCAAGTTGGTAATGACTTTAAAAAATGATAATACT
Source organism: Cynopterus sphinx (assembly GCA_030015415.1). NCBI lineage: Eukaryota > Metazoa > Chordata > Mammalia > Chiroptera > Pteropodidae > Cynopterus > Cynopterus sphinx. Next base: position 133,955,885 of record CM057384.1, read on the forward strand.
TGGTGTTAGCAAGGATGTAGGAGTAGATAGTGCCTTTCTGGAAGCATATTTCAGTCCCCATCAGAGATCCTACAAATCTCCAACTATATATAAAATGCAGTCTTTACCCCTAGGAGTAGTTTACCCTGATGCTGATATAATTAAAATATAGCTGCTAATTAACGGGTACATCAATATCAAATATTTTGGGCCAATTACTGTTACTTTAAATTTAAACTTCTAAAATATTTTCCAGGAATTAACAAAGATTTGGTTATCTACTTACTACACACACAGGCCACAACTTCCTGAATAAGCTACAGGTAGGTAACTGAATGAAAAAGTACTATGGAAGAAAACTTTGCAAAAGTAATTTATTCAACTCAGAGACTTAACAACTTACTAAACAGTATAGGGACACTACGAATCTATTTCTGAAGTCATGGATATCCTTCTTCACACATTCATGTCCCTGAGGAAAAAATATCGAAAACATCACCTGTTGCCTAGATGATGTGACCAGACAAGAGCATTGTTTTCATTCTATTAATAACACCAACCTCTACTAACGGCTTTTAGTTATGTGAAAGAGTTAGGTGATTTTTTTCTTTAAGCAGATCTCCCTCCTTCTGGCTTCCTTGTCACAAACCAGGCTCAAAACATCATGCTAAACTCTTAATTTCAGCTTACTCCCTAAGATCTATCCAGACAGTTAGTTACCTAGTCCTGGAAAATGTTATACCTGAAACACCTACTGTCAATACACTTCTTTCCATTCTCACTACTATTCATTCAAGCCCTCCATTCTTGCTGGACTCCCAGAAGCTCCCAGCCTCCAGTCTCTACCATTCCATAACATCCTATGCACTAATACCTCCTAAAGATGTGTGACTTCCCAACTCAGAAATCTTTCGTGGTAGAATTTTTAATGACAGAAGAATGCTTACGATAGAATGGGGGGAAGCACGTATAGGCTAAAACTATATACACAGACTATAGTCTCAGTTATATTAAAAACATGACTGTGTATACATATGGACACATGTCGAAATGTTAAGCACACATTCATGCATAAAGGGAAAAGGAAGAGCCAGGAAACACATCAAATGTTAACAGTAGTAAGGCTAGGTTATTTTTTACTTTCTTCTTTATCTTTACAATAAACAGATTTGTGATAAAGTCTCTTTTAGTAAAGCATCTCATAAGCCATCTATCATGAACATATAATGTTATAGTCATTAAAATATTTTAAAAAGACATTTCACATGCTCCCCATTACCTATGAATCTTAACTCCTCACCCTCTAGAACTCAAGGCCCTTTTCAACCCAGCGCCTATCTCCCTCCTAAGTCTTAGTCCTATGATCCCTAATATAACCTGGGATCCTTAAGGACCAGATTAGATGACTCACACGGTTTCTTGAGCACAGCAGTTCTTTCAAACTCTGCTTTGCATTTTTTCCACCTGAAATATGGTTCCTTCCCATTTCCACCATTCAAGATCCTATGTATTCTTTAAGGCTATTTTAAATGATCCACAAATAGCAAACATTACCACATCCCTTTCTCTTGTCCATAGCAGACAACACTAATTAGCTTCTCTGAATCCTGACTCCTTTTCAAAATCCTTCTCAAGTAAACAGACCTAGGCAATCCTTCCTCATCAATCCATTTTGACATATGAAATTAAATTTAGCTGCCATTCCTGTAGCAATCTAATGTAATTGTCCTCTTCTCCCCTATTCTCACAGTTCTTTGTACTCCTATGGAGCTTATCTCCTTTATCTTCTATTAAGAATCATTTACTTAATTGTCTTATCTCCCTTTCTTACTAGGTTTTAATCTGCACAAGGGCAGTAATTATGTCTTATTCATCTTCACAGACCTTACAGAGCCTTGCAGGAAGTAAGAACTCAAAACTGTTGCTGAATTGACACTTCATCTTTTGCTATTATTTCATCACTCAAAATGGCTAAATATTTGGCAACTTTATTTTAAAACAATTAAATTCTTCTTGAAGGACTTAGTCCAAGTTTATTTAATCAATTTTAGCTAACATTCCTGCTTTAACTTAATAAGGCATTGTCTGACATCACACAATAACCAGCAGAGTCAAAGAACAGAACAAGATAAGCTTGAGATGAGAGAGCTGAACCCATTTTGAGGGTCTTACATCCAGGTATAGAAGCTATAAAATTAAACTACCACACTTTGAAAATGTTTATCTACTGCTCTCCTTAAACAAAAGCAAAATGTTATTTCTGACAATAAAGAAATTAAAGGAGTCTGAGCATCAAAAATATTCATTGCTTAATAAAGGAATTATTTGAAAGTAAGACAGAAGGATGAAAAGGAAAACAAAAAGCTAAAATACAAGTAGGCAAGTAGCCTGGTAAGGTCACAAAAGATTTTTACCTAAATCAGAAACCCAGTTCAAAAGACTTGGGTAGAAGAAAAATCTAGTAGTACAGTAAGACTCATGCTGCCATCTAGAGGTTAAAGACTAGATGACTTTTCAATCAGTCAAGTGCAGTTAATTTAACTTATTATAACAATTACAGATAGAGGTAGGACTGAACAGACCTTATAAAGTAAGCCAGACAGATAACTCTGATGTCAAGCTACAATGAAGAATATTCAGGGTATAAGAGTTATTCTCTCCCTGCCCTCGTTCATAGATTAAAATAAAAATTTAACAGAGCTAACTGTTCTTTAGAATTTTATCTAGAAGAGAACAATTTCTAAATCTAAATGGATACTTTTTCAAAAATCACATGCTTAGAGAGAAGAGAAGTCTATTATACCACAGGCTAGCATGAAGCATAGGTTTTTCTTTGTTATCACCACCAAAGAATGTTGTATCAAACAATTTCTGGTGCAGGCAACCTCGACAATGTAGATTACCGGGATGAAATATCAAATTTAAACGAGGAAGTCACAATCTATTTACAATAAGATGTTTCTTTTAAAAAGTATGATAAGTAACTAAATTTAGCCAAGTAACAGTCCTACTGAAACTGCTAAATAAACATACAGGATTAGACGATAAATTAGCAGAAGTACTGCTTATGTCAAAATAAGCTAAATTTTGTAAATATTTTTTAGACGGTAATATACTCAGTGTGACCTTATTTAATAACTTCTTAGCTAATCTTTTCTTTATAGTACTAATATAAATTCAAACCAGTCCAAGTAAGTGAATAAAAATTAAATTGAGATTTCTATTTTATAGTATACGGTCAATGTAATCAAGAACAAATGTATCAAATTCAACATCTCTTCATGATAAGAATACCCAACAAACTAAGAATAAAAGATAATTTCCTCAGCATGACAAAGGGCATCTACAAAAAAATCCGCAGCTAACACCACACTTATTACTTTCTCCCTAAGGTCAGGAAAAAGACAAGGATGTCAACTCTTGCCATTTCTATTCAACACTGTACCTGACTTATTAGCCAGGGCAATTTGGCAAGAAAATAAAATATCCAGATTGAAAATGAGAAGTAAAACTATCTCTATTTGTAGATGACCTGATTCTGTGTACTGAAAATCTTAAGTATTATCTACTGAAACACAATTAGAACTAATTAAATGAGTTGAGTAAAGTTGCAAGATATACTGAAACACAATTAGAACTAATTAAATGAGTTGAGTAAAGTTGCAAGATATAAAATGCATATACAAAAATTAACTGTATTTCTCTATGGTTGCAATGAACAACTAAAAATGAAATTAAGAAAATAATTTCATTTTAATAGCATCAAAACATAAAATACTTATGAATAAATTTTAACAAATGAAGTATAAAAGTTAGACTTTGAACACTACAAATCATTGAAAAAAATTTAAAAAGACATACCACATTCATGAGTCAGCTTAATATTATTAAGATGGCAATACTCCCCAAAATGATCTAGAGAACCAATGCAATCTCTATCAAAATTCCAGCTGACTTCTTTGCAATAATTGACAAATTAAAATTCCCATAGAAGTTCAAGGAACCCAGAATAGCCAAAACAATCTTAGAAAAAAAAAAAAGCTGAAAAACTCACACATCCCCATTTCAAAACTTACCACAAAGCTACAGTAATCAAGATAGTGAGGTACAGGCATAGGATAGAAATACAGATCAACAGATATATGAAAACTTCTGCAAATCATGTATCTAATAAGTGAACCCCTTTCTAAAATATGTAAAGAACTCTTACAAATCAATAAGAAAATAAAACAAATAATCCAATTTAAAAGTGGGCAAAGGATCTAAACAGATATTTCTCCAGGAAGACACACAACAGGCCAATAAGTACATGAAAACATATACAATACCAATAGTTATTAGGCAAATATAATTCCAAACCATAATGAGATACCACTTCACATCCACTAGGATGGCTATGATAGTTTTTTTAAATGAGTAAGAACAAATATTGACAAGGATGTGGAGAAATGAGAACCCTCATACACTGCTGATAGGGATGCAAAGTAATATCAGTTTGTAAAGAGTCTAACAGTTCCTCAAAAGGTCAGATGTAGAGTTACCATAAGACTCAGAAATTCCATTCCTACTTATAAACTCAAGAAAATGAAAACATGACCACACAAAAACTCGTACATAAATGTTGATGACAACATTATCCATACTAGTCAAATAGTGGAAACAACCCAAATGTCCATCAACTGGTGAACAATTATAATCTGGATAACTGGTGAATAAACATATCTATACAATGGAATATTATTTGGCCATAAAAAGAAATGAAGTACTGACAAATGCTACAACATAGAACATCAAAAAGCATTATGTTAAATGAAAGAAACCAGTCATAAAAGCCACATATGGTATGACTCCATTTATATGAAATGTCCAGACTAGGAAAATTCAGAGAGATAGAAAGCAGATTAGCTACTGTAGGAAAACACAATTAATTTTTATATATGCATCTTATATCCTACAACTTTATTCGATTTACTTATTAGTCCTACTCTTATGCTTATAAAGTTTGGGGGTCAGGGGGGAATGGGGAGTAACTGGTATATACTCTGGTATATGAAAAATAGTTCTAAAATTGATTGTATAATGGTTGCACAACTGAATACTGGAAAAATCATTGAACTGCACATTATAAATAAGTGAACTGTAAGGTATATAAATTAGATCTCAATAAAGTGGTTATTTAAAAAAAAAGAAAATAAAAAAGAACAATGCATCAGAGCTCCAAGCTTTAGGCCTAGTTTCAAATGGCATAATCTGCTGTTTTCTCAATTTTCACATCTTAATTTAAATATAGCCATAAGAAAGTCAACTGCATGACTACTAAAGCCTTAATAGACAGTGGGTAATTTTTTTAAAGGGTAAAAACTGCTGAGAATCAGTAATATTTAATAAAGATTCACAACAGTTCAACGGGTCTTAGTAAAGCAAGCAAATTATAAGACAAAATCAGAATCATGCCCAGGTCATAATATAGATGAAGTAGGGTTCAGGTAGAAGAAAACCCTTAACAAGCTTCACACTATCTTTACTACATGTGATCATCTACTGTCACAAGCAGAAAAATTCCAGATATTACAAGACCTTCTCATCACTAAAACACAAATTATCCAGAAAAAAAAACAATTTCCAGAAATTTCCACTTTTTCAGTTTTACATCAATGAATTTCATTAGAAAAATTCTGTCATTTCATTTGAAGGCATCTGCAGTTGATCATTCATTCAGTCAAAAAATACTCTATGGGCTATAAAGACAGCCCAAAAATATGATTCTTACTTATAGTTACAATCAATCCAAAAGAAAAGACATGTACCAAAAATCTCCCAGAGTAGTAAAAGTGCCATACAAATGAAACAAATGAACTGCTCTAGAGTAATTTGGGAGGCCAAAAAAGAGAGTTAACTTTCCTGATCAGGTATGAAAAGAAAAGGCCGATGAGAGTGGTAAATATTATATAGACTAATGAAGAATGAATAAAAATTCTAATATCATAAATAGGTCAAAGAGGATTTTCTGAGAGAAAGAAACAGCATGAATAGAATTAAGATGAGAAAGTGTTCCAGGAAGAGTATTTCAAATGGGAACAGAACATGGTGTTTTGGTAAGGGAGAAATAAGAAAGGCTAGAGATAAGGCTAGGGCCAGAGTGTAGAGGATTTTGAATGCCATGCTAAGAAATCTGAATTTTATCATATGGGTAATGAAGTACTACTAATGACTTATGAGCAAAGGATGAACAGAAGAAATAATACATTAGAAAAATTAGTCTGCTGGTGACAAACAAGATGGATTGGGATGAGGTGGTTAAGAGGCAGGGAGACCAGACAGAAGATGACTGCAACAGTTCTAGTACAATAGGAAGGATAGTGAACCAGAATGAAGTAATAAATGAAATCCTTTATATGGTAAGGCAGTTAACAATTTTTTGTATTTCTATATATTGCATGAGAATTTCATATAAATTAACTGCCCAACTCAAGCCAAAAGGTCCCAATCATGAGAGGCTACAAATGCCTATACAAAAAAATTATTGCATTTCCAAATAGTACCCCAAAAGGGTTATCTGGGACATAATCATGTAACAAATCAAAGGGCAGGGTTCATCTTTCAAAAGACACAATCTAGTTACTATCAGCCTTAGAAGGTCCCCATTATTTCTATACTAACATTTAACAATGCTCTAGGGAAGTGACAAACAATCATGTTTTGAGGAGAAATATTTTTTGCATTTTTTTCTTTCCATCATCTTTATCAGTGCAGATATTTGCATGAGAACAGGATCATTGGTCCTTGGGGATTCATCAGTTCCTATTGCTTATTTTTCATCCATGTCATCCTCTCAATTAATGCAGGAAGGAGGATTGAGACATCGAAACACCAGATTAGGGTGTCAAGTAAATGTCAACCCCTAGAGTACATGAATAATCTATAAGGACAAAAAAAAGATCTTGTTTTTATGCAAATACACTATGCACAATAAACAAAGAAAGACTGTATCCAAGAGGTCCAACACATCAACGAAATTCTTTCTGATTCTAAATTTAAAACTATATTCTATGTTAGGTGATCCATTATGATCAAGGAAAATGAGTATCAGTTGCAAAGTAATGCTACAGAAGTTTAAAGCTGAATTTTGTACTACAAAAATAATTTTGAAAAAGCTCACCTGTGCTCATGGGACTTATCTGGCAGAATTTGGTTCAGTGCTTACAGTGGTTGATTAGGTGACTTCAAATCCTCCCACCTCCAAAGCCTTAAATTTTAGAAAGACATTTAACGGTAATAATAGTTTTTAACTGTGTGGATTAAAAACTAAAACAAACCATACCAAATTTCTGATTGAATGGAAAACCATTAAAATAGACTTTATAGATGCTTAGGGAACTGACTGATTTTTCTAAAAAGTGATAAAGAGAAAGAATCATTTATCCAGTCATAACAGCTTTCAAAGTAATAATAAGTAATTAATAAGATAAAGACCATCACAGAAAAAAATCTAGCCAATAAAAAGGAATGACAGAATTATAATATTACCATTTTGCAACCTATAATATAATAGTGGATCTCGGCAGTTATCAAAGGCTGCCAAAAAAATGAGGATAGTTTAAGGAGTTTCTGGGACATCATCAAGTGTACCAACATTTGCATTATATGGATACCAGAAGGAGAAGAGAAAGAGCAAGGAATTGAAACCCTATTTCAAAAAATAATGTCTGAAAACTACCTAACCTGGTGAAGGAAACACACACACAAGACCAGGAAATGTAGAGTCCCAAACAAGATGAAACCGAAAAGGCCCACACCAAGACACAACATAATTAAAATGTCAAAGGTTAAAGACAAAGATAATCTTAAAAGAAGCAAGAGAAAAGCAGTTAGTTACCTGCGAGGGAGCTTCCATAAGACTGATTTCTCAATAGAAACTTTGTGGGCCAGAAGGGTTTAGCAGGAAATATTTAAAGTGATGAAAAGCAAGAACCTACAACCAAGATTACCCTACCCAGCAAGGCTATCATTTAGATTCAAAGGAGAGATAAAGAGCTTCTCAGTCAAGAAAAAGCTAAAGAAAGTGACTTCTTTAAAAAGAAGGAAAAAGAAAAAATATATGTAAAAATTGTTTAATATAAAATGACAATAACTACATATCTAGCAACAACTACTTTAAGTGTATATGGATTAAATGCTCCAGTCAAAAAATACAATGGCTGAATGAATAAGAAATCAAGACCCTTACATATGCTGCCCACAAGAGACTCACTTCAGAACTAAAGACACAGACCAAAAGTAAAGGAATGAAAAAGTATGTTTCATGAAAATGGAAAGAGACAAAAAAATAAAGGCTGGGGTAGCAATATTAATACAAGACAAAATATACTTTAAAGCAAAGGCTATAACAAGAGACAAAGAAAGACCCAGAAATCCCACTTCTGGGTATTGAAGAAACCCAAAACACTACTTTGGAAGGACTTGTGAATCCATATGTTCATTGCAGCATTATTTACAATAGCCAAGATATGGAGGCCACCTGGGTACCCATAAATTGATGAATGGATAAAGAAGATGTGGTACATATGTGCAATGGAATATTACTCAGCCATAAAAAAGAATGAAATCTTGTCATCTGCAATGACATGGAGGGACCCAGAGAGTACTGTCAGTCAGAGAAAGAAAGATAAATGTCATATGTGGAACAGGACAGATGAACAACAGAAATAAGCTCATAGATAGGGAGCATTTTGATGGCTGTCTGAATGGGGGATGGGAGCATGGGTGAAGGGAGGAGGGGATTAAGAGTTACAAACTGCTGGTTACAAAACAGTCACAGGGATATAGAGAATAGCATAGTGAGTATAGTCAGTATTGTAATAACTATGTATGGTATCAGATGGGTACTGGATTTATTGGGGTGATCACTTCATAAGTTATATAAATTTCTAACCACTGTGTTATACACCTGTAATTAATGTATGTCAACTATAATTGAAAAAAATAAAAATATAAAAATTAAATAAAATTATAGGAATTGGTATAAATTGCAACTATTGGCCATGTTAACTACTGAAGCTGGGTCATTACATGAATACAAGAGGTTATTATTTTATTCTCTCTACTTTAGTATACGTTTAAAATTTTCCATAACAAAAAGTAGGAAAAAAAGAAACGTCATCATCTTTCTCAGTAGGAAAGCAGAAAAACTATTCAGAGAAAATATAGCAATTTCAACTATAACTAAGTAGAGATAATACTATTGATAAATACATTTGGTAATAGCATCTTCTTGATATACTGAGCATAAAATTTCATTAAAATACTGACAGAGATAAAGCATTGATTATTATGATCATTACAGCATTTTTTATCCAGAGCTCGAAACAGAATCAATTTCTATACTACACGGCCTTGCATTCATGAATTTAATAATCACAGATTTATCTTTTCATTATAAACTCTGGAGGTCCATGACATACCTGGTAATTAGTAATTTTACCAAGACATAAAATTTAATCATACGAAATAAAAAACTCAGTACAGATATCAGAATTAGGTCACAATGGGTGGACCTAGCAGACCAACTAGCAACCACATCTCAAAGCATTTTGCTGTTCTCTGCTCCTTGATTCATGAAGTGATTAAAAAATGTCTCCTTGGTAAAGAAAGCCATTGCTAATGACAGTAATAGAAATAAAACAAAAAAATAAAAAGGGCTAAAAGTGATAACTATTAGTCAAAAATAAGCAGTTTTTAAATTAAATTTTAAAGTGAAATATTGAATTTGGAAATAACTTAAATCAATGATGTGAACGAATCCACTACATGCTCTATAAACAAACAAAAAAAATATATGAAATTATTTTTAGGATTGTTCTAATCCATCCTGTAATCAGTTTAAAACATGTTTCTGAAGAAAATTATAAGCTATAGTAGCCTCTCAAAATTGTGGTTTATGAAGGTCTTATAGGAGGTACCCACTGAGAACAAAGTTCTAAGCACTGTATTTATGTTATCTCTTTCAACTATAAAGTGATAACTTTCTACAATTCCTTTTCCAGTTTTATAATAAATATAGTATGGGAAGAGACTCAATGTATAAAGAAGCAATTTTAAACTAAGAATGAAGAACAGACAGTAATAAGTGAGAACTTTTAAAACATTATGGTAGCAGACTGTGTTCTTGGTCTGGTATCTACCCCTTCCTTTGAAGAACCAATTATTCCCTCACATTTTGTGTGATCTGAGTTAGACTAACCCTTCCAATATATACCCAGGACCCAGGCCTGATTCATCAGAGTGCTCCAAGCTTCTTGACTAAAGGACTGGTTCCAGGATAGGTATGTCAACCAAGAGGGAACAGTCAGAGTCCTCCCCAGGCCTTTCTTTCTGAATGTTCAGAAAAGATGTTCATTCTTTGGGGATTAAGAGATTTAAAGACACTTCTGGCTACCTTGCCCAGTTCTAGGAAAAAGCTATCTACAGCAGCAAAGAATAAGACTGATTAATAATGTATGAGTGAAACAGAGCCTTGAGATACAAAACAAAAGCAGGAACAAAAGCAAAACCCAATGATATCATTAAGATTCACACATCTAGATATCCTCAAAGCTATTTCTGTTCCTGGAATTTTGATTTGTGCAAACTAATAAAGTCTCTCTTTTGCTTTAACTAGCATGACTGGACATTCTATTGCTAAAACTGAAAGGATTTCCAATATTCTTTTACTGTACAGAGAAAAATAACTTGTAACCTAGTAAATTCAGTAATTATTCCAGCATACTCTTACCATAAAAGGTACACTTTAGATTATTACAGCAACTTACCTTCATAAAACCTAACAAAGATATCTTCTTAAGTATAGCTAGAACTCATCATGAAATACATAACATGCAATCCTAAATAAATGTGATCTGGGTACTCACATTCATCCAAGCCCAGCTGATAGGCCAGATTCTGTAGACCTCGTACCTTCTCCATCAAATTAGCTGTGGTGAGGCTCCCCAGTTCTGAAACAGAATCATTTATTTCAATACCACTTCTTTCCACCGTTCTCTAGTAACAACTTATTATAAAAGTTTTCTAGCTTAATTCCAATTGAATAAATAAAAAATGAATCCTTATCTCTTCTCATCAAATCATTCTCCTTACACACAGACACATATACAACACAAACCTCCCAATAAATTTTTTCCCAATACTGCAAAATGCCTCAGATGAGCTTACCTAATGAGAAGAGAGCAAAAATACATAGGGACAATGTATGACAAATTACATAGGGACCCTTTTCGTAATACCTATTTTGCCTATCATACGAAATGAATATACCATTAAAGTATGAAACCTTGTGATTTGACATAGCATTAGGAAAGCCTACAGACAGATCAGTCTTGCAAAAAGGGAGAGAAAAACTGAACAATGTCTCCACTGTAATTTATTAAGTCCTCATTATTTCGATTAACAATAAAACAACAAACGTGTACTGTTCCTCATTTCCCTAAATTTAGAAAACAAAAATGAAATATTAATCCACATTTTTCCTTCAAATCAAATACCTATAAAATTTTAATTTTACCAGATAAAAAGACAATATAATTAAAACAAAAACTTACTTTCCAAGATTTTCAATTAAATAGCACCCAAATCCTTTTAGCTTTAAGACACGGGTCAATTTGTATGAAATATAACACTAATGCTATGATTCCTTATTAAAAATTTCAAGTTTCCTCAGAAAATACATACTGATAATATATTATATAAATGTCTGTTTGAAACATTAGAGCAATGAACCTGAAATGACCTTGAGACTCTACAGTTGGAAGAGGGGGTCTGCATTTAAGCATTTCATGCAGAACAATAAATTACTTCTGAAATCAAATAAAGGTGCTATTTTCTCCCACTTATCATGCCACACTCATTATCGATATCTGGCATAAGTAGCAGACTTTCCTTTTTGATCTGTTCAGCTGCTTAAATAGCTCAAGTCCAAGATTCTTACCTTAATTTTAGTCTATTACTTTACAACCATCATGAATCTTATCACCAGAAGCATCATTAAAAAATAAATAAGTACATTAGAGCAAAATTGAGGAAAATTAATGTTTTTTATTTAAATTTCCACTTGTGGTTGAGTTCCAAGTAATTTATCAAACAACAATATTTACCACTTATAGTTTTCTCTATGGGAGAAATTGATGGGATAGAATGAAATAAAAGACAGGTCTTAATCCACTTAGGTGTCGTCAATTAACAGTACTGATGACAATATATGGCAGTAAATCCTAAATAAGGCACTTGTTTAGAGTGGTAAGAGATTAGACTAAAAATAAAAAATAAGAGTTTAAAATTTTTAACTCTTTCTAACAAATCTTGGTTAAGTTAAACCTCTGAATCTTAGATATCATCATATCTAACTCACAAGACCTTTAAGAGAATTAAATAAGAAAATTTATTTGAGAGCTTTTTGTTAACTCTAAGTATTATACAAAATAAAGGTATCAAAGGAATTTAGCAGCAAAAGAAATCATTATGACCAGATCTTGAATTAGGAGGATTTCTAAACATGGAAAAATAAAGAAAGGCCTTTAGACATTAAGAACTATCAATAAAGATAGTTAAGTAGGCAGTTTGACTGAAGCTAAGAATACTTTCAAGGAAATGGGAGAGAAAAACTGGAAAGGTGATTTATGAAGGAGCATAAATGTCAGGTTAGAAGTTAGAGGTCATCAGCATTGCTTACCTTTCAACATGTCGATGTCATCACGTTCTATTTCAGCCATCCATTTGGGCGGAGAGCTAGTAATAGGCTATCAAAAAACAACAATATATACATTCAGATACATACAAAATGTGAAGAGACCCTACTTTCTGTTTATAAGTAGCCTATCACATAGCATTCAGGTTGTTTGGAAATATTGGCAAATTACAACTTCTAAAACACGAATTTCTCCATGTTTGGATATGGCCTACAAATAGTCACCCTACAAAATGATATTGCTCATTATTAAAGTTGGTCTCCGAGAAATGATCTTAGAAGAATTTGGTGTGACTACTGTTACTGTTTCATGCATAACTATATAGCAAGTTAGTATAGCAATAAAGAAATTATTTGAAATTCAGCTTTAGTGAATGCCTCCAATTGAACTGTTTGAATCAATAATCAGTTAAGTGGCATTCTCTAGCAGAGAAAATTCAAAGAATCAAAATTGAGAAAATCTTCAATTTGCAAGAAGACTGTGATGATCTTCACTTGACATTTCATATGGTAGACATTTTAGAAAACTTTAGAATTTTTAGTTACCTTCTCATTTCTGAAAGTGAATTTATACACTTTAAAAGAGACTTTATTCTTGGAATGGCTTTGGGCAACAGTTTTCAATCTTAGTTGCACAACAGAATCATCTATGTAACAACAATAACAAAAAAACACATATAACCTGGCCATACCCCAGATGTATTTAGTTATCAAGGGTTGGGCGAGAGTCCACTGGAGAGCAAAGGACACTATATATATATTTTTTAAAAGCTCCATAGCTGCACATTGATGGTTGAGAAACATTACTTAAGCTTTCAGCTCTTTTCCTTTTTTAAAAATTAATATTTATTTGGTACTATGCAATGAGCAAAATACCATGCATTATGTCATTTAATTTAAAATCAACCCTATAAAGCAGTATTATTGTCCTCATTTTACAAATGAAAAAAATCATGTATATGAAAATTATAAATCACTTACCTCAGGTCACACAGCTAGTGAAGCCAGATTCAAAAGCCATGTAGTATGAATTCAGAAACTACTACTCTATACTGCCTACCCTAGAAGGCTCTTGGTCAAATTTACCATTTTTACCCCTAGTATGAAACAGACTATACCAGGGGATCTTAACCTGGGGTTCTGGGATGACCCAATATGTATGTGGATACTTCTAGAAAAAAAGGTGCAGATTCTTAATCAGATTTTGAAAAAACACTATACTCTAATAATTTATTTAACAACTCCTTACATTTACAACTCAAAATACTTAGTTGTTATCAAATATAATTAACCAAATTGAAGTCAGTATGAATGAGAATGTAAGAAAATTAAAAGAGGTACTTTCTACTCAATCTACTGGACAAAAGTTGATCTAATAATAATATCCACCATGTGATGTTTAATATGTCCCAGGTACAATGCAAAGTGTTTTACATGCATTATGGCATTTTCTACTAAGAAGCCTATGGGGTAGTTTCAGATGAGAAAACTAAGGCTCGAAACTGTTAGGAAAGTTGCTCAGGTCACAGACTGTTAAGTGGTAGTTTCAGGATTCAAATCAAAGTGTGTCTGACTCTAAAGCCCTATGCTGCCTTGAACTCCTCATGCTTAGGCCTTACTGAATGCTAAAGGGGCAGAGGCCCGCTTACATACAATCTAGTTCTTAAAAAAAATGAAAGTCAAAATCTCTCTGAACAAATATTCTCATGGGACCTGAAAGCTACAGACGCAAAGGGGCCTTAATATTTAACTCAGCACCTTTAACTCTAATAATGAATAGAGAATGCCATGCATATAGTAAGGTGCTGTGAAAGCTATATTATAAATCCCCAATGGTATAATTTAATAGAAAGAGCAATCAGACAGACCTGCATTCAAATGCTGGCAAGTCACTCACTGTAACCTGGGCGAGTAACTTCCAAGTGTCTCTATCAGTCAGTCCTTTTTAACACTGGGCTGAAATTTTTCTAAGTATGTTTTTAAGAATATGAATGTTAGTAATCATTCTAATGGGTTCACAACCTGACTCTGACACCTACAGCCTATAACCTTGGGAAACCTACTTAACCTCTCTGTGTCTATCTCCTCACTTATAAAATAGGAACAACAATAATAATAGTGAAGACTAAATAATATATGTAAAGTACTTAGAACAGTGCCCAGCATATGGTAAACTCTATGTAAGTCCTAGCTAATATTATAATCATAATATTCTCCTGTTTGTGCAAATATATAAGAGAACATATGTAAAGTATCTAGCACAGTGCCTGACGCCTGGAAGTAGAAAAGTTGTGGCTCTAATGTATATCTTCCTTCAGTTTCTGATGAGCCACTGAGAAATTTCAAAAATCCTCTGAAGAGGTATAAACTAAGGTCATAATACATCACATAAACAAAAGAGAAAAGCTTCAAAATCATAGTTTGGGTAAAAATAATAATGGTATTACAATTAATATTTCAACTGCCTTGCCTTAAAAGCTTTAAAGCTAATAAAAGAGGCTAAGAGACAAAGGTCAAAATGCCAAAATAGAGCATATGAACAGATGAAGACATTATCATCAATTAACATGATGATAATATATAAATAGATTTCCAGGACTGGAGTTATAAAATGATTTGAGGATTATGACATTATTCTTGAAAATGAAATAAGAGATAGTTGAGCTTTCACCAAGGAGCAAAATGTTGGATAGACTTCATTAGGTAAGTAAAATATTACCTACACTTTTGAAAGACGCTGCAAATTCAGCAACACCTGGTACTAAAAAGAAAAAAATACAACATTATTTATTCAATAAATAATTTAGTAACCCAGACATAGAGAATTCAAATAATAAGCAGAAAATAGTCTTGTCTTCAGGGAACTTACAGTCTGGAAAAGAAAAGAGACCAAATTGATAACCATAATACTGTTTAAGTGCTCCAAGAAAGATACTAGGTGCTATGGAAGGACCCTACCTCCCCCTCCACACCCCAGAAAACAAATCTAAATCAGACTTAGAGAACAGGAAAAGCTTCTCAGGGAAAATAATGCCTCAACTGAACTTTGAAGTATCAGGAATTAGCTGGATGGAAGAATGGCAAGATATATTTTTTACCAAAAGTTTAAATTTCCATTTTAGGTATGCTGTTCTGTCAATACAATTGTTTATTTAAATGTCTAACAAAAAGAATCACATAAAAAAAACTCCAGAAAAATAAAAACCAGATATTTAAAAATAAAATGTTCGATCTCACTAATAAATACAAACTAAAATTAATAAAGGCCAGTCACATTCAATATCAGCTAGTCTGGGAATGAATGGGCACTCTCATATACAGTCATACTCTTCCATGAGCACAAAGGTATTTGTGCAAAGATATTCATTATTACATTGTTTGCAATATCAAAAGTGTGATATAACTTAGGTTTCCAAATAGGGTATAAATATATAAACTATAGTGTGTCTATACAATGCAATACTTTAAAGAATGAAGTAAATCTACACCTACTAAAATGGAAAGATCCATTAATAAACTACTAGGCAGAATTAATTAAGCTGTAGACCATGTACATATGGTCCTAACGTTATACCAAAAAACAAACAATACCCAAACCCCTCTATATACTTAAAAATATATCTTTATTTGCTTATCTGCATAAGCATAAAAAAGGTCAAAAGAATTTGAACCAAACTATTAATGATTCTTTTATGAGAGTGACTGAAGGTGGTGAAGAAATATGTTACATATCTCTGTATTGTCTGAACTTATTACAGATGTTAATTCTCAAAAATAATTATTTTTTACGGCTCCCTATCATTTCCTGAGTCATACCATGTCCTGAAAAATTAACACTGGATCCTAGAATTTGGTGGTTTTCAGTGACACTGGTTGTCCTGCATTGATTTTGATGTAAAGAAATCAAAAACTTACATTGTTCTGGCCAAAGGTCTGGTGAGGCACGGTCAAGTTTTTCAAAACTTAACAAAGATGCTTCCAGATCTGTTCCTAGAACAAAATACCCAGATGAGCCAACAAGACACAAAATATGTTAATTTATATAACATTTCAATCTGAAAGAACATAATAAATTGGAAGACTCATCTGGAAGTTTAAAGATCTAAATTCTATAACCAAATAAATTCTAAAACTATATAAATGAATCATTCTCCTTCATCAAATCTAATTTTTCTGATCTCTAAAATGGGAGCAATATTTTAGTGGGGTATTAAGAAAAATGAATATCAACAAACCCAACTGCACTTTCACTCATACTTCAAGATTCTCTTCCAATTACAATTAATTAATTAATTCTGCTTTCATGAAAAACAAACTCTCTATACTAGGGTTCTAAATTCCATCTTTTCTTTTGTAAAGATATCATGAAAAATATCTCTCTTGCACGATCAATTTTTACCTTCTCTATTGGCTCATACTCAACAGAGCAAGCAAACCTTCTCTAGAATTTCTCTTCTCTGAAAAAACTCTTCTTTGACACCATTATCTCCTCACTCCTTCGCTGCAAAAGTTCTTCAGTTGTCCATCCTGCTGTCTCCACTTCCTCACCTCACATTCTCTCCTTAACCCACAATAATCAGGTTTCTGCTCCTATATACATGGAAACTGCTGTTTCCATGTATATAGATGGAAACATAGATGACCTATGTTGCTAAAAATAGTGGTCACTTCTCTGTTCTCTTTTAGGTGACCTTTTGCAGCATTCACACGCTGACCACCTTCCTTGAAACACTCACTTCCAACTTCTATCAAACCACTATGCTGGCTTTTCTCCTTCTTCACTGATTCTTTCCTTGGTCTCCTCTTCCACTCAGGCCACAACCCTGACTGCCCTCACTCTCTACCTAGTCTCTCTAAGGAGATCTCATCTAGTCCCATAGCCTTTACCATCATTTATATATCAATGACTCTGTATTTATATTTCCAGTATCAATCTTTCCCTAAACTTCTGAGTTATATATCTAAGTGGCTACTTGACATTTCTCTACATTCACATGTGAAAAATCCCTTAAGTCTAATGTGTTCAAAACCACAGTCTCCCAGTCCTCTCCATCTAAAGAAACAGCACTACCATGAACCCCAGTTCTCAAAAACCTAGATATCATCCAGTCTTTAGTGCCTCACTTGCCTTACCTTCCATAACCAACTATTAGTAAATCCACTAGTTTCTATCTCCAAAACACATCTCGAAACCAAATTAATTAACCAAGGAACCATTGCTTCTCTCCTGGACTACTTCAGTAACCTCTTAACAGGTATACCTTTTCCCATTCTTTCCCCTCCCACTCCCTACTACCTCCAAATCTATTCTTGACAAATAGCCAGAACTAATTTTTTTAAAAACGTCAATCAGTTCATGTCACTCTCCAGCTTAAATGACCTCTTCGAAGCTAAATTCGTCAATATATATCTACCATGCCCTAAAAAATCCTACATGATCCTGCCTAATTCTTTGACACTATTTCCTCTCAACTCTTGCCTGGGCACACAGTAGATACTGAATATTAACGACAGTAAACATTTATTGCTGGCATATTGTATGTTCAGTATGCTAACTAGTTGCATAAATTAATTCATTTAATGATATTAATTAAAATTTTCTGGGTAAGCCACATCTTTTAAATCTGGAGGAAAAAAAAAGGCTGCAAACTCACTCCCCAGAAAATGTAGATATATAAAAAATTTTCAACATGTGCTTTTCTGTCAACTGAAATTTTCCCTGAAAATATTCTAAGAGAATTTCCAATGGCATTCTAACTGGTGAAGAACTCACTTCAATAAATTCCCTTAACTAAAGCATCCAAAAACAGTAACAAAGAAAAGCTGCATGTAACACAAAACATCAATTTTCAAATTCCAAGGGATGTTACCAACGGGAAGCTCAACCATAACAAAAATAAACTTATTGGGGCTAGGATTCAATAACCAACAAGGGTGGCCTTATAATACCACAGTCTAGGGCATAACTCAGGGTATATTGAGTCTTACTTTCACAAATTAAGTAATTAGATGGCTTTACTTAATTTCTATATTCTCCTTTTCAAAGAAGTCCCAGCAAATTTTGCATTAAAAAGATAAATGAATAAATTACCTAAACTTTTTCAAATCATTATTATTTAAATTAAATTTTAAAGACAGAGACAGGTGGAACACTAAAAATAAAAGTGAGAGAAGTAGGCAGTAGAATATTTTGGGATGAGATACTTACTTAGAAGCTGAATTTAAGTTCAAAATGTTCAACTTGATTTTGTCAGATTGAAAAAAAAGGTTATGTGGAGAAGGATAAAACTCTGTAAAAGATGAAACTGAAAACTTCTAAAAAGTTTTTTAACAGTACAAACAGAGTGACCAAGGAGATGGCTAGATCAAAAGAAAATATATGTTTACAACACTATTCCTGGCCAAAGAAAGGAAAAGAAATTAAGCAACGAGAGGGATAAATCAAACAAAGAACATAGCTCTAAATTTCCACAACTTATAAATCTAAAAATAACCTCATAATAAACTAAAATTTTTAATAGCAATTACTTCTGTCACCTGGCTGAGTTATTAAAAATTGTGGTAAAATATACATAACCATCTTTAAGTATAAAGTTCACTGGCATTATGTACATTCACAATGTTGTGTAACCATCATCACCATCCACATTCAGAACTTCTTCACCTTCCCAGACTGAAACCCTACCCATTATACAAGCTGAATTATTAAATGCTCTTTTTTTTTCTTTCTGGCAAAAGAAGGTCATTTTAAAAAGAAAGCACCCAGCCAGGAGAATCTCTTTTGACTCTCAACATCCATAATTTCTTATACGGTCTGTACCTGCATTCAAGAAAACTTAAGATTCATTAAACTTCATACTTAAGATTAACATATTATTTATGTATATATCTAACCATTCTTACAATAAATGTTCAATGAAAGCCTACTGCTTACCCTGAGATCCAACTATGAACAAGACAGACTCGGAGTTTATATTCTAGTGTGAAAGGTGCAAAGTTAATAGAATAAATATGTTTACACAGGTACTGAGATAGTAAACAATTGTGAAGAGGAGCAAATCCAGACACTGTGATCTAGGAAAGCCTCTCTGGGAGGCGACATCTAAAATGAGACCTGAAACTGCAAGTGTTTACATGCTTGATTAATCTTTTCCCCTCCCAAAGCACCTAGCGTCATGATATGGTAGGTAGTCAGTATAGTTTTTTTGGCCTCTATTTCCTCATTCCTGAAATGAACTTCCGATTCCTTCCAAAGTCAAAATATGTTGATTTGGGGAGGGAAAACTACCTATCAATGAAATGGACGTGGGGATGAGGACAGCAGAAGCAAAAATTAAGTTATAAATGACGGCAAGACCCTGACTCTCTGAAGCAGAATCCAGCGCAAAAGCATACGGATACCAAAATCACTTCTTGCATCTTAGACAACATATAAGCAAAAATCGTTGCTTCACTGAGCCTGAGGAAACAACACATAGAGCTGGAGCATGGGAGGTTGTGTGCTAGACGACATGAAAGAGCTCAATCCTCAATTTCCTTGGGACTCTCATGGCGAGAGGCCGAAAAGGTCCCCCACTTCTCTTGTTGCCAGAGCAAAGGTACCAATCTGAGACAGAAGAGAATCATGTTTCTCTTGCTCTTCAGTCGAAGGATTGAGGTCAGCCACCGACTGAAGCTAGGATTTGGGAGAATAGTTCCAGATAATCAAAGATAAGAGCCTTCCATGGGGCACCCCAGGAGAAAGCTACAGCAAGGGACTTCCTTTTCCCCATCAGTATCTCCTCCTTGCCCTCAGCTTAACCGAAATGAGGCTAAGGGAGGGGCAGGGCCCGGGATGAGACCTTCATGGGTGCCCTCCTCCCCACCCACTTGGTACACAGAAGAAACTGGGCACGTCCAGTGCCGCTGGGAAAAATCAGCGAGCTGAAGACACACCCGCATCACCAGGAAGATAAGTAGAAGGGAAAGGAGAGGAGCCAAACAAAAAAAAAGTGTAAATTCGAGAGGCAGATGGAGATCGCAGCAGAGGACGTTGCAGGTGAAAGATCTCTTAAGTCGGTTCTTACCGTCTGTGGGAGACGCCATCTTCCAACCCATGTCACGTGATGTGGTCAACCGTCGGCGGGAAAGCTAGGACCTGTAAGCCACGCCCCCAAAGAGAAACCCTATCCCCGACTCGCGGCCTTCTCGTTTCCCCGCCTCCTGGGCGACCCTAGCCTAGCCCCGCCCCCGATGCCCGCCACACACACCCCCCACCCTGGTGGAGACCGAGCGACTGCGAAAGTCTTGGAGGGCGTTTATTTACTTCCCCCAGTGATGGGGCGGCGCCGCGGTCATCTTTGTGGCCAATCGGCGTTCCCGGTGAGGGGGCGTCTCTCCCGTGTGCTGACTATAGAGCACCCAAGTCGGGGGCGTCTGCCCGGCCTCAGCCAACAGAATTTAACGCGACGGGAGAGGGGCGCGAGCCCTTTCTCTTCTGACCAATCGCATATCCCCAAAGCTGGGCTTGAGGGGCGGGGTAGAAAGTTCTGGCTCGTGATTGGTTAATGGAAATGATGCTCTCCACCAATGAGGAGGTGCAGCAGCACAGAGGGGCGGGGTCTGGCAGCCTCAGCGCCTTTGGGAATCACGTGCAGTGGAGGCACCGGGAGGCGGAGAAGAGGGGCTGGAGAACCATGGCGGCGGGAGTGGTGGTGGCGGCGGCGGCGGCGGCAGCGCGGGCTCGGATCCTGCAGGCGAGTGACAGTGGCGCCGAGGGGTCGCGAAGCTAGAAATTGGGTCCCTTCCGTCCACTCTCTGAGCCGACCCCTTCTCGGCAGACCCTCCTGGTCCCGCTCGACCTGTGCGGCCCTGTCCCAGCCCCCTCACGCCGTATCCGTCGTCGTTGGGTCCCGTCTTGGACTATCACCCCTGGCCTCCTACCCGCTTCCTTTTACTCTTCTCTTGAACCTCCCCTCATCCTGCTGTGGCCCACTCTCCTCCAGCTCTACCCCATTAACTGCTGTCACAACTCTCGCCCTCACCTCTCCTGGTCCGCCCACGTTCTTTCTTTTTCACCTTTGCACCTGCTACCCCTTTCCCCAGAAACTCCCCTCTGGTCACCTTTTTTAGAGCTCTTTCTCCTGCCTCGAGCGTCCAGATTGTTCTCTTCCCCCACACTTTTTCACTGTCTATAATCCGAAGTAAAGGGAGGAGGAGGAGACACATGAGGAGCGAGGGTCAGTGAATGAACTTTGAATCTCCTAGGAGTGTACACTAGGTTTTCCCCCCAATAGTTATTTGCTGAGCTATCTTCCTCACCTATGGCTATTTGTATTTTCCGCAGGCCATGGGGCTGTCCCCTTGCTGCCAAGACTTTCAGTTAAACTTTCTCTTAGCAAAGTTACAGTATTCATGTTGGCAGTAAATAAGGACACCAAATAAGGACACAAAATATGCTACCAATCTGTTCCAAGCACATACAAGGACTAAACATCTCTATAACAGGTGATGGAAAATAGCCAAGAAGACAAGAAGTGCAAGTTCCAAGTTCCTGTCCCAAAGTCAGCTCTTAGTGGGCCAGCACATCCTCAACAGTGCCCATCAGGGGGATTGGGTCTTCTCTGAAGCCAGTCTAAGGAGAGGTGGTAGAGCTACAAGAGCTCATGCATGAAGCCTGTGATATCTAACTCTGTTCATAACTTTTCTCCTGTTGTTTACAGCTCAGCAAGGACTTAGAATATGAGGCAAGATTTACTGCAGGCAACATTGTTCAACCTGCAAGAAATATTGCCCTTTTACTCATTACGTCCAGCCTGGGAACTTCTTGTTCTATGTTGCTGAACTGTTAGATAATATTAGTATTTACCAGGTTTCAGTGAGTTCTACTGCAGAAACTTGTGCATTTTTAAGATTCTTAGCAGATTCAGCAAAGGTGCATGTTTAAATATGCTGTTTAATGGGACAGTGTGGAGAGTGGATTGGAAGGTTTTGTTAGATCGTCTGGCTTGGCTCATATTTCTTGCTGTGATCCTACTTCTGTTTTTCTAGTATCTTTTTTTTTAATAGTGGGAAAACAAAGTTTCCAGCCTATATTTTCCATTAGTAACTTCACTTGGAAATCTTTTACTGAAATTGACTTTTTTTTTTGTCTCCTCTCCCTCCCTTCAATTACAATGAGTCATTGAGAGACTTAGGGAAGTATTTTGTCTTTTGCATCAAGGAGAAGACTCTGCTTCTCATGTACTTTATTTGGGAAACATATTTTCTGATTCTTTTGAAGAAACTGCTTAGGTGAACTGGAAAAGAACAGAAATAGTAATCCTTAGCCAACCAATAGGTACTGTAATATGAAACTTGAATGGATAGTAGTCTAGAATCTGACAGTCATGAATTTTAGTAGACTATCAGACAGTGTGTTTTCAGTTATTTAAAGTACATCTTTAGCATATCTTTGTTATGGTAGCTAGTAAAAGTTAGAACTTCTGTTCCTCATATTATTGCTGCCATTCAGAAAACCAGTCTTAGAGAGTCTCAGTGACTTGCATCATTGATATACTAGAAAGAGCACAGGCCTCACAGTCATACTTGGATTCTATCCCAGCTCCATCATTTTATAGTTTCAAGAATATTTGTAAAGATTGGAATTAATGAATATAATGAAGTAAGTAACCCAACACTATGGCTAAGGTCCTTTAGGATCTCCCAACTCAGAACTGAATTCCATTTGGCATCCATCTCTGTCTATGTCAGGCTCTCTCTCCAGGCTTTGGGAAAGGAGAAGTAAATAAATACTCATTGAAAACTCCCCTATTGTAAAGCAATGATAAGTGCTAAACAATAGGAGTACATAGGGTATTGCGGGAACAAACTAAACCTGTGTAGTTCAAGAAAAGCTTCTAAAAGTCTTGGTTCTGGGCTTGAGTCTTGCAAGACAAGCAGGCCTTTAATCAAGGGGAGAAGGGAGTTCCTGGTAAACAGCAAGTACAAAATGAGCATCTAGAGAGTAAGAAGTTTGGTGTGACCGAACGTGGGATAGTTTCTTTAGCAACAGTGCTTGGGAAATGAAGAAAAGATAGGAGATCTAACCTGTCAACAACTATGTGATAATGTTTTATTATACCAGGTGCAGTGCTTTTTATGCCTTCTTGACAGCAGAGGCTGTATGCAAGTGAAAAAAATAAAACTAAGTGGCTAGAATGCTCAAGTTGGCTGATCCATGCATTTTTTTTTTTTTTTTTTGCCTTGTAAAACAGTATATATGAAACAATACTAAATGATTGCTTGGTGAGTTCTCATTTTTTCAGTCTACAAAATATTACTGAGTGCTTACTCTATTGCAGGAATGGTGCTAGGGGCTGAGAATACAACTAGATAGTGATCTAAGGGGAGAGAGACTTCAAAATTAAACAAGCTATTATTCCATAATATGATATGAGAAATAGAGGAATTCAGGTGTTTTTATGAACTCCACAGTCAGGTACTTAGCACAGACCCTTCCAAGTCTGGTACTCGTTCTGAGTTAACTTTGTTTCTCTTACTTCAGAGGAAACAGAAACAATCAAATATCCTTTATCTACTCGCAAACCTAGAAAACTGACCTGTACCTATACCCAAAATGATGGCTAAGTAGGGAGCAAAGAAGTATGAGTGAGCCAAGCAAATGTGATGAAACAATTCCTGGCAAGAGGGAACAGTACGTGCAAGGGCAAAGAGAGCCAAAACATGTTCTGAATGGCTGGAGTATAGAGAAGAAGGAGGAAAGTGTTAATCTATGAAACTAGAGAAGTTAAGATACTATGTAGAGTCTTCTAAACAACATCAGATTAGTCTTCATCCCAAGGGCAGAGGAAAGCCATTGGAAGATTTTAAACAAGGGGTAATCTGACCAGATTTGTGTTTTAGGAAGACCTTCTGGCTATGGTGTGGAAACTAGATTCAGAAGGGTTAAGGTTGAAATCAGATGAGAGACAATGACAGTATAGTGGGGGAAGGGGGGTGATGGCAGGAGGGGTAGAGAAGAAGGGGTGTAGTCAAAGATTCTGAGGGAACAGATTTCCAGGACTTGTTTGATTCACCATAAAGAGAAAGGAAGGAGGTGGGGTGACATTCAGGTTTCTGGTTGCACAACTAGGTGAATAGCAGTTCTCCCGTTCACCGAAAGGTGGGCTTTTGAAAGCAGCACAGGTTGGTAGGAAGATGAGGAGTTTGGCTTTTTCAGTGTATACCTAAACATGTCCAAGTAGAGATAAAGTGAAGGCACTTATCTTAAAAAGGAAGATTCTGGCTAAGGACACAGATTTGGGTATCATCAGGATCTAGGTAATTAAGCCACAGAGTAGATGAAATTACCTAAGGAGAGTATGCAGAATGAGAAGAAGGCCTAGGACCAAGCCTTGAGGAACTAACTCGAAGACGCCAGGAAGAGGAGAGTGAACCAACAAAGAAGGTAGAGAAGTGACCCGAGAAATAGAAGATAGCAGGGTATCACAGAGGACAAGTGAAATGGGGGTTCAGGAAGGTGGATGTGGTTAACCATGTGTTATATAAAATTTCCCAGGACCAAGAAACCAAAGAAAGAGGCTGACAATTCCATATTTACATAAAGAGTTTTATTAAGGGATTTTATATACAAGGCTTGTCTTGCCATGGATAATTTCCATGCCATGTGGCAGGCACTAAAGGGTAATATAGGACAGGGCAGAATGAATGGGGGTACTGGGGTTTGAGTTCCCCCAGAGAATGGGAAAATGTCTTGCATGCTTGTCTAGGCAATGGCCTGCTCCAAGAACTAGCATATCTGGGGCATAGGGGAGAGTTCAGACAGTCTCTGAAGGGATTTTTGGGAAGCATTCTCTGTTTTGGCAAGGATCTAGATGGCAGGTCTGGCAGGTTTGGCAGGTCATGAAATAGTCTCTCCTCTATACCATGTCACCTCTGCTGAGAAGTCAAGTACTACAAGAAGTCCATGGGGCATACGAAGTCACTGGTGTTCAGTCTTGAAGTTTAGAGTATATTGAAGAGTTAGTGGGAGATGAGGAAGTAAAGATAATTAGTATAGAGAACCCTTGCTTTTGGATGGAGAGAGGTTTAAGGTACAGAAAAGAAAAGATAATTGATGGAAGTGTCAGAGGCAGCAGGAAAGGTTGACTTCAGAGCACGGGTACAGAGATTAGCTTTAGATAGGAGGACAGACCCCTCTTCAGTCAGTCCACGGATATTGATTTTGTACCTCTGTCTCTCAGTCACTTTGTCTTCACAGAATTTGCTGGCTTCCTTCTCCATTATAGGAGGGAGGAAGGAAAAAAGGATGAGTGTAATTGCAGGTCAGTTTTGTTGGTTTGCTCATAGGAAATTGAGGACATTCTCATCTGATAGTTTCTGTTTCCCTTGAAGTAGGAAAAATAAGATCAGCTCCTCAGAATAAGAGGGAAAGTAGCAAAGTAATAAATTTTAAAAGAATTGATAAGATTTAAAATAGCAAGGAGTAAAAGTAAACAAGTATTTATAATAATAATATAATAATATTTAATGAGCACCAACTATTTCCTAGCTGTTTTTCATATATGCAGTCTTGATTACAGTAACTCTGTGAAGTAGGTAAACAAGATAGATACAGTGCCTACCATCAAGAAACTTAGCCTTTTGGGTTAACAGACAAATACCCAGGCAATTACAAAAGGGACAAAGGAACCTGATAGGGAAAGTATTGGCTGCTATGGGAGTACAAAAAAGGGAGTACTTAATCTCATCTGGGGCGGGGGGGTAGTCAGGCAATATAGCTGCCCTTTCTTTTGTTTAGTAGATATTTATTAAATACCTACTATGTACCAGATTGGTATTGGGAGCATAGCTATAAGTAAGACATGATGGGCTCCTGGAGGGTTTTGGTGGTTTAAAATAGCTTTTGTGGGGCATGGATGAAGAAGCATACTAGGCATTTGAAAATTTTATCTGCCGGTCCTTTGGACAGTGCCACAGGTTCTTGCATTTTGTGCAGCTCTAAATTTTTGGTTAATATGGCCTCTCTTCAAACAAGATAATAAATTATTAGATTCCAGTTCCTAGTATTTCAGATGGCTTGCTTTGATTAGAATATTTCTTAAGTCAACTTCCATATTATATATACAAACTATTTTTTAGAGAGTTATTTTGTTACAACTGATCCCCCTCCCAATTTTCTAATTATATTCTATTAAATATTACCTACACAACACAGTTTTTTCCTATAAGGTACATGAGGCATTTAAAAAATAGCTTATTGAAATAAAATTGGCAAATATCATATATATTTAAAATATACAATAAAATTGGCATATACCATATATATTTAAAATATACAATTTGGTAAGCTTTAATATTTGTATACACCTGTGAAATCATCATCACAATCAACATATGAATAGATTCATACTTACTCCTCTCTACCTCCTCCATCATCTTTAGGCAAACACTGATCTCCTTTCCGATACTACAAATTGGTTTACATTTTTTAGTTTTACATAAATGGAATCATACAGTATGTATTCTTTTGTCTTACTTAATATAATTAATATATTGTATCTATCAATAATATATTCTTTTTTATTGCCGAGTAGTTTTCCAGTGTATGGATATACTACATTAATTTCTCTATTTACCTATCCAGTGGTGGACATTTGTTTTTTTCCTAAATTTTGGGTTATTACAAAATATATTTGTTTTTGTATGGGAGTATTAAACTTACATTTGATACTTGGTTATATACTACCTTATATTCAACACCTATTGTGTTAGATACCATGCTGAATGTTTTCATATTGTCAGATTAATGATGACTACATTTTCCAGACCAAAAATTAGGGAAATATGGACTAATGACAAAAAAAATATTTTTCAATCAGGACTGCCCTGGAAATTGAGAACATGATGATTATGGTTTATAGTCTCATGTCTTTTCTCTTTAGACTATATGATCCTTCAGAAAAACATCAAGTCCTTTTTCATATACCCACAGTAATATTAAGCATATAGTATAATGTTAAGCATGTAGTAGCCATTTACTAAGATTTTAATTTCTGCTTTTGTTTATGAAAATAATAATTCTTTTACTTCACAGGTTTCTTCCAAGGTAAACTCCACTTGGTATTCAGCATCTTCCTTCTCTTCTTCTTCAGTGGTGAGTTTATTTGGTACTAAAGATCAACTTTTAAGAAGAAATCTAGTGTAATTTTTGGGTATTCCTATTTATCTTCTTTATGTAATTGTGACCAGAGTGCATGTGAAACTTTGTATCATGGTTTTCTTAATTTAATATTATGTTTATTGTAAGCATTTTCAGTATTACAAGATGGTCTTTATATATGGTTATGATTTTAATGACTGCATAGTATTTCATCAAGTAGAGTTCACTAATAATTTCCCATATAACATTTAGATTGCTTCAGTGTTTCAATATTATTAAACAAACATTTATTTTTAGTTTTTTTCTTCTTTTAGATTGTTTCTCTTCTGAAATAATATTACTGTGTCAAAAGGTAGAAACATTTTTTGGCTTCTGGAAATTTAGTTGACCCTACCAGATAGTTTATTCTTGACAACTTTAGAGCTGTTTGTTTTTACAGGGCTTCTGTCTTTTCAGCCATTTGCAGTACCTAAAATCTAATAAATAAGGACTGGTGCTTTATGTATAGAAGCATGCACACACTGTAACACAGTAGTCCTTTATCTTCTTGTTGCATAGACCCCTTTTAAAATTTAATGAAAATAAGCTTCTTCTCAAAAAAATTCACATAGATTAAAAACATGAAAAAATTTTTTGACCATAAAGGTAAGACATCATCATGGTAATATGACAGAAAGTCAGCGGGGCCAACAAGTTACAGTAACTAATATTTGTTAACACAAACTCTGCAACATTTTTTAGTATAAGCTTTACAAGTGACATGTGTTTACTCATGAAGTTTCACTGTGTAATTAGCTGGGAATTTCCCATTTTCAGAGAGGTCATAGTATTTGAGAGGCTCTGCCACATATTAACAAACAGTATAAACAAGTATATAGTGTATCTTTTATCTGATGGTAACGTTTCTAGAGAAATGAAAAGAAAATTAAGGCAGTGAACTAATACAAAGTTTTGTTATTTTTTCCCCCCAGCCAACTGTAAAGCTCTTCATTGATGGGAAATTTGTTGAATCCAAAAGTGACAAATGGATTGACATCCACAACCCAGTAAGCAAAGCTGCTTATACTGACTAGCCTAGAATTCTGGGCACATGGTGGGAAAGTGGGGACCTGGTTGACTAGTGTGAAGTACACAGTGCTGCCTTTGTAACTAGATGAAAAAGAGAGGTGGGGCAGGGGCAAAGAATGATGTGCTGCCTTTTCCCATCAGGCCACCAACGAGGTTATTGGTCGGGTCCCTCAGGCCACCAAAGCTGAAATGGAAGCAGCTGTTGCTTCCTGCAAACGTGCTTTTCCCGCATGGGCAGACACTTCAGTATTAAGCCGCCAGCAGGTCCTGCTCCGCTATCAACAACTTATTAAAGAAAACTTGGTAAGAAATCTTAGTGGTATTGTTTTCCAAACTGTTGCTTAGGGATACTTGTCACATTCACAGAGGCCCTTTCAGCTTCATCCCCTCATTCTACAATCCAGAGAGACATGGCTCTCTGCCTTATACTGCTTCTCCCCCATTTTGTTGTTCTTTGGCTGCCCGGGAACTAAAAGGAGGCCCCCCTCACATTGGTTTCTATTTGTGTTTTCTTTCTAGAAAGAAATTGCCAGGTTAATCACGCTGGAACAAGGGAAGACCTTAGCTGATGCTGAAGGAGATGTGTTTCGAGGCCTTCGTAAGCTGGAGTCCCTCATGGGGAGTTTCAGGGACTTTTGGGAAGGAGCAAAGGAAGATGGGAGGCAAAGATCTCAGAAAGAGGGATTGCTTCTCTTGTGTAGATTTTGTTATCCCATGATATCTTTTTTAATGTTTGTGGAAAATGGCAATACTTCTCAGTGATCTGTGAAATTGGTTTACTTTATTGTTTTACTCAAATGATCTTCCAGTAGGTATGTGCATTTCACTGTGCTTTTCCCATTTAGAGAATCTCATTTTGCATGCCTCCTTCACGTGGAAGGGCAAGTCAGTTTATCTTTCTTCTGTCATTGCCCTGAGCCATTCCCTGTCCTCAGGGCTGATTAGAGCATGACAAAGCTAAGTTGTGCACAATGTGGGCAGCTGATGGCCTGACTACTTCTTCTCTTGCAGAGGTGGTTGAGCATGCATGTAGTGTAACATCCCTCATGCTGGGAGAGACCATGCCATCCATCACCAAAGACATGGACCTTTATTCCTACCGTCTGCCTTTGGGGGTGTGTGCAGGCATTGCTCCATTCAATTTTCCTGCTATGATCCCCCTTTGGATGTTTCCCATGGCCATGGTATGTGGAAATACCTTCTTAATGAAACCATCAGAGCGAGTCCCTGGAGCAACTATGCTTCTTGCTAAGTTGCTCCAGGACTCTGGTGCCCCTGTTGGAACACTGAACATCATCCACGGACAACATGAAGGTAACTTCCCTTCAGTACGTGGCACTTACTCTGGCTTCCAAAAAATCAAGGTGTTGAGTGGTGATGGGGAGTTTAGAATGAAGAACCTAGGAAGGAAGGGGTTTACTAACAGTAACCGCCATTGTTGAAGGAAATGTTTGTTGACTGTTTTGCCATCTCTGTGTGCTATGGTGAGTAACTAGGGAGTAGCAGTCCTTGCCTTACAGAATATATGGGGACAAAGAAATATGGATTAGGGGAAGACACAGATAAGATTAAAAAGAAAGATTTTACTTCAACATTGAATTTATGAGGATATTTAACTCAGAATTTATAGACTTCAGAAAGGCTGAAGGCCTTCTAATCTATATAACAATAGCTAGTACTTAAAAAGTCCTTGTGTTTCAGGCATTGTTCCTATGCTTTTCATATGTTATCTAATCTTTACAACAGCTTTTTGATGTAGGTACTATTATTTTTCCTTTTTACAGATGAGAAAATTGAGGCATAATGAAATTAAGTAATTTGCCCAAAGTCACACTGCTAGAAACGATTGAAGCCAAGCTGTGTGTGCCTGGGAAGGCTGACTCTAGATTTTACTTTTAAATACAGTCATGAGCCACATAACGATGTTTCGGTCAAAAGCAGACCACAAATATGACAGTGATCTCAAAAGATTATAATGGAGCTGAAAAATTACTATTGCCTAGTTGCATCGTAGCCATTGTAATGTTATAGTGTAACACATTACTCATGCGTTTGTAGTGATGCTGGTGTAAACAAACCTACTGTACTGCCAATTATATAAAAGTATAGCACATCAAATTATGTACAGTATGTAATACTTGATAATCATAATAAATGACTAACTGGATTATGTATTACTATACTATACTTTTTATTGTTATTTTAGATTGTATTCTTAAAGAAGTTTGCTCTAAAACAGTGTATACTATGTTATGCTAACAGCAGCCACACATCTTGTGTTTACTGCACCTCTTGATTGCATCATTTTGTCTTGTGTTTAATATCATGTTGTTTTGTACAGAAACGTACTGTTTAGCCTTGTAGCCTAGGAGCAATTGGCTCTACCAGAGGTCCCCATCCCCCAGACTATGGACCAGTACCAACTGGTCCGTGACCTATTAGGAAGGAACCAGGCCACACAGTAGGGAGTGAGCGGTGGGCCAGTGAGCTAAGCTTCATCTGTATTTACAGCCACTCCCTAGCACTAGCTTCACTGCCTCAGCTCCACCTCAGATCATCAGGCATTAGATTCTCATAGGAACACCTGTCCCTGCTGCCAAAAAGGTTGGAGACCACTAGGCTATACCATATAGCCTCAGCGTGAGGTAGGCTATACCATCTAGGTTTGTGTAAGTGCACTCTATGGTTTGCCCAGCGACAAGATTGCCTAATGATAAATATCTCAGAATGTGTCCCTGTTTTAAGCATCACATGACTGTACTATGCTATATTATCTCTCACATGAGGACACAGTAGTATCTGAGAGTCCCGGTAAATAGTTACAGTTGAGGAAATATCACATTCTTAAAGGACAAAAGAAGTGTTGAGTATTGAAGGGATGTTATTTTGGAGGAAAATAGGAATTTTAGCCTTTGGAATTAGAAGTGGAAATTGTGGAATACCAAATGGGAAAAATAACGAAAGAGGCTAAATAGAATTTGTAGTTTAAAGAATTAAAAGAACAAGGAAAGAGATAACTTCTGGGGTAGAAACACAAAAATATGAAAACTTCTTCATAGCAGTGGGAAAAGGAGAAATTTGCCATGTTGAGAAGGCCATAGCCATTTTTTCCTTTGCGGTGATCATTTATTTTTCTTCTTAAAGCTGTTAACTTTATTTGCGATCATCCGGATATCAAAGCAATCAGCTTTGTGGGATCCAACCAGGCAGGAGAGTACATCTTCGAGAGAGGGTCAAGAAATGGCAAGAGAGTTCAAGCCAATATGGTGACTTCTTAATCCTTTTATTCCCCTCAAACTCTGAAATATTAAGTTAAATTACCTAAAACAGCCCATCAGCAGAGGGCAACTCATCCCACTCTAATGCCAGTGTTTCTTTATTCCCATTTCATCTAAAATATCTTTTCTTTAACAATGAACCTTATGAGTTTTCTTCTGTCACTTTAATTACCTTTATCTTATACAATGAATCTTGGCATCAGAGGGCACATTTCTCCCTGAGAATGTCATTTAAATTCTTTGAGCTTTAGCAGCAACCAATTCTGGTTCTGGCCCTGCTTCCTTCATACCATGCTTTTCTAGCCCTTCATCCTTCTTTCTTTTGAGGGGTATCCTAACTGTTAATGTCAAAATATGATCTTCCCTAAGAGTCCAAGGCTATTTAAAGAACTGGAAACAGCCCAATATCCCTGTATGAGATGTGTGGTTTACTTGGTTGCATAGTTTTGCTGTTCTCTTAGTAGCTCCTTGTCTTATATTTAGCAATTCTTTGATACTAAAATCCAATTGCTACTTTCTCACCTTTCAGCTAATGTTGAATGAAGGATAACCACCTATGCACAAGTATAGACTATGATATGCCCACTTATTTCCTGTCATGGCTGAATGTGTTTTGGCCAGTTTGACTTAAGTCCTAACCAGCTCATCATGAATTTATTGAGTGAAATCTGTGTCTAACAGTATACTGTGTGTAATGGGATAAAATTAAGTTAGCTGACATGGTACTTACTTATCCATGCACTCAACTACAGTTGTATCTGGAGATGTATATGGAAATGACCATATGTTATCATACATAGAAGTTCATAAGGCTATGTATCTAGAAGCAAGTCAGTCTGGGGAAGCTTTTTCCAGAAATTGTTTATCAAGAGATGTCTACCTCTTATTTTGCCTTTTCATTGGCTGCTGGCATTATTACTGGGAGCTCTTTATTTATCCTGCTATTCATGTAACTGGAAACCCCAGCAGATAACACATTCTTTCCTATCTAACCTAGGAAAGAGAAGGGAGTTCTTGTTTCCTGGATGCAGTGTTTAGTTTGTCAGATTGATGTAATGTGATGATTGGGGCTCTTTGTTTTGATCTAAATAAACATATATCAGCTTATTAGCTGGGCAAGTGAAAAAAAGTAACCTGGACACGTGTTCAATGTTACCAAGACTTTAGCAGTATCAAGATAATAAATTTATCCTCAAAGTAACAAAAGATAAATTCTCTAATCCTTACCTTAAATTCTCATTTGAAATTTCAGATTCTTTGCCTGATTTCTCAGCCCAATTGTATTTTGCCAAGGAAGATTCATGTACTTTCTATATTTCCTCAGGGAGCCAAAAACCATGGGGTAGTCATGCCAGATGCCAATAAGGAAAATACCCTGAACCAGCTGGTCGGGGCAGCATTTGGAGCTGCGGGTCAGCGCTGCATGGCTCTCTCAACAGCCATCCTTGTGGGGGAAGCTAAGAAGTGGCTGCCAGAGCTGGTGGAACGTGCCAAAAACCTGAGAGTCAATGCAGGTAATTGGTTATCTGCTTCGCTCCTTTAGACTTTACATCTGTGGCACTGAGTTCTTGGTTTTAGCATTGGTTTTGGCCAATGGAAGCAATCATGTCTGCCCTTATTGAAGAAGGGCCTGGTTGGGACCCCTTTAGTAGAGGTCTCAAGCGTCCCAGCCTAACTTTTCCTTCTCTTATAGCTTAACAGTAGATTATCCCCTGCGGCTTGATCCAGAGCTTGGAATATTCCCCTCAAGTTATGATTAATGCGTTTATGCTTACTGATCACAATCCTCTGGCATTCTTTCCAGACTACTCCCATCTTTGTCCCTGGGTTGCTAATACCACCAGAGGACCACATTGCTAGAGGAACAGCTCAGTGAAGCATAACAGACCCCTGGAATAATCACATAGCCACTGGATTAATGATCAGATTATCCTTTAAATACCCTAAACCAGACTGAGAAGGCAAGGCGGTTTTTGAAGGTGTTAACTTGCTGCCTTCTCAGATCACTGGTGCTCTGACAGTAAACACTTATTCTAAAAGGCCCAACTCCTATGTCGGTCTGTTGAGGTCTATTGGTTGAGCCCCGGATTCAGTTGCCCCCTGGTTATATTACTGTTGCCTCTTTATACTGTAGTTGTCATTTGGATTCATCTTTAGTTGGCAATCATAATTTATGAGTCCTAAACACTTCTGTGTTATTTTACAGGAGACCAGCCTGGAGCTGATCTTGGCCCTCTGATCACCCCCCAGGCTAAAGAGAGAGTCTGTAATTTGATTGATAGTGGAACAAAGGAGGGGGCCTCCATTCTTCTTGATGGTCGAAAAATTAAAGTCAAAGGCTATGAAAATGGCAACTTTGTTGGACCAACCATCATTTCAAATGTCAAGGTAAACAACTCTGGATTATTTTGTTCACAAATATGAGTGCTGAAGAGCATTTAATAACTGGGGACCTCATCTCTTGCCAGGTTTACTCAGTTATTTTATCTAGAATCTTAATGAACCTCCCTTCTCATCCCCAATCTCTTTCCACTCTACTAGCAGCCAGCAAACT
The DNA here is from genome assembly GCA_030015415.1 of Cynopterus sphinx. Classification (NCBI taxonomy): domain Eukaryota; kingdom Metazoa; phylum Chordata; class Mammalia; order Chiroptera; family Pteropodidae; genus Cynopterus; species Cynopterus sphinx. The sequence continues at coordinate 133,990,642 of CM057384.1, forward strand.
TTCCATAAAGGGCTAGATAGTAGATTTTTTTTGGCTTTGCAGCCAAATTTTTTTGGCTTTGAGTATCACAACTACTCAACTCTCGACATCTCAGTGTAAAAGCAGCCATTTAACATTGTGTGACTATGTTTCAATAAAACTTTATGGACAGTGAAATTTTAATTTTAAATTCCATGATTGATTTTTTTTCAGTCGTTATGTAGAACTTTGCGTAATGGCAATATGACAGCCAATGAGATTTATCTGAGGCACAATTATTGCTAATTGAAAAAAAAATAGAAATTATCCCTAACTTGTTGGCTGTACAAAAACAAGCACATTTGGCCCACAGGCCACATTTTGCCAACCCCTTTCTTAACATTATACTTGTTACTTAATTTTTTTTCCCACTCCCCCTTGCTGCCTAGCTCATAGTTATTGCAGTATCTCCATCAACATATCAGCCACCCAGTATTTATTAAGTATCTACTCTCCTAAATTTATCTGCATCTTCAGCAGAAAGTGACGAAAGAAAAAGAATTGATCTGTCAATTTTTATTTATCAAAACTCTACAAGTCTCTCAACTAAAATTAATGACTAAATTGAGGTTAGGAGGCTTTCTTTGAAATACACATGTCCCCACCAATCCTACTATAATCCTGGATAATTGTTAAATGTAAATGTAGCAGAAATTGTGGAAACTCTTGCTACAAAACAATAGAGGAAAAATCTACCTATCAGCAGTAAGCACAACTGACTAGCTGTAGTGGTGAAGGATGTTTTGAATGTTTAATGTGTCTTGATATCAAAATATAAAATACAAACTCATTGGAAGACAAAGGGTGAATGAGAATGGATTGTTTATGTTATAGAAAACTTAGCATAGGGTTTCTTTAAACAAAAATTGTCCTGTGGTGTTTTTAATATATATCTGGTTTATAAAATGAATTTTCATGTAATTTGTCAGTAACATGTATAAACAAGTTATGTATGATTGGTAGCTTGGAAGATGGAACACAGCAAGAAAGCACTTTTTTAAAAATAGGTGGTTTAAAATGAAAAGAGATTACTAACATGAAAGCCATCCACGTAAACAATGGGTAATACAGTACCAAATAAGCATAAATACTGACTTCTTTTCTGGATGCATCACTCCTGGCAGCCAAATATGACCTGTTACAAAGAAGAGATTTTTGGTCCAGTTCTTGTGGTTCTGGAGACAGACACTTTGGATGAAGCCATCAAGATTGTAAATGACAATCCATATGGAAATGGAACTGCCATCTTTACCACCAATGGAGCCACTGCTCGGAAATATTCCCACTCGGTGGATGTTGGACAGGTTTGTGAACAAAGTTTTAGGAGGTTCTTGTAGTCATTTACTGTTAACTATCTAGGGGAGATGGTAAAGAGTTATCAGTCGCCGCCCCTCCACTCTTCCACAGGAATAAAAGTTAATGGGTGGAGATGGGGTAGAAGTTGGGTATTTAAAATCAGTCTCTCTGGTGTGAAGCATTTGTGCTTCCAAATGGAGAGTTCCTTTGTTTGAGTCCCTTTCTTAGCATTTGACATGGATTTGTTCTGCTTTAGGTGGGTGTGAATGTCCCTATCCCAGTGCCTTTACCAATGTTCTCATTCACCGGCTCTCGATCTTCCTTCAGGGGAGACACCAATTTCTATGGCAAACAGGTAACTTTAAGTTTTAAAAAATGTTTTTTCCTCTAAGAAACTTTCTTGTACATATTCAGGAACAAGGATTCTGCAAGGAAGGGCCTGCAGCAGCTTCTGTGGGGTCATATATTGTTGAGTAGTGCTTGTCAGTAGGTCCCCTAGAAAAGATTTGAAAATTAACAAAATTTTGCCAAAGCTGCTTCTTGTTGAATAACTCAAGGCAGCAAAGTTTTGGGGAAAGAGCATGAGAAAGCACAAGTGTTTGTATAAGCCCTTTCCTCTGCCTCCCACCTTTCTTCTGACTCTTAATCATCTATCATGTCTCAGTGTCTTTCCTCCGGAAAATCACCTCTGACTACCACCAGCCCCTTCCACAGTGCTGGGTTGGGTATGCCCTCGTACTCTCATTGCACCTACTTCTCCTGTAACAGTTATTCGTTTACAAAATTTATTGAGCACCTTTGTACCAAACAGTATTCTAGGCACTGATACAGTACTGAACAAGAAAAATAAAGCATACGTGAAACCAAATTGTCAGGTTCAAACCCCAGCTCAGCCAGTTATTAACTGTGTGACCTTGGAGGATACACTCTCTGTGCCTCAGGCCTCTTCATCTATTAAATGAGAGTAACACCAGTACCTATATTTCATAAAGTTATGAGGGTTAAATAGTACTATTACCATCCTTCAGCAGGTATACATATTTTAAAGCAGGAATAGGCATGACATGTTCAAACAGCAGAAGTGGCTGGAACACAGTGAGTGGATGAGTAAGAGTGGTAAGAGATGAGGCTGGAGAGATAGGCAGGGGTGAGGCATGTAGGACTCTTGAAGCAATGTTAAGAAGCCCTCCATCATCACGCTGTAATTATTTTTACTTATCTGCAGCCCCTGGCACAGAGCACGTGACCAAATGTATTAAACTAATGGGCTAGTGGAAATTCTTTGTAGTCCCACAGAAATATGGCCATTTTGGAACCTTTAGTAATAAATTACATTTTTTCTATATCAGTCTCTTATAGGTTAAAAAATTAACAATGGGATTGCATAGCAGAATATAACAGTGTAGCCAATTGGTTAAGAAAAAATTTTGGTTATCTGGAGGCCGATTGTACAGTTTGTGCATTAGTCACAGCATTTGTAAAATTAACTAGTTTGATACTATTAAAAATTTATTTTTAAGTTATTCTGGTAAGTGAGGCTTCTTCATACAGAGTTGAGGTCTTAAACCCTTAGGTAATTAAATTGCTATTTTGCATGGAAAGGAGACTTGAATGTATCATTCTTACATAATAAAATGTAAACTTTAGTTGTATCTTATACTGGAAGTATGTAATAATCTCAAAAATTGTTTTCAGTATATTAACATGGCCCAGATTTTGTCAAAAAATTCTAGAAGAGTCTTTTATCAAACTAGTATGTTTTTTCCTAATATCCTTCTAGCTTGCTAGTAATTAGGTAAATGTTAGATCTGTACAATCTATTCTCTTTTGCTCAAACCTATTGTTACAACATAAACTATGTATATATAAAGCCTCACGTGTGATAGGTGATTTAGAAGTAAATGTGTATAACATCAGACATCTTACTTTAGATTTGTAAGATATTATGTATTTTACTACTTCAGTATTAGCTGTTTATTCTGAAAATTGTCAGAAATGGCCCAATATATATTTCATTCCTTCATTCTTTTCTATTCTTCATGGGAAGGAGAGAAAAACATTATTGAACAGTAGTTATTATGCTAAGATATTTGTATGTCATTTCCCTTCACACATTGCTAAGAGGTGGGCACTATATCACAGATAATGCCAAGGTTACACAGCAAGGAGTAGAGGCAAGATTTGAACCCTGTGTCAAGACCTCAGAGCACATGATATTCAGCCCTAGGAACAGAATGTCCTATAAGTTTAATAGGTTACATTGTTCAGTTTTTCCATTTAGATGCTAATGCTCTTGGCTAGTTTCAGCATGATAGCTAAGGTTTGACAGTTTACTATGTGCCAGGTATTATGCTAAATGTTTTAGATAAACTTGGATGAACAATATGTTGGATTTTAGTTGCACCTATTCCTCAAGTAGGAGTGTGAGTAGCACTTTGCAACACTCCCTTCAAAATTTAATTAAAAGAGGAATCATGAAACCCCCAGAAATATATGCTAACTCCCTCTCCCTCTCTTTCTTTTGTTTGTTCTCTTTAGGGCATCCAATTCTATACTCAGCTAAAGACCATCACTTCTCAGTGGAAAGAAGAAGATGCTACTCTTTCCTCACCTACTGTAGTCATGCCTACCATGGGCCGTTAGAAACAAGTTTGTTCCAGCTCAGTCCTTCCTGAGTAATATCTCTTTTATTTGACTGACTTCATTTGCCAACTTTGCTCAGACCAGATCCCTGGGAATGGACTACTTTGTAACTAATAGCTTTCTCAGGACAATTAGCCCCTGCAAAGTTGGTATAAGGAGACTCCTAGTGTAACTCTGAAACCAGATTTTCATTTACTCTTCATATATCTTTTTTTGAGGTAACTGTTGTTAACTGTGAAATGTTTATCTGGAATGATTGCTTAGGACTATTTTCTAAAAATTCTCCCCTTTTCTGATAACTTGAAGGAAGGGAAGATTATGTAAAGAAGATCTTTCATAATTTGAAGAGGACCTCTTGGATGGGGAAACAGGACAGGAATAATTCACCCTTTGGTTGATCCTCAAACACAGCCCTACATAAATGCCTGTGGGAGAGACCCCTCTGCCAGCCTTTCCTGAACCTCTCATTTATCCCACACTACACAAAATAGAGTCCATTCTACTTTTCCCACAGTGGGACAATTGCTTTTTTCTTTTTGCTGAATGACACTTTGTCCTAGTGAATTATGAACACTAAATTCTACCATTGTCCCTTTTCCTACTTAAAATCATGTCTCAAGGATACCTCAGTATGCACTGGATAAATCGACTTTTTTGTTGTGTGTGCTAAGTGTTAGATTTCAGGATTTGCTTCAGCAGTCATTAATTAATTCTTCAGTCACTAATTCAGATGCCCATAGGTTTTTTTCTTTTTTTTTTTTTAAAGAAAAACAAACATTTCAGAAGTTATTTACACCCAGAAATCAAGGGGTATTCCAGCCATGAAAGTGGGCAAGACTCTTGCCTTAAGCAAATTGAACCTGATAGTCCTTGACAAATTTTTTATGTTGTTCTTTCCTCTTGCCTGCATTTCTCATTAGTGATACTTTTTAACAAAAGAACCCTTTATACAGAGTGATTGACTGGGCCTGAGAAATGTTAAAGGCTTTTATGACATAAAACAGTAAAAAAGAAATACTTTGACAGATTATTTTGCTACCATTAATTTAACTATCTTTATGCTTCTTGTTTCTTTGATGTAGTTCAGCTTTAAGTCAGAACAGAAATTGATATCCTAAACAAAATAGCTTCTCTCTTTTTGCTCTGCATCCCGGTTGAATCTTATCTTTCTGATATGGTTTTCACCTACTGAACTAGGAGAGGGCTTCAGGCTCTGATAGAGTATTCTCTCGCCCTCAGCCAGATGACATAAGTCATTATTTTTCCACCTCCCTATTAGTCATATGGGTAATGCTAACCTAATCATGGGGTTATTTAGTGAATTAAATATAGTAAAAACCTTAAAAATGTGCACTCTATAGATTTTAGGCTTATTATTACCATGAACTAGATAGAATGTCAAAATCTTTAATCACTTAAGGTGACTGGTATTTAGTAAAATACATTTATGACCCTATCAGGTCTTCTTCTTCTTCTTTTTTTCTTTTTTAGATTTGCCTTCCTAAAGAGATGAGGCAATAGAAATTTATAGAATGCCCCTTGTTTTATCTCTTATCACATCTGGCCAGTGGTAGTGATATTTAATTCAATCCAACAACTACAAGCTAGGTTGGATAAAGGGTAATATTCCCTAAGTTCCAAATGGAATTAAATATAATCATAGAGACTTCTATATTTGCCTTACATTAAAGGGAAATTGCTTTTTAAAAAAATAATGGGAATTGCATTGTCTTATTGGAATCAAATTTCATTTGGCTAGCTTCTTGCTACTCAAAATCTTGTTTCTGAGATGGAAAGAAAATCTATAGTTTATGCTAGGGCAGCTAAAAAAATTCAGTATTTTGTTTTCTTTTTGCTCTGATGTGACCTTCAGAAATTTCTCTGATTTTATATTGTACTAATTATAACAAATTTTTAATAAAAAGCTTTTAAAAAGAAAATCTGGGTTTCTTTTTTTAATGGTGCCATACTTCCTTGTAATCTTGTTGTCCCCGAGCTTCTAGCAACTCAGACTTCCAACCTCTGTCCAAAGCCAAGAGTTACATGGTCATCATGTTTATTCTTACATAAAAGATAGTATGTATTTTGTCTAGGCTATATACATTGTCAAAGGCAATTTATAGGTTGTCCACACTAAAAGAGGCACAAATATGCATTGTTAAGTATATGCATTCCTCAGTGTGGATATTGTGATAAAAATATCCATGATTTCAACTAAAGGTATTACTCATTTCACTGACCCCTGAGAACTCCTGGCTAGTAAAGCTAAAGAATTGTGACTTAGCAAGAAGCTGCATGGGTAAAGGTAACAGTTAAGTGTTTTGTTTGGTTAGATTACCGACTCCTTACCATGTCAGACTCTTGTGATCCTTTCTGAATTTTGGATATTGTCAGTTCACCAGAAGAGTCTGAGATTGGTACTTGCTGTGTGATAAAGGTTTGATCTTGAAGCTTACTTTCATCGCTGCAATAATGACAAAATAACAGAACTGTCAATAACCAGACACACATGGAACCTGGTTCAGAACAACAGACTTCTCATGTAACTCTCACTCAGTTTTAGCATGTATAAGATGTCCACAAGAACCACTATGATCAAGCACACATTCATGGCTTTGTTAAGAGAGACCTTACCCAAATTCCTTTGTTTCGCCACTGTCCAACACAACATAGTCTGGAACTGGAGGCCTAGAACTGTGGCTGTATTTCCTGTGGTGGGAAAAAGTTCACAGTGAGGCAGTGTCTTGTGCCAGGTATTTCAACTACACTTTAAAAGTGCTAAATAAATGAATGCTTCCGTTAAATGGGCTTCACATTTTTAAAAATGAGCATTTAACACAGAGAGATAGTATAATGTTAGGCAAGTTAATATAAACATATTCTCTTGAAGTTGAGACATGTTGAACTTAAGAAATGGAAATATTTATTGAGATGATCATGATGATGATACATAACAGCTATTAATGGTAATGAGCAAGTTTGAACCAGAGTACTGACCAAAACAGCCAGGAAAATTTCCTTGCCATGAAAAGAACCACAAAATATAAAAAGGTTAACTAATTGAGACAGACATAGTATGAAAATTTCTCATATACTGGAAAGTCTGGTTTTAGGACAGGAAATAAACATATTACTAATTCAATGTTCTAATTTGAAAGCAAGCTTAACAGTTATAAAAAGTATAGTAGGTTGATTTGCCAGCAGATAAAGGACACACATCTCACTCCTAAAATCTGTCAACTAGGTATACATGAAAGCAGTATACACTCATCCAAAATCTATCAATATTAAATAGTCTGATAATGCACTTTAGCTACTACTAATGCCAGAGTTGTTGCTGATGCACTGAAGAGTACTGTTTATTGGTTACACTCCTTTGACTTAGTTCCATCTCACACACACACACACACACACACACACACACTATTGTACTACTGGAGTCACAGTCATACACAATCATGAACTCCTACCAACTTCCTAATTTTTTGCCTTGGTAGACATCATTTAATCCCTCTCCAATCTGAGCTTTCTCATTTAATCCTATCTTCATCTCAGTATTTCACTATTCTAGTCCTATCTTCTCTTTCATCCAACCCTGGCATAAAATTTTAACAGGCTTAGACATGGTTCCATTGTGGCCAGGTTCAAGTTCAATGTTTTGGTGTGAAAGATTTCACTCAAGTTCCTTTGTTCCTCCAGTGCTGAAGGCAACACAGTATGGAAATTGAGGCCTGGAACTCGGGGGTACAGAAAAGTCGACTCAAAATGAGACATTAAATTCATTACTTACAACCTGGATCCTACCACCACTTCTTTGGAGGGCTACCTGAGACACAAAAGCTATTTCAAAGTCCTTAATCTTCCATTTAGCCTGTACTTCTTTAAACTACTCTTTTGGTTGTGCTCTTGTTTTCCTGTTCATTAATTGTGCTTATTCCTAAAGGTTCTAGCTTCGGCCCTTTATTCTTCTACCTTTATCCACTCTCCTGAACTCAACTACTATTTTTCACTAAACATGCTCAAATCTTTCTCCTCAAACTATCATCTGCATTCCAATCACTATTTACAATGCCTTAAGTGTTTTTCACCGCAATATACTTTCACCTCAGTATATTGTCACCACCAATTTGACACTGAAAATACTTTCTATTTCTCCTACCTAGAATTTTTTTTACTCCTTTTTTGTTCCTATTTACCTTTTAGAGGTCAGCTCAAGCTTCTACTTCCTCAGTAATGTTCCTGACCTCCTCAATTACTTCAGATTCTCCTAATCTAGGCTCTTATACTACTCCTTTGAGCCTATATCAGTTATACTTTTGTATTTATTTGTATGATTTGAATGTTTTTCTTCCCATGTAGACCACAAACTCCCTGAGATTAGGTATGATGTCTTTATTTGCTCAACACTATATCCTTAATAATAGCCACTATTCAGTATGTATATGTTAAATGAGTTGGTAGATGGATTAAACAAAATTTAAAGTTTCCTTCACACTGGCTTTCCAGATTTTTCATTTGACTTCCATATCCCCATTCTTTCATTTCTTAATCCAAAAAATTTAAACATTTACACTTTGTTTTCTTTATTCCTTTTGTCCTTTTATCACCACATCCTGTTTTTCCTTCCTGAGTGTCTTTCAGTTTCTCCCCTTTTTTTCTGACTGCTCCCACTCTTGCCTAAACCCCTCATTACCATATATCCAGAGTAGTATGGTAGCTTCTGCTGGTCCCCACCTCTATTTTTGTCCTCCAATCCATCATACTTGTCACTATTAGATTCAGGTTAGCTCTGAGAACAATGACCTGTGAGCCCTTCCAGTGAGAGTATGAGAGTGTGGTTTATTGTTCTTTGTAGTGCTTCAAGGCAGAAAAGAAAAGTGTTACACTGCTTTAGAATCTACAATAGCCTAAGTTCAGGCTTTTCTGCATGGTTTTTAAGCCTCAACATAATTTAATCTATAGATTAAACCTTATTTCTGATTACTAATTACTCTTGCATTACCAAATTTCCTCAAGCTAGGAAATTTTTCCTCAGTGTTCTCTAAATACCCAATACCCATTCTTTCCTCTGGGTTTTTGCTTTAGCTGCCTACAAAGCCCCTTGCCTGATGTGCCCACCCCCACCACTCTCTATTATCCCACTATCTTACAAGGCACCCTACAGAGTCATATGCTTTCAGTCTGAGTGAAGTCTTCCCTGACTACTCTAGCCCACTGACATGTTATTTGAACTCAGTTATATTTTATCGTTCCACTTTATTTTTTCCTTGTTATGTTTGGTTTTACTTGGGCAACCAGATTCTAAAGCTTTGAGATTAAAGGTAATGTCTCTCAATTCTTTTGAATTCCCATAGTACCTAACACAGTACTAAGTATGTAATGAGCAATCAATAAGTAGGTGATTTATTTCACTACTTTATAGTTCATTACTAGGATTACAGTTACTGACAAAACATAGTGGAGAGAATGAAAACTAATCATTAGAAAGAATTATTTGGAATATCTGTGGATTTTTATTTTAATTTCTAAGTCTTTTTCTTGGTATTAGAGATTCTCTGAATTACTAATCAGCTTTAAAAAAATCAGTTACTTATCTTTGCAAACCAATTAAATCTCAACAATTATTATGCTTCTCTTCAGTTACCATTCAGCTTAGCAATGTTGTACCTTCTTAGCAAGCATTACTTTAAACATCTCAGATTAATATCTTTTCTCACTTCCCCCTTTAATTCTAATTCATCTTGCATTTTTGTGCTCATTCATTCATTTCACATTCTTTACCTGTGACAGTTGCAGTATCTAAGCAATGTGACTCTTATATTTTCTGGTCTCTTCCTATCCCTTTAATTCTAAGCAAAAATTAATTCATTGTTCCTATATAGTTTCTAGGGTTGGTAACAACTTGGTGTTCCACCACAGAAATAGGGAGTTACCTAGGAACAAAACCATTCATTTTTGCGAAGAGCAATCGTAAGACTTTCTCCTTCTGCTCCCAGGTCAAATCTCCAATATCCACATTTCCTTGAATATCTGTCCTAACAAATTAAAAAAAAAAAAGTGAAAAGAAAATTATGGTCAATATAAGCATCTTTCCTTTTTAAAATATAAAATATGTAAACAGGAGAAGAAAAAATTTCTAAACCATAACTGAATATTATGAAGTTTCCAAATGTAATGACTACAAAGCAAACTGTCCACTACAACATTATAAAGTTGAAAAGAATATCAGTACGCTAGCCAAATCGAAATGTTATATATTATTAAAATGAAAAATTTAAAAAGTATAACATGAAAAAAGTGTGCTCAAACATCAAGCAAATAAACAAAACAGAAAGTTGTAATATGACATAATATACCCAGATACAAAGACAAAAAGAAAAAAGAAACAAAACAGTTGTTTAGTGATATTATTGATAAATTCCCTTTAACATTTCTTTTTGTATTATTTTGCTATGAAGACAGAGTAACAAAGTTAAATTTAGAAAATAACACGTAACTCATCTAGTCTATTTTCTTATTTCCTAATTAGGCTGCAGCTAAGCTTTCTAGGCAGGTCTTTACCTATACTATATAACTTTCTCAGAAGATTCAGTCCACTTGCAATTTTAAAAAGCTGGCTGACATGTAGATAGAGTATAGATATTGAAATTTTAGCATATAGGGTGCTTGGGATAATTTTCTTTAAGTTTAGGTTTTGCCTTAGGATGACCACATCCTTCAACTGTCCTTCTTAAACTGCCTTTTAAGCAGATGATGTAATATTTTAACCACTATTCCTGCCTTGTTGGTACAAGCAATAGGAAACTGAGGTTAAGGTGACAAATGCTCAGTAGTAAACATGTCACACAGAAGGCAGAATAGAAAAATTCCAGTTTCTGCAATAACAATGTGGAGAATCATTTCATGTACCTTCCTCTAAAAACCTATATACCACTTAATATACAGTAGACCAAAAAAAAAAAAAAAAAAGGTAAAAGAAACTGCCTATATTTGATAGGGACTCAAAACTTGCTTGACTTATTAAATAAATAAAAGGAATTACAGTGAATCTCTAGGTAATAGAAGTGTTATTACAGATTTCTAAGGGGAGATGGTAAAAAAAATTATACATAGTATGGGCATTTTTGAAGAAGAGTCTAAAGCCACTAACCATATCTGACCTTCCTAGCAGCTACATAATTTAAAAGAACCTACAAATTAGTCCATTAAAAAATAATTTAAAGCAGAAAACACATTTGGAATCACTCTTAATAAAATGTTAAGTATATGGTAGTATGGAATCCTTTTAAGTTTCTTGAGTTAAAATAATCTAATTACATGGGGATATAAAACATAATTTTAAAAATAATCTTTAAAATGTATTATAATTCTGATTTATAGGGGAAGAGAGCTGTAACAGATAAAAGTGCTAACAGGAAGCAATTAATCATTTATAGAAGCTACAACTGTCTCAAGAATTTTGGTACCTTTATCATAGTGGCAGTAGCTCTCCAGAGTGTATTTTGGAAACCTGTGGGGATTATGATGGGGAGTACTACTGGGAGAGTTCTGTACAACACAGAATTGCTATATTCATTTTTAATTATATGTTTAGTTAGATATTATTACCTATGAATTTTATCTGAGTAAAGGGAACTTAAAAAATATTTATCGAAGTATGTTTATCAAAAATGTTTAACCTCAGTCTAATCAAACCTTTATAATCGGTTTATAGGACGTAAAATAAAGGAATATGTTAAAAGATACTACAATAACATTCTAAAGAACAAATAAGAATATCTATTAGGTCCCACAAACTATGCTAAGCATATGGGTTACAGAGATGAGTCAGTCAGTTCCTGTCCTCAACTTACTGAGTAATCTAGTCAATACTTAGATATCAAATTGAACTTTTCAGGGTTATTTCTCTAAAGGGCAAAAAATAGCAGCACAAAAGATAAAATATCGAAGCATGGTTAGTACCATTTTTCAGCCTCTATAAGATCCTGATCCACGCTATTGGTGCTGTGCTCTCTGCCATCAAACGTTCGAATTTTGGGATATTCTGTTCTTCTTGCACATGCCTCCCGCATTTTAAAATTGAAAGCAGCTTGTGCTACTTGCTTATAATGCTTCCTGCTCAATAAGATCTGTTGCTTCACTTGGTGAAGAGCATCTAAAAAGAACCTTTCCACTTCTGTCCTCTCATCCAGTATATTCTTGGCAAGCTTCTTCACTCGATTCATTTCCTTGTCTTTCATCTGAAGAAGGTACTGAAGGTTATAAATTTCAAACTGACCCTCTTGATTATGCACCATTGCCTGTTGCTGTAGTTTTAAAATTTCTGTTTCAAACTCTCTGGTCATACAACACAGGGCAGTCTCCAAGCTTACGACCTTCTTCTGAAGAATTTGGATTTGTGATCTTTGCTGGGTAAGTTGCATAATCTTTTCCTTAACTAACAAATCATTGATTTCCTAAAAATAGAAAGATGAGAGAGGTGAGAGATTTTTTTCTTTAATTAATTTGAGAACTTAAAAGTTCCTCACAAATTTCTACTACTTCATGGGATTTGAGTTTGAAGCCTAGTGAGATGGTGATACTTTGCTATTTTGATTATAGAGAGTAAAAAATAACATAGGGTCCTTGTCTAGACTTTGTCTGAAGATCACTGATTTTGCTAATTAAGAAATGTTCCTTCCTCTAAAATTCTGAAAGTTTAAATATTTTATATTATCAAAAGGGTAGTTCTAAAATCAATAAGACTATACAATAAAATATTAATTTAACAACTATGTACTGAAAACTCTGGCAACCTGTTATCTGCCGATCCCAAAGTCCATTTTCCCTTTTCTCCTTAGTAATAAAACCCCAACTTTATTCAGGAAGTCAGCAAGACCAGTTGAAAGTTCCCCGTCTCCCTTGTGGTTCAGCATAGCCACCTGAGTTCTGGTCAACAGAAGTTAAGTGGAAATGTGTGTAGAACTTCTAGGAAGACCACTAAAGGGAAGGGTATACTTTTTCCCTCTTGTCTTCCTTCTTTCCTGCTGTTTAGGTAACAGTTAGAGCTCCAGTAGCTGCCGTGGGCCATTAGGCGACTTTAAGGATGTAAACCACATGTCGTAGAGCAGAGTTAAGGAACTGGAGTTTCTGTTATCTTTGTGGCACTACGATTCCAGCTCTCGATTGCTTACCTCCAGACTTCCTTTAGGTAAAAGAATAAACTTTTATTTGATGATGCCATTGTTGTTGGCTCTAACTCATAGCTGAACCTATTCCCAAGTGATTCAGGGACTAGCTCCAAGCAAAGCAAAACAAATATTCTCATGTAGTAGATGATAGGAGTTATATGTATATTTTTTTCTGATATATTCTTTATAAAGCCAAGTCTAATGCTTCTTAGTTATTAAGTAATTGTTTTAGATAAGAAAGGTACATCAACCAGACAGAAGAAAAATGGTCCCATTGTCCCTATTTATCTTTATTTTATTCAATGCTTTGTATTTACCAATCCAATCCTTAAAAAAAAAAAAAAAGATAGAAAACAAAGTCTAAATGAGAGTGGGAACCTTTTGATGTAAAAGGCAAGTCTGAGTCTCTTGCAACTTCTCGGAGTTTTTTTGTAGAGCATCAGCTTCCTGTAGGTGGTATGCCAGAGCTTTCTGGAGATAAACATTCTCTTTAAAAACAGCTCTTCCAGCACTGTTCAGTTGCCTGAAATAAACAGATATGAGCTCTCAAAACAGAGGCCTAAGTTCTAGATATTACCAAACTAAACAATGATTGCTTTAACATTAATAATAAAGACAATCCTGCAAGGTTGCTATTATTAATCCCATTTTTAGATAAAGAAATTTAATTTTTAAAAAAGTTAAAGAATCTTCTTACACTCAGTTGATATACGTATTGAGAACCAGTCTAACTTCAAAGCCTAGGTTCTTAGACTCACACCATGCTACTACAGAAAGGGCAGAGGGCTGAGGAGCAGGGACACAAAGTCCTCTTTCTAGAAACAGTGAGGGAAAGTAAGCCAGATAATTCGAAGAATGCAAACCTGGACAGAAGAGGGAAGACAAAAGGATAAGAACAAAAGAAACCTACAAAGAGGTAAAAGAGGCTATCAGGAAGGAAAAAAGGCAGCAGTCTCTTACACGACAGCTTCATGGTGGGCTCTCTCTGCCAGCATTATTATCTTCTTTTCAGCCTCTTGTTCTAGTCGATGCTAAAAAATAAAATAGGCTGTTTTAATACAGTTATATTTCTAACAACAAAATTTACATATAAAAAAGTTAAGTATTTATTTTATAATATCAAATAAAACGCTTCTATTCAACATGACCTGATGTGAAATACTCCAAGTATTAACGGAGGAGCCAGCAAAAAGGGTAGCATGAACACAGGAACCTTAGGGTACCTCTCTGTTTACACATTAAAAAAGTAACAAGACAGAGAAATAGGAAAAAACAATTCCATATCAGTATGGGAAAGCAGAGCTGGGAAAAATTTCTGCTAAATATAATGAGGAGAGTCATAACATATTCATTCAACAAATTTGTATCAAGTGCTTTTGTGTAGCTGATTTTTCAGGTACTAGAGATTCTGTGGTGAACAAAACAGATAAGGTCCCTATTCTCAAGGAGATTATATTCTAGGATGGGATCCAAACAATAATAATTAACATGTCCCTCATGAGTATCACAGTGACCTCTTCAGTCCCAACTCCCTTATATAATGGGGTATAGGCAGCTTTAGTTCTACCAAGGGAATACCACACTGAGAGGGATGTGTCCTAAAGCCTTGATAAGATGATAATCTCTTGAGGATTTCAAGAATCTCTTAACTGGAAGTGGGTAAGAGACTAGACATTGAGATATCTAGAATAGATTTATTTCCCCTGTTTTTTATTCTACTATGATTTGATAACAATCTTCTAAGATACCAAATGGAAGGCTGACGTATCTCAGAATGTATATAAATACAATTATGTTGTTCTAGTAATCAAAAGATTTCTTAATTAACCCTAATATGTCATACCTTTTCTTCAAAAAACCTGTTTTCCAATCTTCTAAGAGTCTCCTGATGTTTCCTCTCTGTGTTCCTTAAATTCTCCTTCAGCTAAAATTCAAATAACAACAACAAAAAATTAGTCAATAGGAAATGGGGTTGATTGGGGCATCTTCTTAGAAAATTCTCAATAGACACTTTCTGTTATATATTACCTCTTAATCTTGAACACACAGAACAACTGTCCTTGCCTATGAGTACCCTATTTCCATTTATCTTCTATAGACTTACAAGATCAGTATTAAGTTCCTAAAAAGCCTTTCATGAATAACAGTTCTCAGAATATTCAGACAAGATGTCCTCATAATCATATTTTTGAAATATCCTCATTTTAAATGTGTGGAATCACAGAATCATATTTTAGAATTGAAAGGAACCTTATAAATCAGACAATACAAACTCTTACTTAATATAGAAATCCCTTCTATGAGAAAAACATCTAGAGATAGAAGTATCTCTAATTCAAATCTCATTAATTCACTAAGCTGCCCTTTAATAGTTCCCATTTTTAGATAATTCTTCTTAGTATTAATCTTAAAAAAGGAACCTTCCTTTGATTCCTCTGGATGGATCCTTCTGTCCTCTAAAACTACATATAATAAAAAGGACAAAGTTCTAGGCAGAGAAAGTTGAGCTAATTTAAAGTTATGATCTTGGCAAGAATCAATCAGATCAAAACAGGCATAAAAAAGCTGTGAGAAGACCAGAGTTCAAGTGCTACCTCTCTCATATACAAAAACAAACAATCCAATCAAAAATGGGCAGAGGCCCTGAACAGACACTTCTCCCTAGAGGACATACAAATGGCAAATATTTGAAAAGATGGTCAACATCGCTATTAGGGAAATGTAAACCAAAACCACAATGAGATACCATCTCACACCTGTTAAAATAGCTGTCATCAACAGGACAAGTAATGACAAATGTTGCTGTTGGGATTGCAAATTGGTATAGCTACTATGGAAAGCAGTATGGAGGTGCCTCAAAAAACTAAGAATTGATCTACCATCTGATCCAGCAATCCCTCTACTGGGTATTTACCCCCAAAGACTTGAAAACTCATATATAAAAAGATATTTGCACACCAATGTTCATAACAGCACTATTCACAGTGGCCAGGACATGGAAGCAACCAAAATGTCCTATGATAGATGATTGACTAAAGAAGCTATGGTACATATATACAATGGAATATTACTCAGCCATAAGAAGAGATGAAATACTGCCATTTGTGACAACATGGATAGACCTCGAGATAATCATGCTAAGCGAAATAAGCCAGACAGAAAAAGTTGAAAATTACATGATATCACTTATATGTGGGATATAAACCTAAAAGCAACAAATGAACAGGACAAACAAATGGAGATTCATGGACATGGACAATAGACTAGTGGTTACCAGAGGGGAGAGGGGAGGCAGATGGGGAAAAGGGGGTCAAATATGTGGTGACAGAAAAAAATCTAACTATGGGAGATGAATGCACAGTACATATATATATATATGTATGTATGTATGTATGTATGTATGTATGTATATATATATATATATATATATATATATATATATATATATATGCCTTATTGTTAAAGTATACAGCTGAAACTTATTGGATTTCATTAACCAATGTCACTAAAAAAATAAACTGAAAGAGAGATAGAGAGAGAGAGAGGGAGCAAGCAAGCAAGCTATGATCCTGGCAAGAATCAATCAGATCAAAACAGCCATACTCAATCTAATATTCATGCCATAAAAAAAGCTGTGAGAAGATCAGAGTTCAGGTGCTACCTCACTCATTTACCAGCTGTTTGACACTATGCAAGTCACTTAACTTCTCAAAGTCTCAGATCTCTAGGAATAAAAAGAGAATAATAATAGTAGCTATCTCATAGGAGTGTGGTAAGGATTAAATAACAAATAATACATGTACTTAGAATAGTAACCATTTAGTATAATGCTTAATTGTTATTGTCATTATATCTCATATTGTCCCCCCTTATACTAAGTGTGATCTCTGTCCTAACTGCATTAAATCTCTATTTTATATAATCTCTTTTAGATGTTCTTCTTTCACCTTGTCTTTTGTACTTAATTTTTTTAAATGGCTTCTTACATTGTCAAATACTTTTAAAATTAATATGAATATATAAGTTTATGGAAATGTCTGCCATACCAGTGTGCCATTGGACTCCTTCAAAAATCTATAAATTAATAAATGAATCTTTTGAAAGATAATTAGACAATGCATATCAAAAACCTTTAAAAGTTTATGTTGTTTAACCCATAAATTCCACTTCTAAGTTACCATAAAAACTAACTGAAGATATAGAAAAATATTTTTACTTAGATGTTCATCACAATATATAATAGTGGAAAATTAGAAAAAAAGTCCTAAAATCTAGTTTCAAAGGACTAATTAATAAATCATGATACATCTACCCATGGAATTTCACGTATCTACTCAAAAGATTTTATAGAAAATTATGTAATGGCAACAAAAAATGTTCACAATTCACAGTGAAAAAATCAGGTTAACAATTTATGCATCATGACCTCATTTTCATAAAAATAACATATAGATATTTTCAACACACCAAAATATCTCTACATAGTGTAATTGAGGGTGTGTGTGTATGATTTTCTTCTTTTTGTATCAGCTAAATTTGCTGAAATGGATATTATCACTTTGTCCAAAAAAGAAAGACTATGAATATTTGTTAAATAACTGAAACCTACCAATTTTTGCTCCTTCTGTTAATCAGACAGAAATAATTTTTTCTTTAAAATTTATGATTTGACTACCTTTTGATAATCTAAATTTAATTAGTCTCTTTTAAATTTTATAATGAATTCTATATATGTAGTATAATTAATTTCCTTCATTTATGTACATCCCCCCCACTTTAAGTTCACGGGCCTCCACACTTGCCTTAATTATCTCATATTTGAGATTCCTTAGAACTATATTATTTTCTCCCATAAACCAGTATCATTTCTGCCTTTGAATTTTAAGTCTTCCTGGCCCAATAGCCCTCTTTGAAATGTTTGAAATTTATTTCTCCCCTAGGTGGCAACGTTGTTCTTTAAAAAAAAAAAAATCACACTGGCCCACTAGAATATGCACAGCTAGTTCCTAATTCACCTTTGATTCAGAATGTATACCTACCCTTAGGATGACTATTTTAAGAGTCCCTGAAAATTTAAGGAACTTAACTTGATTCAATCTGCAGCATTTTAATATGAAACAAAACTTGATATTCCTTCTAAACTCTTTTTTCATCTTTATTGAAGTATAATTGACAAAATTATAATGTGCTCAAATCTCCATCGTGATTTAGTATGCATTTACATTATAAAAGAGTTCCTCCCATTTAGTTAGAAAACTTGATATCCCTTCAATTACATTTTTAATGAAAAGACCCACTCAGAATTTAATAAATATTCATTGAATATTACTATGTATCTTACATGTTGATTAATACAAAGGACAATACTGTTTATACTTCAAATAATTTATAATCTAGTAGGAGAGATAAGACAAATGAAAAATAATAATATCAAGACAGAATGGGCTAGGTAGTATAAAAGATACAAAATGCTATGGGAACACATAGAAAAAAATTATTTCTTTTTTTCCTGCTAATAATCTTTTTGTGTATTTTCTTTTTTCCAGTTTATTGAGATATAATGAACATATAACATTGTGCAAGTTTAAGGTGTACAATATGTTGATTTGATACACTTATATATTGCAAATTGATTACTACGATAGTATTGGCTAACACCTCTATACTGTCACACAATTACCATTTCTTTTTTTGTGGTGAAAACATTTAAGATCTACTCTCTTAGAAACTTTTAAGTATATAATACAGCTTCGTTAGCTATAGTCACCAAGCTGTACATTAGATTACCCAGATGTTGTCAGTCTTCTAACTAGAAGTTTGTACCCTTTAACCAATATCTCCCCTTTTCTCCCTTCCCCCAGCCCAGGTAGCCACCACTCTAGTTTCTTTGAGTTTGGCTTTTTTAGATTCCACATATAAGTGATATCAAACAGTATTTGTCATTCTCTGTCTGACTTTTTTCACTTAGCATAACGCCCTCAAGTTGTCGCAAATGGCAGGAAGAAAATTAGTACTTTTAAAAAGGACTCTGAGGGAAGGTCTCATGGAAAACATGCATTTGAGCTGAGCTTTTGAAAGACAGGTAAAATTTTAATAGACAGAGATCTATCAGAAGTATATTTCAGGTAGAAAAACAGTGTGAACAAAATAACAAAGGCAGAAAAACTTCAAAGGTGAGTGCATGTCCAGTTTGGATGGATTAAAGGGGTGTGCATGGGGAGGGGTAGTAAAAGGAGACAATGTTCCAAAGTAGATATAGGGTTTTGACACTCACACTAAGGTGTCTGGGAAATATTCTGTTGTTAATAGAGAAACACTAAAGTAGATACTGGAGAGAAGTGATCAGAACATGGT
This sequence comes from Cynopterus sphinx, assembly GCA_030015415.1. Taxonomy (NCBI): domain Eukaryota; kingdom Metazoa; phylum Chordata; class Mammalia; order Chiroptera; family Pteropodidae; genus Cynopterus; species Cynopterus sphinx. The sequence goes on from CM057384.1 coordinate 134,010,123, forward strand.
TAGAACTGTGATATTTTAAGATCATTCCTGTAGCAGTGTGTATTTCGGACTGTGGCGGTGTGGTGGTTTTAAGATACGTGCAAACTTCTTTGACAATCTTCCTTTTAAATGATGGAACCTAATTCCCCACCCTTAGAATGTGGGCCAGACTTAGGAATTTACTTCTAACTAATAGGATATGACAGAAGTCATGCTATGTGATTTCCAGCTAGGTCAAGAAAAGGATAGCTTCTGTCTGGCTTTCTCTTGAATTACTTGCTCACAGTGAAGTCATGCTTCAAGTTGCACACGAAAGTAGCTTGTGAAGAGTCTCATGTGGGAAGAAGTTGAGGACTCCCAGTAATTTCCAGCACAGACATGACAGTCATGTGAGTTGACACCTTAGAAGCAGATGCTCAAAATTCAATCAAGCACTCAGATGACTGCAGCCCTGGCTAATATCTTGACTGCAATCGCACGAGAAACCCTGAGTCAGAACTGCTCAGCTAAACTGCTCTTGAATTCCTGATCCATAGAAATTGTGCTTTTAACAAATGTTTATTATTGTTTTAAGCCATTAAAACAATAATTTGGGGGTGATTTGTTCTATAATAATAGGTAACTAATGCAGGTAAAGAAATAGAGGTATTGGACAGGATTTCAGGACACTTTGATTCTGCTATCAGCTTTATAACTTACCACAAAAGTCACTTAACACCTTTGTGTCTGTTTTCCTCACCTGTAGAATGACTTAAATAGGCCCTAAAGTTTATTCCAGCTCTAAGACTCTATGAATTCTATGAAATGTTTTAGATTTAGATGGTTCCTTATATTATTCATTTAGCAAGTTTTATTAGTAGGTACTAGTCTAGGAATTAGTGAGTAGTGACAAATACATACATAAGTAGATGATGTGGCTCATTTTTTTAGTTTACAAAGATTAAAGAACACAAACATAAAACAACTATAGAAGACAGTTATATAATTGCTATTTTAAGGACTTTAAAATGCTTGAAACTCATAGAAGAGATCCCTCAGAAAACACTGCAAAAGAGTTTATATACTGGTGAGCTATGAAAACATAGTTCAGAACAATTTTAAAGCAACAAGTATAACAACGGTTATAAAGCAACAAGTAATCAAGCTTATGAACAAAGTCAGCCTCATGGAAAGATTTTGGGATAATTATACAATGATGGTAACACATTCCTTTTAATCTAAGAAAATATCTTCCCATTCCCCAACTTACCTAAAATGTACTGACTCAGGCCTTTAATTAGAGCTTCAAAGAGTCCTCTATTAAGATTTTTAAAGCTAGATAATCATAACAACAATCAAAAGATCAATAATTGCTATGCTGTTACTCTTACTAGTAATTAGTATGAGTCAATGAGCTAAGTACTTTACACATTACATTATTTAATCCACACAACATCTCTAAGAGAAGATAGGTGATACAATAGCCACAGTTTACAAATGAGGATTCAGAGACTCAGAGAAATTAAGACTAACCAAGGCCACATAGCTATCAGTTGCAGAGCCAGGACATGAAGTCAATGATCTCAACTACTACATTATCTTATCTACCGTCTTCATTTCTTATATACCCTTTCAATTTAGCAGTTAGCTAAAAGGTAAACAGAAACAGGATAAACTTTGGTTTCCCATCAAAGGTTGCTCTTGCTAAGTAGCACCCTGGGTAGCCAGAGGAGATGAGAGCCTGAGAGAAACTGCATGCTTAAAGGACACACCATGATTGAGAGTGAGAGGCACTAAAAGGGATAGAGAAATAAACTTAAATATTACTAACCATAATAGTCATAATTTTGAGCAGAAGTAATAGCAGCAGAATAAGCAATAACAGGTAATATGTATCACATGGTGCTAAGTATATAACACAGAGAATTTCATTTATTCTTCACAATGACCCTTTGAAGTTGGTACTATTATTATTATCTCCATATTACAGATAAAAAAATTTAGCAAGATATCTAAATGGTGAAGACGGTATTTATACTCTGGCAATCTGACCTCAGAGCACCAACTTTTAACCCTTACAGTAAGTTGCTATATGGTTATCTTTGGTGGCAATACTGCTTCTATTATTACTACTTATATTAGTATTCATGTATTTTCAGTAGAGTGTTAGAACAAGCTCCTATCGGGAATTTTGCTAGCAGGTTTTTAAAGCATTGGTAGCTTGAAACTAGCCATAACGGAAGTATTTACTCGCAAAGAAATCAGTAAATGCTACAAATCAGGACTTTTTTTTTTATTGCAAAGAGCTATGCACCACTGTTAATATAATTCTCACTATGTGATATACACTGTTTTAAGCACTTTACATATATGAATTCACTTAATTCTTACAACAGTATGAGACAGTAACTTTTATTATCTGCCTTTTACAGATGAGGAACCCAAGGTATAGAGAGGCTAGGTAATTTGTCCAAAGTCACAAAACTGATTTCAGCTACCTGTACCTGGTACACATCTGTGACATTTGTTGCATTATGATTAATGCAATAAAACTATCTTCTGAATTGAGGGAATGGAAAGTAAAAGAAAGAGCATAGTAAGGTCAGAGAAACTTTCTGAAAGTACTGTTTTCCTCACCCTACTCAACCCTACCCAGAGAGCCTTAGAAAATTTTCTAAAATTATTCATCAGTCTAAATATTATTCCTTAGAGACTTTACTGTTTTGCCCTTAATATTTTTAAAGAACTGTAGTTTTTTATTGAAGTTACTACAAAGGTTTAACTGCTGATAAATGTGAGAGGGTGTGATGGCTAAAATATGTTGAATTTTCAAAGAAATCAATGCTTAGAAAAAGAAAAGTCTAACCATCAAGATCTTTTGCATCCAGTCCTAAACTGATGTCCTATCCTTTTATTCTCAAAAAATCTCTAAAATGTCAAAGGGAGTCTTTTACCATCTAATAGGAGTAAATGTTTATGAAAGCTTTTGCAGACATAGTAGTCAATTCTAATGCCCTTTTTTAAAAAAAGAAAGAAAGAAACTTACATCATCTAGTTCTTTCTCCACTTGGATTTTTCTCTTTTGGAATTGTTTTATTGTTTTCATCTCTGTTTGAATCATACTAATTTCTTTGGCTTTTTGATGGAATTGTCCCTCCAGCTCACTAATTTGCACAGTGTACTTTTGTTCCTGTATGCAAAAACAAAAAACAAACAAACAAAAAAAACCCAAACCAAAAAACAAAAAAACAGGTAAATGAGTTGGCAAAAAGAACAGAAGTCCCACAGAAACATATTCCATCTGAAGCCTTAAGCCATTTGTCTATTTTCTTTAAAGAAACATCCCTTTACATTTTGCATTGTTTTAATTTTTGTTAAAAGATATCAAGTGCCCTGAATAAAGAAAATTCTATTTTTCTAACCTTTTATAGAAAATACAGCTATTTATTAAAAAGAGGCATAGAAGACTAAACAATTTTTTACTCTGTAAAAAAGACAACATCTGTGACCCTAAATTAAAATTAGTAAATTAAGAGACAAAGAGAACTAATATCTCTAATAAATAAATAAAGAGGAGGAAGATGGGGAAAAGAGGAAGGAAGAGGGAAGAAGGAAGAGGAGAAAGAAGGAGGAGGAAGAATAAAGGAAAGAGGAGGAGAGAGAAAAGACAAAAAAAGGAGGCAGGAGGAAAAAGAAAAAAGAACAACACTGTAAGTACCATTAATACCAGTAAAAAAAAATGAACAAGACCTATCAAAAGAAATGCGAATGACCCTCAAACATATGAAAAAATACTCGGCCTAGCTCATAATAAGAGAAATGCAAATTGAAATACACTGAAATACCATGTCTCACCTAACAGGTTGACAAAAATCCATTTTGACAATATACTCTGATATATTGTGAACACATGGATAGAAGTTAGATTTCTCAGAATATACCATGTTTGATAGATTTGACTTTGGAACCAGATAAATATTTTACATAATTATAATGACATAATTACATAATGTTATAGTTGTAATTTATTTTTCAAAAGCAACTCCTAAAAATCAAAATCAAAATGTGCTGTTGAGTTGATGGCGTAACCTTCCAGAAAAGAATTATTTCAAATGGTTTCTAAATCTTGTATTTTGACAATGGATTCCTACTGATATAATCCTAAGGGGAAAGATGCCCCACAAAATCTTAAACTGTTTCTACTGGTCTATATAGGTGGTAGTATTGGTATTAGTATTCTGTAACTGTTGATGTATTGGGGTTTAAAGCAACTACACAATTATATTGGTGTTATTAAGAACAGGAATTTTTGATGAGCGAGAAAGGAGACAGATAAAGTCAAAACCCTGTATTCCTGCATATGACTTGAAAATATTAGTATGGGCTTATAATATATTTCATTATATATTTTTAATCTTTAAAAATATATATTGTTGGGAGGGGGGTTGGGAGGAATAGTGAAAAAGGTGTAAAGTTGAGAAGTATAAATGGATTGTAACAAAATAGACATGGAGATATAAAGTGAAGCATAAGGAAAATAGTTAATAATTTTGTACTAAATAGGTAAGGATAAACAGGGGTACTAGATTTAGTGAGGTGAACACTTTGTTGGTTTTATAGAACTCTAATCACTATGCTGTACAACTGAAACTAATACATTATTACATGTCAACTATAATTGAAAAAGAAACCTCATTGAGTTGGGCAATGTAAATATGAGCAACTAATTGTCTATTATATTTCAATAAAGCCTGAAAAAAACAAATAAATAAAAATAAAAAATATGTATTGTTTCATTAGGTCCACTGAATAGCCCAAGAATGAATGTCAAACTCAGGATGAATACGCACTACTAATACAGGATGGTTTTCTAAGTTTTCTACAATCATGTATTTTTATGGTATTTTTGAACTTCTGTACAAGTGTGTGAGCTTTAAGGTTACTAAGATGCTCTCATAGGACCCATTCATTTATTCTCATTGTCTTAAATATAAGCTTGCCAGAAATCTGGCCACCCAGTAAGTGAAGTGTTAGTGTACATAGATACTCACCAATTTTTCCTTCTCCTCTTGGGCTTTTTCCCTTGTTTCATTCAATTGTTGTTTCAGGTTTTCAATCTGTTATAAGATGAAAATACAGAGGTGGGAAGGTAGAAAATGGAAATGCAGAATCAGGAAGGTAAAGAAATTGCTCTGTGTCCTGCCTTTATTAAATAGCCTTGTTTTCACATAATATTAAAACCAGTAGGGTTGGAGAGGTTGAGTAAGGTGGAAAGAGAAGAGGAGACATATCATATCATCCCCTCAAACTGCTATTGCCAGTTTCCAAAACCTGGCCATTGTTGGAACATTAATTCCTTCTCCAACATCCCCTCCCCCAGCCCTTGGCAACCACCTTTTTTTTACTTTCTATTTGTGAATTTTGACTACTTTAGATACTTGATATAAATGGAATCATACAATATTTGTCCTTTCATGACTGGCTTATTTAACTTAGCAGAATATTCTTAAGATTCAACCATGTTGTAGCATATGACAGGATTTCCTTCTTTTTTAAGGCTGCATAATTTTCTTCATCCATTCCATCAGTGGACATTTGGTTATTTCAGCCTCTTGACTGTGATTAATATTTCAACAAATGCAGGTATGCAAATCTCTCTCCAAGATCCTGCTTTAAATTTTTTTGAAAATATACCCAAAAATGGGATTCTTGGATCATATGGTAATGTTATTTTGAATTTTTTGAGAAACCTCATAGTTTTCAATAATGACTGCACCATTTTATATTCCTACATATATTCTAATTTATTTGCATCATCCACAACACTTATTATTTTCTGTTTTTCTGATAGTAGCCATGTTATAAAGTGGTATCTCATTTGTAGTTTTTATTTGTATTTCTCTTATCTGGGTAACTTCTTAAAAGAAAAGTTTCAGAAAGAGTGGAGTCCTCATACACTCTTCACCCAATTTTTCTATTTGATTTCCCTTTCTATGTATATAGAGATCTATATAAATACATAATTATATAGATACATACAGATGATAAGCTTTTTTACATTGTTTTTTCTGGACCATATGAGAATAACTCTAAGACATCATGATCCTTTACCCCTAAATAATTATGTATTTCCTAAGAAAAAGGACATTCTTTTTTAGAATCACAGTTTAACTATCAAAATCAAGAAATTTAAAATTGATATAATCTATACTCTATATTCAAATTTTACTACCCCTTGTCCCAATAATATCCTTAATTACAACTTTTCTTCTTCTGGTCCAGAATATAATCCTTGGTTATTCATTACATTTAGTTGTCGTGTATCCTAGTCCCCTTCAATCTGGAACAGTTTCTCAGTCATTGTCATTTATGATATCAACATTTTTGAAGAATACTGGCCAAGGTTAGGGCTGTCTGATGTTTCTTCATGAGCAGATTCAGGTTATGCGTTTTTGGCAGGCATATACTGCCAAAGCGATGACGCAGTCTTTCCAGTGATTCACATCATGAGGCGATTGATGTTAATTTTAATCAATTGGTTAAGATTGTGTCTGCCAGTTTTCTCCACTTATAAGTTACTATTTTCCTTCTGTAATTACTAAGTAATTTGTGGGAAGATATTTTGAGACTATGCTAATACCCTTCTGCTCATCAAACTATCACCCACTAGTTTTAGGATCCACTGATGATTCTTGACTAATGCCAAAGGATGCCTGTTCTAACTCCATCACCGTTTCTTGAAAATTTAATAATTTTTGAATTCTATTGTAAGGAAATGCTTTCCTTTCTTCCTCATTTATTAATGTATGTATGTGTGTATGTATGTATTTATTAGTGTATACACTCATGGACTTAAAATTTATTCAATGGGTTACAATCTCTTAGTGTCATTATTTATTTTTATTATCTCAGATTTGGCCTGTGGGAGCTACTTCCAGCTAGCCCCTGTGTTCCTTAATATTTTTTACTTACTTACTGGCATATAAAGACATCCAAATCTCATCTTTTACTTTCCCTGCCCCAGTCTTAGAATCAATCATTTTTTCTAGGATGCTGGTTTGTTTTAGTAGAAAACCTGGGTAGCCTTTTAAACTAAAAACTCTTTGACATGGTTATAAAATCAGAGGATACGGAAGGGAAACACTGTTGTAAATGGTATCTTAAACTAGTTTAAAGAAAATCTTAAAGTTCTAAAAGAGTAATTAAGACAGTTCTAAACCATGTAGAACAGGTGTGAAATATAATGATATTTATTTTGTGATTGAACAAAGCGTTCAATACAAAAACTCACTCTTAAGAAAAATCTCCTACTTTTGTTCAAGATATAAGTTTTAAAAACATTTCATTTCTAATATTTCTATAATTAATGTGAAATAAGACTATAAACAGTTTAAAGTTTAAACAGTAGAATGAGTAACAAAACTATAGGAGAATAGGTTAATCAGCATATATTGAATCTATTTTACTTTTTTACTGGAAAGTAGTTTCTTTGGTTTTAATGGGCATCCATGATTGTGAAAAATTGTGCATTTGCTACAGCCAGTTGTGGGCCTTGACATATTGAGGCATTTCTTGATGAAAATCAAGAAATACAAGTGATACTGATAAATGCAGACCAATATCAATTAGCTAATAGAGGCCACAAAGCTTCTATGTAATTAATTATGAAAATTATTTGTATGGCTGGTCTAAAATTTACTTAAGAATAATATTTTATAGAAGACAACTTTGATAATGCCCACTCTTCAAAAAGTAATTCTGAAAACAGGTTGCCTAGAAAGTAAGGTAAAAAATGACAATAATACACAAAATTATATTTTATTTAATAAAATCTACACAAATATTCCACTGTCTGATTTCTCTAAAATACTTTCAATATCATCTTGAACTTGATTTAATGAGTGCCTACTTTGTGCCAGGCCCACACTAGGTGCTGGAGATACAGCACTGAACAACAATTTTATAAAGTTTCCAAAATTCTTTACTTTTGAGAGGCTTCATTCTAACCAGAAAAAAGACAATAAACAAATACATAAGTAACATGCATATAGCATGATAAAAAATAATAAATATAACAAAGACAATAAAACAAAGTAGTGGTCTTAATTTTAAAGAGGATAGTAAAGAAGGATCTCACCGAAAAACTTTCATTTGAAAAAATTAAGGAATGATTCATTCATTTGCACATCACCCTTATGCAGGAGCCATGCATTGTATCACTCCAACATTAGTTCATACATGTACTGAAGCAAACTCACAAATAAACAAAAAATGGGTGAGGGAACATATAGAAGATGTTCAAGCAACAAATAATCAGGAATATACAAATTAAAATACCAAGATACCAATTTACAGCCATAAAATTAAGCAAAAATTATTAAGTATAATATTAAGTATTAACAAAAACTTGGCAAACAAGAACTTACTCTAATACATTGCTTGTGACAGTATGAACTGGTATAACCTTTTTGTAGATAAATTTAAACCCCTATGAAGTTGAAACTAGGCATACCCCATAATTTAGTAATTTAACTGTCTACTCTAGAAACTCTCACAAAAGGGCACATACAGACATACACAAGAATGTTCACTGAATATAATAATGAAAAAAAAAAAAGGAATCTAAATTACCCACAGGGGGTATAGATAAAATTGTGTTTATTTATTGATGGAATATTATAAAGCAGTTATGAATAAATGAGAAATAAAGCATACTCATTACAAATTTCTTAAATGAATTGAATAGTGTGATTTTTGTGAATATACCACAAAAATATTATGTTGAGTAAAAAAACAAGTTTAAAAGACATGTACAATATGCTACTACTAATGTAAAATTTAGACTATAGTGTGTATTGTTTATGTATATATAATACAGAAATAGTAAAAGTACAAAAACATGCATAGGCCTGAAGGACCTCAGCATGGTGAAAATTTCCTTGAGTTTCCATGGTGTTCATAGAGGCATATGGAAGAGAAGAATTTGGAGTTCCACCTAAATTCCACTTTCAAACCCACTAGCTGTGTGATTTTGGGCATGTTACCTGTCCTATCTGAAAATCAATTTCTTCATCCGTAAAATGGGAATGACAATATTGTTGCTATGTGGGGTAATTAAAAAGAATAAGTGAGATAACAAAGGTAAAGTACCTAGCATAGAGCCTGGCACAAAATATGGCCTCCACAATGTAGCTCCCATTCCTTTTTCTTCCAGATCTAAAATAATAGCTTTATTCTCAAACACTTAAAGTACGATAAGATAAATTCAAGATTCAGCTTGTTAAATTCATATTCATGTGATCATGGATTACTAGTGAATTTACAGATTATTAAAACTAAATATTTATCAATATCAAGAAACATATAGATCATATACCATGCTCTTATTCTTAAAAAAATAGATTATGTTCACTAATGATCATCAATCTGTTTTAGACAAGAAAACATGGAACAAGAACCTAAAATGAGAAAGACTCCACTATGACAGTAAAACCATTCTGAAATAGCATCCTGCTTCAAGGAGAGTTAAAGTCAACTGAAATGTCTTAAGTATGTGATAAGTTTTCAAGGAATTAAAATCCTTGAAATATATAACTACACAAGTATAACACAGAGGTAGTCACTAAGACTCAGGAGGGTTTCTACCTACCTACCATATTATCTTTTTCCTGATCCTGCTTCTTCAAGTAGCTTAATACAGACATTGTGTCTTTCTCCATTTTATACTGCTGTTTCTTTAATTCCTCATTAGTTTTTGCGAGTCTCCGGGAAGTATCACGATACTCAATCCTAGAGAGTTCTGTGACTTCCATCCTGGCCTCCCAAAGGGAGGCATTGGCCTTGGCTCTTTCCACTACAGATTCGTCAGTTTTTGTTATCTTCCTACATGGGAAGAGGACATTGATAGTCAATAACTATTTTCTACTATAGTAGTATTACAGCTATAATAATTTGTTTTGCTTGGCATTGCCTGGCACATATGAGCAAATTTTATTGGATAAATTAGTTAATAAGAAAACATATTTACTTGATAAGGGATAACTATCATAGTAGGTGGCTCTTCCTGGAAGAGGGGAACTTTGGAGCATAACTCTAAAGGACTAGGAAAACAAAGAGAAAAAGCACGATAAGTCAAACTCATTTCATAAAGCCTTCACATCTTTTCATTTGCTTCTTCTTTCTCTAATATTTGAACTGTCTTCTATTTCTACTTACTCAGTCTTAGACCTTAGCTTTCTCCACTGCAAATCCATTACCTTAGTTCTTCTTCTTCATGATAATACTTTCATAGTGTGACTGTAACATTAAGTCCATATTTCTATAATCTTCTACCTATCTGAACCCATTTTGTTTCTGTTCTAGGTTGGGTTTTTTTTGTTTGTTTTTTGTTTATTGCGTTTTTTGTTTTTTTGGGGGGGTCTAGGCCTTAGACAAAAAATCAAGTCACTAGGGCAAGTATGTTAAATATTTTATCTGCTGGTGCCACAGTGCACCAGGCTTCAAGGATGGCTGATAAACCATCATCATTTATAAAGAGGTGGAGAGGATATTTAAAAATAATAATGGCTTCAAAGATTAAGGTGAGAAAAGGAGAGCTTTTTCAAAATAAAGATTTATCATATGAGCATTAAGAAAAAACACTATCCCATATGTGGTGGGCACTGGATATATATTTAGATAACAACTAAGAAGACTTCACCTGTATTTAAATTCTAAATATTTTCACACATAAATATGTGTGAATTTTCTATACTGCCACCCTTCATTCCTACCCCTCAATTCTTGATTCCTGATCCTTTCCAGTCCTACTCTCATCTTTTGTTCTCTACAAATTAAGGACAGTCCCATCTCAACCCCCAGCATTTTCTAGCTGTTGACCTTCCTTTCTCGCATGCTTTAGGCAGTAGTGATAGACTGCCTTGCTAGTCATCCAACTGCTCCCTGAAGGTATCAAGTCTAAGCTGCTCATAGTGGTTGATACATGAAATCTGATAGGATTTCTCACAGGAGGACCACTAATACTGACTGTAGAAACAAAGCAGGGTTTCTCAAACTATGCGTCATTGAAAATCCCAGGAATAGGAGGTCTGTTATCCTCAATGTTCTCCATTGTTTATGTGTGTACTGTAGATGCAGGGCCAAAAACAGAAAAGATATGCTAGTGAGTTCCAGGAATGTGATAAGCCCTTGCCACTTTTAAAAAGTGCTAAACAATGCAGTTATATTTTTCGAAATCACAATGTAGAATACTTATATTAACAGATGGAGGGAAGCTAAAAATAAGTATGTACATTAGGCTACTGTTTTTCAAAAATGAAAAAGAATGCCCCCAAATGATATCTTTGGATGATGTTTTCTCCTTTGACTTTCCATGTTTCCTAAACTTTTTGTACTGAGCATGTATTACTCTCTTAAACAAGTTACCTCACAAACTTTAGAAGTTTAAGAGGTTCCTTTGTGGTTCCATAAATAGTGTTGTTGGATACCATGTATGACTCCAATGTGTCGAGGAATAATCAGGGTCATTCAATAGGTCTAGTGGCAAACCTGTAGCAACTCCAAGGCTATAAAGGGTTAGTGCTACAGCAATATCCACTTCAGAGGTTCCAACCAGTTTGGGGAAACCTGAACAATTATCCAATGTGGTCAAATCCTTTAGGCTCCCTATGAACCAAAAGGAATCCCTAAAGACCCAAGGAACTACTTCAATCATCCAGAGACCCTTTAGATGTTCAAGATCATCTCAACCACATAGCGGAGATCTCTCAGACTAGGGGCAAGAAAGAATGAACCCAGAGTACAGTTCTTGTGGAAAAAACATCCAAATTGAAGCACACACAAGCAGACACCTTAATTTGTTATTGGACAAATATTAAGTACCTGCTATGTTCCAAGCTCTCTGATAGGTGCTGATGATATGGTGAATAATGTTTAGTGCCTACTCTACAAAAGCTTATAGTCTTGAGTAGGACTTCCCAACCCTGGCACGACTGACACCGATCCAAATAATTTTTTCCTTGGGGTGAGGGTAGGGGGGATGTCCTGTGCATTGCAGGGTGTTAAACAGCATCCTTAGTCTCTACCCGCTAGATGCCAGTAGCACACATCCCCAGATGTGATAACCAAAAGTCTCCAGATATTGCAAAATGTCCCTTGGGAGGCAAAACAGCCCTGGGTTAAGAACAACTGGTCTAGAACAGTGCTGTCCAATAAAACTTTCTGTGATGTTCTCTACCTAGGCTGTCCGGTATAGTCCCCACTAACCACACGTGCTTATTAAGCATATGAAATGCGGCTAGTACAATTGAGGGTCCGAATTTTTAATTTAATTTTATTTCGATAGCCACATATATAGAGGGTGCCTACCCTATTGACCAGCACTTGTCTCCAGGACCTCCAATATCCCCAGAAACGTTATCCTGACCTTCACATCTAGTGTCGAATCTCTTCCTCCTCATTCTCAGTTCTTTTCTCCTCAAGCAGCACCTACTTCATTCGGTCCGCTTGTCACTTCTATTCTCAGGGAACTTAGTCTGCCTCCAGCGTTAATGCATTACACAGAGGCAGGGGCCGCGTCTGAATTACTTCAGGGTCCCACATCTTACACTCTATAGTGCCTCAGCTGAAGCAATACGCTTTGGCGTGCATTTGGGGGGAATTTCCAAACGCTAGGAACTGTCTTCGGGACCGGGAAGAGCGCGAGGAGGGTCCAGGATGGTCCAGGCGAGCCGGCGGGAGGGAGGGCTCCAGTGAGCCGGGTGGCCCCCAGACCCGAATCCCCGGAAGGCAGGTCCCCAGGGTGGCGTCTCCTTACTTCTTCTTGTCTTTTTCTTTGCTCTTGCCTTTCCCTTGGTCCTTCCCCTTCGACGGCATATCGTCTTCTTCACGGGCCCCGCTGTCGTCGCGGTCTCTGGGCTACGGCCTCGGCCCGGCTCCGTCTCCATGGAAACCAGCACGCCGCGCTGGCGACGTCCTCCCCGCGGCGCTGCCCGCGCGCGCAGAGCGCATGCGCTGCTGCGCCGTCCCCGACGCCGCCGCGGGGGGGCCCCGTCGGCCCGCGGGGCGGGGCGCGGCGCGGGGGGCGGGGCGGAGATCGCGCCGAGGCGGCGGGGCGCGGGGGGCGGGGCGGAGATCGCGCCGAGGGCGGCGGGGCGCCGCGCCGGGGCGCGCGCGCGGTGAGTGTCCGAGCGCTGGAGGCGCCAGCGCCCGCCCTGGGGACGGGGCTGGGAGGCCGGGGAGAGCCGCTTGCGGCGGCAGCAGCGCGGTGACCTGCGGGACGGGGCCGGGGGGGTCACGGGCGGCGCGAGGTCGGGGCGCCCTCGCCTCAGGAGGCTCGTGGCTCTCCCAGGCGGCCCGCCCGCGTTGCCGCGTTCGTCGCCGGCGGCGCACCGGCCCCCCCACCCGTCCTCACGCCCCAGCCTGCGTGGCCGCGGCTGCGGCCGCCTGGCTGCGCCCCGGCCCCGCCCCCGACTCCTTTGGGTTCCTTCTCGCGCTCCCGGCTTCTAAGTGTCGCCGGCGCAGGTAGCGGGCTTCCCTGGCGACACGTGTTTTTTATTATTTTTACTTTTTGGTGAGACAGTTGAGGACTTTGAGGAGGGGGCGGCTGGGGCGGCGCGCGCCGCAGTCCTGGCGTCCAGGAGCCGAGCGAGCAGACGCGTGCTGCCCCCAAGGGCGGAGAGGCGCCTCCGGGGGCCGGACCAGCGTCCTGGGGTCGGCTCGTCCGCCCCCTTCCGTGCTGTGCAGCCGACCCCGCCCGTGCAGCGCCCGCTGCGGGCTTCCCACCTGCCGGGATGCGCCCGCAGGTCCTTTTTCTGTAAGTGGCATAGTTGAAGGCCCTTGTCTTTTGTCCCCCCCCCCACCACCTTTTTTTCTTTAACTAGAACATACCTATGAAAGGAAGTACTCGGAAGTATTGTTCCCCCTTTTGAGAGGAGGAGCCTTGTAATTAGGCCTTCATCCAATGATAGCAAGTCATTTAGACGGGGAATCGTGAGTGCCAAGACCATAGTGAGGACACTTGTTGAAGCTCAGCTGAGCGTCAACCCCCATGTCAAACTGAATTTAAAATTTCTTTTAAAAAACTCCATTGTGCATCCTCCCTCTCCATTTCCTTGGGGAGAACTTAATCCCTACACCCCTTCCAGAGGTCTTTGACCTCTGATGCTCTTTCCCATCCCCCCTCTTTTTCACTTATGTAATTTGTTTCTGAACTCTATAATTAGAATATGTTGATTTGTTAGTGAGCAGTGAAAATCTTTTTAGACATACCATCAGCTAGCATAATCGTGGCTCTGTTTCTGGTGCATTTCCCCTCTTTTGCATGTCACACTCCAGTGGGTCCATGGTGGAATCACCATACAACGGAGGGGTTTCCTGTGATATGGAATCTATAAAGTTAAAATTAATTTTGTAAGCCTAAAATTCTAAAAATTCACTCTATTGATAACTTGCTGAAAAGAGTAGGGCATCTTCTATCAAGGACTGTATTAGGAATACATTCTAAAACTTAGGAACTGCATAATATGAAAATCGGTTCAAGACTTTCGTTGTTTGAATATAGAACTACAGACTCATTTATAAACATTGAAATTTATAACAAGATTATTTCTTAATATGAGCATAGTACTTTATATTTGTACTTTGAAATATGTACTCTACAGTTATACATTTTTGTTAACTATGAGTTTATTTTTGTAGTTAGAAGTGTTGTGATATGAATATGGTTAAGGGAAATGACCAGATTCATAGTGTAGTTAGAGATGGTTTTAGAATTTAGTCTTCTGAACCTTACCATTCTCTGCAAAAGAAATGGATGTTATTGGGTTATCTATTAGTAATAAACATCTGATGGTACAAATAGTAGAATAGGAAGCTGCTATTTAGCAATTAATCCGGTAGCATATCCTTTCATAATTTCTGGTAGGTAATTTTACTATGAAGTTTCAGGAGTATTTTGCTGAATGAATTTACTTTGTTTCATTGTTTAGAATGCTAACGATTTTAAAACTTGGAATAAGTCACTTAGTGTTTTGTTGACCTGGCTTTATAATTATAATTTTCTTTTATTTTTTGGTCCAGTTTGAATAGTTCCTGGTTAGCATAGAAATGTGGAGTGTCTTGGCTGAAACCTCATGCAGATGAAATCATTATGGCCATGGCAGGTAGGGCAACTATCCGGATGTAAGGTAACATCTCTGCTATCTTAAAGCTGTAAATGTACTTCATGTGCTTCTGGGCTTTTTGTCTGTATCTGAATTGGATTTTCTGTCTTTGCCAAATGATAACTTTTCTCTTATCCCATTGATTATAATACCATCAAATGCAGAATTGATCAAAAAGCCAAGTAAGAATTTAGGGCTATTTATCAAAATATATAGTATATCTTATTTTTTCTTATAATAGTTTTAAATTTTGGTTTACTCTGTAAAGTCTTCTTTGGCTTTATTCTGGTTTAGCTTGAAGACCAAGTTTCTATTCATAAATGATCCTTGAAATTACTTGATAGCAGGTGCTACTCTATAGCTGGAAGAGACTGGTAAACAGCTTTTGATTTTGTCACAACAGCCTTTGGAATCCTGAATAAATATATTATCATGCAAACTATATCTGAAGGGACTAATCAATACTTATGAATATCATGTGGAATTATGTTTATACTACTTGAAAAAATTTTTTAATTAGTTTCAAGTAAACAGTACATGGTTAGACATCTATATAGCTCATAAAACGATCCCCCCAATTGCTCCCTCCCTCCTCTGACCCTCCACCTAGCCAGCATATTAATGTTAACTGCATTCTCTATGCTATGCTCCTCATCCCCATGACCATCTCTCTCTCAGCTACTAATTTGTTCTTTAACTCTTGACCCCATTCTCCCAGCCATCCAGCTCCTCCTCCCCTCTGTCCATCACCAAATTGTCCACTCTATTTGTGAGTCTGTTTTGATTAGTTTGTTCTGTTTATTCCTTAGATTCCACATATAAGTGAAATCATATAGTGTTTCTCTTTCTCTGTTTGACTTCAATACCTTCTAGGTCCATCGAAGCAATATCTTTTTCCATCCCGTTCCTTTTCATATGTAGGGATCTTGTTTTCTTATTCTTTTAGCACTCTATGTTTTGGTTGGAGCACTTAATTCTTTTCCGTTTGAGGTACTTATTGATAGGAATGTAGTTGTTACCATTCTTTATTCCTGTTTTTGTTAGATGCCTTTTCTTCTTAAAGAAGTCCCTCCAACATTTCCTGTAATATGGGCTTGGTGGTAATAAATTCCCTCAGCTTACTTTTGTCTGGGAAGGACTTTATCTGTCCTTCAACTCTAAATGATAGCTTTGCTGTATAAATGATTCTTGGTTGTAGACCCTGGGTCTTCATCTTGTTGAATATATTTTGCCAAGCCCTTCTGTCTGCATAGTTTCTTTTGAGAAATCAGCTGCCAGTCTTCTGGGTGTTCTCTTATTTCTTTTTCTCTTGCTGCTTTCAATATTCTTTCTTTGTATTTAAGCTTTGGCATTTTAATTATGATGTGTATTGGTATGGGCCTCTTTGGATCCCTGATTTTTTGTAATTCTCTTAGCTTCCTAGGGTTTTATGTTCATTTTTTTTCACCAGGTTAGGGAAGTTCTTGATCATTATTTCTTCAAACAGCTGTTCAACATCTTGATTTTTTTCAGTTATGCCAATCAGACAGATATTTGGACCCTTAATAGTGTCCCATATGCTCCTTAAATTATTTTTATAGTCTTGGCATCTTATTTTTTGCTCTTCTGATTGAGTGTCCTTGGCTTTCCCATCTTTTAGAGAGGGCATTTGATCCTTTTCTTTATTCACTCTGTTTATTCCTTTGTTTATTGCATTTAATATACCTCTCATCACAGATAATGTGTTCTTTATTTCAGACTGGTTCCCTTTTATAATTTCTATTTTCATTTTTATGTTTTTTATCTCTTTGTTGAAGTTCTCACTGAATTTACCTACACTTCCCAAAAGTTCATTGAGCATCTTTATAACACTTTAAAAAGTGTTTTGAACTCTGCATCTATTAGACTACTTGACTCTATTATATCTGGATCTCTGTTTTGTTCTCTCATATAGTTTCTGCTGCTTTGTCTTCTCATTTTGGGTGCCTTTCTGTGTCTGTTTCTACATACTAAGCAAAACTCTTAAGTCTCCCTAAGTCTTATTAGTGTGGATTTGTGAGGTAGGTGTCCAGTGGCACAGTCCTGAGAGGGGCTCAGCAACAGGCCAGATTTAGCTCAAGCCTGTGCCCCTCTAGGGCCACCTGTTAAGATTCAGCAAGCAATCCACAGATGCTGTGCTTATAGTTGCCTCAAAAGACCACACCAGAAACCGAGGCTAGCTGTCTTCAGTGTGAGTCTAGGCACTGCTCAGCAAGGAGCACCTGACTCACTGAGGATAAACCTGGATGTGGCTTGGGTGAGGCCGTTAGTTGGGGGACGTGGAGTTTCAGGGAATCCTCTGGGTGGAGCAACCTCTGTTATCCAGTCTATGACTTCATGGCAATGGTGGTGCTGGGTCCACACACTGGGAATGGGGAGGCCTTAACAGGGAACAATAGATACTGCTGGCATTCTCTCCTCAGTCGTTACTCCAACAGTGTCACCCTGTAAGTCCCTGGTGCCCCTTTTGCACAGCCCATTTGGCACTGGTAATTAGAACGGGCAGGTCTGTCACTGCAAAAATCTGCTCGAGGACACAGCCCCTTTAAGAGGCATCTGCTACTGCTGCAGGCTCCGTCTCAGCTGCCCAGGAGTGGGTTGCCCATGTCCTCACCCCGTCTTAACTTCTGTCACTGCAGGGTGCTTTCTTGGATTTCTTCCTAGTTGTATGCCTTATTCATCAAGATCCCAGGTAATTTTTTCTTGCTGGTGCTGCTGGTTTCCGTCACAACTTTGATTTGGTCACCAGAAAGATGAACAGAGCCTCTATCACCTACGCCATTTTGGTTCTTCTCCTATATTACTTTTTATTGCATATGTGCAAATATAGAATTCTATTAAATAGGTGTTATCTTGTGATATTATAACTAGTTTAAATCCCTGCAGGATTGAGAAATCCTGGAGATCAAGGATTTATTCTCATCAATTTTTAAATCAGTTTTTTAAACATTTACTGTTTTATTTATATACAAAATGTTTTGCCTGTTAATTATTACCTACTGGCATTTTATTTGTAAAATATTCAATTTTTATTAGTCGTTATGACTAAGCCATTACTCAGGACTAAAAATTCTCTAAAAAACATATACCCACATTTCAGGCCAACTTATCTGCACTTTGGATCTGTCAAATGTTCATTTAAGAAATGTTTAGTGAGTACCCACTGAATACAGGCTCTCTTATAGCTTGAGGGGTACAATGGGGGACAAGATAGGATCCCTGCTTTAAAGTGGCTTATAGTCAGGCATATAAGGTTTGCGTTTATATCTTTCACTGTAGACAATGAGAAATAGATGAAAGTTTTGAAGAGTGATGTGATTTATGTATTCATTAATTCATTAAACATGTTCTATGTCAGGTTTAAAGATGAATGAATCCCTGCCATGATGTGGGTTACAATCTAGTGGGAAATACAACATTTTAGGATGACAGCAGTGTATGGATTTGAGAATAGATATATTTGTGATGAGAAGACCAGTTCAGAGTTTTATAATAGACCAAGTCTGAAGTAATAAAGGTTGGAATCTAGATTCAGGGAAATAGGAGAAAAAAAGAGAAAGCTATAGGAAAGATATTGCAAAGGAAAAATCACCAGTCCTTCATAACATTGAAATATAGATGTCAGGAGAGGGGAGAATTGGCAAGATGATGAAGATTTTGAGTTGTTGATTAGAAAATGTGTGGTGCCACTAGTAGAAACAGCAAATTAGAGGGGAATCTATTTAACCCTCTCTGTGTGTATGGGGCAGGGATGCCGAGGAAGGGGGTTGTTTGGAAATGCCAGTTTGAAGTGTCTCCTGTTTGAAATGTTTTTAAAAGGAAGATTTAATGAAAGTGTTGTCAAGACTGCAAGCCTTGGGGATAGGTACCATTCATTCTGTTCTAGGATTCCAGATAAATATCTGGAGAAGGGCTTTTTTAAAACTTTAAAAAAATATTTTTTAATTTTTCAATTATAGTTGATATATAGTATTATACTAGCTTGAAGTATACAACATAGTGACTAGATATATAACTTATGAAGTGATCACCCCAATAAGTATAGTACTAATTAATGTTGTTGACTATATTCCTTAAGTTGTGCTTTACATTCCTGTGACCGTTTTTATAATTGGCAATTTGCACATCTTAATCTCTTCCACTTTTTCATTCATCTCCCAATACCCCTCTCATTTGGTAACCATTATAATGTTCTCTATCTATGAGTTTGTTTCTGGCTTGTTTGTTTATTTTGTTTTTTGGATTCCACGTATAGGTGAAACATATGGTATTTGTCTTATTTCACTTAGCCTAATACCCTCTCGGTCCATCCATGTTGTCGACATTCATTTTTATTTTTTATGGCCGAATAATATTCCATTGTGTATATGTACCACTTATTTTTTATTCATCTATCAGTGGACACTTAGGTTGCTTCCATATCTTGGCTGTTATAAATTATGCTGCAATGAACATAGGATGCATGTCTTTTCTAATTAGTGTTTTAGATTTCTTGAGATAAGTAATAATAAGTGGAATTGACAGGTCCTTCTTTGTCTCTCGCTTTAAAGTCTGTTTTGCTTGATATAAGAATAGCTACCCCAGCTTTTGTTCATTTTTATTTACATGAAATATCTTTTTCCATCCTTTTACTTTCAGTCAGTGTGTCTTTCGATCTGAATTGAGTCTCTTGTAGACAGCAATTGTATGGGTCTTGTTTTCTTATTCATTTAGCTACACTATGTCTTTTCATTGGAGCATTTAATTTACTTACATTTAAAGGAATTATTGATAGGTATATAGTTATTGTCATTTTATTATTCACATTTTTGAAATTTAATTTTTTTTCCTTTTTAAAGAAGTCCTTTCAACATTTCTTGTAAAATGGTTTCTTGTCTGAGAAACTTTTGATCTCTCCTTTGATTCTAAATGATAAGTTTTCTGGGTAGAGTAATCTTGGTTGTAGGTCCTTGCTGTTCATCATTTTGAATATTTCCTGCCAATCCCTTCTGGCCTGCAAAGTTTCTATTGAGAAATCAGTCTTAACAAGAGCTCCCTTGTAGCCAACTAACTGCTTTTCTCTTGCTTTTAAGATTCTCTTTTTGTCTTTAATCTTTGGTATTTTATTATGATGTATCTTGGTGTGGGCCTCTTTGGGTTCATCTTTTTTTGGGACTCTGTACTTCCTGGACTGGTATGTCTATTTCCTTCATCAAGTTAGGAAACTTTTCCATCATTATTTTTCCAAATAGGTTTTCAATTCCTTGCTCTCTTCTCCTTCTGGTACCCCTATGATGTGAATGTTGGTATGCTTGAAGTTTTCCCACAGGCCCCTTAAACTGTCCTCATATTTTTGGATTCATATATTTTTTTTTGCTGTTCTGATTGGGTGTTTTCTGCTACCTTTCTTCTAGATTGCTGATTCTATCCTCTACTTCATCTAATCTACTGTTGATTGCTTCTAATGTATTCTTCATTTCAGTTATTGTATTTTTCATTTCTGACTGGTTCTTTTTTGTTTTCTGTGTCTATTTTATGTTTCCTGTCTCATCATTAAAGTTCTCACTGAGTTCATCTATTCTTCCCCTTATTTCATTGAGCATCCTTACAGGTGATTTGAACTCTGCATCTGGTAGATTGCTTGTCTCCATTTTATCTAGTTCTTTTTTTTTTAGTGTCGTTTTTTCATTTGTGACATGTTTCTTTGTCTCCTCATTTTGGCTGACTCCCTATGTTTGTTTCTATTTGTTAGGTAGAGCCACTACATCTCCCGGTCTTGATAGAGTGGCCTTATATAGTAGGTGTTCTGTGAGACCCAATGATACAGTCTTCCTGGTCACCTGAGCAAGGTGCTCCAGGTATATCCCTTATGTGGGTTGTATATGCCCTCCTTTTGCAGTTGAGCCTTGATTGCTGTTGGCACATCAGTGGGAAGGACTGACCCTCAGACTGATTGGCTATGAAGACTGGCCATGACTACAGTGGAGGAGCTGTTGTGAAAGGGCAGAACTCACAAAGCAGGATTTGCTTTTGTGGGGCTCTTATGCCAGCTGAGTCCATCTTTTTTGGTGTGTCATTTGTGGAGGTAGTTGGATGGTGCACTGGTGTGGTCCAGAGCTGGCCACCAGCTGTGTTGGTTCTGGGGCCTCTTGGGAGGAGCTTTGGTGTTTGTTTTTTTTTCTTGTTTTTATAAAAGTTTCCAAACTAGCAACATATGCCAGGGAGCAAGATCTCAAATGATCCGAGTCCCTGTTTTTAATTCTTTGGGTATGTACCTAGAACTGGGATTGGCTTGGACCCTTTTAACCACATCTTCATAAATGTAATAGTAAGTGGTTGCTCTTTGTCACACTTGGAACACACAACTAGTACTTGAGTCCTTCACAGCCCAAAAAAAGACCTCACAGAACAAAGTGCATAAACTACACTTTGTTTGCGGATTAGCTCTTTACTCACTGCCCCTCACATTTACACAAAAATGTACACTAGCTTTCAGAGGGAGTGTGATTTGCCACCTTTTGCTGTTGCTGATTTTATAAAAACAAGTGCTTTTATAAGAGTGGCTGCAGTTGTAGTTTGAATCAAAAGAAAGTGTGGAAGAGGTGAAAAAGCCCAAGAGTACGACTACCAGTCAGGAAATGAGCGTGGTGATCTGACTTCCAAAGCCTGAACAGATTCAAAACAGATGTGAAAAAGATAACTTCATCAAAAATAGGCATACTGACAGAGAAAGGAGAGAACATTGCTCTTATATGAGTATCCATGTCCATTTTCTACAGGTTGAGAAGTGACATATTAGTTGAAGGAAACGGGGAAAGCCCAGAAAAGAAAGGAAAAATTGGTAAGTAAGCAATATAAAGTAATACCCCACTTTTCCACAGGTCAGATTTCTGCAAATTCTGCTTTCTTATCCTAAGCTGAGAGCTTATAACAAATGGGAAGGATTCTATGAGCCACTAAAAGAGCTGTCACAAAGTCCACAACCTTTATTCTATTAGAGAGGTTTTCATTTGCATAAATTGACAAAGTATAATAAATATAGGTCTCCGATCCACCTCCCATAAAAGATTTTTAAAAATTAGATGATGGCAGCTTATCAGAGGAGTTAGGCTTATAACAGTGAATAAAAAATAGCATGATGTCAAGTAAAACCAGCTCAAAAATTATGGTAATGGGACCATTTAGTAGCAGAAGGGCAAATAGTCCTATAAACCTGTAGCCCCTGGAGGCATCCCAGGTTTACAGAAAAATATAACTGATGATCATAATCATAACCTTAAACCATAAATGTTACTTTAGAAACATTTTTACCAAACTTCGTGAAAATAAAAATGTTAAGGTATTTAGAGGGGGAGAAGTATCTTAAAGACATATCTGAGGAAATGTACTTACATAGAACCCCTATTCCTTGTCTTATACATGAAGTATTGTAATATTTCAGTCTTTCTCATATAACTTGTTTGTAGCAGTAGCTATTTTCAATTGGTAACAAGAAAGGGCAATCCAATAAACTCCAATATAAGCAATGACAAATGGTATTGATCTTTGTAACTACTCCTCTGCAGTAAGTGCCTCAGACAGTGGGTATGGGTTTAGAGGCAGAGATCATTTATCACCTTAGATTTTCATTATATTTGCTTATTGGGGCACTATTAACCTCCTCCTGATTGATAGTATTTTCTTAATCTAGAGAACTTTCACTCTTAATGAAAGGCTTTGTGACTCACGAAGAAGAGGCAACAATGGTTACAGCTTTCCCCATTCCTTGATTATGTAGCTAAGTCAAGCCTGAAATGAAGAATGAAGTCATGTACTACCTGATGTCATTTTGGTATAACACCCAAATGGTTTCATTATACAGAAGGAGCCTTGTCTAATGATGTTTTGATTAAAATGTAATAAAGTGCAGAAATAAGTGATCTATTTATAGAAAAGAATTTTATATTTTTTGATAACTACCAGTACATCAATTCTAATTCCTTTACTGGGAGTTAAACTATTTGATCTCAGGGTTGAAATGACCTTAAAAGATATCAACTAGCATTCTGATCTGTGAATCTACTTTGGTAGTGTGGTCAGATGTAGGCTGAGCCCTTGGTGTAAAAATCCTCCCTTCTCCAACAACATGAAACAATTCATACTGTTAGGAAATTCTTCTTATTATTTTATCTCTACCATTGTAGTTTCCATGTGTACAGGTCTTTATTGCAGCTTCTTGGCAGTAATCTAAAAGAAGTTGATTTTTAAATAAATCTCTTTTGTTTAGTTGATATTTGAAAAATTCTTCTTATAAAATTTTTCAGTATTTTTCAAATCTGTGCTAGTAGTTAGTCTTGTCTCTTTCTACCAAATATCTCTTCAGTACCTAAGTATTAATGCCACCATTAATACATATGGAACTTTTTTCCATATGTAGCATAAAGGAAGTTGCCATTCGTTTGATATCAATATTTTCACTTCATATCTTCCTTGATTTAGTATTTAATTTCACTTCATTTTATTCAGTTATTAACTGATGTCTATAATTTTAAATATAATGAATCATTAATTCCTACTCTTTCCTAATATATCTGACTTTTAATTGAAGTATTTAAATTCACTTTCACCCTTAGGAACAAAGAGGACATTGTGTGAGTTGTAGTTGTCCTGATTTTAATTCTTTCATTGAGTAAAATATTTAGACTGCAAGAAAAAATGGAAAGCTTCAAGTGGTTAAAAGAGAAGTTTAAAGTCCATATTGTTTTCAATTTTTAAGAGTTAATATTTTTGGAAAAACATCTGCTTCCTAAAACAAAAAGTATGTAAGCTATGTTAATAGAAATATATATGAGGTAGAAAAAAAAGCCAAATACAAAATATTATGCAAATACTGTATATAACTTATAGTAGCCAGCCTCCAAGATGGCCCCCGATGAACCTCACCACCTAATAATCATGTCCTTGTATAGTTCGTTCACACGTTTCATCAGGGTTGGTCTGTATGACCATTGGAATATAGGGGAAGTGATAGTGTATGAACAAGGCCAAGTCATTAAAAACATTGCTGCTTCTGCCTTGCTCTCTCTTGGATTGCCCACTCTGGAGGAAGCCAGCCACTGTGTTTTGAAGATATTCAAGGCCCAGTGGAGAGTCCACATGAGAAATAGCTGAGGCTTCCTTCCAACATCCAGCCATCAGCTTGCCAACCACTGAGTGAGCCATCTTGGAAGTGGGTCCTCAGCCTCAGTCAAGCCTTCAGATGACTGCAGCCCAAGCTTACATCCTGACAACAGTATCCTGCGAGATCCTGAGCAAGCATTGTCTAATTAATCCACTCCCAAATCTCTGAACTACAGAAACTAGAGATAATAAATATTTATTGTTTTAAGAAACTAAGTTTTGGGATTATTTGTTGTGCAGCAATAGATAACTAATGTACAGTATCTAAAATATTTATTGGTTTAATAGAATTTAGACAATGTAAACAATGTTTAGTATTTACATTGTTTTTGAAAGTTAATCACAATATTAACAATTCAAAAGTGGTTAAAGAAATTAAATTTAGCTTAATAGATTCAGAAAACTAAAATTATAATATCTTCTAAAACAATGACTGGATTAGGTATTCATTAATTAACTCTTAAAAATATAACTATGAAAGTATTATTTTTCCCTTTTTATGCCACTTTACAGTTTATCCCTACTGTCAGTTTCCGTTGAGCGCCTACTTGGACTCTTCTAGGTGCTCGAACTATGTCAGTAAATAAAAAAGATTCCTGCTCTCAAAGAACTTAGAGGAACATAGACGATAAGCAGAATAAACAATCCATCAAGAAAGTCAGAATGTCGTAAGTGGTGGGTATGGAAAGAAGAAAAAGTAGATCAGAGTAAAAGGAATTGAGAAAGCAGGCGGGAGTAGAGAGCACATGAGGGAGGGAGGTTATAGTATTGGAGATGGACCTCAATAAGAGAAGGTCATTTGAACAAGGATTTGAAAGAGTTGCAGGAATTTATCAAGTGGATGTATGGAAAAGATTGTTCCAGACAAAGGCCCTAAAGCAGGAAGGAGCATGTGTAACATACAAGCACAGAGGTCAGTATGAGGAGAATAAGGTGAAAACTATTAGTAGATGAGGGGTCAGGGGAGGGATGCAGAGCAGGTGAGTCCATGAAGGCTATTGTTGGGACCTTGCTACTCTGAGGGAAATGGGAAGTCATTGCTGGATTTTTGCAGAGGAGAGAGATTCTAACACATTTTTTAAAACATGGCTTTAGTTGCTTGTTAAAAATAGACTAGAGGAATTAAAGGCAGCAATTTGTTAGAACAATTTTAGAGTAAATCACATAAGGTGATGGTGGCTGGGGCCAAGGTAGTGGTGATGAGAGTGGTCAAAAATGTTCAGATTCTGGAAATGTAATAAAGGTCGAACCAGCAGAAAACATCAAAAACTCTTGATTGTGTGTAGGAAGGAGATCAGACTACTCTTGTGCCAGTCTAACTTAACAGCTTCATCTCTGACCATTCTCTGCTCTACATGCCCATATCCATCTCTCGCTAGAGTCATACTGGATGACCTTTCCAGGGTGACCTAGTCTGGGCTCTGGAAATAGACAATCTGGATTTGATTTCTGGCTCTTTTCACTTACTACTGTGTGGTCTTAAATTAGTTTCCTTAGTCTCTGTTTTCTCATTTATTGACTGGGTGTATTAATAGAACCTACCTCATAGAGTGGTATGAGATTAAATGAGATAATCTATATAAAATACTTAACATAGTGCTCAGTAAGTATTAAGGTCTCAGTAAATATTAGCTGCCATTATTAACTCAGATTGTTTTCCTTTGGCCACAGTCTTTCCTCTGCATCGAATGCTAACCTTCCTCTTCTATACCTTCCTCCACAATAGTCTTCTTTCTTTTCCACTTTGTTTCTCAAATCCATATGACAGACATTCCTGAAGAAATTTAAAAATAAAGTCAGACTCCATAATTTCCCTATTATCTGCCAAACTCAGCATCTTGAATAAAAAGGTCTGTTTATTTACCTTTAATTCTCTGCTAACTAGTGCTTAGTAGATATCAGTAAATGTATAGAAGTAGACAATTGAGTGGAGCCTACAAAGTCTCTCCCCCTCAGTCCTTCTTACATGTAACTGCTGGATTCATATTTGTAATGTTCCTTTACTCAAAATCTTCCATGGCTTTCATTGCCTACAAAGTCTAAACTCCCTAGCCGAGTATTTGATTCTCTGCTATCTGACTTCAATTTGCCTTTCCAACTTTATTTCCTACTACAGATAGGCAAACTGACCTGACCTGTTCACCATTCCCCAGGGCATCTCTATTCCTTTTCTACATCCATATTGTTTCTTTTTCCAGAAGAGCACTCCTCTGTCCTAATTCCTCTTCTCAGGACCTTCCTCAAATGCCACCTCTTCCACAAAACCTCCTCTGATCATCCCAGCTGGAAGTAATCTCTCCCTGTTTGAAGTCTCAGGATGGTAACTGTGCTACTTGTCACATTTTAACTTTACAGAGGTAATTAATCGACATGTATTTTCCTGTTTACTGCAGCCTCTTAAAGGGCAGGTCTATGATGATTCATCTTTGAATGCTGTAGTTGTAAGTAGCGTAAGTTCTCGAATGGCTGAATGAGTATATGAATAAACAGACTTTCTAAAATAGCATTCCAAATATCCATAGGCTGATTTGGGGATGATGGGGATTTGAGAATGTGATACATAGCCATAGTGAGACACTGGGAAGCTGGGTATTCCCTACCCCAATGCTCCAGCCCAATTATACCAAGTTCATTCAGGACACACTCACTCACTGATGTCTGATATGTTCCATGTCAGTATTTGGCTTGGGAAATACAAAAGATATCATGCACCCTCACCTTAGATACCCTTCAGATAGATAGCAAGGTGTCACAGGGCTCTGAACCTTAATACTGGGTATGTAGGTCCCCAGTTATATCCCCAAATGAGGCACTGCTCATTATGCCGAAATCTGTTCCAGATTTACCTTATTAGACTTACTTTGGTTTTGTTTCGCTTGGTTAACTTAAACTTTGGGTGTTTTGACTAATCTTTCCCATAGTTCAGCTTATTTAAAAATTTAATTCTAGTTACATTTTAAACTTGCTTAGTGTTTTATTTTTAACTTTGTTAAAGCCAGCTTTGCTGTGGAGCTCTAAAGAATTGGCAGTGGTTGCTTTTACATTTCACTGTTTTCAGAATTTTTGGTGGATCTTTCTAGTTACCTGTCTTATTCCATTATTTTCCACTGTTGGGAAATACTGTGTCATTTTATTCAAGTCAATCACTATTGATGTTTGCTTAGAGAAGAAATAGAAACTCAAATAATAGGAGTCACCATGGAATTGTACACATAAGAAAAACAACTCTACTCATTCTGAAATCTGTTTCATTGCCTCCAGAACCATCCTTTCTCACACCTGCCCTCTATTCTAGTACACCTTTATATTCTAGCCATTCTGAACATTTTTTTGTTTTTTACCACCTATAGCACCTGGTATTCCTAGGTGGTCTCTCATCCAAGTACTAACCAGGCCCAACCCTGCTTAGCTTTCTAGATCAGGCAAGGTCCAGTACGTTCAGGTTGTCACGGCCATAGACTCACAGTGAACTCTTTTAATACTTGAACTTCTCAAAATTTTCTTCATGTCACTTTGCCAGGTTAATTTCTACCTCTGCTTCAGGACTCAGCTTAGGCCTCTCATCCCCCTTGAGAAGCCTACCACTCACTTTCTTCCCACCTCCATCCTTCCCCTTCTAAGATGAGTTATTTGCCCTTTAAGTCTGTTTGTCACACCCTGTGCCTATTTCAGTTAGAGAGCTTACTGCAGTACATTATAGCTGTTGGTTTACTTGTATATTTCTTCTAGTAAGCTGAAGTCTCACCAAGAAATGGGCCTATACCTTATTCCTCTTTTGTATCTAGAAGTTAGCACAGTATCAGTTATATATTAGACACTCAGGAAATACTTATTAATTAGACAGTTTAATGCCCAGCTTTCTAAATTCATTTCAAGGATGGAAGCTATCTAGAAGTACTATTAAATTCTATATTATTGGGCTAATGTTGTAGAAACATGAATTAGTAGGGAATTAATAGTATTATGTAATTGTAAACATAATATTATTAAGTAATCTTGTAAAACATTAATTGGTAGGCAGTTAATCTCCTGTGTAAAAAAAAATACAGAATTCAGTTCCTGAGCAACTTCTGCCCTATAAGCTATATAATCTATTAGTTGGTATCTAACTGTTGTAAAAACAAACCAGACAATCTTATGTACCCAGAGAAAAGGCGGAAGGGAGGAGTGAAGGATAAAGAAGGGAGTGAGTTGGCAAAATGCCACATAGTTGCAAACTAGTACAAAGGTAAATGTGATTCATGAAGCTAGCTTGATTCAGAAGGGCTGAAATAAGAGCAAAGAGCAAAAGGCAAGCAGCAGTGAAAGCAAGGATTCGCAAGGAACCGGCAAATACAAGCAGGTGAGCACCCAGTTGGGATCTGGGTCTTATGGAATGATGGTCTCTCAGGCTTTGGGTGACATGGAAGAAGGGAATTCAGAATGTGAAGCTGAGTAGGAAGATTAATGTTTACTACAGAAACAAAGATACACTGAAAAAGACCTTAGAAGGCGATGGGCATAGTGACAAAACATTGGTACCAGAGTCTCGAAGAAAAGATGAGAGTTTGTCGGGGGTGAATGGGAGATCATGAGATATTGAGAAGACCAGTTCTTAAAGTAGTGGATTTAAATATATTGATGTATACTCTCCAGTCTATAGAAAATAAACCTGACTATGTACGTTATTTTGAGTAGCATATAAAACTTTTTATAGTTGACACATTTGGAGAAACAGTCCTTCCTGGGAAGTTTGAAATCTTGATCTTCCAATGGGTAGGTAATTATTCTCCTTTTAGAAAGAAGTCAGCTACTAAATTTCTTGTTAAATAGGTAAGATCCAGTCCCTGAGCTATTGGATTACTGTTCATTCTTTCAGAGTATTTATTCAATACCTACTATGTGGTAGCACTGTTCCAGCACCAGGAACACATCAGTGAACAAAACTGACAAAAAGTCCTGCCTATTTCCACATTTTCTGGGGCCAGGGGGTGGTGGTCACAGAGCAGGAAGTATGGGGGGAAAATGTAGTAAATGATATAGTGTAGTAGAAGGTGAAAAGTGCTATGGAGAAATAATGAGGAAGGAAGGTAAAAGACATGTATGTGACCAGGTGGGTTGCAATTTTAAATAGAGTGGACAAGGAAGAGTTCATTGAGAACACAGTGACATTTAAGCAATAACTAACAGTGAATGAGCAAGCTATGCAAGCTGGTGTCATATAAATAGAACGCGATTCTATACTAATTGTAAGCCCTTCTACTACCATCCTTAAAGTAGCTAACCTTAAAGAAAAATGAGATTGGAAGTGGTGTCAGAGGTGGGAGGCAAGAGAAGTAGCATTTTATGTTCATCTTTCGATTTCCCTAAAATCTTTCATTTTACACTGAACACCTGGCATGACTCTGCAGTTTTCATTTGATGAAAACAAATACCTAGTATGCCTCCCCTCCCCCCACCCCTTGAAATCTCTTTTGGAAGAAAAACAAATATTTGCTTAATTGAAATAGAAGCTGGAGAAATTTTTTAGAAACCACAATAATAGAGAAAATATGAGTGAGCCCTAAAGAAGCTGCTATGCCATCAGTCACAGAGATGGTAGACTGGTGACTGGAGAGCCTTTAAATATACTTCTTGAGGGAGAACAGGGACCAAGTGGTGAATATGGTTCCAGCTCTGGACAAGGCAAGGGTCTGTTAACACTCAGAGAAAATTAAAGGTGGTTTTTGTTTTGTTTTCGGTTATTTTGATTGATTTACATGACCAGCCTATTTGCTGTAAAATAAGGATCAGCTAAAGGGAGTGATTTAAGAGATGAGTATGAATCTGGCCTGGCAGCTGCCCTGTTTCAGTGGTCAGTTTCCTAGGATAAAATTTCCTTTGTGTGAGATTGTAAAAGTTTTCCTTTCCTAGTCAATAGCTCTAATTCTTCAGGATAAAAGTTCGGCCTTGAATAGTGTTCAAACTGATAAGTCTAACTCGACCTTCGTAGTACCTCAGAACAACTCTAGTTTTTAAAATTGTTTTAAATTCCAAATGCAATTAACTTTAATTTGTTTTATTTTATGTTCTATGTTATTGGGAGGCACACATTTTGATAAACTGTAGGAGACCAACAAACTTGAGAATGATTGAGAAATCTCAGTCTGTACTCTGAGTATTGTTAGAGATAAAAGGATTGGGAATTGAGGACTTTGGAATTAGATCTTGTTTAACCAGAATCTATGACCTGTACAAGGTAAAGTCCAGAGATGAAAGCTGGATCAGAAGACCCAAAGCTGTTTTGAGCAAAGTACGTAAGGAACAATTAAGGAAGCCTTACATGCTAGAGTATAGATATGGCATTCTTTATTAATACTGATGAGAGTGAAGACTGATTTCTGATTAGCATCTCATCACTGACCTGCTTTATAATTTTCAACAAGTCATTGAACCTCTTTGTCTTAATATTCCCATCCACCTCAATTTCTTAGGGAGATAAGGCCTAAAACCTGGGAAGCATGTTTTAAAAACTATAATGGTTCTATATAAGTATTTTAAATTAGGTTGATTTATTTCATTAAAATGTAATTGCATGTTTAAGTCATTGGTAATATTGTTAGCCACAGGTGGTAGTTCAGTGCTCTGATTTTTGAAAGCTGTAAACACCCTGGTGCTAGGGACTTCATAACTTCTTTGGAACTTTATAACTAATTCAGAAATTGAAGCTGCTTCTTTTTTTCACCTACAGCACCTGGTATTCCTAGGTGATCTCCTATTCAAATACTAGTTAGACCCAACCCTACTTAGCTTCTGAGATCAGACAAGATCAGGCACGTTGAGGATGGTATGGCCATAGACAAAGCTTCTTATATCAAAAAGAAGAGAGAGAAATGGGAGAGGGAAGGGTTAGTATATAGCTAAAAAAATTGTTAAAATGGAAAGAAGAAAATTAAACTCAGTGAAAGCAGGGTGGCAGAGAAAGTCTTTCAGTATGTGAGATCCACCCTATAATTAAAAGCAGAGTATGGGAAAATATATTTTAAATCCTAATTTCTTTTGGCCACCAGATGGCCTTCAGAAAAGCTACTCAGAGCCTATGTAACCCTGGTCTGGCTGGTTGTGCTGGTTATTAGACAAAGAGCATCTTGGGGAAAGGGGCGGGATTTCTGTAATTGGAGTTTCTTATATTGCAGGTATAAACAAAAAGGCCAATTGGTCTAACCTGTGTATCTTTGTCCTGTAAGCCACTGCAGATATTTGAGCAGCACTGTTTCTGCAACAAAAACCTAGACTCACCACATCTTGGGAAGAGAATGGCCACTTCGTGGGGGGCAGCCTTTTTCATGCTGGTGGCATCCTGTGTTTGTAGCACTGTCTTCCATAGAGACCAGCAGACTTGGTTTGAGGGTATCTTCCTGTCTTCCATGTGCCCCATCAATGTCAGTGCCAGCATCTTGTATGGAATCATGTTCGATGCAGGGAGCACTGGAACACGACTTCATGTTTACACCTTTGTGCAGAAAATACCAGGTAAGTGCAACTGGTACTCTCACCAGAGTCAGTAAATTCATACTCTAGCATCTCTTCCCAGAAACAAATGTGCTGAGGGTGTGTGGTATGAATTACAGAATCTTATGGCTACTGAGTGTCTTTCTTCAAAGAATATTTTATGTTTTAATTCAGTATAAAATTAAGAGAGATCTGGGCTGCCTGTAGTTTTAAACTTATGTGTTCAAGAAGTATGACTGAAATTTGTCTTTTCTTTTCTCTGAAGGTAGTTAATACTCCAGGGTCTAGAATATTGAGAATATTGAAAGTAGTCTTAAGAGAAGGATCACTACTATCCTTCAAGAAGGGAATACGGGGACCTTAAATATTAACTTTTTCTGAATTTCCAGTGTTTGTCTTCAGGTTACATATAGAGCCTAGGGAAAGGAATAGGAACTAGATGTCCCACAGAGAAATGACAAAAGGACTCTCAAAGACTATCATCCTCTGTCCCCCTACCCAATACTCCTGCAAGCTGTTCCTCACAGGTGGGATTATCTGAAATAACTCAAGGGACTAGCAGGTTAATTTAGTAGGTCATATGATACAGAGCCCAGTATCAGAAGCAACCTAACTTCTGGTAATCAGACATTTCTGTTTTGTTCCATGGATGAAATAGGACAGCTTCCAGTTCTGGAAGGGGAAATTTTTGAATCTGTGAAGCCAGGACTTTCTGCTTTTGTAGATCAACCTAAGCAGGTGAGTTTGTTTGTTTTTTTAATTAGATATTTAGATTCTCAGTGCCTTGATAACAGTACCACACTGCTGCTGTTAAATATCTCATGCTGTTCACTGTTGATATTAAGGTCATATATGAGATCAGTTTTCTTTCCTCTGATAATATCCTGCGTAACAGTAATTGTATACCCCGAGCTCACTAGAGCTTTGATAGAAAGAGGGTAAAATAGATTGTGACCATGCTGGGATGACACCATCTTTTAGGAGATTGCTCTCTTTGTATTTACTGTTTAAGATTTTGAGTTGAAGCCATCACCTGCATTGATTAATGTAGATGCAGAAGATGAACGTGATGCTCTATAGGGTTTGAAATATAAACATCACAACTGAGGGAATGTAGACCCAGTAAACTCCATTTCAGAGTGGCCTGATATAGGACAGAACTGTGTCTGTACTCGAAATTAGGCAAGAACCCATGATGACAAAAATCTTTGGATGAATGAAGAATTTTTTTGTGACTGTATTTCACATTTGAGCACCTGCAATATGCAATACCCAATGTGTCAGTGGCCATGTTGAAATAAAATAGAATAAGGCAGGATGTTGAACTTTGGTTGCAAATATAAAGGTATTGTTCACTGTCACAAGCATAATCATTAACCAGAGGAGAACATGATGTTAAAAATGGCTTGACCTTGAAGAAACTGGGTGGATGTTTATTTTCTTACCTCACTACTATGAAATGGCAAATGTGCTAGAAAATGGAGCTGTTGAAAATAACTATATTATCAGAAACTGATTTGACATTTAGAGAGAAAGATTTTGATTGCTATTAGTTATGATGATTAAGATGCAGCATTTTGTTGAAATAGATGCTTACTCAGGAAACAGTGGGTTTAGAATAATGGTTTTTAATTTATCATAAATTGAGCATCTGCTATGTACCATTCATGTAGGTGCTGGTGATACAAAAATAAACCTGACATTCTGTCCTGTGTTTAGCATAATAACAGCTACAGCTAGCATTTGTATGGCAACCGTCTGCCTTATTAAGTCTGCCTTATTTAATACACACAACAGTTTTGTGGCGGTATGAGGGGTATTTCCCAACTCACAGCTGAGGAAGCCCCAATGTTAGGCCACAGGGCTAGCAAGCAAGTCTTCTAACTCCAAATTCTGCATTTCCTTTACTCTGTTCTGGCCTGAAGCTAATTTATGTGAAACATAAAATAACAGTAGTTAAAATGACTACACTATAAAAGAAGCATTTTTATTATAATTTAACCAAAATGAAGTGGATTCTCCTTCAAAGAAGGCTACTTCTCTAGTTTCTGCTTCTATGGAGCAGAGAGGTAGGCCTCTGCTCCCTCACTCCTGTTGCTCTCCCAGAGAAGGATGAGGAAACTGCAGAGGTGCCACTATATGGACTGTTAACTGAATGAGTGGCTCGTCTCTTATTAAAGGGTGCTGAGACTGTTCAAGGACTCTTAGAGTTGGCCAAAGACTCAATCCCACGAAGTCACTGGAAAAGGACCCCAGTGGTCTTGAAGGCAACAGCAGGACTGCGCTTACTGCCAGAACAGAAAGCC
Organism: Cynopterus sphinx; assembly: GCA_030015415.1. Classification (NCBI taxonomy): domain Eukaryota; kingdom Metazoa; phylum Chordata; class Mammalia; order Chiroptera; family Pteropodidae; genus Cynopterus; species Cynopterus sphinx. Next base: position 134,044,174 of record CM057384.1, read on the forward strand.
CAGGCTCTGCTCTTTGAGGTAATTTTTGAAGTCTTCTGCATCTTGAATAGTTCTTTCCCCCTATATAAATATTTTCTTTATGGATTGAAAGCCCTTTAGAGTGTTACTGTTATCTTTAGTATTCTACCTTGCTAAAGCACTGTTGTGAATTTGGGCTCTTTTGTAGCTATGTACATTTTTAAATGTTACTCTTGAATTTATAGAGCTTTTCCTAAAAAGTTTAAAGTACTTCCTGTCTATGATATTCTTAATTCTTCTAATTTGTTATAGGGGAATCAGAAATTGTTTTTAGTAAGCTAATCAATTAATCATTAATGAAGAATAACATACAATTAAGTGTATGTATTTTAAGTATAGTTAAATAAGTGCTGACAAATACAGACATTTCCTTGTGGTCTTTTTTTTTTTTTTAAGCCTACAGTACCCGGTATTCCTAGGTGGTCTCCCATCCAAGTACTAACCAGGTCCAACCCTGCTTAACTCCCAGGATCAGACAAGACGGGACGTGTTCAGGGTAGCATGGACATAGACTCTTTGTGGCCTTTTGCGGTCAGTTTTTGCTTCCCACGAAACCAGGCAACCACTGATCTGCTTTATGTCATTATAGATTAGTTTTGCTTATTCATACATTTCATGTAAATGGAATCATACAGTTTATATTCTTTTTGTGTGTGTGTCTTTTTTTTCATAAAGTTTTTAAGAATTGTGGAATTGTAAAATGTAAAGGGTTTTTAAAGATAATCTATTTCAGCAATCATTTAGAACAAAACTAAGTACAGTTTTTAAAAAACTCAATATTTTTAACATTGTATACTTTTATTATGCAAAAAACATAAATTAATGAGATTAATAAAATTTAAAATTGTGAATATAGGCAGAATTCCATTATAACAAAAAATCACAGCAAGAAAAAGGTTCTGTATTATAGGTATGCTAAATTCAGTCCTCTAAATCCATTCTCCTTTGACTGTCAGCACAAAGGGTTTAGGTTCCTTGCCCAAGGACAAATTGCCTGGAATATCTGCATGAAAATCTGAATCTCAGTTCCCCATTCATTCATTCGTTCACTTGTTTATTCATCATGTGAGTGCTTTACTATGTACTAGGTACTGGTGAAGTTATTGGTGACATAGAATAGGGAACAAAAAAATGATACTGTTCCTGTCTTCATGGAGCTAAAATTCTAGTTGCAAAGACAAAATAAGTCACTACAAAGTATGTCAGGTACTTTAGAAGCTATGGAGAAAAAAGAAAGCAGGATAAGGCAGATAGGAAATGCTGGAAGTAGCATGGGAGAGATGCTATTTTAAATAGGGTGGCCAGGGAAGACCTCTGATAAGATGCATTTGATCATAGATCTGAAGGGAATATAGAAACAAACTATATCATCTTTGTGGGTAGAATATTCCAAGCCAAAGCAACAGCAGGTGCAAAGGCCTAAAGCAGGAATGTGCTTCGTATGTTCAAGGAACAGCACCGAGGTTAATGTAACTAGAGAACAGTGAATGATGGAAGAAAGGTAGGAGATGAGGTCAGAGAGGAGTGAGGGGTTCCTCATGTAAGACGTCAAAGGCCAGCATAAGGACTTTGGCCTTTTCTCTAAGAAGGAAGCCACTGGAGGGTTTTAAGTTAAGGAGAGACATGATCTGTCTTTTTTTAAAGCACCCCTCTGGCTGCTATGTTGAGAGTAAACTGTGGGTCTAGAGGGGAGGAGGAGTAGAGATAGCAAGAGCAGAAACTCTGTTTATTCCTGTTTGTTTAACTACTTAAAAGGTTGTTTACAGATTACTTAACTCTCTTTTCCTAGTTGAAACAGAGTCCAGTGGTCACTGCATAAAGTGTTTTGTCCCATCAGAAATGAGAACAGCCAACAGAAGAGAATTCCTCCTAATCCTATTTGGAAACTGCCCCCACAATGAAAATCATATAAAAATAAGACATAACACCCATCATATCATTAACCTATATTTATGGCGAGACAAGAGCAATTTGTGCAAGATCTTCATGTCCATCTCCTAAAACAGGATAAACAAATCCAGATCTGAACTCTCTAGACTTGTTTTGAGGCCCCAGCCACGTGCCAGGATTTGACAAGGGCTGACACCAGACATGAACTCCTTTACCAGGAAGGACAAAGACTGTAAAATTTGATAGGAAAGCAGCAGAAACTTTTCTGTAGCTTCAGGAGCCACCCAGGCCCAACTCTTCTCTATCTGAGTTTATCTGTTCATCTTAGAAATGGAGTGGGGAAGGGCCCTTCTCGCTTCTGATATATGTCCAGGTAGGATTAACCAGGTGTTTTTTACAAAAATTACAGGATCCTGATTTGAGCTGGTGGGGTCAAATATGTGCCCTCTCCTAGGTCCAGTTCACCTGTAAATGTGGGTGGTTTGATTGCGATTCATTTTAAAGTCAAAGGAATCCCTGTGTTTTGTTTTTACAAAAAAAACAATAATGGCTTGCCTGATTCCTTTTCTAGTTTCTTTAAGGAAAAGGAATGAGTTTTATTAAAATTTTATTCAGAGAAAGAGAAGAGAGTGGTTCTCTCAGCATTTTAGGATATATCCAAAAGTGGAAATCTATTTTATTGCCTTAGAGAATCAGATTTTTTCCTTTTTCTCTAGGTACAAGAGACCTTCAAGAAGTCACCTTTCCTGGTACCAAATGACAGTGTTAGCATCATGGACGGATCCTACGAAGGTGGAGAGGTGTTGATATATGTTCTGGGGGAGAGAGCCAGGATTAATAAAAGATCTGATTAAAGGAACTGAGAACAGAGATGGGGTACTGAAGAAAAGGGAACTAAATAAGGAGAAACAAATAAGCAAGGAAGAGTGGAAGAGCAGGAAATGAAAGGATGGGAGAAGGGAAATGTGTGCTTAAGACATGAAATTTAGAAAAAAAACAAAGATGGGACCAAGCAAGAGTGGGGAAAATGCTCTGGGATGTAATCCTTGTCTTTCTCTTTTAGGCGTATTAGCTTGGATTACTGTGAATTTTCTGACAGGTAATACATTCCTAAGTGTATCCTAAGACTTTGACTGAGTTTCACATATGGTTGAAGAGCAAAAATACCTTTTTTCCTGTACTATTCTTTCCTTTTGTAAAAAGAAAAGGGGGGGTGCGGGGGCAGGAAAGGAAAGACAGAAAGTTAGTGTTTATAACCTGACTTCAAGGTCTCAGCTGCAGCAAGAGTCCTTCTGGGTTAGCATTTGCCTACAGCCTTTGTGGGCAGGGAGCAGTGGAATATATGGATTTCCTCCAGAGCAGGAAAAAAATTGCAGAGTGAGGAATGTTGGGCTGTCCAGGAAGCATATGTTCAGAACTGGCTCTCATTCACAGGTCAGCTGCATGGCCACAGCCAGGAGACTATGGGGACCCTGGACCTGGGCGGGGCTTCCACCCAAATCACATTTCTGCCCAAGTTGCAGGTGCGTCATTAACATGAAGGTTTGGTTATCAGCTCACTTGGCAGGCTTATTGTGGTGCTAAAAATGTGGTCTACTTTCAGACAGCTCCACCACAAAAAGGCTGAGTAGAGGCAATTAATGACTGAGCAAGCTCCCCTTTGTCACTGTTCAGAGTCCCTTTGATTCTTCAATCCTTGCGAGATTAGCAGTTTAATTTGTCTCCTTTATCTCTGATGTTTTTTGGAGGTGGGGGGCAGGGATAGTGGTGATAACATCTTTAGATAATTGAATGTCCTGAATAGTCTTTTTGCTTTTTCTGATTTTCAGAAAACCCTGGAACAAACCCCTAAGGACTACCTCACTTCTTTTGAGATGTTTAACAGCACTTATAAGCTCTATACACATAGGTGAGAAAGGGGACAGGGAAGAATAACATTTCACATGGTATGATGGTTTTCCTAACTTTCCAAAGCATTTTCACATCTATTATTGATAAGCCTTACATAGTCTTTGCCAGTTCCCAAAGGCCTATCAACTGAAACCCAAGCCACTTATCAAAGGCCAAGGAACTCAAAGATTTCTCCATTCGTGGCCTCAAAAGCGTATGACTTAAAGAACCAAACATTTTCTCTAGAAAGAGGACACTCAGAAAAGGTTCGGCCAAAGCTCTGTGCCAGTTCCATTGAGCTCACCTTCAGATGTTCAAAATCCAGCCTAGAGTTTGATCACGGTGGGACTGGGAGCTAGGGTAATGAGTGCTTTTCTGGGCATGGTTCCCAGGGTGGGACCCTTGGAAGTCTCTGGCCTTTAAATCATAGTTGTGATAAGTTCTTACTGCATAGCCTTGATCTGAACCATACAGGATTACCACTTGTCCACGCTGATGACTAGGTTACAGAGAACGAGGTTTTCCTCCCTCTAGAGGGAGACAGGTGATTTTTGAAAGAGGAAACTTCCACACCAGCATGAAATGAGTCAATTCTGTATTTTACAGTTACTTGGGATTTGGATTGAAAGCTGCAAGACTAGCAACCCTGGGAGCCCTCACAACAGAAGGTTCGTCTGGGTGTCTGTGCTGGTTGGGGGATGGTGAGAATGAGACCACTACTCAGCTTGCCTCTTGCCTTCCTTGGTAGTGATTCTGTGGAGGAAAGGGTTGTGCCGAATTAGGAAGCATGTGTTGTATAATGGACATAATAATAGCAAATGCCTTTTCTCCTTTATGAGTTCAGATGTCTTGTTATATACGTTATTAGCCGCTTCTAGAGTGAGGTCTATTTGTATAGTCAGTGGCCAGAAGGATGAGATATGAGCAATTCAAGGTTGAAAGGGTGAATTTGGCAAGAGCTTGCTCAAGCCCTTAGCTTTATGTGGGAGATGCAGGAAGCAGCAGGGTCCACTTGCAAGGTGGAATAGCTGAGCACCTCCATTCATCTCTTCACAGGTGGTAGAAGGGTTAGAGCTCAGCTTTTGAGGTCAGGCAGAGTGAGGTTCAGTTTCAGTTTTGTGATTTGGGTCAAGTTAGCTAATCCTTTGCCCTTTTGTTCACCTTAAATAAAATTTTACACTTAATGTACTTTGTATGGTGCCTAGCTTACAGTAAGCTATTATTGTGATGATTGTTTAGTATTCAGAATTAATAAAACATCTTCAAGTGTATTTTATTTAACCCTTAGAACAACCATTGAGAAAAATAGGATAGTGTTTTTTCCCGTTTTTAGAAAGGAGGGAACTTATTTTATTGTAGGAATTTGGGTTTTTTTGAGATGTGATGAAAGCCATGTGTCCGTCTGCCAAATGCTCACATGCACAAAGGTTTGCCTATCGTTTCAGGGGGTTCACCAATCCTGCAAAGCCCATCTATGGACCCTAATAAGAATTCTTGTCATAGGATGTAGTTGTACAACTAATTTTATATGATTTTAAGGCCCAGCCACCTGGATAATTCCTTTCAAACTTACTGGCTTCTCGCTTGCCTTCCTCCCTCTCTCACAACTTTGCCTCTTACTTTGTGGTCTGGTTTTTTTCAGGAATTGATGCACGCACTTTTCGAAGTGCCTGTCTACCAAGATATTTAGAAGCAGAGTGGATATTTGGGGGTGTGAAATACCAGTATGGTGGCAACCAAGAAGGCAAGTAATATTTTTCTCTGATTGAAATTATCTTTACAGTCTGGAAAAGTTCCATGGGAAACTTTCTCCAGAGCTCAAGAGCAGCTCGTCATATTGCAGGGAATCATTTCAAACAGATCTTGGTATGCCTTCAAAAAATAATGTGAAGTGACAGTCAATAATGCAGCCATCACCGATATCCTGCTCTTCCCCTGGCCGTGTTGTGGATCACTTCTTACCCTGGGTCTAATGCATTAAGGGTCTCTGCCTTCAGCAGGGCAAAACTTTCAGGTTCAGTTAATGTTTAGCTATTTAAATTATAAGACAACTTAAACTGAGATGATAGGAAGAATAATTCATTTTAAGTATTATAAAAGGCACAAACCTTAAAATCAAGAGAAAAAACTTGATTTTTCCATTGAAGGTAGCAGGCAAGCCCTCTGACTAATTTTCATAAATACCATGAAACAATGCTAGACAGCAGCTCCAGGTTGGCTGTGGCTGTTTTTGGTGCGCACAGGTTAGGGAGGGGTGCTGCCACAGAGAAGCAGGTCCCTTTGCTCCAGAGCCATGAAACTGTGGAAGTGTGCTCATTTTTGTTTGTAAGACCTTTGTCCTGAGCTTCAGCCTCTGCTGTCCTTAATCCTCCTGCTGTCTCCTCATTGGCCAGCTGCTTGTAGCAGAGTGGCCTCTTCTCCTATCATTTTTCTCACCTTATCCCTATGCACCTTTGCTCTGGCAGGGGAGGTGGGCTTTGAGCCCTGTTACGCTGAAGTGCTGAGGGTGGTCCAAGGAAAACTTCACCAGCCAGAAGAGATCCACAGAAGCTCCTTCTATGCTTTCTCTTACTATTATGATCGAGCTGTTGACACAGACATGATTGGTAAGTTCACTCTAGGTGTCAGGTCAAGGAGGAAGCCTGGCAAGGCTGTGGTGGAAAAGGAGAGGGAGTATCTGAAATGTTTCATCAGAGATGATCACCTGACTCTTCAGTGTTGGTAGTCAAGTGACAGTAGTTACTGAAATAGAAGGATGAATATGACTGAGAATCTTTTAGGGCTAGAAAATGGCCTTAAAAATTTTACTTGCAGTCTTCTTTTATTGAGGTCTAATTGACATAAAATGCACAAAATTTAATTTTTATTAAAATATAGTTAATATACAATATTATATTAGTTTCAGGTGTATAACATAGTGATTCAACATTTTCATCTTTACAAAGTGATCTCTGCAATAAGTCTAGTAATCATCTGTCAACTATACAAAATTGTTGTGTTATTGTTTACTATATTCCCTATGTGTACATTATATCGCCTGACCTATTTATTTTATAATTGGAAGTTTATGCCTCTTATTCCCCTTCACCTTTTTTGCCCATTCTTCCATCCACCACCCCTCTGGCAACCATCAGTTTGTTCTTTATATCCATGAGTATATTTCTGTTTTTGTTGTTTTTTTGGATTCCACATAAAAGTGAGATCTTATGTTATTTGTCCTTCTTTGTCTTACTTATTTCACTTTAGCATAAAATGTACATATTTAAAGTGTACAGTTTGCTAACTTTTGGCATATATACACTCATGAAATTATCACCAAGTTCATTATAAAAAAAACATATTCATCACCGCAAAGTTCCCTCCTCCTCCTTGATAACTCTTTATCACAATAGTAATGCTTTTGTTTTGTTGTGAGAATGTATGTGTATGATCTGTCATGGCCTGAGATATGAATTAATTTTCTATTTTCTAATATTTTTTCAAATGGATCAAATTTTCTAATGTGGTTAAATATACACAACATAAAATAGATCGTAAATCAAATAGATTGCATAGATTATATTGTATAAATATATCATGTTTATCCCATTCTCTGATGTTGAAATACTATTTCCCATTTTTATTACAAATAAAATATCACTAGGATGAATTTCTTTGTTTCCTTGAAGGTTTTTTGACATCAGCTACTGTTCTCTTTCATTTCAGATTATGAAAAGGGGGGTGTTTTAAAAGTTGAAGATTTTGAAAGAAAAGCAAGGGAAGGTAAGTAGCAGTGGCTGCCCTCGAAGGCAAGTCGTGAGGCTGTGCCTGCCAACTCCAGTGACCTTAAAGTGACCTGAAGTGCCATAGCACCAGATAGCCTCTCAGAAGTCTTGTTTTCTGTCTCTGCTAGGAGTTAAAAGCATTAAATGACATAGAGAAATATGAGAATACAGGAGGCTTTGGGGGAAAGGGTGAAAACATTTTTCTTTCTACATTTCTTTAAAAAAAAAAAATTCAAAATGGTGCTATCAGCGTTAATTAAACACCAAGTAACAAATATGTAGGAAATAGCCACAGGGGCTTCCTTGAGAGAGTCCACTGAAAATATAAATAAATTATCTCATCCACTGGCCTCAAAATGGGGCTAACTGGTATTTCTCTGTCTTCTGGGCCTCAGCATTAATTATTTATAAGGGACTTGGTTGAATTAAGCCCTAAATAGGTCATAGAAATTTAGTAAATAAACTAGGGCCCATGTAAATTTGAGTAGATAAGATATAACATCAGAAATGAACAAGTTCTTGAGGAACTATGGTCTTGTCAATACACAGTTCGAGCCTCCAAGACTACTAGGCATCAACCCAATGGAAAATTCTGCTTTGCTATTCTCAGTCTATATTTAGATAAAATTATACACCTTTCAGTTGGCTGAGAACTTGAATGCCACTCTTTACTCTCTCCCCACTTCAGTGTGCGACAACTTGGAAAACTTCACTTCAGGCAGTCCTTTCCTCTGCATGGATCTCAGTTACATCACAGCCTTGTTGAAGGATGGCTTTGGCTTTGCAGACAGCACCATCTTAAAAGTAAGAGAGGGCAGAGGAGTCTCATAACATCTTATTTGGGAGTTGAGAAGAAAGAGTTAAGAATTTCTTTAGTAAACAGAGTGGCTATAGGTGGAATTATGAGGATTTTTATTTGGGCTATGGACAAGCACTGTGCAAGGCACTGTGAATGTGGAAATTACCTTGATGCAATGGCAGTGTCTAAATATGTTATCTTAGACACTGGGACAGCAAACTATCTCAGCAGTCACAGAGCAGAAAGGCTTATAACCCAAATTAAGATGCCCAAGTCTCATGGTTTATTAAATTAATTTCAAAATGCAAGGTGAGAAGCAAGGAGAAAGAAATGGGATAAGTGAACCCATAGGAGAGGGTGCAAGCAGGTAGGAAGTGCTACACTTCCTGGGTTTATATGTCCTGCCTTCTCTAGCTGCTGCTGATAGTGTGCTTACAGGTTACTAAAACTGAAGTTTAATCAAGGGGGCACAAGGTACCCAGGGTGTTCACAAGGTACCCAGGGTGTTCTCCTCTATTTGGAGAGGCACAGGGGCAAGTACTTTGTATAGTAGCATTTGCTCACTCATTAGCCCATTAGATTGTTTTATTTGGCAGAGGACATAAACCAGAAAGGTGTCATCAGTGAGTGGCTTATTTAAGACCTCATGGATATTGACTGCCTTGTATATACGTGATATGTGGAATACATTTTATATATGCATCATATATTTAGTGCCTCTTGAATCTTGAGTTCCTCTTTGTCATCTTGTCTCTGTCCATCTGTTTCCGAACATGCAGGCTCAAACTTTATATGTAGTAACTTCTTAATCTATTTTAAACGTATATGTTTCATCTATCCCATTTATTTTCTTGTCTTTTATACTGTAATTGAATAATTTTACATTATGGTTATGTCAACATAAGAATGTCCAGCTTAAGAAAAAGTCTTCTAAGAGTTTATTTGAGCCAAACTGATGAAAATTGCAGGAAGCAAAACCTCAACTGATTGAGAAAATGCTCCAGAGAATGGCAGTTTTGCGGCTTATTTTATACCTTAGAATCAAAGGAGGAGACATAAGGAAGGTTAAATGAAATTCATTGGTGGTAGATTAGGGAAGCAGGAGAAAGCAAACTAGGGAAATCCAAGATTGGATAAAAAGCAAAATGGAGAGATACATCTTTTATATTGGTGGGCACAGGAGAGTTAACATTCACAATGCAAAGAGATGTTATGTGGGCAACAAGATAACAATGTAGTCTCATGCTCTGGTGCCGAGGTTGAGGGGTCTGGGAAAGAAAATTACTCTGACATTGTAAAGGTATGTTATCTTAGATACACAAAGACAGTAGACAATTTTAAAGGGTAATATTGACCTTTGCCTGGGAAGCTACAGGCCCAGGACATGACTACCTGCCATGACTCACTTTTAGTTAGGAATTGTTACTTTCAGACCATCCTTTGTGGTTCCTTTCAGTCTCTGGTTTGTAAGGCCCACAATGCAGGCCTCCTCTGAGCTTGTTAGGTTTAGTATGTGGCCCCTTTTTTTGTCCACAGCTACAAAGGTAATTAAGATATAATCTTTGCTCTCAAATAATATGTTGTCTGTTAGAGGAAAAGGCACAGGCAACTTTGAACTTTGAGGTAAGTAGACTGTACTTTTTGTTTTTTGAGTCTTCCCCCACCCCACCTTCCTTTGTGCCACTTCCCCTTTCTATTTCCTTCGTTCCAGATGAGTTTATATTACCCCATTTCTTGTGTCATACAGGTTTCATAAACTCATTTGTACTAAGGTATTTGGACTTAATGTGTTTTATCTGCCAAGAACATTAGATTTAAAGTGCTTAAGACTGAAAAGTTACTTGCCAGTACATTAGTATAATGTAATATTTAAAGCATGGGTTTTGTTGTCCATCAGAACTGGATTTAAGATTGGATTCTGCAAGCATACTAGCTGTGTGACCTTAGATACTTCCACTTTTAGGTTCCTCATCTAAAACACAGGTATCCTTAAGAGTACTTATTTCATAGAGCTATTCTGAAAATTGAGATAATGCATATAAAGCAAAATACCTAACACATAGTAAGTTATTAATATTGGTTTTATTAGTATTGTAGGCATTTCACACAAGTTAGGGATAGATTTGTGGATAAGAGAGGTCAATCTAAGCCCTCAGTGTAGGACTAAGTTAACTTTCTCTACGTGAGCATCGACTGTAACCAATTCATTTAAGGGTAATTGTGTCATTTACAATGCCGACATCCTTTTGCTCTTTATGATTTCAGTGGCAGAATTTAAATCAAGGGTGGACAGTCCCTCCCAGAGATAGCTTCACTTTGGCATTTATATCCCTAGGCTGTCAGCCCAGTCCTGAGAGCAGAGGAAGAGCATTTCATGGGAGGGACACTCCCAGCTTGATTCAGGTGTCTCAGACTAAACCTCAAAATGATTCACATGCCATTCTCTCGTTTTGAACACAGTGACTAGACTGGATTTCATCAAGTCAACAAAGTATTGTATCATAAGAGTACTAGAAAGACTAAAACCAATCCATTGGTTTCCAAACTTGTGTGTATGTGGTGGTGGCGGTGGCATCTTTATTCAACAAAAGCTTATGCTGAATGACAGTAAAACTGATGAAAAGTGGAGCTGCGTGTTTGGAGTGGAGGCAGGGGGCCTGGAACTCCTTCACCATTTGGCCTCCCTTTCTCTTTGAAACACTTCCAAGAAACCCCTAGGATTCTGAAAAAAACAATTTGATAAAAACTAATTGAATCTTCCCATTATGTAGTTGAGGAAATCGTGTCCAAACTTTTGCCCAAGGTCATTGAACTAATGGAGGCTCAACCTAGACTAGACTGCCTAAGTGCCTTGATTGGTTAATAATTAGTATTTAAGAAGATGCAGTTAACTTACAAAGTATGAATTGAGAAGCTTAGTGTGTTCTTTCTTACCCCTAAATCTATTCCCAACTCCTGTTATATTTAGTTTTAGGATGAAGGGAAGAGTCCAGAAGGTCCTGTGTAAAAGGCCTGTGTGAAACCACTTCCTAGGCCGGAAGAATCAGGATCAGAATGACAAGTATAGGAGCAATAGGCCACTATAGAGGAACTGTTACAGTGGCGGGTAATGGGGAAGCCTCCAAAGACTGGCTACTCCCAGTTTTGCCTTGGTTTGGCCATGTGGATGATCTTTGCTGATATTTCCTGCCTATGTCATGCTTGCTAACATTGAAAATTGAATGAAAATGTGAAGACTTTTTTTTTTCTCCTCCCCAACAGCTCACAAAGAAAGTGAACAACATAGAGACAGGCTGGGCCTTGGGGGCCACCTTTCACCTTCTGCAGTCTCTGGGCCTCTCCCACTGAGGTCAAGCCCTTCCTCTGAGGCCCGCATTTGCCAACAACCTTTTTAAAGGGAGGAGAGAAGACTCAGCCATGTCCTGAAGTAGTCTGGGAATTGCCTGGGTTGAAATCCAGCATCTGGCTTCATCAGGAGGAAGGAGCTTTTGTAGACAGGTCTTACCTTTAAGTCTAGTGATTTGGGCTTAATTAATTTTACACATCTAATATGAACTGTAACCTAAGCATTCTGCTTGCATAGCTGGTACCAGAGTCTAAATCTTTGAGATTGCTTGTGTGTCACAGAGTCAAGGAATAGCTTTGAAACTTAACCTTGGAAAACCCAGGGACAGGTCCCTAGGAACCAAAGAAAAATCTCATTTCAACTCTGAGTGCCTCACTCCTTTGAACAATTTTTCTCTTATAAGCTAAACTCAGCTGACTGCAGTCCCATGACCTATCAACACTATTATTTTTTCCCTCCTTGCACATTGTCCTTTCCCACCCTTATCTCCACCCCCCATAAAAAAGAGAAAAAAAACTAGTTTTGCTTTTCATGGTAATTCAAAAAGAAAAAAGGTACCATTTCTGAAGTTGTGTAATCCTGCTTTGTGCTAGCTCCAATCAGCCAGCTGAGAGCCATTCTCTTAGCAGGATGGAGAACAAGTCCTACCTGCACAGATCTCAGCCTTAAGAAAGGAGGCCATCATTTTCTAAGTACATGTTTTGGGAGGGTGTAGCTGCCTTGTACAGACCACCTTCTTTTAATCAACTTTTTATAAGTCAACTGTGGATTAATGAACATGTCCAACCTCACAGAAATATGTGTGTATTCAGTGCCAGTACCTCCTTCCAGGCTAATGCGTTTATAGTAATTTGTCATCCTAAACTTATTTTCTTTGTATTTCTAAGAAATACATCTATAACCTAGCTTTTGGTCTATGATGAGAGGCCTGTGGCTGTGCTGTTCAAGGATCTAGATTCTGGTCACAGCTCCTTTAAATGTGCCCTTTTATTCTTTGTTTATAGCAGTATCTCTTCCTACCTTGGTCTCTGATCATTTTAGCTAACATTCTCTAAATTATTTGTCTAGTTCCAGGGTTTCTGATATTCTTCTTGATGATAACCTAACACTTGATTTGGTTGGCCGGTTTGGCCCACATCAGTACTGTGGATTCTTTTTTGCATTTGAGTGCTCTGAACTCTTCTTTTTACTTCCCCTAAAATGCTTTACCTTGTACTTTCCCATATGACTATCACTGGCTTCTTATCTACCCACTCAGGTGCTCTTGGACTTGAAAGATCTTGCTGTTGACTGGCTCATTTGCCTTGGCTTTTTACTTCCAGCTTTTTCCAGCAGTTTGTAACTCCCAAACTTGTCTTTCAAGATTTTCTTTCAGATATCTCACAAAAGATGTTAAATACCTGGCCTCACACCAGTTCCTAGGGAACCTTATTTTTTAACGTTATTCCACTGAGTCAATAAATATTTAACATCTGATGTGCAATTGGGAAAATTTCTATATCCTCATCCCCCAAACTTTAGTTTTTTTTAATTCAATGTGGAATTTCTTCACATTCACACTAACTTTAATTATTCTTAGATCACCTTTATACCTGTTGTCTTCCTCAAAAAATGCTAATACATGATGAAATAATAGAATCTTTAGAGTTGGAGACAGTCCAAAGATTCCAGTCTTCTGTTGCAGAATTTCCTAACATTTCAACTGGTTATCATTTAACTTCTAGTTAGGCATGTTTTTAGGCAGCTCATTCCATTTGGGACTGCACTGATGTTAAAAAGTCCTTGTGTTGAGCTGATATCTATCTTCTCAGTGGTCTTCTGCTCTAATCGCTCCTTCCACAGCCTTTGTCTTTTGAAGAAAATTTCTCCCTAGTCCTTTGTGGTCTCTTCTTTAACAGACCACATGGCTTCTAGACCCCTTACCACTTTTGTCAAAAAGGTAGGGTGGTAAAACCAGTCTTATGCTAAATGTTCCACATAATTAGGGAAAAACTGTTTCTTCTAGTAGAAACGAAGTTGTTTTCCCAAGAGGTAAATTGTGTTCACTGACAGCTCCAGGTTGATGGGTCCAGAAGTAAGATTCCCTGGTTTTTGTTACCACTTATCTCTGAAGCTTTTCTTATAAATGGGGGCTGTGTGGTTATTCAGACTCCTTTGGTCATCCCAAATACTTCCAGAATGCTTGAGTAGATGCATTAACTCCAGAAATGTGTCTATATCTATTCTGATAATAAATTAGAACATCTGAGGAATTAACCAATTTATGCATTTGAGGAGCAATTTGGAATAATTTTTATTTCTTAGAAAAAGTGACTTGTCTGTAATGTCATTTCTTCCCTTCAGTGTACCTTTCGGGCCTCTTATTAAGGAATGCCATGGAGCCTAATATTGCTGGTTAAGTTTCTTTTATATAAATGTGTTTATATATTTCAAATACTAGGACATGGCATAGTACATGTGGGTGTTGTGTAATCATCATCACATGAAGAACGTCCTTGATAGGTTATGGAGGTCCTCGCAAAGTGTGCCTTAAACTCTTCCTTTCTTGTCTGATTTTATTTACATAAATATGTAAATATTTTTGAGAATCCATGTCCTCCTTACCTGGGCTACCTTTCTCCCTAGTGACTTTTCTAGACTCTGCTAGTAGTTACACAGCCTTTCACAGTAGTTGTCTTTCATCCTGGACATACTTCCCTGAGATTCCAGTAACATTTGTGCTATTGTCACTTTTTTACTCTATTATCTTATAAATCTTCCACATCTATCTGCCTGAAAAGCTCCCCTGCAGTAACATACTTCTCATTCTTTCAAAAACTATTCCCAAGAATAGCTTAGCTTGGTTCAAAAAGCAGACTGTTTCTTCTTATTTCATCTTCAAATCAGAATTTTGGGCAAAATGTTCTTTACTGTATACAAATCTAATGGATCCAAAAATCTCTTCAAAAGGCATCTCTGGTACTGTGAAGTGAGCTCTTCAAAAACCAACAGCAACATCCTGCCCCCAATAGCCACCAGTCTGCAACCAAATATGAACAAATTCTGCTGCTTATCAGATTTTCTCTTTTGACCTAGTTCCTGAGGTCTTCAAATCTGTGCAATGAAATTATTTATTGTTTTATTACTGAACAGATAATGGTACCTCAGAGAGGAACCATAAATAAAATGGAGATGGGGTGCTGTGATAAGCATTGAAAAGATTTGGTTTTCTTTTCAGAAAGTCTAGTGCACCTATGACAAAGGTTAAAACAATTTAATTTGCTTTTTAATGTTATAAATTTTAAAATAGAAATTGTAACAAAAATGTATCAATTGAATATTTCTAATTTTCTATCAAACCATTGTATAAATTTATGATCAGCATTAAAAAACATTTCTATAAATATCTTTAGAAAGGATTGTTAACAAGTGAAATGAATGAAACAGCACCTTAGCAATTTTTGTTTTAGTAATAAAAAGCTCTTTTCAACAAAATCATAATAGTATTCCTTTGGGGTATTTTTTTTTTGGCTTGGTTTATATGCACTCCTCACAGCAAATTATCACCCATTATTTAGGCTCCATGAGCCCCTTAAATAAAGTAGAAAAAGAGACTGGAGAATTCTAATATAAAGTAAATTTATTAAATCTTGAAAATATGTGATGGTCTTGGGGAGGGGTGCTCATTTTTCATCAACATAATCTCCAGAAGAGAAGTATTCATCTGCTTGCAAAGGCCATAATTTGTTCCTAAAGAAAAACAAACAGCATGTACTTTGACACTGTAAAGTGTGAGGGCAGGTGAAGAAAATACATTAAAATATCCAAAGCGATTAAAGGAAAAAAAACTTAGTCAAGTCCCAGATAGCTATTCCTCCTAAGAGGCCCTCTGAAGTATCTTTGAATGGAAGTTTCTCAGCAAAAAAGCTGGCAAGCAGCAACAGGAGTTTAAGCATCTTCATCTTTAAAAGCCATTATTCATTATTTTAGTCCCTCCTTATATTGTATAAAGTTACTGCTTAGATGGGCCCCAGCACCAAGCCCAGAAAGTTTTTTGCTCATAACCACTGGGGAAAGGAGATGATTTTACAGCCAAGAAAATTAATTCAAAGACATTAAAAGACATTGGCAAAGTCATTCCTCAGTGAACAAGACTCTTGGAGAGCCATGAGCCACCTTACTTTTAGTGGAGATACTGCATTTGTGGCCTGTAAGCCCCACATCCTTAGCAGCACAAGCGGAGTGGCACTGGTGGAATAGAGCCTTTTTAGTAGGTCAGTAGCAGCCAGAAGAGCAGTGTTGTGACGCTGTCGGTCTGTTTCATAACCTGTGAGGTGGCTCATAGAGCCTGGAGGAAAAAGGAAGGTTAAATCCTAATCCGTTAAATCCTAATCCAACAGTGAAGTTTTCTTTCCTAGAAAACCACACTGTCCACTGCATCTGGCTACTGAGGGGAATCTTCAGGTCCCGATCTTCCCTAACTACATGACCTCTTAATACTTCTTTAAGGTACCTGAATGCTTACCCAAGTCTTTCCCATTGAAGGCTGCAGTACTGAGGTGACAGACCAAGCTGGAGATATCCCCAAAGCCCATGTTGACACCTTGTCCTGCGAGTGGGTGGACTCTGTGGGCTGCATCCCTAAGGATAAAGTGAAGTTCAGACGTGGCTTCCAGCAGCAGAGTGGGAAAGAAGCAGCCTTGCTCTGTTATCATCTTACCCAATAAGTGCCAGCCGAGGCCTGACGTACTCAGCAGCATGTCCCAGCCCAAGAGGAAACAGTACTCGGCTTTTGGCATCCACCCTGGCAACACTTGGGGGCAGCTGACGAGCTGGGACCTTAGTGGGCTTCAGAAAGGCAACAGCATAGTGCAGCATGGAGCTGGCTGAGTCGACGAAGTCTGTGTGGTTAGTATCACTCCACTGAGTAGCATCAGCCACAAAACAAAAATGAAATTTCATCAGTGACAAGCAGGGAGTTAAAAATTCAACAAGGAAACCCTTTTAATAACCAAAGCCAAGGGTAACGATACCTAATATGCCTAAAATGATCTGGACCCCAAGTGACAAGTCCCTCAAATAAATGTAAAAACAGATGCCTCTCACCTTCACCTTTCACTACTCCTTACCCTCAATAACTGCACCAGCCACAACGTAGCTCATTCTACATCATCCTCTGGCCTCAAACACTCCCCTCTGCTTAGAATGTCCTCCCACGTCTAGTTTACCAGGATCACACCTCAGAGCATCCAGAGGCTGTCATGTCTTTTTATAAACCTCCCTCCAAACTCTCCTGACATCTTCTCTTCCTCTATGCTCCTACAGAATCCTTTGCATCTTCTACCACTGTACCCAAATTGTCATTCATGTACCTTTCTCTTCATGTAACTATGAGCTTCCTAAAAGCAGGGACTGTGTCTCATTTGTCTATCTCCAGACCCTTCTACAGAGAAAGCACTTGTAATTGTTGCTAAATGAATGTACTACAAAGGCCTGTGCCAGGAACATATGCTAAATGACCCAGATAGGGGTAGCATTTATCTTCAGAGCCACTTCAATATGTTCAGTTCCTTTTATTCTTGTTGCTACCACAGAGCAGTGAAGCTTTGAGTTCGTCGGTATAAACGGTGTGAAGTCATTAGTGAGGTAGTAGACTTTGGTGGTTAAACCACAGGCTTTGAGGGCCAGCCCGATCTCAGAACCCAGTTTTGCCACTAACTATGATTTCAGGCAATTACCTATCTCTTAATAAGCATGATGATAATAATAGGACCCACCTCAAAGGGTCACTGAATACATAATACAAGTAAAACTCTTCATGTTATCTAGCACATAGTAAATGTTCAATAAATGTTACCAATGATTACTACTTGTGACTCTAGAGAAATGTGGCTTTTAATCTCCAGAAATACTGGTGCCATATTACCTAAAAGCTGTACTACTCCAGAATAATCATTACCATTTGTTAAGCACCTATAACGTACTAGGTATGTTAAAGCATTTTGCAGTCTCTTATCTTAAAAGTCTGTAGACTTTAGTACTAATTACTAATCCCTGAGAGGTTGGTGACAATATTTCCATTTTTCAGGAGATTTACAGTTAGTACCAGTATTGAACCTATGTCTGTCTATAAAGCTCACTCTTAAGCTCTCCAAAGAAATGTGCTCAACCACAGCACATCTGATGAATCAGGCTTCAGAGGTTCAGGTACTTGGGGCCTATTTGAGCTGTTCAAGATTATCCAAGTAGCACAGCTTCAAATAAAGCCAGTGCTGACTACCACCACAACAGTTTTTTCACTTAGCATAACAGCAGCCCACAAGCCTCAAAAGAACATACAAATTACTGATTTCCATTGTTTTGCATTTCCCTGAATGCCCTCCATATAATTCTGATCAAGCATTACTATTACAAAGTGGTTGGTTATTTCTTTTTCCCACTTGAAACCACCTTTCTGTACCTACCCCTGCAACACATCATCATGTGGTCAGGTTGATACTCACAAAGGCAGAGTTAATAGCATCCACAAAGTTTTCTTCATTCATGCTGACCAGCTCTGCTGCGTGTTCATGGGATGTGGACCAAACCAAGGAACTCATGGTGTCTGAGAGCTGTGTCAGAAGAATAGCATCAATCCTAAGAGCTAAAACTTCTGTTGCTGGGAGCTCTCAAGCATAAAAAAAGGTAAGAAGGGGAGACAAAACTAGCCTGGGCATATTCACTTGAAACCAGAAAAAGAAGAAATGGAGTCCCAAAAAGAAAGCTGGATATGTTTAAGCAGACTAACCAGGAGGACTTCTTACCGGAAGCATAGCAATGGGCCCAGAGGGAAGAAATCTCTGCCAAGCTACATCGTTTTCTGTGGCCTACAATGGAAATAAGAGTTCTTGTGAGAAGTAAACGTATTAAACACCAGCAGGGTCCCTAGATGGCGATGGTGGGCTCAGGATTTACCTCAGATAAATGCAGAGTAGCCACAACAGCAGACTGGTCATAGTTCCAGCTAACATTCTGGATCCCAGCAGCTTGCCTTACTCCCGAGTTGTGACCATCTGCACCAATCTGCATGGAGACAAAAGCCTGCTAAGCCTTACAACTTTTAGAAAATGAGAATATTCAGAAGTTTGTCTCTGCCCCCTAATTTTTCTCTAGTTCCAACTGCTGGCAAGCCTATCTGTAGCAGGCAACTTTTTATCATGCCTGCCTCATCCATATCCCCTACATATGTGACCTCAGCCTCAGCTAACGGACCAAAACTGGACATATGACCCATGAGGTGCTAGCCACAGGTTAAACTCAGCCAAATTTTTGACAGTTGAACTAGAAAGCAATAAGGCAGGCACTAAAGCTAAATGGTCCTGATGTAATGTGAGGGATGGCTGCCATTTAAAAAGGGAAGCTGATGAGCAGAGAGCAAAAATGGAAGATGCAAGGAGATAAGTAACTTATAGGAGTCTTGAGAGGGAAAGAACAGCCTCAATTTCTGACACTGGTTCCTACCCCTGTGAGGCCAGCTGTCCTTTTTTCAAGACTTAAGATGGTCCAGGAGATTACTCCCTGTACAGGATTTACAAGACCCACCTTAACTTGAACTGTATTAAGTGGGTACTGGTCCTTATAACCAAGAGCTTTCCCTAAAATTAACAGGGACTATAGCTTACATCTAAAACTAGAGGCCCTAGAACTGAGGATAAGATGTGGATATGCAAGACCCCTGGCAAAATAAGAATCTTCAACTACCAACAATTTGGTCTGGAGGGTGCTGCCATCACCTAGGGTAATATGAACCCACGGGCTGGAGTCTGCCACAGTAAGCATATAAGGCCAGGTATAGCTGACTGCTTTGCTCCTGTAGAGAACCGTCACTCGGTCTAGGGAGGTCAGAAAAGAAAAAGAAAACTAAATTAGAAAGGTAGCCCATGCAGGCTGAGGATGAAGCCATAACTAAATCTAAAGGCAAGGTCCCAGGAAGGGTGTCTCTTGTTCTTTACTCCTAAACAAGAAAATATCTAAATAATAATAATAATAATAACTCATGTGATTGATGTTATAGTCTGAGAATGACAAAAACAGGGATGAATCAGTGTCAAAAAAACAAAAACAAACAAACAAACAAAAAAACTAAGCTCTCAATGAATCACCAGCCTATACCAGGCACTCTTCGCCTCTTCGTGTTCCTGCTCTTCTAGTTTCACTCTATGCCTAAACGAGCCCACATGTGCTTTAGAGCATAGAGCATAGGAATACCATGTGCTCAAATGAGTTCTAGATTTTCTAAGATTTTTCCTCCCACTGGAAATTATTTTACTTTTCTGATCATAAAAATTACATGCTCACTGTAAAAGTCTGAACAAAGAAAGGTTTAAAAGGGGGTATCACTCTTAATCATACTACTCATAGACAACTACAGCTAAGGCTTT
Source organism: Cynopterus sphinx (assembly GCA_030015415.1). NCBI lineage: Eukaryota > Metazoa > Chordata > Mammalia > Chiroptera > Pteropodidae > Cynopterus > Cynopterus sphinx. The sequence continues at coordinate 134,064,280 of CM057384.1, forward strand.
TCCATATAGCTTTCCAAACAATTTCTTAAGCATGTATATGCACATACACATCCTCACACACACTCAGCACACACACACTTGCACAAATGGGACCAAATGACATGTTTTTCACCAATATACATGGGACATATTTCTAAGTAAATATCACATCTAAATTAGATTACATGGATGAACTACTATCCCATATCAAAAAGCATTTATGTTGCTTCCAATTTTTTTCTCTCTAGAATGACCCTGGAATATCTGCAAATCATATATCAGATCAGGAATTTATACCCATAATATATAAAGAACTCATAACTGAAAAATATAAAAAGACAAATAATCCAGTTTTAAAATGAAGATTCTGACTAGATATTTCTCCAAAGATATACAAATGGCCAGTAAGCACATGAAAAGATGCTCATTGTTAGCCAACAGGAAAATATAATCAAAACTACAAGATACTAGGATGGCTACAATTTTTACAAAGTGGGGGAGTAAGTGTGGAGAGATCAGAACCCACGTATAGTTGGTAGTGGGAAAATGAAATGGTGCAGCTTTTTTGAAAGAATTTGACAGTTTATGAAAATGTTAAACACAAAATTATTATAGAACCAGCAATCCTACTATAGAAAAAATGAAAACATGTCCACATAAAAACTTGTACACAAATGTCCATAGCATTATTCATAATCATTAAAAAGTACAAACAATCCAAATGTCCATCAATTGTTGAATGGATAAACAAAATGTGGTACAGTCACACAATGGAATATGTTTGGCAATAAAAAACAATGGAGTATTGATATAGACTACAACATGAATAAATCTCAAAAATATCTTCAGTGAGGAAAGTCAGATAAAAGAATACATATTGTATGACTCTATCTACATGAAATGTCCTGAACAGGCAAATCCCAAAAGATGGAAAGGAGACTAGTGGTGTCGGGCTGGGGGGCGGGAAAGGGGAATGATTATATTAAATCGTTAAGAAGATACGATACTTGATCTTAGCCAAAAGGCTGGGAAGTGATAGCAAATGATTATAAATGGTCATGAGTTTTCCTTTTTAGATGACGGAAGTGTCCTAAAATAATATTGTGGTGATGGTGGTACAACTCTATAGCAAAAATCACTGAACTGTACACTTAAAATGGGTGAATTTTATGGTATATAAGTTACACCTAAATAAAACCATAAAAAAAAAGAAAATGAAAAGAAAAGAACCACCCTGAGATAACTATCGGAATGTTTCTTTATGGTAGACATTCAGTATCTGTAAAAGGGATCCTTTCTTCCAGGAAGTCCTCAAGTAATTCAAAAGCAGTTCACCTTTCAGAGAGTGAAAAGAAGATAGAAGAGGTGGGTGCCTCACCTGACAGAGACTCCAGCTGCTTGGTGAGAGCGTGCATGATGACATCGTTCTCCACTATATAACCCATATCATCTAAGTTATCCTTATCAAACATGATCAAGGCCTCTGAGCAGGCATCCCACACCTGGAAACACAAAGGGAAAGTCTGTATTATAACCCAAGGAAAAGGAAACATTCCTCCAATCAGAACCTGAGTAATGCTTTCCCAGGTGATAAAAGCAGAAAAATCACAATTTATCAGTCCCTCTGACAGGACATAGGTGAAAAGAAAATTCTCTTGGGAATACTTCCCTCTACTTTCTTAGACTGAGTGTGACTTTATCTGATTCTTCCCACATTCACAGAAAACCTGGAGAATGTGGACCCCAGTTAATACAAGACAGACCAAGGTATCCTGCCACAAATGATAAAGCACCTGCATTCGCCGAAAGGCTCTGTATCTCATGTTGCAGATGTGGTCCCAGGCACCAAAACCTATAAAAGAAAGGATCTATGTAGAGACCAGAACTTCTGTCTTTTGTCCCTCCACCTTGCTATGTTAGAGGCTATTTTCAGTATTCTCCACAGTAGAGAAACATTCTCCACTTCCATCCTGTTCGATGCTAGGAGCTAAGCTACTCTGTTCCCCAGTTCAGATTATACAGCATGAAAAAAGACCCAGCTTTCATGATCAAAAGGTCAAATCACATTAAAGTACAAGAAATTTCATAAAAATCCATCATCCTATTAAAGGTACAAACTCTCTGGACAGACTTTTTTGTTTTTAACTCCATGGCACTAAGGAGATTCACTCATTGAGGAAATATTTATAGAGCAATCACAATGTGCCAGATACAATTCTAGGTACTGAAAATAAAGTGGGAAACAGACAAAATCTCCAGCCTTCTGCAGCTAACGTTCTCATTTATTAATTCTACTTTATTATTTGTAATAAAATATATATAATGTCAGGTAGTAGTAATAGTTATAAAGAAAAATAAAGCAGTATAAGAGGCTAGAGAATGATACAAGAGTCTAATTTTAGATAGGGTGGTTCTAGATAAGATGGCCTGAGGGAGTAACATTTGGCAGAGACCCAAAGGCAATTTGCTAACAACTAGGTCTGCGTGTACACATCTATCTATACCCCAAAGCATTTATCATGCAGGCTGTCTAGCTCCCTAGAGGGCTGGCTCTGGGAATGAAGAGGGTGCTGCTACTGGAGTGAATGGTCATAATTAGTTTATAGTTTCAGTTCCACCAATTCCTAATGACCCAACAAATGAAGTCTATATGATGAACCCACATGTCCCAAGGATGTCTTCCCCAGACTGGGAGTTGACACATTAACAATTTCGGGGGTCCTCATGTTCAACTCCGCACCACACTACCAAACCACAGCCCTCTGTCCACACCCACCTCAGTGAGCTCCCTCCTTGCCAGATGCTCTGGTGACTCTGCCCTATGGGACACACTGGAAAGCCAAGAGAGGAGACTGGTTCTATGAGAGAAGATGTTCTACTCACTACTGAGAAGAGTTGCAGAGCCAGGGGAAATGGAGCTGACCCGGTTGCTATAAGTTTCTGGCAATTTCTCCAATATTTTCTTTGGACCTGCTTCTAGCAACAGAATTTTCTTATCATGAAAGTGAATATCATACCCTAAAAACAAAAACAAAAATTTTATATCATTTTAGGAAAATAAAAATGTATTCTTTTTCATTTCCAAGAGAAGCAACACATTAATTCTTTAACCCTTAGAATACAAATTTCTTACCCAGCACACAAAAAGGAAACACCATGCAGACTCCAAAGCAATAATATAGCTACTTCGGCCATGCAAGTCACCCTGCCCAACACTGAAGGCTTCTCTAGACTAGAGCCCAACCCACCAGGTACAAAGAAGCAAACAACGGCCAAACCCATACCGAGCCAGTGGAATTCCCTAGAAAGGAAAAATAAAGTAAAAAAGTAAAACTACAGTATTTAGACACCAGCTAGCTCCAATCTTCAAAGTATTATGTCACTGAAAATTAGAAATCCTGTTCAACAAAAACGTAGGTAATAAGCAAACTCATTGTGGTCCCAACATTAAATCAAGGATAAAGAATTAAAGTCTGTAAAAGAAAAGGGTACAAAAATACACCAATTGTGCCAACAAATCTGGTCCTAAAACATCTGTATAGGGACATGAAAAGGGGACTTAGAGATTCTGTTACTGGGTGTCCACAGCACATTACAGTCAGCCCCTCCACAGTGTCTCAGAGAAAGATACAAGGAGGGAAATATGCAGTGAGTTGCTGCTGCCAAAAAGAAAAAAAATTTAATAGGATTACCAACTCCCCCCCCCCATCCCGCCCTAGCTGAATGACAACATCACAGCAATTAGCATTGGAGGATGGGAGCAGGCATCACGCTCTGCAGAGAGGACTGCTTTCTGGTCCATCACATCCCTAAACTTTGATCTAGCAGTGGCCACTCCACCCAAATGCCCTCCTACCACCTCCCCATTCAGATCCTACTCACTGAAGCCTCACTTCCCCCACGAAGTGTTCTTTATACCACAAACCTCCTCCTCAGGATAGTTTGGTGCTTGTTCTAGAAGAGCTTTCATTTCATTTATTTACAAATCTTTCTCTTTTGCTAGATTCTAAATTCCCTGGGGACAGAAACCATTTTTTTTTTCCTCATGGCTAATCTCTCCAGCAGTAAATCCTGGACCTCCTCAATCCATAAAATAGATACTCAACGTTTTTGCAAATATTTTTGTTCAACAAGAGACCAAGAAACTATAACAGTAAAAGAAATATTTTTCCAAACACATTATAAAATATAGCCAGGTTAAATATTTTATTTTTTAGCTACTTAATGTAACATTTTAAGAAACTCATTTGGAAAAAAGATACCAGAGGAATTAATTTATGAATAACAATATAAGAGGGAAATATAGATATTTTAACCTAAAAGATAAAACTAATATGAATTTGAAGAAGAATCAAGGAAAACATAATTGACTTATGGCGCAATAGGAAGAGTCTACTGGAAAGTTTTCGCTTTTAAAGCATCCGTCTAAAATTAAGTGGATGTTGAAATATAAAGTAAGGTCAATTGAGATATAAACTGTTGACAAAGAATAGTCTTTGGGATACATGCTATTATGATTGAGGGGAGACATTAGCACACATAAAATCCCAAGCAGGTTGTTCACTTAACAGGAGAAAACCCCCACACCACACCCACCCAAGGGACAGGATTTGCCCAAGGTCAGTCTCTGTCTCATATTGTTCAGTCCCAACTGTTGTACAGGAAAAAAGCAGAGGCTTGCTCATTGAATAAATTGCATGAAAAATTTCCAAACTTCCCAGAGCCTCAACTTCTATGTTTTAACATTCAGTATTTTCTCTGTGCTTTTTAAGGAAATCAGCAAGTGTGTGTTTCTTTCGTAAACCTGAGTTTGACAATTTTGGCATACAGCAGTGATTCTCACAACCTGGTGTACTCAGTTCATAATCTTTCTTTTGTAAACTTATACAGAGAATTCGGTATAGTAACTGTCTACTTAAAGTTGGTCTTGACTTTAAGAATTTATATTTATGTTCAAGAGACAAAAATAAACAATACAGAATTCTCTGTTTCGGTTTATTAAAGAATTGCTGCTTTCCCTCCTTGGAGGGGAGAAGGTGAGAAAAAGAACAAAATAGGAAGAAGAAAAAAGTTAATATGCCAAAACACTAAACATTAATATTAAAGTTTTAGTAAGACTGAAAATTTTTTCAGGTACATATCATACAGAACTGTATAAAGTTAAGAGGTAAAGTCATTACAAGACAGTTAAGTTCTTTCCAGTGTTTCTCATTCTCAAAATATGGTCTTCTGATCCCCCACATCCATCTCTGGAGTTGTTAGTAATAGGCCCCACCTGTCAAACTGAACCCGAGTCACTGGATGTGGAAACTTGAATACCTCTTTTTAAAATATACTTCGCAAACTGGTAACAATGACTGCCTTCAAGGAGAACTGGGTGGTTAACAATCAAAAACAGAAGTCTTCATATGCTTTATACTGTATGCCCTATACCCTTTATATTTCAAAATTCCTCAAAAAAAAAAATCCTTTTGAATTTTGTGTATGTGCCTGTTTTAGTTATTCAAAACGCCAAAACAAGACAACCCAGGTGATTCTTAAATGCACTCAAACTTAAGAACCACTATTTTGGTCCATTTACCAATAGGTATAACCAAAATGGCTGTCAGGATTCAAGGGTGAATATACCTACCAGTGAGTTTTGTCTGTCTCAAAAAAGCTTTGTATCACCTAGTTATCGACTTCTGAGTGCAAGTTACTTAACCTTTCAGAGTTTTAACTTCCTTATCTGCACAATCTGCAATCATGATTACGAAGATTAAAAGCGTGTGCAAAATACTTTAAAATGTTTAACCACAGTAAGTGCTCAATAATTGTTAATTATGTTTTTAAAAGTCATAGACGACAGTTTAGTGGTTACCAGAGGAAAGGGGTGAAGGTAGAAAGGGTAAAAAGGGGGTCAAATATATGGTGCCTAGATTTAAGACAGAGGGGAAAAGCAGTGACTGCTAATGGGTTTGGGTTTCTTTTGGAAGCGGGTGAAAATGTTCTAAAATTTGTGGTGATGGCTGCACAGCTCTGTGACCATATTAAAAACCATTAAACTGTATGCTTTAAATGGGTGAACTTTGTGATATGCAAATATCTCAATGAAGCTGTTTTTTAAAAAAAAACAACAAAAAACAGCTAGCCCAATTCAAGCATGTATGATCACTTCCAACTGCGCCCATCCCTAAATAACCCTGAGCAGGTCTGTTTCCTCTGCGTGTCGTTGGACGCACTCTTAAGGTCCCTCCCACTTTTGACCCTTTGGAACCAAGAACCAAACACTTGCCCTGGGGTACTGGGGCTCCTCTAGGCAGGAAATGAACCACAAGATCTACAAGGCTCAGACTTTGGGAAAACACTCCCACAGTCCTCAAGCTCCTCCATGGTCCAGTCCCCACCACTAGCCTGGAGATGCGCTTACCCAAAGCACAGGCCATGGCGGCGCCCACTAGGCCTCCACCCGACACCACCACATCGTACACGGTGTCTGCCGGGGCGCCGGCCCACCTCCGGCAGGAGACCAGCGGGCCTTTGCGGGCAGCTATAGGTGCAGCCCCACACCCGCGCACGGACAGCAGAGCCGCCATGGTGCCGACCTACACCAGACCCGGCCCGCCGCTAGGGCCACCTTGGGTAGCACTTCCGGGGCAGACCCCTCTCAGCCACTCGGCCTCAGAACCGGAAATGAAACGTGACAGAGCATCCACCAATCAGAAAGCGGTCCTCGCGTCTATGGGCGGGATGGAGAATGAGTCACGCATCCGCCTCGGAGCCAATCAGAGCCCAGAGCTAAGAAGGGGCGGGACCTGACCTGCGTAGCTAGCGCGGGCACCGCCGCGGTTGCCTGTCCTTCTGCCTCTGCCCGTCGGAGAAGATGACCGTGGGAAGTCCTGCCGGAGCCTCTGGCCGCCCCCGAAACCTTCAGGTGAGAAGGGAAAGAGAAGGGGAGGAATCAAGGCTGCGCCCCAGAAAGGAATCCGTAAGAGAGGAAACTGTGTGCCGTTGCCTTGGAAACAGACCTCAGGGGCGTGTCCGGCGTGGGCTTAGAATTGGTCGCACGTAGGGGACTCTGGGCCCGGACCGCTTCAGCCTTTTGTCAGACTCTTCACAGAACCATAGCAGCGGCCCTCAGTTTTTGCTTATCCTCTCAGCTACCCTAGCACGACTCTTGTCTCCACTTTGTACAGAAAACCGTGGCACAGAGAGGCTAAGAAATTTGCCCCCAAATGCACAGAGACAGAAAGTAAATTGATGGCTCCTTCGGGCTGGAGCCGAGGGAGTGTGAGGGGTGATGAGGAGGCAGGTGAGGTGGGGAAGCGTTGGGAGGGTTTTTTGGGGGTGAGTAAAATGTTCTGGAATTGATTGTGATAGTTACACAACTCTGAATATACTACAACTCGTTGTACACTTTATAGTATGTTGAATTATATTAACTATAGTATGTGAATTATATCTCAATAAAGGCATTTAACGAAAGAAGTCTTTCTAAGATTACACGCTCTGCCTTAGCAGAGTGAGGGCTAAAGCACATACAAACCTTTGACTCAGAATCCAGTGTTTTTTTCAGTATTAGAGCTGGACCTTAGAGAACCCAGTAAAATCATCTCCAGGAGTCACCTGGAGGCCTACAGCAGCCTGCGCTCAACTGGTTTCCAGGTGCAGTCAGTCAGCCTCTAGAGTCCCATTCTGGCACCATGCCTGGCTTTCTAAGGACATCTCATGCCACTGTCTTTCACCCTCATTGGCCCTTTTTCTGCCTCTCCAAGAGTCAAGTTTATTCTAGCCTCAGGTCCCTGCTTCAAGGCCTTTGAACCCAGAATCCCCTCATCCCAGGTTTTAGCAAGGTTGGCTCCTTCTCATCAATCAGGTGTCAATCTGAAACTCCTCCACAGTGAGAAAGTAAAAGTCAACCAAGGACTCAGACAACATAACTCAGACTGTAATAGACACAGGTAAGACCAACAGCAAGTTCGGCAGAAAACAGTTTCTCACATGGCCACACCATACCTGTAAAATGACAAACATCCCCCCTTCTAAGTGATTATGCTTACTTCTCAGTTACTTACCCAGCCCCACTTTGCTCTTGTCACCTATTGAATAAAAATTGCTCCATCACCCACTTAACTAAATTTTGCTCTCCTGATGACAACATCCATCCAGAGTTGATCCTTGCTTCTCCTCTCATCAGAATTATTTAAAACAAGCTAACCCTAAAAAAAAGCCCTTCACCTCCCTTCTTGCTGAAAGCAGGGTTTACACATGTACCATAATATATCTCTGTTTAGCTGCATACAGCTATATACATATACATTTAGCTGCATACAGCTATATACATATAGTCTTTATCTGATGGGCTTTTATAGCCCATCCTATAAGAAAAGCTTCCCATAGTCTCTAGTCTCACAGTTTTATGACTTTCATTGAATTTATTATCATCTTATATCATCTATCTTCACTAGAATGTAAGCTTCATGAGAGTAGGGACCTTGCTTGTCTTGTCCTCAGCTCATTGCCTAGTGCACATTAGCCATCTAATATTTTCTGTATGGAGTATTTAAATGCAACTGGGTTTTCATATTCTAGGACATTGCATGTTCAGCTAGACCACATTGTCTCTCCTGCTAATTATCCATTCCTAGTGACAGAATGAAAATGAGCTACAAAATGAGGAAAGCAGAGTTGTAGACAGGGGAAGATTGGCAACAAGTAGATAAAATCCAAGTAGGTGTCAGGCCCAGAGTATGGCCAACGTCATGGGTAGGATTCCTGGAGTACAGGGGGCTGAATGCATGGTGCAGAGTAGGTACTCTAAATGCTGCCATATCATTCACTGCATGAAGTAGGGACCCAACATTGGCTCTTTGCTTCTCTTTCCTGTCCTTTGTCAATCGAAGGTCACGTCTGCCAATTCAATGCCAACAAGAGTCCCTAATTTGGGGTGCAGTACAGGAGAGACTTTATTCAGTGAAACAGTTCAGTTGTGAAATAGCACCAGTGTTGCAGTTCAGGTGTTACAGCTCAATTTGCAAACCTGGGAGACAGCCAGGACGCTCCACTGAGGCAGAGACAAGGCTGGCTTATAAGACAAGGCTGGCAGAAGACAACCCTGGTTCCTGATTGATCCATTTACATGCAAATGAGGAATCCAAATTCACACAGTTTGATTGGTCCAGAGATTCCACATATTCTGATTGGTCAGAACATATGCAAATGGAATGTAGTTGCAGAGCTCCAGTTGGACAAGGTAAGTCTTCGGTCCATTGGTTGAATTATAGTCCTAGGAGCTCTATTATAAAGGTCAACTCAGATGGCAGGGACACAATGCAGGAGACTGGCAGCTCAGTTTGCAGCTTTTCCCTGATAATGCAGTGTGCATGAGGGACCTCTGTAACCAATGGCTGCTATAATATGTTTATGAATTTGAGCCAAATTAACCACAAAAAGTCCTTCTTGGTAGGTATATTCTTTCTTAGGGTTGATACCTTCAACCAAGCATACTTTATAGCAAGGGACACATCTTAATTTTCTTTGTTCCTCCTCAGTCCCTAATATACGGAGTCTTATTCAAAGTGAAATTGAAGTTATGTCTCAAATAAATCTGAAGTTATGTTTGACCTTAGTCTCTTCTATTTCATTTTAGGTATTTCCCCCCAAATCCTCCTCAGACACAGAGGCAGAAGAGGAGCTATCTGAGGATGTCCTGGTTTTGCCCAGGGCTGGAAAACTTGATGAGTTCCTCAGCCCAGAGGAAACAGATTCTACTTCTTCTGACTCAACCCGGAGCATTTATGAGACCTTGCAAGTACTAAAGGAAAAAAACATGTGGTGCCTGTTGGAATCCATTTATCAGTCTGACCTAGACCGTGATGATAACTTCTCTGAAGATGATGAGGATCTGAAGAATTTCTTCCAAGACAAAGGCATGGGGAAGCCGCAGGTCCAGTACACCCCATCTCTAAGGTAAGGCACTGCAGTTCGACAGCTGGTTCACTGCATAACTCTGAGAAGTCATGTTCTTCTTCCTCAGTGAAGCAAAGACCACTTCTGCAAGTTGCCACTTATGCAGGCTCCAGCTCAGAATGTGCTTTCAGATCCAAACATTTGTTCTGATTCCTACCCAGCAGTCTTAAATCACTGTAGGTAATGGTTAATCATCTGAATCACTGGCAGTGATTAGACAGATGCCTTTCCCAAACATGCTACCTCCCTGAGAATGGCAACAAGGTACATTTACCTTGGCCAATCCCTGTTTTGTGTATGTGTATTTTATCTCATTTAATATTTTTTTCTCCTCCCAATAACCCTGTAAGTAGGTATTATTTTTGCCATTCTGTAGGTGAGGAGATTAAGGTTCCAAAAGAACCTTGCTCAAGGTCACAAAGCTGGTGATTGTTTGAAGCAAAGTTCGAACCTGGCTCCGTCTGACCCAAAAATCTTGCTCTGCTCTACTCTGCTCCATTGTGCTGTCCTCTCCCTAATATGAAAATACCAGAGTGGAAAGTGGCAATTCTTGGATCATTTTGGAGAAGAGACTTCTTACTAAGACCACTGGAGGGCCTGTGGGAAGGAGGGAGGCCCAGTTGAGAGAGGCAAAGACTTAGAGGCCTGTGGGGCTATGATGTTAGGCTGAGAAGCTAGAAGCAACCTGCTGGAAGGGAGGACTGGGGAGCAGCAGGGAGCCAGGATCTTGGAGGAGCCAGGCCTCCCAGCTTCCCTATCTTCCATGCACAGAGCTGCTTTCTCCACCCCAGGTGTGGCTCCACAAGACGCTGCAGCTCCCTGAGCAGCCTTCCCTCCGACATTCTCAAGGATCAGTCCCAGCCACCCTCAGGCTCCAGGCCTCCTTCCCAGCACAGAAGCATCAGCTCCTGGGCATCATCCATCACTGTCCCTCGGCCGTTCCGTATGACACTGCGCGAGGCCCGGAAAAAGGCCCAGTGGCTGGCCTCACCTGCCTCCTTTGAGCACGAGAGGCAGCAGGCCCAGAAGCAAGGCCAGGAGGAGGCCGAGTGCCACCGGCAGTTCCGGGCACAGCCTGTGCCTGCGCATGTCTACCTGCCCCTCTACCAGGAGATCATGGAGCGCAATGAGGCCCGAAGGCAGGCAGGGATCCAGAAGAGGAAGGAATTGCTTCTCTCTTCCTTGAAACCCTTCAGTTTCCTGGAGAAGGAGGAGCAACGAAAGGAAGCTGCTCAACAAAGGGAATTAGCTGCCACTGCTAAGGCCAAGGTCTCCAAACAGAAAGCCACCAGAAGGATCCCCAAGTCCATTCTAGAGCCAGCCCTTGGGGACAAACTCCAAGGTAAAGACATCCTTGCCACCTTGCTGCCTTTTGCATGGGGATACCATGAGGTACCATGGGAATTTAGTCAGGCTCAGGGGTCAGCAAGGCTTGGAGATGAACCTGTGTAGGTGAACCAGCTAGATGCCACACTCAATGCAGGCCATGGAGTAGGGCTGAGTCTATATACACAAGGGGGGAACCCTGTAAGGAATGAGGAGTGAGGAGAGATCCTGCAGCACCCCAGATTTGTTCTGTTGACCTCTTTCTCAGTGAGTGGATATGAAGGCCTCTGCGACAGCACAGATATGAGAGCAAAGAACCAGTGAGGCATCCAAAGACTAGTTTAGGCCAGTGCCACCACAAGCCAGCTGCCCCTGAGAAAAGCCCCACCCCTCCCTCATCCTGGTGAGGTACTCATTTCAAGAAGTGTAGCTCAATTAAGGGACTCAGGCACTTTTCTTGGTGAACAAACATTGAGTTTGTGGACATGGGAAGGAGACAGATAATGGACAAATAATTGCAAATATGTTGAGTTATTTGCAAAGATTAAAGGGGAAAGCCTGTGGTTTCTATGGAGTATATGATAGACCTAATAGGTCTAACAGGGTGTGGTGCGGGGTCGGAAGACTTAGGGAAGGTCTCCAGAGAAAGTGAGCACTGAGATTGACCCTGAAGGATAAGCTGTGGTTGATCTGATGAGAGAGGAAGAGTGTACCAGGCAGAGATATAGCATGGAGGTAAGAGAAAGCTGAGCACATTTAAGGGATGGAAAGTAGAGGGAAGAGAAAAGAGGGAGATCTGGGAGGGAGAGGCAGGCCCAGGCCAGACCTCAGGCCTTATAGTTCAGACTCCCTCCCAAGGGCATTGGGAAGCCACTGAAGCATTTTAATCTTCTGATCAGATAGGCATTTCAGAAAGATCGCTCTGATTACTGTGGAAATAATTAAAGGAGGAGGGGAAGACTGGAGGATGTTGATCTAACAGGAGGCTATTTCAACAATTCAGTTGAGAAATTATGAAATTAGTAGCAGGGACAATGAAAAGAGGCTGGACTGCAGCAAGGTTAAAGAGGAGGCGGCAGAGGAACATGTGACTGATAAGATGAGAGGGAGGAGTCAGGAATGATTTGGGCAGTGGGCCTGGGCAGCTGGTGGACGGTAGGGCCTTTCTCTGAGACAAGGAAACCTGGGAGAGGAGCAGCTGACTGGCCCATTCCTCTGCTTTGTCTCTGAAGAGGGAACCATAGAAAGTGCTCAGTAAATGTGAATGGCAGCTGCTTCTGCAACCTGCTTGGCATATGGCAGTGTTGTCCTAGCCAGCATTTATTAAGGAGCTCTCAAAAAGGAAAAAAAAAGCAAGCTGATTTGCAGTGTTTGCCATTTTCTGAGGTATAAATACGCCTATCATGGCCAGTTTCAGGCTTCCCACATGATGTTAACTGGCTCACAAAATTCCTGAAAAGTTAACAATCGGCTCCAGCACACTACGACTAGTGTATAAAAGAGGAAAGTATTCCAGACTTTTCGGTATGAGTCTTGGTCCCTTCTCACCCACTACCACCCTTGTTTTTTCCCACAGAAGCTGAGCTCTTCAGGAAAATTCGCATCCAGATGAGAGCCCTGGACATGCTCCAGATGGCCTCTTCCCCCATCACCTCCTCCAGTCGCCAGGCTGACCCACAGTCTCGCACAGCCACCCGAACCTCGGAGGAAAAACTTGGGTTTCTGCAGACTAACTTTGGATTCCAACCTCGGGTGAATCCTGCCGTCCCTGACTATGAGGCCCTTTACAAGGCCTTTCAGAGAAGAGCTGCAAAGAGAAGGAACACCCGGGAGGTGACTCGCAACAAGCCCTTCTTGCTGAGAACCGCCAGCCTGCGTAGCACTCAGCGGCCCTGTGAAGCTGCCACCACTGGAGAGAGGAGGGTGAGAGCCCAGGCAGTTGGTGGAGGGTCAGAGCCTGAGGCCCAAAATCCAGGTATAGGCCAGGTCTCAATGGAAGGCACTTCTCATGACATTTCTTTTGTAATTCTTTTTAAACACTGGTTCAGCTATAATCTGAACTGCAGTACCACAATTCCTATAAACTCAAGATCGCAAGAATACTTCCTTTCCTTCCCTCTCTCAATAAGGTCAAGCAGGTCTGGGAGGCAGGGAGTTGGGATCAATTGTTGTGTTCCCATACCACTTCCAAAGAACTCTTCTCATTTCATTAAAACCTTTAGGACTGATATCTAAGTCACTGTTTCTAAATTTGAGATCTCATTACTCTCTGCCTTAATCTTAGGATAAAAGATTCTCAGACTAGTCCTTTACTGAAATTAATTCCTAGTTAAGATAGAAACGAATCACACATGCAGTTGCACCAATACCTGCTTTCATTTCCTCTAGGATTCTCCACAGTCACCTGCCACTCCCCGGCCAAGGAGTCATTCTCTGAGTGGCCTTGCTTCCCTCTCTGCCAACACCCTCCCTGTGCACATCACAGATGCCACCAGGAAGAGGGAATCTGCAGTCAGGTGAGTGGTCAGGCTGCAGGAGACTCATAATGCTCATATCTTGGCCCAAATGATGTTTCAAACTACCCTGCTGCTGGGCGTCCTTTCCTGTTAGAAAGACCTTAAGGGGTGGAAGGGAATTCTCTGATCAGGACAGGAATACATGTGGCCCTCCACACTCGTGCTGGAGAACACCTAGCTGTCATTCAGCAAACAACATGGGGGGCTTACTCTGTGCCAGGTGTAATGTTACAGTTGGAGGAACCTTATAGAACTTTAATATCTAGTCAAATATAGAAAAACAAGCAATTACCGTATTTTGTGAGTAGTGCAATGATGGGGGAATACAGGCGACTGGGGGCAGAGGGGCACTGGGTAGCCTGGGGCATGGGTCTCTTATAATAGATGTCTAAGGTGAAACGAAGAAAAGAGGAATGAGCCAAAAGCGGGAAAGATTTTAGACAGAACAATATGGGTGAAGATCCATAGATGAGAGTAAAAGGAGCCATTACGGACAGGAATTCAGAGAAACATGTTGACAGGTGGCTAACCCTGCCACAGAGAATGTGAGGCATCCATTGCACATATTTGAGATTCTCTGAGATTGATCTTGGGCAACAATCAGAAGTCAATTGGGAATCAGGAGTCTCCTTATTTTTCATTCTTTATCTGAACTGACCCTGTCTTGGTATTGTTCTCATGGAGCCAGCAGGAGTTCTTCCACTAGACCTCTGAGCCGAAGTGAGCAGAGATCTTAGTGCCTTCCTGTAGGGCTCCCAGAGGAGTACACAGAACCTATGTGGTCCTTTAAGACCTACAACAGGGACTGTAGAAATGTATTTAGAATCCAAGAGATGGTCCCTTTTTTTTCAAATTTCGTAGAGCTACTAAATCAAGGCTAAATGCTCAATATCCTGAGGACCTAATAAGATAGGTCTCATGAACCGGGGGCTGGCCCACCTTTAAGGGGATGTCTGCACCTGCCTCCTAGCAATTAGAGCATTTGACCTATTGACAGATTACTTTCATGCCCTTCTTCGTAATCTGTCCATTTGAATGTAAATTTCTAAATGCAGGAGTCTTGTTTTATGGGGGGAATGGGAGAGATAGAACTCTCTAGAGTAACTTGAATTACTAGAATATATATACAAACTGGGTGCTAAAAGTTGGCCCCAAATTGTCTGTACATTGAAGGTCCATTTCTAGGTCTCTGTGGAAATGCAGATTTTTTCCCAAAGGACCATGAACCCAGGCACCTTCCAGCCCACTGTTTATAGCACAGTTTATACACCAAGGACAGATGGTTACGATAGCCCTGGTTCTAATCCTGGCTTTTCCATTGGCATGCTGGGTAGCTTTAGCCAAGTACTTTACCCTCTCCGAGGCTCCATCTCTTTGCGTATAAAAAGGGGGCCTATAGTTCTTAGTTCACAGGGCAGTTGTGAGGGTTACATAAGATAGTGGATATAAAGTACTTATGGGCCTTTGCATTTGATTCAGAGTACGTAGCTCAGCAAATGGTAGCTATTAGTATTTTGTTTCCAGATAGGCAAGAAGCCTGAATGTTTGGCTATTTAAGTAAGAATGTTTTAACTCACCTGTTTTTCAGGTCAATTAATGAACTTCTCCTGGAGTAAAATATCACGTATTCAGAGTGCTGGGAAGGCATTATGTGCCTGTGCACTTAATGCCAGAATCTTTGTCTGAACTGCCAGGGAAGTAAATTATCCACCCCATTCATAGCAACCACCAGCTTTCCAGAGAGTTTACTAACATCGCTTTTAAATATACCCACATTGGTCATCTATAGTCTTTTTCTCTTTCTGCCTCCTCCCTTTAGAAGTTCTCTTGAAAAAAAAGACAAAGATGAGAGTACTCAGTGGTTGGAGATGCACAAAAA
Source organism: Cynopterus sphinx (assembly GCA_030015415.1). NCBI lineage: Eukaryota > Metazoa > Chordata > Mammalia > Chiroptera > Pteropodidae > Cynopterus > Cynopterus sphinx. Next base: position 134,079,928 of record CM057384.1, read on the forward strand.
GAAGTGTCAAGCAATTTCTAAATCTGTGACCTTGCGTGCAAAAGCCATGGATCCCCATAAAAGCCTGGAGGAGGTGTTCAAAGCAAAGCTGAAAGAAAACCGGTCAGTGTCCTCTCTGTGTCAAAGGGGTGACTGTCTTGGGATCCAACTGATCACTGGGCTTAAAAATGGCAAAATGGACTTACTAGGTAAGGTAGGCTCCTGTAAGTGCACAGGGCCATGGGTTTTGCCAGGCACAGTTAGGATTATGAGGTCCATGGGAGTTACTCTGCTTAACTAAATTGAAGGGTTTTCTCAATTGGAAAAAGACAATTCATTTTTAAAATCTTGTTAATTCCAGGAACAATGACCGTAAAAGAGCCAAAGAGTATAAGAAAGAATTGGAGGAAATGAAGAAGAGACTACAAACAAGACCCTATCTCTTTGAGCAAGTTACCAAGGTAACACTAAACCATCATTTTCTGTCTTAGATGAAAAAGGCTCTTAGAAATCATGAAACAGTATAATATCTGGGTATTAAACATTTCCTTGAGGCTCAGAAAGCTTCTAAATTGGGCCTAGTAGAACCATCTTTCCCCAAAACATGTCCAAGAATAGATTCCAAAGGCATCCATAAAGAGATATTTCACCTCCTCAAGTTTTCACTATAGTCCGGCTTTCCCTTGAATCAGGGTGGGGTTAGATACCAGATACAGTGACAGTTTGGCTATGTTAGTAAGAACACCTTTAACTCACTAATGTGATTGAAAATCCAGTCTTTTCTGCTGTCTGGAGCCACTGTTCATAGTGCTGAGAAGACATCATGCAGTGCTGGTCCCTTGGGCAGCTGCAGCCTCTAGAGCTGTGGCACATTTATAGATCTCCACAGGGTGGGATGCTCATAAGCACCCCATAAGACTCCTTCCAGATTAAGTGCCCTTCAGGCTGGAAGAATCATTTTAAGATGTTCTCTAGACTTTTAGAGAGTTCAACTAAGTTGAGACCTCCCTAAGGAAGCTCTGGAGCTACTTGAGCAGCCTTAGAAAAGCTACCAGCCCAGGTAGCTTAGCAGATTCCATGGGTCCATTTCCTCTCCAGAGTTTCAAGACAAAAGTTGGGGTTCCCTAGTGACTTAGTTTCAATTGCTGGGCATTATCTCCATCTGCTAGGCTAGTGCATTTTCTAGGCACTTCCTGGGTCCATGCCTTCCCATCCATATATCTGTCACACACTGAACTGTCTCATTTAATTATCAACTTGCATGGTTCACAATCTCTCATGCTGACCTTTCCTCTTCATGTTAATTTTTTTCAAGCAAGGTCACACTCAGATCTCAACAGGTCTTTCAGTATTCTATATGATTTTGCTCTCAAACACTTAAAAAAATAACCTTTTTCTGGTCCACATGCAAGCCGTCTATCCTGTTAAAAGTCCTACTAGTGTAGCTTATTTTATTTTAGTGTTCCTGATGATGGTTTGGTTGCTTTTAAATCTTCAGTTTTTATTCCATCATTTTCATCTGGGTCTCATTTGCACTTCTCAAAGGTGTGGTGGCTCCTTAATCAACAGCTGGTATCTCCTGGGACTGTTAGAAACACAAAATTGCAGGCATCATCTGAGACCTACCAAATAAGAATCCGCATTTTAACAAAATCTCCAGGTAGTTCCCATGTACTTTAAGGCTTGAAAACAAAGCCCTAATTTTCATGCAAATCTTTGCCCACTAGTGGAGAGGTGGTATAGTGGGCAGTAAAGATATAGATTAAACAAGTAATTTAGAATTACCAAGTAAGTCACAAGACAGCTAGCTACAGGACATTAGTTTCCATTCCACAGGACCTTGCCAAGAAAGGAGCAGAACAGCGGTATCATGACACCCTGAAGCATGCCGGGCTGGATGAAGACTTTGTGAGGAACAAGGGTCAGGGCACCAGGGCTACACAGTGGAAGGGACAGTCAGAAGGCCATGATTATCCCAGGTAATCTGAGATGCTGTCATCCTGCAGCTCCCTAAGGTGCTGTCCCTAATAATGCCACTGGGAGGAACCTTTAGAACAGCCACTCATATTTTGAGATCACAATCCTGTACTTATAATACTAATCCAGAGATGTCTAAGTATCACATTTGAATTTGCAGAGAAGTACAGTTGTGAATAAAATATAACCGTTGTATATTAGGTTCAGATTCCTAAAATTTGAAATGTCATTTTTCCATTCCAGTTCCAATGCCAAGGTATTTCCACTCCAATTCTGAAGAAAAATCAAGTATATTTTCACTTCCTGTAAAATAATAAAACTGCTTTTATAGCACTCTTTAAAAAGTACCTCATTGGCACCCTCTCCTCCATTGAGAGCATATGTCAGAGGGAGAAAAGCATAGTATCTCCATTATTCTCAATTTTATTCTGCTTCTTAGGTCTTAATGGCCCCTAGTTCCTTTCCTCATTTTCTGCCTAGAAATTTCCTTTTGTACCCCATATAAAATAATGAAAATGTGGAGACCATCCTTAAGCTTTACATAATGTTTTAATTAAAAGTTTTATTTCATAATGTTTTAATTTATTCTGCAGCACTCATGAAACTACAAAACTCGGCACCAGAAATCCACAGCAGGATTTAGAAGAATCTCTAGAACAGCCTACAAGCCCCAAGAAAGAACTGGAGGAGCTGTCTTATGAATTGCTAGATAATCTCAAATCACTTTCTTAATCAGTACACTTAGAGTTACTGCTTTTCAATCATACTAAGCAGCTAACCTGGGGTTGAATCAAGGCAGGGAAAAACTTGCATTTTGAGTCGCAGCTACTCTTGGGGAATGCGGAAAAGTAGCAGATAACAGAGAATGGCTCAGGTAAAACAAAGTGGAGAAGCTGAGGGTGGAGGGATCAGAATCTAGTTAAGGATTCTTGCTTTGTGCCTCACACTTAAATTCCAGGTACAGAAAAAGGGCGCAAGCCCAGATGCCTACAGAGCTAGTCAGGAAACAAATCAGTCAAATGGGCTGAGTGTAAGATAGAAGGAGATAGTAGAGACTGGAGTCTCTGCTGGAATACAGGCCCAGAATTGCCAGATCAACTGTGTTTTCAACAGAAGCCAACTAATTAAAAAATTACTTGAAAATATTATATGGGCAAAACAAAAACCAGGGGGATGACAAGGCTGCAGCTTTTAGCACAGGGTTTCTCAACCTCAGCACTATTGACATTTTGGACCAGATGAATCTCTGTTTGGTGTAGGGAGAGGGAGCTGTCCTGTACACTGTAGGATATTTAGCAGCATCACTGGCATTAGATGCCGGTAACTCCCTTCTCCCCAGCTGTGACAACCAAAAACATTTCTAGATATTCCCAAATGTCCCAGGTCAAATGTCCCTGGTTGAGAACCCTGCTCTAGTATAAAAGGCTAAAGGAAGTAAAAGCTGGCATTAATATGGTTGACACGAACTCAGTCTACATAGCACAGGATGATTATACATGTCATTAACAAATTAAAAACTATAATTATTAAAACATGACTTTCCTGTTATCTGTTTAGAATATGCCACTGTTGAGTGTGTGTCAGCATGAGGTTCATTTTAAATAAATTGAAATTTCTCTCACAGCCATATTTTCTACTAGTAAGTGACCTTTGGAATACTTTTCTTCTCACCTATTAGATATTCTAAGTAGCTATAGACAGGATGATAGCAAGAATGCCTACTCTAACAGAAGCACCTTTCTCATGTTTTTTTTTTCTTTCTAGAAAAATATCTGTTGTTACTGCCAATTTTCCAGACTCAGCCACAATTCCTTCTGGCGATGACAGAGTGATACTCTACTCTGATATAACTATCATCTGGGTTTACTAGTTAGAGATGAAGATGTTTGTGTCATGTTCCCCAAGACTCCTGAGGTTCAGTTTTACCTGCATGGAATCCTAAGGGTAAATTAGTTCCTTATCTTAAAGGGAAAGACTGAATTTTCTTAATCTCCTAAGAAAACAAATTTGTCCAAAAGGAGCCAAAGAACTGACTGGGCTGTTCATTTATTTAAAGGGAAAACAGTTGAGGCTCTGAATCGTGATTTTTAACTTAAAAAAAAATTTTTTAACATGCTACTGTATGTTCCATAAACAAATAAAGTGACCAAGTAAAGGTGTATGGGACAACAAGGTACCTCAGCCTGGGCCAAGTAGGGATTCAAGTAATTTATTTATTTGCAGCCCAGTGGCAGAGTCTCTTACTCAGGTTGCTAAAGGGAGAATGTCACAACAGAACTGACATCACTCCCTTCTCCAAAGCAACAAGGCATCTTGAAAGCTCAACTTCTTGGTGAAGTTTTATGGTTGGTGGCAGGACTTGGTTCATCCATGTGAAAAGATAGCTGAGTCTGTGATGAAAGCTCTTGAAAGGAAAACCTCCTCTCAACAGTCATACTGAGAAACTTCAGCCAACACATAATCAAATTCACTTGGGAGAAGTTCATCCCAAAATTTTGCAATGGAAAGCGAGGTAGGTACAGTTACCCAACTCACATTCACTGCTTCTTCCTTGTCTGGATCAGATGGTAGTCTGAAGAGACGCTCTCCTGCATTCATCTTCTATGCAAGGGAAGATGAACAGAGGAAACCGAGGTCTTATTCACAGATTCCTTTTGGTTCTGGCAGATCATCAGCCATAAGCAACCTGTTCCCACTATATGCACTCTGGGATCAGAGAGCTGCTCTTCCAGGAGTCAGCACCCATGCTCATGTCCGTCTTTCAGTTAAATCTCCTTGGTTTAGTAACTGTAAAAGAGTAAAATGAAATCTGGAATAAGCTACCACTAAATAAAAGGAAAAAGAATTCATACTAAGTAAGGGTCTGAGTGGGAGTGGGGAATGTGCTAGAAGGATGAGTCAAGGATATCTAGTTCCAAAGCAAGATACATGCATAGACTGATAGATCTCATTCATGTACTGGCCTTGAGAAAGAACTCTGGACACTTCTTGATGCTGGCATTTTCACTATGGCAATAAAATATGTGGTTTCCTTAAATTTTGTTTGAATTTCTTTAAATTCCATATTATTAAATTCTATATATAAATTACCTTCCTCCAAACTGAGATCACCAAGTAAATCTCCAGATCAAGAATTAATCTGATTAGATATTAATAAGCCCAATTTTTATTCTGGATTTCACTATATTATTCCTGTCATTTTCATCATAAAATAGAACCCAATTTCATTAATTATTGTACAAAACCACCTTTCAATAGAAACCTTGAAGGTAGAAAGTCTTTAGTTGCCACCCTGTGAGAGTCTCTCAGGCTTGTCCCCCTTCATCACAGGAAAGGTATTCTTTTAAGACCCGGGAATCCCTGAACTTCTGAGTGGTTCTAGCTCTCAGACAGAGAACTCGTTGGGAATAGCCTTCCATTCCTTTAACTTCTACTTGAACCTGCAGCCTGTACTTGGGTTAACACTAACTGACAAGATTTTTGGTTCTACTATCTCTGATTTCCCTGTAAGTACAGATTCCTCCTCCACTGGCGAGTGAGTACGTGACTACACAAACAATAATTTGGCTTACAGACTCAGGATATTTTGTTGCCATAGTGACAAAAGGCCAATAAATATCCTAGATTCTAGAACCCTGATGGTTTTCATTGTATTCTGGGTCAGAGTCAAGACTATAGAGTTGTGAGTACTTAGAAACAACCTAAAACCCCTGATTTAGATGATGCTTCTCATTCAATGAGTTAGTGAATACTTTTCTATGTGCTCAGTTGGTTCAGCCTGGTATCTCCCATAGAATCCCAGCAATGTGAACAATGGTTTAATGATTTTATTACCACCTTTTTGTCCATGGACCACTTTGTCTGAAGATGTTATTTTCTTTATAAAATAAAAGCTGCAAACTCATAGTGAGGCAGAGAACAGTAGGAGCAGATATTCAGTAAGATATGTATACAAAAAAGCTGAGAGTCTCAGCTGTAATTGACCAATCTCCCAATTCAAGAGACCCTAACACCTAGGCTCTTTTCAAAGCTGGACTCACATTTAGCTTGCAGGAAGATATTCTAGTCAAAGTTTCCAGGACGTTAAAATTTGAGAATTTTTCAGATCCTCTAAATTAGATTCCCAATCCTTCCCATGTCAGTCTCCACAGAAACAAAGGGCAAGAGACAGTTTTACCTCCTGTGGATTTACGGCAGTTAAGACAGAAACCTCAAATGACTGCCTCCCTGACTGCATGGTCACCAAATGATGTGTTACATCAGGCACTGAAGACAGGGGACGTGGGGATCCTTCAGCAAGCACCTCTGTGAAACAGCAGAAAAATGTTTCAATGAAAAGGGAATCCACAGATACACCTACCTGCATTATCAAGCTTCTTATTAAGAACTCTAAAAACTGTTTCCTGAAAAACTAAATCCAACATTCTATTTCTTCCAAATTAATTTCTATCTGATAATCATTACCAGGGAATTTGGAAAGTTATTACAAAAGGGATGGGAAGAATAGGTCAAAATCTTGATATACGAATTAACCATTTTTCAATACACCAATAGAGAGTAATACAGCTTTTGCACTGTTAAATAGATTAAAACTGTATGAAACAAGGCAAAAGCCACTTAGGCAAGCAAATCAAGAAACCAGAGCCAACCCTTAAAGCAGTCACCAATGATAACACAATATGTGCAGGTCTAGAACTTAAACCTAGCTTCAAAGTTCCTGCTTGGTGTTCCTTCCTAACTAGAGACTTCTTCCTTAAGGCTGGAAAAGTAGCTCCATGCAATGTCTGTGCTCCATGCTTCAGTTAACCACTAGTACCATTCATGAAACAAAGGAGGCTTACTGGGGAGTACACTTTTGGCCATGTTAGTTCCATATGTGTCACATAAATATGGTCACTCGTGCCCCAAACTGACACAGTAGGATATAACTAAAACACAGATTTTAGACTTATTAAATGTTCAACAGTGGGATCACCATGAAGATCTCCTGAAAACAGTTTATACATAAACTACTTAGCCCTCAAATCAAAGTTTCTTCTAGAGGCTTTCTAGCTTATCCTGCTCTTCCAGACTATATCGTATAATTTAATGTTTGCTTATATACCATCTTCTATGCACTCAATGCTGTTTCCCATATGTAAGTTTTGACTTCTCAACTAGATTTTGAGGTCCCTGTCTTCTACTTTTATCTTTCCCATGGTGCCAGGCACGGAGTAGGCACTGAATGAATGCATGCTGACCTCACCTGTTAAGTTTTTCAGAGAAAAGAGCCTGGCCTGTGTAACTTGGGTGAAATTTCTATACCAGAGAGGAGCAACTGTTTCCTAGAGAGCCCTTTCTTTTTTTCCAGAAGATACCGGCTTTTGAAGGTATGGAGAAATTGCTTTATATCTCCTCTGTAAAACCTGGTTATATTCTGTTTAAATGTTTTAAAAGTTAAGTTCTTCCATAACTGCAATAGGAAAGACAGAAATAGTTGGGCTAGAATGCTAGGATTATGTATTATTTTCCTTTAAAAATTTTTTCTCTTTATTCTTTTGTAATAGCATCTCTACAATAAATTTTTTTTCCTAATTTATATATCAATCCCAGAGACCGAGCACAAATGCTACTCAATTATACCACAGCTACTCACACGAAATAAAATTAAAAGCTCCATTTGGAGACAACCCCATTCCTTAGTCTCTACTAACAGCCCATCTTCCCCAAATAAAGGCAAGTTAAAATTCTTACCATCATCAACTCCTAGGATAGAATTGGTATTTGGTAGGTTCAAGGACTCTCCACCAAGGTTGGGCTGGGAATTCATAGACACCAGGTTTTTACTGGGCACTGAAGCCTCTTCAAGCAAACTACTGCCTATTAGTGGCTCAGCTGCACAGAGAACATGATGTGAGAGACATAAAGTAGTCAGGGCTGTGCCTTGCCCCCATTTTCTTTCATAAAAAACTAGCCTTTTCTTTTAGAACTAGAAGTTAACCTGTATATTGGATGCCACCTCCTATTTCAACTACTTTCAGAAAGCAAGAATAAGCTTAGAAGGGAAGGGCTGAGCCTCCTGGATAAACATCTAGCTTGTGATCAGCATCTGGATAATAACATATGAAATGGGATGGATGGCTCCTCAGAAAGGAGAACTTGGAATGAAATAATTAAGGAAATACAGGGAAAATAAGAAAGAATTATCAAAGTTAAGGGTAAAAAGGGAAATATAACTGATAAGTTAAAAATGTTTAAACTCTTGTCACAAAAATCTTTCTCATAGTGATACTCAAATGCTGGTTCATGGACTGACATTAATTACCAGCAAGCTCATTAGGGGACCTTTTAAAACGACAGATTCTGGGATCTTACTCCCAAATAATCTCATTTATCAAGTTATTTTGTTTTGTTTGGGAGGGTAGGAATGGACAAGCAAAAGAATACGCTTTAAAAAGTTTGCCGATGATTTTACTATACAGCTACATCTGGAAACCACTAACCCCATCAAAAGAGACCAGATATCTACCCAAAACAGAATCAGAAAATTTCCAGATAACCAGGCAGGCCAGTTTATTTGGCTTTTTGAACCCAGAAGATACGGCCCTCCACTATACCCCTCCCCTCTCCTCACCAGTTTGTTCCTGCTCTTGACTCCTAGCTGCTCCCATCTGAAAGTGATGCTTTCTCATGTGCACATTCCTGCTCCCACTTTGAGAGAAGGTCTTCCCACAGACTTGACACTGATGAGGTTTCTCTCCTGAAACAGGAACCAGATTAAGACAGGAGAGTCAAAAAGGCAAGTACATTTCTGACAGCAAGAGACTGGACTCAAGGCCTAGATGGAGAAGCCCAGAGAATGTTAAATTAAACATAAGAGGCTGTTCCTTCTCCTACTCCCCACCTCCCAGCCTCTCAACTTTTAGTACATGGGGGAAAGGAGGGAAGATACACCAGGAAAGCTTAGGATGCTCACTGTTCCCAGCCCCTAGTCCTTTCCAGACAGACACTGTACTGCTGCTTCACAAAACATCATCTTTGGTCTAAGATCAAGGCAACCACACAGAACATTTACTTCCCTTTTTAGATACATCCTTCCATGGAACCCTAGGATATGTATGGTCTTCAAGGATTCAAACCCTAGGTTCACCATATCCCCTTATCCTATTTCCTGTCTTCAACATTCACATTGGTGGGTTCTACACAATGATCTGAACAAGCCTCTATATCCTCCCTCCCCTCAAGTCCAAAATGCTCAGTCTCCATCCCACCTACCCAGACAACCACAATTAGACCAGGAGTCAAAAACTCTATAGGAGACTAGTAGTAACTAACCAAAGTAAATGAAATAGCCAGAAATTTCCCCAAAAAGGCAAACCTACAGAAACAGAAAACTGACCAGTGGTTGCATAAGTCTAGGGGTGGGAGCAGAAACTGACAGCATGGATTGACAGTCATTACCATCAAACTAGTTACCATCGAAAACGGGTAAAAAGGGTCTTTCTGGTGTTATAGAAGTGTTCTAAAATTGGATTGTGGTGATGATGGTACAATTCTCTATATTTCCTAAAAATCACCGATTTGTGTACTTATAATGGGTGACTTTTAAGATACATGAGTTATACAACAAAAAGGCTATTAAAAAACAACTGCAATGGACTGAAATACAGTGATTATATAGAAACCCAGGAATTCAAATGAATACTGGGAGAGAAAAAAAGCAATGAAAATGCCATTTATCTGACACTCAAGAAGTAACCAGAGCACCAATTTCTTACTCTGAAAGAGCAATTAATTACACATTAATCCTGTCCTTCCTGTACAAATTACCAAATAGCCTTAGTTTTTAAAGACACCCATTGTACAGAAGAATTACAGCTAATGAATGAGAATAGATTAACAGAATTATAAAAAACACTATTTTATAATACTGATTAAATAATGAATTCAGGCATCATTAAAAGATGAAACCATATGGCAAAAGTATACTAGAAAATTTTACAATGTGTAGATCAGGCTGTTACCACCTGAACCCACTGATTAATTCTGACAACCAAGCACTGTGTGCCTCCTGATTCAACAAAATGAAGCACATAGAACCATCTATAACATATCCTTGCAAAAATCTTTGAAACTTTACAGTGTTTAGGGCTTACTTCCATTTACAGGAAATATAGAGGAACAAGCTAAATGATGCAAAAGGAAGCAGACCAATAAATCCAGAATGTGGGACATTTTATATGACCCGACTGACTCTGTCATGCCACAAATCTATGGCATTAAAAAAAAAAGTGAGTGCAGATAGGTCTAGATTCAAGATGACTTACTAGCCAAGTGCAGAAATAGACCTTGATGGATCCTGATTTAAAATAACCCATTTTAAAAGACATTTTTGAGAATATTGGAAAAAACTAAATATGGCCTGGGTCTGAGATAAAACCAAGAAATTACTGTTAATTTTGATATTTCATTGTTATCAATGAAAATGTCTTTATATTCTCTACTTTTATGTATGTTTGACATGATTTTATATAATGAAATAAAGTAAAATAAAATAAAAACACCGTATAAGCCAAGCAAAACACATCTAACCTATACGTTATCAGTTTGGCATCTCTGCTTAGAACTTATCATCATATAAAAAATTGCTCCACCCCTAAGATCTCAACTGTGAAATGCACATCCCTATCTGACTATACCTCTCCAACTCCTTCGCACCCACTGAACTGCTTTTCTGTCATAAATAACTTCCAGTTCCTTGTCTTCCACTCCTCTTCATATGGCTTCCCTTTGTTTCCCAACAACTAGTCATTTTAACTTGATTCCACTATAGAATCTCTCTTCACTTTGACATTACTTCTGTCTTGGCAATTCTCTGCTCTGAATAACCTCCATCGCCCATATCTGATATAACTTATAAAGCACCCAGCACAGAGCCAAATAAATTTGCTCATCCTCTCAAAAAGGGGTCTGGATTAGAAAGCAGTTCAATGGCTCAGATGAAAATAGATTTTTTTCCCCTTGATATATGACCCCTGGAATGCAATATTCAAAGGCCTTGATTTCTGATTCTGTCATGATGAGGAGAAAGCTTTATGGTGAATAGTTTGTTTCTTTTTAGATTTCTCTATACCACTCCCTCACCCGTTTACCCTTTTGGCTCACCACCTTCCCTGATATCTATAAATAGAACAGGTTCTAGTACCTGAGTGAACCACCAAATGTTTTCGGAGGCTAGAATACTCAGCGAAGGAACGGCCACATCCTTGTGCTTCACAAAGGAAAGGCTTCTCTCCTAGAAACAGAAAATGATAAAGACTAAGTCTTTTGATGAACTGATTTTCCTTCTTTTTTCATCAACCTTATCCTGTTTCCAGTGACTTACTCTGATTTCTTGAATTCATGCTACACAATTTCAACTGCACTACCTAACGAATGTTACCTCTCAATCCTCTCCTAGCATAAAGCCCACCAGACAGCCCTGCTTTTTTCTCTAAGAATGGCTACCTTTGAGCATACTCCCTTCTCTGCCCTGACCAAGAGCTGATCCCCAACTGCGCTGACCTACCTTCTTTGGTGACCCCATCCCCTCTGAGGATATCAAGATTAACAGTGTATATACCACCAGGATTTTTACCTTATATCAATTCTCTTTAAGAATCAGTTTCTAGATCCACTTAAAAATACATATTTTTTTAAAGGTTATAAAGCAGCTATTACATAGTCTCATTTTATAAAGCAAACAAATAAAAATATGTTTAGTTAGAGGTACACAGAAAAATCTGTAACAATATGTTAAACATATATATCCTAATAGTTGCACTATGGAGCTTTTCAGTAATTATTTCTACAATATTACTGTTATTTTAAAAATCAAAGATACATGGTAAAAATTGAATAAAGGCCTGTAGATGAATTGACAGTGCTATTAACTTCCTGGTTTTGATATTGTACTATGGCTACATAAGATGTCACTTTCTGGGAAAGCTGGGTAAAGCACATCCAGAACTACTTGTACTACTTTTGCAACTAACTTCCCTTAAGTCTATAATTATTTCAAAATAAAAAGTGAAAAAAATCAGATATAATCTCTATCCTATAAGGGTCTCACGCTGGATTAGTGAGATAAATTTATAACTTTAACATAAATTCTTGTATAAAAAAAGGGTTAGAAGCATTTAAAAAGGGGAGGAATTCTGATTGTGATAATTCTTTTTTAAAGAAGCTGCATTTAAGTTGATCTTAAAAGATGACAAGGATGAAATGGAATTTCAGGCACAAGGAATAGTATAAGCAGAGGCTTGAATCTGAGCATGCCTAGGGCAAGTTCAGAAAATGGCAAATGTGAAATAAGAAACACAATTCTTGCTCCTGGTTTTTGACAGAGAACTCCAAAATACTTGTAAATAAGGGTGCTAACCTTTTCTTCTTATATTTAGTCTTTGACTCAAGTTCTTGATGCAGAGATCCTAAAACCCTTAAGTAATAAGAACACTAGGGGCATCATTTTTGTTCTAATAATCAGTCTTTGATGATAGTTCCTGGCGCAAGGCTCCTAAATCCCTTGGAATTTCCTCAGTGATAGCATTGTCTTTTGTTCGAAGGAGGGGACTCTTCTGTGGGCTCCTAGATAGAGGCTGGTCACCAGAAAGACCAAGCAATGACTGGAAGCTTGGGATTTTCAGCCCCACCCATCGTTCTTCAGAGAGGGGAGAGGAACTAGAAATAGGGTTGATGATCAACTGTGCTTACATGATGAAGCCTCCACAAAATCCCAAAAGCACATGTTTCAGAGAGTTTCTGGGTTGGTGAACACATCTACATGCTGGGATGGTGAAGCACCCAACTCCATGGGGTCCTGTCCTTGGGACTCTTCCAGACCTTGCCCTACTTTTCTTTTTGTCTGGCTACCTATCTGTATCCTTTATCATATCCTTTGTTATATAATATACTGATAAACATGTTTCCCTGAATGTTATGAGCTGTTCTCACAATAGTCAAATCCAAAGGGGAGGATCATGAAAACTTCTGATTTGTAGCAGAGCTGGACAGAAGTTGTGGGTAACTTGGGGACTTACTATTTGCAACTGGCATCTGAAGTAGGGTGGGAGCAGTTTTATGAAAATGAGCCCTTACCCTGTGGGATCTGACACTATCTCCACATACACAGTGTCTGAATTAGGTTAAATCGTAGGACTCCAGCTGGTGTTGCGGAGAATTGCTTGGTGTGCGAAAAAACCCACACATTTTGTGTCAGAGTGTTATGAGTGTAGTAGTAGTGCAAGAGTAAAGAAGAAACATAAGAGTGAGTTTTTTTCTACTCAGCAAGTAAGGCTGGTGACAACACAGAAGCTGGGCCTTAAAGGAGGAAGTAGCATTGCTCTAATCATACTGTTCTTTCTGACTGTACCACACAGTTTAATGTTGATGATATTCCAGCGGTCTGTAACGTTTTTGAAAGCATATTTGTATACTTAAATGCCTACCCCAGAATGCTAGGCACTCAAAGAGTTGCTGAATGAACAATATACTCATATACATAACAGAATAAATGTGAGAAAAACTGAGAATTCTATTAATAAGGTTAAATGTTTAACAAAATGAACTACAGAACCTTAGAAAAAGATTTAGAAAGTAATTCATTAGAATCTAGTAGTATGACTCACACCAAACTGGCCTATGTGATATGACCCCCCTATCTGGAAACTGAGAGTGGTCATTTCGCTTAAAGGACACCAGGAGAAGACAATGCTGCATGAAGGCTAACAGCATGAGTCACTTAATCCTGAGGTCAAATCCTTGAACCATCACTTATTAGTTTGAGGAAGATATTTAATCTCTCCAAGAATCAGATTTTTATTTATAAAATGAACATGATACAAACTCCAGAGATTATTTTGAGGATTAAATAATAAAATTAAACATTCAGCATATCTGCCTAGCGCAAAGTCAGTCCTCACAGTAAGCCACAAACATTGGCAGTTCTGCCATTTCCTAACTGTATAATGCTGGGCAAATTACTTAACTCTGTTTCTTCAGCAATAAATATAGTATCTCATACATAAAGTTATCTTGAAAATTAAATAATATATAGATGCTTGGTACATATTAAATTGCCTCAATAAGTGCTAACTTCTATTTTTATATTAATTACTGAGACTCAGATCTGTGAGGCATCCAGGGAGAAATAATTAAGGCCTAAGATTGTAAAGAGAGAGCACAATGAGTGAAATGGGAGAAGGCTGAAATTCTGAAATTAGTGAACAATTAGAAGATTAATCAAGAAAATCTAGTAAGAGAATAAAGAAAAAATCAAGTCATGCTCTGAGGTAAAAGAAAGCATATAAATAATATGTTAGTGTCATCAAATGTTACAAAGATGACAAGCAGCACAAGGTCACCAAATTTAGCAATAAGACATGGTGAACTCTACTGTTTTCCTTGTTCTCTTATTCAAATTGCTTTCCTGGAGCAAATATAGCATACTCTCTCAAGAAAGAGCTGAGAACAGCTATTCTGCCCTAAAACATAGCCAGTGGTAATGTCAATCTACAGAAAATCATGCCTGCAATAAATGTGGCTGGAGCTTGAATTTTACTTTTTAAACGCCTTTTAATTGTGTCGTTTTAGCAATGCAAGAATGAACAAAGAGACTACGAAAGTGGCAAGAAGGTAAGGAAGAATAGAGCATCTTAAGATAGAGGTCTGAGTTCAGTGATTAAGCTCTAGCAAGAGGCCTAGTACATGCTGGGCCAAGTGGCTAGAAAGTCATCCTTAGACTTTAGACTAAGAGTCATGGTATCTCTCTATTTTGCTCCTTTGATATTAACATACTGCTTGACCCAGAACAAGTCACTTCATTCTGTTTCTCACGTTGTGAGCACAGAAAGCAAACTCCTCACCCTACCCCATTTAGTTCCTAGAACAGGCTCTGTATGTGACTCAATAAATGTCACTGCCCCAAATTTTATAAAAGATATTTGAAAACACTTATTTTGTCCATATCTCATGACATCATTGTTATCAGAGAAGAATATATATCCCTTCCTACACTTCAGGCTCCTAGAGGCAAAAGTCAACACTGTTCCTCACACACAGGTGAAAGCTTAAGAAAATGTTACTGAACGAACTGAAGAGCACCATCAGGCACTTAAAACAAAGAAATTCCATCTTCAGAGTTCTAGCAACAGCCCTAGATCTTCATTTCTATTTTCCCCTCAGAGCCTTTCCTAGGAATAGGCAAGCAAGCACTGGCCCAACCAGATTGTCCATAGGAATGCTGGGGTTGCACGCACCTGTGTGGATGCGCAGGTGATTCTTCAGATTTCCTGCTGTAGTGAACTGCTTACCACAGCTAGACTCGGGGCACATGAAGGGCTTCTCCCCATTGTGGGTCCTCATGTGCACCTTTAGCCTCTGCAGCACGTAGAAACTTTTCCCACAACCTTCTGCGGGGCAGATGAAGGAGCGGTCATTTCTGGGGTGGGGGTGGGAGGGGGTGAGGAGAAAAAAATCACATGAGCAACAATACCTGAAAATGCTCTCTGCTAGACAGGACAAGTCAAAGCTCCTATTGTCTCTCAAGGCAGACAGTAAATCCCAAACCTGGATATAGAAGAATCACCTGAAGTTTATTAAAACTATAGATACTTAGGCCCTTCCAGAAATACTGATTTCATAGGTTTAGGGTGGGGCTCAAGCCTATTATTTTTTTAAAGTTCTCCAAGAAATTATGTTTATAATGAGATTAGAGAACTCTTCAAGACATTTCAATGCTAAATGTCTTATTAAGTATCTGTCAAGAATAAAGTAAATGAAACAATGAAGATTAAAGAACGAAAGACATCTTAACCACAAATGAGCTGGAGCTCCTGATATCCTTTGTCACCTGGAGGAACAAGTTCCTTTGGGAACTCAAATGTTCCTTGGGGGTACATTATCAATGTTCTTTAGCTCCAAGTATGGAATCTCAGATTTGCTCACCGATGAGTTTTGAGGTGGTACTTGAAGTGAGCTGGCCACACAAATGTCCGGTCACAGCCTTCAACTGTACACTTGAGCTTCTTTTCCACTTGAGGAAGGGGCCCAGAATCTTTGGGTTGCCCATCACCAGAACCAAGGTGGATGTTTTCTCCTATAACAGAGTCACATATTTGTAACTCAGGAAAGGACCCTGTTCAGATACTTTGGTTCAAACAATAAAGCTCCTATATTTTACTCCTAGTGGTCAATTATCAGATATCTTCACCTTCTCCAGCTCTCTTTGTATCCATTTAATAAAAGAAGTGAGAGTGCTCTATATCCCTATCCCCTTATTCCAGAGCCATATGCTTTGTTTCACAAGACTGGGCCTCTTTGGCAAATATAAGAAATGTCCAAATGGTTTCATATCAAAAAACAGAGTTAAACCTATTTTGCATCACACAGATTGGTAGGGAGGGAGGTATATCAACACCTAGAATAGAATGCTACAGAAGATGACGGTAAAGTTGTATATAACAAAAACCTGTATTTTAAGGAAGAGCAACCATTCTAGCTTAATTGTGGGTTTACAGTAGTAATTCCTTTTGTAGATGGCCATTCTTAGATTTTTATCTGCTGAAGTCAATTTGGCTGTTTATAACATTCTAGAGAATATGAATCACCTTCCAATCTCCTGCACTACCCCTCTTTGGTTATAAAATATTTAAGAATACAAAAACTTAGCTGACTTTAAAATTTCTAACCACAGTTTTGAAAGTGAGAGATAACATCTACTGAGGCTTTTGTTCAAAGGAATAAGAGGAGGGGAGGAAAGGAGGACATAGTGATGCTCCTTTCCTTTTAGACATACTTGAACAAAAGAGAAAAACATTCACTTAATTCTGCTACAGGCATACAGAGTTTATCTTTCCACTATATATATCTTAGGAATAAGATTTATATTCCCAAATTTCCCTCTCGAAAGCCAAAGGTTGTATATGTATGTTGTACCTATGACATTCCCTGGAATCTGACCAATGATTAAAGGCAGTTTCTGTCCCATCTATTAATTTTTATTCTCTTCTTGCCCTACATTCACCAAATGCTAGTCATAAAACTAATTGCTCCAAAGTCAAAGTAAAATCCAAGATGCTTTCTGCTAGCCAGCATTAACTTTTGCTTTTTAAATATTGTCTCAGGGCTGTTTTTTTTTTTTTTTTTTGGGGTCGTTTAATTAAAAAAGTCATACCTGTACATAGTTAAACAGCACATACTATAACTTTCCAATTCCAAAGTTCTAGCTAATTAATTTCTATTGAAAGGTCTGTAGAAATCCTTCGCTAAGCGAGATTTAAACTTGTGACACTTGGGGCTTTGTGCATTCAATTTTGTAGATATAGTAAGAACACTGATATAATCATAAAAAAGAAGAAACTCCCTCAAAAGAGAGTAAGCTGCCTTGTATTTGAGTCCTTATAAAATCACTCAAAGAAGTATTCCCTCGATTACTTTGTTTCCAAAGAAAAGATAGATGAACTTAAAATGACTTCAACCAATGATAATTTTGAATATTTAGAGGTCACCTGATGAACTGATTCAAAAAAAGAGAAAGATAAAGAAATTCGACAATTCATATTGCACAAGATGGATAACAACTGTAAATACTACAGTTATGTGAGCAGGTCTTTGCATTTGGGATAAAATTTCCTGTGAGGGTGTCATATACAGCAAAGATCAGTAAACTTTCTATAAAGGGCCAGATAGCAAATATTTTTGGCTTTGAGGGATATATGATCTCTGTCACAACTATTAAAACTTCACTATGGTAGCTACCCTAGACCATTTGTTACTAACAGGCATGCTTATGTTCCAATAAAGCTTAATTTACAAAAACAGGTGGGTATTTGGCCCAAGTTCTCTCATGTACTGCTTCTCATTGGCAAATACAGCACTACTTCCTCAATGAAATGTGGAGTTGCTGAAGGTTTCAGGATCCAGAGATTGGCAAAAGCATCTCAAGAAGAACTTGAACTTCAGAGGTACCCTCAAATGGCAAAAGAAGCCATTCTAAGAAGTACTATGGTAGTTACAAGCAAAACTTATTTTGAAAACTAATAGAAGTTTGGAGTTCTCTGTGCAGAAAAGATTTAGGTTAATGTTCCTAAAACAGGAATATTCTAAAATTTTCTCAGGGATCCTTGAGCTCTGTATGATACATTTTTTAACTTTTAATTTTCATTTTAATGGTATTCAAAAAATAATCATAAGGATATTACAGTTGTCTGCATGAGCTCCAAACAGCTATGTACTGACATAAGATTTCAGTGCTTAAGCTTGGTTTGTGATGACAGTCTCCTACTTAACGTTAATAATTTCTTGTATTACCTTAACTGTCATAGGTTAATGAGAAAAAACAAAGGCAAAAAGTATTATGGCAAGTATTATGGCAACAAAGTTTTGTGGTGGTTTAGGAGTGGTTTGAATAGAGTCATTGTCTTCAGGTTGTATGTAACAAGCATCAGAACCACCAAGAGGGCTTCCTTCCTAAAAGACTGCAAGTTTCTGATTGAGGAACATGGGGCCTCTGACTCTGCATTTCTAAGTTCCCTGGCAATGCTGGCGATCCAAAGACCACACTTTGAAATTACCAGATAAAGAAAAGTGGCCAAATAAGTAGTACAGACATGCTGAACTCAAAAGAAACAATATAAGAGCCCTCATAGCTAATCGCTAAATTGCCATGAACAATTTAGTGTCAGCAAAAAGTCATGTCAAACTGACTTTTTTTTAGGCGAGGCAACCCTTGGTTGACCTCACAGATTGCAAGGACCTTGTCATCTTATAATCCCTTATTTTTTATTTTTTTACACCTACAGCCCCTGGTCTTCCTAGGTGGTCTCCCATCCAAGCACTAACCAGGCCCAACCCTGCTTAGATTCTGAGATCAGATGGGATCGGGCTTGTTCAAAGCAGCATGGCCGTAGATTCAAACTGACTTAATTTTATTTTCACTGGTTTTGTAGTTTTATTTCTATTAATTGATACAACTGTTTTCATTAATGGGGTAAAAGCTCTAAGTGTAAGGAACATTACAAAAAAAACAATTCAGAATCTGTGAAAATGTTTTTCTTTAAAGAGGACTATGTGCATTATTGAAAGATGAGAATTGAGACTACTTTAGTTGATGCTACACACGAATATGGCATGGCTGAGTTATTTTATAGAAAATACAATAATTTACATGTTTCTAGCCTTCTGCTCACCAGTAGAATAAGTTAGATTATGTACAACTCAAAATATAGCCAGTGCATTATCAAAATCTCTGCACAGAATATTGGAAAACGTCTCAGGGGTCTCACCATTGCTGCTGGTTTTTGCATTCTTTGCCAGTTGTGCACGAGTGGCAGCAATCAAACTGTCATGGGCCAACTCCTGAACCCGGAGGAACCACGGAATGCTACTGTCCGTGCTCTCACTGGAGAGGAAATCATTCCCTGAATCCTCTGCTTCATCTTGTACAAATACTAAGTGTTCAGCTGAAGAGCCCAGACCTGGAAGAAATGAGGATATCTGAAAGTTAGCCATCAAATAATCCTTTTATTGGCCCTGGCTCAGAAACCCTTTATGTCCTGACTCAGCCATTCCAGATCTTCATCTCTCAACTTAAGCTCTGGTTCTCGTGAGATCAGGTTATCTTTCCACTCCCAGCCTACAAGCTTGTCTTTATTTTACCTCCTCCAATTTCAAAGGCAAAGCTGTCCATCCTCATAACCAGGCTAACCCTTACCTCTAGTACCCCAGTCTTATCTTTCAATAATCCCCTCCTGTCTCCAGCAGTTGTCTCCTCTCTTCCATCTGCAACCCAATCCTCTCTACTGGCCAGCTTACAGCCTCCCTTACAGCCTTTAAATCTATCCAAGCTCAATTTTCCATCTTTATTTTTTCCAAAAAAAAAAAAGAAAAAAAAAAAAGACAATCAAAAGTACTTCCCCAGCTATCACCTTCTCACCTGTTCCTTGAAAGTCAATTTTCTTGAACAAGTGTAACTCCCAACTTGCATATTCACTTCTCACCTGCCCTCCACTCCCTATCTCTTTAACTCCTGCCTCCACCTCTACTACCACAATAACAATCACTCTTGCTAAGGTTACCAGACATACACTTCTCAGTCCTCACCTCACTAGTTCATCCTGAAGTATTTGACATGATTTAGTACTTTTTCTTCTTTAAAACATTTTCCTCTCTTGGTTTCCCTCATACCATTTTCATTTTGTTTTCTTTGTCCCTCTCTAGCAACTCCTTCCTGTCCTACCGTCATATAAAAAATTTTTTCATAGTCCCAGATTTGCCTACATTTTGTTTATGCTCCAGACTACTACTGAATCAAAGAATCCATTCTCATTGTTTCATACATTTCCTGAATGCTGATAAGCACCAAAACTACTTATTTCAGACCAGCTGTCTCTAGAACTCTAGACTTATTTCTAACTCGAAAGGACACTTAAGTGCCCCTCTCATATCTCAACATCGACAGGCACAAACTAGAAGTAATCATCCTCCCTCCAGCACTGTTCTCCCTGTGTTCACTAGCTTTGTGAATGGCACCACCTAATTTCCCAAACAATTAACTTTTGAGTCATCCTAGAGTCCACCCTCTCCCTCTCCACACTGAACTGATCACTAGACTATACCAATTCTCCAAAAGAAAAAAACAATAATGCTTCTTTCCATTTTAATATGACTGAGTTAAATATGCTTACCCCAATTTATATCTTAAGCATGAACAGAGTACAAAAAAGGATATAAAAATACCTGCTCTCGTTAGGTTAAGAAGAATAAAAGAAGTGCTATCACTTGGTTGTAGATCTTGCAATAAGCTAGGAGACTCTTGAGTGGACAAAAACTCCGGGGACTTCTGTACAGTCTGAGCCCTCGTCTCCTCTCCGTCTGGCCCCACATTCACCTGAAGGCTTCTCAACACAGCTGAGGAAGGGACCTCCTTGGAGGAGTTAGTATGATTTGGAGTATCATCTAGTAAAGGGAAAATATCACAGCTTTATGTAGCATCCATCTCCAAGGAGCTATTTTGATGCATAGCACCTAATTCCTTTGTACTATCCCTTAGTGTATCACACCATTATAGGCACAGACAGCATTTTCATTTTACAAATAGAAAATCTGTCTCAGAAAATAACAGAGGGATGGCTTTAAGTTCTAAAGCAAGTCAGCCAAAAAGTGAGGGGCAGACTCCTTTGGAAGTAATAATAACCAAACATCCATACCTGGATTTATATACTTGTCCTTTTGAGGCCAGAAATCAGTGCCTTTCCCTTGAAACATCTAGTTACACAATGAATACTAATTTAATCTTTATAACATGTATGTGACAGTTCTGGTGAGTCAGGAAAAAAAAATATAGCCTGTGAAATAATTGAAATTTTATAGAATCATCAAAATGCTTTGTTATCACTCTGGGTTTACACTGGATATAAAGAAATAAGATTTTCATTTTAGAACTTTATTCTAAGGGAGGGGATGAATTTGGTTGCAATACAATGAGGAGCTGCACTACAGTGCTGAAGTAGCCAACGTGTTCAGGGGTTTTGTTTATCAAAGGCAACCTCTTTTTCCTGTTTTAAGAAGCTAACAGATAAGACAGGAATAAAAATGGAAGCCTGGGGGTTGGGTGGAACGGAGAGTGGAAGCCTAGGGACAGTATTGCCATTTCAGAGCCCAATGAAGTTGCACAACAATGTGAATGTACTTAATGTCAAAGAGCTGGTTAAATTGTAAATTAACTAGCTAAATGTTAAATTTTATGTGCATTTTACCACAAAAATAATTTTTAATGAAGTTCAGAGCAAAACTGTTTGTTACAGAACAACAGTAGAAAATAACTATTAATCAACAATGGCATGGATACAGAAGTCATGGTATTCATATAACAGAATATTATAGAGCAATGAAACCAAAGAACACAGCTATGCACAAGGATGAATCTCACAAAGAGTAAAAGAATAAAAGTATATACATTCACAGGATTCCATTCATTTAAAGTCCTAAAACAACTCAAACTAAATTATATTGCTTAGATTTTGGTGGTTACTTGGAAATTTGGAAACAAAGAAATAATTGTCACTAGAGTGAGGACAGTAGTGACCTATGGAAGAACAGAGGCTGTCTTTATTAAGGCAGAGCTAATGGAGGGCTTAGGAACTGACAACTTCTTGACTGGGTGGTAGGTAACTCCTTTACAGTAATCCTTCAAAATGTGTATTCATGTGGTTTTGTACTTTTCTGTATTTATCATATGTCCCCGGTAGAAAGAAAACATGCAGGCCATGCATGAAATAATACACACATACTTAGGAGGGAGGGGAATGAGGTTAGAAAGGTATGGAGAGATACATTTGTGATTGTAATATTATGTTTCATGAGCTGAGAGGTGAGTACATAAGTTTTCATTTATTGTTATCTATTGCTTGTTCTTGAAAATATTTTAAAACAAAATTAAAACTAAAAAAGGTAATGTAGAAGATGTTTTGTTCCTATTTTCATTTTCCTTATGATTATTAAAATATTTATTCTATAAGTTAAAATTGAGAGAGAAAAGTCAGAGAAGAAAAACCTAATGAAAATCAAAATTTATTACCAAATGGAAATTTTCATGTATTGAATATCTGTAAGAATTTGGAAGGACTCCCAATATACAAGTAGAAAAATGGGAATGAGAGGTGGAAAGTGTTTCAGAAAAGCTTGGAGGTAGGTAGGGAAGTCTTAAATCAACTTTGCTTGAATGAATGTATTTGCCCTTCTTTAATCTTTAAACATAAAAATGATTTTAAAGTCACTTCAGAATCAAAGAAAAAAGAACACCACTAACAGATAGTAACCAGGAGACTTTATAACAATTAAGTTGTCACCAATAGGTTAATGTCAACATTAATATTCTGATTTTAAAACAAGGACAATAAAAAATTCATTGCATCCAAAAATGATGTTTCTAAGTCACAGGCTTACCCTCTACCCATCCAAAGCAAATCTCACTACCCATGCTCAGCATTCTACTTCATTCTACCTCTCCTGAAACCTCCTCACCAATTACCCATTCTTTCTGCCTGCAGCTTCTCTAACTGGCTCTTTCCTCTTAGCATAAAACCACCCTTAAATTTTTATTTCAAATTTTAGAAAAGAATCATCCCATCTACCTTACATGCTTCTTTTCCCTTGCCAGAGCAAAACAGTCTTTAAAAAAAAGTATAGTTACTTTCTCAACTATACTTACCTTGCACTGATACCCCAACCTATTGCAGCCTCGTTTTCTACCTGCCTCTCCATGTAACAGGTCCTGCTAAGGTCAACAATGGCCTTGTTGACCCTATCTCATTGGACCTCTTAGGAGCAATGACTATTCCCTTGACTTCTATGCCAATATTCCTCATACTACTCTAGCTTTTCCTTCTTCCCTCCCCTTCCCAGGCTCTCTTGCCTTACCCTGTATTTTGAATAAGGAGTCCCGCCTTCACCGCCTTCTCACTCTCACATTCCATGGGTGATTGTATCTATTCCTATGGCTTAAACTACCAATGCACTTATGACTTCCATGCCGTTTTTCTCCATGATTTCTAATTTTTATAGTTTCTACCAGTTATAAAGTCAGTTATCCCATTCCACCAGTACCACAAACTAGACAGAACTCTTAGGACTCATTTATCTTATCTATGGTGATCGTAAATTTTACCTGGTAATATTAGCCGACTGCATTCTGAGGCCTCAGTCACCGGAAGGAGGGACAAGCAAGTAATGTCTTTAGCTTCTGATTCCACTAGCCCCTGTCCCAATGGGATGGACGTATTCTGAACAAACTGTACCAGGAGCTGAGGGGAGAGGGAGCAACATTGAGAAACACAGGTTGTTAGGAATGGATCTAAACCTCTGAATTTACCAAAATGTGATGATGTAATAATTAAGTCTTGATTGCTCATTACTCTGCTATATTCATAGAAAAACTAGATTAATGACAAAACAATATTTAAAGTTACTAATATCAAGTCCTCTGTTCTAGAGACAGGCTGAATTACATAATTTAACCTGTCACCTTCCACCAGAGAAATATTAAAAATAATAATATTTTGAAATGATAGCTATTAAAAATTCAACCACATTGTGCTGATGACATTTTATAAAAAGCAGTTTTTTCTGTGTACTGGCTCTTTTAACTCTCATTATAACTTGGTAATATCTATTTTAAAGATAAGAAATCAAGCTAAAGAAACTAATTGGTTTTCTAAGGTCACATGACTAGTCAGAAGCAGTGTCAGGCTGCAGACTTAAATATCTGATTTGAAATTCAGTGACCTTTCCATTATGCAACTGACGTACTAAAAGTAAAATGAGAAAATGAATAAAAATTTTAAATGTTTAAGTCCTCTCATCACATTTAGAAAGAAAATACTCTCAAATAAACACAAAATTTTTAAAAAGTGTTTGTAGTAATAAATATTGATGTATATCTATCTACACATACACATGCATGCCATATGTATAAGATAAAAATTATCATACAATTACCTAGATGTATAATTTTATACTTATTTAAAAAATATAAAAAGTCATAGGAGATTAAAATGGAATTTTTAAATATTTGAGAAAGTACTTAGTAATAGAAAAATTATAACCCAAACCATATTGCCTGCAAAGCCTAAAATTTTACTATCTAGCCCATTACAGAACAAGTTTGCTGACCCCTGAACTAAAATAAGACACGCTTTGGAATACAGCCCACCAAAAGGAAAGAAAACAAGGTGACTGGGCTCACCTCTGGTTTGGATTCTAACTCATCTGATAACATTGATTCAGTTTCCAAATCCTGCAGTTGTTCAGGGGACAGATGAAAATTTTAACTCAGAGTCAATGACACCTTCCTGTTATGCTCACATTCCTCTAAGAAATGCTATTTTTTTTCCTGTTAAGATGCTGTGCCGAGTATAATCAATTTAGCCTGAAATAGGGGGAAAAAGAGAGAATTAAGAGCAAAGGAAAATGTAGCTAAATAAACAAAAACACTTCTTTATGTATCCAAAAATCACAACAAGTAAACAAAGAATTCAGCCCAAACAAGTAAACAAAGAATTCAGCCCAAACGCTTGTTTTAAAATTGAACAAGCCCAATAGACATCAAAACCCATAAAGTTATATTTTGATCTATTTTTCTACTTTTAATAATTATTCTAAGAAAAGGTCTTAAATATGGGAAAAGCTAAAGAATTCCACCTATCATCTGTGATAAACTACAAGCAACATATAAATATATATGTATATCCAAAAATTAGGGAATGTTGATTAAATTATGGCACTATCACTTAAAATATAGTTGTGAAACAATGCAACAAAGAAAAATGCTAACAACACCTTAAATTACAAAAACAAAATACAAAGTGACACACTAAAATTAAAACTAGTTAAGATACGCACAGGAAAAGTAAAAGGAAATTCACATAGCTGTGATAGCTATACTGAGTGGTAGGCTGATAAGATTTTTTTCTTCTTTTCTCAATTTCCCAATTTTTCTAAAAATGGTTTTATACAATCAGTCAAAATTTGAACAATGTTTCCCAAAAGTAGTACTCTCAGTACCCTGATACAGTTGTTGTCTCTGTAATTTAAATTCTCACTTTCTTATATCTTAATTTTTTTTTTTAGGGTTTTGGCAAGTGAGTCCACTTTATTTCATACACTTGTTGCTAAATTGGAAGCACTATTACATATAAACTGATCATACAGTGTGAAATGTACCCAGGACAGCAGTTTTCAATTAATGCCAAGGTAAAGTGGAAAGTTAGAATATAATACTTACTCTACAAAAAGAACACTTAGAAGTACTTGAATGTTACTGTCCTGTTATTTCCTCCCTCTCCCCTTAGTTAGCTACCAGAAATCTGCATTTTTCATCAAAAAAAAAATTTACAAGATGTAAGTAAAAGCGCTCCTGTTTCCCAAAAAATAAAAAAATAAAAAAAATAAAGTATCATAAATCCCCAATTTTTCCTTCACATACTTTTACTTATTCAAGCACTATAATAGCTCAATGTAGTTTATCTATCCCTCTTTTTACAGAAGAGGAAACCAAGGCTCAGTACCTCACTTGCTCAAGTTACTAAGCTGCAGAGCCAGACTTCCACCCATAGAGCAGGTTGATTAAATAGTGATTACATCTCTCTAGATGTGATGTTGAATCGCCAGGGTTTAAGAATTCCTTTTCCCCAGTTCCATCTCATCTCAAGAAGCCAAGAAATCACTGAATGTTTAGGTTATCCTTAAGATTCCCCTAATTTTGCGATTCCAGCATTGTAAAATCTCTAAGCAACTAGATGACTATTTACTGTCTTTATATATGTTAGGTTATTTTAGAAACTAATGGTGCTGGCTCCAGGGGCAGGTTTCTGTCATCCTTACCTATTGAAAATGGAGGGGGGAAAAAAAACCCAAGAGGGATATGACTATGTGCTCTAAACAAGAAAAAAATCAGAGATAGTAGATCTTAGACATTTTGGAAAGCTATAATAACAACTTAGAGAAGAAGGCTGCCACTTCTCTTGTAGTTTAAGTCACCTCTAGATCACTATTTCTCAAGGGCCCATGGTTATCTATGACACCCTTTTATTTTAGTCTTTTCATTCCAATGATAATCTTTAAAAACAGCACAAGCACTTTCTGGAACAAATGGGTAACCATATTATAACTGAGTACTGCCATATAATTTTGGTGCCCAAATTTGTGGTTTGTATGTGTGCTGTAAAAAGAGAGAGAGAATAGTCAGATGTAGAATAGACAAGCTGACCTCAAAAGAATCTGTAATGGGAATATTCCATACTATATCAAATTTAGTGAGGATTTCATCTTTAACAAAGCAACTCGCTATATGTACATCAGTTGGAAGTATGATGGCAATTATGCAATTCAATTCAATTCTATTCCCAATTTCAGTTATCCATTTTACAGATTTCAAAAACTGTGATGCAAATCTTTTTTAAAAAATAACAGCTTTACTGGGATATAATTCACATACCACACAACTCACTCGTTTAAAGAGTACAATTTAATTTTTAGTATATTCACAGATGTGCAATCATAACCACAATCAATTTTATAATATTTTCCTCACCCCAAAAAGGAAATCCTGTACCCATCAGTAGTCACTCCTCATTTTCTCCCAAACCTTTCCCTAAGCAAAAACTAATCTACTTTCCACCTGTATGGATTTACCTATTCTGGACATTTCATATAAATGACAATTATATACAGGATGTTTTGTACCTGCCTGCTTTCATTTAGCATAACATTTCCAAGGTTTGTTATAGCATGTATCAGTACTTTATTTCTCTTTATTGCCAAATAATATTCTATTGTATGGATATACATTTTACTTATCAGCTTATCAGTTGATAGAACTTGGGGTTGTTTCCTCATTTGGGCTGTTTACACAATTTGGATACTACACATAATGCTACCATGAACATTCATGTATAAGTTTTTGTGTGGACATATATTCTCATTCTATATATCTAGGAGTGGAAATGCTAGGTCATATGATAACTCTATGCATAACCTCTTGAGGAATTACCAGGCTGCTTTACAAAGCAGTTATTCCATTTTACAATCCCACCAGAAGTGAACAAGGGATTCTTTCTCCACATCCTTATTATCACAGATATCCTAGTGGGTGTGAAGTGGTAATTCACTGTAGTTTTGAGTTGCATTACCTAATGGCTAATGATGTTGAGCATCTTTTCATATGCTTACTGGACATTTGTACATATTTTTTTGAGAAATGCTTATTCAGATTGGTGGCCTATTTTTTAATTGTCTTTTTATTATTGCATTGCAAGAGTTCTTTATATATTCTACATAAAAGCACCTTATCAGATACATGATTTCCACAAACTCCCATTCTGTGTATTATCTTTTCACTTGCAATGTGAATCTTATCTTCCATTGAATAAGGTAACTCTAACTGTACAAAGTTATCAATATCTCATAAAATTGGCATTTAACGACTTCTCAGTCAGCTCTGGTTAAATATGAGATCTGATCATCATAAACAGCTTAACAATGCCTTGACATTATAAATATACCTTGTATGATATCCTCTGCATTAGTAGCATGAAAATTAAAATCAGAAACACATGAAATATATAAATATAACACTATATCTTTCCACTGTTACACTCAATATTACATATTTCATTTTAGCAAATTACATCTCTACTACAAAATATAAAAGTTAATTCGAATTTTGTTTTATAATGTTGTTTACATCTGTATTCTTCTCATAAAGATATAAATCCATGTCAAGAACTGACATAATCCTGATGACCTAAATTTTACAATGGATATGTTCCCTGTGGCCATCAAAACATATTAGACTGCTTACAGAAAACAACCTCCGTTTAGCATATATTTCTTAGAAATCCACTGACCCTGACACTGCTATCATTGAATTATCTGTAAATCTGTTGTTTTTTTTTAAATTGTTGACTAAGAGCTATAAGGTCTCAACACAGGAGGGACAATTTTCCAGAATGGGGGCGGAAGTCTAATGCAATGTTCTTCCTTTAAATACAATTTACATGACACTAGAGTGAAAGGCACTGCTCTTACTCAAGGGAAAGCTATTTTCCTGATAATTATGAGTCTCAGGAAATTTTTCTTTCAGGCTTCCTTAAACTATTAATTAAGATAAGAGATTAGAAATGCAAGGTACAGAGAAGTCATCTACATCACCCAAAGTTCTTTAATGTAGACAGTAATATTTGTTCACTTTTATCTTTAGGTGGTGAACAGGCAAAATTTATGTTCTATTTCCCTTTAAATAGAAAAATTACTAATTTTGCTCCATACATAATAGAAGAGATGACATTTTACTATCAGCAATTAAGGCCAGGCTCATTGAATCATATTTTCCACACGTCATAAATAAGGAATCTTGGCTCTAGATAGAGTTCATCTAGATCTCAGAAACTCAGAATCTGGTCTAAGTAGTACTGTTCAGACCCTACGGCATCGACTAAATTTTTACTGTGTTGCGTGGTTCCCTATGGCCATCAGAGCATAGTAGGCTGCTTAAAACAACCAACCAAAAACCACAACACCTTGGTCCAGCATATATAATTTTTTAGAAATCTACTTACTCTGTCACTGCTATTATTAAATGTTATCTCACAGTCAGCCTAAAGGTTAAAATGAATGCAGGTAATAAAACCTTTGCAAGGAACCAAAGCAAAGAACAAGAAACACTGAAAAGTTTTGGGAATGAGTAATTAGAGAACTTAACAACAACAAAGCAGATTTAGGACAAAAGGGATCTCTATGATCAGGACCATCCTGAGAATAACTCTTCTGTTTTTAGCCAAATAAATCCTGGAAACTGAAGTTTTATAAGCTGCATCCTTTTTCAACAGTACACTCAACATCATCCAGCAAATGATACATTAACACTAAACAGCTAAACAAGTTAAATAAAGAAGCTGAGGTATGTTTTTAAAAACAAAAACAAACAAAAAAACACCAAAGTCTCTAGAGCGGGAATCTAAATTCTGCCTCTGAACTGTTGGTTGAGACCTAGGCAAGCTACTAATCTTCTTGGTCCTAGAAAACTCATCTGAAATACAGAAACGACCATGGATCTATCCTATAATTATTTTTATATTGGTCAATAGAATAATTATAAAATCCTCAGAGATAAAGTTCTGCATGAGTGCTCAAGAAACAAGTAAATCTATCAAATACTTAGTATACTATACAAGGTCAAGAACTCTACCTTTTATTAGTTAAATCCAAACTTCCTAGAAAAGTGGTTTTCAAAAAAAAAAGTGATATATTTTCTATAACCCAGTAAATTAAACACACAGAGACAAACACAAATAAAATTTTCTTGAAACAATACTAACATATACTACTCTCATGCACTCTGAATTTTTTAAAAATAAGACCCACTAAATTGATCTCACAAGCTACTAACATATTGTCTCCCACAGACTGAAAACTATTAAAGTACCTTCAAAATATCTTCAAAATACATACTTTAAACAGAGAATCAGCCATAATATGTAAAGCCATAGATATAAACCTGCTATTAACATATATTACAATCAGCAATTACCATTGATAGAAAGAAGTCTTAGTGAAATGAACATTACTGGAATCTTGTCCTCAAGCCCTCCATGTGAGGTCTTCAGAGGAAAATACTATACTCTAGGCAATGACCAGCAAAGAAAGGAAGTTTTTGTTCCCAAAATCTAATGCAGAACTCTCACGCACTAGACAGGAATTAATATTAACACCATTTCCCTATGGTAGAGATGGCCTAAGACAAATGCAGGCCACATGTGGAAATATTGGAAGGAAAAACCAATCCAAGGTAAACAAGCCACAGGGGAACAGAGATAATAACAGGACTCTTGCCTCAGTACTGACTGCCATACAGAAGGCAGTGTAGTCCAAAAGGAAAGATGACCAGGGGCTTTTACTACTCTGCCTCATAAAAGAAAGAGGACATCATTGTGATAACCTCTAAAACACAAGGCCCAGAAAATCACTACTGCTCTAACTTTAGGGAGGTAGACAATACCTTGACCTTGACTCCCAATTCAGAAAAAAAGTGGAAGGTGGGGAAGAAATGGAGAAACACTATACTCCTCCAACCGGTCACCATTCACAAAAGTTAAAATAAATCACGTAAGTGCAACCAAAAAGACTAGCCCTCCCACCAGGGGCCAATCTGTTTCTCAGCTCCCTCCACTCCACCTGTGGCTGACTACAAATATAGACCCAGCAAGTCAGTACTAGTTAAAAAATGAAAACACAAATTCTATTAATAGTAGTGATAACAGACTTAAATTTTTAATTTAAAAAAAAAGCAGTTTACATTTTAGTATAAATGGTAGTGCTAGGAGCAGAAAAAACAGGAAACTTTCTATATCATACCTAGCATATTATGGGAGTTGATTAAATTCCAATAATAAAGTGATAACAGGCACTGATGAAAAAAATTTGGAATATACAATTGTGAAGCCAAATGAATCTGTATGAGTTATCCCAGGGCCTTTCCCCTTCTCTTCCCAGGATCTTCTGGGATGCTCCATTCCCACAGCCCTGATTTTTATTCCAGTCACCTCCCCGTTTCCAGAATCTTTCAAAGCCAAATTCATCAAGAGAGTTGTCTCCAAACACAATCCTACCCCATCAATTGAAAGGATTACCCATGATGTTCGTGCTGCCAAATCCAACGGACACTTCACTGTCCACACCTTACTTGGCCTCTGCAATGGCCAACTATCGTTTTTGATTGTCCCATATTAATTTCCCCTGATTGAGTAAAAGCATCTACATTTTGTTTGGAGATCTACGCCTCCCCCATTGATTATGTTCTTGGCGGGACTGCAATTAAGGTGTTCTTTTCTACCTTGGCCAAACTGTTGGACACACGACCCATGCTGAACAAATCAGACACTTTTCCTCAGAATACGAATCCTAAAAGAAGGAACTAAGGACTGAAAACTGCTGCAGCAAGCCATTCATTCCAGTAATAGTTAGCAACCTCCCTGGGGCTACTCATATTCCTGTCTTTTATAAAGCCAGGGCCTTCCGCATTTCCTTTGGTCCTGTGAGCTGCCCACATCCTTGTTATAAATTCCTCTCCTTCTGAAGTAAACTGGTCACCTGCAACTAAAGAGCCATACTAGTATTATCTCTCAGAAGCACTGCCTTCTTCCTCAAACACTATTCTCTGCTTCCAAGATACATGTTCCTTATTTCGCTCCTACCTTGCTGGTCATTTCTCCAGTCTCCTTTGATAACCCCTATATTCCTCCTGCACTCAGCCTCTAAATATTAAAGTTCCTCAGGATAGCACTGAGGACCTCTTTGCTTGCTACACTTTCTTCCTAGTGTGAACTCATCCATTCCTTGGCTTTAAAATGATATAGTCATTAAAATTTTTCTCTGTAGCTTAGATATCTCCCCTGAGCTGCATACTTGTATATACAATTGCATACTCGACATTTCTACCTAACGTTTTAACTTGGTGTCTTAATTTTAAAACGTCCAAAATGAATTCTCTCCCAAGCATGGTTACCATCATTCCCTGCTAGCCCCTCTCACTACAATCCTTTACTCAAGGACCACTCTTTAGTAGTAATCACGCCATGTAGGAGTAATTTATATTACTTTCTTTCCTTTGCTCCCAATATTCAATCCAGTTACAAGTCCTATTGATTCTATCTCCAAAAGAGGAAATATAGCAAATCCACCTATTTCTTTCTACTGCCACCACTCTACTTCAGGTCACCATCAACTCTTGCCTTAAAGTACTGTTACTGCCTACTAATTGGCTCCCTGCTTCTACCAGTGTCACTCTCCATTCTATTCTCTTCACAGCAGTAAATATCATCTTAAAATGTGAATCCTATTAAATTACTTCCCTGCTTGAAACTGTTCTCTAGGCTTTTCAATGCATCTAGAAAAAAATTCAAACTCCTTATCCTGGCCTATAAGAACCTATGTGAGCTATTCCTGCCTCTCCATCCACACTCCAGAGTCACCCTCCCTTATTTGCTCACCAAGCTCCAGACAGATGAATCTCCCTTAATTCCCTGAACACATTAAACTCTGTCCTATATTAGAGATTTGCACGACATTTCCTCTATATGGAATGCCTTCATCCCAATCTTCCATTGGTTAGCTCTTTTTTTTTATTATTCTTCAGAGCTCAGTTTAACTATTAACTCATTTAGAAAGGCTTTCCCTGATTCCTTATCCAAAGAAAGTTCCCCATACCCTCACCTTTATTTTCTCCCTACTGTCTTCATCATAGCACTTATCAGAATTTCTAATCCTTTCATTTGTCTTTATATAGTATTCATTTTTTGTCTTGCCTCCCCCTAAATTGTAAGCTCCACAGACAAGGGCAAGAACTAGTCTTATGCACTACTGTATCTTATGTACATAAAGCATAAGGAACTTAATGGGCTTCTAATTCAAGATTCCATGTAAGCACCTAGTGTGTACTGAATAGCTGTATATGAATGAATGACATCATAAATGACACTCAAATGTCTCTATTCCTGAGAATTCCTCTATTCCTGACTTCTCTTCTGAACTCCAATCTTTCATTTCTAACTGCTTGCTAGTACCTCTACATGGATATCCAACAACCCCTCAAATCTAACAATATCCAAAATCTAGATATCATCTCCCCCACCAACCCTGTTTTTCTTCTATTACCCATTTCAATTATTGCCCAATCTTCCTCTCCCTCAGTTGCAAATTCTAGGTCTTTAACAATTTCCTCCATATTTAGATAATCCCAGAGGTCTGATTCCCCCAAATTTATTTTTATTGTAATATCCTACTTAGGTCTCTCATTCTCTTTCAACAACACTATTAGAATAGGCTTCTAACTGGCCACGCTGCCATTAAAATTCCCCTTTCCAATCCATCTTTCCAAAATACAGAAATGCTTATATTACGTCCCTTACTCAAAGTCCACTGCCTCAGAATACTAGTGAAATTCCTAAGCATGACATTTTAAATATTCTACATGTCCCCAAATACCATTCTAGTTGCAGCATCCACTATATTCCTCAATGAACTCTCTACTCCAGCCCACATTTGACTGGCTATTAAGTGAACACACCAACCCATGTCAGTGCTCAAGGTCTTTGCTTGGAATAGTTCTTCAATCAGTAACAAACACCCCCAAACCAGTTCTGATTTTGTGAAATCCTTTAAAATCCAACTCAAATGCCAACTCCTCTATGAAGACTCTCTTCTGATCTTTTCCCTCCAGTCAGAATAAATCTGTCCTGACCTTGGTGTTTTCACAACACAGTTATTTCATCCCCCTTTGGGTGTTCACTGTTTACATGAAAATTTTTCTCACTGGTTAGGTTTGTTGAATTTACTCACCCTTCTTCCATTAACCTATAGCACAATGCTGTGCACAAAGTAAGCATTCAGGAAATATTTGAATAGGTAAACCCCTTAGTTTACAGAGAAAAAGCCAAAAGCTACAGATTAAGTAACTTGTCAAAAATTAGACTTCAGTTTAATGCAACTTTAAAAACTAGAACCTAAACCTTGACTGCTAGTTCAGTTGACTTTTACTGTCTGCACTAAGGTAACATAGAGTGGATTTTCTTTCCTTCATAACAAAATGTCCCTGACTTTATTTCAAAATGTTGCTTTTATTCTCTGCAAATATGCTGTGTTGACCCTTTGCCAAAGTGAGGAAGAAGTACAAACTCTGAGTTCCTAAACCCTTAATGACATTGAACTTCAAATGGTGCCTAAATGCATTTTGGAGCCTCGTGAACAAGTGAGGAAAACTTTAATGAACTAACTGAATTCTTTTCCCTGAAGAAACTTTCAGAGAATTCAACCTGCTCAACGCATCCACAGCCCAAACCCCGCCCTGAAATGACAGTCGAAGAAGGAGAAACCGGCAGCCCAGCCTCTCCGAGTCCGCAGCCTTCCTTCTTCTAGACCCAGAAAGTAAGTGGACACAGGAAAGAAGAGGGCAGCCCCGGGATGACATATCCAGGGCGGAATCCGCTTGGCATCCTCTTTCCCCCATTACCACGGCCTCGGTGTAAGGCCTCAAGGTCCGCGGCCAGGCCCCGGCTGCGGGTGCAGTCTGGGAGCCCCCGCCCCAGGGATTCGCTGACTCCGGCTTCCTCAGGGCGTTCTTGTCCCCATGCTCCGGCCCCAAAACCAAGCAAAGGAGCCGAGACATCGGCCCCCAACCCAGCGAGGGTGTAAGGGTCGCAGCCGTGGGGCTTCGGCCCCACCGCCCCCGGGCCCGCCAGATCCCGGAGGGGCGTCCGAGGGGGGCGGTTTCCCTGCCCTATCCGGGGGGGTGAACTCGACCCGAGCCCCTGAAAAGCCAAAACCGGCTCCCACCCTCTCGGGGACCCCCTAGCCTGGCGCTACGGTCTGGCCCTCCCCGGAGCTCACCTTCCCGTCCGGGGCAGCCGTCCGTCCGTCAGTCGGTCCCGAATTCCGTCCGCACATCGCGTCTTCCGGCTCCTGCCGGAAGCAGCCCGAGCGCGGGACAGGAAGTTTGGCCGCCCCCACCCGTCGCGCGCACCCACTTTCTCGCCTCCGGGCGGTTTGGGGCCCCCGCGAGGGGGGTTCTCCCCGAAGGGGGGCCCCTCGGACCGGGCCGGCGGCGCCGAGCTCCGCCCCGGGGCGGAGGCAGCCGCGGTCTCCTGCCCCCCCCCCCACTGCTCCTCTCTCCCCTTCGGGCTCCGTGGTCTGCGATGCCCGGACTAGCGGGGTCAGGTCATCCCAGCCGTGACGTCACTGCTTCCTTGCAGCGCGCCCGGGGAGTTTTTCCCTGTCGGCTGAGGTCAATACTCCTTACGAGGGAGGTAGGCGGGAAGGGTCCCTCTCCACGTGGATCGGCGTGCTCGGTGATGAGGCCCTCGAAGCGTCGCTGCCCGAACAGGGAACTTGCAGAACCTGAACCTGCATTGTCCGCGGTGCCGGAGGAGGAGACTGGGCAGAACTTGTTCGGAATACGAAATCCCTGGAGTCTGGGTTCCTTATAACTGCATGTAAGGAGCTCTCGGCCGTCCTGACTCGGGGCCTAGAACGTGAATTCCAGGCTGGACGCCACCACTTGTTGAACTTTATGAATCCGACTGACTTCTTGAAATTACTAGTTGTTTGTTTGTTTGTTTGTTTGTTTGTTTTAACCGCTGCCTGCTGAAGGATGAGGGGCTCAACGAAGACAGTGGCAGTGGAGTTCTCTCAGGAAGGAGTTCTGTACGAAAGGCATTTTCGAGATCAAAGACCAGCCTTGACGACAGGTGTATTAACGGGTGAGAGAGTAGTTGGGTACACAAACGATGGTGATTTAAAACGCAAAAGAGAAACACGGTTCAGGGGGAATTAATTCCTCTTCAGGTAAAGCAAATTTAGCTATCCCAGATGCAAAGGAGATATTTACTTAGAGGTAAAGGTCTGGAGCTTAAGTTAGAGGTCAAAAATAGAGATGTAGATGTGAGAGTTATCAATGAGCAAAGGTGAAGCCCTCTCTGGAAATGAAACGGTTCAGGAAAAGTATAAAACAAGAAAGAAGAGAAGCCATTCAAGTCAACTGGAGTGATTGATTACTAACACAATTTGAATCTACTTTTTGCAGATATTGCCAACAAAAATATATTGCATGAACACACTATATATGCCTTACTATTGAATTGTATACTTGCAACTTACTGTATTTTGTTAACAAATTTCACCATAATAAATTTTTTTAAGTATATTGCAGTGTGTAAACAGGTGATCACAAACCAGCACAACACTCAGAACAATATCCTCAATTTTACTGTTCCCTCACCCCAGCTTTATTGATATATAATAGACAATTAGTTGCTCATATTTACATTGTATAATTCAATGAATTTTTTTTCAACTATAGTTAGCAAACAATAATATACCAGTTTCAGTTGTACAACCTAGTATTCAGAGATCCACATAACTCACAAAGTGATCACCCCACTAAATCTAGTATTCCTCTTCCCCCTTAAATATTAATTACATTATTAACCCTCTTCGCCATACAACACTCTACATCTCCATGTCTATTCTGTAACTATTTGTACATCTTAATCCCTTTGCCTTTTTCTCACTCCCCCTCCCGTCTAGTAGCCCTCAAAGTATTCTCTGTATGAGTTTATTACTGCTTTTGTTGTTATTTGTTTTTTAGATTCCACATGTACGTGAAATCATGTGATATTTGTCTGTATCCTTTATATTCAGCACAATACCCTCTAGATCCACAATTTTATTGTTTTAAAGTGTTGATTACAATTAAAAACAAACTCTATTTAGAGGTACATTAGCCAGTCTTGCACATTCATATTTATAACTACTTGTTAATTTCTCCAGTCAGTCCTGTCATTTTCTGAAGCTGTCTTGTTTAAATCTTGTTAAGCACCTAAAACTCCAAGTATATTTATATATCTATTTGCCATTGAAAAATTTACTATTTGACAATATGTACCTGCTAACCTAAAATAAACATGCTTTTATCAATAAATATTAGAGCTTTTAGGCTATACAGTAAACTACTTGGCAGAACATGAACAGATCATCTCCTGTAGTAAATCTAGTCTTTCCAGAAGTTTATTCTGGAATGCAGACTATCTGCTTTCCAGTGTTGCCTCCTGTCATCACAGACTGCAATGCAGCTGGAAAAACAAACAAACAAAAAAAAAACTAGGTTATCTGAAAACAGAAATGTCACTATCATATATTTTTATCAGTAGGTCAGACACAATTTGATTTACTTCAGTTATTCTAATATTAAGTATTGAAGGAAATGGCATGAAAATAACTCCAGTAAAACACAAAGTTACAGGACAACTCAATTAAAATCTTAAAAAATTGTTTTTACCCAAATTAGAAATGTTTAATTGGTATTCACATCAAAATCTGTCTATTGAAGACTAGAGAAAAAATACCAGCAAAAATATTTGAATAACAGTTAAAAATATTAAATATAACATT
Organism: Cynopterus sphinx; assembly: GCA_030015415.1. NCBI lineage: Eukaryota > Metazoa > Chordata > Mammalia > Chiroptera > Pteropodidae > Cynopterus > Cynopterus sphinx. The sequence continues at coordinate 134,117,398 of CM057384.1, forward strand.
TTACAAAGTGAAATACACATCTGTTATGCCAGAAAAATAAGTAAAATTTATATTTCTGTTTAGTAAATGTTAACAAAATTAATTTTTTTGAAAAAGAAAATAAATCTGCTTAATATAATTTGATGATCCCTTAAAGCCATTCAATCAATCTGAAAAAGTTACCTAAAGTCTAGCTAAATGATTTTCATGATTCTTACTTTTTTCACAAGCTGTTTACAAAAACACTTTATGATTTGAAATGTGAAAACAATATCTCTTAAATACCACTAAGTTTAACTTTCATGGAGTTTGATTAAGATATTTAAGTAAAACTATAAGACTGTTTTACAGGAAAGAAAGAATTTCAAAAGAAAAAAACTAAAGTAGAATTAAAAGAAAAAAGATTATTTGTGCTGAGGACATATATATATATAGTAAATAAATCTACATTCATCTTACCTCCCATGTTTTCCAATCCATTTATCATAGTTTCTTTGATTTGTAAATCAAAATAACTATATTTAGTATCTTAGACTTCAAAGTTTCTCCTTACTAGTTTCCATTTTTGTAAAAAAAAACAGCAATACTTCTTAGCACTTTCAGTCTAAAAATATTCTTCATTTCATGTAGGTAGCCCAGAAAGGTTTCCTATCAACTGATTTTTAAAAATAAAATCCTATCTTCCCTTTGTCTAATCTTCACTGGGTAACAGCACAAGCTATACATCCTCCTTTCAAAAAACAAAGTATATAAGCACACACACATATTACTTTTCCTATCACTTGTAGGTTTCCAGAGCATGCTAGGTCAGAGGCTCTGAGCCCCAGATTAATAACTCCTAATTTTCAACCAATGACCAAGAGATATATCAGAATGTCCAGGGAGGGCAGGAAAGAAGTATGGTACTGGAGAGGTAGGGGTAATACTAGGAAGTATTTATAAGACTTTCGAGAAAGGACAGCTTCTAACATATAGTAGCATTCCAATCTGGGGGACAACCCTATTGATTTTACAATCTAAGAAAGGTAAAGGTTAATAAAATTTTAGATAAAGGGAATAATAAGAGAGTTTCTCAAATAGAAGGTTATGCTCACCTAGGAAGTAAAGTTAATTTACAATATTTAGTACACTTTTCTTTTGTAGAAATTTTTATTATGAAACTAGTACATTTGCTATAATAAATTCAAATAATACAAAAGTTTATCAAATTGCAGGAAAAATAATATTGATAAAGAATAGAAACAAATTCTACCTTTAGCTTTCCTTCTTTAAACCACTGACTCAGCTGTAGAGTACTAGACTCAAATTTGTCCTTAAAATTTAACAACAGAAATCTTTCTCTGTAGTGGGAAAGAAAAGAATAATGATCAGAGACTAGTGAGGGAGTAAAAGCATCCAAAATCAAATCATTCCAGAATTCTAATATCTGTTAATTTTTCAAACACTAGAACTTAATCACACAGAATCTGTTCAAATACAGTTTTAGGTTTGGTTACAAGTATAAGTGCAGTGCACTTCTACTGTTTTGTCTGCCTAGCATCTATGTAATAGCACTGTGGTAATGACACTGTGATTTTACTTTGTGGGTAACATCCTTTCCCTATCCTCATGTGACCAAACCCAGGCCAGTCTGAGCCAATAAGCATCAGCTTTGCGACTTGATAAAACTGCAGAAGAGAGCTGTTCTCTTTTGGCTCGGATTGCTAACCTAGTAAAATATAATTTAAGAGATAACGAGTCATCCTCTTGCTACTACCGCAAGAGGAGAGCCTGCAAGGGAGCAGAGCCAACCCAGAAGGAAGCACAGCCCAGAGGTGGAGAACAACTGAGTCATGGCAGCATTATGCAAACTCCATATCCAGCCAAATCTAAGCTAGTACTGTACTAGTATTGTACTTCTCAGATACGTGAGCCAAAAAATTTCCTGTGCACTTAAGCCAATGTGATTGACTTCCTATCATTTGCAAAAAAAAGGAGTTGCAAAAGACTGATAGAAAAGCTGCATTTTTTAAAGTTTTCTGCCAGGGAAGGTAGTTAACCCAACCAAAACCTAATAATTTAACTGACTCAAAATGGATATTTTCAAGTTTTATTTAATAATAAAGACTTATACATGAAGAACAATATATTTCAAATAATCTATGATCTTTAAACCTCTTGAATCTGGTAATAAGGAGAAAGGGCAGAACACACTTTGTGATGTTTCTTTCTTTCAGGATTATTTCTACAGCAGGGGGTAGTGGAGTATAAGGCACATCTTGTTCTGAGAAATTTGACCACACATGATGATGTGGCTATTCTGAAACATCTGTTCAGAGAAAATTGATGATTATACCCTGAGATATATGCCTTTCCTATATGTATGATTTTACAGCTGTCTCAAAGAAAGCCTCCACTGTATTTAATCCGTTAGTGTCAATTAATTTTGTTTTAAATTTACTCGTTATATGTTTAAGAATCTTAATTTGCTGGAAAATAAGTCCACTCCAAAGGAACATAGTGGTAAATGAGAGTTTGGTAATCAGCAAAAGAATGACATTAGCTGTCATTGTTGCTACTTTCATCAGTAGTAGTAAAGTATTTCTTTGGATTTAAATAATTTAACTTTGACTGCAAATAATTTTACATATAGTAAAGGACAATGTAGTGTTAATTGTTAATAGCTGATGTTGATATTTATATCATTGTCAATAAAAAGATGTTAAAACCTGCAATCTATGAAAATCTACTCCCTACCCAAAGTCAGGGGCCATGACTAGAGTTGATTGATGATGAGTTAGGAGTCCAAACTTGTACAACCTAATTTTTTGCAAAAATAAATTACAGGTGAAAAATATAATATTGCTAGCAAAAAACTGAAATTGCTGCTCACAGTGCAAATCTGCAAGCAGACAGAAGTAGATATATCAGCAAGCTCTTCTGTATCAATTACAGTACTTATCATCAAATTATTTTTCACAGTAAACCCTACAATTTTATAAAGTTTTTTTCTCTCTCAGTGTCAAGTAAAGCAATATCACATCAAATAAAAGGGAGTATTCAAATTTATAACAAACCACCTAACAACCTGACTTATCACTGCATCACTGATGTCACCACCAATATTGTCAAAGTAAACATCTACTCCAGCTGGGCATAATTCACGGAGCTGTTCTGCCACATTCCCATTTTTATAATTAATTGCATCATTGAAGCCCAGTTCTGAGGTCAAAAGGAGGCACTTCTTATATGTTCCACAAATTCCCACCACTCTGGAACAGGCCCATCAAATGGCCAATCCAGGAGGGAATTTTTTGAAAATTAAACAGCTTTCTATAGTTACATTTAAATTTTAAAATGTGAAAGCATAGAAGACATTACAAGTATATGAAAATATTCATCACAATTTAGGTTAAACTACAGGGCTTTCAGCTAAAAGTAATTTGAAACAGAACAAATACAATATCATTCTTAAAAGCATTAAGACTGAACAAAATTAACTTAGTTTGAATGTAAAATTTCACCATTTAAAGCTGATTTTGTAAAAGAAATAGTCGGGCTGAAAACATCACTAACTTGCAATTCCATATTTTTCAGTGGTTAGATCTTGAGACTATTATGTATGCTAAGTGAAATAAGTCAGATGGAAAAAGAGAAGAACCACGTGTTTTCACTCATATGTGGGGTACAAAACAAAAAGCAACAAATAAATAAACAAAATGAGCAAACAAAAAATTCATAGATACAAACAAAGGAATGGTGGTTACTAGAGGGAAAGGGAAGGTTGGGGGAGGACAACCAGAGTAAAGGGGGTCAAAGGAGACTAAACCAGGTTGTGAGCACACAATAGATTACATAAATGTCATATTATAAAGTTGTACACTTGAAATTTATATAAATGTTATTAACCAGTGTCACCCCAATAAATTTCATTAAAAAAAATTTTTTTAATATTTTTCAGGCCTGTAACTAAAATTGCTACTAAGATAAAATGTTTTGTTTTAATGGTTTCATACTATAAAGGCTATCATTTTTATAAAAAAACAAAGCACTTTATAAAACTTTGTCATAGTATTTACTTTACTGTATTTCTAGAATCCAATAAGTGCTTCTTTATTTGAAATTTTTTTTTTATATAAGATGAGTTTGTTTTTTTTAATGCATGGATGCCAGACAGGTACTCTGATTTTCTTTCTTATATTGTTGAGTGGAGCAGTGCTCCAGCATTTACCATGTCTATTTTTGATTAATAGGAAAAAGATACAAAAATCTACAACATTTTTCATGTTGTTATAAGGAGAGTCTAAGCAAGTAATAAACTCATTTCTACCAGAAATCTGTAGAATCATATTATAAATTTGTTCAATTTTGTATTTTAAATTATATCCATGTATCCAGAGATTCAATTATGACTACTTTTTTAGAAAATCAAATAATGCTCAGAAAGTTTACCTGCCCAGCCAAGGATCCACATAACCAGCAGCCCTACTAGCAACCATTGTCTGATTAACTCCAGCAGTTATGTGACCTTTTTCCTGTATCCCAATTAAGGATGTCAAACCAGACAAACCTATAGCTCCAAGAAAATATGAAAGGTGTCCATCTTCAAGTTGCCAGTCTACCTAAAATGAAATGCACACCTTTTAAAAATAATAGTAGGAATTTCTGTTTTTATTTTTAATTTATTTATTTTAATTAGTTTCAAGTGTACAGTACATTGGTTAGACATCTATATAGTTCATAAAACGATCCCCCCAATTGCTCCCTCCCTCCCCTGACCCTCCACCTAGCCAGCGTATTAATGCTAACTGCATTCTCTATGCTGTTCTTCCCATCCCCGTGACCATCCATTACCTACTAATTTGTACTTCTTTAACTCTTCACCCCATTCTCCCAGCCCCCCCAGTACCCCCTCACCTTTGTCTGTCACCAAATTGTCCACTCTATTTGTGAGTCTGTTTTTGATTAGTTTGTTCTTTTTATTCCTCAGATTCCACATATAAGTGCAATCATATAGTGTTTCTCTTTTTCTGTCCAACTTAAATGCCTTCTAGGTCCATTCAAGCAATATCTTTTTCTATCTCCTTCATTTTCATATGTAGGGATCTTGTTTTCTTATCCTTTCACCACTCTATCTTTTGGTTGGAACACTTAATTCTTTTCCATTTGAGGTACTTATTGATAGGAATGTAGTTGTTACCATTCTTTATTCCTGTTTTTGATAGATGCCTTTTCTTCTTAAAGAAGCCCCGCTAACATTTCCTGTAATCTGGGCTTGATGTTAATAAATTCCCTCAGCTTATTTTGTCGGGGAAGCTCTTTATCTGTCTTTCAACTCTAAATGATAGCTTTGCAGGATAAAGTATTCTTGGTTGTAGATCCTGGGTCTTTATCCTGCCGAATATTTTTTGCCAAGCCCTTCTGTCCTGCATAGTTTCTTTTGAGAAATCAACTGCCAGTCTTATGGGTTTTCCCTTATGAGTAACTATCTGTTTTTCTCACGCTACTTTTAATATCCTTTCCTTGTATTTAACCTTTTGCATTTTAATTATGATTTGTCTTGGTATGGACCTCTTCGGATCCCTGATATTTGGAATTCTCTGAGCTTCCTGGGGTTTTATGTCCATTTCCTTGACCAGGTTAGGGAAGTTCTCCATCATTATTTCTTCAAACAGCTGTTCAACATCTTGATTTTCTTCAGTTATGCCCATCAGATGGATATTTGGACCCTTAATAGTGTCCCATATGCTCCTTAAATTCTTTTTATAGTCCTGGCATCTTATTTTTTGCTGTTCTGATGGAGTGTCCTTGGCTTTCCTATCTTTTAGAAAGGGCATTTGATCCTTTTCTTTATTCACTTTGTTCATTCCATTTAATATACTTTTCATCTTAGAAAATGTGTTCTTCATTTCAGATTGGTTCCCTTTTATAATTTCTATTTCCATTTTAATGTTTTTTTATCTCTTTATTGAAGTTCTCACTGAATTTATCTACACTTCCCAAAAGTTCACTGAGCATCTTTATAACCAGTGCTTTGAACTGTGTGTCTGTTATATTATTTGACTTCATTATATCTCGATCTCTGTTCTGTTCTCTCATATGGTTTCTGCTTCTTTTTCTTCCCATTTTTGCTGTGTCTATTTCTGTGTCTATTTCTATGTACTAAGCAAAAGCTCCTAAGTCTCTTAGTCTTATTAGTGTGGATTTGTGAAGTGGGTGTCCAGTGGCACAGTCTTGACAGGGGTTCAGCTGCAGGCCAAATTTAGCTCAAGCCTCTGCCCCTCTGGAGCCACCTGTTAAGATTCAGCAAGCAATCCACAGATGCTGTGCTTATAGGTACCTCAAAATGCCACATCAGAAACTGAGGCCAGCTACCTTCAGTGTGAGTCTAGGCACTGCTTAGCAAGGAGCACCAAGACAAGCTGCTATAGACTGAATTGTGTCCTTCTGTGGATGAAAAAGAGGTTCTATAGAAAGTAACCTCATAGGTGATGTGGTCATAAATTCCTCACCAGGTAGGTCATGGTGGGTAGTAAAACCCCTGGCATGTAACTTCTTTAGTAAGAGGTTTATCTTTGTTTTAAGCATACCCTGTCCACTGTTCTTGTGCACTGAGGTTAACACACCTTTGAAATAAGCATAACCACTCTCAAGAGAGCACATAATCTTGTTAACTATCCTGTAATCTAATCTTTGCTTTGCTTTTTCCCCTCCTTAATTTCAAAATGCATAAAAGAAACTGCAAAACTGAAATTCTCTGGAGCATTTGAGATCTTGCTTCCCAGCAACTGTCATCAGTTTGACTCATATTCTTATAAAAATCCTCTACAGGTTTCAATATTTCCTACATGGACACTCCTAAAATTCATATCTTGAAGACTAACTTTTATGTGATTATTCTTGAAGATAGGGCCTTTAAGGAGATAATTAAGGTTAAATGAGGTCTTAAGGGTGGGGACCTAATCCGAAAGGATTATATGTATAAAGGATTATATGTTTTTATAAAAAGAGGAGGAGACAGCAGAGATCACTTTCTCTGCACATGTACAGAGGAAAGACTGAATGTCATGTAAGGACACAGCGCGAAGGCAGCCATCTGCAAGCCAGGAAGAGAGGCTTCACCAGAAACCAAATTTTCTAGCACCTTGATCTCCGACTTCTAGCCACCAGAGCTGTGAGAAAATATATTTCTGTTGTTTAAGCCACTCAGCGGTACAAGCAGACTAATAACCCAATATAGTTCCTAGAACTACAGTAAACCATTCTTTAGTCTCGTTAAAATTCTATAATTCAGTTGTATAAAGTAAAAAACAACTGAATATCATTTCTCTTTATAGTAAAAACAAAATAAAACTTTTAAAATAAAATTTCCACATGAAACACAAAATATTCTTTCTTGTCAGTGCCCCAAGTATGTCAAAAGAGAGGAAGGACTTACGAGGAAAACAGTAGGCACAGTTGGGAGGTTTTTAAATCTAAGCAGTTCTAAAGTAAACATTTATCTATGAAAAAAAACCTCAACTACAACTCTAACAGTTGTTGTACTCATGCTTAAAATGTACCATAAAAATGTAAAGATGATTCAATTTCTTCTAGCTTAATTGGAAAATAAAATGAAGTCTCTCTCAACTTTTTAGCATTTTATGTTTATATGTTTACCAGGCCCTATTAGTAATTAATTATACTGCTCTAACATCTTCTGTGTCTGTTTTTTTATCTGTAGAGTTAGGGAGAATTGAAAAAAAATAATATAGAAAGACTTCCTACCATAATATTTTTATAATAACTTTTTAAGGAATTGAACAACTTCCATAAAAATGTAGGAAACCCCCAAAAGTAATCAAGATTCACTACCTTAATTTGATTTGTAGTTTAAATGCCACAAAGAAATAAAATGGAATAAAAAGAAATAAAAAGTTTGTATTTGGTAATTTTAAATGGCTATCAGTTAAATCTGGTGTGTAGATAAAGGTAATGAAGAATTAAGTCTACAATACACAGAAAAGTCTACAGTACACAGAGATATTTCATGTAGGTAATATTTGTTAGTAAAGCCAAGATAAAACAGAGTGAATTAAGTTTGTGTTTGGAAATTTCATATTTTCTTCCCTTCTGAACTCCTCTTTCTCATTTCTAATACCTATCCCAAAGCCCTTTTAAGCTCTCCCAATTGCTCAGTTTCCCATAGAAGACAGAAACTGCTGAATATTTCTTTTTCACTTCCTGCTAAGAAACTTCTAGCTAAATTTATTTTACTACTACTATTAAATATATTTTACTAGTACTACAAATGATTGCATAACATCCCATGTCATTTGTATCTTAACAGCCACCTTTAATTATAAAAATGTGTAATAAAAAATACTAACATTTTATAAATCCTTTACAAAACCTTAGTATCATTGGTCATAACATTTAATTTTCATATTCATTGTAAGATAGCTATTATTTTCATTTTGCACATGAGGAAACTGGGGTTCAGAGACATAAAGTAATTTCCTTGATGACATATATTAGGTTAAATTACATGAAGCTGCCAGTTTTTATAGGTCAAAACAGACTAATATTTGTCATCAGCCTAACAGAAAGTGAACTCAGGATTTCTGACACAAGATAGAATTTCAAGCACAAACCAAAGGAATTAAGTTAAGTGACAATTTCTCAGGAAACTTTAAGCATACAACCATAAGAGGCCTTAGAGCTTTTAATATAAAATCTATTTTGGTGCTTATAGCTCAGGTTTTATTTTATACATATAAAATTTGGGAAATAAATTAAATGTGAAAAATAACACCTTTCACTGGTAATCTAAGAACTGTCAAAGTTACAGATAACAGTAGAAAAGAAACAAAGCCTTTCTACATTTTACAGCTATCTAAAAGAAAATATATACTTTTATGTTTTTCTTGATGACAAACAGAAGTGAATGGCAAATGCACAAAGTAAGAATTACAGGGGGAAAAATCAGATACTCTATGTTATACATTACCTTTTCAAGGCTATTTTCATCCAGAATAATCTTGGTTTGCCAGGGCCAACAAAAAGAAGTCACAAAACTGCCTTTAGTAAAATTTGTGTATTTGCTTTCTTCTATAATCTCAATACTTCTACCATCAACCACTTGAAACAGCTGCCAGGGTGTCATATAATAAGCCTCAGTGTCTTCCTTCATTCTTCAATGCTAAAAAAAAGACACATTGATTAGAATAATTCTGCCTGATAATACTGAACCAGTTTACTAATTTAGCCAGTAACTAAAAGATATATAATAAGTAATGTTAAGTAAAGTATTAATCACATAACAATTATCTTCATTTCCCTCTTTCTTTCAGTTATTTTTTATCTTGGAAAAAATGTACCTTTCTAACAAGAAGTGTAATTAAAAAGGAATTTAAGAAAGTTCTAAAGTTAGATTGTGGTGATAGTTCCACAATTTTGTGAATAGACTAAAAACCACTGAATTGAACATTTAAATGTGTAAATTGTATGATATATAAATAAGCTGTTAAAAATTTTAAACAATTAAAGAAATTTAAGTAATATTGCATATATTACACTAGGAAGAATAATACAAAATACTATGCCAATAGTTTTGATGGATCATAGCAAATCAGATACACTTACATATTGCTGATAATATTACAGAAAACAAACTAGTAACATATAAGACCACAATAGCACTCATTTCTTTTGGCCTATTCTACTTCCCCTATAGAAATAAAACAAAAAGAAATGGAACTTTTAATACAGTTGTTTATCACAATCTCATCTGAACTCCTCTTCCTCATTTTAATACCTAGTCCCAAGGCATTTTTAAGCTCCTCCAACTGTTCAATTTCCCACGATAGCACAATCATAGGGAAAACTTCGACTAAGCACCACATCACACCTCTAACCTCAGGTGGATGTTCTCTGTATTTCACAAAGACAAAATGCCACAGTCGCACCACACCCTTCCACGGGACTAAGGCTGAAGACTTCCTGTGTATTCAAGGCTTTCTTCCTGTGGTTCACTCTTGTTTCTCTAGTGAAGCCAAGGTGTAGAGGCCTACAGTATGGTCCAGAAGATAGAAAGGAGATCAAAAAGATGGAAGGTTGTTTAATTAAGGGGCCCCATGTGGTTTAGTTCAGTTCACCAGAGGAAAAGGCCAAAGAGGAAATTGAGGCAGAAGCTTCTGTGGGAATACGCTATGCTTCTGCTTGTGTGCCTTCCCATGTATTCTAGGAAGCTGGTGCAGCAACCATGGTTACTGGCCAGACCAAGGACCTGACTCTTAAACAAGGCTAAGAAGAAAAGTGGAATAAGTAAATTCCCTATAGGTAAGCAAATGATGTCGACAAAATAGAATGTTCTATAACTACCAAAATAATTATACTTGGACTAGTTTTTCGTATGAAGATATTTACATAAAACCACTTAAATAATCAAAATAGTGTATATACATTAAATGTAATCATGTAAAATGTATACTCATGGTAATTAAAATTAGCTATGAATTTGGAATAATATAAAATTTCAATGGTTTAATTAAAATTTAATGTTCATTAGATTCCTTTTTTTCCTTTTAAAGTTATGGTTTTTTTATTTTTATTTTAGAGCAATGTCTAGTGAAGGCAAGTGATTACTACAATTCCCAAGTGGACAGGCACATCATACCATTCAGGGCCACATGGGGAAAGAAATTATTTTCTTCCTTTCTTAATACTTAATAAGCACCATGCTAGTCACTTGAGATACAGTGATAAATAAGACCTTTGTTTTCATAAGTTTACTTTTCATCAGGGAAGACAGGTCTCTAATAACTACACAAATATGTATTAATTACAATTGGGGTAAATGCTGAAGGTCAAGATACTGTTTTGAGAATATGTAACAGAAAGGACTATTCTGATGGTTTAGGATGATTTAACCAAAGCAAATCTCTTTAAAGCAGGCTTTTAGGGAATAACAGGGGTTATTTCCAGGTAAAGAGAAAAAGGTGAGAGGAAGCTTTTAGAAGCATGTATGAAGCTTTGTTTTAATTTGTACCTGGGATTTTGTTCTAATCAAGTATGGTAAGATAACAGACACAAAGATAGATAATTGCCTTGAAGGAAGAGTTTATTATTTATAATTCCCAAATGAAGGGGCACATCATATGCAGGGCCACATGGCGAAGTAAGTTATTCAGGAGGCAAAAGCATCAAGAGGAAAGCATGACTCCGAGTCTTTATTGTGGTTTCTGAGAAAAGGAATGCACAAGGCAGGGTAGGCAAGCTTGAGAAATTTAGGATTAAATAGTTTGAATAATTTCAGTGGGCTCTGGCTTACAGGGGTGGTTTCTAGTTGCCTCATACTGGCCCTGTGGTTTAGGGCAGAGAAAATATCTGGGTGGTATGTGAGAGTTGGAGGAAGGAGGTGGTTGGAGTTATGGGTTTTAGTTTGATTGATTTACGTATGAAAGGTATGTCCCAGGCAAGTTGTTTATTATCTCTAAAAATTAGCTAACCCTGGGAAAGGCAGTCTCTCCAGGATTAACTAAGCTCTTAAGGTATGAAAACATCATAAAATACAAAAAATAAGAAGCACGATTAATACAAGGCATGAGCAAAAATGGGCACTGGTGTGTTATAAAAGAAAGAGGCCCAGAAGCAAGCAAGAAGAAGGCAAGTATATGTTTAGAAACAGGAATTCAGAAAGGGATTATAACTTGCCTATTTGATGCCAAAATCAGGTAAACACATCACCAGAAAAGGATAGTAGCAAACCAAATTCAGCAACATATCAAAGGAATTGCACTCCAGGAATCTCACAAACAAGAATTTATTCCAAGGATGTAAGATTGATTTACCATCTGAAAAATCAATTAATATAATAAATCATATTGATGGATTAAAAAACAAAAATCGCATGATTATCTCAAAAGGAGCAGAAAAAGCATATGCCAAAATCCAAAACCCCTTCTTGAGGGAAGGGGTAATGGGGATTTTATTGTTTAACAGACACAGAATTTCTGTTCCGGATGATGAAGTTCTGGAAGTGAGAAATGTTAATGGCTGTACAATACTGTGTGTTCTTTATGCAACTGAATTTACACTTAAAAATAGTTAAAATGATGTATTTTATTATATATCTATATATATATATTTTTTTTTACCACAATAAAATAGAAAACACCCTTCTTGATAAAAGCAGTCAGTAAACTAGGAATAGGAAGAAATTTCCTTAACCTCATAAAACTGACAAAATCTAAGCTACAAAAATCCCACAGCTAACATCATATGTAATGGTGAAAGAGAGAATGCTTTCTCCCCAAGATCAGAAACAAGACAAAGATGTCCACTGTAGTCACTTCTATATAACTGTGCTGAATGAAGGTTCTAGTGAGGGCAAGAAAATGAAATAAAAGGTATCCATATAGGAAAGTAAGAAATAAAACTGCTTCTGTTTATAAAATCTAAGTCCATGTGCCTGATGGCTTCTCAGCTGCAGTCCTAGGCCATACATACTTTTTCAATAAATATCTTTTATCTAGAAGTAGCATAAGTGAGTCTGTTCCTTTCAAAAAGTGACCAACAAGAACAAAAGTCTTGTACAGAGCCTGCCCTGTAAACTGGATCAATCTGAGAGAATTTCCAATCCTAATTTACTATCTTCAAGTTTCACTTACTATCGGGAAGTGATCTGGACATTTGGAAGAACCTGACTAACCACATGTACTACTATTACGAAAACCTTTCTACAACATTCTTTAATAACACTAGTAAATAAAAGCAAATGCAAATCTGTAATCCACAGGTATCAATATATAATTGCTCAACTATTCATTAATCACGAGAATTGCACAATAAAATGTAGATGCAACATAAATATACGAAAATAAAATCAATTTTCACCAAGTCACAAAATCCTGATTCAGATCATGTAAGGATCCACAGAAAAATAAGGAGTTCTGACTTGTATTTGCCCTTCGTTGATATTATCTGGTAAATTGACTTCTACTTGGAAATTTTCTGCCACTGGAATACCATTTTTTCCTAAAATATTAGGTAAAAATATAAAATCAAAAACTCACTTTCCTATGTAATTATTATTATTTAAAAGTTCTCTTTAGAATTCAGAGCACTCTCTCTTAATACAGACATGAATAAATCTATATTGTTTTGTAATTTCTCTGTAACTTAGCATAAATTTTTCAAATAATTTTAATTACTCTTTATTTTCTCCAAGAAGATCCTTTAGAATATTGCTGTTGACTTCAAATTATCTTTTTTTAAGATGACTACAGGTAAATCACTCATCTGTTCTAAACTTTAGGAGGATTTTGGAAAGCCAAAAATTATAGCCAATTTTTTTAAACTATGAAAATTAAAACTTACAAGCAGAAATATCACGTCAGCCAAAGATAATATGTAAACAATCCATCCTCATTTTAAGAAAACAAAAATTTAATGAATGCAATATTTTAAAAAGTCTTGAAAATTAGAAAATTTGAAATATGAAAAGAAAAATTTGTAAGCAGAAAATGTCATCACTAAAAGTATACTCTTATTCAGTTATGTTGAACATAAGCGAATTTCCTATTCACTAAATCATCCCATTTCTTAGGTGGGAATAGAATGTCAAGATTTTCATCAAACTGCTCTCTTTACTAAACAAAGGTCAGAAAAAGTTAAGTGACTTCCCCAGGCCACATACTAAATAGGTGGCAAAACCAAGGCAGCATAGGCCTAAATCTCTCAGTTTGCTTCCATACTTGTTTTTATGACTCAGGTTGGATGTCAGCACAGACATAGACCAGTGCTCTTCACTTAAAACAGAAAAACAAATTTTAAGAATCAACGATACATACTATAAAGAAAATACAAAAGCCACATATATTTATATATTTATAATATAACCTTTCAAATATTATGTCTAAAACACCTTATTTTTCCAACAAATGGCCTCAAGAAGTTATCACTTGAAAAACTCAGTACTACATTGCTTAAAGCATTTCTTCTAATATCTCTGCTAGTGTTAATAACTTTCTACCTCAACTTACCACACTGACATCATATGAATACTTTTGTTCTTCCATTTGCATTAATAATAATCAAAGACCACAGCTGTTCATTCATCACAGATAAATATATACCAGGTCGAGAATTCAATGTCATTCTCTATACAATCACCATCTTGTTTGCACAGAGATCTCACCAGATTTCTGTATAAATTCCTATGGATAGAAAATATTTTTAATCACAAAAAAGTTTTGAAATAAACAATTTAGAAATAAAAAAAAGAAGCACATTTGTGTTTCTGAACAAGGAAAGGAAAAATCATATTTAGGATCCAAAAATATACAGCCAACTAAAACAAATATATTAGGAAAGACTAAATTCATTGAAGACTGAGTGGGGCAAAATGTTTCTGGCCTCAGAATTCAAGCGCTTTCATCTTCATACCACTATTATTAAGCCTCCTACTGTGGCTTGATTTAAAAAAAAAAAAAAAAAAGATATATTTTGCCAGAGCTTGCTAGATAACCTAGTAGCAAAATAAAATACTAACCAAATTTTCAAAAATTGTTACTCATTTATCAAAATGGAAATTTCTTAATAGTTTTGTTTATTACAAAATACATCAAAAACATTTTCAAATCCTCACCTGATAGGAAATTCTGTAATATAGAATGGCCTAATAAATAAGTAAAGGATCAGTTTATTCTGGGTTTAAAATTTGAGTTACTATCTGACTTGGGGGAAATAGCCTTGCTTACCTTATCTATCAGTAAAAATAGGAACAAACCTTTAGTGTTACGATGTTACACTGTTGTGAGTGCTATGAAAGACATATATTCATTTAATATGTAATAATATTTAATATATTACTTATATTATATATTATAGTATTTGATATATATAAATATGTATTAATATTTAATAGCCGTTTAATCTCCTAACAATCCTATTATTATTATTGCCTCCATTTAATAGATGAGGTAACTGAGCTTTAACAGGTTTAAGTACTTTCCCAAGGTGACAGAACTGAGAATCAAATCCAAGCTGTCTGACATTCCAGAATCAATCTCAACTATCACATAAACATTTCCTTCCTACATGTTTAAGTTATTTGATTTTTAGGATACTAAGCAAATATTACCCTTTTTAAAAATTAATATATTAACCACTCCTATCTGCTCATTAGAT
Source organism: Cynopterus sphinx (assembly GCA_030015415.1). NCBI lineage: Eukaryota > Metazoa > Chordata > Mammalia > Chiroptera > Pteropodidae > Cynopterus > Cynopterus sphinx. The sequence goes on from CM057384.1 coordinate 134,132,527, forward strand.
ATTGTTTTCTAGCCTTTGTTACCTAGTAACATTGAGAAGCCCAAAGCTAAACAATTAGATCAATCTCTTTTTTATAACAGAGTGCAACATACTTAGCTCCTAGCTTCATTTCTAAATGTAAGGATTTTATAAGGCAGCACACCGATATGTTTGACAAGCATCTGTAAATCCATTCCATATGATACTTAATAATCCCTTGTCTTATATCACTGGCTAATTTCATTTATACATGATGACTCCAGTCCTCATCTAGTTTCTAAATTTGCAAGATCCTTGAGTTTCTTCATATTTTTCTGTAACCTATATAGTGCCTGGTTTATATAGACCTTAGATTTACATATACCCCCCAAATTATTAAATAATCATCATGGGATATTTTCCAAATCTTGCTTAAAATATTATTTACATAAAGATAATTTACAGAGAACGTTCTCACAAATTCCATTACTTATTCCTTTTTAATAAAGTTATATAGGTAAGTATGTTACCATCCTGATTTTACAGAGGAAGGTGAGGTACAGTTTAAACCCAGGATCACAGAACAGGAAAGCAGAGGAGTTAGGACTGAAACATAAATCTCATCCCAGATCTCATATGTCCTCACTCTCGCCACTATTTCCCTACACTCTCCTCCAAACAGGGTTTTTACATATACAGCCATACAGTGATGCCCAATTCTCCTGTAGGCACCCTTTCTTAGAGGAGAATTCTGCTCCTAATTAAGAAGCAAACATCTGATGTTAGTGACAGTCTGTAAAATAAAATGAAGAACAGAACATGGACATACATCCTACTTGCTTCCTTTTGGTAATGTATATATTTATAATCTCAATGATTTTTATATTAATGGCTACTTGCCCTCGGTATCTATTCTCTCCTTATAGACACAATGTTACCCAGCTAAAAGACTGCGTTTCTCAGCTTCCCCTTAAAACAAATCCCAGACATCCCATGTCAAGTAAAAGTTCCTCAATTATGCATCTCTGATAACGATTGTTTTAAATATAAACTGCTATGCCATTAACCTAACAGAAATAATAGCACAGGTAATTTCTTAACATTATCTAATATTTAGTGCATATTCCAATTCCCTGATTGTCTCAAAAATATCTTTTTACAGTTGTTTCATTAGAACCAAAATTCAAGGCCCACATACTACATTTTGACATTTTGAGTCTTTCCTCCTTTTTTATTTCATGCCATTGATTGTTAAAGAAACGCTTGTTTCCTCATTTCTTTGTCTTTAGAATGTGCTTTGCCTCCTCATGGTGTCATTTATCTCATTCTTCTTTCTCTCCCCTTACCCTTAACTGGTGATTAGATTTAGAGATATGATTAGATGCAGTTCAATTTTTTAGACAAAAATGTTCTGTGTGCATCCTATTTCATCACATCAAGAAGTCCATAATGTCCTGTAAAGTTACATATATTCAATATTTCTATTAAATCACATTATGTATAAATTATGTAAGAATTAAAAAGCAAATATTTCCAAATTGATGCTGGGTTCAAAGATAACGGCATTTAAGTGATTATTAAGGTACCCTGACAGCTAAATTTTCAATCAAAGGAGTCTTTCCAAATCAATTCTCCTATTTGCAATCTTCCTCAATTACTTTCAAAGTATGCTTTAAAATATGGATACCACTGATTTGTCCAAATACTGCTTATCAGCATGAGTATACCTTTAAAGTTTTCTCCCTTTATATCAAATTAGAAAGTTTTCAAGTGTCAAACACTGAAATTAATGTAGGATAATAACACAATATCCTGCAATAGCACAACAAACAAGTTTAATATATATAAAAAAACTTGACTTAGTTACAAAATTAAAATTATGGCAAACCAAGTTCTAGATATGAAAAGAAGGGCGGTGTGGTGTTAAATTTACCCCAAATGTGTGCGAGGCGGGGGGAGGAGATGGTTACTGACCAACATTAAGCAAATCATATTCGCCTGGTATGATATTAAATGGGTTTCTAATTAGTGCCAAGTAATATTCCAAAATAACCAGATCAATGTGTTGTGTGAGTGTCTACCTTGCAGCCTGGTATAAGAGAAAGGGCACTGAACTAGGAAGAGCAGAGCACAAGTCCTGGTTCTGATCAGGTAGGGCCTTGTTCTCTGTCTCTTTCCTGAATATTCCCAAGTGCCAGGAACTAGGCTAATGACTTTATAGTCATTATTGCATTTAGCCCCTCTACCCAAAAGCCCTTTAAGGCTGGTACTGACAGCATCCACATTTTATAGATAAGGAAAAGGAGGCACAGAGAGGCTGAATAACTTGCCCATGGTTGTACAACTGGTAATAAACACCAGTACCCATACTCAAACATTATGTTTACATAATATGAATTTCCTAACAGTTTTTAATAAAATATTTCTTTCTCCTGATCTTATCCAATTATTCTGCCACAAATGACTCTGTTGACCACTGCCATCTTATAAAATGTGCAAATCTCTGGTACTTTCTCCATTCTTTCTGGGCAGCCACTCTTTTCTGAGTCTTCTGGTTTCCTCTTTTCCTCTGCCTGTCTAATACATGGAGACTCCTGCATGATTCTTTCCTTTCTCAGTGACCTCACCTTCTTCTATGGCTCCCACTACCACCCACTCATTTGGCAATTACTACCAATCTGCATCTACAGCCCAGATTTTCAAGTTGACTTCCCAGATTGTAAGTGCCAAAAAGCTAGGGATTTATATCTAACAGCCTCTTGGTTGGTGTTCTAAAAAGATGTGTTCAATGAATGCCCCAGAGGCACCTTAAACACAATTATGTCCAATTTCTGAGTCTGCTTACTTCTAACAATTGAGAGAGAGAGAGAGAGAGAGAGAGAGAGAGAGAGAGAGAGAGAGAGAGAAGGAGCTGCTTCTCCAGCAGTCCCTATTCCAATGTCCTAGGTATAACCCAGCAGTTCCAGGAGGAGGCTGGAGATCCTCCTGGCTCCTAGGGCCTCCCTCACCCCAAAGACCCGACATATATGCAGGTTCTCCTACACCGACGTCGGGGTGGGCGGTCTAGGATCCTCACTCTCTGCCGCTGAGCTGGGAGGAAAGACCCCTCGGTATGCTGGGCTGCGAGGGGTTATGGCTGCGAGAGCTCGGCCCTTTGACTGCAGGTGCCAGGCGCTCAGCTAGACCTGTGCTCCTCGCCCCCTCCTTTCCCAGGGGCGGGCTTTTGAAGTTTATGCAAGTTCCAGTGAGAAGGCGGCAAGATGCAGAGCCTTAAAGGATAGTCACGTATCTGGGCAAAGTGTATTATTGTCTTAACCAGGACTGGTGCCCTGTGACCTTCCTTACTGCCTGACCTCAAAAGCAAATGGTCCAGCCTTGATCAGTGAGTTCACTTTTAGCAGTCCTTGAAGCAATTTTATTCGGTTTATGGACTTCTCCTGAGCCTTGGGCTGGAGAATTGCAGCGAGAGAAGGGCTGTCAAGCCTACCCCTCCTTTTGTGGATGGGGAAACTGAGACCAGGAGAGCCTACGTGATTGGACCACGGGCGTTTCATCTGAGTGGGGGCGTGCTGAAATTAAAACCGGCTCTCCGCACTGCTGGCCTAGAGCCCTTTCCTGCTTCTTTCTGGCAGGGATTCACAAAGAATCCTGAATTCCTCAAGGAAGGGTTGGTTATTTAGTGTGGTCAGATTGCTCAATTTCATTAATAATTAATTGCTTTCTTTTGTGCTGAACTGGGTTGAGCAAGGCCTATTCCTAGGACAGCCTTGGATCCCCAGGGACCCTCAGGAGACCATCCTGTTTAGGCAGGTGAAAGGATTCCTTTTTACATTGTGTTCATGTCAGAGCTAAGAGCTCAGCACAAATCATGATATTCAGTAGCCGAAAGATAGGTGGAATGGTGATCAAGGGGGTAAGAATCATTAAACAGGCTGGAGTGCCTAGTAACTTCACGTCTTAAATTTTTCCTTCTTTGAGAAAGCTTCAGGAAAGAACCGAAAGGATTTACAAATTTCTATAGGCTAGAACTTGTCTCTTTTATCCGTCCTGTGCAAGCAGACCTTCAATAACCTTTTATGATAACTTGAGCCAATTGATGAAAAAAATGCTCAAACAGGCTAAAAAAGTAATAGCATAAAATAAAGGAAGTCTAGACCTTGATCTTAAAAGAAATAGTCTTTTAAAGTAGAAAAGAAATTGCAATATTAAATTACTTTTGACTCTTGATTTCAGAGCCTGAAAACTCCTTGTATATCAGGTGTGATTTTTCTCCCCAGAATGAGTTCCCATTCCAAAATATTCAAGAAACAAGTGTCTTAATTATAACCTGACAAGAGGAAAGAAACTTATCCAGAACTACCTAGCTAAATCTCTTCCAAATTCCTAAATCTCAGAAGAAATTATGTGTGTTAATCATTTGTTGTTCAAAGCTGATAAATTTTGGGGTAGTGGGTTATGCAGCAACAATATACAACTAATATGAATACTGAAAGAGAATTAGGGCTCCTTGGAGAAATGGCTGATTCCAGAGGTGGAGCAGAGTAGGACCCTGATGAGCCTGGAACATCTATTTTTGCTAGAAATGATGAGACATGTCACAGGGACACAGAAGTCAAATCTGGAACAACTTCAGCAGCAAAATAAGTATAAACATTGTAAAGATAGAAATTCATGAATCTATGCCAATAAGAAACAGATAGAATGGAAGGATCTTGCTTACAGTTGAACAATGCAGGTTTGAACTGTGTGGATGGATTGAAAAAAACATATGCTTGTAAGTGGGCCCATGCAGTTCAAACCCGCATTGTTCAACAGTTACCTGTATATTTGATTTAAGCTTCATGCTCTTTATGTAACCTAACACCTTCTTTGTTAAAGAAGAAAAGAAATTTTTGAATTTCCTCTTAAACTGGATTCAACCAAGAATACAAGGGCTTTAAAGCCAAGAAAGAATCATCTTGCGATAGTGATAAATGTCAAATGTGCTCAAATACCGTAAACCAATAAGTCTTTCCTTCTTTCTTGATAGGACTGTGTACACTTAAATGAACATATGCAAAATTCCAGCTGTCTTCAAGTATGTCTCAAGTTTTGTTTTCTGCAGGGCCTTCTTTGGTCTTCTTTGTACATATGTGCAAGGCCAGGCAGGGTCAGCCAGGCATGTGTGCATGTATGCCGCCGCCGCCAGGAGTATGCCGTCCCTAGCCACAACTGCAGCCACAGGTTAGTAGAGCCCATTTGTTGGCCTCCTTCTGCTCACCTGTATCGAAAATATCATTTCCACTGGTGATGCCTCTGGGCATGGACATTGTCTGCTATTCTAGAAAAAGTGTTCCCCTTCAACCACAGTAGAAAAGTTGCCAGTCCTCATGGCTTTCTCCATCCTGGCAGAACCTCTACATAATGAGCTGGGATGATAGTGGGTAATAGGAGCAGACCCAGACCAGAGCACCTCAGATTCCTGTACTCTTACCTGAAGTTCAGCAGTTCTCCAAGCATAAATGCCTCTTGGATTGTTGTATGCCTTTGGTCAATTTCTGGAGCACAAAAAGTTTATTTACGTTAACTTTGTTCAGCTTTATAGTTGGTTTTTAGGAGAGTGGGTTTCTAATCTCTTCTCTTGTCCATAACTGGAAATCTGTTTAGTTTATTTTTAAATTCCAAATAATTTTAAAGAAGGACTTGAGATTTTTGTGTGCATCAAAAGAGTCAAACCACACATACTGCACAATATATAAGGCAGCTCCTCTCAGCAATAGACCTGGTCCATTGGGATTATTTAGTCCTATTATTTCTTTTCTGTTCTTTTCTTTCTTCTCCTGCATGTTAGAAATTCTTTTTAAAAATCTTTTTTCAAACCTTGATTCCTTGTTTCCTTAGCAACTGAAAAAATAACAAATATCCTTTACTAAGCAGGTAATATAATAGGTTTTCTCTGTGATTAAGGTCATGTCTACACCCATAATATGAAAAACTGAAATACTCAGGGGATTAAATCAGACCTATTTCCCAGCTTCCCGCTGTCCAACCTCTCTCCTCCCAAACTCCACATTTGCCTTTAACATTGTAAACACACTATGTATACTGGTCAAATTAATAGACAAGTGGATGGATGCCTATTGTATGCTTAATGCCATAGTAGGTGCTACATGGCATATCATTTGTAAATGAGCATTCCTGACCCACAGAAGTTTACAATCCAGTTGGGAAGACAGTGGCATGACAGTATATGCAGTATATGATAAGTACTAAAAGGAATGTGATTGGCGATAAATGCTTCATTCATTTATTCACTGAACAAATAATTATTTATTGTCTACTTTATGCAGGCACTGTGGTATAACATGGTGAACAAGACCAGCACAGATCCTCCCTTCACCAGGCTTCACCTAGAGAGGACTAGGACAAGTGATCAGGCAGTTATAATACTGCATTGCCAGGGCTACAAGAGAAGAAGTACATGATGTTATGAAGATAGATAGGAGGAAACCCTCCCCCTGGGGGAGAGGTAGCTGGAAACACCTCTTGGAGGAAATGCTATTGGAAACTGAAACTGGAAAGACTTTAAACCAAATAGGCCAGGAGTTGGGGTGGTGGAGCAGAGTAGTGTGTGGATAGGAACCAATTTAGACTGTAGGAATACTGTATATTAAAGTCTGGAGGTAAGAGAAAGCAAAGCATGTTCAGATAACTAAAAGAAGTTTGGTATGGCTGAGGCAAGGAGTTTGAAGGGGGAGAATAGAAAGGGATGAGATATAAGTAGTGAAAAGGGACCACCAGATCACATGGAGCCTTGTTAGCTATGCTAAGAAATTTCAATTTCATCCTAAGAACAATGGAATAACTATTGAAAATATGTTGTTTTGTTTTAAAGATTTAGGCCTGATTATATTTGATTTTAAAAGGGTCATCTTGGCTGGAATTAGGAGAATGAAAAGAATGAATGTTAAATGGGTGTGATTGAAGGCAGAGAATCTAAGCAAAAGATAATGGTCACCTAAATAAAGGTAAGGGTAGTGGGGATGGAGAGGAAGCATAGACTATGGGCTGTTTAGGCATTAAAATCAACAGGAGTTGATAAAAGATTGAAGTGGAGACAGACAACAGAAGTATATGAGTTTATCCGGAGTCAAAGACTGGCAATTGGACTAAAGATACACAGATCAGAGAGTCAGGAATAATGGGAAAAGATGAGATTACTCAGAGAATGGAATAGAGAGAAAGGAAGAAAGCCCAACACACAGCCCTGAAGAGAAGACTGTAAAGAAGCAGAGAGAAAACAACCTGATAGGTGGAAGAAAAACCAAGATAGCAGAATGTCATGAAGATCAAGGAAAGAGAGTGCTTCAAAACTAAGGGCAAAGTCAACAGCGTTCCAGGCTGCAGAAAGGCCAAGGAAATGAGGACTGAGTTGTGACTTTGGGATCTGAAGGGTAGCAGAGTATGCTACCCCAAAATGACTGCAGAAGGTCAGGTATATTGGTTATTTTGTGCTGTAGACACTTGAAAACCAGGAAATACAGGGAAAGCCTTTCTCTGAACTCCCTTCATCTGCCTAAAGACAGTTTCTCCAAAAGGAACTCAATTATTATAAATTGTCTCCTCAGGAGTTTCATCAACCAGGGAAGATTGGCTTGTCACAGGAGAGGATACAAACTTTGTCACAAACCATCATACCTCCCGTACATTCTTCTAAAGGCCCATTCATCTATCCTAAAAAATAATTTACTGTCCCCAAGAGGCCTACATCCCTCCTCTTCTTTCCCTATTAAAATGGTATTTAATCTTGAATTCTAAACCACCTCAGTTTTCCTGGCTCTTCCACGTATACCTGAGATATACATGATAATAAACTTGTTTGTTTTTCTCTTGTTAATCTGTCTTTGATTACAGAGGTATCCGCTAAGCACTCTGAAGAGTAGACGGAAAATTATTTTTCCTCTCCTACAGATCATTTAGCCACAGAGAATTCATTGGTGATTTTGGTGAGAATATTTCAATGGCATGTGAATAGTGATTGCAATAATGTAAATGGGGTTAAATGACACCATTATTTTTTGACGTTTATTTGTTATTACCAGAGATAAATGCATTTGTGGCCTCTCTGTTGTAAATAAGTATATTATTTTCCCCATTTAACAATTATTTGCATGTTCCTCTCCTTCTTATACTTGAATTTCTCAAACCTAGGATTGTTATCTTATTCATTTTCAGAGCTTCAGTGGCTAACACAGTATTTGGCACATATAAATTGTGCAACATATATTTATGATTGAATGGAAGGACTAGGAGCTTTGTTTTTCAGTCCAAGTTGTCTGCAGTACCTCAGTCAAAGCTCTAAGCTCTGTGGTCAGAGTTTGAAGCATTAGATATGCAGCTGAGGATAAGAGCTGAAATCATGAATTCAGAATTTGTAACCTCTCTATGAGTTCTCGTATGTCTCTGGACCAGTCACAGAGAGTCTTAATTTTCTCATTTATGAAGTGACTATCTTGATATTAGGAAAAAAATTGTAATCCTCGTAACACGAGACACATAACTGAAATACCATACTATTATCATGGCCCGTTTCATTTTATCTGGATGTTTTCTTAACTGGATTGGTTTTCCATTTCTACATAAATTAGGATGCAATGCTGTTGTTAGACTGAGTGTTGATTTTCACTCCCTAGAGAATTTTCTCCTTCAGGAATGGAAAAACGAAGCATACTTTATTACAATAATAACACCCTTACTTGTGATCTTGTCATTTCACAAGAGTTTTAAAACAAGAGTTCAGCTGAATTACTGCATAAAGGAGAGTCCTTCAGAGAAAAGGCATGTGCTGTAGGAACATCCCGAAATACTGCTGTTTCCTCCTCTTTTCTATTTCCACACTCTAACTGTGAAAAGCCAGGAGAAGATGATACCCAGCATCACATAGCCTTAAACACTTCTTTTAAATAATTCTTCTTTCTCCCCCAGCTGCTACTGCAGTCCCGTGAGGCTCCTCTCATGAACCCTCTGATATTCCCTAATACCTGGCCCCAGCGACTCCTCCTTGCCTTGTTGGCCACTGAAGAAATAGCAGGCAAGAGCTTGTGATTTAAGAGCTGCCAGTCCAAACCTCAGCATGCCTCTCATCAGAGCCAGACTCAGGGGTGATGCAATCAACACCCGATCTCAGCATTTATCATGGCAAGAGAGAGTTCCATAAGAGAGTACAAATGTAAAGATGAAATAGAAGCAAAGTAGTCGAAGAGTATATTTAAGTTACCGTTTAGGTGTCTTTCTCTTCGGTATGATGCCTGTGTTCACAGGAAGAAAAGTAACTGGAACCAGGAGATGCTCGCTCGTGTGCACGTGAACAGAGCATGCGTCACAGGAGCAGCAAACTCAGGTTTTTAATCAGTTATCCATTCACACTGTAGCCATTGTCCTTTTTTTTTTCTGAGATCACTAATAAACATTGCTATAAATATTCTTCTTTTACTTGATCTCACAATTTCATCAATCTGAACACAAAATCCATAAAGCTGGCAGAACGATGATCTCTTCTGACAGCACACCACCATCTCTGAGACGATGGGTTGGGGCATGTGGGAGGTGGCGAACAAACCCAGGAAAGGCAGGGGGCAGGGGGCATATAATTAAATCAGGGGGAATGAAAATAAACCGAAAGGGGTGTCAAGTGCAACTAGTCTAAAACACAATGTGCAATGAAATCCTTGACAACGGTATGAAATTACTCTCAGGGAGAACATTCAATTAAGACACTATTTTCAGAAACTAGTTAGAAAAGGATTGCTAAGCAGCAGACTGCTGCATATCATCCTGAGAAATAGCTAAAGACAAATACCTAGTCAAAGTAGCTAGGTGAACATGTATGAATAAAGATGTAAGCATTTGTTGTGTTTTGGAAGTTACATTGTTTTGAGTAAATTCTTAAGAACTTCATATTTAAGGTTCAGCCAGAAGAAACTCTTGGTTAAATAGCTCTTTAGGTGGCAGACATTTCAATAGGTGGTGTAGTCATCCAACATTGTTCTCTGTGCTCCGCGGTGCATGCGGTGCTACAGTTGCCGAGGTCCCTGTTGTAGAGGCCTGTGCACACACAGTCTCCACATACCCCTTCTGTATATGCATACAGTGCATCACCTCTGATGGTAAAGAAGAGCATAAGGCCCAGCTCATTGCATGTCGGCATCACCAGAACACCTGGAAGCTTGCTATTGTTTTTCCTGGAGGCCTCCCCAGGCCAATTTTAATTCTGAAGCTTTAGTTTAGACCCAAAGGCCTGCCTAGACTTAGCTTAAATTCTGCTGCTTTGGTGTATCCCAGGTGTGAGAATCAGGCATCCAGGTGGCCATGCTTATGAGACCCACTGGGATGTTTTTATCCTTTAATTTATCTTTTTTCTCTATGCCTCTGTCACTTATAATCTGCAAGTGTGATTCATTTAGCAGATTTCGCCTCTGTTGAGCCCTGAGTTGTGGCCGACTGGGTCGCTGTATTTTCTTTGCTGAGGGAATATAAATCAAAGTGATCAGCAGTTCTCCTAGCACAGGCATTGAGGTGGGAAGCTTTGCCAGGCCCACAGAAACCAGGAACACTGCTAGGGGTAACAAGATGCATTATTTCCTCATAGCGTGGTTCTCTCCACCCCTCAGGGTATCCAGAGATCTATTGACTACAGGCTTCACACTGGTGCCACTCCCTCCCCAGCACATTGCCTCAGCATGTCTAGGAGAAGCAGAGAAGCATCCCAGGCAGGGGGCAAGGCAGAGAGGGTGGTGACAGCCAAGGGGAATGCTGACTTGCAGCTGCAACTACATTACCACTTACTGTCCTCATCCAGAAACAGAGGTAGAGCCACCACAGCTCCAGGTGCCTGGGCAGTATTTTAAAAGATTAATTTATGTTTTCATCCTCCCTGTATGTTCTCTTTCCCATGAAGCAGGGAGCTTTATGCTTTATTGCCTTAGGTATATAAAAGGACAGACAGCAGAGTCTTCTGATTCCTGTTTACCAAGCCCTTAGGAGGATGGAGAAGGTTTGTGGTGGGAGTAGAAGGAAAAGGGGAGGAAAAGTTTCAAAAGTTTTACAGCGGAATGTCTTTTTAAAAAGCTGAAGTGAACAGATTCTCTTCAGTCTTGGCTTCCTGGCAGGGCCCCAGGGAGGTGGCAAAACCCCAGAAAGGAAAGGTACTAGGGCCCTCAGCCTTGCAAACAAGCCCCGCGTCTCAAGTGGAGCATGAAAACAAAGGTGTCACCAGATCTGAAGGGGCTCCTGGCAGACACAATATCTTTTTCAATGTTAACCTTTAACAGTTGCAGATAGCCCAGAAGGGCACTTCTGACCGGGAAATGGGTAAGATAGTGCAATCTTCATGTGATCCTGAGTGAGAAACACCAGGAGTGACCGAAGTTAAACATTTTGCCTGTCTGTTGAAATGGGGCTCAGAGGCAGAAACTCAATTCATGTGAAAAACAAAGAAAGTGCTGTTCAGACTCTGTGGACTGAGAATCATACTGTCCGAACATTCATCAGGAGGATTGTGGAGGGTTTTGTACTGTGTAGACATAACTCAGCTGGAGCTACGGTTTCCAGAATGTCCCTTCCTTTATTGTACACATGAGGCTTGGCCACAAGAGAAAAATACCATGAGATTTGGAAGGCAGAAGTGAAGCGGCAGCCCTGATGCTCCGGAGGTCGGTTTAGGGCCCTGGGTGCCACTGTGCTCACATGTCACACATGTCATTGCTGACCTCCTGGTCATTTCCCTGGGGTGGGCCAGCTGCTGGGCCCACAATTCCTCCAGTTCCCAGTGCTGCTTCCTTGTTTCCTGGGATGCTTCCCAAATAAATGACTTGCACTTAAGTACTTATCTCACAGCTGGCTTCTGAGAAAACCCAGCCTAAGCCAGACCTCATTGCTTGGCACAACAAACTGAATCTGATAAGACTTGATGTAAAGATCTGCTCTAAGGTTTTGAAAACCATCTACACATAGATAGGGGAGATACGCCCATTGTCTAATCTGGTTCAACGTGGGCACCACCAGAGCAGCTGCAGGTCCCAGAGTTGGAGCAAGCTTCTGGTTGTGCCTGTGGGAAGTCCTGGGGGTCCCAGAGTCCCAGGTTTCCAAAAATTTTACATTCTGTACAGCCATGCTGGTACAACACACGCTTTGTGTATAGGATGCCACTGGTGCAGATAAAGAGAAGCACATGAATATGACCCAGATACAGCTGAGCCCCCATTTCCTTCCTTAGGGGCTACCTTAGCACTGCGTGCTGATCAAAAAAAATATAAGTTCAACTCCAGACAGCCTTAATAATGACAAAGCCTTTTCTACAAATCTCTCCAAAAGATCAGATAAGAAATTACATTATCTGACAGATAGCAAGTTCTTTAGCCTTAAAGTTTCACCCTTAATGCAGTTGCTTAAATCTCCAGTTCTCCAGAGGTTCCAGCCTGCGGTGGACTCTCTCCCACTATCTGCATTATTCCCCAGTCGGCACTGGCCCATAAACCATGGGATTTCCATGTCACACAAAAGTTGTCATCAAGAGGTTGAGGTTAGAGAAGGGATAAGACTAGTGGGAGGGGCTTGGAAAGACAGGCTAATTACACTTCAAAAATTTTTTGTTCCTGTCACATGTGAATTTTAATTATCTAAATTGATTCAAAATTCAGGATCACCACACCCTCCTCACCAGACAGGCCTTCTTATAGAAAAACTTAGCATGAAATAACGGAACATCTAGGACACAATTACTTTTCACTTCCAAAGGAAGCCAGTCTCTATTGTAGGGAGGGTTGCTAATGACTTCTAGTAACCTTCTTAAAGTTGGCTTCAAACGCTGATGCTGGTAGTGAGGTCTATTTCCCTTGGCAAGATGTGAACTTCTTTCTGCCCTGGCACAGTCATGCTCTCAGTTCTCAGGTAGCACCTGCTTTTGTCCAGACACTAAAATCCAGGCTACTACAAAGGCCTTCAGAAATTGGCTAACCTCTAAATCCTTTCCCATTTTACTCTTTTCTGCACTGATGTATGAAGTAAAAGTCTATACAGGGAGACAGTGCCAAAACTCCATTTTCTCTGCTAATGGAAGAGAGTAGGAGGGAAGAAAACACAAAACAGGCTCTATCTTCTCAGGGCTCACATTGTCATGCTCACCAGGGGGGCTCCCTTACTTCCTGGGCAGTTAGGCCCTGGAAGGGTCAGAAGAGCCTCCGAGTTGCAGGCCAGGAACTCCAATTTGTGTCAGAAAGGGCAGCAGTTGCTCATGAAGGCCGAGTAAATTCCTCAAAGCATCCAAGTGGTAAGAAAAGGAATTCAGAGATAGCACACCCTTGCTGCCTCTCTCTCTCCCACATACAACAACACAGGCAACAAGCCATAAAATAGGAAAAAGTATTTCCAACTAGCAAAGCCCTAATATCTAAAATATATACATAGTCCAATAAACCAATAAGAAAGACAATGACCCTTTAGAAAAATAGGGGGAAAAGACTTGAAAAGGCATTTCACAAAAGATAGAAAATACATTAAAAAGGTGCTCAACTTTATTAATTACTAGAATAATGCAACTTAAAACAATAATGAGATACCTCTATACATCTTACAAAAGAAGATTTAAAAATCTGATAGTATCGAGTGACAGTGAGGATAAAAAAAAGTGGGAACTCTTATACACTGCAGGTAAGAGAATAAATTGGTTCAATCACTTTGGAAAACTGTTTAGCAGCTGAATATTCACAAATGTTATGCGTAGAGCTTTTTGCCACCTGTCCCAAACCTGACCACTTCTCTTCCAGGTCTCCTAGAACCTGGTCTGGATTAGCTATACTAAGAAATGAGGTCTGATTTAAGGGGCTGACTTTCCTCCCTCCCTTCCTCTCCACCTTTCTTCTTTCCTTCCCTTCTTTTAGTTTTTCAAAAGAGTGAGATAACACACACATACATATGTAAATGCATAGAGCATATTCAAACAGTTTAGCAAATAATTGCAAAGCAACCCCCTATGTAACCAATACCCAGATGAAGAAATCGTAATCAGCATTCAAAGAGTTTTCTCTGTGTGCCCTGAGTGATCACAGCCCCCTCCTTCCCCATTAGAATTGACTTCTATTATCTCGACATTCATGATACAAATTTCTTATTCTTTACAATTTTACTACCTACCTTTGAACTTTCTGTGTATGGATTCCCACTGATTACATTCTGCTATTGTCAACATTCTTTTCCTCAGCATCATGTTTGTGAGATTCAAACACATGGCTGTAGTTGACTGACATCGCTTCCATGACTTACATCACTCATTTTCATTGCTGTATTGTATTCCGTTGTATAAATATATACACTACAATGCATTTTTCCATTTCATTCTTGATGGAGAGAGTTATTTCCAATTTGAGCTTATTATGTGCAATGCTGCCAAGAACATTCTTGCGCATAAATCCTGGTGCACATGTGCAAGAGTTTTTCCAGGGTAATGACGTAGCATGGCCTCCCTTTAATCCGGGCTTAGTGCATTCATGCTTCTTCCCCGTTTCCTCTTTCAAAACTAGCTCTCAAGAAAGGTCATAAATTCACTCATGCTAAGGTAGGAATGGCTAAGAAGTATTACTACATATCCTCTCCCATATAACTGAGCTAACATCAAATGAATTAATTTCTAAATGTAGAATCTCAGATATCTAGAGGCTAAGGGAGAAATCTATTAGGGTTGGCCCTGAGGAAAAAGTATCACATAGCAGCAACCTATGAACCAAGCATGCTAAAAACAAAACAAACAAAACTAAGGCAAAGTAAAAAAAAAAAAAAAAAAAAAAGTAAAAAAAAAAACTCAGGGTGTTATATTTATTATTATTTTTTAAAATCTTATTTCATACTTTCAATGATCTTGTGAGGAAAAAAAGAGTCATAAAGACTATTCTATTTAAACAGTCAAAAGCCAGACACAAGACAAGAAGTCCCTTCTCAAAAGGTTAGTTGTCACTTAATGGCTAAGCTAACTGAAACATTCAGGGAGAAATCCTTACAGCCAGAAAGCCATGCTTGAGGCCCAGCTACAATTGGATAAAGACATCTTCTCCAAGCCAGTTTACTCATTTATGAAACTGATATGATCTTAGTACTTACTTCATGAGGCTGTTGTGAGGGTAAACAACAGTGCCTGCCACTTAGTAAGTATTCAGTATCATTCTGCTTATTTTTATTTTTGAAGCTGAGTGTGGGTACTTTCTGTAAGACCTGGGTAAGCAACTGATCTGAGTAGGGTTCACTGAGGCTATTGGGGATTGTGGCAGCCTTAAGAAGTAAATAGGGAAGAAGAAAGAAAGCAAAAGTGAAGCCAGAGAGAGAAATGAAAGGGAGCTCATCTGCTGGGCAGGAGGAAAGTGCTGACTTTCCAGAGGTGGGAGGCTAAAGGCAAGTCAAATGGGTGCATGGAGGGCCTGGGGCCAAGGAGGCAGAGGGAGTTGCTGTACTAATAGGTCCTGTCCGGGGAAAGGTCTGAGCAGGTCTCACTGAGTCAGGGCAGAGAGGTCAGGTGTCCTCAATATATAAATAGCAAGGAACAGGAAAAGAAGTATGTTAGATAGCAGTTAGCAGACAAAGGTGTGTATGCCCACAGGGCAGCAAAGAGCCCACAGCTCCTATGTACACTGATGGCTTCCCAACTCAAGCATCAGGGAGTCACCCAGCCTTACTGCTTCAAGATTTTCTCCTAACTTGAAAGCTTATTCAGTCTATTTGCAGGCACAGGCACAGGCACAGCAGGAAAGTGTGTGTGTGTGTGTGTGTGTGCACACGTGTGCATGCATCACCCCCTCCCGGGAGCAACTCTCAATTAATGAAGCATGAAGGTTGATGGATAATGTCTCAGCCTCTCATACTTCAGAGGGACAATTCTAGGTGATTTTCCCATGATTCTTCAAAGGGTCTCTAGGGACAGGTGCCAGTTGTCCACAGTGATAACCGGCTAAGTAGTGTATCTTTTACTGGCTTTACCTTCTTCTCTCCTCCCCATTGTCATTCTGGAATAGCCTCTCAAATAAACTATTGGCACCAAAGTCCTTGTCTTAGTTTTGCTTTAGGAGGGACCCAAATTAAATTGTATTATCATTCAACACAAATCTGGGAACTGAGATTCCAAAAAAAAAAAACCCCAAAATAAAATAGTGTTGAATGAAAATAGTTAAGAAATAGAAAAAGTCTATGCTCAATATCATTTACATAAATATTTTATACATACACCACATATTTTTAAATAGAACTTACAGATCAATTATACCTATCAAACAGATCAGAGTGATTATCTATGGTGGACAGGGAGAATGGGGATAAAGGGAATTTTTAAAAGTGTCTTTCATAGACCAGAGATGACTGTGTGGGGTATAGACTGAGGAGCCATTGAGTATGATGAACTCAACTTTGTACCTGAGGTCTAAAATGATTTAAAAAAAAATATTGGGAGACACTATTAATACTTTGTGTAGGAAAGGCCTCTTGGACAAGGTAAAAAAAAAAAAAAACACAAACCATACAGTAAAAAATTGTAACTTTGACTACATGCACAAGGAGGTATCCGTAAGAATTTTGACACAGCATTTTAAATAACTCAAAATTGAAAACAACCTAAAAAATTCATCTAGAAAGAAATGGCTAATTGTGTCCTGTTGATACTAAATAAAATACTATTCACAGATGGAAAAAGGCGGAGCCAAGCTGTATGCATTGCCCATAAACCATGGGAACATAAGGAGGCCATTCTCAAGGTCCTGCAGGTCTCACGAGTCTCACCTCAGTCCTGACCCTGGATATATTGATAGATGAAAAAAAAAAGCAAGTCAACGGATAAATTTATACTATAAAATGGGGGAGGGTGACACAAAAACGAATCTGTGTTTTAATCTGTACCTTTTACATGAAACATTTACATACATAAGTGCTTAGAAGGAAGTCTAGGACATTTAAAAATAAATGTATGTGTTAAAAAGGGGAAAGGAGCATGAAAGAATTGTTGCATTACTATTTTACCTGTGGCAAGACTTCCAGAATAGTTTTGAGCAATAAGGCCAGTTTTTTCAAGTGTCATTGGGTTCATAAGCACTCATCTTCCGGGGTCACATCCCTGGAGAAACTTCTTGGACTAGAGCCTGCACCTTCTGGAGCTGTCCAGCAGGAGGCAGAAGCAGCATGAGGCGGCAGCCCTGGCAACCTGCCCTACGACCTGGAATTTCGGGCTGGGCCTAGCCAGCTTGAGCAGCAGATAATTTGGCCTGCTTCTCCACCATTAAAGGCTAATTATTTTTAAGTTTCCTTGCAGAGTAGCAGATTCGAATATGCACTTTTGGCTGCATATTTTTAAAATTCTGAACATGTATTTGAGTTCAGGATAAGAGGTAAATATAAGACCTATTTTTTTTTTCAAAGTGGAATTGGCCCCATTGATTTTTTTATTATGAAAGTAAAATATATTCATTACATTTTTTATAAAAGCATAGAGTGGAAAACTTGCAGTTTTATTATCTGGAGTAAACACTTTAATGTATCTCTTTTCTAGACTTTTAAAAACATATGTAAACATTTTACCAAAAGGGCCATCATATTATACAAACCATTTTATAGTTGTTTCTTTTCAACTGGATCGACAAGATCTCACAGGCATTTTTTAAGGACTCAGTATTAAATAAAATTTATGTACACTATATTAACCTAGTTATATCCTTTAAAAAGAATCCTGATGCTGAGTGAGATGGTCCAAGACCCCTATGCCACTGTTTGGGTTTCAGTTCTGATTATTTTGATCTGATCAAGAGGGCCTGGCATTTCTAGACGAAAATCATCAGCAGAGGAAGCCAAGTTGTCCTGGGGTCTTTTGTACCTTTTGTAGGTTTCTCCACATAGTAGCTTCCTGGATGGTAGATGTTATTTCTATTTATTGGATGACATAAGATAACCACAGATCAGCTTCAAGATCTCTCTTGGAAGAATGACCAAGCTGTCCCTCTGCATACTGTGTGGGCTTGCTTACTAGAAAGTGAAGACTTTAGACAGAAAGATTTTAGCAGCTTCTTCCTAAGGAAAGTGATTATCTCATTGTAGAAATATATAAATGTAGCCCTTGATAATTACAACATTTGGGGAGTTTTTGTTCCAAAAAGGATAAAGTAGTGGCCTCATATATAAAGAAATGTCAGTTTTAAACTATCTTTCTTTCTGGAACTATTCTTCCAGTTGTATAAAGCTAAAGCCTAGAAAACTACCAGATGAAAAATAGAATCTGATATTTTTTAAATGAATTTGTTTCTTGTTTAAGAAAGGATTTAAATAAGTAGAAAGTTGAAGAATTTGCTGACAAATAGAACAAACGTACCATTTGGAGAGGATCAACAAACATGGAAAACCAATATCCAAGGAAACAAAAACTAAGGTTGTCACCAACTTTCAAAGACCAACAAATTCAGGATTTAGAGAAAAAATGTGATATCATTTATTTAGATTTTAATGAAGGATTTCCAAACCAAAACATCTTGATAGACAATGGCTGAACTGAATAGTCAAAAGCACTGGAACAATGAGCCAACAATGCAGAAGGGGTCCAGGGTGGTCAGGCACCATAGTGAGGTGACAGCTTGCCAAGCATTGAGGCCACCGTGAAGAATTTTGCATTTAAATTCTTTCTTCCTCAATATTAAGGTCACAGGAGATTATGTTCTGGTTTAAATTACTAAACTTTAAACCACCTTCAAAGTTATCAATGACTGGAATATCTCTAGTCTTTTTCTATGGCAGAGCACAGCCTGATGAGAGTCTGGAAAGCATATTTTATTATATATGTGTTGTATGACTGTGTGTGTGTGTGTGTGTGTGTGTGTTGACATGGTGGAAGTCAAATGTTGTTGAAGGTATAAAGGTCTGTTTCACAGAACAACCGATTATGAACAATTTTATTAAGGAGGTGTCTTGTCATAATGTAAAGGCAGAAGATGAATATAATACCAAACAAACCTGCTGTTAAATGCATTTGTCTTTGGGATATGATAGACTAAACATGAAAAGAGAAGATCATGAATCTAAATGTAGGAGTTAAAAACTGTAAAACTCTTAGAAGAAAACTGAGGAGTAGATCTTCATGACATTGGATGAAGCAATAGTTTCTTAGATGTCACATCAAAAGCAAAAGTGACAGAAGAAAAAATATAAACTGGACATCATCAAAATTCAAACTTTAGCACTTTGAAGAGCATTATCAAGAAAATGAAAAAAAAACTACACTTGAAACTAATATAATATTGAATGTCTACTGTAAATGAATTTTTTTAAGAAAGTGAAAAAACCCACAGCATAGAAAAAAATATTTGTAAATCATATATCGATAAGGAACCTGCAGCTAGAATAAATAAAACCTTATAACTCAATAATAAAAAGACAATTCAATTTTTAAAGGGGCAAAGGAATTGAATAGACATACAAATGGTCAATAAGCACATGAAAAGATATTCAACATCATTAGCCAGCAAAGAAATGCAAATCAAAACCTCAAGGAGATTCCACTTTACACCTACTAGGATGGTTAAATTTAAAAGACAGATAATCACAAGTTTTGACAAGGATTTGGAGAAACAGGAGCCTCATATATTGCTGGTGGGACTATAAAATGATGTAGCATCTTTAGAAAATAGTCCAGCAGTTCCTTAAAAAGTTAAATAAAAGTTACTTTATGATCCAAGAATTCCACTCTTAGGTATATACACAGAAAAATTTAAAACATGTGCTTACAAAAAAACTTATATACGAATATTCATAGCAACGTTATTCAAATAGCCAAGAAGTGGAAACAACTCAGATGTGTACCAGCTGATAAATGGGTAAATAAAAACACTTCCTTACAATGGAATATTATTCATCCTTAAAGAGGAATGAAATACTGATACAGGTTACAACATAGATGAACATGAAAAACATTATGCTAAGTGAAAGAAGCTAGACACAAAAGGGCACATACTGTATGATTCCATTTATATGACATATCTAGCATAGCAAATCCTCAGAAACAGAAAGTAGATTCGTGTTTGCTAAGGCCAGGAGGAGTGGGGAATGAGGACTGCTGATGACAATGGGGATTCTTTTTGGAGGTGATGAAAATTTTCTGGAATTAGGTAGTGATAACGGTTGCACAATTCTGTGAATATGCTAAAACCACTGAACTACACACTTTAAAAGGGTAGATTTTATGGTATGTGAATTAGGAGGGAAAGAAAGAAAAGAAAGGGAGGAAGGGAGGAAGGGAGAAAGGGAAGAAGGAAGGAAGGAAGGAAGGAAGGAAGGAAGGAAGGAAGGAAGGAAGGAAGGAAGAAAAAGTAGAAAGAAGACCACATACAGACCAATCCCCTTTCTTTGATGAGAAGTAGCCTGGGGCCCTAGGTAGTGACCTGGCACAAACACAATTGCCAAGGGAGGAGTAAGGGACAATTGGAAGGAGACGCCCGTGGGCAGAAGTGTAACCAATACCTCTCAAGGTGTTCCTTCTCAGTGAGAAAATCCTGGGAGGTGGCAACCCATGGAAGAGGAGGAAACCAGAATTGAGCAAGAGGGATTGGCAGCAGGTAGGAAGAGGTGCAAGGATATTCCCTCAGTTAAAGAGCACAGATAATTTTATAGCTGCCCAACCCCAGGTATGAGTAGAGAGGGCAGGGTTTAGGGCGTCGAGCCAAAATCATATGGTTTTTAAGAAGGTTGACTTGTAGAAGCAGGCATCCACTGTCCCCAAAGTGATCTGTGACTTTCATTTTATTCAGTAAACTTGTGTGCCTACCAGCTACTAGACTTAGGCAATACAAGGAAAGTAAGAGTTAGGAACTTGCAGCATGGTAAGAAAGACGGATGATAAGTTACTCTATAGTACACAATAGGTGTTATGATGAAAGTAGGTGCCAGAGCATAGAGAAGGGTCACCAGGTTCAGGCTAGATAGTCAAGGAGGGTTGCCTGGAGGAGGAGGAACTTTGAGAGGCACCCATGTCTTTGAGGAGATGCTGCCATTTCAGAAAACTTTAGCTTAGGGAAACTGGTTGAATTTCTTCAGGTAATCTAAAGGAGAGCCCATTCCAGGCTCACAAGCCAGCCACCTCTCTTTGTGCTGAGACCTTCATCTTCCATGAGGAAGGACTCTAATGCAGAGAAGAAAACTGTAGTTACGGGTTCTGGTTCTAATCCTGGACTAGGCACTAGATTGCTTTGTAATCTTAGACCCCTTAGATCTATTCTTGTGAACAATTTCTTCCCCTAAGAAATTAGAACCACTGTCATTCTTCACGGAGGTGATATAGTTTAGGTCAGTTCTTTCCTTTTATACAGGTGAGTCAGGCCCATGTGCAAATGAGGAAAAAGTCTAGAGTGACCAAATGAAAATCCTCTGAAGGGGGCATTGGGGTTGTAGCCAGAGCTCTGCCTCAAGAATGACACCCGTATAATCGTCTAGCCCCAGGCTTCCCTCCCAGGGTCTACACGTAGGTGGGTGTCCAGTGGCCTGAGATGGTGATCTCTTAAACATTCAGAAAGCTGGGCAGGGCCTCAGCTGAATAAAGGAGACTTTTTCCCCAGCACTTTACAAATGCTACCATTTCCCCCTCTGTTGCCATGATACAAATAAGAAAGGAAGCATTGATCCAGCCCTGGAACTCAAACTATTTCGTACCAGGAAGGGCCAGACATTGATGAGCAAATAATTTTTTTTTTTTTGCCTTAGTGATATATCTTTATGATTGCAGAGTTTCTGCTCAGAAGGAAAGGGTAAGAAAATAATGTCTCCCAGAAAAGAGTTACCCACAGTTAGCAGGACTCTTGGGTTAGAGTTCCATAAACAAGCATTCCAGAAAGGTTTAGCCAGTCAGGTCTGGCTAACACACTGGGAAATTTGGGCAACGGGAGCCTGATGCTTCATATCAACTTTCAGAAGGTAGTGATCAAGCAGATAACCATCTGATTTTCTAGATCAATTGGATCACTAGATCCTGTTTTAACTGTAATATGTTTCAAAAAATGCCTGCTTTGAATTGGATTTTGTTCCCCTCAAAAAGAGATGGTGAAATCTTAACCCCAGTACCTCAGAATCTGACCTTATTTACAGATGGGGAATCGCAGATGTGATTAGTTAAGATGAGGTCATACTGGGATAGGACCCTAATCCAATATGACTGGTGTCCTTGTAAGAAGATGATCATATGAAGACAGACACACCAGAAGGAGGCCATGAAGACGAAGGCGGAGATTGGAGGTATGCAGCTGCAAGCCGATGAGTGCCAGCAAACTACTAGGAGCTGGAATAGGCAAGGAAGCATTCTCCTACGAGTTCCTTCTCTGCTGACACCTTGAGTTTAGACTTCTAGCATCCAGAACTCTTAGCCTATAAATTTCTACTGTTATAAGCCACCAGATTGTGGTACTTGGTTAGAGCATCCCAAGATAACTAATACAGCCTCCAAGGCTGAGGTTTCATCAGTGTGCACAAAAAAAAAAAAATAGTTTGTAGTCTTTATTCAAAGGGCATAATTTGGCATTTGCTTTCACAATTTTTTTTTTTCTGCAAATCTTCTGGGACTCTCATGCTGTTCTTGAGAGTGCTGGAGTGTTTGATGAATTCCACTGCTGGCTCTGATACCTCTTACTCCCATGAAGTGGGCTCAGCTTCCTTAAGAAGCACGTGGAAATGCCTTTTTCAGGTCTTCAGTTGAGACTGAATGAAAAAATTGTTTTTTTTTTTCTAGTTTTTAATAGACATTGCCCAACTTATACTTCCATATGCATTGATAGTCTTTCTCATTCACTCATTCATTCAACAAACTCTTACTGCATACCTAATATGTGTCAGTGGTAGATGGACAGTCATGACCTCAGCCCTCACTGAGTCTCCAGTGTAGGGGCAGCCTCATACTACTGCACCAGTGCTGGCACTGTCTCTAAACCTTGCCAGGCCTCCTCACTGAGTAACACCTGCCTAACTTATAGTATAGGCGACAAACCTCTATCTTTGCAGAAGGAGATGAGTCTTTAGGTCATCCAGAGTTCTTCACAGCCATGTCTGGGAGATGAGGTGTATGATTAAGCTGAAAAAAATTTTTTAGAGCTTCATTTTTTTTCTGAAAATCTTAGGAAAAACCCCAAAATATTTTAATAGTAATATCAATGGGATACTTTCATAATTTATAAAATGATGATGTGGAAAACCAATGTTATTCAGATTATTTTTTAAATGTCTTATTACATCATAGTCATATAAAGAGACACTTTTAACTCAAGCCCAAGGTCCTCACTCAGTAGCCTCTCCCTCATCTTTTTTCTTGTCTTTCCTTTGCTCTAGACAGAAGAGCAGGTGAAGGTGCAGCATCTTTTCTTCCTCTTCTTTCTCTTGATCTCACTCTTGAGTAAATGGATGGTGACTGGTACAGGGCTCAGACCTTTTAAAACAGCCAGTGCCTCCCAGAGTGAGGCTCTCGATTGACCTCATTATTCTTCCTGACTTGTCTAGGGATCTTCTTCCAAAATCATCATCTAAGTGTGATGTGAGCCTCATCACAGCTGCCATAACACATCACAAGACACTCAGAGTTGAAGCTTCAAGTGAAAACAGGAAGCAGGCTAAGCTTTCCATCACAGGAGGCAATGTCTCAAGATGCCTTGGAGAATGGCTCCCAAGCTTCTGCCTCAGTGAGCTGACCCTTGTTTGGAAGTCTAAAATACTCCTTTATGTGAATGGAAATGGCAAAGGTTAAATTCAGTGTTTCATGAAGCAATTCTATATCTAATAACCACATTTTGTTATGTCGGAAGATCATCTCTACAAAGAATGAGGGGGAATCCATTCATTCACTCATTCATTCATTCACCAGATAGGTCTGAAGTGACAGGCACTTTGACAACCCTTGGGTAATCTAAAGCTGGAAACAGAGTCTCTATCCTTGAAAGGCTCATCCTGGGGAGAGAGATATAAACTGAATCTGATATGATATGGCCTGAATATAACCCAAGACTTCTTAAGCCACTCTGCTATACCCTGGAGACTTACCCCAGCATCCAAATCACCCTACTCCCAAGGCATTCCATGGGATAACAGAGGAGGGGAATCCACCACTCATCACCAACAAAACTTCCTAATCAACCCTTTCGTAAAGCATCTCTGCTCCTTTCCCCAACTGCCTGTGACCTCATCCCACTCCAAAAGCAGGAACTTAGCTTTTCCTCTCCTCCCCACATTACCTCTCCACTTGCAACCCAGCCTAGAAAAACAATACTTAATCTCAAGTGTCTCTTAAGATTGCTTCTAGGGAGCATCTATTCAGTGTGTCTGGGTTGTACTGTATAAGGCAGAGCGTGAGACCAGAGAGGAAGCCCAGAGTCAGAGTAAAGCAGCCCTTGTATGCCAGATTATTTTTCGTAGTGGCAGCACCTACCCTTGATTTTTTGACTACTTCTAGAGTTGCAAGGCTTGGTAAATAAAAAGACAGAATGCCCATTTATATTTGAATATCGGATAAACAACAAATAATTTTTAGTCTAAGTATGTATCATGGAAAATTTGGATATATTTATACTAAACATTATTCATTATTTATTTGAAATTCAACCCTAACTACTACATAAGAGGTACTGTGTGTGTCCATTCATCACTATCTTTTTAGGAGGTTAGCGGCCAATGATGATAATCACAGACTAGGTATTTCCCTACAGGTTGTAAAATTGTGATATTCTAATTTTATCTTTTTTCTTCATATCTTAGCTGGAATATGTCTATAAAGAGAAACTTTCCCTTATTATCAATTTGGTTTACCGGGTCATTTTCATGTAAGAATGAAAGGGTACATGCTTAATTCTTTCTTTTTATTTATGAGTTTTCAGAATAATTGGTTCCCTAGCATCCTCCAAAGGTGAGAAATAAGTCCTGTTTTTTTCCTTAAAAGTATCATTATGAATTCAGGGATTTTGGCATGTATATCTTTTGATCCATTGTTATCATTATTTTTTTAGACTCTGGCCAGTGAGGCCCTCTTGTACTTGGCTTCTGAGTCTTTTTGATGTCCCTCTAGTAGTCTTTGTCCGACTCTTTGCTCTTTGGTATAAAAAGATGTTCTAGATACATCTAACACATTTCCAGCCCAGACTTGAAATAAAACATTCCTTTTAGAAACTTTTTTAGTGAAAAATGATATTTATTTATTTGTTTATTTATTTAATTTTTCAATTATAGATGACAGTCAATATTATGTTTCAGGTATATAGCATAGTGGCTAGACATTTATGTAACTTGCAAAGCGATCCCCCTGCTAAGTCTAGTACCAACCTGATACCATATGTAGTTATTATAATATTATTGATTACATTCCCTTGCTGTGATTTATATCCACATGACTATTTTGTAACTGCCAATTTGTACTACTTAATCCCTTCCGCTTTTTCACCAGCTTCCCAAACCTCCTCCCATCTGGCAGCCAGCAGTTTGTTCTCTGTACATAAGTCTGTTTCTGTTTTGTTTATTTTTTCCTTAGATTCCACATAAAAATGAAATCATATGGTAGTTGTCTTTCTCTGTTTGACTTATTTCAGTTAGCACAATGCCCTCTAGGTCCATCTATGTTATCTCAAATGGTAAAATTTCATTCTTTTTTAATGGGTGAGTATATATACACCACATCTTCTTTGCCCAATCTTCTATTGATGGACACTTAGGTTGCTTCTATACCTTGACTATTGTAAATAATGCTGCAATGAACATAGGGGTGCATATATATTTTTGAATTACTGTTTTGGAATTGCTGGGTCATAAAGTTGTTCTATTTTTAATTTTTTAAAGAACCTCCCTACTGTTTCCATTGTGTCTACACCAATTTGCAATCAGTGGGAAATGATATTTAGAGACCACACATTTCTGACTACACTATTTAAAGTTATAACAACCCTCTAGAACAAACACATATGCAATGTTCCCAGAGATCCCCTTGCCCTGATCTGTTTTATTTCATACCATCATCTTCTAACATATCAACATAATTTCTTTAATTATGTTTATTGCCTGTCTCTTACCATTAGACTGTAAGTTCCTCAAGTGAAGGGACTTTTGTCTATTTGTTCACTGCCTTACACATTAGGAGGCATTCAATAAATATTCCATAAATAAGAGAATGACTGAAAGTTGCAGTATTACATTTCAAAATATTCATTCTCACTGCTGGTGGAGAGTGAATTTGGGAGGGATCATTGTGAAGCAGTGAGGCCAGTCAAGAAGCTATTTAAGCTGTCCAGGTGGAAAATAATGGTGGCTTAGACTAGGAAGGTGCCTATGGAGATGGAGAGAAAAGTGGGGATGAGACAAGTTATATTGGAGGTAGAACTGACCAAACACAGTGATGGATTAGATGTCGAAATGAGGGAAAAGGAAGAATGAAAGATGACTTCTAGATTCTTGGTCTGAACTAATAGATAAAGGTGCTAAAGGGGTAAAAAGAGAAAGGAGGAGAGTTTGGGGATAAAGATAACCAAGGGCTCCATTTTGGAAATAATTTAATTTGAGGTGTCTGTTCGACAGTCGAGTAGAGACATAAAGCAGGCTGTTGGGTGAATAAATCTGGGCTCAGGTATGGAGATGTAAAATTGGGAGTCATCAGTCTTCAGGTGGTCTTTATAGCTCTGGGACTGGATGAGCTGTTTCAGGACCAATCCCTGAAGTACCCCAACAAGTAACAGCCACGAAGGAGGAGGAACCAGCCAAGGAGACTGAGAATAAGAGGCCAAAGAAAGAGAAGGCAAACCAGGAGAGAGTATCATCATCAAAATCCCGAAAGAAGAGTGCTTCAAGAAGGAGGAAGTAGTCTACTTTGTCAAATGCTCCTGAGGGGTCGAGTTCAATGAGAAGAGAGTTAGACATCATTGGATTTTGCCACATGGTGACTTCGACAAGAGAGGGTTCAGTGATACAACAGGAGCAAGTGAGTGAACAGGAAGTGAAGAGTGGAACCAGGGAGAGCAGATTAAAAGTTCAAGAAGTTCTGTGATGAAGTGGAGAAATGGGAGCAGTAGCAAGAGAAAGATGTGGGGGGCAAGGAAAGTGTATATTCAAGGGGAGATGCTGTGTAATACTGGAGATGGCCTCATGTAGCAAGAGAGTCTAAAGATATGAGACAGAGAGTCAACTGTAAGAGACCATTGGCATAATCTCAGCAAGATATAAGAGGAGCCTGAACCAAGACAGGAAATAGAACTGGCTGAACTTACAAAGTAGGCTGACCTAGAAATCTTCCAATTCCAGACCAGGAGGCACATGCAGCGTGCATAAAATCTCAGGATGCAAACCTACCTGCTAAACAGCCTTTCCCCTTCTCACCTTCACCCTAATAAACACACAAACTGAAACATCACACCCTTTTCAAAAGCATAGAAAGCAGGATGCACATTGGGATCCTGGGCAAATGCCCAACTGCCCCCCAGAAAGCCTAACCTGGGTAGAAAGCTGAGAAAGCACACAGGATTTCCTTGTCCCCCACATTCCACTCCCGGATTTAAGTGAGATTTTAAAGCACTCTTTTCTGGCTACCCAAGGATTAGCCATGTGTTTCAGCAAGTGATTGAAAATCATTACTTGTCTCTTTTGGTTGAACCTCAAACGTTTGAAATGTACACAGCTTGGCAGGCTGGCCAGGGCAGCTGAGCTTTAAGAGGACATGTCCCAGCCATCTGTTGCCCTGCTTCATACCAGCCTTCTGCCCTTTCTGCTGCCGAGGAGCACTGGGCTTGACAGGCATATGCAGGACAAAGACAACTGCAGCTTTGGCTTCAAAACAGTTGCTCACATGGTGTCTTGGCTGCAGAGGGGGGAGGGAAGTTAGTTATTGCATTGTTTTGAAGTTCTTGGCCTTGAGGTATGAGTTTTTCCTTCATCTTGGAGATCCAGAGAGTTTTAGGGACAGAGACAAAGGACATTCTCTGTGATTTCCTGTCCACCAGAGCTGCTCAGACTGTGCTCTGCTACTCCGAGGGAACTCAGACACTCAGTGTGAAAATGAGTTTCATTTAAGAATATATAAGTATTTAAAAACTGCTATTAAAATGTTTAGCCTATGACTATATGAAAACACTAAGTAAATATGTTTAGCTCATTAAGACCTCCATGGTTTAAATTGTATCACTAGGTAAATCGCAGTTTTAAAGGGGAGGACAGTCAATTTTATTATTCCTTTTTACTCATAAACTTTACTTTAAAAAATGTTTAGATTTACAAAGAAATTGAGCAGGTAGTACAAAATTCCCTATTACCTTCCCCCTCCCAGCATTCACTTCCCTCTTCTAACATCTTTCATTGGTATGGTACATTTGTCACAACTGATAGATATTATTATGAACTAAATTCCATAGTTTATTTAGATTTCTTTAGTTTTTACCTAATGGTCTTTTTCTGTTCCAGAATCCATCTGGGATACCACGTCATAAAGGTGTCAGATCTTCTGAGCTCCTCTTGGCTGTGACACTTTCCCAGGCTCTCCTTGTTTTTGATAGCCTTGTTAGTACTGTTTGAGTATTTTTCTCTATGTATAATCCCTCTGTTGAGATTTATTTGATATTTTCCTCATGAGTAAACTGGAGTTATGGTTTTTGGGGAGGCTGACCACAGAGGTAAAGTGCCATTTTCATCACATTATGTCAAAGGTCCATGCTGCAACACGATTTATGACTGTTGATGTTGATCTTGATTACCTGCCTGAAAGATTTCCTCACTGTAAAATTTCCTTTTTAAAGATATTTGTATAAATGTGGACCCATGGATACCTAGGTTATACTTTGGGTTATAATCTAAGAGTATTTTGTTTTCTCCCTCAAATTATTCCAGTTTTGGCCACTGGGAGCTCTTTCAGTTGACTCCTGTGGCCTGTAACACACTCCCCAATCGATGTGCTTTGCTTTGTTTTGGGGTGTGTGTGTGTGTGTGTGTGTGTGTGTGTGTGTGTGTGTGTTTGTAAACAGTTTCCTGTGGACTTTGGCACAGGCTCCTGCTGGCATCTCCGAGTCTGGGCTGGCACTGACAGTGGGTGTGCCTGTGAGATTCAGCGCTGCACCAGCCTGGACATGTCTGCTTATAAAGAACAGAGCAAAGGAGCTGAGTACCTCTTGCACTGGGGTCCACAAGACTCCACAAACATCAGGTTTATAAACATGAATATAGATCGATAAAACTATCTTGTTTGTTTAGTACTTGCTGTAAGCTTTAGTTTATTACCTGGCTTTTATGTTTACGATGCGGATAAAGAGCATTTGTTAGATATTTTGATAATTACTCATTCAACTCTGAAACAAAAATTTCCACTACTTTTCTTTCTAGCGTCTAGATTGGTTTAATTGAAGACTATTCTAAACTGAAAAGACAAATTGTGGGGAACAAAAGTTTTTGGCAGGAGTTAAAAAGCACAAACCCTGGCACAGGACTTCCTTGATTTAAATCCTTGACCTTGAGCAAATTACTCCACTCCTTTGTACCTCAACTCTAAACTCTCATCTATAAAAGCGGAATGCTGATTGATAATCGGCTCACCGCAAAGATTTGTTAAGTGAATTAATATACATAAAATGATTAGAATGGGACCTGATATGTAGAGGATGCTGTGTAATCATCTCTCATCATTATTTATAACCACCTGCTACAGTATGAATTTTTGTATCCCCCCCAAACTCGTATGTTGGTATCTTAATCCCCAAGGTGATGGTATTAGGAGGTAAAGCCTTGGAAGATGATGGTAGAGCCCTCAATGATTGGGATTTGAGCCCTTATAAAGGAAGCCCCACAGATCTCCCTAGCTTCTTCTGTCATGTGAGGAAATGATGAGAAGTCTGCGACTCCGAAGAGGGCCTTCATCGAACCATGATCTTGGACTTCCAGTGAGAAATAAATTTCCACTGTTTATAAGCCATTCAGTTGACGATGTTTTGTTATAGAGATCTGAATGAATTAACACACCATTCCTCTGTACAATCAGAATTTTTTGAGAACTGTGTGACCAAAACAAAATACGAAATTAAGTTGGATGTTGAGACTGATTTAATACTATAAATTGGCCCCAGGGCTCTAACTTAAAAATGAAACAGGAACTGGCTTTGGATGAGTTAAACAGAAGAGAGATTTATGGAAAGGATATTGGGTAGCCTACAGAATCTCTGGGAAGGCCAGAGAGACAGGCTCAGGGCATGAATGAGAACAAAGGATGCTGGGCAGTGCAGAAGCAGTCAGTTCTGCCCTGGCCTCAGAACCCTGGGAAGCTTGTGACACAACCAGGGCTGAGTCTTGAATGATGACCGTGCTGCTGATGGTACCTTGAAATCTGGACATGGTGACTGCAGCTGCTGCTACCCCATGGGAAAAGAATCTTCGAGGCACTCTCTCTGTGGTCTCTGATTCAGAGTCCAAGGCAGTGCACTTTACTGGCCAAGGCCAGATTACATGTCCAAGCTCTGCAGATGAAAGAGTCTGGAAAGCAAGTGTCTGGCATTTTCAGGCTCTATAGAGAAAGGTGAGCAGTGGGCTCTGACATCTGCTAACACTCAGGATGGGGTCTTCCACACATTCTGTGGCTGAGCAGCCGAAATATGACAAATGTCATCTATCACCCCTGCTTTCAAATTTTGTTCCATCATATGAGCATCATTGGTGGACTTGGTAATAAGTAAAAGTTTAAAAAACACTGGCCCAGTGCTCTTGTGTCCCTTATAATTTTCAAGTCAGAGGTGTAGGTGACTAATTTCTGTGAGTTCTGAGGAAGATGAAAGCTCTGCTGGTTGGATTTGGGTAGGAGCTTTTCATGGAGGCTGTGACTCTGGACCTTAAAGGATGCTGCACTCCAAATTTTTGTAAATGATCGATGCTCCTGTGATTCATAAAATGCAAATTCCTTAGAAGATACAAAAATAATCATTATTTTTATCATTTTGCATTTTTTGGATCAACAAAAAACAAAATTACCACTGTTATCCTGTGAAGACTGAAATTTTTTGCTTTGAGAAAGAAGCCTTTTAGTCAAAGGTTGGAATCCCTGAGCATTATCTAAATGGAAAAATGGAGTCCCAACGGGTGAAGTGACTTACCCAAGGCCACACAGTCTGGTTTAGTGGCAGGCTCTGGGCCTTGTGCCCCAGTCCTTGGTGTTCCCTCATTGTCATGCTGCCAGCCACTGGCCCAGGATCAGGCCCAGTCATCTAGCCCCACAGCTCTGTCTTCCTGAGACTTCTTTCTCAGGCAGGTCCTAACAAGTGACCCAAAGCTGCATTTAAATACTGGCCTGTGGCCACTGCTGCTGCTTTATTCATTCTTACCTTCTGGGGTGGGAAATCCTGAGAGGCTTTTTCTCTGCCTCAGGCTCCTCTCTGGAGACAAGAAGGGGAAAAAAAGCAAACAGACAGTAGCCCCAACCCTTGTTCTGAGCTTCACTTGCTGGACTCCAGCCTCTACTGGATTGTACCCTGCCTCCTCTCTTGTGTCTAACCTCCTGCCCTAAACCTTGACTTGCTCCAGATCCTAGAAACCAGATACTCTGGTCCTGAATTCACACCCTGGCTCCCAGCTATGAGCCTAGGTCAGATCCTGCCATCTGCCGAGTATACCCTGCAAGGGAACAGCCCATCTCCTTGTCCGGCCAGCCAGATCTGTACCTAGTCACCCCTGAGGAAGTTTCATGGAAGCAGGGCTCATACCCTACCTGCCCTGGCATCCTCAACACCCAACAGGGCATGGGACAGTAAACCCTGGTTGTAGAGATAAATGACCTGCTCTGTTTGGATGCTGCCCACTCCTAATCATGACAAACTAGATCGAACAGAGGTGGAGGTGTTGACAGGGCAAACTGTGTGAGAGAGATTTTCCATCTGTACTACCTGGGGGTATTTCTGTCTTGTATTTTGTTTGTCTGTCTGTCTGTATGTTTGTTTGTTATTGTGTGTATTTTTTTGTCTTATATTGACACCACAACGCCATAGACAAGATTTGGGCTGTGGTCTGCCCCAGGCCAGAGCAGAGAAAACTGGTCTTGGGAATTCACAGAGACCTTCAGGTAAAGTCAACTTAACTAAACCAGAGAGCAAGACATCCATTCATTTATTCATTCATTCATTTATTCTTTCATTTAATGTGTACTGAATACCACGTGTATTGGTTTTATGCTAGACACTCGAGATTCAGTGGTAAATGACGCACACTTTCTGCCCTCAAGATGCTTAGCGTGAGGAATACAAAGCAGGGAACTGGTTTTTACAATGGATTATGATACATGCTGAAATAATAATAGCCAATATTTATTGAATGCTCACTGTATGCCAGACTCTGCACTAAGCCATTGACTGTGTATCAGTTCAGGTAATCCTCACAGGAAACCAATTAGTAGGTCTTATTATTATTTCCATGTTACAGATGAGGAAATGGAAGCACAAAAAGGTTAAGTGACTTGGCTAAGGGGTGAGTGGCATATACCTAAGATTAAACCTGGATAGTTTGACTCCAGGGCCTACGCTTCCAGTTATTCCCTATAGTTCTGTCTCATCACAATAAAAGAAAGTGCAGGACACTATTGGAGCACATAAAGATGCACCTAACATGAGAGGGAATGGAAGGCTTCCTTGAGGAGGTGACATGTAAGCAGAGTCTAAAAGGAGGACAAGGAGAAAAGAGCATTCCAGACTGAGGGAACAGCATGAACAAAGACTGCAAGCAAGAGGCCAGGGTGCAGGAGTGAGCACCGACTGTTTGCCAAGGACATCTAGAAGCATTCAGAGGCTAACTAATATCAACATGATTGCCTTGTAGAGTGGGGAGAAGGCTGAGAGAGAAGAGGCTGAAGGGTTTGATAGGCACCAGTTCATAAAGGTCATTAAAACCAGGCCAAGAGGTCAGGACTTTATCCAGAGGATAGTGCAGAGACACTGAAGGATCACAGGAGAGTTTCACAATCAGGTTCCATTCCAGAAAGCTTGAGTCAAACAAGACTGGAGGCCATGAGAGTTGTCTAGTCAGGAGATGATGGTGACCTGAGAAGGGGACTGGCAGTGGCACGAGAGAGAATTAGTCTAAGTTTGATTACTCCGAATATTGGTGGGGACCAAGACACGTAGCCTGCCTCAGAAGTTCAAGGGTCAGCATTGGTCCAATGACACGCAAAAGGCCAAAGTCTAATCAGGCAAGTGAATGGTAGAAGAAAAGTCTGACAGAAGGTAGTAGGGCCTCAGCCACAGGAATGAATAAGAGGCCAGCAAAAGGACTCCACCCCCTGGAAGACTGGATGAGGAAAGAGAATTTTCCACTGAACAGGTAGCGATGGGGAGACAAATGGGAAACCAGCGCCAGGAGCCAGGGTCCCAGAGGTTGTCTTGCATAGGCAGTGAGACCAAGATGCTCATCTGTGGTTCAGAAAAGCAGGGCTCCGTCTGTGTTCCCCTTTCCCTCTCTATAGCCATGTGGGTCCTATTTAATCAGTTCTGGCTTCAAGTTTGGTGGGAGGGGGCAATGTCGTGAAGGAGAAGGAACAGAGCTTTGACCTCAGACAAATGGAAGTTTGAACCTCATCCGGAGTCGTTTACCAATTCTATGACCCAGGCGAGTTAACTTAAATTCTCTGAGCCTCAGCTCACTCAGTTGTCACATGAGGATAACAATATCTACTCCACAGGGTTATCGCTGGGAATAACAGAACCTATTGCACAAGGTTATTGCGAGGATGTGGAAGTTAACATATGAGAGGCCAGGGCTGGCACTATGGTTGGTTGGTACTCTGTCAAGCCGCCAGCTACTTCCCATCAGAAGTCATCTATGTGCTGGGCCCTGGGCTGAAGTATTCAGATGTTACGTTACCTTCCTCTTAACAAATCAAAGGAAATGTTACTATTCTTATTTTGTGAGCAAGGAAACAGGCTCAGAAAGATGAAGAACTTTGTCCAAAATCATATCGCCAGCAAGTGTGTTTTCTCTGGAGACTACCAGTGTTTTCCCAAACTTTGGTCTGTATCCCTTATACAACTTCTTCTGTATCAGCTGACCATCCACACTATTTTTTGCTTAATATTTTGTTTAAATTACTCTTTTTTTACTTTAATGAATTTGTTTTTTAAACCAACTTTTCTGAGATATTAATTCACATACCATCCAATTCACTCATATAAAATATACAATTTTCTATTTTTTATAGTCAAGAGTTTACAACATCATCTCATGAATGTCTCGCACCCTTTTGGCCTGTGAACTCATTGGTACCTCTGCATTAATGCTAAGACCAATGTCCTGGGACCAATATTTGTTACTGACAGAGGACTGTGAAAATAATTCCTCTTTCTGTTCAGTGAGCTCAACCTTTGAGCTATGCACATCAATAAATATTCACCTGTCTCAAACAAGAAAAAAACAACCTGTGCAGGGTGATTGAACTCCACCATTGTTGGCCAGCCTAGATCCTGGGAATGCTCTGGAGATTGCCTTGACTCTTGAGTTTGTATTTTTCTGTTTATTGTGAAAAGAAAGATTTATTTGCAAACCTTGGGTGGTTGTACAGCCTTAAGGGGAACAGTACTCATCAAATGCACAGAATTTCCACATCAGCTTTTGACCACTGCTTTTGGTTTTACTTTTGTTAACCTTTTCTACACTTGGCCTCCACGTCGTGGCCCGTTAGCACCAATAGCTATTAAGTCTGAGAAGATGCTCCAAAAAATAGTTTGTGAATTAAAGTTCATTCCTAAACCAGGGGACTGCATACAGATTGAATTTAGAGTTTCTAGAGGCTGGTCACTCTGGGAACCTCCGGGTTAGCTAGCACCCTGTAACTTTACCTGGCCCACCCAGCCAAGCTTCCTGCTCAAGTTGTAATCTGAAAACTGGGTCTTCTAATACCCAATGAAACACGTGTATCTAATACGTGATGTTTGTGAAATTCCACTGCATTAGTTTTCTGTGGCTATTGTAACAAATTACCACAAAATTAGTAACTTAAACAACAAATTTTTATTTTATAGGCTAAGATCAAGGTGTCAGTAGGGCTGGATTCCTTTCCGGCGTCTCTATGAGAAATTCTTTTCTTTGCCTTTTCCAGCTTCCAGAAGCCACCCACATTTCTTGGATAATGACCCCTTTTCTCCATCTTCAAAGACTTAAATCTCTCTGATGATTCTTTGCTAGTTACATCTCACTCTGATTGATTTCTCTTCTACCTTCCTTTACCACTTTAAAGATCCCTGTGATTACATTGGTCCACCCTGAAAATCCAGAATAAGCTTCTTATTTGCAGATCAGTTAATTAACAACCGTAAGTCCATCTCAACCTTAATTCCTTTTGTCACGTTTAGGAGTATATTCACAGGCTCTGGGTATTTGGACATGGGGAGGACTCTAATTTTGC
The DNA here is from genome assembly GCA_030015415.1 of Cynopterus sphinx. Classification (NCBI taxonomy): domain Eukaryota; kingdom Metazoa; phylum Chordata; class Mammalia; order Chiroptera; family Pteropodidae; genus Cynopterus; species Cynopterus sphinx. The sequence goes on from CM057384.1 coordinate 134,167,883, forward strand.
CTACCACAGTCCCCTTGTGAATTGCAGAGGTAAGTCAATGTGAAGATCTGCTTGATGTCTATCTTTCCAGCTGGCCTGTATAGAGGGGTCAAACCTTTTCACTCACACTACAACTTAAATGGAAAGTCTGTAGCTGACCTGATTCTCCCCCTGAGCTGAGGATTGGGGAGATTTTTAACTGAGAGTGCAATTTGGGGGTCTTGGATGCATGTGATATCCATACAGAATCCTTTCGGTTGATAAATGACTTAGTTATTTAACTGACACTTAGAGAACACTTATATATGAGAGCTTCACAAACTAATTTATTTCTTATAACAATCTTGTCGAATATGTACAATGGTTATCATCCTCATTTTACAGCTAAGGAAATTGAGGCAAAAAAAGGATAGGCAATTTGTCCAAGGTCACACTGGTATTATGTGGCAGAGATGGCACTTGAAGCCAGCCAGTGTGTGGGCAGTCCAGAATCCTTGTTCCTCAAACAAGAAAAAACAACTTGTGCAGGGTGATTGAACTGACCACCATATTAAGCTGCCTCATCCTCTCGGGTCCTGCTTGCTCTGCAGGCCTCTGATGGTACTGGCTATGATAGGTGAACTATGGTTCACTTATCTCTGAGCACTGGCTTCTTGGTACTCATTTCTTCTGTGTTCTCACTGGTGCAGACCCCTGATTCTCCCCTGAACTTACTGCAAGTCACTTTGCCCCACCAAGGCCATCCCACAGCAGGCTGCTGGCTCTCAACATGATAGCCATGCCATGTGGGAACTATGGGGACTTGGGACAACTAAACCTCAGAGCCTTTCTCTACTTACCCAGGCTTGCCCACTAGGTTCATTCTGACATGGCTGCTCTAGTTTGGTATAAAATTGCCTTGGAGGCAGCTTCATCTCAGAATCCCAGTGGGAAGCTGGGTAAGAGTCCCCTCTGTGCTTGCAGTAACACTCATTAGGTAATGCACCTTTCTCATTACCATCTAAGGCCTGCAGAAGAGAAGAAAACACATGATGCACTTCTGACCTTTTGCCTATCTCCCCTACAACCAGCAGGCAGATCAGAAAGGAGGTGCCTGCTCTTTCACTGCCCTAGAACTGGCCTAATTGGTCTCTCCTCTGTTCAGAGAGGACTCAAGGAGCTGGTCCTTTAGGCTTGGCTTTGATTTATTAAGGAAGGAGCATTCAGAAGGATTTGGAAGTCTCTTAAGTCATGACTAGTTTCTTCAACTCTACAATGGGACAACACATTGAGGCCTGGCCATCATAGGCCCTCAGGGTATAGTAGTTATTTATTACTCTCTAAACCCAGAACTTTCATACTTTTTTGACTGCATGTAGGAAATATGTTTTACATTGTGACCCATATACATATGCACATATTGTACACAACTGAAACAAAGGCTACATAAAACAATACTTACTATTACTTAATGCAATGCACCTGATTACTTTAAATATTGTGTTTAAAGGAAAACACTGGTGACCTATGTCCCCATCTTCAAGCAAACTTACTTGCTTCCTTCTCCGTAATCTTAGAGTGCCCTAGGCAAAGCTCAATTATAATACTTCTCATGCTATATTGTAATTTACATTCACTAGAGAGAGACTCTCTCCTTTTCATCTTTGCATCCCTATGAGTAGCACACCCATGAGTAGACAGACTCTCATGAAAAATTCCAACTTGTGTGTTCCACAGCAAAGGTCAGTGGTTTCTCTTATCATGGCACATATCACCTAGTTCTGATGTCTTGCGGAACCCAGACTTTGTCAATGAGCTCTTTTCAGATGATCTAATTAGAGCAGGATTCCTGCACAAATTAATACATATACTTCCTGCAGAAAGGACTGCTGAGTGCAAAGAATGAAGATCACAGACTATTTCCCTCCCTTTAATTTTTTCCCAGAGCTGACCTATTCGCAAACTTGTGCTAGAATGCCTTTATGCCCTCCATAATAACTTAATAACATAAAATTCACTGTGCAGACTCAAAATTCAGGGCATTTGGCATTTTTGCAAAGCCAGACTCTAGGAAACGTTCCCATTGCTGAACACATTGGATGTAGCTTAGGTAGCAAAGCTAACAAGAAATATATGTGCTGAGCCTAGTTCTTATTAAATTAATAGATTCACGTTCTGGCACATCTACAACCTCACAAGTCCTAGCAACCAGATGACTGCATGGCAACCAGCAGCTGCGGCCACTGCACACAAGAAAAAATCAGAATCTAGTGTCTCTAGAGGGTAAACAGAAGCAGGCTCTAAAATTGCCATCTTGTACAAGATTGGCTGAGGGGAGGGGAATGTGGGGAACGCCTGTAGAAGCCTGCCCTGGGATAAAGGGGTATAACATTTTTCCCACTTCCTAAAACTTTGTTTTATGTTTTTAAAGTAAATAATTTGCTTCAGTCAGAGAGGAAATGATGCTAAGAGACAGGAACCATCAGGTGGACAGAATGTTCTTTGTAGCCCTGGAAGCACCGTGGAGGTAATACTTATCAGAGATAGTCCATGGCTTGCTCTTCCACTGCAGGACCATAAAGTTTTCTTTCTAATATTTAGACCCTCCACTTATCTTTTCTGGCTGCCAGGATTGAAGGCTCTTCTTTCAAGCTCTTCTCCCAGGACCAAGGCCTGACCCCATGGTCACCAATTATGCTGAGGCCTTGGGGATGCAGGGTAGATGACCCAATGAGGTGGAAGTGGACACCTGGACAGATGTCAATTCTTGTGACATAGAGACATCTGCATGTACTATCAGGTTGATGACACCCAATACCAGGGCTGCCTGGTACTGAGCAGCAGCCCACACTTTCTGACCTAGTTTAAATTCAAGGATGACCCTTGCTCTGTTGAAGGAGTGAGGGCTGGGCCTTCTTCTGTTCTTAGGATGTATGTGTTACACTTAGGTCTCGTCTAGGACCCTGCCTCTTTCTCCATGTTCTGCTTTCCAGGTGACAGACCAGGAAAGCTATGTGGGATTGTCATTGGGCCCACACTGACTTCTCTTTTGGCCTGTGTGTTAATTATCTATGGCTGTGTAACAAATGACTCCAACATATATAGCAGCTTTAGACAACAAACATTTATCATCTTGCAGTTTCTGTGGGTCAGGAATCCAGACAGCTTAGCTCGATGCCTATGCCTCAAGGGCTCTCATGAGGCAGGTATTGGCTGGAGTGGAAGGTGTCATCCTAGGGCTCAGCTGGCATGGTGAGGGTTATCCCTTTCCAAGCTAACTCATGTGGTTGTTGGCAGTCCTCAATCCCTGTCTACAGGGCTGCCTTATGACATGGAAGCTGGCTTTCACCACAGAGAGTGATCCGAGAGAATGAAAAAGAAAGAGAGCACCCAAGATGGAAGCCACAGATTATTTTTATAACTTAATCTCAGCAGTGATGTCACATGACTTCTGCCAACATATACTATTTGTTAGAACTGATTTAGTCCAGCTCACACTCAAGAAGAGGCGATTACATAGGTTGTAAATACCAGAAGTTACGGGATTATTAGCAGGGGGCGTCGTCAAGGCTGCCTACCATAGCTTCCACAGTTTGCCGTACTCCAGCAAATACCACCCTATACAGAGAAAAAGCAATGTGTGTGTGTGCATACTTAAGTGTCAAGCCTTCACAGATTTACACTTTGACTAATTATTCCTGGGCATGCAGAAATACTGAATATTCATGAAATTGTGACTGAGAATTTAGAATGACAATCCTGAACCAAGAAATATTCTGCTCTTGTTCTAGCATAGAGTACCACATGATTGTTTTTAGAAGCCTGGGTGACATAGTCTCTCTATTCCTCTTTATGATGTCCTTGCTTGCCTTAAGCAGAAGGCATTAAAGAATTGCTTCTGTTTCAAAACCAAAATGGGCAATCCCTCCAAGATCTCCTCACAATAATGTGATGTCATGAAAATTTCAGAGAATTATAATTATTGCAAGTCTAATAATGCGCTTATTTCTCAAACAATATTATTTTTCTTACATGGTACATTTCCTATTTATATTGTGCCATTGGAAATTTCTCAGTAAAAATCAGAACTAGTGCATAAGAACTGCAATGTGGGGGATTTCGTGTTGCTAGGAGAACTTTGATCTTCATACTCCTAGTCTCTGGGTAAATCTGTGTTTGTGGCTTCCCGTTAGGTATTAACAGCAGGCTTGCAGATCATTTCCCAGATGTCACTATCCATCAGTTTCACATCCACCTTTCTGGACAAAGGCTTCACTCAATGCTACAGTTTCCTGTACTTCATTAAGAAGATGAAACATTGGAAAGGGAGGTTCTGCGATCTGGCCAGTGTGCTAGTAGAAGCAGTCTTGGGGAAAAAAAGAAAATTGTTGAGCCCTAAGTGCTAACTGATGCTTCTGAATCACCTTTAAAAAAGCTCCGTTTTCCACAATAAGCCACAATGAAGCTAATGTTTCTGTTATGAAAGTACTCCACTGCAGTTTCAAATGTCTGCTTTTTTTTTTTTTTTTTTTTAAGCCACAGCAAAGGCTAACCAAACCTCCCGTTTTTCACTCCGGCTTTACCGGATCAGGAATTCTTCCCTAAAGACTGCTGTTTAACTACTTTGTTGCTGTTTACCAGAAACCAAAAGGTGGCTTTTTGTTGTAGTTTTTAACAAAGTGAGCAAATTTATTTGGGGCAATGATACATTTCGGAACGACTCTTGCCTGAAGCTCCTCTCCTCAGCACTCCACCCTGCTGTCTAAGTCACTTGTGGCCGCTGGTGGAACGTGGAATGAATGCATCAGGCCCCAAAGAGACCTTCTGTGTGGAGCGTAAAGGAAGAGGTGGAAATCGCAGGCGGAGGGGGAGCATAGAAACCACTTTGCAGCCCTAACTGAGGCGCTGAGTAGACCCCCCCTCCCCTAAGTATGGTATAGTAAACGTGCTACACGCTCAACACCAGTGGAAATCACTGAGGACACGCGTGCAGACCTTTTGAGGAAGTGTAGGAAGGAGACCGGTGTTTTGAGGCCCTTCTTAGGCTTTATTGGGCAAAACACAGAGCGCTCCCCTTTCTGACAGGACCTTCTATCCGGCTCGGCACCCAACGGAAAACTTTCTCTTCCCCCGCGCTCTGTGTGTGGGTTGGGTGTGTTGCTCCTGGAACCCCAGCTCTCTGAGCTCCCTGAACCCCAACACCACTTTCCGTACCCAGCCCCCAAAAAACAGGCTTTGACTGCACTTTTTTTTCCTTTTTCTTTTCCGCGCGGAAACGACCGGGCTGGAGCGAGCCTTCCCCCAGAGGGGGTGCAGGGTCGGCATCAACCGCGGGCGCCGAGCGGGGGAGCCGGGCCCGGGGCGCCAGGGCGCGCGGGCGGGCGGGCGGCTGCAGGGCCCCGCGCGCCACCCCGCGATCGGCCGGGTCACAGCCCGGGCCGCGCCGCCCGCGCCGCGAGGAAGTGACGACTGCGCCGTCCCGAGAGCAACAAAGTTGGAGTCTGCGGGCCGCGGTCGCCGGCGCCCGGACCGCGCTCCGAGCAGCCCCGGGACCCAGCGCGCAGGTGAGCCGTGGGCTCGGGGCGCGGGGCGCGTCGGGCTGGGGCCTGGCGCGCGCGCGGGCTCGGCGGGGCGGCGGGGCGGCGGGGCGGCGGGGTGGCGGCCCGCTCCGGCCGGGCGCCGGCCGCCGGGGTGCGGCGCGCGCTGCAGGGAGGGCGCGGTGCTCGGAGACGCGGCCGCGGGTCCCCGTGGGTCGCTGGTTTGCCGCGGGACTTAAGGAGGGCCTGGGCTGCAGGCGGGCAGCTCCGGCGCCGTTCGCGAGGACAGGGGTGCAGGGAAGGGGCTGCCTGCGCGCGGCCTGCGCCCGGGGCTGGTCCTCCAGCCCCTCGCCCTGGGCCGAAGGCGGGCGGGGTCCCGCCGCTCCCGGCCCCCGCCTGTGCTTCCCGGGGAAGCGTGCTCTTCCTCTCCGCAGTCCCCGGGGAGGTCGCAGGAAGGAAGTTACAGCAACTTTCCCGCCCCCCACCCCACCCCCACCCCCACCGCGCGCCCAGGTTTTCTTTGCTGGGCCCTCCGGTGACGAAGAGCAGAGCAACTCGGAAGTTTGGGGAAACGGCAACTCTCCGTGTTTCCAAAAAGCAACCCCAGAATCGCCCCCAAACCCGCTTCGAACAAATCCCTCCTGATTTCCCCACTTTTTCCCTCCCCCTCCATGTGCCAAACCTGACAGGAGTCGCCAAGGCCTACCGCTTTGCAACTCAGCCATAAACACTAGCCGCACACCCACGTGCAGATGTGAGTGTTTTCTATATAAAACTCCGAAACCCGCTTCCAGTGGACTGTGTGGCGCGTCGCTCTGTTCTGTTCTGAAACTGCTGGGGCTGCAGGAATGTGCTGGGGAACTTTGATGGGGGCGGTTCCCGCCGCTCTCGGGACCCTCGTGGCGCAGGATTTTTTTTTTTAAAGAACAGCTGAGATGTTTATGACAAACCTGCAAAAGTAGCGCGGGGCTGCCGGGCCACGCAGGTGGTCCCGGGCTCCCTGGCTGGGAGACTGCAGCTGTGGCAGTGGGGGCCCGGCAGCTGCGGGGACGCGTCGGTGTGTGCAGGAATGTACGCCCGGGCGGTGGAGACTCCGGCACGGGGTGGCCAGAGGTTGCACGGTGCGGTTCCTAGCAGCAGCTTCCTGCCTGCCTGTAATTACAGCGCGATTGCACAGTAAGGCATTGTTGGTGTGGATGTTTATACACAGGCTATTGTGCAAGACCTCGGTAGCAGAGAACAAAACGCAGATTTGCATTGCAAATAACCAGGACAGATCTAGGCCTGAGCTGCAGTCACCCACCACTCAGGTCTTTTTGGCCTTTAACCTGAGCTAGGTGATTTTTTTCCTTGCTTCTCCCTTAACCTAGGACAGCTTACCAAATGCTCGAGTGAACTGGACCTGGAAAGCAGGGGCCCTCCACTCCTACTTTAGCCTGAAAACTATCCCAGGAGCTGTACCCTTATTGGTGTCTGTAGAAAATGTGGGATGACGTCAGCAGGAAAAGGACATGGGAGATGGCTATCAACCTCCTTAAACGGGAAGGTAGTTTGAATTAGCAGAATTGCATGGTGGCTTGATTGAGGCTTGGTTACAAAGAGGACACGTCAGACGTGTGTGACTGAACTGGCTGGCAAGCTAGACTTTGAGCCTTGAAGTGTCAGCTGCAGAAACTTAGTAGGTGGATCCTAATTCTTTTATTGTGTTCTGGGCAAAGGGAAGAGTGCTGGGGCTTTGAGGCTGTGTCTGTGATTGTGTCTGGGGTCGGGGTGGGGGAGGCAGAGGAGTGACTCATATACATTTTCTCCAGAGGAGCCCCCAGACCCACTTCCTGAGCAAGGCCTGCTGTACAGTCCTTGCACCCACTGAGCTGCCATGCTGCAGTAAGGGATCTAAGCCTGCAAGTGTGGAACGAAGGCAGTTCGTTTTCCTTGAGGGTCTCAGAGGTGGCTAACTGTATAGCAGGATTTAGAACAGTCGAAAAGCATGTACAGGTTGCACGTCCCAAATCTCAGCCCACTCTCCTCGGGCAGCACTGCCGAGAGTACTGTGTGTCTCGGTGGCACCACCCCACTGCAGTGCCTGTGCAGTCTCTCTGCTCAGAGTGGAAGGTACCAATGGCCCTGGCACACTGGAGCTCCCCTGTGCCTCGCTTTCTCCCTAACCAAATAACTGAGTTTCACCTTGGAAGGAAAATGCTGTTTTGCAGCCTCATGCAAGCTGTGTGTCATGGGCACAGTGACCTTTTGTCAAACTTTAGGGCACAGTCCCTGGTAAACACCTTTGTACTTCCAGAGACTCGAGGGAACATGTGAAATTAGAACATTTCTGGAAATTCTGGGATACATGGACACAGTCGCCACGGGGAAATGAGGTTTAGAGTGTAAACATCACCATGGTAGGAGTTCCCATGAGTTGCACAACCCCTTGTTCTGGGTACATTTGGGTTTTTATTAGATTTGACTGTCAGAGTTCTGGTTAGCTGCCTCACTTTACCAGGGCTGCTTTAGTAATGGCCTGCTGGGGCCCACCGCTGGTCTTGAGGGACAGAGGATAGGAACAGCTCCTTCTGGCTCCCAAGAAAAGACAGCTTTGAGTCTGTAATCCTTTGTGTCCATATAGAACCTGCAGAGAATACAAGTGCCCAAAGGAGCTGGGGCAGGCGAGCGGAGGAGAGGGATCCCTTGCAAAGGCCAGAGAAAGGAAGCAGACTCCCTGGAGGTGTGGAGCCACCTGGAGCAGCAGCCTGCCCATATCTCCAGTTCGACCTGCCTGGGTTTTGTGCCCTGCCCCTGGCTTGCTCAGCTTTGCCTCTGCATTCACAGAGCTTGCCCTGCAGTTGTACACAGCCCAGTTTAAGGCCGGAAACTAATCCTGACTTCCTTTCTCACCTTACGTAAATGTTGGTTTAGGGCCTGAAGTTGCTGCCCAGTTCATGGCCCCTGAGCAGTCCTGCTTGCTGCCTCACTATGCATAATGAGGAATAATATTTTAAAAGTTCCGAATCACGTCTTGACAGATTTTAAAAATCATTTTATTGTTTTAGGGAAAAAACTGTTGGAGTTTATTAGGGAGCTCAGCAGTCCTGGCAAAAACCCCAAGGCACCCCTGGGAGAGGCAGATGGAGAAGTCCCCTGCAAGAGTGTCGTCTTAGAATGGAGGCCTTTTGTGCTCTCCAGGCCCGATATTTATATTTCAGTTCATCTGCCTCCACCCAGCTGCCTCACTCCCTATTACCACAATCCAATGTTTTCACATCATGACTAACCTCCAAAAAAGGAGGCAGAACACCCCCAGCCAAAAGAGAGTATTCCACACTCTGAAGAAAGTGCTGCCCTTTTCTAGACTAGACGCCTGGCAGTTCTGTCCTACAAATTTGTGTCCTTCTTTAAAACATGCCCCCCTTCATTTCTCCTCACTGAAGCATCCCTTTGTGAGACCCTTAAACCTTTTTTTCCCCGTCTACATGACACAGGGCACTGCTTTACGACTTTCTGTCTCAAGTGCCACTTGAAATACACACAGGGCTTTGAATAAGCCTGGGATAAAGGGCTCCTCTGTAATCTCACTTAAAATGCCTATTTGCAAGGGTCACCCTCCTGCTCAGCAATCTTCAATGGCTCCCCACTGTCTGCATGGTAAGGATCAAACTTCTAGGCTGCCAGTCAGGGCCTTCTGCACAGGGGTCTGCCCTCTCCTGCACTCCTGCCTGAATCTCCATGCTGACCCAGTGACCCACTCTGTGTGTTTGTCCAAACTGCTGGTGGCAGCATTCCTACCTCCTGTGCCTTCCTGGAAGCCTGGAATGCCTCCTCTTTCCTCTCTTCCACTTGGCTCAGTCTTGCCTCCCATCCAGTCCTTCTGTTCAGGGTCCCCTGTCCCACAGGAATTTCAGCAATATTCACTGGGGCTCCAATCTGAAGAAAACCTTGAAACCCGGTCCAAGGATTTTCAGCTTCTCCTTTGGGCTATGGCTCTGATTATACCCTTTATTCAGCTTCTTAAATGTGAGTTTCAGTGGATTATTATGGTCACTTTTCAACTAAACTGGAAGTCCCTGTTTTATATGTCTTTGTGTCCCAGGGCCTGTGTTCCACTCATAGCAAGTCCCAGTAAATGACGGTGATAATAATACATATGGCAATACTGTCCGCTTGTGCATAGGTACCCATAGCCAAGCTAAGCACTGAGGACAGTGGCTCCTGGTCTTTATTCTGAGCAACGCAGCCCTGCCTCCTGCCATTTAGTCTCACTTTGGTGTCTCCTTACTATGCACCTCATGTTCAGCCCCTCTTCCTCCTTGGTACCAGACAGGGTTTGTGCAGTTTCCTCACTGGCTCCTCCTTGTCCTGATTTGGGCCTGGTTCACCGGCCCCATAATGTCCTGTGCCCCAGCATCATCTCCCAGAGAAGAGCATTCATTGCCTGTGTTGGTGTGGCCTCCCAAGGGAACCAGACTGATAGGAGATAGGGCCAACTCTCAGGCAAGACTTGTGAGGAAGGCTTCCTGGTTGGCTGCAGGTTTGTTTTACCCATACAGGTACTAAACCTATAAAACCAGGCCAAACTATAAAACTGAGTCTTGGGGTGATCCAGACTAAATGCTAACACTGGGCTTGACTAGGTGGATTCTGTTGTCTCCACCCAGTTCTCATGCTGTTAATCTCAACCTTGTCGTATAAACTAATTTTTTCTTTTTTAATTGAGATAAAATTCATATACCATAAAATATACCTTATTAGCCAGATTATTTTTAAAATTTGTTTTATTTTAAAATAAAATTTGGTACGTTCTCCCCCACCCAAGTTTTTTATTCAAAAATGTAATACATATATATAGTTCAAAATTCAAAAATGATAAGTTATACAGTGTAAAGTAAGTCTGAAAAACAATTTTAACATAGACAAGAGATTACTATAAATGCAATAGAATTAGAAAAATACCTATTTTAACTAACCTTTATAGGAAGAAAAACAGTTTTAAGAAAGATACAAAGCAGAAGTCATAAGAAAATATTGATAAATTTGTTAACATAATACCTTGAAAGAATAAATTTCTCATCTTTTACTGGTTCCCACATCTTCAGTCTTTCAGTTTCTTAGGCAACTACAGTTTGTCATTTTTAGCTATGCTTCCAGGTGTAGCCTCTGCAAATAGAAGAAATAGGAATATATGAACAAATGCTGGCATACTATACACAGGGTTCTATATTCTGTGTTTTTTACTTAATATGTCTTGGAGATTGTTTTGTATTGATGCATATAGAGCTGCCTCGTTTTTTCCAATGGCTAAATTGTTCTCCACTTTATAAAAATGCCACAATTTATTTAACTAGTCTCCTATTGAAGAGGATTTGGGTTGTTCCAATCTTTTGTGACTACATACAATGTTGCAGCTAACATGCTGAATTCATTTTAACTGAAAGTTGTTGATGAACCATATGCAGGTGAAACTGGGATTTACATAGAAAACTATTTGTGGAAAGTTATGCATAAACTGCATTTAATAAGCCAATATTGTCTAGAATCTGCTGTTTCACTTAAATGATCAATTTTTACAACTGAATGGGATCTTTAGGACTGTTTTTATCCAGCCCCTGTTTTATAATAACTCCAGTAACAACATCTCAGAACCCTGAGGTTAAGAATTTAATCCTATGGTAACTCTCTCATTTTTAACTAGGGTTCAGAGAGAAAAAGTGACTTCACCAAGGACACACAGCAATTAAATAGAAGAGTCAGGGTACAAACCCCATATTCCATTTGCTTTTGCCATCCTGCATTCACCATCTTAGCCATACTTCCAGGATGTATATTTGTAAACCAAGGATGCCATCTCTTCAGTTTCCTTAAGGCCATATACAAAGATTTAAGAAGGAGAAACTTAAAAAAAAAAAAAAAAAAGACTAAAAAGAGTGGAAGGGATGTCTTTAATAAAGAAGAGAGTGGGGCGCTTTTTTGATAGACTTCTTATCACCGTATTATCTCATTGCAATCTTAGTTGACCTTAACTGCTATCAACCTGTGGAGTCCCTAAAATCTACCGAGCCTCAGTTGGCCAGGAAGATTACTTAGTATTTTCTAAGTGCAGAACATGGTTTTGGGCAACACGGAGGAAATGGAGTCAATCTCCCAGTTCCTAAGATCCCGGTCATCTCATGAGGGACCCACAAGAAGGTCTAGGAACACAGAATTGGTATCTCTTGAACAGCCAGTTAATGCAGAGCCAACTGTCCTCACTGGGCATTTACAGAGCAGCTGCAGTGCTCTCAATACTACATGTAGCACAATGAGGGATACAAAGTGGGATCCCACCTGCTCCTTGCCCCCAGGAGGCTGGCAGTACAGCTTCTGAGATAGATCATACCCAGAAAGAAAAAGGAACTTGTTTTTGCATCTGTCTCTTAGGAGAATGGAATTTGGTGGAGTTGCATTATCTGGGGGTCAGTTCCTAAAGTTAGTGTGTAAGGTGAAAAATAAGACTAAAATTAAGATTATCCTTGAGAGTCCTTTAGGAGGGCACCAGGTAGGTGGCAGGCATACTGGCTCTTGATTCTTAAATTCATCTTAGCCTATTCCTCCAGTTCTGGGAGAAATTACAGTTTCTAAGGCTGAGCGCAAGAAAAGTGGTTGGCTTGAATTAGGGAGCTATGTAATATGAAATACGTGAGTGTTTAAATATTTGTCTCACTCAGCATTCTGAGATGCTTGTGCTCTGATATCTCTGAGGCAACAGGCAGTAGGCAGCAGGCTCAGGGCTCTTAGTCCATGGTCATCCCTGAATGGATATATAAGTTAGGAAATAACTATGTGAGGTTAAGCAAGAAAGACTCTTAGAACAGGTGAGCAGGGTGTCATGGAGAGGAGATCCATGGAGTGGGTTTTAAACTGTATTGTATCACCCAGGATTGCAGATGAAGGACTTTTGTTTGGAGTGACCTGTCATTGGTGCGGAGCTAGGAGACGGCAGTGCCCACGTATAGCAGACACTTCTCTGCTCTAAGATCCTAGCCCTCTATGTCTGCTCTCCTTCTCTCCCCTTCCCAGTCACCTCTTCCTAGTCAGTCTCCCCATTGCAGGCTTTTGTAAGAGGTCTGCAAGGAATCTCCTGTATGAATGTGTGTCCACTTCTCCATCTTCCCAATAGCATGTGCTCTGGGACAACTTAGAGGCCAAAAGCCACTCCCTACCCCACACTAACACTTGCACTAGAGGTGTTAAAATCTCAGGATTTCCTCTGCCATCTCCAAGGGAGCTGTGTTGAGCTATCTAGCTGGCATTTAGGATCTGACTTCCCCGTTCTGGAGAAAAAGGAAACCAGCCATAGCAGCAGCAGGGGTAATCCTGCCCATCACGTTCACGGTGTGCTTTCCCTCACACTTGTCTTCTTACACTCACTCAGACTACATGCGTTTATTGATTACTTACTGCATGTTTAGCTCTGTGCTAGGTACTGAGGATACAAAGAAAAAAAATATTCCGCTTCCTCCTTCAAGGTGACCATGGTCTGTGAGGGAGGCAGACATGCACAAAAGCCAAGAGCAGTTAGTGCTATGGATGTCACTGTGACCGTGCTCAGGGGTCTCTTGAGCTCAGAGGTAGGACTGGTCATTCTTCCAGGCTAGAGGACAGAGGACTGTTAGGAAAGGCCTGAGATGGCCCCAGGGCTCTGCATGAATGCTGTGGAATTAATGAAGCTGAGGCTTTCTGGAAGAGCTGATGTTTGAGGTGAGTCCTGAGAAACGAGTAGGCGTCCACCAGGTGGCAAAGGGAGTCAGGGCCCTATAGGCACAGGGAACAGCTCAGGTAAGGCCTGGAGTGGAGGTGTGTCACAACACTGTAGGCCCTGGGAACTGAAAGCAGTAGGGTGTGATGGAGAACTGGTGCTGAGAGGGGCAGGCAGGGGCGAGGTCTTGGGCCGGCCATTTGTGTCAGCTAAGAGGTTTGGACCTTATCTCTTAGTGAGGAGTGGGGAGCCACTGAGGACTGATGGCGTGTGTGTGTGTGTGTGAGAGAGAGAGAGAGAGACAGAGAGAGAGAGAGACAGAGAGAGAGAGAGACAGAGAGACAGAGAGAGAGAGAGAGCGCACGCGCGTAGGAGCGAGTTGGGGGTAGGGAGAAAGGAAATTAGATTTTCTTTTTGAAATATTGTTCATCATTCAGCAGTGATGCAGAGGATTGACTGGACATGGAGGAAGGTGGATGGCAAAGACAACAGAAAGGAGGTCATTGCAATCACTGGGCAAGATGGAAGAGTTATGGAGGGGAGAGAAGCTGGATTATGGAAGTATCAAGGGATTTGGGTTGACAGGCCTTGAGGACGAAGGGAGAAGTCAGAGCGTTTGCTTAGTTTTCTGCTTAAGACACAGGAAAAGCAGCGGATTTATGGTGAAAGGATCACCATTTAAGGGGCAGGGTATAAGGGTCGTTAGCAACAGAGACAGAAGGAATTGACCGTGAGGGAGGCAGAAAACCGGGAGAGCACGGTGTCATCAAAACTGAAGAAGGGAGCTTTGTATCTTTTGAAAACAAACCATGATTTTGTGTTCCTATTATAGCCCATGGTACATAAAAAGTTCTCCATATGTATTTATTAAGTTGGATTGAGAATGATCAACTGTTGATCACTGGGGAATGTCAAAAAAGAGGACTGAAAATAACGATTGACTCAGGAATTACGAGGTTACTGGGGCTTTGCCAGGCGGCTTCTTGTCTGATTTAACCTCCCTGTGAAATAGGTGGTGTAGGTATCACCTTCCCCAGGGTTGAGGTGATATGTGCAAGTTCTAGAGCCCAGGTTTCCTAACTCCAAGTCCACTTTTCTCCAAACTGGTGGGGAAATGGGGAAGAGTCCAAGTGAGCAGTAATACCTTTAATTTCTGATATTAATGCCCCAAATGGGGCATCTGGTCAGAACCAGAGACAGGGGAGGTTGTTATATTCAGCATTTATGGCATTTGTCCATATTTGTGATTAATAGGTGGCTGTGATCCTCTCATATGTATGGATGTTTAAATTAGACTCTTTTCATGGAGTAAAACATAAAGGCTTGAGCGCAGATGTTGTCTCATGGCTGAGGAGCCAGTGTGGAGGTGGAAGGACAGGTTGTAGGAGTACAGGTCTTAGACTGCAAATGCAGAAGCTGACTCTGGCCAAATTAAGGGGAAAAGTGATGTATTAGAAGGATGTCTGCTGGCTTACTGAATGCCTTGGAAGGCTGGAGAATGAGGCTGAGAAATCAATGTGAACATGTGGGAAGTTGGGTGGTTGGAACCAAAGCCAAGGTGATGATGCAGCTGGCCTGGCATCACTGCTGCTAGCTGACCTGAATGCCACCACCCGCTCCAGAATGAGTTCTGAGCTCACCCTGCTTTTTTGTGCTACTCACTCCAGAGACAAAGCCAAGGCTGAGCATCTGGCTGGCCAGCTTAGGTCACATATCTGTGTTCTCGCTGTCAGGGGTCTTGTAGAGTGAGATTCTGGAGGTTACAGCTTCCCCAGTATCAGGTGGAACTCTGCCTCCCACCAGGTCTCATAATACCAGTTGCCTGAAACCTAAGGATGGGTGCACATGCCAAGTAGACAAGTGTCCACCATAGAAGCTAGACCCCATTCTAGCCCTCAGAGTGGGACAATTGGACAGTGCTGGACATGGGAGAAGGAGATGGGCATCCCACTTAGGCCATTCAAAATATCCACATCTTGTTCTTAATCTTTTTGGACATCTTTCTGACTCCTTTAGCTTCCAGCTAAACTTTAGGATTCTTACAGGCTCTGAAGAGTATTTCATTGGCAATTGGATTTCTCCTTTGGAATCTGAATGATTCCAGTGGAAAAGAGAGGTCATTTCAACATCTGGATCCTCGCTGCACATTTGATTTCACTTGGAAAACTTCAGCGCTCTCTTGTAAGGACTATGGCCCAGGCCGGGCTAACAGGCAGTTTACAACTTGAATTCTGTTTCTCTTCTGGGATTGGGCAAGACTGGCAGGGCCAGAAGGTGTTTGGGAGGTGCTGCCTTGCTCTTCAAATGCGAAGTCAGAGTTTTGACTGCAGGCTTGGTTTGTGGAATGATTGAAGTTCCTGGTGCCCTGCTGGCCAAGGCAACAGGACTGGGCACCTTTCCAGTTCTGAAGATGTTGACCTAGTTAGATGTTCTCACTATCCTGCCTGAGAGAGAGAGAGCTAAAGGAGTAAGGGCCTTTCGTCCCATCCCTTTCCAGGTTCCTCATTCATACTGGACAGTGTTGACTAGGAGAGTACCGGCTTACTTCTTGCCCTCAGATCTTTTAGTTATAGCTCTTTGAAGGTAGGGCATGATGCCTGAAATTGTGGTCATTTTGTTTCAATAACATTAGACAAAAGAATTAATTTCCCTTAAAAAGAAAAAGAAAAATGCAGTTTCGAACTTACTGAACTATGGGCTGTGGGGACCACTAGCATTCCAAGGGTCTTTTCCCTTGGTGCCTGGGAATGGGAAGCTTCTGCCTCGGAACTGGGCATTTCATTAACTGGGTTCTTACAGCCAGGACTGGAGGTGATTCCTGAGGCTGAGGCTTGGTCCCCAGGAGGGACAGAGTAGGGGTGTTCCTGGCCAGTTTATACTGACGTACCCATTTTTGTCCAGATGAAATGAAATCGTATGAAAAGCAATATTGAAGTAGAAAAGAAGTCTTGAAGGACCTGGGTTCTTTTACTAAAACACAGATTTGCTCATGTTACCCCTCTTAAAAACCTTTGAGAGCTGCCCAAGTTCTGCAGGAGAAACTACACATTCCTTGGAACGGCACACAAGGCCCTCTGGGAGCCCCACCCCCACTTCCATCTCTTGTCTTGCTGCTCTCCCTTCCCTAGTGTCCCTTTATGTTCTTTAGGATCCTCAAAGCACATACTTCTGTGTGCCATTTGTGTATTGTTCGCTCTGCTTGGAATGCCCTCCCTGCCCTTTTCCTCCTGGCAGATGTCCACAGGACTGGCCAGAAGTCACCTGCTTCCTTGCTGCTTTCCTGAGCCGCCACCTTAGCATTTCTGTGATTACACTTCTCCACTGCAGGATGCTGGCATCAACTGCTGGTGTGCCTAGTTCCTCACTAACCTAGACTTATGCTGGGAGCATGGTAGGCAGCCTGAGGGGATGTGGGGGAGCAGTGAACAGGCCTAGGACCTGGCCTGGGTCAGGTGAGTGGGTTGGTGAGCTGTTTGTCTGCATAATGGCCTCCCTTAACACCTGCTGGTGGAGCCACTGCCTTGGTGGCTTTGCTATTTTTCTGAGCCTGCCAAGGAGACCCTGGTGAGGGGGGGAAGGGAGTTTGGGGACACAAAGCCTGGCACCTAGGTTTCCATCACCCTAAGGAGGACTCTAAGGAGGCATCTGTGATAAAAGTTGGTTTAAAGGTGGAGGAGACTTCCCTCCCCCCTGGTCCCAACCCTTAGAGAAGGATGAGTACTGGCTGCCCCTAGAGGATCCCTGCATTTTCATACCTGGTACTGTCTGCTGGCTTTGCACAGAGAAGACACTAGGGAAAATGAGTCAGCAGACCATGAGAGGAGTTATTGGGCTCTTTAAAATGAAAGCCCTATTCTGTCTGGTGACAGGACAGTCTGTGGCTCTTCCTATAGAGGAGAAAGAGGAACCTTTAAAGTCTTCTGACAATGATTGCAGGGTATAGCAGGAGCCTCAAAGCAGGGCCTTGGGGTCTTGGTTTCTCTATAAAATGAGAGACTTAGACTACACATGGTCCTTTCCTGCTTGAAAATTCCACAAGCCTATGAAAGGAGCACAACAGGTGGTGTCTTTTTGATGCATCACAGTGGGGGACCTGGGTGACTACTCAGAGGTGTTCCTAATATGGAATAGTTATCGTGGTCTGCATGCCACTTAGAGAATGCTGTGGGGTAACATCTTTCCCACCAGGCTGATAAGGAGGACTTTCTTAAAAGATTTCCTTTTGTAAAGTCGAGCCACCCTTAGGGCTGAGCTCACGCATGAATGGGCCTACTTGACCAACAGTGAGTGTATTGCTTATGTCATTTGCTAAGCATGTTTCCAGAACCTAAAAGCATATAGTATTTCTAAAATCTCCTGTAGGATTCCATTGAAGTGTGTCTTTGTTCTTGGCCCCTGGAAGATCAGCTCAGGGGAAGCTTAAGTGGTGGGGTGGGTTTGATGCCCAAGGAGGTGTTGGCTTTTTTGGGAGGGACGGTATGTGGAATCTGCCTTTGTTTCTGCCTCTACAGAGCCTGCTCCCCACTCCTATCCACCTCAGCCCTCTACCTTTCTACCAATGTCTCTCTGTCCTTCTTCATCCTTCCACAGCAAATCAACTGAGCTACTCCAACATCCATTCAGTCATAGGGTGTGCACTCCAGATGCCCAGCCCACTGAGGGGTTAGGAAAAGTGGATTTTAAGAGTAGACTTTGACCGGTAGGATTGGAGGTGTAGACAGAAAAACTGCTTTGGAAAATACACAATCCAGGTAATTCACGCAGAACAATGTATTTTTTAAATGTAGAACTTGAAACTATAAAAATGTCAGTTTCCTTTTACCTATTAGTATTACTCTTGGGAATTTATCCTAAGAAAATCAGTCTAAAGAGGAGAACTATATGCACAAAGATATTTATAGCAACATTGTTTAAAATAGCAAAAACTCTAAGTAGCCTAAATGTTCCTTGTGGTTATATAATTCATGATACCAGGACTCAGTGAATATTGTGCCACTGTTAAATTAATATAAAGGTGATATTCATTGGGAAAATGATGATGAATTTTGGTGGAAAAAATGGCTTCTGTTTTAGCAGGCAAAATTGCACATACATTCAGTGAGTGCATGAAAACTGATTACACTGGTTGTATGTAAATTGGCATAAGGTAAATGCTGGATCTAGGTGAAGCAGTAACAGAGTATTTGTTTGTTTGAAATTGCTTTAGTAATATATATATATAGCATATATACTTAAAAAAAAAAGATAACATTATCAAAGACTTTGGATCTGGGTGGGAAGGAGGCCAGGGGAGAAACTCCAAGTCTCCCATCTGTTACCAAGATGACAGAACTGCTGTCTTGGCCACCTGTACCGCAGGGGCTGGGGAATTCAGATAGGTTAACTTGGGTCTTTTAGTAACTGGAGGCCTGACTTCACTGCTGGGCTCCCAGTGTGGATTGCCTGGTGCAGGTGACCCCCAAGTGGCTTCAGAGACCCAGATGATTGTTTCCACTTGAGTTTCCAGGGAACCGGCTCAGTGAGCATGTGGCCCTGAGTCTGAGCTCTGAGCTGCCCCCTCACCCATAGGAAGAGGCGGACCACAGTCTCTGTAGTTCAAACAGGCAGCAGGGAGGATGTATTTTGCAAACTGACCTCCTGCAGCCCTGCTTAACTCAGTTGGAACCAAAGTGAGTTCGTGTCTGGGGTGTTTCCAGTGTTACACATATTTATTATAATATTGAAACTTAGAGGCACCCTTTAGTGTTAGTCTCATTAATTCCCTCCCCCCACATTCATCCAGTCTACCTCTGGCTTAGCAGGCAGGGCTCTGTGACCTCCCACCTTGCCATGAGCTCTGCTGGGACTTGCAACTACAGGTGTGGCCTTGTGGCTGAGCAGCTGACCCTCTTCTGACCACTTTCTCATATCTTTGGCATCTCAGAGCCTCTGGACGCCCAGTGAATGGCCTTCTCATCCACCACTCCCCCTAGGGTTTGCTTCTGTGTGTATGCAGCCTCTTCTTACTGGAGAACTTTCTTGACATGTGGAAGGTCTGTTCGGAGGACCTACCATCATCTCTTCCCTCTGAACAGGCTGTTCAGGGCAGGAGATAGAGACTCCTTGGTGCTGTTTGGAGTCCTGAGGTGGGTGGGAACTGGAGAGTGCTGGGCAGGCTTAGAGAGGGCAGGTTAGAGCCTGCAAAACAGAAGCCACTACAGCAGAGCACATACGGAGAGGTGGCCAGACACTGCTGGGACCCTGGTTATCTCAAGCATATATCCACTAAGGCCAAATTCCAGAACTGTCAGAGATTTGAATTTTTTTGTTGTTATTCTGAGATCAGACTGAAATAGGGCCTGTGGCTGGAGGTTTGCCAGGATCAGAGAAAAATTGGAAAGCGCATGGGGTTAGGGCTCGCCTGGATACTCATGAGGGGTACACAGGCCAGTTTCATGTCTTTCACGACATGGATGCTGGTGTGTGTGTTTGGAAGTGGGGGTGGGGATATCCACGTGCTTCCCTAGAATCTCATTCCTAGAGGGCTTGATCCCACCCTCACCCTCTGCTGTGACCTCAGGCCTGCTCCAACCAGATCATTGCTGGTGGTGTATTAACTTTCACAGAATCTAAGTAACAAGCTGTCTTCCTGAGCCCAGAACCCAGCTCATCTCACTGCTCGTCTCAGTTCCCTAATTTAGAGACCACGTGTGTGCCCCAAGGTTGTCAGCAGCTTGATTTCTTGAAGCTTAAAACACATTTCCATAGAAACAATGCTATAAATGGTGGTTGGGTTCTTAGGCTAGCCCACAAAGAGCCCTGGTGTCACCTCCTAAGTTGCTGAAATAAGGTATTAGTAAAATTGAGAGCACTAAGGCAGCAGTTAAGAGTCAGCACCCCCCGATGGTGGAGGTTAAATGGTGTGGGTTTATTTATGTAACTTTGTTTCTTTGATGAGAGGTACCTTTCATAGCCCTCCTGACAAAGGAAGTGCTGAGGCCTTCCCTCTGCCCACAGTCATAATCCCCTCCTTTCTCAGTTTACCTTCCTACTTCCTGCCTTTTCAAGCCAGGGACCTGGGCCTCCTTGACCCCTGGGACCCTGGGCTGGGGTATTTTTATGATGAGGAAATCCTCTTCAACGGCTCTTATATCATCAATGTCATCATTATCATCGTCGTCCATCGTCGTCATCATCATCATCATCATCATCATCATCATCATTATTTAAACCATCTTGACCAGTTTAACAAAATATACATTACACCTTAGCAATTAGCATTGTTCAAAATTTTCTTCTGATTGCTGCTAATGTTCCTGTGGCATTTTTAACATAGTTTGTAAGTTTACTTCTATTATTTATTTGTGCTGATTTTGTCACTGAACGATTCATCAAATGGTTTCATTTGAGTGTTTGCATATGTCAATCCATTTCATTCTGTTACCATGCCATGCCATAACCTGAATGGATTTCAAGTTTTTGGATTTATATACAGGTGCTATGAACATCTCTTATAAAAATTCCCTTGTCAATTATTTTCCTTTTAAATTATTTTCATGGGATATGGTCCCCTGACCATTATTAGCTGGTCAAGATGTTAAACACTTGTTACAAAATGCTAAATCACATTCTAGCAAGATTTGAACAATTTACAGTGTCACGGCAATGCATGTACAGCTCTCGACTGATGGCCCTCCAATAGCAGCTTTCTTGTTTGATTTATTTACTTATTTTCGCATTGACTCTGGCCATAATGGGTCCTTAGTGATGTTCTAATTTGCATTTATTAAATTGCTGCTGAGACTGTCATTTTTCGTTCTGATGATTTACTGTTTGTGTTTCCTCATGCGTCACACTATGTCTCTGTCACTGTGGAGCCTCCTCGCTTCTATCTTATCTCCTTGAACCGCCTTCCTGTTAGGAAACAAAGTCCTGCCTTCCTCACTCAATCTCACCCCTAGTCCTGGGCTAACTCTTCTCCACACCTGCCTGGTTCCTATCTTCAGCCACGCTGGCCCTCAGATCTCTGACTGGCTGGGACTGATGCTTTGTGGGGGGCAGGGCATAGGAGGGACTATGAGGGACAGACACTGAGGCCCTGTGGTGGAGGCCAAAGGTAGATTTGAGCCTGGGGCTTGTCTGAGTGGTTCCAGAATAGGTTTATAAAGTGACCTACTTAGAGGGAGGCTGCCCAGAGAGATTCTGGGAGGAGCCATAGGCTGTTAGGACTGGAGAGGGCACTGGGGTTCATCTGGTCTAAGGGTCACCACTCAAAGGCTTGTAGGGAAAGGGGAAATCTCAGTGACAGAGGCTGGCTTGGGGTAAGAACACAGCACAAGTAAAATGATAAACAACAGTGACCTGTGGCCTAGGAAGGGCTGAAATCTGGGGAAAATTGGAGTGTGGGTCTCATCATAGTGCTACTCCTTTTGAAGTGCTGTTCCTATCATAATGCTACTCCCCTGGCTCTGCTACTCAGCTCCACCTCCAAGAAAGAGGGCTCAGTGTGGCCAGTGTTCCAATTTTTTTTCATGACAAACCAGAAATCCTGATTTTTTAGCTTAAATCTCCTGATTTTAAAAAATGTTGACAATAAATTTAAGTCAGTTAAAATAAAACACATTAATTACATGAGTCAAATAAAATATAACTGGGGGATGAGAATGGCTTATCACCCTCCAGTCTGTGATCCCTCATTATTTGACTTAACTGAGAGAACACAGGCTCAGAAAGGTATCCTCATATAAGAGGGAAGGACTCAGAGAGTTCAGTGGGCCAATTCCATCTGTATGACCTTAGAAGAGGTGTTTCATCTTTTTGAACTTCAGCTACCTCATGTATAAAATGGGGATAATGGCTTTCTCTCAGGGTGCTGGGTGGATCCACCTGGCTTGCATCACGTCAAGCATTTAGAATGTACTCAAGAAAAGTGTTGTTAGGCCCTGCATGGGATCATTCAGAAAATTAGAGGATAACCAGGTTTAGAACTTTGCTCTCCCTATTCCCAGTCCAGAGCTTGTTCTACATCATATTGCCTGCTTTCTTGGGAGTTTTCAGAGGTGTCTGGACATAGGCATCCTTCTGATCTCAGAGAAATTGCTCTCAGTTTATGAGAGCTTGATTTTGCAGCAGCTACTGAGCTCCAGTAATGGGGCCTCTCAGCTCTGTGGACTGTACCATGTAGGCCCCAGAACCCAGGAGATCAAGCCTCAATAATAATAGTAGCAGTAGTAGTACCATACACCATTGAACCTAAGAAGCCAGTGATTATAAGATACGCCATTATTTTATGTACAGCTATGAAAGAGAAAATGCTGCTAAATTCAGCCATGACATGCTATCGATTGTAAGATGCATCCTGATTTCAGAGATGTTAAAATGAGGGGAAATGTGCATCTTAGAATGGAAGAAATAGAATAGTAATGAAAGAAGTAGTAGTAATAATCTGTTAAATTTTATTGCTTACCTCAAATTTTCATATATATTATTTTATTTGTGCATTTATCAACAAGCATTTACTGAGCCTCTGCCATGTGCAGACACTGTGTAGGCACTGGGGTTACAAGGTAACTAAGATCTAGGTTTTGCCCCTCAGGAGCTCTAATCCTTGTTGGAAGATAGCGCAATAAGCAGCTGTAGGACAATGTGAAGGGGGTGGAGTAAAGATAAACAAAAGGATGTCATGGGAGTCCAAGGGAAGCAGTGGTTTTTCTGATCCTTAGGAGCAGAGACTAAAACAGTTTGGGGTGCCTGGGATTGATTTAATAAGTGCTGGCAGGAGGAAGGGAGTGAAGGAAGCAGGCTAGGGCTGGGGAAGAAGCTAAGCAAAGAAGGACGTGTTGCAGCTGGAACTAACTTCAGCCGTCCCACAGGGAGCCCTGGAGCATGAATTGCACCACCGAGGATTTAATGCCACCTTGAGGCAAGGGGGCTGACCTTTTGGACCCACTCCCCTTCCTTATTCCTTAGCCCCAGTCAATTATTGGCTGCGGTGCTCTCTCCCAGCAAAGACTCCCTTTGTGAACCCTTAGCAGCTGGAGGATAGTGGCCCGCCTCTGCTTGGAGGAGTTGAGTAAACTCAAGTCTGGTGGGAGACCAGGGTATGGATTTAACCTGTGGATGAAGCAAGGGCGGCGGGGGGAAGCGGGGGATAAGGGTAGGGGGAAGCATGCATAAGCAAGCAAGCATCTTGGGGAATGTCAGGTAGTGTGGCTGTGTGGGCCTGGGGCTGGGAAGTGGGCAGAGTGTGGTCACGGAAGTGTAAGTACGCAATAGGCTGGCTACCAGTCTCAGCTTTTTGCAGTAGATGATAGGAGCTATTGAAAGGAGATATGATCACTCTGATGGCAGTGTGGATGGTAAGTGTGCAAGACTAGAAGCAAGAAGATCAGTTAGGAGATGAGAAAATGATAGCCAGTACTTATAAAAGACTTAATGTGTGCCAGTTACTATTTTGAGCACTCATTGTCCCCATTTTGCAGATGAGAAAACCAGTGATTAAGTACCTTGCTCAAGGTCATCAAGCTAATATGAGCCACGATTTGGAATCGGGAATCAGCCTGTACTTCTAACCTGTCCACTCCCATGAATATGAATGTGGAGTCCTAGTTCATGATGCATCAGTTAATATTTAAAGCATGTCCCATTGCACATACTGGATCTTGGGGTCTCATTCCTCCTGGCCCACTGCCACAAAGTAGGGAGCTCCAGAGAACGGCCAGTGAAGGAGTCCCTTTGGGGCAGATTCTGCAGGAGGCATGTACTGAAATGAGGTGAGGCCTTTGGGAAGCTGGCTCTGTGAAGAAAGGGTGTTTCTGTCCTCACGGTCCTGCAGGCCTGTCTTCCCTGGCAGCCACACCTGTTTTGTCCTTCTCCCTATACTCAGCCAGTCATTGCTCCCGGAGTGACAACAGCAACTGGGGACATCTGCAGAAGCTCCCTCTCACGCCTGACAAAGGCACTCAGAACGTGGCCCAGGCCCGCAAAAGAGGAAGCATAGGTGGGGGTAGGTGGGAGGGCCATGAGATTTAGACAGCTGTGGGCTGGTGTGGCTGCATGACCCTGCCCTGGAACAGGTGGATTGAGGAGGAGGGTCTCCTGGGTTTTCAAGGGCGAAAGAGAGTGCAGGGACTTCTTAGTACATGGTGGCTTAACTTAATGGCTGGGGTATTTTGGAGCTCTTGCTCCCTCAGCAAGGACCTGACAAAAAGGAGTAAAGAGAAGGCACAGGCATCAGAGTGTCCTTGTTCAGGCTGGGTGGAAAGCACCATGGAAAAGCTTGATGGAAAGGACACAAAGAGCAGGGACTGGGAGAGAAGCCTTTGGAGGGATACCCAGATGAGATCATAAGTCAATGCTGGAAAGTCTCTCAGGGCAGGGCCCAGTGAAGGGTCACCCTGAGGCTGGCAGGGTAGACCTCAGGTAGGGTGGACCAGTTCATATCCCTTACAGAGGAAAAAAAAATCTTGCCTGGAATAGGTTCTTAAAAGGGAGAAGAAACTGGCTGTGGGAGAAGGGAATGTAGAAAAAAAATAATTGTAGTCTCTTATTGTGCAAAGCATGATACAGTTACAAGGCAGTATTTTTGTCCTGGGATTCTCCCTAGAAGGTGGGCATTCTTTCATCCTCATGTAACAAATACTTTACAGTACATCTCTTACAAGCTCAGAGAAGTTAAGTGTCAACTTCCTAAGGTCACACAGTAGGTTAGCTTTAGTTAGGCTGGACCCAAACTCAGCCCCAGCATTATGGGACTTGTGATTTCCTCAACTATATTTGTACCTTCAGTTCCCCACACTCCAGTAAAGTTTAATTATTCACATAAGCACACCATGTGTGCTGGCCTCAATGGAAAGGTCCTGACAGAAGGGACAATGAGGAAAAGGATAGGAATGCTAACATGGGGCAAGGGGAGAAGAAAACCCCTCTTAAATAATGAGTGATAGCAGCAGAATGTTAATGGAGGTGGGTGGGCGAGTAGGTGGTGAGAACTTGGCTTTCTTGGAAGCTTTTTTTTCCTCTTAATAATACCTTTATTGGGTTATAATTCACATGCCACAAAATTCATCCTCAGATATTTCTTAATGGTTTCAGGCCGTGTCAGAAGTGGACACTGGTGATGACCACTCAGGGCAGTGGCAGATCATTCTGAGCACAGTCCAGAGAGCCAATGTCCTAGGAAGCCTCTCTAATGCCATATTCTACCCTCTCTGGGACCCACAGTTTGGAATCCTGTCTAGGGTGCTTTGTTTCCTGGAACGTTTCTCAGCAGACACACTTCCTGCTAACTGGAGCTCTGGATTCTTCTCTTCTCTGCAGTCTGTGAAGGTCAGTGGCGTAGAAAAGCCCACTCTCCTGGAACACATTTTTTTCCCCCAAAGGGCACCCTTCTTGGCTGCTCCAGAGGCCTATAGGAAGTGCTGGAGCTTCTAAAACCAAAACTTTCACTTCACATGTCAGCGATTCTGCACTGTCATATCTGCAGTAAAACTGACCTCCAGGGCTTTCCCGGAAGAGCTGCAGCTTTCTTCGCACATCCTCATCAGCCTGCCTTTGAGAGGTAGGCTTCCCGCCTGGCAGAGGCCATCTGGGACAGCCTTGAGCCCTCCTTCCCTACATACACATGAGCCCTTTCCTCCCTCTCTTTCTTTGTGAGGCAGCCTGAAGTTGGAAGTTTAGTTGGGATGAAGGGATGAGCTGCTCCAAGATGAGCGGGGCTCCTTCAGGTCACTTCTGTTTCTCATGTATCCTGCCATCTACGTCTGCTTCCTTTGCTGCTTCCTGGGCTAGGCACGGCAGCCCAGCAAGGGAGAGGGAGGAAGTCCCGCCAGGAGTGCCCTTTGGAGTGGCTCCCATTAGTTCCCTGGAGGCTGGGCCCTGGCTCCATGGTTGCAGGCTCTTCTAGGAATGTGCTCCCTAGCTGGGTTGTCTGGTTGACTGGGAACATCCCTGGGCTGGTCTGCACTGGCTCGCAGGGGCTCGCTCTGGGCTAGACAAAGACCAGCTCTAGGGGCTAGGTCCTAAGAAAAGGTCAGGATGGCCACAGGTCTTCAAAGAAGCCTGGCAGCAATGGGCACTGGAGTCCAAGTGGCTCTGTTTTTGGTTCCCTCACTTGGGTGAGGTGTCAGTGAGAAGGAAGAAACCAGACAAATGGAACAACAAAAAGTCTTTTCACTGAGCCTCTGCCAGGAGTCCTGAGACTGTAGGCTCTACTTGGGAGCCTGCATGCCTGAGCACCTCAGTCCCTCAATTGCTCATTGCCTTCCTCTGGGGGGATGGGAAGAGGAGCAGAGAGGTGACAAAGGACTGGCTTGCCCTGTGATCTCATCCAAGTCACTTAACATCCCAGAACCTCAGGGTTCTCATCCATAAAATGAGGGCTAAAACTCGCTCACGTACAGGGTTGTTAAGCAGCATGTGTGGGGATGTGCTTTGAGAATTGTCAGGAACAATACTGTCATAGCCGGTGCTGAATCTGAGAACCTGAGCTTTTCGTTTTGGAGGTGGTTCCCCAGCTCCTCCATTTACTTTTTATCACAGAAACATAGATTTTAAACTGGAAGGCATTTCAAGAGGTCATATAATCCAGTCCCTGGCATAATTATCTTTATTTTGTAAATAAGACTGCTTTAAGTTGTCATTACTTTGACATACCTGTCATTGCAGGTTGCAAATAAGCCTTTTCTGCTTGGGTGGGGTGTGAGCTCGATGCACACAGGTGCTCTGACCAGCAAAGGGGTGAAAGAGGACAGGAAGGTCATATCTCTTAGAAGTAAGCGTGGGTTTTTGAGGTTTGTAGGCAGAAGGTCTGAGTGTTGTCTCTGTCATCCTCTGGAGGTGGGGAAGGGGTGGAGGCCCCTGCCCTACAGGCTCAGAGGGGCGGTGAGAATCACATTCTGCTGTCCCTTCCCTTCTCTTTGAGAAAGCACCTGCTTTGTCACTGGTGGGGCTGCGAAGACACAGTGTATTCTTCTGTGGTTTTTCCTTCAAGGAAAGATCTCCTGAGCCACCTCCTTGGGGAAAACAAAACCAAAAACAAATGGAACCAGGGAAAACAGGGCTCCTTCGTCTGGAATTTCTCTTGGCCCTTGGAGCCTCACTGAATATAGGGGTCAGCAAGAACCTCTTGAGCAGCAGCAATGTTTCCCATTTTCCCAGCGGCTGGGCAAGGAGGCATGGGGGCGAGGGGCGGGGATGAATAGTGGAGGAAGGTAGTGGGCATGCAGCGAAAAGCTGCCCCAACTCCAGCTTCAGTTGCTTGTATTAAACCCATGAGCTTTTCATCACCTAAGTAACACAGACGTGGGCCTTTTAGAGAGGCTGGGGCCAGTTTCCCAATAACCTCTAAGTTGCTGGTGAGCCAAAAGTGAAACTTGGGGAGGCTGTGAACAAAGTGCCTGGGAGACGATTGTGCATGATTTACCGTATCCAAAACCAGAGAGTGATTCTTTGTGGAAGAAAGCGACTCGTGTCCTCCCCAACATCACACACACACACACACACACACACTTTCCTGGCAGGCCCGATGGGTTTCCAAACATTTCGTCACCGTCTCCTACTGACCTTGGTGTGAAAGGAACGGGCCGCGTGGCCTGTCGGTTCCAGCTCAGCCGTCGGGGGCGCCGGTCTGGGCTGGGGCAGGGTGACGACCCACCCCGGAGTGGAGAGGTGAGGTCTGCTGGAAATCCCCAGCCCAGGCAAGCCGCCGGAGGTTTAAAGACGCCGTCCCCGGGCCTTATTTGGTCGCAGGAAGTGGGCGGCGCCGGGCCTGCTCCCGGAGAGGCCGAGCCGAGACAGTCGCGCTGATGAAGTGGTCGGGCCGGTTGCTGCTCGCCGCCGCCGAGCCGCGCGCGCCGGCCGGCCGCCGGGGCCCCGCGCTCGCAGCGCCGGGTTGTGCAACCCTTTGTAGCAACGCCAGAGAGTCCTCCTCCTCCTCCTCCTCCCCCTCTCCCTCCTCCTCCTCCCCCTCCTCCTCCTCCTCCTCCTCGGTTGCCTCTCGCCCTCTCTCTCTCTCTCTCTCTTTTTTTTCCAAGCTGTGAGCTCAACCGATGAGTCAGAGCAGTGCAATCCTGACACTGCATCGCGGGGCCGGGGGTGACACGCAGGGAGGCAGCGCGGTCGCGGGGCGGACACCGAGCGGCGCGGGGCTGCGCCCAGAGGCTCCTGCGGCGCGCGCGAGGGGCTGACAGCCCGCGCCGCGGTCCCGCCGCGGGCCCCGCCGGCAAACTTCCCGGCCCCCGGGAGGCGGGCGTGCGGCGGCGGCGGCTGTTTGTGTTTAAAAATCGGGAGTGCAGTGCGTGCAGCGGCGGCTGGCGTCTGGGAGGCGACTGCGGCGGGAAGGGCACCGTCCGTGCCGGAGCTCGGGCAGGAGCGGGTAAGTGAGGCTGCGGGGCCGGCGGCCGAGGCCTGCGCGCGGCGGCCGCGGGGTCCCGGCTGCGTGTGCAGGCGGCGGCGGCGGCGGCTGGGCGCGCGGGCTGCACCCCCACGGCGGGGGCGCGCCGACTGCGGCGGCCCGGGCGGCCGCGGGAGCGCGTGCGTGGGCGTGCGTGGGCGTGCGTGGGTGTGGACGTGCGGCGGCCGCCCCCCCCCGCCCCTCGGTCTGCAGCTGCGTGTGCAGCGCCCACCCGCCGAGTGTGTGCAGCTACGCGGCTCGCGCGCGGCCCCCGCCCACGCGGGCGCGGGCGCGGCCCCGGCAGGAAAGCCCTCCCCGCCCGCGCGGCTCCGCGGCGCGGCCGCCTCGCCTCCTCCGGCCGCCCCAGCCCAGTGTGCCGACCGCGGAGCCCGGCGGCGCGGGAGGGGCTCGCGCAATGCGGGGACTTGGCGCGGTGGCCCCTTCTTCCGCTGCTCCCAGCGTGCACGGGAAAGTGGACGTGGAAGCGGTGCCCGCGCCGGGAGTTTGCAGACGGAGGTGCAGGGGTGGCGGGGACCCGGGGGCAAGTGCAATGGAGGCCTACACGACAGACAGCCTCTGGGGAGGGCGGACTGCCAGCACCCCGCGCACCCCGGCGCTGCGGCGCACCTCCGACCTGTCATCCGTCTCGCCGCCCCTGCTCGGCCAGGCGCTGCGGCCTGCGGAGCTCTCCCCGCGCGCGCCCCAAGGTGTGCAGAGTTGGGTCGTGCCTGCCCGGAACGCGGGAGCCCAGATTTTGTCTGCACCCTGCATGTGGCTAGCTTGGTGGAAGTAGTCATGCTCCTCTCCCAGTTCACACTCGGAAGTCTGTGCACCAGGCTGCCCCTCCTGGGGCCTCTCCCAGGGCCTCTGGATAAGGGCCTGATGATGGCTTAGAGCCCCAACCCTAAGGAAGACAGACCTGGAGGAGGTACCTGCTACTCAAAGTGGAGGCCACTGCGTATTCCAGCCCAGCCTCCAGGGTGAGCCTCTGGATGAAAGGGGAAGTTATTACTCGCCCCATTTAAAACTGTTGGTCACAACTTTGGTGGCTGCTTCCTGCTTCTATCATCCTACATCGGACCTGTGTGCCGGCCTTTTCTGACCGGCCACTGGCATGGGGGGAGAGCTGGCTGGCCTTAGCTGATTATGGAGGCCTTCTTGCACTTGTGTGAAAGGGATCTCAGTTGGCAGGTGTGGCTGTGGGAAGGGGAGATCTGGCTCTCCCCAGCAGAAGGATCCTAGACTGGTGGCAGCATGGAGGTCTGGCCTTTCCTCGTCCCTGCACCTTCAGAAGTGAGAATGGAGGCCTGGTGAAGGTGGAAGAACTGAAACTCTGAGAAGACTCTTCTTTGTGGGCTGTGAGGAGGAAACCACGTGTCTTGCTCCAGAACCTCATAGGGATGGTGTGGCACATGCCCTTTTAGAATCAGAGCAGTGCAACCTTTCCACGGGATATAAGAGGGTTTCAGGCAGAAAGAGAAAAGAGAAACCATCCCAGGTTGAGATTTCATGGATCCTCTTTTTCATACTACCCTGTTACTCTGGACACTGAATAACAGGGTTGTAAACATTCAGTGACTGTGATAAACTATCTCATTGCATGGCCCTGACCCAGTCTCCAGTCTAACTGGATTGGCCTCTGGCTGGTTACTCTGGTCTGAGTAGCTACCAGGGGACAAGGTGGTGAAGAATCTTAAGGGCACCCCCTGTCCACTCATGCAGCTTGATCTGGGAAAGCTTGCCCACCCACACAGTGTGGCCTGTAAGCACTTATTGGAACCCCTACTCCCTGTGGTTCTGTCAGCCCCTCACCCCACTGGAGGAAAGAGTGCTCTGGAGTGCCCATGGGGATGAGAGTTCAACTTTTAAATGTGGGATTTAAAAATAGCCCGAGTATTTAGCCCTGTGGGCTGCTGCTTTTAATAAATGGAAGGGGGAAAAAAGATGATATGTATTACAGGTTCAGCTGAGGGCCTCCAGTGGCTGCAGAACCCAGGAAAGGGCTGCAAAGTAGAGCCAAGGCCTCTAGTCCCCTGAGTAAGAGAAGAGGAGTGGGAGAAGGAAGGGGTTGGTGCACAGGGCTTAGTGGTCTAGAAGGGGAACGGGTTAAGTCCAGGACTCTTTGGCCTTGATCACCCCTCTTCTGCAGCTGGGTGACCCAGAAGGAGACCCTGCTCATGATGGAGTAGGGATGGCCACAAGGAGCTGGGAGATTCTTCCTTATCCTTCTAGTCCTATTTCAAATGCCACTTTTTTGAAGAAGGCTCAGCCTTCTTTTGAGCACTCATTTCCACCTTATGTAGTCATTTGTGTATACACCATAGTGTGGTAGTCAAAAACAAATTCAGCTAAGCGTCTGTACCTCCTTCATAGAGTTGCAGTGAGGATTCCGTGTATTGGTATACGTAATATGCTGAAAGCACATTTCAGTATTATCGTAGCTTCTGCTCTAGTGTAAGCTCTGTATTGTTCCCATGATGCCCAGCATCTAGTAGGTGTTCAGTATATGTTAGTTGAACAAATGAATGAAATTTCTCTCTCAAAAAAATGTAGACTTGGCATGTGGTGGGCCCAGTGAGTCCTGCTTCTGGGACACATACTGCACCATTAGTTTCAAAAGGGTGGCCCATGGGTGATCCTGGTATTTGGTGAACCCCATTTCACTGTCCTTTGGCTGGCCTTCTGGAGAGT
Organism: Cynopterus sphinx; assembly: GCA_030015415.1. Classification (NCBI taxonomy): domain Eukaryota; kingdom Metazoa; phylum Chordata; class Mammalia; order Chiroptera; family Pteropodidae; genus Cynopterus; species Cynopterus sphinx. Next base: position 134,199,165 of record CM057384.1, read on the forward strand.
GAGTGTATCCCTGTCATTCTGACCCCAGTGGGACTTTAGGGTGACAGAATGTGGAGCCTTCTGCCTGGGAATCTGCTAGCCTGGGCATTTCCTTTGGTCAGGGCAATTGGCACTTCCTGTGTGTTTGCATGCATCAGTATAGAAACAGCTTGGAAGCTGTGTTCTTCCCTGACTCACCACACGCTGCAGCCAGTGGTCACATCTGTGGAGGGGTTGCTTCTGCACCAGAGCGCTCTCTTTTTATGGGGCTTAACTAAACAAACTCTGCATTCTGGGCTGGAGCTACGTGGAGTGTGGAGTGTGCTGAAATCTTGATTTCTTACTTAAGGTGTCTGCATTGGCATTCAAAGCAACATTCAGAATACTGTGAGACTGTGAGCTCATACTATGAATCAGAAGCATTACGACATAACTGCTGTGTTAGAAACTGCTATTTGGTATCCAGATCACCTTCCCTCCACCCCCAACACACACACACTTACAGAGGCTCTCACAGTCCTACACTTGGGAACAATAACAGCAAAACTTGTCTACACCCACTTCTGCCCCAGACTCAGGACATCATTTCTACATAGTGTGTGCACAGTAACCTGGATGGTGACTGAAGGAAGCCTAGTGGGTGCACAAGAGTGAGGCCTGGGCAGACCAGGGTTCCTATTCAGTCTCTCTACTTGCTAGGTTGGCTTTGAGCATTGCTTAACTTCCTGAACCTCAGTTTTCTCATCTGTAAAACAGAGATGATAATACTTCATAGGGTTGCTGTGAAAGTTAAAAAAGATCACGCTTGAAAAGTGGCCCATGGTAGGTACTTAACAGGTTAACAGCTAGCATTTTACCAGTTCCTACCAAGTTTTTTCTGTTTGCCTTTGCTTCTCCTGGGGAAGAGGAAATGAGGGGCACTCTTCTAGACCACTGGAGCTTGTGTAAATGGAGCTCATTTTCTAACTGCCTAGGACTAAACACAACTGTGTGATCCACTCAAGCCTGGACGGGCCCAGACCCTGGTGCCTGTGCACCTTTGCAAACTATTCTGCTCCTGCTCAGTTTCCCAGAGATCAGATTGTGCTATCAGGAACCTACCCGCCCAGGCCTCAGGCTGAACTGTTCACGTGGGTGGGAGGAAGGCTGCTTTCTCAGTCAAAGAAAAAGTCCCCTTGTCTTTGCTTCACCTGAAGCCTCACTGTGTGACCTCAATGGAGATTTGGGTGGAGCCTGGGGTGGGAGTTGTCCCTCTAAAGAGCACTTTGACTCTTTCACCAATTGAAATAGTAGGGGTGGGGTGGGGTGGAGTGGGGGTGGGGCACCAAAATATTATATAAGAAGAAAGTTGCCACATGTCAGAAAAGAGCTGGGGTTTTGCCGGGATGGTGGTGGGCGTCTCCTTGAGGGACGTGATTGCTGGCTGTGGTTTGCAGGGGCTGGTGGGAAGGAACAGGGCTGGGGCCTGAGGCTTCCCTGGCAGTGCTGCTTGCGCTTGCTCTTCCTGGAACATAGCCTGGTGCTGTGGCCAGCAGGGAAGGTGCTCCCTGTTCCCTCTGCCTTTCCCTCCAGCCGCAGGGAGCTCGTGGTGTGAGCGTTATTTTTTCCAGGCAATGCTCCTTCCTCAGGGAGTCTCAGGAAGGGGGGGGGGGAGGGAGCAGCCAGGGCAAGGTTCGTCCAGGCCAGAGCTTACAGAGAGGGAAGTATACCAAGCTTGCAACCAAAAGGTGGTTCCCTCCTAGGCTACCCAGCTTCTGGGGAAATGGGGTCCAGAGAGGAAGGAAAACAGTGGTGCGGTGAAGGATTTTCATTCCTAGTGTTTTCTAACAGTTGAACAGACAGAGGCCCCGATTCAGGCTGTGGTTGCCAAAATTTGCCAGTTCCTTGGAGGGGAAGGCCCCAGAGCTGAGAAAGCTCAGAAATGCCTAAATGGTAACTCACAACCCTAAGAGAGCAAAGAGGCTGGTCTTTCTCCTCTCCCTCCTGCTCCTCTCGCGCCCCCCATCCCCCAGCTTGTTGCCTGCTCTTGGGTCATGTACTTGGCTTCTACTCACATCCCCTCCCCACCTGACCTTACTCTGTCTGACCTCCCCTGCTGGCCCCTGGTCATAGTGCTGGGCTCCCCAGTTCCCAGGAGTCCTCCCCAGAGCTGTAAAATACTTTGGAACATCTAGTCTCTTTCATTTTCAAATGGGGAAGCCGAGAGACAGTGAGTTCCTTGAGGTTCCCATAGACTGTCTCCACTTTCACCTAAGGAGATGGAAAGAGGAGCTGCCCTCGCTCCCCACGCCTCCAAATTTGGAAGTTGGGAGGGCCACTTTCGTGCAGGAAGAGCCCAGAGGAGTACTGTCTGGGCTCCTGGGTGTGGCTCGGTCCTCAGCTGGCTCCACAGTTATTTATTTGTCTGTTTGTGTGTGTGTGTGAGTGAGTTTTGCGGTTGGGAGCCTGGATCTGAGTGAAAGCAGAAGTGCCCACGCTATGTCAGCTATGCAGTGCACAGATTGGACCTAACAGGAGCAGCCGGGAAAGGAAGAAAGGGGCAGGGCCCCTCTGCGCAGTGGCTGTTGGTGCTCTTTTTTGTCCCTGCAGCAGTGCTTACACAGTTGAGCATAAACAGCCCTTACATGTTGCTAGCAGCTGCCTTTCCTTGCTGGCTTTGGGCAGAAGTGCCCAAAATAACCAGGCGGGCACTTCACTTGTGGGACAGTCACTGTGGTGGCCTCAAGGCAGCTTGCTTGCTCCCTGCAGGCCCCCCAGTGCCTCTGGCACCCCTACTCAGACTTCCTGTGGCCACCCCTCCCCAGCCTCCCTCAGGTACTAGTACTTTCCCTTTTATAGCTCTTCTTAGAGTGAACCAGGATGATAGAGAGTCCATTATGGGCCTGGAAGCTCTGCCAGGTATTATCTGGAGACCCTTGTCCTGCCACATCCCTGTAGGCCCTGCTGGCACAGCTGAGTCCACAGGAAGCCTGTGCCAGGTGTGCTCCTTCTGGGTTCCTAAGCCAGATGTCTCTCATGCCTACAGAACCCATCGGTGTTGCTAAGACTCCTAGTCTTCTTGTCCTGCTCCTGCCTGGCCAGCCCTGCTCTCAGCCAGTTGTGGAACCAGAAGAGTCAGACCATCCAGTCCCCTCACCCCAGGTGTTGAAGACTGACAATGATGCTACTCCTGCCCAGCAAGGGGGAGAGGAAATCACATTCATTAAGCCCTTACTTTGTGCCAAGTACTTCATACATATGTACCTCATTTAATCTCACAATAACTATGAGATGAAGATATATTATGCCCATTTACTGATAGGGAAACTGAGGCCCACGGGAAGACTGATGATTAAAGAACCCAGGACACATTCTGTTGGACCCTAAAGCCCAGTTTCATTTTACCATGTAGCTCCCACACTTTGGGCTAACTTCATGTGCACAGGGAATGAAGTGCTGATGGTAGGAATACAGGAACCATTAGACTGGCTTGATGGAAATATTTTTGGCTGGGAAGGGTGGAGAAGACCCCTCTGAAACCTTCCTCTCCAAACCCTTCACAGAGTAGCCAGAGGCCCAGCCTGAGCCACAAGGCCCTGTTGTGAAGGGCTACAGGCTATGGGGTCAGTTGTGTGTGTGCATTGGGGAGATTGCTGAAGGGAATCACTCATGCATGGGAGGTATGGAAAGGTTTAGTTTAGGCCTTGTGAAGACCTTCCAAGTGTCTCCTCCTCCCCAACTATCCCAGCCTCTGTAGTCCTGAGATCATCTCTAGGACCATAGGCTGGATAGTGGGGTTCTTGGGTCTTCCTTGCTGGCTGCTAGGTCTGACCCCAGGGCCCATCATTCCAGCTGGCTTGGCCCAGGTCCCAGAGAGTCTGGTTAGTGTGTACTTGGGGCTTGGGCTGGATGCTCTGCTGGTGCCCAGTGCCAAAGGCCTCTGGGTGTATTTCAGGAACAATAAAGAATAAATCAACAGAAAAGGCCCTGCAGCAGCTGCTCAGAGACTGGAGAAATGAAAGGAATGTGTGAGCATTTGGCAGAGGCCCTGGATCCTGACCGGGTCCTGAGAAAGGGCGTGACACTGACTGAATGGCTGGGCAAATGAGGCAGGTGGCTCTCTGTGCCTACTCTGCACCCCATCTAGGAGGCCCCAGGCAGTCATGCTGAGACCCCCACCACCACCACCTTTGCTGACAAGTTTTTGTGCTTCTTGGTCACTAGCAGGTATTGGGGAGCCATATTGTTTCCATTCTTTTGCTCCAAACCAGCAGGGTGGTCCCACCTCCACATCCTAGCCACCCAGTTCATCTTGGCCCCTTCTAGAGCTGGCCAGGCAGGAGAGCCTGGGCTGATGATGACACCATACTCTATACCCCGCTGTTCTACCTCCCTACCGAGAAGGATTTGAGCCAAATGTCAAGGACCTGGCATTGCCAGGTCTGGGGGAGTGCTGAGAGTGAAGACACCCCCACCTGGGAGTCCTTGACCACAGCTCTACCCAAGTAACTATCCATGTGTCCTCGGGCAAGTCTTTTTACCTCTCAAGGCTTCAGTTTCATCATTCATAAAAGAGATTTTAGACCAATGATCTTTGGAGTAGGCAGGTACTATCTGTCTCCCTTATTCAGGATATGAAATAACCAGCTTTTAAAGAGCTATTGGCCAACCGGGGCTGTGGGGTTGGAGAGTGTGGGAGGGGTGTGGCTTCCTCTTGAGCAGATGTTGAGCCTTCCACAGCTTGGCCTAGTGGTGATAATCACCAGTAGCCTCTTCATCTTCAAAGCCACTCTCCTCGTAGGCCTCTCTCACCTACCTTACCTGAACAGCCATACTTCCAGAACATGATAGATGTTTTCAGGCCAGCTGAAACTGCTCTCCAGGGAGAAGATGTGAGCAGCTCAGATGCTGCTGCCATCCATCCCAGACTGCCTGAAGCCTCAAGCAGGAGGCTGAGCCTGAAGCCCATGGGAGGAAGTTTGCAGAAAGGGATCTGGGTTCGAGTGCTGGCCCAGCTTCTATATTTTTGTGATCTCAAGCAAGTGATATGACTCCTTGGATATTCAGGTTTCTCTTTAAGAAAGGGGAAAGTAATAATACCTACCATGCTCTTAGGATTAAGCAGGATCATATGTGTAGAGTGCTTGGCACATGGTAGTACCCTCAAGAAATGTTAGAGAAGGTAAAGATGGTGAAGTAGAAAGCCGTATTTTTGTGGTGCTGAGATTTTACCTTGGCTCCAAGCCCTGCCTAGTGTCTTGCCAAAGATGGAGCTTGCCTAAATGGAGACATAAAGCATTGTTACTAGGTCCTTGATTCTAGGCCCTGCTTGCTCCTGGCTGTGTATCTGAAGGCAAGTTTCTTTCCTTCTCTGGGCTGCTTTGTGGACTGGGGAATTAGACTGAGTGAACACAGACATTTCTTGATATTCGGAATCTGTTCAGCTTCCCCAGCTGGGCCCTGCCTTGCTGGTTGGCTCTGAAGAGAGGCACAGCCACCTTTCTCCATATGATGTGCAGGCGCTCATTCCAGAATGAGACCCTTCTGACCCTGCAGCTCTCAACTCATCTCCACAGTCCCCCACCTCAAAATTCTGTGGGCTCTCCTAGCTTCCAGGGGCTCTTTTTAGATGCCCTCAATCTTAAGGGGAACCCAATTCTGGCAGACTGGGACTGGGATTGTGTGTGTGTGTGGGGGGGCTGGGGATGTTATATACTTTGCTCTACTTGGACCTGACCCCGGGAAAGGCAGCAGTTCTGGGAAGTAGCAGGAGGGTCCACAGATGGCTTTGTGGGGGTTTTGTGTTTCCTTCTGAGGCCCACAACAAGCGTAGATTTGGGTTTTTTTCTGGGAGATGATGGAAAGACAAGGGTTTGAATCTTGCTTTTGCTGCCTTAACACCAGAGCCTCGGTTTCTCTCTGTAGAATGGAGACAATAAGACACTTTGATGGGAAGCTCGTAAGCATGGATCAGGGTATGTCAGGAGCCTGGCATGGAGGAAGTGCTCTATAAATGTTAGCTTCCTTCTTTTGGAAAAGAGCTGCCTTTTGGCTATTCTGTGGACTGGCTGGGGGAGTGAAAATATTTGCCTATGGCCATTTTCCCAGGGAGAAGCAGGGCTGCAGAACAAGCAGTTATATCCCAAAGTCTTCTCTCTCCCCAGATGTTTTGATTCTGGGTCCAGGCTTAGAATCAGAATGAGTGCACATCCATCGTGAGGATGGGAGAGGGACTCTCCAGGCTTTTGCAAATATCTGAGATTCTAGGGCTATGAAGAAGGTATGGAGAACATGGTCTGAATAAGGGGAGAGTGGCCTTTCTGAGCTGTGAGAATTTGACAAGTTACTTCTAACTTTCATTTCCCATAAATTCCTCAAATTACCTTGTGTTTTTTATTTCTAATTTTATCTCATTTTGATTGGAGAACATACTTTCTATGATTTCAGCTCTTTTTAATATATTAAGACTTGTTTTCTGGCATAATTTATGATATATCCTAGAGAGCGTTTCATGTGCTCTTGAGAGGAATTTGTATTCTGCTGTGGATGGGTAGAATATTATATAGATACCTGTTAGGTTTAGTTGATTTATGGTGTTCAGGGCTTCTGTTACTTTGTTGAGCTTCAGTTTACTTGTTCTGTCCATTATTGAAAGTGTAATATTAAAGTTTCTGACTATTATTGTCAAATTATCTATTTCTCCCTTCAATTATAGCAGTTTTTATATTATGTATTTTAGGGGCTCTGTTGTTAGGTGCATATATAATATTCTCTTGATGGATAGACACTTTTATCATTATAAAATGTCCTCTAATAAAAATGTTTGTCTTTAAGTCTATTTTGTCTAATATTTGCATAGCCATTTCAGCCCTCTTTCAGTAACTATTTGCATGGTGTATCTTTTTCCATCCTTTTCCATTCAACCTATTTGTGTCTTTGAATTTAAAGTGTGTTCTCTTGTAAATAGCATATAGTCGGGTCATGTTTTTTAGTCATTTTCCCAACCTATGCCTTTTAATTGGAGAGTTTAATATATTTACATTTAAAGTAATTATTGATAAGGTAGGACTTATATCTGCCATTCTGCTATTTGATTTCTGTTTTCTGTCTTTTTTTGTTTGTTTTTTTACTGTGTTCTTTGAGTTAAATAGATATTTTTGAGTTTTCCATTCCTGACCTATGAGACAAAGAAGAGTGAGGGTTAAATGAGATGTTGCCTGCAATGTGCTTAGCACAGTGTGTGCAGTAGAAATGGGCACTCAGCTGGGCTTTGGGCACTGAAAGAGCAATGGTTAGTTCTACGGCTGCCTGAGAGCAGAGTCTACCCAGGGCTCTGTGGGACCCCCCTGTCCCCTGGGAAGAGCATGACACCTTGGCAGGTGGCTTCTTTGGGGAGTGAGGAGCGATAGGTCCCTGTAAACTGCTTTATGCCAGACCCTGACTTTCTTGCCTTTTCTCTGCTTTAGCATCTGGGACCACCTGGGCTGCATACAAAGCATTTGCAGAGTCCTCACCTTGAATGACCCCCTCCCTTCACCAGACCCATGAATCAATCTCAGAATGGGTTTGAGAACCACTGCTCCATACAGATGGACAGACAGCAAGGTGTGATAGAGTGAGACCCACTTCGGAGTCAGCAGACAGGCTTGGATTCAAATCCTTCCTCTTCACTCGTGACCTCAGGTTGTAACCTGGAATAGTTACTTTTCAGAGCCAACCTTTCCTCATTTTTCAGACGAGACTAAATGGTTACACAAGTAAGCAATACTCACACACATTGAGTATGTGGGCAGTGCTGGTCGCTACTATTTCACATGGCAGTTACTCATTTCAAAGACGTTTCTTTGATTCCTAGACATAGGCCTTGTACCCCCTTGCCCCACCCTGGGCTCCTAAATTCCTCACAGGTGAGAACCAGTGAACGGCAGACCCTGGACAAGACACCTGGTTACCTAACAACTGATTTACTGCCCTCTCCATTGGGCCACTCTGCCTCCGGGTCCTGCTTCTTCCAGCCTCGGTGCAAAATCAGAAGGGAATTAAAGAAGCATTGTGGGATAGTAGTTAACACCAAGTGAGAGCATGAAGATTCAGAAAGGGTAAGAACAGCATGTGTTGGAGGGCTGCTTGGAGGAAGTAGGCCTTGAAAGGAAGTCAGATTATCAAGCATGGAGGCAGCAGTTCTAGGAAGAGGGAAAAGCTCCAGGAAAGGCTCAAAGTAGGGAACTCTCCCTGGGGTCACTTGCTCCCTGTGTGTACCATCTCTAGCCCCTGCATGGGCCACCTTGCATTATAGTCAGTGTGTGTTTCTGTGTTTCTCTGAACTGGAAGCTCTGTGCAGTAGGAGCTATGCATCGTCTCCTTTGTCTCCCTGAAGCCTGGAGCTACAGGGCTGTGGAGAGTGTGTGTGTGTGTGTGTTGAATAGGCAGGGTGAGGCCATATTAAAGGAGGCCCCTGTGAGTGACCTCTGTATCTTGGCCCAGGACAGAGTCTGACACTGGGGCCAGAGAGCCTTGCCCTAGGCCTGCCGAGAAACCAGTCCTTTTCAGAAGGGGAGGGAGGAACCAGATCAGCCTTTAGAGGAGTGAGCCCCACAGGGCATAAAGAAAGTTGTGAGGAGACCAAGGGCCCCACTGGTCCCCACGAGGCCCTCTCCAGAGGTTAAGTCACTTAAGGACCTGACTGTAGAGACATTTGCTACATCTCTTCTGGAAAGAACCTAAACCTGCGAGCTTCTACCTCACTACTTCTGGATTCCCAAAATCCTGTTGGGAGGGTTTTCCTGGGCTGCTGGTGATCCTTTGTGGCCCTTGCCCATGTGGGAGGCTATTGGTACCTCCAAGGTAGGCAGAAGCTGAGCTAGGGGCTCCATCCTTTCCTGGCTCTGTCTAGAACTATGTGCTTTGTCTGCCTCAGCTTTCCCTTGATAAAACAGACCTGGTTATCTTGGTTTCTCATGGGAATCCTGGGGTTTTTTGCAGGCAGTAGGGGAGGAGGACGATAAAGGTAGACATCTGAATGAAGCCCTGAGGTGCCTCATCAAGCAGAGGACTTCGCTTTCACCATCTCCTTTTAAAAGCAAGCACCTCAGTGTTGGTGTTTTTATAAAGCTCTAACTGCAGCCTGCTGGAACCCTGGCCCAGACTTCTGAGCCTGACCAGCTTCATGGCTGAGACCCCTGGGACTCATGAGTCCTGGCCTATTGGCCTGGCCTCTCAGCCTTTCAGAGCTGAAGTTCAGTCTGAAGAAGTGACAATCTGGGGACTCTCTGGACTGGGAGTTGGCAGATCATAGGACCTGTTCTTTCACGCCCCCAGGGAAAGTGACACTTGTAGGAGCCAGGTGCTCTTCATTGCTGGTGTCTTCCTTATTGGTTTGCAGATTCCTTTAGAACGAGACTTATGTCCCGTGGCTTGGAGAAATGGCACTCTTCAGCCTAGATGTAAACTCCCAGTTCAAGGGGGGCATACAACATTGCAGATGATGACACCATGTTCAGAGGGAAGGTTTATTTAGGGCCTGGACAACTCTACTGCCTCAAAGTGGCAGTTCAGGCCACTTGCCTAGTCTGGCTATAGCCAAAGGCCCCAGAGTATCTGAGAGAGCTTTTCAAGATGTTAGCCTGGGCTACTGGACCAGATGGGCAATGCTGGGCTCTTCTAGGCAGGGCCCCTCATCACGGCCCTCTGGTTTCCTAGCCAGACAGGAAACCAGGCTATGGTTTAGGCAGGGGTGAGCAGCCTTGGGGGAAGAAAAATGAGGCAGGGCAGTGGCAGAGCTGGCACTTTTCCAGCAAGCAACAGTCAAGGGGCAAGGTAGCTTGTGGGCCCACAATTGGAGGATTTGTATTTAGCTTAGTTGGTGATGGACCAGTGGTGGAGGGGGGTGGGGTAGGGTTAGGAGGCAGAGGCTTTTCACTTTATCTCAGCATCTTGGGAACTCTGATCAGGGAGAGGGACTGGAAGTCAGGGCCAGGCAAGAGCTCAGGGTGGACATGCTGGCTGTGAGTCGTGCCTCTGCCCAGGCCTGGCTCTGACTCACCTTGGGCGCAGTCTAGAATGAGCATCCCAGGAAACAGGTACAAGCCAAGTGCCAAATACAATGTCCTGTAAACTCTATCCCATGGAGCTGGCTGTCTGGTGGAGACAAAGAAATAGGTGCCTGGAATATAGTGTGCTGGGCATGGTGTGGGGAGAGGGGTGCGGTTGGGAGGTGTTAGGGGCTCATAGCGAAGTTCTTGGTTTAGCCATGGGGTGAGGGGAAGACTTCCCAGAGGAAGCAGTGTCTGAGACCTGAAGGATGAGGAGGACTTGACCAGATGTACTTCCTGGTCAAAGACCTGGAAACAAAGCAGGAATAGCATGTTTGGACAGGAACAGCACTGAATGATGGTTCAAGCATGGCATGTTGAGAAAGGTGTCAGAGCCCAAGTCTGTAGGGACTTATGAGAAGGACACGGAGGTTAGGCTTTGTCCTAAGGTAGCTTCTTTGGTACTTAGGAAACTGGTTGGACTAGAGATTCGGGCCCTTGTTTGATGACATACTAAGGTCTGTTTTGCCTTGGGTTAGAGATGCATGAGCTCTGACCCCTCGACCCCTCTTCCTAGTGCTGACTTTGTGGGGCTAGGGGTGGCCCAAGTTGTAAGAGCAGGAGCTTGGAGCAGGAGCTCCAAGGGTTGGGGACACAACTCTCATTCCTCCATCAAAGCTGAGCCCCTGTGTGGCTGCTGGGACCAAGCTGGGCACTTCCTTCCTTGCCCGTGTAACCTTGACTCGCAACAGTCTTTTCTCTCAGGTGGCCACACTGAATACCCAAGGCTTGTAAGTAGCCTTAGTCCCCTTAAGGGTCATTGCTTGGCCCCAGCACCGTGTGGTGAAGACTCAGTGGATTCTCCCAGCCAATGGTGGGCATGTGGCAGGGCTGCTGATAGCATAGGGGGAGCAGTGTGTATTCAAATTGCCATCCCCGGAGGACGTGGTGTCACCATCAGCACAGAACTCCCAAAGGCCTTTCCAGCACCTTCCCTCATGTGTCTGCAAAACACATGTGTGGGTTCAGCATTGTTTTCTTTTCTTGGTGCGTATTGCTGTCCTCTGTAGAAAGAAAGTGCTGCTCACCACAGATCCTCCTGAAAGCCTCGTAGGCACCGGGCCACTGATGCCAGACTCTTGGCTTGTCTCCTGCCCAGTGGTGTCTGTGGGTCTGGCCAGGGACTGGGTGCAGCAGTGAGGTACCTGGAGGAAGGGAAGAGTAAATGGAGCCACAACAGTCAAATAGATTGATAGAGAGGGCTGCAGTGGCTGGGGGCCCACAGTGACTGTGGGTTTCCTTTTGCAGTGTTCCTGCCTCTGTTGTCAGAGGCCCTATAGCCAGTCCCAGGGGTGAGCTGCATACAAGAGTTCCTCATTATACCCTCTTCTCTGCAGCCTCGGGGCATTAGCCCATAGGTCAGCAGCCTTCTGAAGAGATGGCTTCCTTTCTCTTCCTTTCTGTGAGGAAGGCCAGGCTGACTTCTGCTGGAGGGACAGAGGAGTGGGGTTGGGCAGAATAATGGGAGGAAGTGGCTCAGTCCTGGCCAGAGTTGCAAACAGTGACGTACCAGTGGGATATAAAAGCTAGACACCCCACCAGCAGCAAACAGAACTGAGGCAGCCGGGCTTGAGGGGCTGGGAAGCCCAGGCCCAGAGGGCAGGGCCAAAGGGGCCTATGCAACCTCAAACCTCTCTGCAGGTGGACCTCACATACCCTCTGGCCCCTCTGTGGTGAGGTCTCTTCCCTTTCTCTGGGTTATGTAGATCTCAGCTGGATTAGTAGAGAATAGGAGATGTTTACCTGCCAACAGTTCAGGCAGGGTTAAGGGGCTTCCCAGGGCCAGGGAGGATATCTGTGTCCAGAAAGTCCCTTGCTCTAAGACAGTGGGGAGGGTGCCATGGGAAGGAGGTGTGCAGAGGGACCTGGGGTCTTAGGGGCATGTCTTGGGGAAAAGGAATAAAAGCATGTTCTTGGAGTCTAACAGACCTAGGTTCACATCTTGGCTCTGCAGCATAATTACCGTGACCCCTGGCAAGTTGCTTAGCCCCCCTGAGCCTAATCTAGCTACCTGTAAAATGGAGGTTAAAAATAACTATGGTTTGGCTTCTTACTGCCTTATAAGGCTGTTGTGAGTTAAACACATACAAAGCACTTATGACCTGCTTGGTACAAGTGCATTTTTGTTACTATTGTTATTACTACTACTAACAATAAAACAACTATTACTACTTAGTGCCTCCTGCCTTGGTGTGTCCCCTCCTCTCCTTCCTTCAGGGTTCCCAGGCATCTTCTACTCTTACCCTCATCCACCCACATAATGACTTTCTTCTCTGAAGGTACCACATATGGGTGCCTGTGCTCTTTAGCACTCTTAGCTGTCCAGTGGGGGTGACAGGGAGGCCTCTGCCAAAGCTTCTGGGGCAATTCAGCCTCCCTATATTGGTCCCCTTGATTTCCTTTGAGTCCCTGGCCCAGCTTTGGAAACCTACTCCATGGCCCTTCTTGATGTGCAGGGTTAGTGGTGGGAGGCAGACCAGCTGAGCTTAGTTCCTCTGGACCTGACTAAACAGCTGCAGATGAGGCAGCCTTGGAGGGAGGGGGCAGGAGCAGCCCTGCCCTTGGCTCAGATTGCACCCCCATCTCCTCCAGCCCAACATGCAATGCTTCCCCTCCCCTAGGCAATGAGTGGCCATTTGTGCCTGGTCCCTGGGTACCCTCCAACAGGCACACACTTGCACGTGCAACCAGACTCATCTGCCACGTGGGCCTCCCCTTCTCCCAGCCCCCACGCCTGTGCTGTGGCTCATGAGGCAGCAGGGCTGTGGTGTGTTTGTGTGTGTGTACACGCGTGCGTGTGCTGTCGGGGGTGGGGTGGCACAAATGTGTGTGAACATCTGAGGGGCTGTGAGCCCTCTGGAGGCACGTGGATCTCCCAGCCTAACCTGGGCACCCTCCGCTTTCCTCTCCTCAAGCGTGTTCTTCCTGCCTCTGACTTGCTATTGCCTACCAGTACTTCCAGTTCCTTCCTGCTGACTGGGGAGGCAGAGCCCTACTCCTGCAGCCGGGACAGTCCTGCAGTTTCACGATGGTGCCAGGGTTTTTATTTTTCAACCTAGGGCTGGCTTTTGGGTCTCAGCTCTGAATTGGGTTGGCTGTCAGGGAATGAGAATTTAAAAGCAAGAAAAGGTGGTTTGTTCAAAAGGTGGTTTCAGTGGCTTGCAGCACGATACTTGTCCAAATTCTCCCACTCATGCTGGTGCCAGGGTGACTTGGATGCCCTCCTAGCCTCTCCCCCTCCTCCAAGTTCCATATGTAAAGACAAAGGGGGTACAGGCAGGGGGAGAGAGTCTCTCTCTCTCTCTCTCCAGGGCTGGGGGCTGAGGAAGGAAATGGAGGAGGAAGTTCCTCTCCTTCTGGGTGCCTGGTGAAAGTGAAAGGCAGGGGGCCTGGAGTGAGTCACACAGCTGCAGCTCTGGAGGGGAAGGGCTGGGGAGCTACGGAAGCCTGCACTGGAGCGATAGCACGGTGGCCTCCCCGGGGCCAGGACAACGCAGGGGTGTAGCCTGGGCTTCGTACCAGTGCCTGCCCGGTACCGCCCAGCCCTGGCCCTCCTCTGCTCTCTGCTGGTTCCCTGGCAACACCTGGGCTGCAAACAGTGACCTGCAGTGTCTAGGGGCTGAGAGCTGAGGTCTGAGGTCGGCCTGGGCCTGCAGATTTATTCCCCAGGGCTTCTTGAGCTCCCCTCCACTTCTCTCCCCTCCCCTCCAGGCCTAACTGGCTCAGGACCAGAACTTTAGCCTGGGGAAGAGGTGGGTCCTGTAGCTTACACTCACGCCAGCTTCTCAGGGAGGAAAATAAAGCCCTTTCTGAAGAAAGAAACTTTTTGAAAATTCATGGAAGTTATACTGGTCTCGATTCTATGTCCTGTAGTAGGAAAAACTGAGCAAACCGTTTTTTCTTTTTTAATCAGGTTATAAAACAAATACAGAAACACTAGGAGCCTTTCCTCACACCATGTCATAGAGAAACCTTCTGGACCTAAGCTCTAGCAATCTGCACCCCCTCGGTATCTAGTTATGCTATTTCTTTTCTTGAGATGCCGGGAGCTTTTGACAGTGGAGGAGGGTGGGTGGAGACTGCTGACCAGCTACCACGTGAGATCCTGCCTCCTGCCAGCCAGAGCTGCAAAACAGGTTCTTGTGCTAGTTTGGGGAAGACTCTGGCAGCCACAGTCCCACCCAGCAGTTCCTCCCAGGGGTGGGGCTAGGACTGCACACACCTTTCTGGGGCTTCAGTTGCAGCCTCAGTGCAAAGGACTTGAGCCTAGCTTGCCCTGGGCCCTGGACTTTGCAGGGACCTGGTGGGCTACTGATCCTGGGGCTGCACAGTTGGGAATGACTCCTGTTCTCTCCATTTTCTGTGTCTGAGATGCGGCTGGAGTGTGAGAGGAAGCATTGACTGAATAAAGCTCCTTCTGGGTCTGGTGGGGAGGCTACTGTTTGGATAGATGTGAGAAGACCATGCCTGGCTGCCCACTAAGCTGAGGCCTGGCTTAAGAGGAGAAAGGAACCCAATATGGCTTTCGTCACCCCTTTCCCAGCTCAACGGCAGGGGCTCAGGTTTCATCTCAGCCCCACTTGCCTCTTTGGCAGGTGCTTTTATGCATTGCACAAATTATAAAACCAAATTTATCACAGGGCCTTAGAGGCCCCTCTGTTATGCTGATGTCTGGGGCATCTTTGGAAGCTGTGGCTGACACTTTGACTGTTCTGTCTGCAGGCTCAAGGGCCCTGCGGAGCATCATGAACTGGGAAGAGTAAACAAGCTCGAGTGTCTCTGCAAAAGGAAAGAAGAGCCAGCAGTTCTTCCTCCCGGCATTGTCCTCTGCTTCTGCTCAGCTCTCACCAGCTACAACAGGACTAGGGCAGGGCTTCCAGCAGGACCTTCCCCTCAGGGGATGGGCAACTGATAAAGTAGGTCTCACTGCTGGGGCCCATTTGGCCACATCATGAACCTCCAGGCCCAGCCCAAGGGTCAGAACAAGCGGAAGCGTTGCCTCTTTGGGGACCAGGAACCCGCTCCCAAGGAGCAGCCCCCACCCCTGCAGGCCCCACAGCAGCCTCCAGCGCCTCCACAGTCCACCAGAGTGAAGGAGGAGGCTTACTTCGGGCACGATGGTTCAACGGGGGCCGCCCCTTCCTCCCAGCCTTTGGAGCTACCCAACAGCCTGGCCCTGCTAAACTCTGTGGTGTATGGGGCCGAGCGGGGCACGGGGGCTATGTTGTCCCAGCAGGTGGGCCCAGTCAAGTGGCCCAACTCCGTGATGGCCCCAGGGCGGGGCCCGGAGCGCGGAGGGGGCGACAGTAGCTGGCAGCAGCAGCCGGGCCAGCCTCCGCCGCACGCCGCGTGGAACTGCCACAGTCTGCCCCTCTACGGCGGACACAAGGGGGGCGCTCATGCTGGCCTGGGGGTCTCCCCCTACTACAACCACCCCGAGGCGCTGAAGCGCGAGAAAGGCGGGGCGCCGCCGCTGGACCGCTACGCAGGCGCCGCGCGGCCAGTGATGCCGCAGAAGGTGCCGCTGGAGGTCGGCCGGCCGCAGGCGCCCCTGAACTCCTTCCACGTGGCCAAGAAGCCCCCAAACCAGACGCTGCCCCTGCAGCCCTTCCAGCTGGCGTTCGGCCACCAGGTGAACCGGCAGGTCTTCCGGCAGGGCCCACCGCCCCCCAACCCTGTCGCCGCCTTCCCCCCGCAGAAGCAGCAGCAGCAGCACCCGCCGCAGGCAGCCCTGCCGCAGATGCCGCTCTTCGAGAACTTCTATCCCATGCAGCAGCCGCCCTCCCAGCAGCCCCAGGACTTTGGCCTGCAGCCCGCGGGGCCGCTGGGGCAGTCCCACCTGGCTCACCACAGCATGGCCCCCTATTCCTTCCCGCCCAATCCTGACATGAACCCAGAACTGCGAAAGGCCCTCCTGCAGGAGTCAGCCTCGCAGACTGTGCTACCTCAGGCCCAGATTGCCTTCCCCCGCCGCTCCCGCCGCCTCTCGAAGGAGGGTGTCCTGACTTCCACCACCCTGGATGGGGCTGGCACCCAGCCCGGGCAGGAGCCTGCCACCAACCTGTTCCTCCATCACTGGCCCCCACAGCAGCCTCCACCTGGCCCCCTGGGGCAGCCTCACCCTGAAGCGCTGGGATTCCCGCTGGAGCTGAGGGAGTCGCAATTGCTGTCTGATGGGGAGAGACTGGCACCCAATGGTCGGGATCGGGCGGCTCCCACCATGGGCAACGAGGAGGGCATGCGGGCAATGGGCACAGGGGACTGTGGGCAGGTGCTACGGGGTGGGGTGATCCAGAGCACGCGACGGAGGCGCCGGGCGTCCCAGGAGGCCAATTTGCTGACCCTGGCCCAGAAGGCAGTGGAGCTGGCCTCACTGCAGAACACAAAGGTGAGAGTGGCACAGGGTGGGGGCCAGACCTGGCCGAGGGCAGGGTGAGCTGTGTTGGGGGCCTGGAGAGAGAGCAAGTGACTCCAGGTCCACAAGGACAGTCCCTGAAGGAAACAAAAGGACCCATACATTTAGGGCATTCTGAACCCCTTTCATGCAAAGGATCTCTACCTAGATGCATCCGTACCTGGAGGGAATACCAGGTGTATGCACTCGCAGGAAAGTGCAATACACCATCATGTGTTGGCTTCTTCATCTGGGACTTGAAGACCTGGGAATAGTAGGAGGTGAAACCATTTCCAGATCCAGTGTGCTAAAAGACGAGAATGTGGTAGTTGTTACACAGGTGATTATACTTGTCAAAATGCATCAAACTGTAATTAAGAATAGGTGCATTTTGTTGTGTGTAAATTATACGGAAGTAAAGTTGATTTAAAAGAAAAGGCAATAACTATGGGGAAGAAGAATGAATGGAATGTGAGCACCTATGTTGCACTTGGAGTTTCTTGATCATAGTTTATCATAAAACCTTAAGAGATGGATGTGCAGTCATTTATCTCGTTTCATTGCTAAAGAAGCTGAGCCCCAAGTGGGACTTCCCAAGGTCACAAAGCTAGCTTAGAAGCCCAGTATCTGACTCCAGAACTAGTGTTTGCCCTTTCCTTCTCTCAGGGTCTCAACCCCTAATACCTGTAGGGCCAGGCTGATATGTAGGAGGCTGCAGAACTTGACTCCAGCCAGTTGCCAATGGGAAACAGATACAGAGACCACCATTACCTTGCCACGGGTTCCTTGCTTACTTTCTTTTGAAGAGATGTGTTTTGAATATATGTAGGTACTATTTCATGTGCTACTCGCTGTGCAGGCCAAGCAAAACACTTGTGGCCTAAGATGGCCATCTGGGGACCTGCTCCAGGCCAGGATGGGGAGACCTGGCAGAAGGGAGGTTATGGAGAGTATTTGGGAATATGGTGGGGGGAAATGAGGTCAGGGAAAAGCCAGGTTTTCAGATATCATTGGGAGGGAACCATTATGAATGTTTCCAGTCCCCGAATCAAACAGGACTAGGGGTCCTATGCCAGCAAATCAGGACTTATCATCTGAACCTCACCAGCATTCCTCTTCCCTTCCCTTCTCTAGGATGCCAGTGGCTCTGAGGAGAAGCGGAAAAGTGTATTGGCTTCAACTACCAAGTGTGGGGTGGAGTTTTCTGAGCCTTCCATAGCTTCCAAGCGAACACGAGAGGACAGCGGGATGGTACCCCTCATCATCCCAGTGTCTGTGCCTGTGCGGACTGTGGACCCAACGGAAGCAGCTCAAGCCGGAGGTGTTGACGAGGACGGGAAGGGTCCTGAACAGAACCCCACTGAACACAAACCGTCCGTAATTGTCACCCGCAGGCGGTCCAACCGTATCCCTGGGACTGATGCCCCAGCTCAGGTATGCGAGGCTCCCCATGCAAACACCTCCAGTGCCTGAATGCTCCTGGGGGCCTGGTACCCTAATGGAGAGAGTAGAACATGACAGTGTAGAAGCGATTCAGGTAACCTGTGGGGATACTGTTTCTCTTCTCTGAACCAAATTCCAGTCAAATGTACTTATGAGGGACAGTGAGACAGTTTTATACTTGAAATTGGGATGGCCTAGGAAAATCTGGGATGTGTGAACCTCTTTCATTTCAGGTCGTCACATTTTGATTGGGCTTCCAATGTGGGTCAGGCCCTGTGCTAGGCACTAAGATATAGAGGTGTTTGCTTGTTCTGTCCCTACAAACCTGTATGTTGGAATCTCCTACTAAGATTGAGGTTTTGTCTCTTTTTCCTCTCAGTTTTGTCAGTATGTTTGTTTTACATTTTGATGCAGTGTTCTTAGTTGCATACTTATTCAGAACTGGATTAGACCCTTTACCATTATGAAATGTTCCTTTTTAACTTTATCTTTTTTTTGGTTAGTGTTGGGCAGAGGGCCATGAGATGTGTATCTCTTCCAACTTTTTACTTTCTGCTTTTCTGTTTCTTTCTACAGAAAGTATATCTTTCAAGTGACACATAATTGGGGTTTGTTTTTTGTTCAGATAACCTTTGTCTTTAAGTAGAGTATTGATACAGTTTATATTTAATGTAGTTACTTGGGTTTGAATCTACCATCTCCTGTTTGCTTTCTATTTATTCCATCCTGTCTTTACTGTGCTGTTCCTTTTCTTTTTTCTTTTTTCTTTTACCTTTGGAGTGATTGGGCTTGTAATTCTATTTCCTCTCTTTATTAATTCATTAGTTATCTACTTCCTTATTAATCTCTTAGTCATGACCCTAGCAGCCTTTCTTACCTGAATTTCTGTGAGAATTAAGCCCTACAGAAAGGGATTTGAGTGACTATTTTCTCAGTTCTCTGGAGGATGGTACAAAGCAAGTACCATTCCAGATGTAAGGAGAGAAGTTAACTCATTAGGGCTTAATTCTCAGGTTGAGTAGGGCTATTAGATATTAAAACATGTATTCTTGGCTTATCGAACTATAATGTAAGTTAGTATTTTATCTCTTCCTGGACACCGCAGTGTTCATGCTCTTATTTCCCACCAATACCTAAAGAGTAGAATTAATGACATGTATTTTCATTCTCCATGTATCTTTAATATTGACAGGACAATATAGCATTATTGTTCTGTTCATTTATTTTACATTTACTTAAATACTTACCATTTTTGTGGCTTTTTATTTCTTTTATCTCCAGGCTTCCATCTCAGATCATTTATATGCTGCTTGAAGAATAGTGTGAGCCTATTAGTGAGGAATTTTATTACTCTTTGATTATCTGAAAATATTTTTATTTCCTCTTCATTTTTGAAGGATAACTTTGTGGGATAGAGAATTCTGTGTTGGTAGTTATTTTCTTTTGGCAAATTTAAAGATATCATTCCAGCGTCTTCAAGCTTCCATTGTAGTTACAGTATTGAGAAATCTACATAAGCAATATTGTTGCTCCTTGAATGTAAGATGTCTTTATCTTGTCACTTTTAAACAGGGTTTTTTTTGGTCATTTATTTTCAGCAGTTTTGCTGTTATACCTAAATGTGATTTTCTTTGTATTTATCCTATTTAGAGTTTGTAGTGCTTCTTGAACATTTTTTCTGCCTTATTTCTTCTGTCATTTTCTCTCTCTTCTTCTGGGACTCCAGTTACACATTGTTAGAGCTTTTCGCCATATCCCCTGTTTTGTCTGTCATGCACTTTTCTATATTTTGCATTTTTTTCTTAGTCTGACCTATCTTTCAGTTCATCTGTTCTCTTTAGATGTGTCTAATGTGTTATTAATCCCATTCATTGAGTTCTTATTTTTAATTTGTTTTTCAGTTACCAAATATTCCATTAGGTTTATTTTTGGAGTTTCTAGGAATTTTCAACCTTTCCTTTTATTTTATTGCATAACTTAAGCATAGTTTTCTTAAAGTTTCTCATAACTCCGATAATTGGATTCTCATGGGTCTGTTTCTATTTCTTTTTAAAAAATCACATCTTGCTTTCTTGTATATATGATTGTTTTTTATTGAAAGTTAAACATTATATATGAAAAATTATTGTGTAATTAAAGGCTCTGGATGAGATTCTTCTCCATATTTGCATCTGACAGGTAGCAAAGAGCACCAGCTGTCCTGGATTACTTTAATTTAATCAGAGGTTAAATTGTGGTAGAGATGAGATTATTTGAAACTGGGTATGATTCCATGTGAGGACCAGTCTATTTCTAGTTCATCTTTATTCTTAGGATATAGCCCTTTGGAATTAAAATCCAAAGCCAGGGGGTTTTACCAGGATGTCCTTCAAACCTTTAACTCCAACTTTTATTCTGCTAGCCCCTGGAATTTATTAAAAGCTCTACTCAGTTTCTCAGCCTCTCAGTTGCCTCTTCCAGTAATGGCATCCACTCTAGGGAAAACACAACTCCAAATGCTAGTCCACTTCTTTGGCTTTTCTTCTTTTTCTGGATCTTGGCTCCTTAATTCTCTGCCAACTTATTTGTTCTCTGTTACCTTCAGAAATGTAGTTTTTATATTGAATCCAGTTATTCTCAGCTGGAGATGTGGACTGCATGCCTGTCCTGAAGAGAAAGGGGAGCTCCCAGGATATCATGAGCAGCAGCACAGTCTCTGCTCTCTGGGGTCTTCTCTGGTTGGAAGAAAGTTTATGATAGAGGCTGGAGGCCTGGGAAGCTTGTCCTAAGGATGGGTGGGAAGGAGTCTGAGCAACTACACAGCTCAATACATCTATTTCAAAGATAAGGGGATAGGTCCAGAAAAGGCCCAGTAGTGGCAGAGCTAGCCCTGGATCTGGATCTCCTGAAAGCCTGTCCTTGAGTACTTTCACTATATTAGGCTTTTGGAGGAGATTTATTTTTTTGTTATTTAGTTATTGTTCTTTATTGTACATTTTCAAACTTGCACAGAAGCATGGAGACTGGTATATTGAAAGCCATCAGCATACAGCCAATCTTCTTTCATTTGTACCTCTATTCCTCCCTGCCATTAGATTTTTTGAAAGTAAATCCCAAACTTCCATGATTATATCCATATATACATTGGTGTCTGTCTGAAGTACATCATACAAAGGACTTCCCTCCCTCCCTTCCTTCTTTCACACCTAAAAAAATCAATATGAAAAATATCAAATATTCAGAATAGTTTAAATCCATTTCTTTTATTATAAAATTACAAATTATTACAGCTAGCTAACTTATGCTGTATTTCTTGTCTAGCAAGTTTGGGAGCCTTTGGCTCTACTGCAGTGTGTGTGTGTGTGTGTGTGTGTGTGTGTGTGTGTGTGTGTGTGTGTGTAATCATACTGTTCACCTAAGGGAGAAAGAATGAACAATATCATTTTGTCTTAGTCTGTAGAAGAGCAGAGAGGCCACAAATGACTAAGGGACATGGCCAAGGCCTCATAGGGAGTCAGGGCCTCCCAGCAAAAGATCTTGTGGGAGTAGGAACCTGGGAAGGGGAAAAGCCTGTTGTTCCCAGGCCCACTCAGTCAGCATGGCCAACTTCACCTGTTAGCAAACTATGCTCCCCGGGAGATGATCTGGATGTTGCTCCACCCCCCATAGTGCTCTATACCCTTACAGCCCTGCCTTCTATTCATATGGAGACCCATGAGGCATACCATTCAGGAAGAAGTATAAGCCAAGAAAGCTAGCCTCTGATAGTAGGATTAATACTATGAGAACAAAAGTTCTTTAAGGACAAGGACTGTCCTGTTCATTTTGTTGAACATGGGTCCCATGCTCAACTCCCTTGCAGAGCCTGGAGTTTAAATAGTGATAGCAGTCAGTATTTATTGAGTAATTACTATGTACCAGGTCCTGTTTTCAGTGGTTTCCATGTATGAATTTATTTAGTCCTCATAGCTACCCCATTAGGTAGGCACTTATTATTCCCATGATAAAAATGATGATGCACAGAGAGTTAAGTAACTTACTCTAAGTGGTGGGTAAAAACTATAGATCCCAGCCCAAGCAATCCAGCTCCAGAGCCTGGGCCTTTGACTACTGTAGTCCCTGCCATATATAGCCTGTTCTACAGCAGGGGTTGGGAACTGTGGCCTGTGGCCCAAATTTCAGACATAGACTAGTTTTTACATTTTTAAAGGATTTTTTTTTTTTAATGGGAGAGGGGAGTGGGACAGGGAAAAGAAGAACGAAACTGCATGTGTACGAAAAGCTTAAACTTACTGTTTGGCCTTTGACAGAAAAAGTTTGCTAACCCCTTCTCCAGAGGAGGCAATAAGAAGGGCTTTGGGACCTGGTTCCAGTCTCGGGCTTGCCTAAGTGGGTGTGGCGAGCAGACTAAGTTCCAAAGGTTAGACTGGTAAACAGTGGTCAAGACCAGTTTCCCATGACATAGGGGGCTGAGCCATCTTGGTTGTCTTTCCTTCTCCAGGCTGAGGACATAAATGTCAAGTTGGAAGGGGAAGCTTCGGTGCGGAAACCAAAACAACGGCCCCGGCCTGAGCCTCTGATTATCCCTACCAAGGCGGGCACTTTCATCGCCCCTCCCGTCTACTCCAACATCACGCCATACCAGAGCCACCTGCGTTCTCCTGTCCGCCTGGCCGACCACCCCTCTGAACGGAGCTTTGAGCTGCCCCCTTACACACCACCCCCCATCCTCAGCCCTGTGCGGGAAGGCTCCGGCCTCTATTTCAATGCCATCATGTCAACCAGCAGTATCCCAGCCCCTCCTCCCATCACGCCAAAGAGTGCTCATCGCACGCTGCTCCGGTCTAGTGAGTGACCCAACCCTCAGCTACCATGGGGCAGGGAGATTGGGGAGGGGTATAGTGGGCAGGGATGAGACTCAGTTTACAGGGCTACTGGAGATTGGGCTGGAACACTATGGGAAAAGGGGATCCTCTCATTTGAGAGAACGAAGTTGTCCTGGTTCAAGAACACGTGGGAAGGGGGTGTTGGCCCAGCTGCTTGGATTCAATTCCCAGTTGCACTATTTACTATATATCCCCTGTGCAAGTCATTTAAACTCCTTGGGCCTCAGTTTCTTCGGTGTTCAAATGAGGATATTAGTAGTGTTTGGTTGATGACGAAATTGGCAATATTCAACTATTTTAAGATCCACAAATAGAAGTTTCCTGTGGTTCAGCCTAATAGTTACCGCACAGGGTTGTGGTGAGCATTAACACACTCAGAGCTCTCAACATCATGCCTGGTGCATCACATTTGTTCTTACTATGTGGCTGATCCTGTCTCCTGGGTCTTGTAAACAGTCATTTTGGCCAAGAGCAGACATTTTGGCTCACCTGGGTGGTGAATAGCCCACTCCACAAAAGAATCTATTTTCTCTGAAAAATGGGATAATGCTATCTCTTAGGGTGGTGGAGAGGATTAGATGGGAGTAAACACTGCCAGAGGTTGCACAAGGAGAGGTGGTGCCTCCACTGGATTAACCTCTGACCCTGACCTCAGCCACAGTTTAGCTCTCTGGTGCCCTCTTGTGTCTGTGGAGAGAAATGGATCGCCTGTGCTGGCTGGCCTTCTCTCCCAGTTCCACCTAAAGCTTTGAACCTTTTCTCCCTGCCTGCATTGTGCAGGAAGAAGTCACTGTAAAGACCAAATTAGCAGCAAAAAAAAGAGGTTTATCTATTCACGAGCATTTATCAAGCCCTTGGGTGTAAAGATTTGAACCAGGTTCAACGAGGGCTTCAGTAATGTATGAGACACATGGTTTGTTCTGAGGAGAATACAGAGTCATTAGGCAGTTGACATGGAGGCTTGGGAGATAAAAAAGCAGAGATTCTATGCAGTGTGGAATCAGCAGTCAGTGAATGAACCAGCGCGAAGCTCCAAAACCTGCAGAGGCTGCTAGCCTGGGGTGGGGAGGAAAGCATTCAGGAGAGGGTGGGGCTAGAACTAAGCTTGAACTATGAAGCGGGTGGGGAGGGCAGCTAGGCATAGGAAATGAGTGGTGCAAAGGCCTGGAGGTAAGACTGCAGGGAGAGTGCGGGCCAGGTGAAAGGGAGCAGTCTGCTAGGATCAAGGGTCCCGGCAAGAGGGTTGTGGGGGGCGGAAATGGGACCCGCGGAGGAGTGCAAGGTTTATCTATGGTTGCAGAGAGGCCAGTAAAAATTTTGTTTTTGGAGCAAGGGAATGTCTCAATCATGTGGGACATTACGGTTAGCTCAGGAGAAACCGAGGCAGAGAACCGAGCAAGGAAAGGAGAAGATAATTATGAAACTGCGATCCCCTTCACCACCTCACTAGTGTGCCAAGTTTCAGCCTCTCTACTAGAGCAACCAGAGTTTAATGTAGGGTTAATTCGGGAGTGTGGGAGCTCCTGGGGCTAGGCTTCATGCATAATTTCATTCAATCCTCACCTTAACCTTAGGAGATAGATAGTTAATAGCCACTTTCAGCAGGTGTGAAAATGGAGACACCCACATATTTGATAAAGTCACAGTTAGTCATCAAGTCACCATTGCAGGCTATGGAGCCAGGACTCAGGGTACCTGATTTCCAAGTGTGAATCTCTGTGAGTCACTGTGGCTCTTGTGCTTGTAGAGCAGCTACCAGGGCGGGGGAAGAGGGGGCTTTGCTGAAGAGAAGAGAGTGCTGATTAACAACCTGCCTTTTGTCCCATAGATAGCGCTGAAGTCACGCCACCTGTCCTCTCTGTGATGGGGGAGGCCACCCCAGTGAGCATTGAGCCGTAAGTGCAGCCCTGCCTCTGACCCATGCATGGTGTGAGGGTGGCCAGGTGGATCCAGTGCATTCAGATGGGCCCTGCAAAAAGAGGAGGGCTCAGTGGGGCCTGCAGAGAGCCGGGCAGGCCTCTCTGGGCTTCTGTAGTTGGCCCTTAGCTTTACTTTCCTGCTTCTGTGTGGAAGTCACAGGGGAAGGAAAGGGCCAGCTGAGTTTGAATTTGACTCTGAGGAGAATTAGAAATATGGTCCAAGAGACTCTTTCCCTGTCTGTAAACCTGGAGCTTCTCCCTTTCCAACCTTTGGACCTTGCCTTTCTGGCAGTCCCAGGTGCCACTTGCCAGACTGTCCTCACAAAAGCCAGGTTCCTTCATACCTAGCTGAGGCTTTGCCTCACTGAGCCTCTGCCAGCTGGTCCCTGCATCTTTTTCCATCCCCAGGAGAAAGTCAGGCTCCCCATCCCTATGGGTGGAGGCCTCACTCCCTGCTCTTTCCACCCCTGCAGACGGATCAACGTGGGCTCTCGGTTCCAAGCGGAAATCCCTTCAATGAGGGACCGTGCCCTGGCAGCCGCGGACCCCCACAAAGCCGACTTGGTGTGGCAGCCATGGGAAGACTTAGAGAGTAGCCGGGAGAAGCAGAGGCAAGGTGAGAGGTGACCCAAGCCAGCAAGTGAAGGTGGACTTTCGTGTAGGTGGGTGGACTAGGCCCAGCCCCCACCCAGCCCAGCCCAGCCCTGAAACTGATTTCTTCCCTCCTCTCCCCATGATCCCTCCCTCCACCCCTTCCTCCTTTGAATCCAGTGGAAGACCTGCTGACAGCTGCCTGCTCTAGTATTTTCCCTGGAGCTGGCACCAACCAGGAGCTGGCCCTGCATTGTCTGCACGAGTCCAGGGGAGATATCCTGGTGAGACACTGCCCCTGGTGGAGGGAGGGACCCTCTGGGAGGCTGGCATGGACCCATCTCTCCTGTCCAACAGGCAGGCCTGCTGCCACTGAGACCCCTGCTGGGGCCCTGACCTTTCTTCACTTCTCTTTCAGGAAACATTGAATAAGCTGCTACTGAAGAAGCCCATGAGGCCCCACGACCACCCACTGGCAACTTATCACTACACAGGTGGGCCTGGCTGCGGGTGGACCTGGGACCTGGAGCCTCAGGGGGTCTCCAGAATCAATAATGAGTTACAGCCCTGGATGGGGAAGTGAGGCTTGGATAAGCCAAAGTGAGGGAACTGACACCAAAGCTGGGGTAGTTAGCTCTCCAGGGGCTTTCCTGTGCCCTGGAAGGGAAAAGAGAAGGGTATGGGCAGGTGGGAGCCCATCCAGGCCAAAAAGCCCAAGGCGAGGTACAAGAGACAGGGACCCAGCAAGTGCCTGTCAAATTGGCGTCAGGTGCCTGGAACTTAGACAACCCCTGGAGTGTCATGTCCCATTCTGGGCCCTGTGCTTTAAGAGGGAAATCGACTAAGTAGGCATAATCGTAGCAACCACTGTTATCGATCCTTGTCGAGCGGTACCTGTCATCTTTGCCAGGCAGAGCACCAGAGATTCCACATGCATTATTTCATCTAGTCCACACCGCAGCAGGACAGGTGGCTTCTATTACTGGTTCTCATTTTACAAGTGAGGAGAGTGAGACTCTGAGACCAAAAGACTTGGCTTATGCATGGGAGAAGCAGGATGTGGAGCCAGCTCTGAATGCCTGTAGAAATCACGGATGGATGACCTCATACTTGCATGCTGGTCAGAATTGCCCCATCTTACTACTCTGGCTCCCTGTTTGCTCCACAGGCTCTGACCAGTGGAAGATGGCTGAGAGAAAGCTGTTCAACAAGGGCATTGCCATCTACAAGAAGGATTTCTTCCTGGTGCAGAAGCTGGTGAGCTAGGGCTCTGTTTCAGGGGCAAGTGGGGGGCAGCAGCTGCCTGCAGGATTTGGGGCTCCCTCTGGCCGTGGAGGCCTTCAGTTGCTAACTAAGCCCTCTTAAAAAGCAGATAGGTCAGTGCCACTTAGTAGCCTGAGACAATTTTCTAAACAAAACAAGAAGGGAAAAAAAGCCAGGACTTCCCCCACCTTGATTCTAAGCCCCCTTCCATCACCTTGGGGTGGTGGAACTATACTCTGGGGTCTCAATCCAAAAGGAGGCCTGAATAGGCATCAGACCTAGAGGCATTAAACTTAACATAATGACTTGCCTAAGGGAGAACAGGGAGAGAAGGAAGACTGCAGGCAGAAGCGCACCATTCCCCCACGGGGCTGGAGTCCTTTGAGGGCCAGAGTTAGTATGTGGGAGGAGAGGTCACCCCAAGATGAAAGATGAAAGCCAAAAAGGGACTGTGTAACTGACTGGATGGCGGGGGTGGGCAGTCGATCTGCCCGCTGCTTATCAGACCCAGGGCTTCTTTCCAGTAACTTAGCTGACCAGGTAGAAGAGGCCCAAGCCTGGTTTTCCCAGATTTATCTTGTTCTCTCCCATGTTCTTTTAGGATAATAGAGCACTTTGCTAGTTTGAAGACTTACATTTTTTTCACCAGCTCTGTCACAAAATCTGGGCTGTGGGCAAGTGAGTTGTGTGGACTGCTGAGAGAAAAGGGCTTCCGAGAATGTTCTCTTTCCTCCTGGAATTATAGATTGTGCCAAGGATGGCTCTGGGGACTGGACAGAGTGCTGAGGAATTCTCTTATAAGGACCCTGTTATGAGGACAGACATTTTCTGGGTTCCTGATTGGACAATATTGCCTGTGAAACTTACTGAAGCACCCTTAATGCTTTGAAGAAAAGAACAGACCATTAGTCAAACAGATGATCAGAGAGACTTGATAGTGAAAGTACAAACAGGGTTTAATTAATAAATGTGTGACTTGGCCATTCTTGTGAGATGAAGCGTGTCTGTTTCATCCTCAGGCCCAGAGGACCCTCACTGACTCCCTGGGCTCTATGGACAGGACCTGCCAGCTCCCAGCACTGCCCAGCAGGTGGCTGAATAGTCTGGGAGCCAGGACGAGTAGGGAGAGTCAGAGAAAACAGCCTCTGTGTATGGGAAAGAAGCCCAGAAACTAAATCCAGGGGTCAAATAGATTTGTGAAATGGGAGGGCTAGGATTTCAGAGCTTGGGAGGCCTGTGGAGATCATCTAGTTACTCCCACTCAGTATTTACACCCGGAGAGACTTGTCTAAGGCCACATAGCTATGTAGTGGCAGATTTAGGAACCAGACTTGGGCCTCCTGCTTCCTCTTCAGTTTTTTCATGGCTTTCTTTTCAGTCTTGCTTGAGTTCCTCCCCAACGTAGGACAGTTTGACATTTCTCTATCCTCCCTTGTCAGCTGCTGCTCCCCAGGGGGGAATTAAATTGTTTGTCCAAATTGATGAAGGGAGTTTGTGTTGCTGAGTTTATCCTGGCTTTGAATATGGATGGTGCCCAGACTTTTTCCCTTTTAACATTTTATCTTGAAAACTTTTAAACTTACAGAAAAATTGAAAGAACAGTATAATGAACACCTATATACCTCTCACTTAGATTTACCAGTTGTCGACATTGCCACATTTGCTTTCTTTCTGTCTACATATAAACTTAAATATATATTTGTTCTCTCCCTCTCTTTTAACTAATCACTAAAAGTTACAGACACCATAATACTTGATCCAAATATCTCCTAAAAACAAGGATATTCTCCTATAAAACCATGTTATCGTTATCACTCAAGAAATTTAAACTGATATGATAATATCAGTTTATGTGCAATCCATATTCAAGTCCCCCCAGTGGCTCCATGTTGTCCTTTTCAGTTTTCATTAAAAAAATAATAATAATAATGCTGAGGGATTGGTTAGCTGAATTGGTCAGTGGTTTGTGCAGAGCACAGTTGGCTTATATTTTGGAGGCTGATTGGGTTTGGTGTTTGATAAGGTGATGTGGGGAACATGCAGGGATGAGAAAGGCTGGAGTATCCCCAGTTAGGTGAGATGAACCAAGAACTCTGACCTCAGTTTTGGCTTCACACCAGATCCAGACCAAGACTGTGGCCCAGTGCGTGGAGTTCTACTACACCTACAAGAAGCAGGTGAAAATCGGCCGCAATGGGACACTCACCTTCGGGGATGTGGATATCAGTGATGAGAAGTCGGCCCAGGAAGAGGTCGAAGTGGATATTAAGGTGACTCCCTTCCCAGCCTCAGCTGCTAAGAGCCAGGGCTGAGTATGGATGCAGGGCTGAGCTGGAGGGCAAAGAGAGGAAGGCACTGTCCCTAACAGCCCCAAGGAGCTGATGTCCTGGGCACTGGATCTTTGGGTTCCCCCTTCTATCTAGCAGTGTCATAATAATACATTGCGTTATTACTTGGGGGAAATTTTCTACAGGATCTGCACCAGCATCAGCTAATGGTCCCTCATAGCAGACTTCTAACACTGTTTCCCAAACTTTAGTCATTCTTGTATCACTTTTATGAATCCTGATATATCTGCATTCCAACCACATGTCACATTACTATTTTTGTCATGTCCACATTACCATTTATGCTATTTTTTAATACTTTCCTTTGCATCAACTTGTTTTACTCCAAAGGGAAGCTTTATATTACAATCATAAATAGAAAACCAGTATTGCTTACCAGTAGAAGGTACGGTTAAAAATAAATAAAGTGTATGAAAACTAAACAATGTTACTAAATTCTAGCAGGATACTATTACTTGCCAAGGCTCTGAGACTCTGAGGCCTGATTTCTTGAAGTCTGGAGGAATATAAAAGACACATTAACACCAACTTCAGACTTTGTCCTTGACATAATCAAGATTGAAAGAGAACTGAAAAGAAAATGCTATTTGATTCTGTTTCCATGTATCCACCTCACATCATCTTGGGGTTACTAGTCTACACTTGGCAACATGCTCTAAGACAGGGAGTGGTTTTGTTCCTATTCTGCAGATGGGAAGGG
The DNA here is from genome assembly GCA_030015415.1 of Cynopterus sphinx. Taxonomy (NCBI): domain Eukaryota; kingdom Metazoa; phylum Chordata; class Mammalia; order Chiroptera; family Pteropodidae; genus Cynopterus; species Cynopterus sphinx. The sequence goes on from CM057384.1 coordinate 134,228,737, forward strand.
AGTGGAGATACAGAGAACATTACAAAGATAGTTTAGAATGGAGCTCAAGGCTGTTCCTTGGCTCCCCCATATCACCCTGCCCAAGAATGAGTCTCTTGAACACATTCGGGAGGACAAGTGTCCTGTAGGGAGGGACTGGCATGCTCCTTCCCTGCCCCTGCTCAATCTGAAATGCTTGGTCTCATCCTGAGGGCCCCTAGGGCTCAAGGCTCTCTCTTCTTCCTCAGGGAGACTAGGAGAGGGAGAGTATACAGTCGTAGCACAGAGGGTTGCGCTGGGCCAGGCCAGGCAGCAGGACCAGCAGGGGCAAGTGAGCCCCTGGCTAGGTCAGAATCAGTATACTACAGCTGCATGACTGAGCTCTAGGCTCACTGTCTTTGTTCTTGTCCCCCATAGACTTCCCAGAAGTTCCCTAGGGTGCTTCCTCCCAGAAGAGAGTCCCCAAGTGAAGAGAGGCTGGAGCCCAAGAGGGAAGTAAAGGAGACCAGGAAGGAGAGGGATGAGGAGGTGCCAGAGGTCCAGGAGAAGGGGGAACAGGAAGAGGGGCGAGAGCGAAGCCGGCGGGCAGCGGCTGTCAAAGCCACACAGACACTACAGGCCAATGAGTCGGTAAGTGTGACCTCCACTGGGGGAGCCCAGGGCCAGGAGGAGCTGGACGCGAGGGTGTGGGATGGAGGGTAGAGCAGAAGCCAGGACTATGATGATATCATCATCGTCGTCGTCGTCATCGTCGTCATCATCATCCCAGCAGGAAATGTGTTAAGTACCGTATGCTCTTAACTCATTTAATAATCCTCATAACCCTATGTGGTGGGTACTGCCAGTAATCCCATTTAACAGATGAGGAAATTGAGGCGCAAGAGCAGACAAACTAGTAGGCAGCCTGACTCTAGAGTCTGCTTTACTGCTCTGTATCTGAGACTCAGGGAGAGGGGCTTTGTGAAAATCAAGAAGGTACGTGGGACATTGGGGAAGCATTCATGAGTTGTAGCTCAGGCAGGGCTCTACAAAGAGACCTGTGTCTCTGACAAGAATGTCAGAAATTGACCATGAGACCATGGGAATAGCAATAATGGCCCCTCACACATGTTCTCTGCTTTCCTGTCCATTATCTCATTAATTCCTCACAATAACCCCATTAAGTGTTAGCCCCCAGATGGAGGAAACTGGGTTCACAGGTACTAAGTTGCTTGCCTGAGGTTCCACTGTAGAACATCACAGGCCAAGACATACCACGCCAGAACTGTTCCTTGTCAGGGAGGGGTCACCCAAGAGAGGGTAAGGATGAAAAGTATCTGTTGGGGAATTTCTATGAGAACCTTTCTATTTTGATGTTGTACACTTATGCCTCCAGGAAAACTCCCACAAACTAACCACACAGCTGTTTGCTCCCTTCTCAGCCTTGGCTGTGCTCCTTCTCTGAGCATTGTGCTCTGTGGACTTACTCCGTCGTGTTCTGCTGACTTGTGAACATTTTCCTGTAGGGTCAGCCCAGTGCACACACTTAGGACTTTTAATGGCCCTCTAGGGCTCCCCTAACCTGAAGTCCACGGTTTGCATACCCTGAGCAGCACCTCTCCAGGTCAGCACTAGGTGTCATCTGTCGTCTGGCACCTGCTGTGTTTCCCATGGTGGCTCATATCATGAGGTAGCTGCCTGTACATCTGTCCTTTTCACTTGACTATGAGCTCTCTGAGGGCAGGGCTCCTGTCTTTCACCTCCGTATCCCAGCACCTGACATATCACATGGACTTTTAATTGCATATATGGATTAAAGTCACAAATGGATGAAATGGCTGAAAACATAAATACGTGTGTCATTAATTGAGACACCAAATCCCCTGTCAGATGCATTGGGAAGCCTAGGGCAGCCAGGACTGTACCCAAGAATTACTGTACCAGCAGCATTGTAAAGATAGAGCTGGCCAAAGGTGGAAGAGGCTGCCAAAAAAGCAGTGAGTAGCTTGTCACTGGAAGGATTCAAGAGGATGCTAGGGGACCATTTGGCAGGAGTGCATGACCTTTAGGAGTCCTCCATTCCCTGAGACTCCAGAATTCAGGATCCTGTCTTCCCCAAATCTCACAATTTCTCCTTATTTGTTCTTCTCCAGGCCAATGACATCCTCATCCTCCGAAGCCATGAGTCCAATGCCCCTGGGTCTGCTAATGGCCAGGCCTCAGAGAAGCCAAGGGAGGGAGCAGGGAAGTCACGAAGGGCACTACCTTTTACGGAGAAGAAGAAAAAACCAGAGACATTTAATAAGACCCAAAATCAGGAAAACACTTTCCCTTGTAAAAAATGTGGCAGGTAAGATGGCAGGCCCTGTCTCCACTGAGACCTAGCAGGGTGGCTGTGGGCTATTGGGGGTGGTGTTATGTGACTTTGGTTTTGGGGAGGAGGTATTCTGAGCTTTTGCCTTGTCTTCTGATTGGCTCAGAGGGTTTCTAGGGCAGTGATGTCACCTGGAAGCTTTCAGAAGAGGCATGGTGGCACTGAATGGGAACCAGTCCCTCCTGTAGTTGGAGGGTAGGGGCGGGCCACATGGGGAGGGGTAAGTCTAGAAAGACCTCCCCCACCCTCTACACATATGCACACACTCAAGCTTTGTGGTCCCAGGGGGTGGGGACAGACCTCTGACTTGACCCCTCCTGCCTGGCTGCAGGGTGTTTTACAAGGTGAAGAGCCGCAGCGCCCACATGAAGAGCCATGCAGAGCAGGAGAAGAAGGCTGCAGCCCTGAGGCAGAGGGAGAAAGAGGCCGCAGCTGCTGCAGCCACCGCGGCCGCTGCCTCCCCGCACCAGTCTGCCTTGCGGGAGGAGAGCGCTGGCGAGAGGGGCTGACCAGGAAGGCTCGGCTGGGAGGCTAGGGACTGGCCCCTCTACCTGGGCGGCAGGCCCTGCCCTGATCGGCCTTCTGGAGTATCTACAAGTGCCCTGGAACCTCCAGAGGGAGAGAGGAGCAATCACGTGGACTTTTCTCTGAAAAACAAATGAGACAATAAAATAAACAGCTCTTTTATTTATAAAGGCCCCAGGAGCAGTGCTAAGGGCTGCAGGATCCAGTTCTCTGTGCATTTGGTCTGTCGGAAGTTGTCCTCTTGCTTTCCTGGAACTATGAGAGTCCCTGCTGGCTGGGACTGCCCTCTGGGAGGGGCTCCAGCCTCTGACACTGGGACCCCTGCTGCCGCACAGTCTCTTCTCTTTCTCTTTGTTCCCCCTGCTCCCCTCAGTCACCATGGAGAGCCAAGCACAAGCTCACCACCCTTCCTTGCAGCATTGTACCCTCTCCCTAGAGGACCTCAAAGACCCTGCTCCAAGCCTTGGTAAAGGGAATTCCTCGGAGGGAGTGTGGTGGCCATCTCTGAGAGGGACCTCAACCTGGCACCTGTGCTGTCCCCTACATGACAATGTCCAGGCCTAAGTTGCTCCACTGATCCTGTCCTCGGGCCACCTTCTCCCCGGGAGGGAAGCTACCAGAATGCCTGGATGGGGAGAGACTGAGGACAGGTACTTATCCCTGCTAGCAGCCTGCTAGGGTTGAAAAGTTTTCTCCAATGTTTGGGGAAAGGGCTAATATTCCTGCCCAAGCTTTCAGCCTGCTGGAGGTAAGGGAACTGCTAAGGATGTAAGCTTCAGGGCTAGGCCTGAAGGAGCTTTTGATTAGCCTTGGCTTTTCCTGTTTCCTACCTTTTTTGCCAAATACCTTTGGGCCCTGGAGGCTGCTAAGGAAACTTAGCCTAGGCCCAGCCTGCCCCTCCTAGGTGCAAGTTCCCCGCCTGCCTCTGTCCTGCCCTTGGCAACTGCCACCTAACTCCACCCCACCTGGTCTAGGGCTGATATCCTCAGCCCAGCCCCCAGTTCTGCATGCTCACGATTTCTGGATCCTTCCCTGGGAGGGGGAGGTCTCCTGGAACCAGATTAGACAGGAGCCTTCATTCCTTGACTTGTGTCATTTGGGAGCTATTTATTTATTCTTAATATTTAATTTTTAACATCCTCTCAGGGACCAGGGGCCTCCTGCTTTTGAGAGGCCCAAGTGCATTTACCCCCAAACAAGGCACCTTCTTGGCGTCCACCCCCCCCAAAACCCCTATTCCCAAGACCCTAAGGTCCCTCACCTCAGTTGCTTTGGAAGCTCTTGCCAATAGGAATGATAGCACTGAAAGAGGGTAAAAAGGTAGAAAGTGTCACCAAAGCCACACAGAGACTAGCAAGAGCAAGAGAGATCAAAGGCAATTCTTGTTTGCTACCTCTTTTCTGGCTGTACTTTCAAGTTGCCCAAGGGGATTGGCTGGAAGCCAGAACTCTGGTTTTGTTTCTGGCTCGAAGAAGCCCTATTTGGCATGGAGTCTCTGAAGTAAAAGGGCTGGAAGGTTCTGGAGGCCCCTTCATTTGCCAGTCCCACAGGAGGGCTGAGTTATTTTTCTGATCTTGTTACTCAACTTTAGTTGTGTAAAAAAGTTCAAAGTGAATGCAAGTCTATGACAGGTCAACCTGTTAGGAAGGAGCCAAAAAGCATTTTGCTCCTCATTATGAGAAAGCCTAAAGGCATCATGTTGGTAGCTGGGAGTGGGAAGGGAGTTTTGTTTCTAAACTATGCACTATCAGGTATTTTTCAGCATTCATTTACGCATTGATATGGTTCTACAGGACCCCAGCTAAGGGAGTGACAGAATTCTCCCCCGGACTCCTGGATGGCTGCGCAGATTTCCATCTTCCCAGTTAATTTCCTCCATAAACTTGTACAAACTCAGTCCCAAGATTGCAAAAATCTGGTATGCCCTCCAGAAACAGAAGGATAGCAAATCTAGGTTCTCTTCTAAATCACTTGTGTAATGAGTGCCTTCTCTGCTTTGCCCCAAAGTGCTACTTATGTTTCCCAAGGTTTTTTCATTTAAATTGTATTTAGTTTCAGGCCCCTTTCTGGACATGTTGTAACAGCACCCTCCAGCCTTCTAGAGTGATTCTCCTTTTCTGAGCTCCTTGGAGACCAGACCAGAAGAATGTAGATGGAAAAAATCAAGATGGTACCGCTCTGTATTAGTCTCACCAGACACTGTAATTCAGGATTCACGCTCCAGGATGGACTTATATCTAGAATGCAGTGTGAAAATTAAAATGTTGAGAGGGCAGTGCAGTTGTGGCAAGTAACCTAATTAAACAGATGCAGCCCTAGGAGCTGGCATAGGTATATCCTTTATGGTGCTTTCTCCCTGTGAACCCATTAGGCTCATCTTTTTTTCCTTTTTCTTTTTTCTTCAGAGCTCTTTGCTTTAAGAAGTTAAATTACAAACACCTCCAGCTTTATAATGTCCTCCCCACCCCATCTCCTATAGCCATTTCCCAGCCTCCATTTGCACCCAGCTAAGGGCATGAAACCTAGTGCCTGTGTTCCAGACCCTTTCTGAGGTCTCTTACCCACCCAAGGAGACAGTACATCAGCACTGTCCTCCATGCCTTCAGCAGCCCCCCTCACAGCTAAAATACACACCTATCCCTTCTGCTACCCCACTTCCACCCCTGGTACAGAGGTTGTGTGCTGCTTATGTCTAAAGGGATTTCCTATATTTAACTGCCTCAGTGACCTCTTTCTTCTCATATGCCAGGTGTTAAGATGAAGGAGGAATATACATACTTAAGTCCCAGCTGTTTAAATATTTTTTCACTGGGGCTTACTTTTCTTGGATGGTATTTATTACCAGACTGGCAAGCCTAACTCCTTAGGTTTACAGGAAGTATGCATATTTTTATAAAACAATTGTATGTCCTCCACATATTTTGCGTGTTAATATTTGTCTCTAACAATTTGAGCTGTTTCACTTTTTCCTCATTTGTCTCTAAGTTGAAAGCCTTGTTGGAGGGAACAGAGCACAGGAACAGCTTTGACAGTCTGTAATTATTGTACAAATATTTTAATAGCATATAAATAAGTATATTCCTTTTATTTTGAAAAAAAAAGATCAGACACTGCCTTTTGTGTGTTTGCTGCCTGTGGCACCCTTTTTAAAAAAGACTGTTACATATTAAAATAGTGTACATATATAAATATTACCTCTTTTGCTGTACAGTTGTGATAGACCAGACTGAAGATTTTATTTTTTGTGTGCTTTTTATAAAAAAATTAATACACTAAAGAAAATCTTGCTGACGTGATTGTAATGTACCTATGTAACTTATTTACTTTTGAATGTTCTTCTGTATCTTTAAACCTTTTATTAAATAAGGTTTTAAAAATTCAGTTGAATGCGGTGTTCTTTCAGGTAGATTTTCGCCATCTGGGATTGACCTAAATCAGCCTCATTTTGCTTGCAAGGGATTGAGATTTTTGAACCATAAAAATTCAGTTTTATCTGTCCATTGCCAATGATGCCAGGTCGGCGGCAATTAACAAGCTAGCATTTCCCGGACTATAAAGTCTACTGAATATGGATTTTATTTTTTTACACAATTTTAGACAAGTCTCAACTCAGTGTCTCACACAAAAATATGTAAATGGCACACTTCCAACATTTTCGTTTCACTGGGATGAAATATGGAGAGTGCAGATGCGCTCAGGTGGCACAGGGGAAGCCCTGGGGCTGAAAAGGATGCTTTCATCTGCAGCACTGACTCTGCAACAGCGACTTGAGCAGAAGTCAGCCATGACGGACGCATTTTCAACAGTATCCTCTTAAATCCATGCCAGAAGTATATTATTATTATTATTATTATTATTATTATTATTATTATTAATCTTTTAAGCACGGTGCTTTGTAAAAAAAAGAAATATGGAAATTATAAATAAAGGAGACGCGTCATCAGAGAAACCAGAGCCAGCAGACCCTGGCGGACACCATGGCAACCGCTGGACCCACCCTCACCGCTCCGGCCCGGGAGCGCGCGCATCCCGCGCCGCGCGCGCCGCCGTTGCCATGGCGACACGGGGGCCGGCGCGACCGCGGGGGCGGAGCGGGCGGAAGCGCGCGCGCGGCCGGCCCCGCCCTGCGCTGCGGCAGTCCCAGCGCTGGCTGCGGGTCGGGCCGGGTCCGGCGCGGAGCCTGCTGCAGCCCGTGCCGCCCTCGCCGCCCGCACCTCGGGCGTCGGCCGCCCTCGCCGCCCGGAGGGGTCGCAGCCTGCGAAGGAGCCGCTCCCGGGCTGATCGTGCCGCCGCTGCTGCGACCGCGGGGCGGTCTCCCTCCCCCAGGGCGGCCCAGCCCTCGGCTGCCAAGCGGCCGCCCGCGGCCCGGGCCGACCGCCAGCGTCCCCGGACCCACGCCCGCAGCGGCCACTGCCCGGCGCGCCGGCCGCGGACAGGAGGCGGCCACACCCCGGCGGCCTCGCGGGTCCGGCGGCGGCTGCCTTCTCCACCCGCGCCCGCTCCCGGCCGTCCGCGCCGCGGCGGGACCCCGCACCTGCGGCCGGAGAATCTCACCCCTGCACCTGGAGCACCCCCGCACCTGCGACCGGAGGACCCCGCACCTGCGGCTGGAGAATCTCACCCCTGCACCTTGAGCACCCCCGCACCTGCGGCCGGAGGACCCCGCACCTGCACCTGGAGCACTCCCGCACCTGCGGCTGGAGAATCTCACCTCTGCACCTGGAGGACCCCGCACCTGCGGCTGGAGAATCTCACCCCTGCACCTGGAGGACCCCTCACCTGTCCGCTTCGCAGACCGCGACCGTAGGCGCAAGATGGCCGCGCCCGCGTGACTGACCGACCGCGCATTCCAGAGGCTTCGCGCGGTCGCACGCGCTTGGAGGGGCCGCGGAAGGACGAGAGCGGGACTGGGGGGGTCGTTCGTTCATTCTGATTGCGCGAAGCTTGCCCCCCAGGGGCGTATCGGGGACAGCGTCTGCTGTTCCAGGTCCTAGAGCGCAGGGAGCCTCGGTCTGACCCCTGTTTTGTAGGATCGGGCCCTTGGTCGTGGGGAAAATGGCGATGACGCTGTTGGAAGACTGGTGCCGGGGGATGGATGTGAACGCCCAGAGAGCCCTCCTCGTGTGGGGCATCCCAGTGAACTGTGATGAGGCTGAAATCGAAGAGACCCTCCAGGCTGCGATGCCCCAGGTGCCCTATCGAGTGCTCGGGAGAATGTTCTGGAGGGAAGAGAATGCGAAAGCCGCCTTGTTAGAGCTCACTGGTGCTGTAGATTACGCGGCCATCCCCAGGGAGATGCCGGGGAAGGGAGGGGTCTGGAAAGTGGTCTTTAAGCCCCCGACCTCCGATGCCGAATTTTTAGAAAGGTTGCACCTCTTCCTGGCGAGAGAGGGGTGGACCGTGCAAGATGTTGCCCGTGTCCTTGGGTTTCAGAACCCCGCTCCGGCCCCAGGCCCAGGCCCAGGCCCAGATATGCCAGCAGAGATGCTAAACTATATCTTGGATAATGTTATTCAGCCTCTTGTTGAGTCCATATGGTACAAGAAGCTGACGCTGTTCTCGGGGAGAGACATCCCGGGGCCCGGGGAGGAGACCTTTGACCCCTGGCTGGAGCACACGAATGAGGTCATAGAGGAGTGGCAGGTGTCTGATGTAGAAAAGCGGCGGCGATTGATGGAGAGTCTTAGGGGCCCTGCGGCCGATGTCATCCGCATTCTCAAGACTAACAACCCTGCCATAACCACCGCCGAATGCCTCAAGGCGCTTGAGCAGGTTTTCGGTAGCGTGGAGAGCTCTCGGGATGCGCAGGTCAGGTTTCTGAATACTTACCAGAACCCAGGAGAAAAGTTGTCGGCTTATGTCATACGCCTGGAGCCCCTGCTGCAGAAGGTGGTGGAGAAGGGGGCCATAGATAAAGATAACGTGAATCAGGCCCGCCTGGAGCAGGTCATCGCCGGGGCCAACCACAGCGGAGCCATCCGAAGGCAGCTGTGGCTGACCGGGGCTGCGGAAGGGCCGGCCCCTAACCTCTTCCAGTTGCTGGTGCAGATCCGCGAGGAGGAGGCCAAGGAGGAAGAGGAGGAGGCTGAGGCTGCCCTCCTGCAGTTAGGCCTGGAGGGGCACTTCTGAGCCCCAGAAACGGGGCTTTAGTGCAGACCTAGATAGATCACAGTTGCTTTCGTAGCTCTCTGCTGTCCTGTAGGTATGTGTCTTACTAGGAAATTACTGTTTTCTGCGGGGAAGTCAGGCCTGCGCATTCATGTAACATTAGTAAAATCGTGCGAGTGAGTGAGCAGTCCCTGAGCCGCTCCGAGAGAGTCATGCTAGCTGAAATGCCAGGTAAAGGCTTGGACCCAATACTCGGTGCAAGCCTTCGTCGTGGCATCATCATCAGTTGTGGAAACCGTGAACTTGTGACACTTCTCATCGAGGTACTTAAATGTAAAATTGCATGTTCGGCTGTTTAGCTCAGAGCCTGGCTAATACCAGAAGTGTTCAGTAAAAATATGAACTGTTACTAATATCGTGAGTTACTAATGTGACTTTTGTGTTGCCTGAAGATTGTTCTTGATTTATATTAATGGAAAGAAATGTGAATCAATATTATTAATTGCCTTTTGCTAATTTCTCAGTTTTCTTCTTTAGACTGGATCAGTGTAATCGAAAAGTATTCTGAGACCACAAAATGAGTTGCACATTTAGAGCTGTGTAAATTAGAATTTTTCACTGTATGAGATATAAATCGCATGGGTAGGTTAATATGAACCAGTTGCAGTATCCATTCCCCCATTTCAAATCTTTGTCATTGGCTAGTAGTTCTTGTGCTGATTATAAGTGTTCTAAATTTGAAGTTACCAAATACATGTATACAAATAAAAATATTTTAAAAATTCAATTGTCTTCTCGTTTTCCTGATCTGTATAAAAAATTTCAGTGTAATTAAAATTATATCCTCTTAGACTCCATGTCACTAAAAAAAATCAAATTTCAATAATTTTATCTTTAAGCTTTATATCATACTATAAATTTAAATTGTAGTGCTTTTTAATGTATTATAAATTTTTGCATGTTTTCTACAAGAGATTTAAGTAAATATTAACAAAAATAAAACAGGAAATGCTAAAATGGCATTTAGGAGGTTATCTAGCAATGCTCTTTCTCCCCTTTTAAGTCTCTAAAGCTAAAAATGTTTTGCAGGAATAATTGATACCTATGTAAAATGAATGTTTTGGTTTTACAGCAGCCATTTTATATATCAAGAGGATATAAAAGGGAAATATGGCTTAAAAACATGTTTATTTGGCTGCAGAGATTCAGTGATGTAAGAGGTCCATCATTTGAAATTCTAATAAATCCAAAAGAGATTTTATGAACATAGCATTAGTGGGGTTTTCACCAAGGTTTACAACATAAAACCTTGTAACAAGGCTTTAAAATTATAGCTAACCTATTGTAATAATCATAAGGTAAAAATTGTATTTATAAAGGCTAACACTGGTATGTGTGCTAACATTTTGTACACATGTCTTGCCATGTTTTCCTTTCATACTCTCAACATATATTTGACCCCCACAATGGATATGCACATTTTCACTCCCCACAAGCATGTCCTCATTCCCTCTCCCCCACTGACATAGCTTCTTCCCCTTCTCGCACACTCCCCTCCCCTCCCAATCCTGTCTTCACACGCTCCCCCCCTTCCCCACAACACTCCATTATAAATATACTCTTCACCACACACACTGTACCAGTCTCCCACCCCATCATAAGTTCCCATTTCTCCATACCACCAAACAACATGTGTGTATGTATACACACACACACTCCCACTCTATATACATATACACATAACTGGGTTATTTTTTTCACTATTATGGGCATCCTATGCACATAAGGATATACATTCTTTTTTATAGCTGCAGAGTTAATTGCATTTTAGGAGAGAGGGTCATCACTTAGGATCCTTTTATTATATATAACTATTGTGTCTACATATACATACATGTGTATTTAAAACAGTACATATATATGGTGTAAAACAATGTCAGAATTCTAGATGTCCATCCTTTGTTCTAGAAAACAATGAACTAAAAATAATGAGCTATTTATGATCTGAGTTAAGGTTTTCTCTTTATAGGCTCATAAATTAAAATCTTGCTGCTTTTTTAAAGGAGGACAGCAACAAGAAACATTCTATAACCAAAGAACTGTGGAATAAAGAAGTAGAAGCTGCAATACAATCCCATTCTGTGACCAAAATTACATTTGGCTGATAGCACACAATATGTGCTGGGGAAATATTAATGTTGCTGCTATTGCGCAGTTCTTCCTGTTTCTTGTGTATAAAAAGGACCTGGCCAACATCAGGTTATTCCAGGTCAAGGGCCTATCAGCCAACATTAACCTTACAGACGTCTGAAACTGAGAAGAGGACTAGGAATGGTGTGCAATAGTAACTTGCTGTGCCTGGAAGCATGCTTTCTAAATGGTGCCCAGAGAACTTCTGGGGAAGACCTAGAAACCTGGGAGAGGAAATTATCGTTAATAGTGAACTACTGGGAAATAAAAAAAGCAAAGAAACTAAATTCTCCTTTTTCTTTCTCCCTTCCTCCCTCTCCCTCACACACAGCTGATGTATACAAAGACTTTCTTCAGAATTATCATTCGAAGTTCACATTGTTGCTCTATGTTAGCTAAAACTAAGTCATGTAACCAAAAAAAGAGACAAATTAGTTTTTTTATAAAATAACACAATTTATTACTATTTTAGAACATCTCACAAAATAACATTCAGAAACTCAAAATTTCTAAATAATTTAACACAATAAGTTTAGTCATAAAGTCAAACTACAAAATTCCTGCATATAAAAGATTATTACCAAAGTATTAATAGATGTTAAAATGTTCTTCAGAATGGAGTTGGTTCTAGAAGCCTAAGATTCTGGAATGATGCTTGTGAACCAGATTGACACCCTAGGAGAAGTAGCAATATGTATCATTCTCTACAGCCACCAACTCCCTGGTCTTTTAATGGATGGGATTGATCATTCCAGGCAACAGCACCTCAGAGGCAGGTAACCTGCTAATCAAAGAAGCAAAGAAATTCCCACTCTCCTAACATTAGCCACAACTTAATTTAGCCAACATCTGAATTAATTTTTTAAATCGATGTAGAAAAGATAATTCACAACATTTCTATTCCAACTAGCAGAATTATACTTAACACATCCCCCCAAGGATGACTGTCAATGTAGCAGACATGGAAGATGACTCCAAGTGGGAAAGTAAGGAAATCCTGACTCTGATGATGTCAACACACAACTCTTGCTCAGGTGGGCCTAAAACGAGCAAGGCTGAGATTTGATTTTCTAATACACGCAGGCAAGGTATTTGACCATCTGCCGTTTGGGAATGCCTTCCACCAACATCCAGTTCATAATTTTAAAGTGCAAATCTACTGAAAAATAGTTTACTCTCCCTCACCCCCTTGCTAAATTTACTAGATCATAATTTGGTTAGCTGGTTCCCCTCTCACCTGCCCAATGTGAGAAATTAACTAGAATCCAGTTATGACTTCTCCAAATGTCAAGCGAAAATTTTAGGTCAGGAAAAGTTAAGACTCAGTCCAGTTATTCCTTTCAGTTTTCTTTCTTTGTAGTCACTGGTTTGTAAAAAGGCAGGAATAGAGAGATAGACGTGGGATTTCTAAAGTTTAGTGATTTTTAAAAAAACATACCCATAATTTTTTTTATTGCACCTATTTCATGGTTTTATAAACAAACAAAAAACCCTCATGCTAGAGTGAAGATAAAGAAATATGGACAAGTTAGCTGTGTCAGAAAGCACCTATTTTGCTATACTGAATCTTGTTTCATATGTAATTATTTACATACACATTAAGCAGCCCAAATAAAGAAATTATATGCCAAAGGAATTAATTTCTGGTAAAGGATAACTTTCAGATTAGCAGTTAGTTTCCTCCCTTTACTACTTAACAAATGTAAAGTCTTTGTGAACTAACAGACTACAGTTAGAGTCATTAACTACTCATGATTGATGCTTTGACACTTTCCCCCAATTCTTTTAAGTTAAAAATTAAATCCAACCTTCCCAGGCCCTACACTCTTTCCATTTAGGACTAAGAAAAACCCCGGTGGAAGATTCTGGGTCACAGAGATGACTACCTTCAACTCTACTTACACATCACCAATTCTGAGAATAAGTCAACAGTTAAGATTCATTTCTTATTCCTTCTTATTCTACTTCAGACCACTGGAAAAAGTGATCAGAAGAAGCATCTATTCAAGTCAAAATTTCTCTTTCCAGACAAGAACCACATTTAAGTGTCTTATACCACCTCTACTTGTCGAATGGATCCAGTAACCAGACGTTCTTCTAATCTCATCCCAAATTAGTGTCTACACCAGTTAACTTTCATATATGATTACCAAATTGTATACAATATTTTTCTGTATTTAATGACTGCTACAGTCTGCAAAATTTTGTGCATTACTGGATAATGAATGAACACTTAAAGAATGATGATCCATTTTCTAGAAGATACTCAAAATGTTGAACTTTACAGATAAAGCAAAATCTATCATTAAGTTGAACTCTGTTGTTAGCAAGAGAGAGGTAGGTTAATGATCATTCTTCTAAGATAAGCAAAATGCTAAGAAATAAAAGTTGAGACCCTGCTGAAAAAAAAATTTGAAATCTCCAGCCCTGAGTTTCTAATGTTATGTGAATTGTGTGAGAATTATTAAATAAAGATCACAAAAGTGGAAAACACCAATAACCACCTCCTTCCATCCATGATTATTAAATATATCATTTCTATCATATAACTCAGGGGGCATACAGCTACAAAATGAAAATAGATGAACCCTGGACAAAAAGAATGTTGATATAAAGCACTCTTTCTTAACTAGGGATAAGTTTGTCAGTTCTCTGCCCCAGGGGATATATGGCAATGTATGATGACATTTTTGGTTGTCACAACTGTGGAAAAGGTTCTACTGGCATCCAGTGAGTATAAGTCAGAGATGCTGCTAAATAAACATCCTATAATACACAGGATAATCCCCCACAACATTATCAACCCCAAAGTGCCAAGAATGAGAAACGGATTTAAAAGAACAAACTCTTATTAACAGAGAACACAAAACTTTTCGAGGCCTGACCAGGTAATACTGGCATAAGCTTAGAGTTTGGGAATATAGAAAAAGTGAATCCTCAGTAGACTAAATCAAGTTTCCTGTGGAAAAATTAAAATATTGGACTGATTCCAGAGCTCTAACATAATTATGAGAATAGAAGAAATTTAAATGATCCACTAAAATGGCATAATATTTTTAAACTGGGAGCACAGAGGGAATCCATTCCAAGTAGGTCAAAGACCTAATCCAAGACACATAAATTTGCAGTAGTAAAGGCTGATTTAAGGAATGTTTTGAGAGACTATTCTGAACTTCTTCCTCCACTCTATTTTCCATTTCCAATGGCATGGATTCTGGCTTTAATTCCATGGAGGAGATGCATATAAGTTAATCAAATATTTGTTGAATGGAACTAAATGAATTTTGTGTGAAATAGACACAGAAACTCACCTTACATATTTCTCTGAGAACTACTAGTGATTAAGACATTTAAAAACAAGGAGAAACTGAAAAAAATAGTTTCTATACTGCCGACTTAAAAACTAAAAACCCAAACACCAACACTGTAAGCCATTTTACAAAAACATTCAATATGAAGTCATCCATTCCCTATTATTTTCACTTCCAGAGTAACTTTTAGAAAATATATCCATACATAGCAACATGGCTTCAAGCTTGCCTACTAGATGACATTCATACTACAAGTAAAGAAAATAATCTTCACTCTTAGCTTCTGGGCCTTGTATATCACTGAGTAGAAAACTTACTCCCTGTGGTGCACAAAAGAAATACCCAAACACTTTGAACATATAAGCCAGCCAGAGTAATTTCCTATCAGATTGTAACAAAAAACTAAAGTAAGGGAAAAAAAGATGTTGGATTATTTTCTTTTTGTTTATACTTAGAATTGATTGTCAAAGCAGTGGTCCCTTTTGATCAGATTATGGGAAATCATATAATTCCTATTTAAACAATAGCTGAAAACTTCTGAAACCCAGGACTACTTATGTGATCACTTTAAAAAATTACTCTTCTCTCTTTGACTGATTTTACACAAGTAAATGGGAAAATAGTCTCTGGTTGAGGGACGTTAGGCACGATTTGGCAGAGGGCCTCTGATGTCTTTTCTTTATCAGTGACTTTGGTCATGGCCTGCTATGGACTTCATCTGGTTCCTCAATACCAAATCTTGCATTTTACAAAAAGAAATATTTTCCTTATATGATAAACTCTAAGCTCTGCATCCAACTAGTACTTTGCAATTTTGAGGTTACATCACCTACAATGCTTCACAGAGGAGACAATCCTCAAAAATACTGCCATTTGCTTGGGATCCCATAATGAAACATCTCTTTTCTCTCCACAACCATTTACATGATTCATTTTAAAAGCTGCTTAACTTAGAACTTTCCTAAAAATATATTTTGAAATACTAAATTTCATTTATTGAAAGGTGCCAAATCCAGTCCATACCCTTATAACAAATCACTTCTCCCAATATAGGAGTCAACAAACCAAAGTTATTAGGGCAAATTTGACATGTATGAATGACCAAGATTTAGCCTAGAAATTCAAATAAAGCTAATGCTTATATATATTTCCTTACATAACATATAAGGAATTACAAACCAAAAAGTGTGCCTAAGATCAAGTCCACATGAGTGACACGACCACAGTACTGGTCAAAGGAATAATCATGACCGTCATTTTAACTACCCATCTGGGTCACAGAATGACTGACTGACTAAGCACAGTGACTCAAGTGGCCATGCATGTACACACAACCTAAATTCCAATTGACAGTGCACACATTTTTGGAACAACAAATAAGTAAACATAACATGGGCTATAAGGCCTCTGAATTTTCCTTTTTTTCGTCATAGCTATTCCACTATGACTTTGGAGTCCTGGTTCTATGGCTGCTGCTGCATTTCTAAGAGGAACTCTTCCTGTCACCTGCTGCCTTCTGAATAGAAGGCATGTACACATTTGTGCTTCTGTGTCACGAGAAGATGGACCTTCAGGAAAGCTGGTCTACAGATTCAAAAGTTAAGTATACCTATTTAAATGCCTGGCCTAAAAAAAATTGAATAAAGAACCACATTTGTTCCTTTGTTGTTGTTAAAAATGATTGGTCTATAAAGGTTTCAGTAGATGGGGTCCTTCAGTACAGAACTGGGACTGAACACAAAAACTTAAAATTTACAGTTACTAAAAAGGGGACTACAATATATAAAGCTAGTGTTACCACTTTAGGGGAGAAATACTGAATAGGTTAAGAAAAAAAATAGGAATCAGAGATTTGTTTTATCTTAAGAACCTTTTGCCCCACACAGAATCTTTAAAATAGACAATTATACAAAACTTATCTATTGTTCTTATGACATTTAAATAAGTTAACAGAAAGTGGAAATCTTGGTGTTAGTTTTCTTCTTCCTCATCTTCTTTAATAACTGGGGTACCTAAAATAAAAAAAATATATATTTCTTGTCATTTTCAACAGATTGTTAAAATTCTAAGTGAAAATATTTTCCAGGTTAACCTGAGAAGCTCTGAAATGCTGTGAAGTGTGCCATAATAAAAAATAATTTCATAAAATGATTTTTAATTTTAAATTATCCAAAAAGCTCTCAGGAGAATTCTCAAATGGATCAATATAAGTATTTATGAATATTTAGCTCTCCAAAAGCAGAGTAGCAAGTAAAAATGCCCAAAGGTGCCAGGCAGAAAAATAAAGCTTTATACATACTGAAAATGTTGTACATTAAACACAAAGAAATATTCTTTATTGTTCACAATAAAATATACAGTCCCAATCTGAATTTTTATGTTCCTCCCTCAAGTATTAAACATTAGGAATAAATTGGGGAAAAAATAAAAAGAACCAAAGCACAGAAAACAAAACACATTTGCAGGTTTTTACTGGGCCAAGGGCCACCCATTTCTAAGCTCCTGCATTTGAAGCATGCCACAATCTTACCCAGTCAATTAACTATTCAGTCTTAATTCTTTAACCAGTCACCCTTCACTCCAGCTAAACTACTCAACTCACTGTTTCCCAAACTCATCTTGCACAATCTTAACACTGGATTCTTGGTTAACTTCCATTTTGGAATGCCCTCCCCAACTCTCCTTTCACCTAAACCCTACCCTTAATTAAGAACCAATTCCAGTGTCTCTTCCTCTGTGATTCTTCCTAAATGAACATTTATGTTCTTTATGGCCGTGAGCAGAGGTTTACCTCTCTATACTCCCTATAGCAGCGGTCCCCAACCTTTTGGGCACCAGGAACCGATGCTCCTGTTAGAACCTAATGCTTGATATTCTGAGGTGGAGCTGAGGTGATGATGCTAGCGCCAGGGAGCAACTGCGAATACAGATGAAGCTTCACTCACTAGCCTCCTGCTGTGTGGCCTAGTTCCTAACAGGCCACAGACCAGTACTGGTCTACGACCTGGGGGCTGGGGAACCATGCCTACAGTATCTATTTGCTGAGAAGGGAGGGGAGGGGCATCAAGGAGTGAATGTTTTATTGCAGTATAACATACATAAAATGTAGTACATACAAAGTACACAAAATACACCAAAAGTGTACAGATCGATAAACGTACACAAAGTGAACACACCTAGTAATCAGTACTGAGATTAGAAGAGAACAATATCAAAATCTGAAAAACTTCCTCAGGCTCCTTCTAGTCACTATCCCCCAACAAAAGATATAATCTACCCCACTAACACTATCCATTATTGTGACTGTTGTTGAAACTGATATGAATGTAATGATAGCATGCACTCTATGTCTGGTTCCTTTTGCTCAACATTTTGTTTGTTTAATTCACCTATATTGTGTGCTGTAGTCCATTCACTCTCATTGTTGTTTAATATTCCATTGCATAAACATGTCATAATTTATCTATTCTACTGTTGATAGTCATTTGGATTATTTCAAAGTCATGGCTATAAAAATAATGCTGCATTAACAGTCTCATAAGTGTCTTTTGGTAAACATACATACCTTTTTCTTTTGGCTATATGGCTAGGAGAAAAACTGTTGGGTCATAAGGAATATATATGTAAAGTTTTTGTAGATAATGCTAGCTTTCCAAAGTGGTTATACTAAGTTACATTAATTACCATCTGGCAGGGTATAAAAGTTTTAGTTGCTTCACATCCCACTAACATTTGGTATTTTGTGTCTTTTTCGTTTTAGCTTTTGAAGATTCCTCAGTTTTGCTTATAAGCAACACAAGAGGAGCAAAAACTGGCAAGTTAACAGCCGTGAACATCCCTCTGGTCTATCCCACCACTGGTTTAGTATAGACCAAGGTGGTTTTTCTTGGGGCTGTTCAGATTGGCCTGAGGGCAATGCTTGGTCCAAAAGGCTAAAATGTGGTTTGGTCTGTTTACATAAGGGATTCAGTTACATTCTTAAGGGAAGGGGTTCACCTCCTGTGTGCAATCCTGAAGGAAGTAAAGACAAATGATTTCAAATGGTTTCTAGAATCCAACCAAAGGTGAACATTTTTATGTTGAATATATTTTAGGCAGAAGTCCAAGATGTCTAATGTGTAATGTCTCTACCCTCTCCTTTTTTTATTTCAAGTTTTAATTGTGAAACGTTCATTCATACAAATACAAATACTTTAAAGAGTAACAAAACCAATGATTGTACACCCATCACCCCTTTTAGGAGCTAGAACATTACCAGTATCTTACAAATCTGTTTGCCTCTTTCTGATTATTCTTGTACCTCGTCACAAGAGGTAATCTACTATTTTTCTCATTTTACCCTTAGGTATGTTTCCAGAGGGAAAAAAGAGAACACTCTGCATGATTCCATTTATATAACACTCTAGAAAATACAAACCAATCTATAGAGACAGAAAACTAATCAGTAATTCTCTTGGGAGGGATGGTGGTAAAGAGCAGAGGGAGGGATTACAAAGAGGCAAAGGGAAACTTTTGAAGGTGATGCATACTTTCATTCTCATTTTTCCCCCCAGCTTTATTGAGATATGATTAACATATAACATTGTGTAAGTTTAAGATATAAACATGATGATTTGATATACATATATACTATGAAAGAATTACCACAATAAGGTTAGTGAACACATCCATCACCTTATAGCTAGTGAGAACTTTTAAGATCTGCTGTCTTAGCAACTTTCAAGTATACAATATAGTATTGTTAACAGTCATCATCATATATATATATATGTTCACTATATTAATTGTGGTGATGGTTTCAGAGGCGTATACACATTTCAAAACATCAAGTTATGTACTTTAAATGTGTGTAGTTAATTGTATGTAGTTAAAATTACACATCAGTCAGCTGTTAAAATTTTTTGGAGTAGGGAAAGAGCTACTGAAGAGCCTTTTATGTCAAAATTCCCAACTGGAGGACAGATGAACACATCTCTTCCAGGGATGCATATCAGATTCACCTGTAAAACTTTTTCAAACTGTACAGATCTCCTTCACTGTCTTCCCAGAGATTCTGAAATATCCATCCATGGGGATGTAGCACCACTTAAGAACAACCACCGTAGTAATCTGAGGTGGACAAGAGAATTGAGTACTGAACTTTAGATAGAGGCGGTAAGGGAGAGATGGAGAGATACAGTGTAGGAAGGGTAGAATGGCAGGGAAGCAGGGGTGGTAAGGAAGAGAGAGAAGGGTTGAGGAACAAGAAAGCCTCAACTATAGACAACTAGGCCCTCTTGTTTTGGATTGTGAATGTCAGTATGGGTATGGCCATGAAGACAATAAGGAAAATATGCATTTGGTACATGGGATGATGATGGTGATTTTCTTCACCAATTCACTCCCCACTACTGTCCCATTCAGTCAGGTATGCTAGCTGGCTCTGCATTATTGCTTCAGGGGCAGTGTTGAAAGCAGAAACATACAGTCAGACTTACTGGCTTTTATCTTTGAAAAGCCTAAGATCGCTGAGAAGATAGTTTGTAAGAAAATTCAGAATGACGTAAAAAAGAGAAGATAGTGATTCTGCTCAGACTAAAAAAATATTTATTTGAATCGGTAAAAAAAAGAGAAGTCTGTGAGTTCTGGAACAGTCAGAATCCTGGCCTGGCTTCCTGGTAGCACCACTGGGAAGAGGTAAGACCCACAGAGGTCTGTTTTTATATTACAAAAGAAAAGGTTTGGTGAGATTAACTAACTAGCACGATGACAACAAAAATATTAAGTAGTAGAACTGGTACTTGAACCCAGTTAGCCAGGGATATCTACAGACATCGACACCTATTTTAGATACTGGGAAACTAAAATTGGGTGGGAGGGGGATAGAGAACACCGTAATTATGAAAAAGCAATTGTTTAACATCATATCCAATTATTCTATAAAATAATGCCTTTATGACTTGAGAATAAGGCCAGCTTCCTTATAAGTTTTTGTCTAGGGATGATCTTATACCAGGCTAAATGTCTTAGGAGTTTTTCAACTCAACTTGGCCCAAACCTGGCCCATATAATTTCCTGTGGACAGAAATGGCCTTGGAGATTAGAGACAATCTACCATTTTCTTTAGTTTTCTCCCTTTTCATGATTCCATGTCACAAATCCAAATCTAATACCTAGAAAATACTTCCCAAGCTGGCTCAGAGTCACTCACCATCCAGCTTTTTCAGTTTGGGCACTCTTTTGGTTGCCTCTTCAATCCAGTTTCCCTCAGCAGACTGTTTCTCTTCCAAGGGATTGCCTACAAATACCAGATCTTCCAGGCATGGGAGTTCTGCCAGCTTCACAAATTCAGCTGCAAGTACAAAGAACACATTAAAATGGCAAGTTTCCCTGTTATGATTTTTGAGGTTGAATTCCGGTATCACTGTTTGTAACATTCAGAATAATGTGTTGTTTAAGATTTTGAAGTAAAGGAATTTTGAAGTTAGACCATGTGAAGTCATTTTCCGAAAACATTATGGAAAAGGAGAGAAAAAGAAGACATATATCCCTCCTACTTTTACGCTAGCCTAAGGATAGAAAAGAACAAGGAAATGAGGTTCAGAATTTAAAAAAAAAATCATTCTCCAGTGGCAGATCTCTATGCTCTATTGCATTAGTATGAGCTAAGCTAAACTGCTTTTGTCTCTACCCATTCCCTCACCTTTGGAATCTTAAAGCAACTCATTGAAGCCTCTACTGTAGGACTTATCACACCAGTTTTATAATTGTTGACTTATAAACTAACCTTCCCCACTAAGCTGTGACCTACTCAAGGGCAGGGATAGTGTCCTATTCAACAATGTTTCTCAAGAGTCTGGCATATAGTTCATGACACATAATAGGGCTTTAGAAATGCTGAATAAATAATATACAATAAAAAGGCAAAACAATATCAATGTCAAATAAGTCTTCCACCCCAAAATTGTTACATTTAAACTGATTTCTTTCAGCCTTTAGATAATAATTTAAAATTTCTTTCATTATTAATAGTACCAGGATCTATTCTATTGTAATCGTTCCAATTAAATATCTAAATACAAATTCAAGCATTTAGCTGAAATATAAGAACTCCTATAGCTATTTCCCTCTGTGCTTAGAAATAAATGTCTCCATTTGGCATCTTGTTCTCTATTGGGCTATTTTCTATAAACGGGGATAGAAGATTAGGAAAGAGCCAGCCGCAGCTTACCCCAGTCTTTCACCAGGTTATTAGACATGTAGAGGATCTTCAATTTCTTCATTACATGGATCCCTTTCAACTTCTCAATAAAATTGTAGGAGATCCACAGTTCTTCTAACGTATCCCCTACTGCTTCCTGAAAAAAGGAAAGCAATTTGACTTACTTGCTCCTTTTTAAGCTTTTCCTTCTGTCTCCTTCTTTATAAAGACGATAGCCTTCAGAGAGAACTGAGACCCACCTGCCCACTGGCAAAAGAGTTAAAGGTTGTGTAGCAGTTTTTTCTTATTAAGAAAGCCAAGTAGAATATTCTCTTCCTTTCTTCAAACTGATCTGAACTAAGACTAGCTACTGAAATCACTAAGAAGGAAAATAAGAGCACTATTTTATTTCTTTTATTGAATGGTAGTTTTCAAATTACTGCCCTATACATTATATTATTTGATCCTTATAACATTCAAGATAGGCAAAGTAGGTTATTTGATTTCTATTATAGGGAGATTAAAGGCTTTTTCTCTTAGACAATAGAGCTAGGTCTAAATTTCAGAGTTTTTTCCTCCTGATATTGTGGAAAATTTCAAACAAACAAAAAAAAATGTTTAAAGAATTTTATAGTAAATACCACTCCCCAGATTCTGCCATTATTACTTTATTATCCTTTTCCTATCACATATCTATCTATCCATCCTGCTATCTATTTACATCGATTCATCTTTTTTTTTTTGATGTACAAAACTCAGTTGAAAACCCACAATCCATTATAATATAAAGATTACATCATATTCTTAAATGACAGATATAATCAATGGTGGCACAAAGACTTCCTTCTTTAATAGACATAAGACAAAATGTAGTGGTCTCTTAAAAAAAATACTAGGCAGGACCAACTAGTTGCTCAATCCCCTCTTCACCCGAAAGAATTTATCTACAACCACATGGTAATGATTAGAATGTGGGGTCCACATCTATGTCCTGGTAACTGTACCTTCAAAGACTATAGAGAATAAAGGTGCACTGGATAAAAATCCTTAACGCATGCATTTTTCATACTGGTGGAACCAAGAGGAAAAACTGAGAATGGAGTGGCCTGAGTTAGTTCTGTTTGTCATCCCAACTCCTATAATTTGTCTCAGTGTCAACTTTCTGAATAGAAGAAACAACAGTTTAGAGTAAAAGAAACTTTTAAATCAGTCCATCCTGGCATTCTTATGTCAGAATTTTGTGATTTAACTAAATCCCCTTGGCTAGTTTTCTGATATCTCCTCCCAAAGGATCTAATTAGTATATCATCTCTATCTTTCAGAAGAATAGAATGTCTTCATGTAATTTAAACTTTCTTGTATATATTTCATTGCACTGTATCCCCATCCACCTTATGTATCCAATTTAGAAAGTATGAGGTACCAGAAAAAAGACTGGAAGATTTAGGTTTAATTCTGGGTTCTCCCACTTATTTAGTGTTGTTTTACATGTGCAGACGAGGACTATTTGTCAGTTTTCACATAGCCAATTTGATCAGTTCTTCAAACAGCCAACTTGGTGAATTTATACTTTTACTGATTTACTGAAACATTGTTAACTTATGAATTATGGTAATTTGTTTTAAATAGGATAGGATAGAAATTCCTTTAGGTACAATAACTTTGAAGATGTCTGTAATGCTTTGTTCACTCATTTGAAATCAACTTAGCTTTAATTTAGTTTTCAGCCATTTGGATTCTATAACCAAGACATTTCATAATCATGAAATTTGCAATAACCAAATTTCAGTGCATCTAGGGACTATACTTGGGAATATGACTTTGAATAATGAGAATTTCTTATGCATATTGACTTACAAATGCTGTATAAACTTTGAATGTTCAGGGTGTAGTTTCATCTTCTAATACATTGTCAGTCTATTCCACTATCTTTTATACGTCCCTAAATTTAGGGATTTGCTAACCAGTTCAATTTGATTACCATTTTTATGTGGTTTAATCACTTGAGAAGTGATCAGTAGCTAAAATATGAAAGACTTTCTACAAAGATGGACTGACAAACCCAACAGCTGGACAGAATAGCTGTAGTAATATTAATACTAAATAAAAATTTAAATTTCACAATGTGTTGAAAACATTCCAAGCAACACAATTTTCTATATATTTATAAGCAGGTAATAAAGACAAGATTTTGGTGAAGCAACCTAGTGAATGTCAGTTAGTAAGACCTGGCTAAGTTTGGTGAATCAATTCAGTGAAATCTGTCATTCAATAAATTGGCCCTTTGGAGAACTGAACATTGAGTGAACAAGCATTTAGCAAATTGGTCTGCTTCTACATGTGAACACATAATTTCTCTTTTGTTTCTTACTCTGTAAAATGAGGAGACTGGCACAATGAGAGACCACCTCATACCTGTTAGGATGGCTACTATCAAACAACCATAAATTAAGAAGTATTGACAAGGATATGGAGAAATTGGAACTCTTGTGCATTGTTGGTAGAAATGGAAAATGATGCAGCTACTATGGAACAGGTTGGCAGTTCCTCTAAAAACCAAACATATATAATCCAGCAACCCCACTTCTGGACATACACCCAAAAGAACTGAAAAAAGGGTTTCAAAGAGATATTTGGATACTCATGTTCATAGCAGCATTATTTATAATGGCCAAAAGGTGGAAACGACCCAAGTACTATTGATGAATGAATGGATAAACAAAATATGGTATATACATACAACAGAATATTACTCATTCTCAAAAAAAAAGAAGAAATTCTGATACATGCTAAAACATGGATGAAATTCATATACTGATATGGTGGGAAATTATACAGCTCTTAAAAAAGAATGCATTAAATCTGCATGTTGCACATGGAAGGATATTCCTGATATATTAAATGAAAAAGCAGAAAAAAATATATTAGTGCTGTACATTATCAGTACAAATATATAAATAACACAGAGAGATGCATAAGCACACACACAGATATTTATTTTTTCTAATTATTGGTATGTGCAGAAAAAACAATGTTAAAGTATACAAAACAATATTGTTTCTGTTACCATGGAGTTGAGGAGGTAGGTAGGGATTTTCACAGTGTATTTCATATATTTATAAACTGCTTGATATGTTTTTTTACAATTAACATGTATTACTCTTAGAATTAAAATCTTAACCTAATAGTTTTTGTAATTAGTAAAAAAATACATTGATTCATTCAGTAAATACAGAGTGCCTACTACATGTATGAGGCACTAATGTAGATGCTGATAAATAAAACTGACATGCTCATTAGGATCCACGTACACCTCAACAGAGAGACAGAGAGACTGAGAACAAAGAAATAAGAATTTCAGATAGTAATGAAAGAGATGAAAAAATTATAAGTGGTAAGAGTTATTGCTTAAAGGGCTACTTTAGATATAGAGTAGACGGGTCACTTTTGAGGTGGTGACATTAGAGCTGAAGTGTGACAGTTAAGAAGGAGATAGTGAGAACCATATGATTTCACTCATATGTGAGATATAAAACTGAAAGCAATGAACAAACAAGACAAACAAAAACTCATAGACAGACGAGAGTTTAGTGATTATCAGAGGGAAGGTGGGGAGAGGGGAGGGAAATAAGGGTAAAGAGGATCAAATATATGGTGACGGAAGGTTTGACTTTGGATGGTGAACATACAATGCAAAAGACACATGACGTATTATTGAATTGCACACTTGAAACCTATAAAATCTTATTAATTAATGTCGCCCAATAAATTTAATTTAAAAAACTGAAATACAAAATTAAATTTTTTTTAAAGGAGACAGTAATATGGAAATCTGAAATAACAGTTTTTTTAAAGCAGAGGAAACAGCAAGTACAAAGGTCCTCAGGTGGGAATGGACTTGGCATGTTCCAGGGAAGAAGAAGGCCAGTGGCTAGAAATGTGAATTGAGATCCAAAAGGAAGGTATGGGCCAGATCACACATCCGAATGGGCTTATAATGTACCTTAATCATCATTTTTTCTAAGTAGTTTTAAATAGACCCCTTTCCTTCAATTTAACATTCCATGTTTCACATGTTAGAGCAGTTATGTGTAACTTACTGAGGCAGCTATTTAAATCATGCTCTGAGGCTGCTATGTCTGGATGAATAAATCAGTATGTAAACCTATTTGAAGCCCAGCATATGCATCTCTATGCAGATTTATTTTTCCTTAGTCTATGCATAAGTGGTAAAATGTTAACTTTGGTAAATGTATGGTTTGTGTATACACACACACACACACACACACACACACACATATCCACACATCCTAGGGAGAGAACTAACCATTGGGTGTTACTGATAGTCTACAGAAAGTGAACAGATCTAAGCAAGTGAGGATTCAGCTCAATAATATCTCCGTACATGTCTTCAATCCTATATTTACAATTTCTTTGTGGTTTCGAGGTATATTTTACATTTCATGGGAGAAATTATATACTATAACAATATTTGAGAATCTTTCTCTGACTTATTTCACTTAGCGTAGTACCCTCTAGGTCCATCAATGCTGTTGCAGACAGCAAGATTTCATTCTTTTTTATGGTTGAATAATATTCCATTGCATATATGTGCCACTTCTTCATCCATCCATCTATTTTTTTTTAACATCTACAGCAACTGATATTCCTAGGTGGATATTCCTATATATATTCCTATAGTACTGATATTCCTATATATATTCCTATAGTACTCTCATCCAAGTACTAACCAGGACCGACCCTGCTTAGCTTCCAAGATCAGACGAGATCGGGCATGTTCAGGGTGGCATGGCCGTAGATTCATCCATCCAGCTATATTGATGGACACTTAGATTGCTGCCATATCTTGACTATTATAAATACTGCTTTAATGAACATATGGAGTTAGTGTTGGGGTTTTTTTCAGATAAATAACCAGAAGTGTAATAGCTGGGTCCTTCTTTGTCTTGTTTTAGCCTTTGTTTTAGAGTCTATTTTATCTAGTATAAGTACTGCTACCCCACCTTTTTTAATTTCCTTTTTCATGAAATATCTTTTTCTATCCTTTTACTTTGTCTGCATGTGTCTTTCAATCTACAGTGTATCTCTTGCAGGCAGCATACGTAAGGGTCTTTTTTCCTTATTCATTCAGTCACCCCATGTCTTTTAATTGTAGCATTTAATCCACTTAAATTTAAAGTAATTGTTGACAGATATGTAGTTATCTCATTTTTATTATTCACATTTTTTATCTTCTTATAAAAGTCCTTTATCACTTCTTGTAATACTGGTCTGATGGTGATGAACTCCTTTAGCTTCTTCTCATCTGGGAAACTCTATCTGACCTTTGATTCTAAATGATAGCTCTGCTGGGTCGAGTAATCTTGGTTATAGGACCTTGCTTTTCATCACTTTGAATATTTCATGCCAGTCCCTTCTGGCCTGCAAAGTTTCTGTTGAGCAATCAGCTGACAGTCTTATAAGAGCTCCCTTGTAGCTAATTAATGGCTCTTCTCTTGCTACTTTCTAAGATTCTGTCCTTATCTTTAACCTTTGCAATTTTAATAATGATGTGTCTTGGTGTGGTCCTCTTTGAGATCATTTTGTTTGGGATTCCCTGTGCTTCCTGGGCTTGTATGTCTATTTCTTTCACCAAGTTATTTCCATTATTATTTCTTCATTAGATATTCAATTCCTTGCTCTCTCTTTTCCTTCTGGTACCCCTATGATATAAATATCAGTATGCTTGATGTTGTCCAAGAGGCCTCTTAAACTACGCTCATTTTTTTTTGGATTATTTTTTCTTTTTGCTGTTATGATTGGCTGTTTTCTGCTTCCTTGTCTTACAAATTGCTGATTCGACCCTCTGCTTCATCTGATCTACAGTTGATTCTAATGCATTCTTCATTTCAGTTGTGTTCTTCATTTCTAACTAGTTTGTTGTTATGTTGTCTATCTCCTTTTTAATATTTTCTATCTCTTTGTTGAAGTTTTCACTGAGCTCACTGAACATCCTATAACCAGTGTTTTGAACTCTGTACCTGGTATATTGCTTGTCTACATTTTGTCTAGTTCTTTTTCTAGAGTTTTCTTTTTTTAATTTTTATTTAGTTTCAAGTATATAGTACATTGGTGAGACTGCTATATAGTTCATAAAATGATCCCCCAATTGCACCTTCCCTCCCGTGACCCTCCACCTAGCCAACATATTAATGCTAACTGCATTCCCTACGCCATGCTCCCCATCCCCGTGACCATCCATCACCTACTAATTTGTACTTCTTTAGCCCTTCGTCCTATTCTTCCAGCCCACCAAACCCCACCTCCCCTCTGTCCAACACTAAATTGTCCACTATATTTGTGAGTCTGTTTTTGATTAGTTTGTTCATTTTATTCTTTAGATTCCACATATAAGTGAAATCATGTAGTGTCTACCTTTCTTTGTCTGACTTAAATAACTTCTAGGTCCATCAAAACAATATCTTTTTCCATCCCCTACCTTTTTGTATGTAAGGGTCCTGTTTTATTATCCTTTTGACCATTCTATCTTTTGGTTGAATCACTTGATAATTTTCCATTTAAGATACTTATTGATAGGAACATAGTTGTTACTATTCTATTTTTTTTTTATGCCTATAGCACCTGGTATTCCTAGGTGGTCTCCCATCTAAGTACTAATCAGGCCCGACCCTTCTTAACTTCCCATCAGACAAGATCAGGCACATTCAGGGAGTCATGGCTGTAGACTGTTACCATTCTTTATTCCTGTTTTTGATACATGATTTTCCTTCTTAAAGAAGTCCCTCCAACATTTCCTGTAATACTGGCTTGGTGGTGATAAATTACTTTAGCTTATTTTTGTCTGGGATGCTATTTATCTGTCCTTCAACTCTAAATGATAGCTTTACTGGATAAATTATTCTTGGTTGTAGATCCTAGGCCTTCATCCTAATAAATATTTTTTGCCAAGCCCTTCTGTCCTACATAGTTTCTTTTGAGAAATCAGCTGCCAGTTTTATGGGTGTTCCCTTATAAGTATTTGTTTTTCTCTTGCTGCTTTTAATATTCTTTCTTTGCATTTAACCTTTGGCATTTTAATTATGATGTGTCTTGGTATGGGCCTCTTTGGATCCCTGATTTTTGGAATTCCCTGAGCTTCTTGGTGTTTTATGCCCATTTCCTTCACCAAGTTAGGGAAGTTTTCCATCATCATTTCATCAAAAAGCTATCCAATATCTTGATTTTCTTCAGTTATGCCGATTAGATGAATATTTAGACCCTTAATAGTGTCCCACATGCTCCTTATTTTTATAGCCTTGGCATCTTATCTCTTGCCATTCTGACTGAGTGTCCTGACTGGCTTTCCTGTCCTCTAGATATGGTATTTGACCCTCTTCTTTATTCACTTTGTTTATTCCATTTAATATACTTCTCATCTAAGATAATGTGTTCTTCATTTCAGACTGGTTTCCTTTTATATTTCCATTTCCATTTTAATGTTTTGCATCTCTTTGTTGAAGTTCTCACTAAATTTAACCAAAATTTCATTGAGCATCTTTATAACCAGTGTTTTGAACTCTGCATCTGTTAGATTATTTATCTCTATTATATCTAGATCTCTGTTCTGTCATATGGTTTCTGCTTCTTTGTCCTACCATTTTGGCTGCCTCTCCATGTCTATTTCTATATCCCAAGCAAAGCTCCTAAGTCTCCCAGTCTTATTAGATGGATTTGTGAAGTGGATTTCCAGTGGTACAGTCCTGTCAGGGGTTCAGTTACAGGCCAAATTTAGCCCAAGCCTATGCCCCTCCAGGGCCACCTGTTAAGATACAGCAAGCAATCCACAGATGCTGTGCTTATAGTTGCTTCAAAAGGCCACACCAGAAACTGAGGCCAGCTGCCTCCACCAATATGAGTCTCAGCATGGAGAACCTGACTTGCTTAGGATATACCTGGATGTGGCTTGGGTGGGGCCAAGAGTTGGGGGAGGCGGGGTTTCAGGAAATCCTCTGGGCGGAGTGACCTCTATTATCCAGTTTGATGATGTCATAGCTATGGCAGGGTTGTGTCCTGTACACTGGTGTGGGGAGGCCTCAACAGAGGAACAATGGATACTGCTGGCACTTTTGTACAGAGCGAGTCTCACCTAAGCCCTCACTCTGACAATGTCTCCCTTTAAGTTCCTGGTGCCCCCTGTGCACAGCCAAATCGGCACTGGTGCTCAGAGTGAGCAGGTCTGTCATTGTGAAAATTTGCTCATGGATGCGGCCCCTTTAAGAGGCTTCTGCTGCTGCCGCTGCCTCCCTCTCACTCAGCCACTCGAGACCGGCAGCCCGTGCCCTCGCCCTGTCCTACCTACTGCTGTCACAGGGCTATCTTGGACTTCTCCCTAGTTGTAGGATTGTTCCTCTAGTTCCCAGGTGATTTTTCATTGCTGCTGCTCCTTATTATTGCTACAACTTTGACTTGGTCATCAGAGGGATAAACAGAGCCTCTATCATCTACACCATTTTTTTTCTCTCCTCTTTTTCTGGAGTTTTATTCAGGACATGTTTATCTGTCTCATTTTGGCCACCTCCTTCTGTTTGTTTCTATATATTAGGTAGAGCTGCTGTGTCTCCTGATCTTGGTAGAGGCCTTATGTAGTGAGAGTCCTGTGGGGCCCAGTGGTACATCTCCCTGGTCACCTGAGCTGGGTGCTCCAGGTCTATCCCATGTGCGTTTTGTGTGCCCACCTATTGTAGTTGAGCCTTGATTGCTGTTGGCACATTTCTGAGGAAAGGACTGACCCTCAAAAACTTCCAATGGCTTTGTAAGCCACTTGGGAAAAAAATCTAAAATCTTATCATGACCTACAAGGCATAATATGGCTTCGTTCCTGGCTCCCTCTCCAACCTTATAGAGGACAATTCTCTCTCTCATTCAACTCTTTTGCCCTTACTCAAGCCTACCAAGCAGCTTCAGTTTCAGGACACTTGTACTTGCTGTCCTACCTCAGCCTGGAGCATCTGTCCCTTGATAAGCTCTACAGCTTACATCCTCACTTCCAGGAAGAATTTCCCTTCAATCTATGTTCTCTTACATGCCTCATTATTCTTCACTGCATCCATCACCACCTGATGAACACACAACTATTTTCTCCTCTATTTCCCTCCACTGCAATGTTAAGTTCCATGAAAGCAAGGACTTCGCTTTATGTTCGGGTGTATCTCTAGTGCCTAGAACAATGCCTGGTTTAAAGTCAGCATTCAGGAAATATTACTGAATGAATTTGTTGAAAGAATGAATGACATGGAAAAATATCTTCATATATTAAGTAAAAAAAAGATGCAAAACAATATGTATAGGATGCTTTCATGCTCTATATATCCATTGAAGAATAGGAAAAATAAACAAGAAAGATGTCAATCAAACTGTTAGCAGTATTTAAATTGTCAGTGGCTTATAGGTATATTTTTATAGTTGCTTTTCTATTTTGTAAAGTTTTTACAATGGACAAGTATTATTTGTATACTAACAAAAAAGTGTATGCTTTTTTAAAGTAATAAATAGAAACCTACCAGTCCATTTAAGTTCTTTATGTTGTTTCTTCCTAAAGACAATATCCTCAAGTTTTCTGCAGTGGAAAAAAAGCAATTTTTTGTTTATGAGAATCATATTACACAATTGTAAATCTAATATAATAAAGATTTAATAAATTTTATATAATAAATATCCTTCTATAATGAATAAGAGAGAGTATATTCATAAAAAGCGGTAATCAGGAAATAACATTGACCTAGGTAAACACTACAACTATAATTTCACATCATGCCAATATTAAATTAAAAATGGTTACCTATTTGGAATTCATGGTCTTACTTTTCTAGCTAGTAAAAATATTACAGAGATAAAATAAAAGTAAAGAAAATTTTAACTTTAATTTTGAAAGCATATATATTTCAAATCTCTTTTATAAAATGAGGGCTCACACCAGAAAACAGAAACACACTTAGGTATAGTCCAATCTCACTCCACAAAGGATTAGAAGTGAAAACAATTAACTTAGTATTTTAAAAACCTTTTGCTTTCAATCTTTTAAATAACTAAATTGTGATTTGGTTTAAATGATGCCTACTGTATTTTTTACAAGGCTGTTTCTATTTGTACATCTATAGGCTATTTCTGGAAAAGAGAAAAAGAAAGTAGAAACAGTGGTTGCTTTGGGGAGGAACTGAAAGTATACGGTGAGAGGATTTTTCATTATAACCTCTTTTGAACTATTTGCATAAAACCATGTACATGTATTATTTTTCAAAATTAAAAAAGATTTCTAGTAAAACACAGGAAATCTCATTTCTGTTCTAAAAAACTACTGGATTACTTATGCATAAGGTATACATTTAGTTTTCACAATGGAAACTTCTATAACTACACTGTCCAATGTGGTAGCTACTAGCCACATGGTTAAATGAAATACAATTAAAAATTCAGTTTCTCAGTTACACTAGCCACATTTCAAGAGATTAATAGCTGTGTATGGCTAGTGGCAACTGTTTTGGAACTGTGCAGACATTTCTATTGGATGGCACTGTTCTATAACATCCATAATTCAGTGGTTAAGAATACAAATCCAGTTAACCATCCAAACTCTACAGAGAAGCAAACAAACCTCTTTGAATCTCAGTTTCACATGTAAAATGAGGAAATACAACATTTATTTTATAAGAATGTAAGCATTAAATGAGATGTTTGTCTAAAACATTTAGTATGATACTTATTCCATGGTAAGTACATAATAAATGATGTGTGTGTGTGTGTGTGTGTGTGTGTTGTATATATGTATGTCAGGCATATATAGTTATATCTACTTTGGTTTTATTTATTTAAGAAATAAATTTTAAATTTTCTTATGAAAAACATTTTTCAGAACAAGAAATTTTATGAGTGATTTAATTCATACAAAATGGTTTAATCATTGAAAAAAGAAATGGGTTCCCCCAAATCCAAATGTTGACTTTCTAAACCCCATTACCTCATAATGTGACTCTATTTGGAGACAGGGCTTTTAAAGAGGTAATTAAGATAAACTGACATTATTTTAGGTAGGATCCAATATGACTGATACCCTTATGAGATTAGAAACAGAAACAGACAGAAACAGAGGAAAGACTGTGTGAAGACAAGGGGGGAAAGATGGCCATACACAAGCCAAGGAAAGAGGCCTAAGAAAAAAATCAATCCTGCTGACACCTGAATCTCAGACTTCTAGCCAACAGTAAGAAAATAAATTTCTGTTGCTTAAGCTACCTAGTTTGTGGGATTTGCTGTAACAGCCCTAGAAAACTAATAAATCTGTATAACTTTAAATGTGTGAAAATTAATTATTTAAGAAAAGCACATAATCAATTATTCTCTAAAGTTTCTCGATATTAAAAAGTTATTATTTTATTTTTTTTCTATTTCATGCAGGATAAAAGGTTTACTTAAAAAGTTATTCATTCAACACATAATTATTGAGCATCAACTACATGCCAGGAACAGCAGTAAGCACTTGCAATATAACAGTGAATAATACAGATAAAAATTCCTGCTGTCATGAGCTAACATTCAGCAGATAGCAAACAAAATAAATAAGTAGTTTAGATTATGAAAGAGAAAAAAAAAAGAATGAAACGTCAACGGTTTGGTAGCAGTTGACATTTTAGATAGATGGTGACTTTTAAATAAAGACTCACAGGAAGTGAGGCAGCTAGCCATAAGGCTATATCTGGAGAAAGAATATTTACAGGCAGAGTGAACTTCAAATGCAAAGGCTTTGAGGCCGGACCACATCAGAAGTGTTAACAAAACTCAAGAAGCTGGCTGAGAGAATGAGAGGAGAGTAATAGAAGATGAAATTAGAAAGATAATAGGCCTCATAGGGGATGTATGAGACAGTAGTCAAGAAATTACAGATTCTGACATGGGTAACTGGAAAAATGAAGCTATCTATCTGTTATCTGAGAAACACAGAAGTTAGTTTAGCTGGGGGCAGGGGAAGGATATCAGGACTCAGTTTTAAATATGTTAAGTATAAGATGTCTGCTAGACACCCAATGGGAACATCAGGCAACTGAATGTGTGAATCTGGAGTTCAGAGGAGATACCTGGGCTAGAGATAAATATTCAGGAGCCATCAGCATATATATGGTAAAGCCATTATCAGGAAGATCTAGGGAGTAGGTAAAGACAGAAAAGATAAGAGGTCCAAAAACTGAGTCCTGGAATATTTCAGCATTTAAAAGCTGGGAACATGAGACTGGGATGGAGTAGCCAGAAAGACAGGAGGAAATGAGAGGGGAAGAAATGAACAGTGTCCTTGAAGCCAAATATTAAAGTTGTTTCAAAGAGGAAATTATCATCTATATCGAAATACTCTGATAGGTCAACCAAGATGAGGACTGAGAAACAACCTCAGAAACTGGAGATAACAAATTATGCAACTCTTTCAAAAATAATATCTAATAATATGTAACTCCTTTTTCAAAAAAAATGTACATGAAAATGGTACTAAAAAGCTAAAAAAATCATATTTTTGCTGTGTATAGAAATAAATTATATCAAAGTTAATAGATTAAGTGTTCTAACATAATTATATACTTTCCATATTTTATGTACTGTCTAAATAATAGTACCACCAGAAGGACACTTTTTCTTCATATAAAGTCCTGATGAAAATTAAAAAAAAGTGTTTTAAGGCTACAAGTTTATTTACTTAGTAAATTGAAGGAATAAAGTATATTTTTTACCAGATACAAGGCAACAAAATTTATTTTCTAATCTTTAATATGAGATTATTAATATTCACACTGTACAGCTTTTTAGTTGCAGTTTTGAACACAGTGATGTCATGTAGTTTTCCATTCACAGTTTTTGTACAATGAATATAAAATGCCATTAGGGTTATTCTGCCTTACAAACCTGCTGTTAAATAGGAATACCTATTTATTATAGATCTTCTCACCATAGCAGAATAGGTAAAACTATAGTGCTCATGAAGGGAAAGGGGTGGGACACAAAGTAGCATTATATATTCAATTCTTCATATGGCTCAGTTGGCTTCTTTTTGCTTTCTAGTCACAAATAAAGCATATTTCCTGGTCATAGGCTGCAGAGTACTATTTGTTACAAACAGAACTAAAATAAGATGAGTTGAGTACAACAAAACATGATACAAATGCCTATTCTCTTTCATGCCATGTATACATCAGACATCATTACTTAATCAAGGTACTCTTTTCCACTGAATTTTAGGACTCTTAATACATTTTCCCAAGTCACCACCGGCTGACAAAAGTTAAAATATGAGTTAAAACCCATTGCCAACCCTATATAGAAGGCTATCCATTTTTACTATTGTCATATTCATGCTTTTACAAAAAGTATATTATCTGTATTGATAAATACTGTCACCAGTTTAGTCTCATTTAAGCAAGTATTACAATTATAGACAATGCAAAAAGTAAATTAAAACATCTCAAATTGTTTAATGAGTCAATGAAAAATTGGAATAAATTGAATCATCTTATGTACAGCTCTAATAGTAAACATTTCTTCCCCACAACTATATAAATTCTGAATGCCAACTTTGAGTAAGGTACTGAGGAAAATGAAGATTTGGAATGGAAGATAAAAAGAATAATCAGATGTGATGCTTGCCCCCAAGGACCTCATTATGTAGATAGAACATACTCCTCAATAAATGACTAATATTTCTTGAGCATTTATATGTACCAGGTACTATTCTGAGTCCTTTATGTACACTAACTCATTTACTATTCTTGATAACTGTATGAAGTAGATAATTATTATAACCCAAGACAGACTATTATAAGTGTTCCCAAAGAAGGAGTAATTGGGGTGATGGAGATTAAAGAAGTCCTTAAAGGAAGAGATGACATTTAAATTCAGCATTCTTGATGTTAATTTTGTTTCTTGTAGTATTTTCCTACAAGAGGAAGGGGATGTTCTCAATGAAAAGCACTACATTAACACGTGCACAAAATCATTTAAAAAAGAATGCTGTGTTGGGTGTGG
Source organism: Cynopterus sphinx (assembly GCA_030015415.1). Taxonomy (NCBI): domain Eukaryota; kingdom Metazoa; phylum Chordata; class Mammalia; order Chiroptera; family Pteropodidae; genus Cynopterus; species Cynopterus sphinx. The sequence goes on from CM057384.1 coordinate 134,264,441, forward strand.
TTCAAGTTTTTAGATGACTTTGAATACAACATTAAGTCATTTGGTTTTTACTAAGCAAAGGGGAGATATTAAAGGTCTCTGATCTGGAGAAATGATAATGAGAATAATATTTTTAGAAAAAAAACTCTGGTATCAGTGCTGCAGGTTCACTGAAGGGTAGAAAGAAAAGAGACAAGGAGATCAATTAGGAGGCAATTACAAGTCTTAAGACACTGTTTTTCAAACTGTGTGAAATCAATTTAGTGAATTGTGACAACATTTAAAAAAATAAAATTAAAAAAATTTATACTGAAACCTATGCTATTAAATATTGTTTAACCTACTTTATTCCAATTCATATGTATATATGTAATATTTGATATGTGTAATCATATGAATATATGTAGTGATCCATAAATTCAAATATATTTCTTACTGTAGAAAGTGGTCAAAACATTTGATAAACACCATTGAAAGAAGAGATGATTAGGACCCTAATAAAGCTGTAGCTCCTGAAAACGGAAAAGCAACAAATTATTTGAGAGCTCTTGCAAAGAATAAATAGGACTTAGTGATGAAATTGAATGTAGGGCTTGAGGGAAGAAAAGGGGGGATATGATAGGCTAAATTATGCATTACCAAAAGATACATCCTCCTAATTCCTGGAACCTATGAATGTTACCTTATATGGGAAAAAAGTACTTTGTAGATGTGATTAAGTTAGGGATCTTAAGATAGAGAGAGAATCCTCAATTATCCAGGTGTTGCCCAACTGGAATTACAGATATCAGCAAAAAAGAAAAACTGACACAGACAGAAAAAGAGAAGGCAATATGGCCACAGGGGCAGAGATTGGGGTGATGTAATCACCAGCAAAGGAATGTGGCAGCCATAAGAATCTTGAAGCATAAAGGAACAGATTCTCTCCTTATGCTTCTGGAGGGAGTATGGCTCTGTCAAAACCTTGATTTTGGCCCTAATAAACTCAGTTCAGACTTCTGACCTCCAGAACTGTGAGGGAACAAATTTCTGCTGTTTTAAGCCACCAAGTTTCAGCTGTCATAGGAAACTAACTCAAGGAGTCAGAGGCTTTGCCAGCTGGGTAGGTAGTAAAGTCAATAACAAAGACAAAAAAAAAAAGGATAGTGAGGAATTAAATTTTAAATATAACAAATATGAAACACAAATCTGATCAAAACTATATAATAAGAAATCTGATTTTTTATTTAAGATATCTCAATTCTAATTCTATAAAAGCTTTAAAATGTCTTTAAAATGTGCAGGTCTCATGTATCTGTACTTTTATGGATAATCAAACTTAAGACAGATGGTTTACGTATTCTCTCTGTCATCTGACAATTATTGTAGTTAAAACAGGTGCCAGCTTCTGGGATTATGTAGTTTCTCTGGAATATTATTTCCAATAACTAGAAAATCTAAGAACCATCTGTTATTGTGGATCACTTACTTAAGCCATTCAGGTTGGCAATTTTTTCAATGCAGTTTGTAGACAGTGAAAGCTTCCTTTAAAAGAACAAAGGAAAATTTGAATTAATATAAACAAATGTAAATGGTATATCATAAATTATTTTTCAAGCACCAAAAGGAGATGATATTTAATAAGTCATATTAAATATCACCCTCAGACATGGCATGTATTTCTTCATTTTGAAACCCTCATTTTTTTTTCTGATTACAAAAGTTAATATATACTTATTGTAGAAAACTTTTTAAAAACCTTGAGGGCAATTTGGTGTTATCTTTTAAATATTTTAATGCATGCATACTTTGATTCAGTAATTCATTTCTAGGAATACATCTTTTAAAACATAAATAGAAATACCAAAGATGTTTTTCTATACACATACAATTATATAGATTATTAGTTATATTACAGTAATAGCAAAAAAATGGGGAAAAATCTATAAACATCCATCAACTGAGCAACAAATAATAAGATACTATGTTACCACTAAAACAAATGAGATTAGGCTATATATGCTAACTTGGGAAGCTGTTCGTGATATGTAATTAAGTTTAAAAACCATCTAGCAGAACAATACATTTTATATGACTCTTTTTTGTAAAAAGCAGAACTATAAATATGCATTTATAGAGATATTTATTTTCTCATACAAATCATTCAAAAATGTATATTGTAAGAAATCATATATAATCCTAACCATCCCACACATTCCCCCAAAGATAAATACTTTTAATAGTTAATATATATCTAGATTTATATTTATCTAGATATATAGTTAATATATATCTAGATAGTTAATATTTATCTAGATTTTTTCTATACATGCTTTAATTATATAAAAACAAATTTTTAAAGGGAGCATACTCATTCATAGTCCTCCTTTCTTGACAAAATGTTTACTAAGTAAATTTCATGCAAAAAAAAATAAAAGTTAATTTTATTAAATTCTTCATGTGTGTCCAGTATTCTAAGTACTTTACACGTATTATCTATTTTAACCATCACAACAATCCTATAAAATAAGTGTTATTGTTATCCATATTTTACAAATGAGGAAACTGAGGCACAAAGATTTTAAGCAATTTGCCTAATATTACATAGCCAGAAAGTGGCAGAGCCAAATTTAAAATTCCCCAAATCTGACTCTAGCACACACGATCACATCCTTTCTGATTTGACACAAAGGGGAATTGTTTTATTTGAAACAGCAAAATCAATTACTGTTCAGTGTAAATTATTGGTCAAATCTGCATATTTTCTATAATCCCCTCTCCCAAGAATTACTAGTGAAAAATGGAGTTTCTTAAATCTGGGAATATGGTTGGGGGATAGTTTTTTAATTGTTGTTTGAGTAACTTGCCCAAAGAGACTGTTAGGTAAAATATGAATGGGTTCTCTTTTGAAGCAGTTTCTATGGTACTTTGGTATGGGATAAAAACCCTTCTCAAATATTTGCTTTTGAGGTGGCTTTATGATAAAAAGATATTTGACCACTTTGACACACTGTTCTTGGAAATCGTACTTTTGAAGCCAAAAAAACATCTAAGGCAGATTTGTATGTAATACTCTGTGTTTTCATCACAAAGGACAGGTTACACAAAATAAATAAATATGTTTGCTTTTCCCTTTAATTTCAAAGACATATTAATTAGTCTAATGCACAAGTTCACAAATAGGTGTCTAAGAATCACCCAAGTCGCTCAGTATAAATACAGATTCCTAGGTTTCCTCAGTAGATAGTCAGTTTCATAAATGTGGAGTGGGGTTTATCTCCTGCATAAAGAGATTCTTATGTAGGTAGTCAGGGAACCACATTTAGAAAAGCAGAGGGTGAAGAAATCAGAAAGAATCCCAAGTGCTTCTATAACATTCCACAGCCTTGATATGAGATATTGCAGCCTGAGAGCATGGTTACAAGGTGTCATGAGAAAACTGCCACAGAACTCTGCTAAAAAGTGTGTAAAATATTTAGAAAATAGTTAACAGAAATTAATATAGACCTGATATTTAAAAGTCATAGGAAAATAAGATTACAAAATAATAAGTGTAACTTGGTCCCTCGTGTAAATTAGAAAGCTCTTTATCAAAATGCTAACAATAAGTGTCAAAAGGTGGTGCTACTCTGGTTGATATAAAATCCTCTTCTTAGTGCTTCTTATATTTTCTAGTGTTTTACAATGTATTTTTCTAATTTGGAAAGTTTTTTTAAAAAAACAATACCTCTTAGGCCTCTAGTAATTATAGTACTGACTTTAGTGGATAATTTTATAAGAGAAAGTACTAAATTTTATAACAGAGTAATAGTTTTATATTACTTAGCTTCTTTCAAGAGACAAGGAAATTTCTAGTTTCCTGGCAAATAATAAAAATTATACTGTAAGCATGTATTGTATTGCACAGGATTACTCTATTAAAATCTTATAAACCAATAATTTTTTATGTTTGTTCCTTGCCAGAGGGAGAATTATTAAGAAAAAAAAAAAAAGTGAAGATCACAGAAAACACGTTTCTAGTTTGTGTATTTATAAAAAAAAGAGAAATTTAACAACAATACTAGAAGGATGAATAAATACAGGAAAACTTACTCGCAGTTAGCAAGCATGGACAAGGATGCATCCATCTTCTCTATAGGGGGAATCTGGGCATAAAGCTTTATCTCTTTGGCTTCGGATGGCTTCTGACTGGCTTTCTCTTCCTGTGACAAAAATCAATTTGGAAGAAAATGATCCCTGATTGTCATGTGGAACTAAAGAAAGCTAGATTTCCCAAGACTTTTCAAAGCAATTATTAGAAGTTAATAATTCTGTGCATTCTTTATGGTTCACTTACTGAAAACATTTACTTACCGGCCCTGATAACAACTAGGCTTCTACATGGCTGACTCAGAAAATTCATTAGGTCCTAACTAAAAAGAAAAATGACGAAAATAAAATAACTCGAATTTCTGTAATATTTAAAATCCCTTGCTTCTTCTCTGAAAGAACACCAAACAGAGAATGACCCGGTACTGTAGGAAGCTCCAGAGGCTCAGGGGGCCTTGAGATGGAAGGCTGCAGCAGCCTGCATTGAGGATTTGGCAGTGGCATCCAGAGTTAAAGTCGTGGCCAAAGCCATGGCCAGGGTGAGGCCATGGCTGTGGAGCTCGCAGAGGCAAGGACAAGGACAAGGAGTGAATCCCAGTCATCAAGCTGGGTTGCCTGGTCAAGGACATAAAGATCAAGCCCCTGGAGGAAGATCTATCTCTTCTCCCTGCCAATCAAGAAATCTGAGATCATTGACCTTTTCTTGGGGGCATCTCTCAAGGGTGAGGTTTTGAAAATTGTGCCAGTGCAAAAGCAGACCCACAGTGGCCAGAAGACTCGGTTCAAGGCATTTGTCACCATCAGGAACAAGTCCGTTTGGGTGTTGAGTGTTCCAAGGAGGTAGCCACTGCCATCCATCTGTAGGGCCATCATCCTGGCCAACCTCTCCATTGCCCCTGTGAGGCGAGGCGGGGGAAACAAGATCTGCAAGCCCCATATCATTCCTTATAAGGTGACTGACCACTGTAGCTCTGCGCCGGTGTGCCTCGTCCCTGGCCCCAGGAACACTTGGGCACTCAGCCCCTGTGCCCAAGATGCTATTGGTAAGCTGGTATCATGGATGGCTACACCTCAGCCAGGGGCTGCACTGCCACCCTAGGCAACTTTGCCACGGCCACATTTGATGCCTTCTCTAAGACCTACAGCTATCCCACTTCTGACCCCTGGAAGGAGACTGTGTTCACCAAGTCTCCCTCATAGGAATTCACTGACCATCTTGTAATGACCCACAGCAGAGTTTCTGTGCAGAGGACCTCGGCTCCAGCTGTGGCCACCACATAATTTTATACAAGAAAAATAAAGTGAATTGAGCCTGTTAAAAAATAAAATAAAATCCCTTAAACATCTATCAATCAGTAAACAAAAACAAAGCACAATAACAAAAACATTTTCCTGGGAAGAATTCTTGTCCCTAAAACAATCTTTCCTTAAATATCAGATTCAGAACTGTACTATCAACAGTTTTCTTTATTGTCTCATCTATCTTTTTCTATATATGATTCAGTCTGAGCTAGAACTCCAAAATACCAAGATTTTTTTAAGATATTCCCTTTGCAACACAGCTGAGGTCAAGACTATTTGTTCTATAACAATTTATTTCTAAATTCTACCTTAGAGTTTAATTTCACTACTAAGTATGCAATTTAAAATTTAATTACTAGTATACAATGCCTAATAATGTTCTCTAAGTACCACAATACTTAGAGTTAGTTCTATCTTGCCAACAAAACAAGGATCTCCTAAAGCTTGACCATTTCCTTTGCCTTCCTATGTTTTCTATAACTTAGTGCAATATAAGACACAAAAGAGGCTTCTTTTAAAAAATCAAATCATAACATCAATAATAAAAAATATATTATCAATTGAAAGAAAGAGATAATGCACATCCACTCATTAGTTATTTTTGTGCCATAAATTTGTAGGTTAAGGGAGGGGAAACTGACACCTAGCAGATTTTCAATAAATGATGAACTAATAATCAGTGAGTGAGCTTGATGTCTTCAAATAATCTTAAAGTTGAAGATTTATGGTTACATTGTAATCTAAAAATAGATTACAAAAATAAACAAGTCAATCATTTGTTGTTATAAGTAAATCAAATGAAGTTTAAAAATCCAATTCAAGGAAAATCTAAGCTTACTCTATTCTTTTTTTTCTTTAACAAAACAGATTTTCTAGCAATCGAACAGAAATGTTTTTTAAATGCAATTAGAGTACAAAGTTTATAAGCACTAAAACAAGAATTCAAATATTTCATTATCCTATCTTTTTTGTCTATTTTCCCTAGATACCAAGTCTCCTGAAAGACTTTTTATTCAAATCCCAGTTGCAAAAGCAAAAGATATAACATTATGCAAAAAGCTATTGATGACATAGACAAATAACTTATCGCTGCACATGGATATTAAGGAGCTATCTCTATACCCTATGGAAATTTTATCTATAATGATGAATTAACTGTTTAAATGTTATAGAATGTTTATTAAAATATTGGTTTATATTTAATGCATATTTTTACAATGCAATTTCTCCTCTAATATTACTCTATACTTTAGTATTCTTTCCAGCTTTATTGAGATATAACTGACATTATAACTTTGTATAAGTTTAAGGTGACTGATGGTTTGACATGTATACATATATATATAGTAAAATAATTACCACAATAAGGTTAATGAACACATCCATCACCTCACACAATTATTTTTTTGCGCTAAGAACATTTAAGACCTCTTAGCAACTTGCAAATATATAATATAGCATTATTAACTATAGTCATCATGTTGTACATTAAATCCCAGAACTTATATACCTTATAATTGAAGGTTTGTATCCTTTGACCAACATCGCCTCATTTTCCCCACTCCTCAACCCCTGACAAACACCATTCTACTCTGTTTCTATGAGTCTGGCTCTTTTAGATTCTACATGTAAGTGAGATCATACAGTATTTATCTTTCTCTGAGTTATTTCACTTAGCATGATGCTCTCAAAGTCCATCCATTTGCCACAAATGGCAGGATTTCCTTTTTTATGGCTGAATACCATTCCATAGATAGATATTTAGATTGTTTCCAGGTCTTGGCTCTTGTGAATAATGCTGCAATGAACATGGGGTTACAGATAGCTTTTCAAGATAGTGAACTCATTTTCTTCACATATCTAGAAGTGAGACTGCTAGATCATACGGTAGTTTTATTTTTAATTTTTTTGAGGTACCTCCTTACTATTTTCCATAGTGGTTATATGAATTTACATTCCCACCAACAGTACACTGGGTTCCTTTTTCTCCACATCCTCACCAACACTTATCTTTTGACTTTTTGATGATAGCCATTTTCATACGTATGAGATGATATCTCATTATGGTTTCCATCTGCATTTCCTTGATGATCAGTGATGGTGAGCATCACTTTAGTATTTGCAGTTGATGTCTTTTTGATTGTCTATGTCTAATTTTTGTTTGTCCACATTAGATATCTGTTCTAACTTCCAAGGCGCTAAAACCATCATCCGTCTAAAGCCTAGATAATCCACAACACATACCAACCTATCACTTGAAAATGACAAAGTGTAATGATGATAAAGTTGAAAAATAAAATGTACTGTTACAGAGATTCCAGTCATCCTACAGCAATAAATGAATCAGCCTTTCCATTTAAATTTAAAATTTTCCAGTGGTCAGATTTTTTTAATTGAAATTTTTATTGAGACATTTAAAGATCTACCTGCAGTTATAAACATAATAGAGATACCCTGTACATTTTGCCCAGTTTTCCCCAATGATAACATTTTTAAAACCATAGTATAATATCACAACCAGGATATTAATATTGATACAGTCCACTGATTTCAATAAGATCTTCCCAATTTTACTTGTAAGCATCTGTACATATGAGTGTGAATGTGTTTGTGTGTGTCTATTAAGTTCAATACAACTTTATCACCTTTGTAGGTTCCACCTAGAAAGTTAAGATAGCTAAACAGTTCCAATACCACAAAGATCCCTTGTATTGAATGGTCAGTTTTAAATAACTATCCAAAATTTCTCCTTATATGGTTTCTAAAACAAGTAAAAACTCATATACTCACCCATCTGGCTAAGGCTTCTTTGATTGTTGTTGCTTTTGCCTTTAAAAGAGAAGGAAAAACAAGGCTGTCTTTATTGGTGTAATATGTTGCTTCAATTTTCATGCAATAATTATTAGTCTTTATATCTACCATTAAAAAGGTTAACTTCTTTCTTTGAGACCTTATATGAAAACAGTGTGTTTCAATTTCCTGAAATCAGAATGATTTATTTAAATACCTCTCAGAAATTTTAAGGAAATCATGATGTAATGCCCTTATATGTCACTCCTACTTCGATTGCAAAAACCATATAGCTTTCAACACTTGATATTAAAATAAATCTTATTTCATTGATTTTAAGATCTACATATTCTTTTACATTTTAACGTCATTGAAATTTGAATTTATCTTACGACAAGGAACAATTTACAGTTGGAGTGGCCAGGTGGCAGTGGTGAAGTTTTAGAAAAACATTAACCATTTAATTTCATATATATATATATATATATATATATATATATATATATATATATATTCCTTTTTATGTTTGCAAAGGAGTACATATAATAAAAGTCTATGTGCCTAAATAAATTTTAAAAAACTGTCTAAGTACAAAATAAAAATTCTAAGTGATAGGAAACTGTCCTTGTTTAATTCCAACTTCTTATTTTTCTTTCTTAGTATAACATAAAATAACGTTGCACCTTATAATTAATAGTATCTTAGATTCAATTTATTATGATATATAAAACTTTAAAGATGAGCAAAGGAAGACATCCTTTAGATTATTAAAAAGAAAAGAGAGAACCCCACCCCCAAAAAAGGAAATTTTTAAAGGTCTATATTATTATGTCTAGAAAGTAAAGACATACTAATAAATAACCCTTGAGTTAAAAAAAAACTATAAAGTAAAATAATAAAAGATAAAAATGTCAGAATTTGAGAAACATGTATAGCACTTAAAAGGGAATTTATAACTACATTTATTTCCGAAGAAGAAAAAACAAGAGATAAAAAACAAATAAGCTAAGCATTCAAAATATTTGAAAAAGTACATAATTGCAAACCCAAAGAAGGCAGAAGGAAATACAAAGGAAGAAGTCACTGAGAAACAGAACACAGGGGAATAGAGATTAATAAAACTAAAAGTTCTTAAATCTCTGGCAAGCCTGACTGAGGAAAAAAAAGAGAGATACAAATTAAAAATATAGCCTGAATAAAAAAAATAACATAACAAATTTTAAAAATAAAACATTATAAGCAAATATATGGTAATAAGTTTGAAAACCTAGACAAAGTATTCATTTCTAGAAAAAAAAAGTGCCAAAACTGTCACAGGAATCAGAAAATTTGAATAGACCAATAACTATTTAAAACATTAAAAAGATAATCAAAGAGATCTAACCTTCTTCCTCCCTCATAAAGCTCCAAGCAAGATAATTTTACAAGCAAGTTCTACCAAGCTTTCAAGGAATAGATACTCCATTATACAAGTTTTTTCAGAAACCAGAAAAAGAGGGAAAGCCACCAATTTATTTTGAGGCTAGAATAACTTGATGTCATAACCAGATAAGGAGGTCTCTTTACTTCTCAACACAGATTTGAAGTCTCAATATAATATTAGATCTCCAAAGCCAATGGTCATAATGCTCACAATCAAGAATGGCTTATCCTAAGAGCATAAGGATTAACAAAAAAAAAATCTATAAATGTAAATCATTTATCAATGGATTTATCAAAATCTATAAATGTAAATCATTTATCAAAGGGAGAATCACATTTATTTCAATAAATGCCAAAAAACCACTTGATGAAGTTCTACATTGGATATTAAAAGCTTTTAACTAAGAGTTAAAGAGAAATTTTTACTTGATAAAAGCTACATACCAAAAAGCTATAACAAAAACCATACTTAATAGAGAAATTTATTCATTTCAGCAAATATTCATTGAGTACCAACATATGTACCAACATATATCTACATGCTTAAGATACACCAATGAACAAAACGAAGATATCTGCCATCATGGAACTTACATCTATTAGGAGGAGACGGATGGTAAGTAATATAATTTTAAAAAATTATATAGTATGTTAGAAGATGACAATTACTAAAGAAAAGAAAATGCTGAGTTTGGTAAAAGGCATCAGGATAACTGAATATGTGTATGGAGGATGGTTATTTTAAATAAGGTGATCAAGGTGAGCCAAACTAGGAAGATAACATTAAAAGTATTCTAAGATCCCAAATACATCAAGATGTCTACTATTATTACTACTATTTAACATGATACAAGATATCTTTCTCAATATGATAATAAGGAGAAATACAAATTGTATGATTAAAAGGAAGAAATAAAAACACTGCACATGATCATCTATGTAGAAAATACAATAAGATAAACTATCAATTATTAGAACTGGAGTTCAACAAGTGAACAATGATGACAAAGTAAACAAAAACTGGGAGAAGATATTTTCCATATAAAACCAATAAAAGACTAATATTGACAAAAGAACATAAATAGAAAATTCACAAAAACTGAAATCGAAATGACTAACAAGAATACCATCAAGTATTCAAATGCACTGAAAATCAGAGAAATGCAATGGAGGTTCCATGGAATATGGTAAACATTCTGGACTCTGAAAATCAGAGAACTTCAGAGTAAAACAATGGGATACTAAAATATATCCTCAGATTGGCAAGTGTTAGTAAGTTGGTGACAGTGTAGAGAAATGAGAACTCTCATGCATTACTGAAGGAAGTAAAAACTAGTTGAGCCATTCTGTCAGCCAACAGTGCCTAAATTAAAGTAAGATAAATTAAGTATGCACAGACCCTGTGACTCTGCAATGCAACTCTCCTGCAACTCTCCTGGGTTTATTTTCCAGAAAAATCCTTGCGTGGGTCCATAAAAAGACACAGGAGGATACATTCATGTTGGAAGCAATCTAGGTGTCTAAAAATTGGTTTATAAGGTCACTAGTTTACTATAGATAGCAGGAATCAGAAACTGAAAGGCCTAAAGAACCAATGGACATCATTAATAGGTAAAGCTGCCCATATAAAGAGCTTTTATTTGGCTCTAGAAAACTATTGGCAGGTGAGACTTGGGACAAGAACTTCCCTAATATCACATTTCTTCAAATATGAAAACTTAATTGAAAATAACATCCTCATTTTATGTACTATTAAGAAAGAAAATATGCTGCCAATTATATGGCATCTTCATATTTCAGTAATACAAAAATGTGGGGAAAAATGTATCTGGTGGTGAAATAGATTATTTCTGATTTTTCAGCGAAGCCAGAAATCTGGGTTTTGATGTGAAACAGGACCACTTTTAAGGCACTAAAATCTAGTTTTTTAGGAATTAAAAAGTATGTGGGCCTGTATTTCTGGAGGGCCCCAGAACTAACAGTTTGCAGCCTCAGCTAGCTTCATCTAATTACTGGTTCTGATTATCTATTTGAAGATTTTCAATAATTCTCACGGTTAATGCTTTCAGAATTATTTAAACCTGATTATTTACTCACTTGAATATAAACCTAGGTTCCAGAACTTTTTACTTAACTTGGCAGTGGTATTGGCTAAATGACTGTGGAATAAAGTATGGAAAGCAGGTGGAAAATTACTTTGGGTTGAGGGTAGACATGACTTCCCCATCACTTCAATTTCTTGAATTCAATCTCTTCCCATTTAAGCAGCACTGGAATCACGAAAGGAAGACAACACACTTATAACTATTCTTCATAAACGTCTCCATCCGGTAGGACAATCACATACTTTGATAAATAACTGTGGCTGGCTGGGTCTGTAACTAACCAACAACATCCCTTTTGAAACTTCTAGTTGGAGCTGCCAAGCATGTAAGCAAAACAGTGAGCATTTTAAGCAGCCGTAGAGGAGCATCAATAAGTACTTCACTATTGAAAATCACTACTTCACAAAGGCCTTTGATCGGATAGACCGCGGACAGATTTCAAAGCAAAGGCTGCATTTCTCAGAGTGTGCTGGGGTGCCCTCCAATTTTAGAATAACGGGGTGCATCGTCAAAATCCACATTCCTGAGCCCTCCCGATGATATTACAGCTTCATAATCTGCATTCTAACAAGTTCATAGGGCTGAGGCCAACTAAAATCACGCTTATGGCATACTGAGATTTGAGCAACATTCCCCTGATACATTCTATCAGAGTGCGCTTTACAATGTTACCTAATAACTTCACCCACAGTCGTCCAGAGGCCACCCTGGGCACATCACAGGTTTCGAATACTGCTGCAGTCGGTGTCACACACATACCCCTCGCCACCAGCTCCCCCTCCACCTTGCCAGCGGGGGTAGTCACTTCTACGTACAGAGATATCCTTATTCACACTCTCCCTTGCATCACCTTTGCCACTCAAATCCGCCTTTTCGAGGATTTCCTGCTCTTTGCCCACCGCTCCTTTCTTTGCCAGAATCCCTCGACGTTAAGCCAACCTCTGCTGCTCCCCAGGCCGCCCTCGCCCCTGACCACCCAGTGGTGCCAGGGCTTCTCTTCCACCCAGGCCCCTGACTCCACGGGGTCAGCATCCGCTGCCCGCTGCCTTCCGCTGGCCGAGGACACCCTCCGCCCTTGCGGCCCTCGTCACTCCACAGTCAGCCCTTCCCCTTCTAGTCTCGTCTCGGCTTTGGCTCCGCGGCCTGGAAGGTACTCACCATTCCGGCGGTTGCTACTGTCACTGCTCTGGTTGCTAGGGCCCGCGGGGGTCAGTGCGCGTGCGCGCTCCCGGGCGGTCTCCGCGGATCGCGATCCCGGGAGCGGTCCTTCCTCCCCGCCCCGCGGTGGGGCGAGCGGGGCATTGTGGGACCGCTGGGCGGCCGCCGGGGTCCTCCTGCTCCGCGGCCCGTCGCGCCCCGGGGACGGCAGGGTGGCGCTCGGGCTGGGCGAGCGTCCCCGCGCAGAGGGGTCGGGTGGGCGGTGCCTTCCCGAGAGCAGCTTCAGCTCCTCTGGATGACGTCCTGCCGAAAGTTTAAAACTGGAAAACCTCTCTGTTACAATCCCCTTTCCCATAAAAGAATGTGTGACATTCTGTTTCCCTGCAGATTGCCCTTCCGCCTCTTCTCCAGATGCCCAGAGCTAAATCAGGCGGAATTTCTTCAGTTCCTTCCCCAAGCTCCTCCAGGGAGCCAGGGGCAGCTGAAACAGGAAATAGAAGTTTCACACAATGGAGATGTCTTTCTACCCCCAACTCTCAAATTAGCCAAAACCTGTATGTATGTATGTGTGTGTGTGTGTGTGTGTGTGTGTGTGTGTGTATATACACTATATATATATATATAATCTTCAAAGACGAGAACTTCATTAATTGAAAATAGCATCCTCATTTTATATATATTCAGGTGCTAGGGATAAGGAGAAATAGAACACATGTATACATAGCTGTGTATAATTGATACGGCCTTTATGGGAGGACAGTTGGCAGTATGTATTAAATGCTTTAAAAACTTTGCACCTCTGTGACCCAGCAGTTCCACTTCTAGGAATTCATCCTGAAGAAATAATCACACAAGTGTACAGAGCTATATGTTTGAAGTTTTAATAGCAAAAAGAGAGAAACCCAAATGTCAATAAAAAGGAATTGGTATTATTGAACAACTAAACAATGAAAGAAGATACTGCCATTTAAAATGTTGCTGAAGTGCTAAGAGAGTAGAGGAAGCATCTGAAAAATGCAAAACAAAGGGCTTGCAGAAATGACCTACTCAGGCAGTAAAAGTCCATTCCTAACTGTCCTCTCCCTATCTCCAGGATTCTCTAGCTAACATGTTTTCCTGTCGTTTCCTCCCCCACCTCAAGGACTCTCCAGCTTACATCTGTTGATTCATGGCTTGCCAACCAACTAATATTCTTCCTTATCTCTGTAGCTGTGGAGGAATAACAAGACTGTATAAAACCGCCTGTTATGTTACAACTGGGGTTCAGCTTTTGGATAGGGATTGGCTGACCAGGTGCTGACATAAATAGGTGCTGTTTCCTGCTTATAGCCTCAGTGTCCTGTCTCTCTGTTCAAGAAACCCAGAACAGTGCCGATAATGCCAAGGTCGCAGGTTCTACAAGACAAACGACCTGTAAGGCGAGTGGTCTGGAAATTCCTCCCCTGTTGCAGCCTCCCACCTGAAGCTCCCCATCCCCATCCTGAGTCGTGGGGCACCCATGAAACCTCAAAAGACTCACACACCCCTTGAATGGACACTGCAGAGGTATATAAACTGTAATAAATTTAACCGAAGCTGAGTTCGTGCTTGGTGTTGTTAACCCCACACACTCTGCTGGCCAACAATTTCTCCTTCCTCTAACAAAGTTGTCTGAGCTTCCAATTTCCTCTGTCGAGTGTGGCTTTCTGCAACAATGTAACTATTCACATGCAAAGATAATCATAATGTATTAATTTAAAATGCAAGTTACCAAAAAAATGGTGTAATCCTCTTAAAAATTACACATAGCATTGAGGGTGGCTCCATACTGTAGTGGTTAGCACGTATGCTTTACACACAGAAGGTCCTGGATTTGCACCCACATGGAGCCATGGACTGTGTGCCTGGCCTGCCTGGCCTGCTGGTGCACCAGGCCCCAGGTGGGAGGAGATGCCCTGCCTTTAGAGGATCCACCTTTTAAGGGGGAAATGGCAACATCCATAGGCCTGGGTGGAAGGAGGGGGGAATTAAAGAGGGAAAATAAATTACACATAGCACACACATATATACAAAAAAAGCCTAAAAGATTATGAAGGTTTAATGTTTGCTACAGAGTGAACTCTGTCCCCTCAAAATGTATATGTTGAAGCCCTAAACACCAATATGGCAGTATTTGGAGACAGGGCCTTTACACAGGTAATCACGGTTTAGCAAAGCTGTAAGAGTGGGGCCCTAATCCATCAGGACTGGTGCCCTTATAAGAAGAGGATCAGACACCATGAGTGGTTTGCACAGAGGAAAGGCCATGTGAGGACGCAGTGAGAAGATGGTCATCTGCAAGCCAAGAAGAGAGGCTTCACCAAAAACCAACCCTGTTGGCACCTTGATCATGGACTTCTAAGCCCCAGAACTTGTGAGAAAATAAATTTGAGAACATAAATATCTGTTGTTTCAGCTACCCAGTCTGTGGTATTTTGTTATGGCAACCTGAGCAGATTAATACAATGTTCACTTTGCCTATTTTTTGATTGCTCTATGATGTGGATGTTTTAAATTTTGTAATAAGAAATAAATTTTATTTTGAGAAGGTAATTTAATCACATTTATAAAACTTGGAAAAGGTCAAATTATTGAAGAAAATAAAAATGTATATTCATAACATATACAACTTTTGTTCTTGTAGTATTTTTTTCAGATCTTCACACCTCCACGCCTCTCTGAACCAAAATTCTTCCATATCTGCCAAAACCTTTACCAATTTTGTTGATGTGGCTATAATAGGAATCTAATGTTTAAATATATCTCAATTCAGCAGAGCATTTCTTTTATTCAATTTTGGATTACATCATAAAAATTGATATTAATGGTGAAATATTATTAATAAATAATTCTATCTTTATGCTCACTCAGAACATTACTTCTACTTCTTGTCATGCAGTAGTAAACATTGATGACCATAAATATGTTTTATGTACCATTATACAAACATCTAATTCCACACATATTTTTTAAGTTTAGAATCTAAACTCAGAACTTCAGCTAAAATTATTTTAATAAGTTCAATCTCACCCTACAAATTGTAATTAAATTTTTGGTAAGGGTAGTAGAAGGGTATAAGGGATGATCTGTCTTTCAGATAATTACACTGTCTACATGGGACTAGAACTTGGAATTTGCCTATTTTTAAATGTATTTTTGAAACAAAGTATAAAGAAAAGATTTTTAAAGTACAAATGCAGAGGTAAGGAAACTATAAAAAAATCAGAGTATTTCTCAGTAATTGGTTGCCATTTTTAAAGCAGTATCTTAGGATTTCTAACTTTCTTTAAAGATTCTAGAACAGTTGGCAACTAGAAAAAAATCAAAATCTGATTAACATTAGAAAGGATTCTATGGCTTTAGTCTACCACCAGTTAACCTCCAAGTCATCTTGTTGAATTTATTCCAGCCTCTGGCTATTATGAGCAAATTATTATAGCCCAATTCTTGCTCATCATAAAACCAGGGGCCTATATTCATGCATTTACCTTGCTCAAAACAGTTTTTAAAACTCTGGGACAGGTATAGCAAACTAATTATTATATACCAATTTTTTAAAAATCTTTGAAAGTACAGAGGGTGACAAGGAAGGTAGGTGAGAATAGTGGGTAAATGGTAGATTGAAAATTGTTTTTCATGTAGCAGTTACCGTGAATTGAAGTTCAAACAAACCAAACATGGAGAGACATGAATAATACCAAAGCTACAGGTTCTCATGAACTTGAAGCAAGTATTTTTACTTCTTTAAAAGCTTGCAGATGCCATGAGGGAGTCCAGATCTCAGTCATCATTTGTCAAAAATATTCAATCTGTCCCCTAATTTTTTCTGAGCATATTCTAAATTTAACTCTCTAGTCTGTAAGCCTTTACCCTAGACACAAATGCAAAATCTCCAGGATCTTCTTTCAAGACTCAATCTCAGCAACAACGTGAGCTTTGAGCTGTCCACCTCCCAAAGCAGGCGCCCCCAATACTGTATCCAGGGCTACAGAGAAAAAAGGCTGTATGGGGAGTCTATTCTGTGGCCAGCATTAGGGTAGCTTAAAAGAGGGAAATTTATCTCCCCATGTTCTGTGAGGTGCTTCCCAGCTATGTTAGCATAAACAGGGCTCTTCAAATGCCTGTCATCTTTTTAAACCATAAAAAGAAAATGGGCAATGGATTTTTCTAGGGGGCTACGGCTATCCTGATAGGCTGGATCCAAGGGGTCCTCGAGTGCTTCTTTAACATCATATACTCCTGAATCAGTAGCAGAGATTCTGTTTAGGTTAAAAAGCAGTCCTGGCAGGATTAACCTACCATATGTGAGCTGTGTTAGAGATGCAGCCATTGATGCTTACAACTGCTGCTAAGTCTGGGAGGAAGCTAGCCATGGAAATTGCCAACTCTGCCCTTTTGCCAGAGCCAATCACTCCAATGTTTGGACCTTGACCTGAAGACTGAACAAAAAGAAGACAAACAAGGAGAAAGAGCAAGAAAAAAAAAAGGTATGATTGTTAATGGGGTCACAAAGCCCTCAATATAAAGAAAAATATTGTATGTATTTATCAGATAGCTTACTCATTTATTCATTAATGCACTCAAGTAGTTATGGATATTTTCCAACACATTAATTAGCACCACTAGTCCTAATGATTTCATTTTAAACACATTTCTTTTTAGTATTTCTCTCACCTTTGGGTGATTTTACACAAAGTTAGCTGCCTCCTCAAAGTTATCTAAATTTAAGTCCCTCATGATAGGTGGTAGATCTCCATACCCAAAAAATGGCAAAGCCAGAGTGGTATAACCTCGACAAGTCAGGAGACTTGCTCAAGATCATTTAATCCACCATTACCAAACGTATCAATAACACCAAGAAAAGGACCATCTCATATAAACTAGGAAAGAGGATTAAACACTTAATGGACTATGACACACAGCTAACATTTTCTAAATCAAATTTTAATTACATAATTTATATTTTTTCTTTCTTAAACATCCACCTACTTGCTTTGAAAAGAAAACATTTGTTTTGATTGAAATAGGTTTATTGTTGTGGTTGAAATAGACACTTGTTTAGGATATTTTGAAGCCATATATGTAAAAATATTTTTATATTTTTCCTCCATGAGAAAATCACTAGGAAATAGAAAAATATTAGCACCAAAGATATGGAATGTGTTTTGAAGTAGAAGTCTCAATAAATCTAAGCAAATAGTTCTGTAGGGTTTAAGTTATGAAAACATAACATCTCATTAAAAAAAGACATCCAACTTTAAAATCCTTTTTACTTCTTGATGATCTTAAGATACAATCAGAGTCACCAAAACCTATAATTAAACAAAGTTTAAACTATTCTAAAGTTTCAATGACAGTGTAATATACAGTGAACAATATGTATAATAAAATATCAAACTAATATCCTCCTACTGTTGGTCCCCTATTTCTCTTTCAACATTCCTTTCTTTTTAGAGATTATTTTATTTATTCACCATTCCAAGTGAAGAACTTCTCAGCCAATTGCCTCCTGCTATTTTTCAGAAATATGCTGTTATTCCAATTAAAAGTGCCAGATAAGAACAAAATAAAATGCAAGAGCATTAGGATAGAAACTAAATTAAGAGGTCTAAAATTCCGGTTCCCGATGCCATTTCTAAATTTTCAAATCTAGAAACAAGTTAGGCCACATCTGGTTTTCAAAGTGAAAGCTAGGGTGTACATGTTGAGGCAGTGATTTTTACAAGGTGATTTTCTTAACATCCAAATATCTCTGCATACCTTGATGCTCTTTTTAAAATTAAATAAATCTCCAGCATTTTTGCATTCAAGTTTAGTTTCAGAAAGCCTAATGTAAGCCATGAAAAAGACTTAACATACAGACCCTCAAATTATCCTGATAATAGTTTTCCAACCACAGGCTTCAAAATACTAATCTGATTACCATGTTAAGATGACTGAGGATTCATTAAGATGTTTCACTTAAGTAATTTAATTCCTAATGTGTAAATCTGCAAGGATCTTCTTGTTGTTGTTTTTAATCACCCTGCCCCCAAATGTTTTAAATCTCTCATTCAGAGGTTTCTTGGTTGTTCCTAAAGACCTTGAAGCTGACAGCAGCAGGTAAAGCATAATGGGCAAACCAGACTGGGCTTTTAAAAATAAGAAAACCTAATTAGTTCACTCATTGTTTCACTCACTCAACCTGTGTTTATGAAGAAGGTCAGAGTTTGGAGCTCAGAAAGTTTTATTGCACCCAGATTTTAGCATCACCTAACCTAGCTGTGTGGTTTGGTTAAAACTCTTTAGGTCCCAGTTTCCTCATTTATATATGAAGAAGTTGTTCTTTGATCTATGAAATGAGCAACGAAACAGTTTTGTTCATCATGGTGAAGAGGTATTAAAAATGTCAGATAACAACAAAAATATCATCTTTATCCTAGTAGGAAGTCAGTATAAAAGAGTTAACAATATAATAGGATTCCAGTCACTTTGGAGCTTGAACAAAGATAAAAATAAAAGAGATTTGTAACCACTGTTCTCGTCATTTTTACAAGAAATTATAATGGAAAAAAAATTTAACACAAAGCTCTGCCTACTAGAGATAGGCAAAAGGCATTTAAGGCTAGAAACTACAGCAATTTTATGCTTTGTACAGCAAACCCCCAAGGTGTATGCTTCGCAAGGAATAGTGTCTGCAGCACTAGGAATTTGGAGGGTGGGCAGCTGGGAGAAGAGAAGTACCAAGCAGATTATATTTAAATCCCAGTCATCGTTTAGGGGAATGACTTATTTTCACTTAAGCGACAAAATAAAAGAATTAAGGTGCTCGCTTTGTTTTCAGATGCCAAGTTAAGCTAGCAAAGCAATCCAGTTTTTATGTCTCTATTATTCCCTAAAGCCACTGCAAGGCCCTCCGCGGAAAGGCCCCCTGCACCTGGGGGCAGGAGGCAGATGCCCCGCAGGTGGCGGTTGGCAGCCAATCGCGGCGCAGCTCGGGCCGGGAGAACCAGCTCTGCACCCGGGCGCGGGCCAGCGCCAGGCCCAGCGGCGCCGCCGGGCGCTCGGTGGACGGCGACCCTCCACTTTGAGAAGGGTTTTCATCATGCCCCTCGGCCTCTGGCTGAGGCAGTGATGCCCCGAGCCGGCTGCGTGAGGCTCCACGCTCGGGAAGTCGCTTCCCAGAGCCTGGTCCCTGGCCAGGTGCAGTCCCCGGCGGCCGCCCGCCTGACCCGCTCACAGCCGATGCCCGCCGCCACCGCTCGCTGGGGCCCAAGCCTCCCACTTTAATGTCCAGGAGCTCATCGGCCCGCCCAGGCTTGGGCGTGATGGTCAAGGTCGCGGCCTTTTGGGAGAAACGGGACGATGAGGACAGAGACCTCCGAAGCTGGAAGGATATCTATCCTAGGGGTTCGGGGCGCGGCCGGAGCCGCCCCCCACATGGCTCCGGGGTATTTGGGGGCTTCGATCCGAGCCAAAGAGGCGCGGCCTGGAGCCTGCCGGACTGAGAGTCAGGGCTACGCGACAGGTGGCCGCAGGGCAGGGCAGGGCAAGGCTGGGAGGAGTCGGGCGGGGCAAGAGGAAGAGGGGAGACCAGGGAGGGGCGGGGTGACAGGGGCGGGGCGGGCCAGAGCACCTGGGCTGGTCTCTGGGCCGCCCCTCGGACTTGGGAGGGCCCTCGGGCCGGTCGCGCATTTGGAGCTCCTGTGGTGGGACCGCCTGAAAAAGGTGGGAGCTCATCCCGAACCTACCGCTCGCCGGAACTAGAATAAATTAACGATTTCTGATGGAGAATGTCTGCCGGCCGCCTTCGCTGGAGAAACCTCTCACTGGCCACCAGAGGACACTGTTCCCTAAACCTGGTGAAAGGAAGCTGCGTGGACTAGGCTCCTTCCTTTCCTTCTTGGATTTGCCTGGGATTAAGGAAGACTGTCAAGGTTAACGTTTACACGTATCAGACGAGGCAGGACTACTGATGTACACACTGTGGAAATAATCTCTATATTGTCCTGTGGCCTGGCTTAAGTATCAGTGTATATTTATATGTGCAGAAAAAAAAATTTACATTATGTGATTTTTTAAAGACGTTGAACACCCCAAATAAAGCTGTATTTTTCCATTCATGCAAATATTTGAATGTACATGCATCAAAATAGTTCTGGAAGGATACACTTTAAGTTGGTAACAGTAGTTACCCCTGGGAGAAGTCTGGGATTGGGTAATAAGAAGATTTTTAATTTTATCTATTACTTGAACCTTTTATGATGGAGAATGTATTGATGATCTATGTAAGATTTGTTTGCTACCATAGAATTCTATCTTAATTAAAATGAAGTGAGACATTCCATTAAATTGCTATCAAACAAGAAAGGTGCATATATAAATGTTGAATGTTTTGGAATCGATTTCATTTCAAAATAGCTTATCCCACTTTTTCCATAAATAACATTATAATTGTCATGTATACTAATTGCGCAGCTAAAATATTTGCCACTGAAAACATATGGTTACTGGACCAAGAATTTCTGGTTGAGAGCCATGCAACTCTACCTTCTTTGAGAAGTACTTGTTAAAGTCCCTGAGAATATATATGGCTAACATCCAGTTTTAGAAAAACTGTTCAAGATATTTTGACTTCTGCCCCCACAAACCATTGGTATAGTGGCCACGAATATTGGATTTAGTGCATCTCTGCATGCACCACCTGAAAAGATAGAATGCCTTCCATAGCTTTCTTTTTAAATTTTAATTTTAAAATTTTAATTAGTTTCAAGTATACAGTACATTGGTTAGACATCTATATAGTTAATAAAAATGATCCCCCCAATTGCTCACTCCCTCCTCTGACCCTCCACCTAGCCAATGTATTAATGCTAATCGCATTCTCTATGCCATGCTCCCCATCCCTGTGACCATCCATAAGCTATTAATTTGTACTTCTTTAACCATTCACCCCATTCTCCCAGCTCCCCAAACCCTCCACCCCTCTGTCCATCACCAAATTGTTCACTATTTCTGTGAGTCTGTTTTTGATTAGTTTGTTCTTTTTATTCCTTAGATTCCACATATAAGTGAAATCATATAGTGTTTCTCTTTCTTTGTCTGACTTAAATACTTTCTAGGTCCATCAAAGCAATGTGTTTTTCCATCCCCTTTCTTTTTTATATGTAGGGGTCTTGTTTTCTTATCCTTTCAGCCACTCTATCTTTTGGTTGAAGCACTTACTTCTTTTCCATTTAAGGTACTTATTGATAGGAATATAGGTGTTACCATTCTTTATTCCTGTTTTTGATACATGCCTTTTCTTCTTAAAGAAGTCCCTCCAACATTTCCTGTAATATGGGCTTGGTGGTAATAAATTCCTTTAGCTTATTTTTGTCTGGGAAGCTCTTTATCTGTCCTTCAATTCTAAATGATAGCTTTGCTGGATAAAGATTCTGGGTTGTAGATCCTGGGTCTTCATCCTGTCGAATATTTTTTGCCAAACCCTTCTGTTCTGCATAGTTTCTTTTGAGAAATCAACTGCCAGTCTTATGGGTGTTTTCTTATAAGTATTTATTTCTTTTGCTCTTGCTGCTTTCAATATTTTTTCTTTGTATTTAAGCTTTGGCATTTTAATTATGATGTGTCTTGGTGTGGGCCTCTTTGGATCCCTGATTTTTGGAATTCTCTGAGCTTCCTGGGGTTTTATGTCTATTTCCTTCACCAGGTTAGGGAAGTTTTCCTTCATTATTTTTTCAAGCATCTGTTCAACATCTTGATTTTCTTGTTTCACCAATCAGACAAATATTTGGAGCCTTAATAGTGTCTCATATCCTCCTTAAATTATTTTTATAATCTTAGCATATTTTTCTTGCCATTCTCATTGAGTGTCCTTGGCTTTCCCATCCTCTAGATAGGGCATTTGATCCTCTTCTTTATTCACTCTTTTTATTCTATTTAATATACTTCTCATCTCCAATAATATATTCTCCATTTCAGACTGGTTCCCTTTTATAGTTTCCATTTCCATTTTTATATTTTTGTTGGAGTTCTATACACATCCCAAAAGTTCATTGAGCATCTTTATAACTAGTGTTTTGAGCTCTGCATCTGTTAGATTACTTGACTCCATTACATCTGGATCTCTTTTGTTCTCTCAGATGCTTTCTGCTTCTTTGCCTTCCCATTTTTGCTGTGTCTATTTCTATGTACTAAGCAAAAGCTCCTAAGTCTCTTGGTCTTATAAGTGTGGAATTCTGAAGTAGGTGTCCAGTAGCACAGTCCTGTGAGGGGTTCAGCTGCAGGCCAAATTTACCCCAAGCCTCTACCTGTTTGGGGCCACCTATTAAGATTCAACAAGCAATCCACAGATGCTGTGCTTATAGTTGCCTCAAAGGCCACACCAGAAACTGAGGCCAGCTGCCTCCACCCATGTGAGTCTCAGCAAGGAACACCTGACTCACTGAGGATATACCTGGATGTGGCTCGGGTAGGGCCAACAGTTGGGGTAGGCAGGGTTCCAGGGAATCCTATGGGTGGAGAAACCTCTGTTATCCAGTTTGATGATGTCACAGCTATGGCGGTGCTGTGTCCAATGCACTGGTAGTGGGGAAGGCTCAACAGAAAACAATGGATACCAAAGGCACTTCTGTAGCAAGCGAATCTCCCTTAGGCCCTCATTCTGTCAATGTCTCCCTGTAAGTCCCTGGTGTACCCTGTGCACAGCCCAATGGGCACTGGTGTTCAGTGAGCAGGTCAAAGACCGTGAAAATCCGGTCGTGGTCACAGCCCTTTAAGAGGTATCTGCTGCTGCCAGTGCTGAAGCCTCAATTTCACTCAGCTGCTAGGGACTGGGCAGCCCCACGTACTCACCTTGTCTTACCTTCTGCTGTTGCAGGGTGCTTTCTTGGATTTCTCCATAGTTGTATGGCTTGTTCCTCTAGATCCCAGGTGATTTTTCCTTGCTGCTGCTCCTTATTACTGTCACACTTTGATTTGGTCGCCAGAGGGATGGACAGAGCCTCTCTTGACTATGCCATTTTTTCTCCTTCTTCACCTTCCACAATTTTTATCTTCTCAGTGTTCAAAAATAATTTCAAATGAATGAACATAATAGCTTAATCATGATACTTTGTGAATTTCAATTGGCTAAAATATGTAACAGGTTTATATAAATATTTTTTAAATGATCAGTGGTTGACAAAAACACATATTTGCTTTCAGAATGGTCCATTGGCCTTTCTCACTCTGATAAAGTACATTCAAAAGTATTAGGTGTACAAAGGAAAGCAGAACAAAGGGCTAAATTTGGTTATATTTTCTGATTGTTTTCTTTTTGAAAAGTTTCTCTGATTAAATTTATTTTAGTCTTAACTGCATTGAGCCACTAAGCTTCAAAAAAAAAAAAAAGTTAGTGATAGCCATTGGAAAAAAAAATATGTTGAAAATGTTTCCTTATTTCTTCTCATTTTAAATCTGAACTCTCCAATTTGACTTTTGAACTCTATTATGTGACCCAAACTTACTCTAACTTTATAGTAGACCTCACCATGCAGTCTCCTAGTCAAGCATGTCTCCTCAGGCTAGAAGGCAATATAAAATATGTTAAGGATACTTTATCAGTAAAATGAAATTGAGATCTAGGGCCTCATTCCTAAAATAAAAGCAAAGTTTTAATTTTCTAAACTAAACATAAAACTTAGTACGGTAGTCTCCCCTTATCCATGGGAGATACATTCCAAAATCCCCAGTGGATGCCTGAAACCACAGACAGTATCAAACCCTATACATACACACCTATGATCAAGTTTAACTTATAAATTAGGCACAGTAGGTTAATAATAACTAATAATAAAATAAAATGATTATAACAATATACCATAACAAGTTGTGTGAATGTGCTTTCTCTCAATATCTTATTATACTATCCTCATCTTTCTTGTGATGATTTGAGATCACAATGCCTGTGTAATGAGATGAAGTGAGGTGCTCAAAATAGCATGCAATTTAAAATTTATGACTTGTTTATTTCTGGAATTTTTCATATAATGTTTTCTGACCACTGTTAACCACAGGTAACAGAAACCACAGATAAGAGGGTACTACTATATACTAAGTATATCAATGTCCCAATTTTGTAACCATTCAAAGTCTTAAGTTCAGGAATGTGTACAGGCAAGTATGAAGCAGAGTCCATTCCTAAAGGGGCTTGAGCGGACAAGTTCCCAAAGCTCAGACATGGTCAGTTAGGGCCCAAAGTGGATATGGGACTTACCAACACAGAGCTCAGTCCTTAGAACCAGAACACAAGGCTAGGCCAGCAATTAAGAGTTAGGCAAGCACTTCTTACCTTTTTTCTGCTTAAGGGTAAGACTGGTCCTACAGATAAGATTGGGGAGAAAGGGACTGACTTGGCAGTGAAGTAAGGAGGGCTGCAAAAGCTGAGAATCCAGTCAGATCTGACAAGGAGGCCGAGATGGTTATTTTGTTACAAAAAGGCTCCTAGGTGCTCATGTATAGGAAAAACCCAATACACATGTTGTATGAATAGAATTTTTATTAATAGTATCTCATCTATGGTTATGTTACATTTTGCTGGGCTTGACAGACATTTCACCATTGAGATGTTTATGGAAGAACATTTGAATTTGCTGCCAGGCATCTACCTGTGCCCTTGAATGAGCCTTTGGCTCACCTCCATAGAATATTGGTACACCCAATACTGCATGCACAGAGGCTCTACAAGGAGGAAAATAAGGCGGGTCAATACAATGACCAGTTCCTGGGTAGTAGATTATCTGAGGTTTGTCTTTCCCATGGGCTTGTAACCGTTCAGAGGCTAAATGAGCATAGAATTCACTCTTCCAGTTATGATCATCCATGCCAACAATAAATAGTAAGGGCCCCTGAGCCTTTTCTAATGGAATAAGACTTTGGTGGTAGGGTTCCTCTAGTGGGTTGTTCCAAATGTCCATTAAATCCAAAAGGCCTGACTCGGTGATTGAATATTTCCTTGAGTCATTGCCAAGATCAGGAATAACCATATCCTTGTAATGCAGAGGGGCAATGGTGTTGGCCACGCAGGCATTGATAAGTACAGTGGCTGTGATGCCCTTCAAGAAAGAGGCCATTGAGAGACACAGGTCGCCTCCTTTGGAGAATCCAAGAAGCCCAACACTAGGGCCTTTCACCTGATGAGGAGAGAGAGGATAAGCCTAGAATTCATAAATGGAGGACACAATGATTTTACATTCTCTAGGTAATTTTCTCAACTGTTGTTTGCTTTCCTTCCTTATGCAACAATCCACAAAGTTCAAATGTGTCTTCTAGTAAGCAAATCAATTGATTTCCTAGTATATAGGCCCTTCACTAATATTTATGGGGTCTGGGTCAAGAATATACACATAGAGGCCCATATACTCTATACCTAAATATTTATTATCAAATGAACACATATAAATAAAATATATTTTTTTCTCCTATCTTGATAAATATAACTCCATAACAATTTATAAGGTTAAAATTTAACCTCCTCTGAGTTCTGCACTGGAACATGGCATGGAAGAAAGCCAGCCCCTGCTCCCAGTCCTTGGCCCACCTTCCTTCTCTCCCATCCCTGGCTCCATCATTTACCTTAAGGGGCCTCTCACACTTGTGTGTGGATACCCAGCCTATATGTTTAAGGCTTAGGGGTATTAACATTGAAATTCCCTGAAAAGAGGCATAGGGCCTAGAAGCAGGGTTAAGTGTGCTATTCAGCAAAGAATTCTGAGGTTCCAGACCCCAAGGGCATGGTGAGAGGAGGACCACATGGGTTCCAGGTGGACACATCCCCTTGGTCCCCTGGAGACCTTAACCTGTGGGCAGAGATGCAGCCAAGGAAGACCAGAGTGTGGCCATCTAAAATGAAGAGTCCAAGGAAGAAGCCCCTTTTGCCTAGGTGTAAGGGCAGAACTAACAGTATATATTGGTTTCTCCTTTTTGCCACGACCTTATCTCCCCAAATAAATAATCTTCACAGTTTAAGATCTACTAGGTCTTAGCAAATCTGCTAAAAGACCAGTTTCTGAATTTTAACACAGTTAAACCATCCTACAGATCTTACAGATGATCTTATT
The DNA here is from genome assembly GCA_030015415.1 of Cynopterus sphinx. Lineage (NCBI taxonomy): Eukaryota > Metazoa > Chordata > Mammalia > Chiroptera > Pteropodidae > Cynopterus > Cynopterus sphinx. The sequence continues at coordinate 134,291,361 of CM057384.1, forward strand.
CCTTAACATTAAAATGTTTGGGTCTCTTTGAATTTAGATAGTAGCAAAGAGTATGTATTTCATTTATAATTACTACTAAAATATTTAATTAATTTTCCACTATCAGATAAGAACTTTGTCTATAAAACCTTAATACCATTATCACACTTAACAAAATTAATGATTCCTTAATATCAAATACACAGTCCCTATTCACATGTGACCAACTGTCTCAAAAAATGTCTCTTTAGAGTCAAACTTTTTCCTCTACCCATTTACATTAATCTTATAAGTGAGAAAAATTGAATCCTGGAGATGGCAATTAGCTTATTCAGGAACTTGGTAGTAAATGTAGAATCGGAACTCAAGATATGTAATTTCTTAGCCCAGCACTTTAAATAATGGTCAAGAATTAAAGGGAACTAAACACTCAAGTCTTAAGGGATTAGAGAAAAATGGGTGGAGGTGGAAATAAATCCTTTTAATAAAACTTCTGAAGGAGACTTTGAGTCTCATGACATACTTCTAGTCCCTGGTGTTCCAGTAGGGCTTCTGGATCCAGCCCTGTGTCTACTGTGCTTCTCTGCATTCGGGCAAGCACCTGAACCCACCTTTGGATGCTGCAGCATAAAGTTCACAGCTTCTTCAAAGTACTCCAAGTTCATGTTATTCAGATACTCAGGGAGGTCTTCAAATCTGAAATAAGCCAGAGCAAGCACAGCAAAACCATGTCCAGCCAGGAGACTGGCTCTGTATTCACAGAGGCCACCACCACTTCCAAACAGATCGATGACCCCAGGGAAGGGCCCTGCTCCTGGAAAGTACCACAAATCATGAAGAACTCTAGACCCTTAAAAGACATTCTTAGGTTTCAGATTTTGGCAGTCAGGAGAGAAACAAGGAAGGTTGGGGGTGTGGGATTGCTGGAAGGACCCTTTTCATTCAAAAACAAAACAAAACAAAACAAAACAAAAACCTGTGGGAAAAAGGGAGAAAAAAATGTCTTTTCTCTAAGATTTCTCATATATTTTCACTAAACAATGAAAATAATATATAGTTGAACCTTGAAGAACATGGGGGTGAGGAGAGCTGCCCCTCTGCTCCAGCCTTAAACAATGCTATTCCTAAATGTGCCATGTTCTCTCTGGCCCCTGAAAATTGTATATACTATTCTCTTCCCCTCTCCACCTTTTTTGACATGGTTGGCTTCTCAGTCTTCAAATCTAAATTTAGATCTCCCTCCCCTCCCCAAGTGAGTTAGATAGCCTTTTATATGTTCCCACCCTGGGCTTGTACTTCCCCTGCCTTAGCATTTTCTACACTCATTAGAGGTGTAAGTATAACTGCCCATGTGTTCTATTAGGCTGTAAGTACAGTGAGGCCCATGTCTGACGTTGCTAGCCACTGTACTGCAGTACAGAGCACCGTCCTTAACCCATATTTGTTAAATAATTGAACCCTTCTACATTATTTACAGCTTTTGAGACAAAATACAATAAATTTTAAATCCACCACATACCAGGCACTGAAATAGTGAGCACTTAATATTGACATGACTAGGTGGTTTTTGTTTTTGTTTTTCATGAAAGTCTTCAGGAGATTCTTAACGAATCGGTCAGTATGGTTTATTAAGCTTCTACCATATCCCTGTGCAAGCCTCTAGGAATATATAGTGATCTAGAAGACCCAGTCCCAGCCACAGGAGTTCACAGTTGAGTGGGCAGCCACTAGTTAGGGCTGGCTGTTGCTGAAGAGCTGTAAGAATAAAGCAGAACCTTTTGTTTTGGAAAATAATCACATAATCCCCTGAGCTGTGGAAACTGCAGCATTTCTCTGAAGTGGGGGGTTTCAGTCCAGCATTCAGTTGGAAGGCGTGGGTCAGGGGTCTCGTAACCAGGCTGCTGTTACCTAGTAAGTATCTTGTTTTTTCTTAGTTTAGGGTCTCTCAACCTCAGCACTGCAGACATTTAGAGCAAGACATTTCTTTGTTGTGGGGCTGTCCTGTGCTTTGTGGGTATTTAGCAGCATTGCTGGTCTCTATCCACTAGATGGCTATAGCACTTCCCCCCTACCCCTCACCCCCCCACCCCACCCCCTGCCACCCCCCACGTAACAACCCAAAATGTCTCCAGATATTGCCAAATGTCCCCTGGAGTGGGAGGAAATCATCCCAGGGTGAGAAGCACTGACAGACTGTTGACAGTAGTGGGGAGAGGACCATCAGGGAGTTTTGTTCGTCTTGGATTATGGTGAACTGTCTCTATTCGTGGCTTTTGGCCTACGTGGAAGTTTACTGCGAACGGAGAGAAAAATCACTTTTGCACACGGGCAGAACTCATTCCTAGTATCGGCATGTGAAACACCGCCCGCGCTCGATCAATTCACATATGTTGTGTGCACGCTGAGGCACACAGCTCAGGGAGCGACAGGGTCTCCAAGAAGTGCCGCGAACCTTAAGAATTCCAGCCCAGATCCATGAGATTTCCCGGGGTGCCGGGACCCGAGTAAGGAAGTGCCACCGCCCTGTGGCTTCCCGGCCCAGCAAGGGGCCGCCCCGGGTCCCCCACCCCACCCGGCTTCCGGAGCAGCTGGGGCAGCCCACCTGGAGGCTCACCTGGCGGCAGGAAGAGCGTGGCGCGCACCCGGCCCGCGCGCACCGGCTGCCGCCGCACCCCGGGGCCCAGGAAGTGGCGCTCGTGCACCGCCCGGCCCAGCACCCGCCCGGGTCCAGGCTCGTGGCCGTCCAGCACCTGCAGCTCCACGGCGAAGGGCGTCCGCACGTCCCGCTTCGCCAGCCGCAGGAAGGGCTTCTCGGGCTCCAGCGCCCAGAAGAGCCCCATGGGCTCGAGCCCCGCGAAGCTGCCGCCCAGCGCGGGCGCGCGCGCCAGGTCCAGCTCGCCCGCGGCGCCGGCGCGGTAGCGCGCGTGGGCCCGGAACAGCGCGCCCCGCTCGTCGCGCAGCGCCGCGCGCAGCGTGACCGGCTGCCCCGGCGCCAGGCCGCGCACCACGACGCGCGCCGGCTCGTCCCAGCGGCCGCGGCCCGGCTCCACCGTCACCGTCGCCGGCGCCTCCGCGGCCATCCCGACCCCGACAAAAATAAAAAGAAAAGAAAAGGGGGCTGGGCTCCGCGGAATCACGAGCGCGGGGAGCCCAGAGTTCTTCACCTTCCCTCGGGAGGGCGCGGGAGCAGTTGCAGCCTTTGCCCTGGCCCCGCTGGGCGGGGATGGGGACACTCTCCAATCCGCTGTGTGAGCTCCTCCCCCTGGAGTTGGTGCAGATCCGCTAGAGCCTGCGTGGAAGAGAGTCTGCTAAAAGAAATGCGTTACGAAGCCCGCAGTCCAACGTGGCGTATCGAAATAGAAGTACGAAAACGGCTGAAAACTAAGTATTAGGGAATACCCTGGTGGGTCCAAGAAGCTGGATTTTTAAAAAGCAACCTGGGTGATCGTTCAGTTGACCCTTGAATAGCGCGGGGTTGCAGGGGGGAGGCAGTCGAAATCCGTAGAACTGGTAATCAGGGGATAGGAAGAAGAGCATAATCCTAATCCCTTCTTTGCCTCTCAATCTTGCCCAAGCCTTTTCTCTAGAACTGAGGGTTCCTAGCAAGGCCTCCAGAGGTAGATGTTTACAGAGAGGGACCTACCTGGGTTCCAGTATGACCCTGCTCCTTAATAGCTTGGCGATCCTCAGCAAGGTACATAAGCCTATGAATCCAGTTTCCTCATCTGTAAAAGGTTTATTGTGATAAGCACATGGGCTATCGTATGTAAAAAAAAAAAAATACTGTCCTGACTGACCTATAGTAGGTGCTCAGTAAGTGTTTTGTTCCTTAACTCACAAATCTGGTTGCAAGGCAGTGTCAGTGTTGAGTTGTAACAAAGTTATGGCAGGAAACAAGTGACACTTTCAAATGGGGTAATTTGAGGAGAGTTTCATAAAAAGACTATTTGTAAAGGCATGGGAAAGGTTTTGTTTGTCTGTTTTAAAGTTTTGGCGCAGAAACTTGGGCCTGAAGCCTCAAGGGGAGAAGGCTGTCTGGCAATATCTGTGGCCTTTATGGAGGGAGGCAGGCACCCGTGGTAAGGTGGCAGAAGTGGGGAGAATAAAACTTTTAACCTCACTCTCTTCTTGCCCTACAGGATCAGGCTCTCTTTGGCCAAACCCAGCCATACAGTTCAGCCTGTTTGGGTACACAGCAGGGTGGAGAAGAGTCGATGGAGTACATGGAACTTGCTGAACAAATTGAGGCTCAATAAATATTTACAAACTAAACAAAAAGATATTGAGTTAGACTCCAGGTCTCAAGAGTTCTGTAAGCTTTCCCCGTTCCATTTCCTGAAGTAACTGCTGCAGGATATTTTAAATACCTGTTGTTGTATTTCAGGCTGTCCTCAGTCTAGGAATAACTTGTCAAGAATTTACCTGGGATGCTCCAACCACCAGCACAATAGCCGACATTTGCACTCGATTTCAGAAAATCCATGAGAAAGGTGGCTTTTTCCTCCCTTGTCCCTGATGCCCAGGTTGCTGTAAAGAAGCAAAGAAATGGTTTCCAGGCAAATGAGGGAAAAGCAGTTAAGGAGGAGGTCTAGGCCAGGCCATTAAAAAATGCCCTCCTCTAGGGAATTCTGCATCTAGAAATCCAAGTAAGTAGGTACTGTTCAGGCCAACTACCAGAGGATGCCCATAATCTGCAAAAACAATCATCTGCTTTAAGAACATACTTTGCCCTCATGAGAGGGGAGCATCATACAAATTCCAATGCCTGTCTAGTGACTTGAAATGGCTGTAACCTAATAGCAGATGTGTGACATGCTATCCCAAGTATTAAACATAAAAATTGATTTCTGTGCCTCCACTTTAGGAATGGGGACTTCATGGATAGAAAAAAGACTTTGCCTGTTCAAAGGTAGAATTTCTCTGTTAGATAATTACCCTCCCAGAAATGTTTCTTTCTGAGAGGGCCCCTGAACTTTTCCATGCTTATCAGCTCACTGCGTTTCAGTTATAAATTCAATATAGAAAGACTAGACTTCAGAAACAATTGTTTCTGAGTCATCAGTATGCCATCAATATAATGAATAATTTCACTATCTGAATTAGCATTAAGATATCTGTTAAAATCCCACCTTAATAGAGTCTGACAAATGTTAGAGAATTTAAATGTCTTGGAGGCAAGACTCTAAAGGGAAACCACTGGTTGCCAAGTGAGAGCAAACTGCTATTCATATCTAAAATGTGTTGGGACCGAAAACAATACCCTAGTAAGATCAATAAAAGGATGTCAGTCAAGGGTGATTTAGAAGGATCTTCCTATAGAGAAACAGTGTCAGCCACAGTTAACACGAGTTTATTTAGTTTTCTGTAATCCTCAATGTTGGAGAGATCCATTGACTTTCCCAAAAACCCAACTGAGAATTAAAGGGAAAAAGGCTGGAAGTAGAGACAGACTTCCAGTCACTCTAGTATCCATGATATTGGGCTTGGTACTATTTCATATTCACAGTTTTGGTGGGACAAGAGAGCTCCATGTTTGTTTTTAGCAGCCACTGTACTACCCACTTAGGTAAACCCTTTCTCCAAGATAGCAATAACTTAATTTTAATAATACTCTTATGGTGAATAGTATTGTATCAATGTTAATGTCCTGATTTTGATAGCTGTACTATTGTTATGTGAGGCATTAACATTAAAGGAAGTCAGAGGAAGGGTATAGGGAAACTGTACTATTTTTGCAACATTTTTTGAGTCTAAAATAATTTCAAAATAAAAAATTTTAAAAGAACAATATCAAGGAGTGATGAAACCACCAAAAAGGACATCTTTTGTCCTGTGTCCAACCTGTAGGGTTTGAAAAACATGTCCACTTCAGATCCTTAAGCCTCAAACACTTAGTCTTTCGCACTCAGTTAAGATTTTGGGGAATTTGCATCATCTTTGATCCTATATCTAAAATTACCTGAAATTCTTGAATATTTCTCTTGTCCAAAGCATAAAAACTCAGACATACATTTCTCTGGAGGAATGTGATATTGTAATGGGTCTAGAGAGAAAGGACATTAGGGCCACATGTCTCTCCCTTTGAAGGGCCTCATTCTTAGTCTTTAAGGGAAGGCTCTCTACATTCAGAGAGATTAAGTTAAATGGAAAGCATAATTTTCAAAACAGCCACTACTTTCTGGGTACATTAAAAGCTTCATCCTTATCCTGGTGAGGCCTCTTTTGGTTCTGTTCCCAGAACTTTGAACTATGGAAATTAGCACGTTGAGTGCTTGCCAAGAGTTTTGCTCTAGCTGAAGCTGTTACTGGGGCAGTTTGAGAGATGAACTCTTTCAGGTGCTGCATTAATTTTTGTAATTTTATGAAATCACCAGTAAGCGATGGCCAGAGAATTTGCCCAAGCAACTGTTGTATGAATAGAACAAAACACTGGCTTACTGAAAAAATATTATTTGCTAGTTCTCTATTTATTCATCACCAACACCATTTCCGCCCTTCAGTAGCTCTGCCCCTGCTTGGAAGAGCAGGATGTAAATCTTGGGGAAAATAGGAATGACAGTTTCTTTGCATTTTAGTGAAAAATAGATCATTTGGACAATTAAGGCATCCTGCCTCAGGCTAATTAAAATTGCTTTTTTTTTAACATTCTTGATTCCTTCTATTATATGACTGCAATTGTTCTCCAATATCCAATAATTAGGGTCATGCAATCTCCATAATCTCATCAAACACAGAAACAGAGCATCTAACTCTTGGAATGTCATATTCAGAGGACAGTCTTCACTGTAAGACTCTCTTCTCTTTCCCAGTTCAGTCTTGTCAATTTGAATATCCCTCAGCCTTTATCCTAAGACCCTTATAGCCAATTTAACATAGATTTTCCAGAAGTCTGGTTGTATTTCCTAGTGAGCTGGTTTTCCTAGTGAGTCATTAGGCCTTTTTTCAATATTGTGTCTATTAATTGGAACTTGGAAGCCTTTCTCTTTTACCTCTACTATTACTGGGTGAGTTTGAGATGATTTATGGAGAAGGACCAAATAAATTTACCCTTCAACATCATGAGGAGAAGACAAGTCAGAGATTCTGGTCTGGGGAGAGGCCAGCTGAATGCTCCCGACCTGTTCTGGTTTCTTTCTGGAAAGCCCAGGAGAAACAGCCATGAGACATGGCTCAACTCCTCATTTTCCCAACTCAAGCTTTAAACTCTAAATCTTCTCCCCAAATAGACCTTCTTCTCACAATATCACAGTTTTCTGTTATTCCAGATCCTTCTCTTTCAATGCTGATTTATAAAGATTTGTATCTGTGAATTTGTTTTGGGAATATTTGCATCTCTTCTTAAATTTAGATAAGGTATATTTGGTGATAAAACCATGCAGAAGTTACCATTTTTAAAGCCATAGCCAAGAAACACAACAGTGTCTAACAGTGCTTACTGGGATCCCATCTGTTAGGGTCCATGGTATTGCTGACCTGACCCAGAAGGTTCCATGGTGAGAGGCCCAGTTGGTCGAGTGCACAAGGAATTGACATGAGAATGAAACGGCAGGCACTAACTTTATTGTGCAGAGCACACTTCTGTTGGGAAAGTGCAGTTCTACAAGTGAGTGCAGTATATTGCACTGGGCACATTTCACTTTTTATTTTCCTAAAAATAACTATTTCTATTTTATTAAATTAAAACAAATTTTCAATAAACTTATGAGAATATTTTCATGTTTAAAGATCTGTTTTGCCAGAATAGGTTTCTAAGGTGTCAGATGTTTTCTCTCAACACTTTGAAGATATATTTCAATGGTTTCTTGTTTCCGTTATGGCTGTTGCAAAGTCAGTTGTTACACTTACTTTTGCTCCTTTGAATGTTTTTTTTTTCTGTGGCTTCTGGTGAGATTGTTTTTATCTTTTTCTTTTTAGCAGTGTTCTACTGCCTGTTGTTACATAACAATTTTGTGGCCAGATTGCATTTTCCAAAGATGAGTCAACAAATAACTCCCATCTCAAATGCTGTTCTAGAACCTTGCCAATTCCCTAGTAGAGTCAAATCCACTTTCCTGTACCTGAGGTCTTTGTGTCTGCCTCAACCCAAAGTGTAGAGCCTCATAGCTATGTGACTTCCAAGCTAAGTCATAGTAAATGCCATGTATTATCACCTTCCTCTCTTATTACATTCATTCTTAAAACCCAGATAGCATGCTATGAGGAAGTTCAAGCAGCATGTGGAGAAAACCATATGCACAATAATCACAGCTGGCTTTAGGCCTGGGTGGCAGGTGGAAACTAGAAGGGCTTCCAAGGAGACTGCTAGTGAAGGCCCAAAGGGCCTCACAGAAGCTATTATTGAGGAGGGCTCAAAGGAAAGCAAGAAAAATTCACTGAAAGCTGGAGGAAACACTGACACAGTAATGTGAAAATAGAAAATATACCTAATGAATATGATAATCAAGCTAAGGTGATTTCCCAGCAGAGTAATGCGAGTGCCAGCTGGCAGCTTTTTGCTGCCTACGATAAAATGCAAGAGGAAAAGATGAGTTAAAAATGAACTGTTAAATACAATGGAACCAGGTTCAGATTGTCAAACTGACAAGTTTGACAGTAATACTGTTTCTCATCCCCAGCCTCTCAGATGGCAAATTATTAAGAAAGGACCTCAGACCAAAATCAAATCCAGGGTAGCTCTGTGGGAGATCCTTTGTAAATACCTCAGAAAGATACAAGATAGGGCTTTATAGAACATTTAAGGTTGACAGAAGCCGTCTAAAGATTTTAAAGTGTGCCTAAGAGATCCTATTAAATAATAGGACTTCTGGGCTTCTTATGGGTGTTGTCCTACAGGATCCTCACAGGGAGCCCAAGGTAGAGAAGTTCCTATCCCAGCAAACTTATAGTTGTGTATTTTGTCTCATGGAGTTAACTCTGCTAAGATTTTTAGAAAACCACCTAGTTCTTAAGATAATTGTTCTGGTGGAAGCACTTTGAACTTGAACAAAAAGAGTGTGTGCAAAATAAAAAGAGATCTTTGGACTCCAATTTTTTTCATCTAGAAAGCAGATTGAGGAGGCTTTTTAGTTGCTAATTCTGTTTTCTTATGGAAAATAAAAGTTTCAATTTAAAGGGTGAAACCAAGAGCTACAGAGAACAATTAAGATAGTAAACTGAGCACCAATGAAAGAATTAGCAACATGTTCTCAGCTAGATTTCAAAATTGCTAGGGATCAGTGACTGTTGTGTGCCTCTCATTTTCCCCATTCTAAATAAGAATGTGTATAAGAGTTATCTTATATGAATCCTACCTTTGTGTTTTGTGTGTGTGCATAGTTTTTTCTTTAGTTCCTAGGTTTTCAGATTAAGAATGATACTCAAGGAGCTATACCCAAGGAACTGTACCTGAGGAGCCTCATCTGTACCTGGACCTGATACAGATGATGCAGTCATGGACCTTGCATCTGAGTGTGATACTATAATGGACTGAGACTTTCAAGTAAGAGTAATGGGTTATATTTTATATATGAGAGGAATGTGAACCAGAAGGCAGATTTTCCAAAGATAATTACAATATTTCCCCTTCCACATGCTCTTCTAGAACCTTGCTACTCTTTTCAAGAGATAGACTCTGTTCTCCTTAAACTTGGGTGGGTCTTTGTGACTGTCTTGGCCAACAGAGTATGGCAAAAGTGATGCTATTTAGCTTCCAAGACTATGTCAAAAGAATGTCATGCAGCCCTGCCTTGATCTCTTGCAATGCTCACTCTTGGAACTCAAACCAAGAGCCAGTGAAAATGAGAGAAATTGAGATCCCTCCCCTCAACCCACAGCCTTGCCTGGACTCCCAGTGGACAAACAGTAGTACTAGCTTCCTTGCCATGTGAGTGATCATGTTGAAAGTAGATCTCCAAACCTCGGTCGAACTGCCCCAGCCACTTGGAACAGAGGTGCTTCATTCTTACTAAGCCCTGACTAATTTGCAGACTCTTGCACTGCCAGCCTCCAGAACTGTGAGAAATGTCTGATGTTTAAGCCACCCAGCCTATGGTATTTTATTATGGCAGCCCTAGCTGACTAGGACATAGTGCTTCCTGAATGTGTGGCTTGATGTCTGTCAGTTTTGGGAAAGTCTCAGCCATTATTCTCTTCAAATATCCTTACACAATGCTTTGTAGCCATGATGTCAAAGAAAGTTAGGAATGATGCCTCTAAGAATGCCACACTTTTTCCAAAGTTTATTCTTAGAACCAGGAAGCAAGAAGGAAAATAAGACATAGTCACTCACCCTTGGAACAGACTTTGTAAAGACTTCATTACCTCAATTCCTCCTCCCAAAGGATTCTTCTCTGAACTCCACAAGAAAAAGGTTAGTCTGGCTTTCCTTACATCAAAATTTTCTGTATACTTTTGGCCATTGAAAATCCTACCATGCTTTCAGTAGTTAAACCAGTAGTAAATACTGGATGGCCATTCTCTCCCAATGATGGAAAAAGTAACCCAGTATTTGTTCTGCTTTAAATTTCATCTATGGCTCAAAGTGTCAAGTAAAAGAAATCTAGAAGAAAAGGTAAATTTTAACAATTAGGATGCTTTTACTTTTTTGAGTGGTATAACTCCAATTAATCTTCTATAACAGGCATGTGTTATATTAGTAAAACCAGTGATAAAACAATTTATTCAAAAAAGTTACCTTAAAAAACATCAATAATACAATGACATGAATTTGATATTCAGGGGAAAATTAATTCACATAAGATTATTAAATACTAGAATCTGACCTGGTACCCCTTATGTCAACAACAGATCAATGCATTACAATTTGGAGGAAGCTGCCTTCTGGGCACCTCCAAGATGTATACAGAAGAAGTTTAGAATTTGCTTCCAAGCATCAATCTGGGCCTTAGAATGAGCCCTGGGCTCCCCACCCCAGACCACAGGCTTTTTCAGTAATTTGTTCATGGAAGCTGGACAAAAGGGAAAGTAAGGAGGCTCAATGTAATGCCCAGTCCCAGGGTAAGAGATGATCTGGGGTTTTTCCTTTCCATGGGCCTGTAACCGTTCAGAGGCTATTTCGGCATATAACTCACTCCTCCAGTTATGGTCATCCTGACCAACAATGAAGAGGATAGGTCCCTGGGCCTTCTCCATTGGAATCATGCTGGGGTTCTCAAACCCTCCTACAATATCATTCATTATATCTACAATGTCCAGAAGGCCTGAGAAAGATAGCCTGATTCTCCTCAGGTCATAACCCAGTGGTGGGACATAATTCTCCTTGTAGGATATGACTCTGTTTCCACTGAACCCAGATCCATTGATGGAAACTGTGGCTGAGACATTCTTCAAAAATGAGGCCATGGAAAGACAAATATCAGCCCCTAAAGAAATGCCCAGAAGCCCAATGCCTGGTCCTTTCACCTGGAAGAAGAGAAGAGGCAAGAGTCAAGAACCTACCCAATGGAAAAATGTCTTTCTAAATGCAACTATAGATTCCACTAGCTTTAATTTGTGAATTGGCTACAAGAGAATCAACTTCAGCTGATAGGAGTTTCTTCCCACATAGTAAAAAAGATCTGGTTGGCCAGATGGCAAACAAATCCTAAACTCGCAAATTTTGGAACTGGTTACACATGTTCCAAAGAATCATCCACTAGAGAATGCTAAGTCATGGATTCTATCAAATTCAAGACTTTATTCAGGCGGGCGTGATCACAGTCTCAATGTGCCTGGTTATCTAACTGTGTGGAACTGAGTTCTGTTCCGAGAAGTGAATCATTCATTCATCAGATCACATGTAAATCAGCAAATGATTAACTTTAGAGAAACAAAGTAAGACTTCAGAGTTCAACTAAGTAGTTTGTAACTTCTAAAATGGGTAGGCAAGTTCTGGTCAAATCTGAGAAAATACTCTGATATCAGAAAAAGATTAAAAACAAGCATGCAAAGCTAACAAGATAAAAGCTCCATAACAAAATTCCTCTAAATAAAATCTCACATATATTTTATGATTATTATGCATTATTAATCCATCTGACTGAGAAAATGGAAATAGGCACATAAAATCAAGGAAGTCTCCAGAAGTAATTTCTGTGTAAGAAAAATGGAGCAGCATCAGTGCACATGGCACAGATGAGTGCAAAGTGACATTCTCTCGGGAGATACATCTAGAGCAGTGGTCCCCAACCTTTTTGGCAATAGGGACCAATGGTCCTATGAGAATCTAATGCCTGATGATCTGAGGTGGAGCTGAGGCAGTGTTGCTAGCACTGGGGAATGGCTGCAAGCAAATACAGATGAAGCTTCTCTCACTCATCACAGTTCACCTCCTGCTGTGCAACCCAGTTCCTAACAGGCTATGGACTGGTACCTGTCCATGGCCTGGGGGTTGGGAACTATTGATCTAGAATGATACAGTAAAGGACATTAGCAGAACCTGGGAGTGTTGAAGCATGTAGCACAGGGCTTCTTCAAAGTAGGAGAAGTTTATGCCATTGAATTTCTTGGGGAGATCTTCAAAGTCGTAATAAGCTAGAGCCAATGTGGCAAAGCCATGGCCAGCCAGGAGGCTGGCTCGATATTCAAACAGGCCTCCTCCAGCACCGCAGATGTCAATGATCCCTGGGAAAGGTCCAGGTCCTAGAGAAGGAAATATAAAAGGAAGATATATCATTTGAAGAATCTGCTTTACTTTTAGAGATCTTTCAAATTATTTAGTGGGTTGCTGTGAATGGGGGATGGTGCCAGGTGCAGGGCAAGCAGCTCCATGAGTCACTATGGAAAAGAGTAGAAGTTCCTGGAGGGGAAGGAAATCTTACAATGTACCTTCTCATTGACAAGTTTATCCTCCATCAACCCTTTGCTGTGTGCGTGCGCGCGCAAGAGCGAATTCATATTTCAGCTTTCTACTTAGAAAAGAAAAATATCTAGAGATGACTTTAGGTGAGGAAGGCAGTGAAATCTTAACTGTAATCTGTAGTAGAGAGGAACATGAAGTAGGGAAGAGGCCCAGTGTACCCAGGACTCTAGAGAAGGGCAACTTGGCAATAGCTTCCTTGACTGTTATCATTTTGCGTAAGGCCGGTAGGGCTGATACTGTAGAGATCTTTTAGTGCAGTTAGCAGCAAAAGGGACAACACAGCTACCAACCCTGTCCCTGGCTCTTTTTCTTTTCTTCTTTTTTTTTAATCTGCATAACATTACCCAAGTCATTGGCATATGGGGTTAAATGACATTATGCAAACGAAACGCATAGCACGGAGCCTAACAGATCAAAGTGCTCTTATTTTGGTGATGCGGCCCCTGAATTAGTCAATGTGAGCTTTTCCGACCGCACCACTGAGCCCAATTCCCCTGAAACAGTCCCGGAAACCACGGGCGTGGCCCAGCGCTCCCTCAGCAGTCCACCTGGAGGCTCACCTGGCGGCAGGAAGAGCGTGGCGCGCACCTGGCCCGCGCGCACCGGCTGCCGCCGCACCCCGGGACCCAGGAAGTGGCGCTCGTGCACCGCCCGGCCCAGGAGGCGCTCGGGCTCGGGCTGCGGCTCGTGGCCGTCGAGCACCTGCAGCTCCACGGCGGAGGGCGTCCGCACGTCTCGCTTCAGGAACCGCCAGAAGGGCTTCTCGGGCTCCAGCGCCCAGAAGAGCCCCATGGGCTCGAGCCCCACGAAGCTGCCGCCCAGCGCGGGCGCGCGCGCCAGGTCCAGCTCGCCCGCGGCGCCGGCGCGGTAGCGCGCGTGGGCCCGGAACAGCGCGCCCCGCTCGTCGCGCAGCGCCGCGCGCAGCGTGACCGGCTGCCCCGGCGCCAGGCCGCGCACCACGACGCGCGCCGGCTCGTCCCAGCGGCCGCGGCCCGGCTCCACCGTCACCGTCGCCGTCCCCGCCATGCCGCCGCGCTGCTCTCCGGCACTCCCCATCCTGAGCAGCAAGTGGAGACCGGGGCTGGACTCTGTCCCAGCAGGTGGGGCGTGCGCAAGGGTTCTGACGCCATCAGGTGTCTTCACTTGTTGTCTGAGCCGCTTCTGAAGGCGTCTGGGCTCGTCAGACTCGTAGATCAGCACCTGGGACTCATCCGCGATCAAAACAACAGGTGGTGTGCTGGCTGGAAAATCACTGCGTGGCTGTCGCCCATGGGGACATAGGCTATCACCCATGGGAGCATAAATAACATTCTAACAGTGAGCTTTCTGCTTCTGTACTCCCCTGCTTGCATGACCAACCTGTGGGTTGACAGTCAAAAAAAGAAAAATAGACCTGTGTGTTCAAACAGGATGAAGAATGGAATTTTGGGCTTAAAAACCCTGTACCTCTACATTTTGGGGCTGCTTAATTTGGGGTCTGCGTACCCCTGGCAGACCCAGCTGGCTAAAGAGTGTATTTCCTATAACTCACTGGTTTTCTGGTGGTCCGTGTGTCTATCCGGGGCTGGCAGCTACAACAGCAGCTGTCCTGGCCCAAGTTGGGGAGCTAGGCACCACCCTGAGGTGTGGATTTGGCCCTGAGGTGTGGATTTGGTGTTGAATCCGAGACTAGAGGAGGGTGCTTGGCTTCAGACCATTTTCACTTGTTGGAGTGATAGTAGTTGGGTAATTGATTTATGGTGCAATCAAAGTGGAATTTTGGCAGAATTCCAAGAATTCCAGCCCCTCCATGGGTAATTTAAAAAAATAATAACTTTTAGAGACTTATAACATATATATGTTATGACTGGAATAACCAGACTCAACCCGAGTGCTCTGATATTAGAGGCAGTTTATTAGCCGGCAGCTGTCCTTCCAAAGGAGCAGCATCGGCCCATTTCAGGTCCACAGTTGTATACCCCAAAATTCATTAATCACTATATTCTAATCACAATGAATCTATACATCATCTATTCATTACCCGTCACCAAATGGTGGTCTGATATGATGCATAAGTGGGGGTACAGAAGCAGAAAGTGGAACGTTAAAAGGTCAGATTCCCAGACCATGTTTCCCATAAATTCCTCCTACTCTTTCTTATGGGAACAGAGTTAAATAGCCTACCGATGTCATTGCCAGGTACTCGATCAGGAAATGTGGCTGCTGTGGTGGCTGGCATAGAGGCTTCAAGTCTTAACCCCTTCTTGCATCTTTCTAGGGGCACATCATCACACATACAGAAAAGTGCACAAATTCTAAATGTACAGTTCACACTCCGCATAACCAAGCTCTCAGATCTAGAAATGTTACCAGCTCTTCAGAAGCCACCCTTGTTCTTGCTGTAGGCATTTAGCAGTATCTCACAGCAAGGTGAAAATTCTCCCTCCATTTATCTTCATTTTTCAAAATCAAGTGGGAATCAGAGACACTGGAAATAAGTCAGGTTAAAGGCACTTGAAAAACAGCAAATGTAAGAAGGGCACTCGCTCCAATTTTCCCCCTAAAATTATAAGGTGAAACTTTTCTGTGAGAGCTGCCTTCCTTATTCCAAGAGGAAAGACACAGTCTTATCACCAGAAATAGGAGTTAAGGCTAAGAGAATTCCATAACAATTGTTAAAATAATTTCTTTTCCTTTAGTCTCCCTATATATTTTGCTTTTCCACAGTTGTCACTCTGTTCAATCTAGTATATGAATACTTAGGTTTTGTTACTTCTTTGGGTCTTTATTTTCTTATGGAGACTTTTTGCACATGTAAAAATAAAATTGCTATACTTTTTTCTTGTTAATCTCTCTTAACATCAATTTAATTCTGAGGCCCAAACGAAAAGTCTGAGAATAGAGGTAAAATTTTGCCTCCCCTACACAGGTGTGATAAGGTAAACCTACATGTATTCCTAGCAGAAATTTTATTGATATTGAAATAGTAACAAATTTTGAAATAGAGCACAAATGGATGTTGTCAAAATGGTGAGAGAGCAAGAAATTCATGTCATATTCCTAGATCCTATTTCTGATTAATCTCTCAACAAGTATGGAAGATACAGTATTCTTGTCAGTTAGCTCAATCAGCAATCTGTCTCGACACTCTGGAGGGCTGATGCAGAGAGATGCCCAAGTGTGACAGGCAACTGATAAGGAAGCTAAAGAAATCATCTATTTTTCTACACCAGGGAGGGAGTCATCTATTTTTTTCTATATTAGTCAGGAAATGAAGTAAACTCAATATTCTGTGGTAATATCACCACAAAACTACAACAAAAAATAGAAGCAAAACATTGGACACTGATGGACTTCAATATGGATGTAAAAACTGAAATGTTTTCTATGAAAAACCAAGAAATTACACTGGTTTGACAGTTTACACATCCCTAAAACTCCAGTGAGTGGTTCAACTTTCCCGCTATTTTCCACAGTTCCCAGTTGGTTATCTTGTAGATAACATGGATGGGCTGTAAAGGATATCATGATGATGAACCTGAAAAACAAAACTTTTTGTATGTTAATGTGAATGGACACAAATGTGCATTCTACTGGGTGAATGAGAAGAGGTAGCAATTGATAAACAAATGGCTTTGTGCCCAAATAAAATTAAGAAGCACAGATATAAAGGAAGCAGCTTAACAAAGAGAAAAAAAATGGATTTGGGTATACTGAGACCCAGCTCTACATTTACTATGTGAAGAACTTCTTGAGACTTGGTTTCCTCATCTGTAAAATGAAGATGACACCTGCCTCACAGATTGGTGAGGATTAAGTAATTGCCCCGACCCGCGGGACCTAGTTATTCGTGGGCTCGAAGAGGGTCCAGGCCTGAAAGAGAAACGGGCGAGAAAAAGGAGCGGAGGCAAGACAGTATTCTGATCAAGCCTCAAAAATTTTATTTCAGAGCGGGTATATTTATACAGAAAGAACAAAGGGAGGCAGGACTATAGGCAGGGGGGATACTAATTACAATGTCATTGGATCCTGGTTGCTGGGGTGAGGGGCTGTAAAAGTTTAGAGGGCATGGAGTGTGAAATGGGGGAGTGTAAGGAAAGGGGAACTAGGGAGGAGGCGATGGGCAGCTGCAGATGGTGATAACCTTCCAGCACGAGGGCAGCTCTCTGTAACAATTTATGATCAGCTAGTTCTCAGAACAAACAGGGCAAAAAGGCATGTTCTCATGCCGGGGGGCTGGGCGGTCAGGATGAAGGCCTTTCGGCTCCCAACATCTCCTCCCTTTCTGTATTAGAAAGGGTGGGCCTTAACCGAGTGAGGGAGTAGTGGCCTGACTCCTCCCGTGAGCCGTCGAGGCCCACTAATTATGGCTCTTGGCATCTTTGGGGAGGAGAGGCAGAGCCGTTTTGAAGTAGTAGTCTTTTGGATACCAACCTCTATGCAAGTCAGGCATACTCACAGGAAATCTAGAGGAGGTCATACTGGGACCTTCCCTTGCGATGCCCGCTCCGCACTCAGCTCGGGTACCCATACCCTTCTCCTCCTTTTTAGAGGAGGTGGTAGGCATGCCTCTGGTTATCATGCCGCCCCCGTAGGGGAGGGAGCTAGGCTCAGTGTACATCCCCTTTTTATAGACGTTGTCATAGACACTCTGTAAAACACTTAATCCAGTTTAGTCATTATTATGACCTAAACCTCTAACACAAATGCAAATTCTCCGCATTGTTTTAAAATAAACCTATGATTAAAACAGATGAAACCCTGCGGCTCAAAGGCTGTTTGCAGGTCGAGTGGCCCTTCTGATGGTTACTCTGTTCCAAACGTGGGCTAATTTGGCTGGCAGAACCTTCGAAGGTTGAAGGGGTTGATGCTCTAACTCCGTAGGTTTGGGCTTGTTTCCTGAAATCCTTAAAATGGTTAAAGAAGTACTGAAAAAAGGGGGGGAGAACATAGGACGATTTGAGAAGAAAGCCTGACCTATGTTAGTGAAAACAGGTAAGAAAAGAGAAAGTCCCTACAAGGGCCAACCAGGTCTGGGCTAGGATCAGCTTTTTTCACCTAGCATCCAGTCGAGTGGGGCCACAGAGGCCAGACCTAAGGAAGGAATCAACATTAGTATATGAGGGTAGCAGTACATTCGGCCAGCCCAAACAGACAGACACAAGACAGACAAGACAAACTACAGATAACATAAAACGCTAGCGCATCAGAAACCAGAACCAGAACAGGTACAGGGTCAGAGTCTGACGTCTCAGACCGACCGCACTAGGGAAGTATTGCTGCGTCCAGCCTTCCACTAGTTATCCAAGGGCCCAATCAGGGACAGAACTGAGCATCTAGACAGATGCTAACGCAGTCTTATTCACCGGTGAAGCTGCTTTAGGTGGCTCGTGCCCAATTACAGTTAAAGTGAAACTTCTTTTCCTTCTGCCCTCCTGAGCAAGGCTGCTTGGCGTCTGGGGCTGAGAAACATCTCTTAGTGGCCGCCCCCTGGAAAAAGCAAGTCCTTACTCAAGGTGGCTGGGGATTGCGGGTTTCAGGAGATCCGGAACAGAAGTTAAAAAGAGAACAGAAGTTAATCTTTTACAAAGCTAGCAGAAACTGGTCATTACAAAGATAAATGTAGCCAGGGAATTTGCTAGTTTTAAACATGGCCTTGCAGATGTTCTCCTTATCTGTGTCCTGGAATGTTGTGCTCTTAGCATATGAGAGAGCTCTTTGTCTTAAGTTTTACAGCAGACACTAAGCAGTCAAAAGTTCTAGGAATTAGGCATTTTAGTCTCAATTAAAAATTGCTAAGGTATAGACTTCTTTTGTTTAGTTTTGGGACTTTTAATTAACTTTTACCTTCATTATATTTTAGTAGGCTGTCACATTTTCCATTGGTTTTTAGGCACATATCAAATCTTGGATGTCCTATAAATTGGGGAAACTGAGATACCCCTGTTACTTGAGTAGAAAATACTATTAATTTAACAGCCTGGACTCTCTGTTAATGTACTTTATAAGGCAATTTACTATATATGGCCTAAATAGCAGTCCTAGAGAAGCTAATATTAAAGGTCTTTGTTCTATTAAGGCTAGACTATCTCGAATTATGTCAGAGTGGTTGGCATAAAAACAGCAGTCTTTACTTAAAGTTATACAATCAAGGCAAGATCCATGCTTCATACACACATGAGTCCCATCTGCATGAATTATCACTCAAGATTCTTAGCCCACCCCACAGACACTGAAACTAAGCCGTTCAATAGGTAAAATTTGAGACTATGTTTGATGCAGCAAATGAATAATGAAACAAACAAAAAACTTCATCTAAATATTTACATTTGAAATAATGTTCTCAACTATTCAATATACTGTTTTTCTAAGTATAATAAGTACAATTACCTATTTATAATTGGCTTTTAACAATATGGTACACTAGTAAACAACATTTTATAGCAATTATCTTATGTGAAATTACAAGTGAAAAACAAATTTCTCAATAACAGTGAGTTATTAAATTCCCTTTATCTAATAGTTGTTACAAAATCTTTTAAAAGCCTAAACACACAAACCTGATTTCTTTGATAGTAGGTGGGTGCATTGTGCTCTTAAAATTTGTAGGGGGGGCGGTCTGTAGGGCGACTGGCGGGGCCCCTGTAATGTCTATAACGACTGAGGGAGACTTAAGAGGGAATTTTATCAGAGGAAAGAGAAACTACCGAGGCCGCCGAGACAGGGGACGGAGACAAAAGCTGTTGTTTATCCAGGTCATCAGATGCTGCCTCTACAATGTCACGGATAAGCCCCCAATAAGAAAAAGACGGTTGCAGGGACATTATCCGGCCTTCCGATTTAGTTTATTATTTAAGTCTCTACCACCTTTGCCATTTTTTTCCTGTGTATTTCTGGCCCATTTACAATAAACCAAGGACAGACATTATCGACAAACATAAAGAATTTATCAGGTCTTTCTTTTGACTTTAACCCCTCTTTCCTGAGGGATGTCTTGAGGTCCTTAATAAAGAGCGCCTTAGAGAGCCCGCTGCCCATTTTATCTTTCAATGAGAAACTAATGGTTGGGGTTGGCAATGTTTGGATTTTTCCCTTTTAAAGGTCTTGTTTAAAAGCAAGTACAAAGGAAGATACCTCCAAGAAATATTAGGATGCTAAATAGCAGAATGAATCTAAATTTCAAGGTCTCAGTTGGGGAGCCAACACAAAACAAAGACAGAACTAGAAGGAAGATGAATGCCACAGTCAGGAGGATGGTGAAAGGAGACCATCCGCGGCAATACATCCTAGGGTATGTTTCTTTACATTACTCAAACTCTTCTTTTTTTTTTTTTTCCTAACTTCCCCAATTTTGGGGGGGGTCTCTCCAAAGACCGAAAATTACCTTCCCCAGTTTTGGGGGTCCTGCAGGCGTAGGTCTCTCCAAAGACCGAAAACTACCTTCCCCAGTTTTGGGGGTCCTGCAGGCGTAAGTCTCTACAAAGACTGAAAATCTCCTTTACATTACTCAACTCCTTTTTCCCTAACTTCCCCAATTTGGGGGGGTCTCTCCAAAGACCGAAATACGTTCCCGTTTCTTAGACGGGTGAAACTCACCGAGGACGTTCGACTTCCATGAGCGGTGAAAGCAGTCCTCACTTCTTTGGGTGCCTGGCCAGGCCTTCTTCAACTACGTCGTCCCGGGCTGAGGCCGCGGGGACCTCCCGTCCGGCGAGGACCCGTGCTTCGAGCCCCACGTTGGGCGCCACTTGCCCCGACCCGCAGGACCTAGTTATTCGTGGGCTCGAAGAGGGTCCAGGCCTGAAAGAGAAACGGGCGAGAAAAAGGAGCGGAGGCAAGACAGTATTCTGATCAAGCCTCAAAAATTTTATTTCAGAGCGGGTATATTTATACAGAAAGAACAAAGGGAGGCAGGACTATAGGCAGGGGGGATACTAATTACAATGTCATTGGATCCTGGTTGCTGGGGTGAGGGGCTGTAAAAGTTTAGAGGGCATGGAGTGTGAAATGGGGGAGTGTAAGGAAAGGGGAACTAGGGAGGAGGCGATGGGCAGCTGCAGATGGTGATAACCTTCCAGCACGAGGGCAGCTCTCTGTAACAATTTATGATCAGCTAGTTCTCAGAACAAACAGGGCAAAAAGGCATGTTCTCATGCCGGGGGGCTGGGCGGTCAGGATGAAGGCCTTTCGGCTCCCAACAAGTAATGAGCATATGCAGTGGTGTAGAAGAAAAAGCTGTCAAAACAAAAAGCACTGTACTTTTTTGAAAAAGTTTCAGGGAAAAAAGTCAAGAATTGCTTTGTTGAAAAAATAATTGAGAAAATAATACTATAATAAATTAAGATTTTGTTTTTGTTTGTTTTTGTTTTGTTTTTTGTGTTTTACTTTAAATATATTAAGCTTATCTTATATTAATATAAACTTTTCTTATATTAAGAAAAGTTTAGTAAGCCTATCGTGGAACTATTTGTATCAAGTGGTATAAATATTAAATCATTTATTTTCACATTAATCACTGTTAAAGTCACTTATGTAATTTATCTAAATGTTTTACTAGCTTTCAAAGCAGCTAAATTATAAAGGCCCATATGTGTAAACACGAACATAATTTAAAATTTATTTACACTAGGAGAATTCTTATGCATCCAAGGGTAAGATATCAAGGACCTAAATATGTATTTGCTATGAAAATTTTTCATAGTTTTTCATCTAAGTATTAATCTAACTAGTAATTTACAGCTAAGATGTTCACTTCCATTCTTAAGGGAGAAACTCAAATCTGATAATATTTTTATTATTTCTAAGGTAGGTAATCATTTATTAATAAAATTAAATGAATTATTAAATTCAACAATAAATAATTAAGCAAATTACTGATTACCAATTGTGTACGAGCCACTGTCAATCACTATTACTCACTTTTCCTTTTGGAGCTAAAGCCTTGTGTGTTGTGAAACTAAAAGTTATGCTTTTCCCCATCTGCTCTGTTTTCTGCAGAATCACTCTCTTCCTACACAGCTGAAAAAGCATGTAGTTTATAAAAATCTTGAAAATTCATTGGTCAGTTCATTTTAACAGTGAGGAGGGGAAAACTCTATTAAAAAGAAAGAAACTACACATACACACTAATTGTGGAAGCTATTCTCAGGACCAATTTTACAGTTTTGGTGGGATTCTCCGTTTTCCCTACCCAAGTATTTGTGGAAGAAAATCTGGAGCTGCTTCCAAGCATCCACCTGGACCATGGCATGAGACCTAGGCTCCCCTCCCCAGATGACAGGACTGTCCGCAAAGGTGTGCAGGGATGCCCAACATATGGGGAAGTAAGGAGCTCAATAGTGTCCCGTCCCTGGGTAACAGATGATCTGTGGCTTCTTACCATGGGCCTGTAAGCATTTAAAGACCTCATTAGCATAGAATTCCACTATTCCAGTTGCAGTCATCCTGACCTACAAAGAACAGGAAGGCACTCTCAGCCCTTTCCACTGGAATGAGGCTCTTCTGGTCATGTCCTCTAAAGAGGTGTTCAGGACATCCAAAATGTCTATAAAACCATCATTGGTCACCTTGATTTGAGTTTTGTTGCAAACTATAGAAGGCAGGGTTTCGCCCTTGTAGTGTAAGGCTCCTCCAACATTGACCATGGAGCTGTTGATTATGACTGCAGCAGTGATGCCCTTCAGAAATGAGGCCATGGAAAGGTAGATTTCCCTTTGGAAATCCCAAGCAGCCCGACTCCTGGACCCTTTACCTGAGATAAGGACAGAGGGAAAAAGAGAATGAGTTCATGAACCAGTGTGGTGAGTAGTGCCTGGAATTGGAAGTCACTTGGAGTTGAGCCTGAATCTGGGCTTTACTGTTTATCGAGGTTTGCGACCTTGAGATATTTACTTATTCTTCCTTTCTATCTTTCTTTCCACAATTTCTCCATCACCATTGTTGGTGACTTCAGTAGCCATGTAGATGACCTACTAAATACTTTGGCCTCTCAGTTCCTTGACCTCCATACCTCCAATAATCTTTTACATCCCACCTCAGCCACCTACTCCCATTGTCATAACCTCAACCAAGTCATCATCAGTAACTACCTCATCTCCGAAATCTCAGCTTCAAGCATTCTGCTCTCTGATTACCATCTTAAATACTTCCAGCTTAGCCATTTTAGTACCATCCATTTTCATCACTTTGAGACCTTTCCTGACACTTTTTTCACTATCAATACCTCTCTCATTTTCTCACTTCACACCTCATCCAGCTTAAATTTCAAGCTTCATTGCTATTATCACTCTCTTATAAGCACTCTTAGCTCTTTTAATACCTCTCTTCCTTTGGTGATACTTGCCTAGAAAAGTGCTAACCTTGGTTAAATCCACCTATTCACTTTTAGTCCTGTATTTGTGCAAAGGATCATTGCTGGAGAAAAAAATACACATTTGTACCAACAGATCTTACATTTATTTCTGCTGGAAGTAAACAAGCCATACTGCAAAATCATTGCACAACATTCCGGAATCATGAGATTCTCTGAAAGCATATCTACAATCAGTATAAAAGTTGGCAATTTGCCCTTGGCTAGGGTGTATACCAATGAGCACATATAATTTGGCTGGTTGGGCCATAGTATCTATAGGCAAAAGTGATGCTTCAATTATACCAAAGGGTGTTGATATTGCATATACGGCACAATATTTGTCATCTTCATCTTTTAAATAAGAACCATTAGTGAACCATGAGAAGTTGGCCTCCATTTTAAATGAGGTTTCTGTTTATTAGTTTTTATACCATAAAACCTGTGTTTACCTCTCCTCCCAATAGCGCCACCCTCAAGAGCTTTCCCAGCCAAGCCTTCTTACTTAGTTCCAAATATTCTCATCCTGATGGTTGGTCATTAATCATGCCACTCCCTGCAGCACTAATTACTTTTGTACACTTTACAGTATATTTTGTGCACAAGTCTCAAAAACTAAAAAAGGTAAATAATAATAGCTAACTCTTAATCCAAAGAGGTCTACTGATTTGCTAACAATCACACAGCTAGAATAAGTATAATAAATGCTTTGATTTATACCTTTGCAATCCAATTTCAGAGCCTATGTTCTGAATCATTATGCTTCGTCTTTCATATGATGATGTCCTGTGTTGAAGATTTGGAAAACAGACACTCATGTACTGTTGATGGATGCATAAACTGGCATGGCCTTTTCAGGGCACCTGGTTAAAATTATTTAAATGATGCATTCTCTGACTCACAATTGCACCTCAGGAATTTCTCCTAAGTAAATGAATATTCATGAATGTGTGTAAATATTTGGCTACTTATATTATGATGCTTATATTGTTTTAACAGAGAAAAAGTTAGAAACAAACTAGCAACATAAATTGGTTTAATCAATTTAATTGTGATGCAGTCCTGTAACAGAAGAGCGATAGCCATTAAGTAATATAGAAGAGGGAGTTCTGGTCAAGATGGTGGAATAGATGTGAACTCTGTGCCCACTTCCTCCCATCACATCAAAATTACAACTAAATTATAGAACACTCAACTTGGAGAACAATCTGAAGACTAGCTGAACAGAAGTCCTATAACTAACTAAGGATATAAAGAAATCATGTTGAGAGTGATAGGTGAGTGGAGATGTAAAATGGGCTGGCTCCATGCCCACATGTGCTGGTTGAGAATCAGGAGGAATATTTCAGCTACAGAAGTATCCTCTGAAGAGTGAGGGGTCCCAGGCCCCACTTCTGCTGTGAAAATTAGCACCCGTGCTGAGAAGAGGTGTCCCCACAATATCTGGCGGTGAAAACCAGCAGAAATTCTGTCCAGTGAAGCAGAAGGCTGCTGGAAACCCAGGCATCCTCTTAAAGGGCCCACACAGTCTCACTTACTCCCAGGCACTTACCCTTGGCTCCAGTAGAGGAACAGTGGCTTAGAAAATGCCAGAGACATACAGGGAGAGACTGAGTTGTATGGCTTCAGAGTGAGGGCTAGAGGGGACAGCCACTGTTGTACCTATGTTGAGCCCTCTTTCCACACAGCCAGAAGGTGAGTACCATCTTTCCTGTGTTCAGCCCTTCCCACACACAGCCAAATCTGAAGGTGCATTAACCTGGTAAACACTACTTACCCCACCCTGGTAACTCCCAAGACACTGCCACTGAATTTGAGTACCACTTGAGGTTCTTTCACTGGCTGAGCCTTACAGGCAGCTAATAGGCAGTGGCAGGTGGCAGGGTGCCCCTGTGCCAAGTGAGATTGTTGTGGAAAAATCTCAATAACTGCAAAAATCAGACCAGCGAAAACTAAGCAGTTCACTCAGAGAGGAGAATTCAAAGTTTATTACTCAGGGTCCGGACGAGCTAGTGCTCTGAAGATCTAGGTAGCAGGCTCAGTCGAAACATTCCCTTTATAGGAAAATTTTACATAATCTGATTAGTCATTTGAACATAAACTGTTACATATAGCAGAAGTTACTACGCAGATTTCAAGTAGTAACATAGAGGAGGGAAGTTACTATGGGTAACCAGTAAATACAAATTGTTACTGGGAACAAAGCTGCTGGAGTAGTTATATTTATAAGTGAAGCAAAGTGCAAGGGAGCTCTTGCAAGAGCTCTTGCATGCAATAAGCCTATCTGCAGAAAGCAAGCAGAAAGCTGATTAATTTTTAATGAAATTCCCCAAATTTCCTCAAGATGAAGCAGAGGATCAAATCAATGATGTGGAAGATAAGGTAGTAGAAAATACACAATCAGAATAGCAAAAAGAAAAAAGATTTTTTAAAAATGAGGATAGTTTAAGGGGCCACTGAAACATCAAGTATAATGACATTCATATCATAGGGGTACCAAAAAGAAAATAGAGAGAACAAAGGACTGAGAACCTACTTGAAGAAATAATGACTGAAAACTTCTCCAACCTGGTGAAGGAAGTAGACATACAAGCCCAGGAAGCACAGATTCCCAAACAAGATAAACCCAATGAGGTCCACACAGATACATGGTAATTAAAATGGCAAAGGTTAAAGACAGAGAACCTTAAAAGTAGCAAGAGAAAGGTAGTTACCTACATGGGAGCTCCCATGAGGCTGTCAGGTGATTTTTCAACAGAAACTTTGCAGGCCAGAGGGATTGGCATGAACTATTCAAAGTGATGAAAAACAAGAACCTACAACCAAGACTACCTAACAAGGCTATCATTTAGAATCAACAGAGAGAAGAGCTTCCCAGACAATAAAAAGCTAAAGGAGTTCATCACCACCAAACCAGTATTACAAGAAATGTTAAAGAGACTTCTTTAAGAAGGGGGAAAAAAACTCTAAATATGAATAATAAAATGACAACAACTACGTACCTATCAATAATCAAGTTTAATCAAATTTACAACCAAAAGACACAGGGTAGCTGAATAGATAAAACAAGACCCATACATATGCAATATAAGAAACCTACTTTGGATTAAAAGACACACAGAGACTGATAGTAAACAGATGGAAAAAAATATTTCATACATATGGAAATGAACAAATAAAAAGTCAAGGTAGCAATACTTACAACAGAAAAAATAGACTTTGAAAACAGAGACTATAATGAGACAAAGGATATTTCATAGTCATAAAGGGATGAATCCAACAATATAACACTTCTAAACATTTATGCACCCAACACAAGCATACCTAAATATATAAAGCATATATTGGCAGACATAAAGGGCAATATTGACGGTAATACAGTCATAGCAGGGGACTTTAACACCCCATTGTCATCAATAGATTGGTCTTCCAGACAGAAAATAACAAGAAAACAGCAGTCTTAAATGATACATAAGACTAGATGAATTTAATTAACATTTTTAAAGCATTTCATCTTAAAGCAGAATATACATTCTTTTCAAGTGCTCATGGAACCAGCATTATGTAAAATAGCCAAGGTATGGAAGAAACCTAAGTGCCCATCAAAAAACGATTGGATAAAGATGTGGTACATATATACAATGGAATATTACTTGGCCAAAAAAAGAATGAAGTTTTAACCATTTGTGACACAATGAATGGATCTAGAGGGTATTATGCTAAGTGAAATAAGTCAGAGAAAGACAAATACTTATACATGGAATCTAAAGAACAAAATAAATGAACAAAACAGACACAGACTCATAAAGAGAACAAAACTGATGACTGCCAGATGGGGGTGGGGTTAGAGGGCTAGATGAAAAAGGTGAAGGGGTTAAGAACTACAAATTGGTAATTACAGAATAGTCATGGGGCTGTAAAGTAGAGCATAGGAAAAATAATCATATTGTAATAACTATGTTTGGTGCCAGGTGGGTACTGGACCTATTGAGGTGATCACTTTGTAAATTATATAAATTTCTGGCCACTATGCTGTACTCCTGAAGCTAATATAAAATATCGAATGTCAACTGTAATAAAAAAATTAAAAATTTAAATTTAAAAAATATAGAATATGAAAATTTTATGACATTGAAAAAAGGTAGAAAACCATATGTACAACTTTTAAAAGTATATATTAATACATTTTTTAAGATAGTCAAAAACTACCCCAAACTATTGTTTCTTACTCTTGGAATATTATCAGTAGTTTAAATTTTCTTCTTTGTCTAGAATTTCTATCAGAAAGAACATAGCTATTATAAACAAAATTTTTAAAAAATTGTGGTAATATACAAACATAAAATGTACCATTTTAACCATTTTTAAGTATATAGTTAAGTACATTTACAGTTATGCAATCATCACCACCATCCATGTGCATAACTTTTCCATCACCTAAACTGAAACTCTGTATCCATTAAACAAAAATTCCCATTCCTCCCTTACTCTACATCCCCTTAAGTCGCGATTCCACTGTATCTCTGCAGATTTATTCTAGGTACTTCTTATGAATGGAATCATACAATATTTGCTTATTTCACTTAGCATGTCTTCCAGGTTCATCCATATATGCAACATATATAAGAATTTCATTCCTTTTTAAGGCTACATAATATTCTGTTGTGTATATATACATTTTGTTTATCCACTCATCCATCGATGGATACTGATGCAAGACTAGGCAAATTCCAAGTGGCACTGAACTGAGAAATGATTCTTGACTAGGCACAGGAAAGAATTCCACTGCACACTAGAGTTAGTCAAAAGGAAAGTTTATTAGAGAAGGGTAATCTCCAGGAGACAGCATGGTCTCCTTTCAGAGACAGAGTGAGAAAGCTGGAGAGAAACTTAAGAGGGACAGAGGGAGAGACAGAAACAGTGAGGACAGAGAAATAGACACTGAGAGGAACCATAGGTAAGAATATGTACTATGAAAAGGTAAGTGTAGTGTGAAAAGCCTGCTGGCAATTGCCAGCCTTTGATCCATCGGTTCCCCATGGTTTTAGCCATTGGGAATGAATGATTTTTTGAGTGTAGGGAATGACTTAAAGACTCTGTTTTCCCTTCACATTATGGGTAAATGGCTTGCTAATAATCCCAGCAGAAATCTTCCTTTGTTCTTCAGGTTTCTTCTTGGTCTGGCTGATCAGCAGATTGCAGTCTCTGAACATAGCTTGATTTAGTTCAGTTCTCTGGTCTCCTCCCTACATTAGATACCTCTTGACTATTGTGTCTATGCTTCTATGAACACAGGTATGAACCCAAATGTCTGAGCCCCTGCTGTCAATTCTTTTGGGTATATATCCAGAAGTGGAATTGCTAGACAACAATGGTAACTCTGTAATTCTTTGAGGAAACTTAGCCAGGGTTTTAATATTTAATTAAAAAAAAAAATCTTTTCGTCTCATCTCAGAGAACAAGCCCTTTCTCCCTTTTTGGAGGGTCCTAACTTCTGAGCACAGCTTGAGCTAAGGCACTAAACTCTGTGCTCAGATTGGTCAGTAAGAGATGGTGACCACTTGAATAGCATGGCCCCAGGTCAACTAGAAAGACAGAACCCTATGCCCCAAAATCCGCTCTCAGGATTACTTTCACAAGGGGACTTCTGAAGACTAGTAATTTGTAAGCCTGAAATTTTACTATTAGAAATACAGGACATGAAGAGTCCTCTTGTAAAGAGTGGAATTTGCTGATAATCTAGCTAGGATGTGGGGAGCAGTGGAGATGGAACTGAACTAATTGTGTGAAGGAAGATTAAGTAGGGGCAGAGATGAAAGGAGAATAAAACTGGCCCCAAAGACAGATTCATTCTACTTTGTCATTTGTTCTCATCACCCTGGTCAACTGAAGCATGCCAGAGCTTCATGTATTCATGTGTTCCCTGCTTTGTTTCTTTCTTAGGACTTATAAACCACTGTGGTGGGGAAAATATAATAGAGTTGCAAAAACTGAGAGGTTTATTTCTCAAAGGATGACCAAGAAATCCATTTTGCCAACAATCCATAAATACAGTGCAATTTCCCAAAGCTCAGTTTACAAAGGAAGAAATTTAATAAATATTTGAAGATACCCTGATTGAACCCCCAGGTTCTGAGAATAGACTCATGGAATCATAAAGAGGTGGTTGCCTAGTAACCAAAATAAACAACTTTGGAACCTAAGAAACTAGGGAATGTTTAAGATGCAGAACCTTGCTTCTCCCTTTGAAGACTGTGCTGTGGGAGGCCATTTTGAAGATATTTCAAACACTGCTGTTTTAAAAGTGTCTGAAAGGAGCTCAACAACAGCTGAATGATGGAAGGCAGTCTGGAGTAGTTGAAAAGATCTTGGATTAGGTGTCAAAAAGGTCAGCATTGCTTCAGAAGCTAACTAGTCCTGTGATCACAGTCGCATCTCTTCTCTCTGGGCCTCAGTATTGAAATCTGTGAGATAAAAGAGTAGGAACAAATCATCCTTACCGCAGAGTTTCCAGAGTAATCTCAGGAGAAAGCATTATATCCGTGAGTGCATGGCAAGGAATGAGAATTAGAAAGTAGAGGAGGAAAAATGAAGAAACTTTCTGATGAAACAGCAGAGAGAAGGGACTTGAAATGAATCAGGTTAAGAAGCTGTACTCCCTGATCCCACTCTCCCCACTAAGCTTCCTCTTTGGGCTGAGGTTTCTTTAACGTGTATAAAAACTTCTGAGAGCTTTTTAAAATGCAGATTTCTATGCCTCATTTGCAGTTTACTGAATCAATATTCTGGGGTGTGCATTTTAACAAGCTCCTCAAGTGATTGTGATACAGTGTCCTTTAACCATATTTAACGCTGTCCTAGAAGCTGAATGTTCCCTCTTGGGCCCTACCTTAGAACTTCAGAACCTGTGGGTGGAGGTGAGATTGTATTACTTTTTAAAAGCTCTCAGAAGTTACTGTTCTATGGTTTATTCTTTTTTGGTCTTTTCTTCTGTGGCAGTTTCCACTGCTTTAATGACAAGGAAAAAAGCAAGATATTATTCTTTATAGCCCACATTATTCAGCCCACTTCAACTATGTCTGCATAACAATGGTACCAGACCCAGGGGGTGAGGATAGTGGGGTGAGAAGATGAAAAGAGAGTGAAACTAAATGTGGAACCTCTGAGATACCACCCATTTTAAGTCTGGATTCTTACCACGTTTTAACTGGAGGCACGTGGCTTAACCCTTCCAACCCCACACCTGCCTGTCCATCTAAATTCCTAGAAGTGCAGCAATAATGCTGGCGATTGCTACTTACCAGACTACAGGGCCTTCTCTGCAGTTATGCCAGATTTGAATAACTGTAGGATGCCATTTATTCAATTTGTTATGTGGTCAGTACACAAAAGCACCTGAGACCTGCCACTCTGCTTTCAGTTCTTAAGGGGTGTTTGTTGGGAGAGAGGACCCTGCCTCAAACTGTTGGTCCAGTTAACATTTGTGGATAATATAGAGTCTCACAAGATTAAAAATTGAAATAACTGGCATGGACTATAAGTAATTTATAAATTTGTGTGTGACATAGATAGCTCAAGGAAGAGTTATGGAGTAGGCAGAAAATGAGCTGGCTCTGGAAGAATGGGAAGAATTTGTGTCAAGTATGGAAGAAAGGCTATTTCATTTAGAGGACACAGATGGAAGCTCCACTATGTGAAGGGAGTAATACTCAGAGAAGAGCTAGGATACTCAAGAGGTTACATGTCAGGATAAGGTCATTAACGGGAAGTCATTAACCATTAACAAGTCACTCAGCCCAAATGACAGGCTGAACTGTTTGAACTTTATGCCATATAAGACTTTAACAGAGAAAAAGCAACACTTGAGAAAAAACTGAGAGCATGAGATACTGTTGGAAAAGGGATAAAAGGGCTGAGCTTTGGAGACAAGTGTGAGAATTGGAAGCAAAGATTTGATACAAAAAATACTTAGAATGTTGCACCATTTCTTTCTTTTGTCCTTCTAATTCACATGACTTGCCATCCCCCACTCATCTGTCTTCCAAGTTCTTTTCTTTCTGTACTGCTATGGGCTACCAAATTCTACTGACCTAGAATTCTCACCAGTTCCTCCCACTCCTTTAACAGGTTACTGGTCACACCTCCTGGCCCTGCCTCTGGACCAGGCAGTGTGGAAGAAAGCATTTACTGAGAAACAATGACCAGGACCCAAAGGAAAAAGACCTTTCTCCCCTACTGTCTCCATCGGTCACTACCCCCACGGCTGGCATGGGGCATGATTTTCTACTTAAAACCAAGAAGCAAGGAGGAGTGTACCTCCGTCTCCAGTGTGCCTCCAGTCTTTGACTTCAGCCCACAGTACTGTGCACACCTCAAGAACCAATATCTGAAAAAGGCTGCTTCAAACCTTACCTTCTCTCGGGAGGTGGTGTGGCAACGAGGTCTGCCCAGCATTCCTTACAGCCATTACAGCTTTGACCATGTATACAATGCAGACAACATCATCCAAGTTCCTCACATCAGGAAGGCCCGACCTGAGAAACCTGTCAGCTTTAGGTTCTTGGATTCTTCGGGTCCCTCAGC
Organism: Cynopterus sphinx; assembly: GCA_030015415.1. Lineage (NCBI taxonomy): Eukaryota > Metazoa > Chordata > Mammalia > Chiroptera > Pteropodidae > Cynopterus > Cynopterus sphinx. The sequence continues at coordinate 134,323,088 of CM057384.1, forward strand.
AAGGGTTACCTCCCAGGCCATGAAGACAGAACACTCTGCCAAGCTTAAGAAGCCAAAGAAAACAAACTCAGCACACACAGTCCAGGAAACATCTTGCGTTCACAGTCTTCATCCCTCAGGGGATTCAGACACACTGAATCTGTCACTTTCTTCAGATATGAACCTGGAGGAGAGGGAAGCCTGGCTTCCTCCTCCTGAGAGGGAGGCCAGAGCCTGGGAGGCCATTGTGCTGGGAAAGCTGAACAAGCGCACTGCCCGATGGATCCAGAACAAGCGTCCTCTAAGGCCTGGGGTGTCCCCCAACAAGTGGCAGAGCTTCTTGCGTCAGCAATATGACTGGAGCCACATCCGGGATGAGCTCACTTCTGCCAGCGACCTGGAACTCCTAAAACAGCTGGAAGAAGAAGAGACAGCGGATTTTGAGGATCGAAGTAGCGTCGTGCCCACCCAGGAAAAAAAGGAGCCAGAGCTGCTGCTTCCTGTCTATTATAGGTAGACTGGCTGGGTCTTTGAGAATACCTGGCTCCCATCAAGGATTCCCTGGGTGGGCTCACACTCCTTATTTCACAATGCACTCTCCCATCAGCTTCTTGTGTTTTCCACCACCAATCTGCTAAGACCTCCATAAAGAAAGGTTTCTCAGCCTTGGCACTACTGATAGTATGGGGTGGATAATTCTCTGTCGTGGGAGGCTGCCCGTGCACTGTGAGATGTGCAGAAGCATTCCTCTGATGCCAGTAGCACTCCCCAGTTGTGACAACCAAAGATGTCTCCAGACATTGATATATGTCCCTTTGAGGGATGAAATTGCTCCCTGTTGAAAACCACTGCCTTTAAAGAGAGTGGTTCTCAGCCTTCTCCCTTCTGCTAATCCAGTTACTATCCAAGTGCTTCCAGAAATGTATCCATAGTGAGAGTGAGGAAGGTAGAGAGCCCTCATGGCTCTTGAGTTTTGGTCCTGCCTCATTCTGAATAAGCAGCTAGCACGTCACTGACTCAAAAACTGACTGGCACTAGGAGAGAGAAGTTAACAATCTGAGAGAAGAGGATTACTACACATTTCTCAGATTGTTTCCTTCTCATCTATAGCTAGAGGGAAGACTGAAGCTATTATAATATCTCTGATTCCAAAAAGTAAACTAAAATTGGAAACCCATTTATTTATTCATTGGACAAAGATAAATTCCATCCTTACTACTTTCCAGGTATTCTGTAAAGTACTAACGATGTAATGTAAATGAGACGGACATGGACCTATCCTTTAAGGAGCTTACATTCTGTCCACTGGAGGTGGGCAGATATTAAAATAACCACACACATAATAAAATGAGGTAATGTAGGAGGTGGGTTCCCTTCCCCAAGTCCACACAAACTCTAAGGGCACTGAAATTAAAGAAGGGTACTGCTGGGAGGATGTCCACTCTGTCGTGCTGTCCAGTGGCTGCAAAAGCAGTGGCTCCACTAGGTGAGGGGGAAGGTGGCTGGAGACAGGCCCTTTTGGTAGCTCCATATTCAGCTGGAACCTTGGAGGCAAGGCCAGTAGTTAAACACAGGTGTTCTTTAAATGCCCATGTGTGTATGAGCTGGGCTTAAAGAGGAAAAGGAATGAGCTATGGATCTGATGGAAGGGGAGGTCCATCTGCTATATTTCCCCACCTTGTCTCCCTCTCTCACTCCTGCCAAGAATGCCCAATTACTTATTGCAAGTACAGAGATTAGAAACTATGTCTGGCAACAATAAGACCGCTGAGAATATCACTGGAAAGAGGAGCATCTGCCAGCCCCCAAAGAAGAGCTACTTCCGACAGATGAATAAACGAGCTGGAAAGTTTGCTTACTCTACAGACAACACCTTTGAACAGGAGATTTACTTCGGTAATAGAGCTGGGTGGGGATGTGGTGGGCATGGAATAAGGAGGTGGAAGGGAGCGGGAAGATAAGACAATTGTGGGTTTGGATGAAAGGAGCTGGATGACCCAGGTGCTCATGGTTAACATTCCCCGGTTACTCGCACAGGGGCTGGATGTTTTTTTTTTTGTGTGTGTGTGTGTGGGGGAGTGGTGCACACAAGAATCTGGTGGAGAGGAAACAGTTCTCCGTCCCTGCTCCCTTCTATAACCCTCTATCTTACCAAGGAGGCAGTAGAGGGTGAACTGTAAAGCAAGATTTGGCTTTGGAAATGAGCTACCTCTTCTCTGTATATCCTTCTCCCTCTCTTACTTTGAGATATTCCCCCAATGAAATGCTATACTGGAAAAAAAAAATCAGGCCTTGGAGTAAAGGACCTCTGAATTTAAATCCTGGTTTAACCTCTTCCTACTAATGAGCAAATTATATAATCCCCCTGAGCCTATGTACCTTATTAGTAAAACAATATTAACAAAAATGTACTTCAAGTAAGAGCAGACAAGAAAGCATCTATAATGCTTCTTGCCAAGTGCCCAGTAAATGTCTACTACCTTCCCACTTCCATCTTGCTATCCCTTAGATGCCTAAGCTTCCAGAATACACAATCTAGGTCTGCATCTAAATTGCTATCAACTGAAACTCTTCTTAAATGCTCAACAAAATTATTCAGACAAAGGTATTTATGACTAATGAGATGAATTAGATAGCCCTTTAATAGTATTTAGCTTTTCATAGGGACCAATGCCTATCAGCTAGACAGGTTCTGCTTTGGCTTCCAGGGCTCTGAGGCCACTAACTCATATTTCCAAGCAGTGGTCACCTTCAAGAGATGTCCCCAAGCATGGCAGTCATGAATTATAGGGGCTAAAATGATCCTGGTGATTGAAAACCCAGGAAGAGGAAGAAGGAGGGTGCTGGGAGCTCATTTCTTTATCTGTTCACAGATAATGTCCAGGTTATTCACCAGATTGGTGCAAAGAGAGACCAAATTTTCCTGGAAAACCGCAACCGGTACAACAAGCAGCTATCTAAGGTCTTCCCTGAAACCCCAGAAAAGTGGACTTTCCAGCCAGTTCCGGAAGCATGTAAGCAGGAAGCTGATATGATAATGGGGGTAAAGATGGAAGTGTGGCTATTTTCTTTAGGTCTCTGTTTCATTGGGGGGCACCACCAGCATCAAGGAGAAATAAAAATCATCCCATAAACTAACTGAAACTAGGAAGAGCCTTTGTGGAGCATCCATTCAGATGAAATCCGATAAAACTTGGGTGTAACAAAGTCAGTAATTACCAGTAAGGCAGATCCTATCTTAATGCTTCCAGTCAAAGTATATCAAACCCTTGATCCTGCACTCTGCACTTTTTTTCTTGGGCTGGCTCTACCTTCTCACTCCTTTCTCAGGCCCATACATGCTTCAGAGTCATCCTCTGTTTTAAGTTTCTGTTTCATACGTACATCTTTCTTCACTCTGTAAGACAGACAAGATAGAGGGAAGAGAAGTAGCCAAGAAATGAACTTATGGAACAAAAGATGGCCATACTCCAAGAGACTATGTCTCCATTTCCCATGACTCTCTTCTATGCAGTATCACTATTCAGATGGGCCCCCTGGTGTGTAGAAAGGTACTAGCAGCAGTACTGACCCCTTCTTTTCTCACCAGCCCCAAAACTCTGTCTCTAGTGCTGCCTGACTAGGCAAGAGTCACTAGAATAGAGGAGGTGCTAAAGACGGCAACCATTCACAGCTTCCTCAGTGCTCACATACCCTCTTTCTTTGTTGAGGACTACCATTATAAAGCAGTGGAGGAAGTACCCCAGCAAAGCCTTGGGTTGGGTCTTGGCAAGTCACCTTCTGGAGAGTTCAGTTGCTTCATTAAAACAGTTAGTAATCGTTTCTAGAGCAAGGCACTGTTGTGGTACTTATTGACAGTTAGGTGATTTTGTTAATGTTTTATAAAACAATAAGGGCTATATAAACTCAAGGCATTATCATTAGTATACTACCTTCCCCATAAGCCATGTTCTCTCCTCTGAGAATAGGCAAATTCAGAGACAGAAAGTTGATCAGTGGTTGCGAGAGAGGGAGAAATAGGATGGAGTTTCTTTTGTGGGTGATGAAAATATTCTAAAATTAGATAGTGGTGATAGTTACATACTCTGCAAATATACTTAGAACAACTGAATTGTATATACTTTAAAAAGATGAATTTTATAGTACGTGAATTCTATCCATAAAGCTATTATTATTTTTTTAAAAAACCCTCTGAGAATCCTACTGCATTTGCAGAAGCTTCACACCCATCTCACTTATTTCATAGGCACTTTTTCCCAGTGGTGCTGGATGCCTGGCTTTCCTCACACAACAGAACTTTTAATGAGTTGATGCTGTAGGATTTTTCACATCAAATATTTCTTTTAATATAGTATTTGAAATTGACCTGAGGGAAGTAAAGTCAGAATAGTTATATATACACACACCTTTGTATAACCATTTTATTCATCATCTCATCTTAGGAAATGTTAAGTATGAAAGAACCTGGAGATAGTAGAAAAAATTCTAAATTAGATGTTGGTAGATTTTTTCCCTCTCCATTTTGATGGAATTGAAAAACTTAAATGATGATTTCTTTAAAATGATAAAAATTCTAAAGATACTAACCACACTTATTACTACATAGCCTTTAATTTCCCCTAGATCGTGATAGAAAACTCTCCAGTGTGCCCAAAGAAGCATTACAGTTCCCCTGCAACAGGCACAGGTTTTAGGGTACAAGTCTAAAAGGCACCATTTGTTCTCATCAACAAAGCATGCTGTTGCACCTTTTGTCTCACAGAAAAATCAAAGGGTGGTTTCTTTGTGTGCTCCCTTGAGATGACTTTTGATGTGGAAGCTGGCTATTGAATGTATTGCTACCCGACCAGAACTCAAAGGATTGGAAGTAAAATAAATGTTGACTGTTATACATGTTTATTTCCAGAGGTTAAATATCAGAGATTCATGGCTTTCTCACCACATTCATTTTAAATCCCTGAATAGGGAATTTAGGAGGGAGGGGGTTAATTCAACTACTTATCACTCCTTGGAAGGTATTTCAAGCAGGCTGGGAGAAACAGGGAGTGTCATGTGGCTGCACACATCCTACACTGCAAAGGAATGAAGCCCTGAATGGTGTGACTTAACTCCCCCACAGTGTGATGAAGCAGAGTGAGGACCATTTAGAGGGTACAGGCATCTGAGCCTAAACTACCCTGGAGTCTCACAGGACTTTTTTTCTTTACATTATAAGAAATGGTATTACCTTCTTTATTTAAGGGAAGAAATTGATTCAGAGCAAATCTAAATGTGTTAGAGTTCGAATGAAATCTTGGAAGAGACAGAAAGGGCTGATAGTGACAGATAAGAACATGAAACTGAGAAGCGGAATAGTTAATAATAAATTTAATGATCTGAAAATATTTTTTATCTGTTTTGCCTTCTCCTTTTCCACACAACTACTTCTTTGAGAAAGAGGCTTTCTGAATCTGATAGCAGGGAGAACAGTAAGCCTAGAAAAAACTATAACTTTTTATATAACAACTATAGTTATATATTACCTTGTTCTCAAATTTCCAACTGCTATTTATCATAATTAGGAAAACCCCAGAAATGCCAAAACTTTTTAAAATTTAGCAGCTTATATCACTATTCCTCTTCTCACATTAAAAAGAAAACTTAATTAGAAATAACTAATTTCACTCTACTTTAAATTACAATATATCAAATATTGAATTTTATGAGCATACCCTATTACATATAAACATATTTATGTTCCTAAACATTTATTAAACTTATAAAAAGGTTTGTAAATATCTCAGCTTTTCTTCCCCATCATCATGGCTTTATCATGTCTCTCATCAGGACTTTTCATAACTCCCTATGGGAGTTGTAGTCAGTTCCCTATACAATCACAGGAGAGTTTGCTCTTGGGAATTTTGTTTTGCCTTGCTCTTAGTCAAGAATAGGAATGTGATGCTAGCTGGAAGCACAGGGCCTAGAACAGTGGGATGAGAGTATCTCATACTGCCAAACTGCACAGCTTATAGGCCTGTGAAAGGAGCTCTCCGCTGGACTGCTTTGCCCACTCCAGCCAAGGATCTGCTGCTGCAGGTGGGTGAGGAGGACCTGCCTACTAAGACCAAGAAACTGAAGACACAGGCAGAATCACTGGAGGCTGTAACTTGGCAACTTGTGGTCCTGCGGAGGATGCTGCAGGAATGGAAGACTGCCTGGGCTCTAAGTAAGAGAATGGGGCGCACCCAGAGATATCACTAAGAATTTGTGAGGGGGGAGGGTCTCACCTTGTACTAGGGTTTCTCAATCTTTGAAAATCAATCTCTCTGTTGTGAAACATAATAATCTGGTTGCCTCATCAAGGTTAGACAAAAGCGTTTCACACAATGCTAGTTGACATGTATCTGGATGCTTTTTGCATAGGCAGGTTTTACTTCAGTAACTTGTGAAAATTCACTATATTGAGAACTCTTCACAAGCAGGGACTCTAACTTACTGACCTCTGGAACTTTATGCTCAACAAATGACAAATAAAGAGAAAGATGAACTATGCTGCCCAAGCAATGGAAATATAATGATCAAAAAAACCGGTAGTTGACTATGGTATAATTCTGCTCCAAAATTCATTTGTGGGGTTGGGATTATCATATATCTCTTTGCCTTGAGAGGTATGGGGTAGAATGTAGAGTGCCTGGAGCAGAGTAAGGGTCTAGCAAGGACTGCTAACAGTTACAAGATCTGAGGACTCAAGGGCTGCTGCCTTTTAGAACATGAGAAATGAAGTTAGTTCAGGAAAAAGAGGTAATCCACCTTGTAAACTGGATCAATAAACAAAAAATGATGGAAAAAGATACTGAGTAAAAACCACTAGTAGGGAGCAACTATAGATGGTGGGAAAATGGAAATAGAAGCTTGATACCTGCACAGAGAGCAGTTAGCAATAAAACAAGGAAGACCTTGAAAGTCAGATGGATGAGCCCTCAAAGGCAAGGAAACCTAATAACAACCACAATCATTATCACTTGCTAGGTTTTTCGCTCAACTTTGTCTAGTTAACTCACTTAATATTCAGTATGGCAGGTTCTAGTACTAGTCCTATTTTATGAAAAATTTTAAGCTCAGACAGGTTAACTAATTTATCCAAGGTCACACAGCTAATAACTTATTCCAAACCAGGTATGTCTGATAACAAGGTGCTCTTAACCACTGTTTTATTGTGCACTATTTTCCAGATGGTAACAATGAATTCTTTAATCAAAGAGAAACAGAATATAGGATGGGATTGGGGGGAGTTTTGTTTGGGAACTGACCAAGAGGATACACAGATCATCAGAGTATTAACTTCCTTAAGGATCCCATCTCTGAGGCCCTTTATTCTTTTGAGCTAATGTTTTGCTTGAATTGTCCTGGTGGAAAAGAGACCTTATCACCTGCCTGCAGCACAATATCTAACCCTCCTAACCAGGTGGTTCTCTTCTCTTTCCCTCCCTGTGGCATAGTCATTGAGTGGCACCATGCGACAATAGAGGGTCTGCTGCAGAGCTTGGTGGACATGCATGACGATATTCGAATCCAAGCCATTGTCACATGTGCTACAGCTGCTTTAGCACGGCCCCGGATTGCCATCAACCAGGGGGACTCAGGTGAGAGCCAGACTGGACTGCTTGAGAATACTGTGAACACACTTCCCCACAATCTGAAAACAGTGTTCCTATGAAACCCTTTGTAAGCTGAACTGAGGTAAAGCAGTTATCCTCAAGTTCCCATTACTACACTTCTTTTACAGAAGACCTACATTAGTATGGTATGGCTTTTTTCATAAAAGTGAAGAGTCCTCTTGATTTCCTTCAGTTAGCAAAGAAACGACTAATACAGAATTGTAATCTACTAAGGAGCTGGTTTAACAAGACACAGGACGCTACTGAAAAGACATAAAATCAACTGACTCTTCTCCTTCAAGTGTCCTCTGAGATATAATCTTTTATGTAAAGCCTGGGCTGACACTTTTTCCTTCTCTGCTGCTGGTAGCATCCTAATATTATTCATGTTCTAGTATTCGTCATGCTATCATAACTGTTACTTTTCTTCCTCCCTACTAGGCAAGAAACTCAAGGGGATGGAGAAATTTTAACTCTGCAAAGTTGTCAGATTTTTAAAGTTTCATTTCACTTATTTCCTGTCAATTGAATTCCAGATATGAACATTTTTCCAAGTTTTCAAATTTGCTGCTCCCTCTGCTAGAAAATTATTCCTCTTTACCTGATTAATTTCTATACTTGCCCTTCAATTTTCAATTATAGTGTCACCTCCTCTGAAGTCTCCCATGACATACTACCCAGACTTGGCTTGGTGTCTCTGCTATATATGTGTCCACACATGTACATTTTTAATTATAACAGCTTGTTTCCTTAGGTAATAAATGGAATGATGTATTTTCAGTGCCTGGCATATAGAGAAGACCTACAATAGGCAGCAATGGATATTATTATAACCTTATCCCCAAATCTCCCACATATAAAGAACACCTTTGTCTTCCCCCAGAAGAACTATGCCTTTCATGTGACCCCTTTCACATGTCCTGGGTGTCTAGATTTTGATCTGTTGTTTCCTCCCCACACCTTCTCAAAGAAATACTTAATTGACTTTTTTTTTTTTTATTGTCTACAGCACCTGGTATTTATTCCTATGTGGTCTCCCATCCAAGTACTAACCAGGCCTGACTCTGCTTAGCTTCCAAGATCAGATGGGATCAGGGTGGCATGGCCATAGACTCTGTTGACTTTTACCTATTCCCCTGAAATACACATATTTCTATCTAGCTCATACTTAACAGGTGACATAGCGGCCTGAAGAATTAGCAAAAATAACAGATTAGAAATCCTAGTATTAGTCACAGGTCTGGCTCTGCCACTTCTTGGGAAGTCAGTGAACTTTTTTGAACTTCAAACTTCTTACGTATAAAATGAGGATAGTTGGGGACAGAAGGTTATCAAAACTTTCTCCCTTCTACTTGAAATTGGAGCTTTAGTTAAACGCCTAACTCTTGCCTGGATAACCTGATAAGGACAGAAACTATCTTTATAGGCAACATGGCTTGTTATAAAAATGAACCCTGACTAATCAATTACATTTAGACTGGGAAGAATTATAAGTAAAATATAAATAAATACCTCAAAGAAACACCATCCTTTGGTCTTCCATGAATGCTGTGACTCACAACAGGAATGCCCTTTGGGGACCCTAGAATTATATCTATGGAGTTGTATATAAGAGATAAGAACTCCTGTGGAACATATGACTTCTACCCAGAATGGATTCCATGCTCCTGAGCTGTCCTCAGAAGGCTCCACAGAATGCTATACAAACCGCCTCAAGAACTCTGGCCAAAAGGAGTGCATAATGCTGACCTGTTGGCGAACTATACTCCAATCCTATATCCTTCCAAAGACTGGTGCCATGTGTAGCCTATGGCAGTCTTATGACTGTTTAGTTAAACCAAGACTCCTGAAATACATATATTTTGGGTTAGCTCTGGAGTAATACCTGTCTTGCCTACTTCAATGACATAAATATGAAAATATTATATAAATGGCAAAGCACTATCTAAATATTATTGTTATTAAAATTACAAAATATATAGGGTAAATAGGTTGATTTTTTGTCACTAAAACTAATGGTGAAGGTTGCCATAGCCCAGCTGCAAACATTGAGCTGAATATAGCTCCTTAAAAGCCTGATGATAAGGATTGAGAACTGACATAGTCAGCATAGGAGTCATAAAATCGTGCCCATTGTAGGGGTTGGCCAAACTCTTAAATATATTAAGTAGCAGTAAGCACCTGCAACTGAGACTGAGGTTGGCCATCTTGTGGCTATGAAAATGGGAAGCTGTGTTTCAAAGGAAAACAAAGGGGCCAGCATCCTCTTTTCAAGCTCTTTTGGTCACAGACAAAGAGGAGACTGTGAAAGTCCCATCAATCCAGGACTTGCCAGAGGTTCTACAGCCTGCCCTGGAGGCTGCTCTTTGTGACAAGAATGTCAACGTGCAGATGGCAGCAGCTGTATGCCAATATGCCATACAGTCACATAATCCCCTTGCCCGGGACATCATGCAGACTGCCCTTCTGAATGGTGAGTAACTCCATTACTTCTGACCTGGGAATATGGAGCAGAGAGAGAACATCTGACCATCAGCTTTTCCTAATCCTCTTCTTTCCACTATCATTCTCTAAGGTCTACTGTATTTGGTTTGCATTTGTTAGAACATTCAAAAATTAGTTCCTAGGTAGTTTTACAAAATAGGTACACTGCCACCTAGTGGTACCTGGGCTAAACGTTTCATAAATGGTTTCATTTAACTAGAAAACCATGGTCTTTCACACAACTGAATTTTCTTTTCATTAAAAAGATGTAACTATTAAAGAATACTTTCTGAAAATTAAAAAATCACCACTTGAACACATCGGGTTTCCATTTTTGCACATTAACTTATAGGCAATGTCCATATGCATTGTTGGAGTAACACAAGCAAAAAGATCTGTCATGTTGACAGGTCTAGGTGCTTAAATGTGCCTGCTCAGACTTTGGGGACCAGGTGGTGGAGAAAGACTAGGCTAACTGGCTGACTGGTTTGGCTTTCTGCACATAGACACTAACCAACTTGATTAATCTGTCTTAGGAAAGCCTTTACTTTGGACTTCCCAGTCCCTAGGAGGAACAACTCTTTCTCAGCAAGGCCAGAAACGCCTTTTAGGATTCAGCTTTCAAGTTAATATTTTCAGTCTATATTTAAACTCTTGATAGGATTTATTTAAATATGGTTTATGTAGGGGACTGGATTTCTAGACTAGAGGGGCACAGGGAAGTGATGTCAGGCAGGTCTCTTGGGGTTGAATAGGTGGCCATTCTAGAATATTTTTTTCACTCCACTGTGGCAGGTAATAGTGCGGACAGCTGGGCTGCAGCTCAGTGCTTGGCTCTGGATGGTGCTGCCACTTACCCTGTGATTAAGAGGATCCTCCATCAGTTGTTCAACAAAAAGAATGCGGACACTGAGCACCAGTCTTATATGCTCCTGAGCCATCTCAGTGGGAAGACAGTATGTGTCCATTACAGGGTCAGAGATATGAACCAAGGTTGGGGGAACAATTGGGTCTTCTACATCAGTGAATGTAAAGAATCAAAAATGTAGATGTTTGGAAAGAATGATCTCAAGCTTAGGTAAAACTGGACTAAATGTGGTTGAATTGGGGTGTACATGTGTATACAGGGGAAGAGGGACAACAGCTAGCTGAGAGGAAAGTGAGAAAAGTAGGTTGCAGATGGTTTCTGCATATGCAAGAAGAGTTGTGATAAAGTAGAATTTGCTTCTGCTATGTCTACCCCTGAAAACCACAAAGACCTACATTGTATTTACTTTCAGCAGAAATGTGAAAGTCACAAAGACTGAGGCATATACAAATCATTTCACGGGTAAAGACAGTTAAAGTCAAGAAGTTAGTTGGCTTAGATGGAAGAGTGCTGCATACTTTATGGGGATGGGCATCTCATGCACTTATGACATTAATTATGTTGGATGCCATGTTAGGGTGAAAGTTCATTGAAGTTCTAGCATCTCTAAAAGTGATAATAACTATCCACACAAGTCTTCTATTTCCTCAGACACTGATACATACCATGCTTGCTGTGGAGCTGAATAGCCGTCAATGGAAGGACCGGATTATGGCTTGCCAGGCTCTCTCACGCATCAGTGGAAATGTCTGCTTGGTAAGCCTTCTGTTTCCAGGACTGAAAGTCTAAGTAAAACTTGGCTATGGAGCCCTCCCACTTTTTGCAGCTATCTAGTATCCCATTCTTACCAAACAGATCTCTGTGCCCACATTGCTGCCTTTAACTCCTAACCCAGAATTATCTTCAAATGCCAACATGTCTTTCTGTGACTTAAGCCACTGCTTATCAGCATGGTGGCAGTCCACAAACTGTTTATAACTCACCCGCAATGAAATAAGCAAAAAACCCAAGACTTTAAAAAACTTTTATAGTAATATGACATTTATCAATATCAATGTACTATGTATCAATGACATTTTTCCTGCTCAAAAATTGGTCCTTCATCAGGTAGTTTAAACACTGTCTTAAAGCTACCCAACAACCCAACACACTAGTGTCTATGCTGGCTCTCCCTGAGTGTTTACACACATACAGAAGGTGTAAAACATAGTCCCTACTTTCAAAAAACTGACATTATAGTTGGAGTAACAAGTCTAACATACAAAAATGATTCAAGAACAGGCAATAAATGTATTCTCTTAAAACTTTCCAGAGGGAGGAAGATTAGTACAGGCTGAAGTTTTAACTTCAGTTAAAGTTCTGTGAAGGAGTGGGACAGCTGAGCAAGACATGGACAGAACTGCAGGATAACTTCCTGACCATCATTTAGGTTTTCACCTAACCTCATTCTTGCCATTATTTTTAATCATCTTCAGCTGTCCAAATGGAATTTTTCTCTTCTTCCTGTGTATCATTGTATCTTTCCCTTATAACACTAAGTACCTCCAAAATGGCCTGGAACATTACCTATCCCCCTCTTTCACCCTTGCATTATGACATGGAAAACATGAAATCTGGCCATTTAGTATAATCACCTGAAGATGTTTTAGTCTGAGTTAATTCCATCTTAACTGTTATAGTGCCCTTTGGCTAAATCCTGGACCAGGAGCACAGGCATCACCTGGAAGCTTGTTAGAAGTGCAAAATCTCACCTCAGGTTAACTCAATCAGAATCTGCATTTTACCAATATCCTTTTAGTATCCTATTCATTTGCACATTCACACCCTTAGCACTGTCACTCAGGACTGTCAATTGAAAGTAAAAAGACATGCAAAGCAAGCAGGAGATAGAGTGAAAATGAGAACTTCACATAAGACTCCAGGAATTAAGCAGGCAGTTAAGACTAAAAGGGGATGGAAAAAGATATTGCCTTGATGGACCTAGAGGGTATTGTGCTGAATGAAGTAAGTCAGATAAAGACAAATGCCATGATTTCATGTACATGTGGAATCTAAAGAACAAAATAACAAAAACAGAAACAAACTCATAGAGAATACTTTGAGGGCTAATAGATGGGAGGGGGGTTGGGAGGACAGTGAAAAAGGGCAAAGGGATTAAGAAGTACAATTGGATTAATACAAAATAGTTATGGAGATAGAAAGTATAGCATCAGGAAAATAGTCAACAACGTAAAACATATGTAAGAGGGAAGAGGGGTACTTGATTTAGTGAGGTGACCACTTTGTGAGTTATATAGATCTCTAATCACTATGCTACACAACTTAAATATATTATTGTATGCCAATTATAACTGAAGAAATCTCATTGAATTGTACAATGTAAATATGAGCAACTATTTGTCTATTATACTTCAATAAAGCTGGGGGAAAAAACAAACAAAAAAAACAAACAGAAAAGGCAGTATGTCCATCAGTTCATTCACTCATTATGTGAGCAGTTTCTGATCACATCCTACATGCAAGGCACCATGCTAACATTGCTTGTTGTTACAATAGCAGCAGTTGTAAGGTATTACAGGGTTTTCCTATGCTTTCAAATAGCAGCAGTTGTAAGGTACTACAGGGTTTTCCTATGCTTTTAAAGGACAGAGGAGAGTTCACTAAGATGCTCTGAGTTAAATCCTGAAAGAAGAGCAGGAAAACATCAGGTACCACGTAGTGGTGAAAAGGGGAGATGTTTCAGGCAGGGAGAATAGCTTGGACACATTCACACGATCAACTACAACTGTAAGAATCTATGTCCCTTCCCCTCTGAGAGAAGTACTAATACATAGGGGACCAACTATCCTGATTTGTCCAAGACATATGACTTTTAATACTAAACCCAGAAGTCTCAGGAAAACTGGGATGAATTGGTCATCCTGTTAATGTACTACCTTCAAATATTAAGTCTCTCGAGTACAGATTACATTGGCCCCATTGTAGCACAGTAGTTTGAAGCATGAACTCAGAAGAGACCTGGTTCTGAGTCCTGGCTCTAGCACTCAACTTGTTAACCTTGGGCAAGTAAATCTAAGCCTACAATTTGTCATCTGTTAATGGTAATATCTACCTCACTGGATTGTTTGGAAGGACATACAAAAACTCTTAGCACAAAGCCAAGCATAAAATTGATGTTCAGTAAATGGCAGCTAATTATTATACCTATATTTTAGGATATAAAACATAAATTGATCCAGCTGATGTGGAGCGACTGGAATAAGGAAGTAAGACAAGCAGCTGCCCAAGCTCTGGGGCAAATGAGTCTCGGCAAAGAGGTGCATGATGCAATCAGGTAAACCTAATCAACACAAAGAAACTTTTCTGTTCTTAAGTGTTCAGGGGCCCTGGTATGCAGCCAGCCAATATTTGTTGAGGTGCTCTGTGTTCTCAGCATTGTACTAGGTTCCAATGCAGAACTGTTAATTTTTTTTAAGTAAAACAAAAAGTTAGCAGTCCCTACAGACACTAATAATGTAAGAAAAAAATCATTAACTGAGTGCCCACTAGGTGTTAGGCAATTTTAAATGTTTGAAAGAGCCCAAATGTAGGACATGATATTGATTATATCAGCAAAATACACAAATGCCTGGTAAGGCCAAGTTTCACAGGAATGAATATGACAAATGAATATGACAAAGGAAGAGAAGACATTCCAAGTTGGAAGCCAAATGCAGAAATAAGCACGGTACATGTGTGGAGGCAGTGAAGAGAACTTGACTATAGTTAAGAGGTGGCATGTTCAGTTTCCTTTATTTAGTCAATCAACATAGTTAAGTGCCTAGCGCATGTTAGGTAATAGGGATTCAAGTAGTAAGACCGTTGATGGCTCTATCCAGTGATACTTAACCTAATGGGCATCTAGCCAACTAAGGAAGAGTGATAATGGAGAGCTTACAGAAGTTGGATTTTATCCTGAGTGCATTAGTGAGGAGTGAGGGGTGGAATCACCAAGTTTAAAGAGGAAAAATTAAAGCCCCTGTAACTGTTACAGAGTCAAGCTGGTTCAAGGAAATTCCCAAGAGCGTGTGGAAGCCCTGTCCCTGATTGGTAGGCTCAAGCTCATGACCGCCAAGCTTCTCCCAAGCTTCCTGAACAGCTTCTCCGATGACTTCGTGACAGTTCGACAGGCAGCCTGTTTAGCAGCAGGTGCTCTGCAGATCCGTAATACAATGGTAAGTCCATGAAACATGTTCCCATCTTACCTGATTAGCTGGAAGAAGGCATTAGCCTGAGCTTCCCTTGGTGTGCATAGTACACTCACCATTCTGTGGGAACACAGAATGAGAGATCAGAACCAGGAAGGTGAGGGGGCGTATAGGCCACACCAATCAGGACCACATTAAGCTCCCAGACATCCGACTTCACTCTAGAGCACATCACTGAATCTTGTTTTCACAGCTGTGGCCTTCAGAATAAACTGTAGTGAATGGAGTTACGATCCCATGTTATTAGGAGAAAACCTGATGGAGGTATTCAAAAGAAGCCTGTATAGCCAGACTTCAGGGGTCCTCAACCCTGGGGCCGTGGACTGGTACTGATCCATGGACTGTTAGGAACTGGACTGCACAGCAGTAGGTGAGAGGTGGACGAGTAAGTGAAGCTTCATCTGTATTTGCAACTTCTCCCTGGCACTAGCATCAATGCCTTAGCTCTACCTCAGATCATCAGACATAAGATTCTCATAGGAGCACCAGTCCCTGGTACCAGAAATGTTGGGGACTGCTGCCATACATAGATCTGTGAGCTAAGAAAATCAATTTACAGATATAATTCAGCTAATATATTATGTGTGCAGGCTAGTACTTCAGGCTCCAGCTCATTTGTCACTAGAATTGATATGTGATTTTTGTTAGAGTACATTTTAGAGACAAGAGAGGTGGCCTGTCTCTGGTTTATTCTTGCTCTGGTCCTCTCTACTCAACGTGGCCCTTTATCCATCCCAGGTCCTTAAATGCCTTCTGAATCTGATACAGGGAGATCCTTACTGGAAAATCAAGGCCTCTGCCATTCAAGGTAAGAGAGTGGCCCCTGTTCCTCAACCTCAGATACCTTCTCATATGCTAGTAGAGATGATCACCAGACTCTCTAGGAAGGAGGTGGAATGTAGGGGATGAGATGATCACACCTGCTCAGAAGTTGCTTGCCCAAAAAAGATTATTTTCTTTTTCTTTTTAATTTTTAGTTAAGGATTCTAAGTCTAGGTCAACGTCAAACTCGTTAAGGCAAAAGGCTGACAAGAGTCCCTGCCAACCTTAAGGCTAAGTTCCAAGTAGGTATCTTGGATACATTTGCTTTCTCTGGAGGTTTCAATTTTAAGACTTTGTAAAAATCAGATCATATTAAAGATGGCTATTAAAGACCTAAAACCCTGCCTTCAAATTTTCCTAGTTCCTTTCCAAGAATCTTGGGCATTATTTCTCTGATAGTCTTTGGCAGGTCCCTAGCAAAATCGGCCCTAAGTAAACCTGTGAAATAATTATGCCTCTCTGCCCCATTGCCCTGCCTTGACTCAAGTGGTCTTCCGAGTTATCTGTCCCATATCTCATTACAACATATATTAATTAGTAAATTAATGTATTCTCATATGGGTAAGGATGGATGGAACACCCCTTCTAGGAATCCTTTGGAGACAATGTCCTACTCAGACCCCTTCCTGAAATTCTAATGATGGTTAGCATCCCAAAGGAAGATACAAATAAAAAAGTTTAGCATTTGCAATAATTAATATAGCAGGTAGCTGCCTGCACCTTGTTATTTATTAATAAGGCCATTTCTGGATGACAGCTCAGTGTTAAGTGACTGTGGAACACGTCGTCCTCTAATCTCTGCAGCTTTAGGACAGATTGGCCAAGTGAGTCCCAGGCTGACAGACCTCCTGCTCTGGGCTGTCCACTATGAAAAGTCACCAGGTGTTCGACTAGAAGCTTGCCGTAGCATCCTAGCCCTCAAACTTCAAGGGGATCGGGTCCGGGACACCTTCCTAGACATGTTGCTCCTGGAAAACCATGATGCTGTTCTAAAGTAAGGACTAAACCTCTGGTTCCTTCCACAACCTTTTACTGCCAACTCTCCTCCCATCCCTGTTAACAGACTATACCCCTGCCTTTCCAGACTGCCTATGGCTGTTAAAAGCATGGGCTCACCTGTGCCATTCACCTACTTGCCCATGTAACAGAAAAGCTGACCTAAATTAGATTGAAAATCAAGCTCATATTATTCGTCTATTCGCCATTCCAGGTGGTTTTAAGTTATTCCGTTTATTCAACTAATATTTATCAAGTGTCTACTCTGACGACAGGCTTTAGAGTACAAATGACTAGGGTTTGATTCCCAGCTCAGGCCTGAACTAGCTATGTGAGCCTGAATAAGTTACTTAAACTCCCTGAGCCCTTATATTTCATATATCAAATTTCACATATCTTATGGGTTTGTGGTGATGACAAGTTCAGTATCTGTCATAAAGGTGTTCAATAAATGGTACCTATTAGTACCTTCAAATATATCATCTCAAAAACTACACAACATTCCTATAAGCTAAGCATATCAATTTTGCACATAAGGCTCAGCAAAACTGCATAGTAAGGATTAAAAATTTAGGATTCTTGTTTGATTTCAATCCTATATTTTCTACCCCCTGCTTTTTTTTTTTTTTTAAGACAGAAAGAACCATCTAAGAAATCCTTCTTATTTTCTAGGGAAATTCACCAGGCAATGAAGATACTCAACTTAGAAAAGGAAGGAAAGCAAGAAATGCTTCAGGAGATAAAGAACAGGGTAGATAAGTGCAATCTGTTTTCAAGAGAAAATTCAGGGCTCTCAAGAGTTCTTCAGACCCTTTCTTCCTCATGAGCATGTATATACTCTTTCCCCATCACAGAAATACTTTCTACAATCCGAGACAGATACCATATTGTTTGAATATACGAAACATCTGTGCAAGATAGAATTATAGAATCTTATTAGTAAAAACACAAAACAAAAATCCTATTCTATCAAGTAGGCCTCAAAACCAGGGTTTGTTGTTTCTGAAATAGTTTCTTTCCTTTCCTATTTTTTCCCACTATCCCCTAAACCCAACATCTTTCTTTTTTTATAGCATAATGAAGAAATGAGAAATTGGAACTAGCATCTTAGGTTTTCTTTTTCCTTCTGAACTTTCCTTAATTCCTAATCTGCATTCTTTCTCCAAAAGAACACTCTAGCTGAGCAGGTGGTTCTAATTTTTTAAAGCTGTTAGAGGGAAAAAGACTTAAAAAATGCAGGATTCTTTCTTCATATAATTCTCAACACCAGCTTCACACCAAGCATTTCTTAGATTCCTTTCATCATACACAAAAAGCTAAAATAAATTTTTCATTAACAGGTTTAAATGTCCAACCAATATCACAAGAAAATAATGTTCTCAGGCATTTATGTGCCACCTAATAGTAATAAGCATGATGCAATCTTACTTTATTAATGCTTTCTGATGATGTGCAACCTAGCGTAGTTTTTTTCAACATCATTTGTTTTGACCTAGATTCAAACACTAAACCAAAAGGACTTGCTGACACAGAAAATATTCAAGATTGAGACAGTCATAAGAAAATTGAAG
Organism: Cynopterus sphinx; assembly: GCA_030015415.1. Classification (NCBI taxonomy): domain Eukaryota; kingdom Metazoa; phylum Chordata; class Mammalia; order Chiroptera; family Pteropodidae; genus Cynopterus; species Cynopterus sphinx. Next base: position 134,341,692 of record CM057384.1, read on the forward strand.
AAGGAAGCGAAACATGTTTACTCCCAACCCAAAGAAGGGCAAAAACCATTGAAACTCCATACTTTTCTTCAAGAAACTTTTCAGGGTAGGTTTTCTAGGGGAGATTCTTGTGTCTTAACTTTTAATAAGTCTTTTCGAGGATCTGGATGATCTGGGACTCAGTTGTGAGCCATGTACGATGAGAGCTAGGAAAGGCTATCCCCTCCCTTTCTTCACCACCATCCTCAGTCCTGTTACTTTACTTTTTTTTCCTGCCCCTCCCAGCTTTTGCTATTTTGTCCCTTAAAAAAGAAAATTGAAAGCAGCTCAGTTTGGGCTATTTAAAAGATAAAAAAAATACCTATTAGAAAAATATAAGTATAAAACAAAACAAAAAGTACCCCCATAAAGCCTGGTAGGCTTAATTTTTAATAGTGGTTACCTCTGGAAAGTGGGGTTGGAGGGTGAGCCATCACTTTTATTTTATGTATGCCTAAGGTTTTGCAACTTTAATAGACTTCACAAAGTTTTCAACCTTATGTAAGTGAACCTATCAGTTATGGTGATAGAATCGTAAAAGTTCCAGATACAACCTAAACGACTGGGTGCAGACATCAAGCTGTACCAATATATACTTACAAAATCTGTGTGCCCAGCTGTAGCAGCAGCCTCAGGTCATTCAGCCAGCTGCCTACCAGCCACCACCCCAAACCCAGGTCTTCTGGTTCCAAGTCCAGTGCTCTCTCTGGTACACCAGGCTCTTTTCCACCAGTCATGAGAATATTCACTTGCCAGATAGGGGGAAGTTTCTTCCAACTGCCAGAAAAAAATGAGAGTGGAAAGTAACTTGAACAGTAGCCTTCCCTCATGGTCAGCTAACTACAAGTTGGCTGGCTGAGGCCTATACTAGCACAACTAAAAGACATGCTGCCTCTTCAGAAGCAGTAACAGCCACTGATGCAAGCAAGCACTGCGGAAAAACGTAATATACTCTTCAAAACATATCAGAATTTTTCTAATACAACTATGCTGTTTTGGGTTCAAATACCATGATTAAAAATGAATAAATTACTCTCAAATTTACAGAATTGGCCTCAGTTCTACAACTACCACAAGTTACCTTTTATCTCAGCCATTATAGATTTTCCCTATCTTCCTCCCCTTTCCCACATTCCTTTAACCATAGTACATAATAATCTAGCCGTAGAAAAAGAAAACATTCTTTGGCACTTTAATAACTTTTCTAACATTCATACAAACTCGGAATAACAAACGGGATACTGCCCCAACCCTGCCCCCAAACTGATGAAAGAGAACTCAAATGAAGAATGCAAATTCCAAATAAAAACTTCTAATGTCTCAAGCAGAATGACACAGCAAGTGCTACACAGTACACTGAAGCCTGAGGGTAATTATGAAGTTGGTACTCGAAATGATCAGAGATCAAGGTTATTTCTGCACAAATAGCTCCTTTTATCCACCTCCAACTTCTGCTTTTACTTTTTTGCCTAGATGAGGTGGTGGTTCCTAGAAGACCATCCGAGATTTGTGACATTGAAGCAGTCATAAAGGTAAATGTGAGAACACTGACGGTTGTCAAGGTAAGAATGAGTTCCCTCCCCCCGCCAAAGGAGGTGGTGGTATGGCTCAATACTATCTTGTTCCCGGCAAGAAACTAATTCAAGTAAGAGGCATCTTGGTGAGCAACAGCCCCTTATCATATAACATAGTTGCCAAGGAAAGCTGGTCCTCCACACTGTCACAGGGTAGGTCTCCTACTTTAACAAATTCTGGGTAGGAGCGGAGCAAGAGTTCCATGGCATCAGCTTGCTGGGGGTATATCTCCAAGCACTTGGGCTCTTCCAGATGATAAACACGGGAGTTTTCCACTGTGTAATAGAGAAACAAATGGCCTCCCTCACCCACCAGCCGAGCTATCCCATCCTGAAGCATGTGCACTTGTGTTTCTGTTGTCAATTGGGCCCCCACGTTTACAGGTTCTCCAGCCTCCCAGCGAATTGGGAGTCCATAAACACTTAGTGCCCTCTCTCTATCAGTCAACACGGGAGGCAGAGAATCGTGGATGAAGTCTTTGGCTCGCTGGTCAGCCACAGCATCGACAGGGGCAAAATGTCCCAAGCGGGCAACCAAGACCCGCACCTTCTCCATGAAAGCGGTTCTTCGCGGATCTTTAGAATCCGAATGCTGGGCTCCCATGTAGTCCATGAAGTCTCGGGGCAGACCCCTACGAAATTCCACATTTTCTTCCATTGCAGCCTGCAGTGCCAGAGGCAATACAGCCTCCAGAAAGTCACCCCACGTATTGCGCTGGTACGTGGACAAGGTGAGGTGCAGAGAGTGCACTCCATCCTGGCATTCGGCTTGGTGAATGAAGCCTCGAGGAAAGTAGAGCAGATCCCCAGGTTCCAGCACCGTCTGTAGCACCGGCTCACCGAGGTCGTCCTGGCTGAAGTTGGGGCTGGATGTCAGGGCCAGTTCCTCAGTCGAGACCCGGGGTCGGTAGACACGCCAGAGTTTCCTACCTTCCAGCTGCAGCACAAAAGCCTCGATGTCGTCGTAGTGGGGGGCAAAGCCCTGCGAGTTAGGGGGTGTGAGGTAAACGTTGGAGCCGGCCATGCTTCCGAACTGCTCCTGGAGCACCGCCAAAAACTGCCACACGGTGGGAGAGAACGCCTGCGGGCAGAGGAGGCGTAAGGAGCAGCCGGCCCGGTACAGGGCCCACGCGGCGGCCGGCAGGGCGCGGCCGGGCGGGTTCAAGGTCTCGCGCCGCCCATGCACGTAGCGCGCCGCGTCCAGGTGCTGCCCGAACTGCACGTCCTCGTGGCGCAGCATGGAGTCCAGGTGGGCGGTGGAAAAGAGGCCCTGGTAGTAGGTGTGGTCCTGCCGCCGCACGAGCACCGCCTCCCGCTCCCACAGGCGCCGGTAGAAGTGATCGGGCGGCATGGGCGAGATGAGCCACTCGAAGAGGCGCGCCGCCCGCCGCCGGCTACTGGGGATGCGGTTCAGCTCCGCCAAGACGCGCTGCAGCGGGGAGTCGCCGGTCGGCGGCTCTCCTCCGGGGCCGTCCGCCTGCGGCCCCGGGAGCCTCGGGGGGGCCCCGGCCGCCAAGTGCGGAGCGGGGCCCAGTGGGGCCGAGGGCTCCGCCAGGCGCGCGGGCGGCGCCGGCGGGGCCTGCAGGGAGCGCGCCGCGGGCGAGGCCTCCAGCAGCTCCGCAGCACCGAGGGGGCCGCGTGGCTCTCGCCGGGCCCCATCCGGGGCGGCCGCCGCCCCCACGGGCAGCGGGTCCCGGGGATCGCCCACTGTCGTCTCCACCCTCGCGCCCTCCGCGTCCTCGCTCGGCAGCGTCTGGGCCCTCAGCGCGGCCATGCGGGACGCGACACTTCTCCTCAGCTGCCTTCGGATCTTCCTGGGCCGCAGCGGCAGGGCCAGCACCGAGCCGCTGTGCGGCGGCGGCGCTCGCCGGCGTCTCAGCCTCCCGCGCCTCAGCGGCCCCGCACCACCCCGCAGCGCGTCCATGGCCTGCCCGTGCCCGGGCCCCGGCGGGAAGCGCAGAGAAAGGCGCTCGCGCCCGCGGGCCCGCGGTGCACTCTGGGACGGGGGCGGGCCGCGCGCCGCCGCGGGGTTGGCCACGTCCCCGCCCCTCCGCCACGCCCCCCTTCCTCCCCGCCCCCGGCGCGGGCCGCCCTGCACCCGGAGCCTCCGTTTGAATGTGGGGCTTCGGGCCCCGGCCAGATTGACGAAGGCTCCGGCTTCAGAGGACTTTTAAAAGTCAAGTGGCCGGGGCTCCGAAGGAAAGAAAGTTGGCTACTGCACTCTTCATTGCTGCTAGTCTCTGGGCTCCCCGGGACGTCCTCTTGTTCTGAGCAGCAGCAGGTTCCCCAGCAGCTTGGCAGGGGAAGTGCATCAATCTTGCTTTCAAAGAATACCTACCTTCAGGCAAACTTGGAGGCTGCGTTCCTTCAAACCTCGGGTCCGCCAGGGCCTCTTTACTCTGCAGATGACATCACTGACTGCCGCCCTCTGTCAGTTCCTCCGCCCAACTTCTCTTTGGACGTGCTCCTTTGGGAAGTCTCACAGTCAGTCGTTGCCTTCTCTCCGAAAAAGAACTGAAGAACTTTTCTACTTGCATTCTTTTTATCTGCCATCCCCACGCCCTCCGGGGTTTTGTTTCCTTAGCCACAGGTTCTCTCTCCGGAATCTTCATCTCACCTCTGAATCTTAAACCGATCCTTCAAAATGTGGATCTCTCATTTAACAGGCACGGTGAAAGGCAAGGAGTTGTAATTGTTAAGAACAACATGGTCGCTGTCGCCATGTAACTATTGTTTTGTACATGGAGATTACTTTCTTCATTTGAATAATTTAAGATAAAGTCCCAAGAATGAAATTACTGAGTCAGAGGGTGAGATAATTTTTATGGTTATAAATAGGTTTTTACCAATCTCCAACCAAAACAGTTTACTATGTTGCAAACAATAATGAGCATGTTAGAGAGCATGGCCTCTAGGGTCTTTTCTGTGGTTCTGTTTGAACTTTTATTCCTTTTCCTCAGTCACTCTTCTATCCAAACACTTGCCAAATCTTTTAGATTTTATCCCTACCCATGTGTCGAATCCACCTCTTTTATTTCTCACATGGTCTGTACAGTGGTCATCAACTAGGGGTGATTTTGCCTCCCCAGGGAACACTGGTTATGGGGTGAGGGGAGATCTTATAACATCTAGTGGATAGAGGCCAGAGATGCTACTAAACAGCGACAATGCAAAGAGCAACACCCCTGCCCCTCCAGCAGGTCATTGTTGAAACCAAAATGTCAGTGGTGAGGCTGAGAAACCCTTGTTATGTTGATGAAAGAAGGTCTAGCCTACAGAAAAATTTTATGAGTTTATTTGAGCCAAATTTTGGGACATGCCTGGAAGCTGGATCTCAACGGATTGAGAAAATGCTCTGGAGAATGGCAGTTTTGCAGCTTATTTTATACATTAGAATCAAAGGCGAAGAGGTAAGGAAGGTTATATGAAATCCATTGGTGGTAGATTAGGAAGGTGGGAGAAAGCAAAGCAGAAATCTTTAGGATTGGATAAAAAGCATAGTAGAGAAACACATTGATGGGTACAGGATAGTTAGTAATTAAAATTTACAGTACAGAGAGATGATATGGAGGGAACAAGATAACACTGAGGGGTTCTGTGGTCTCCTGCTCTTGATCATGTGCTCTGGTGCTGGCAGTTGTGCCTTCAAGGGGTCTAGAAAATTACTCTGACATTTCAAAGATGTATTATCCTAGATGCATATGGACAGAGCTCATTTAAGGTAAATATTGACCTTTGCTAAGGTGGCTATTGGCCTATGATGTGACTACCCACGATAGCCTGCCCAGTTTGGAATTTATGATCAGACCATCATGTGTGGTTACTTTTGGCCACTGAGCTTATTAGGCCTTCCATGTGGACCCCTAATAGCTTATCAAATTTATTATATAGCCCCTTTTTGTTCACAACTACAAGTACCTCCTAACTAGTCTCTTTAAATTTAATCTTTCCCTATGCCAATTTATGCCACAGGTAGCTACAACATTAATTTTCTCAACTTGTGGTCTCAAACATGCCATCCACCTACTCAAAACCCAAGTGTTCTCCATTAACCAATCTAAACCCTTCAGCTAGGTACTAAAGACACACCGTGTTACAGCCTTATCAGCCATAGCTCCCCTAAACATTACTTCTACAGGTTAGAGTATTTACTGTTCTTTACCTATGTTTTCCTCTGTACATTTACTTATGCTGTTCTCCTAAATGCTGTCTCCCAATCATCTTTTGTCATACCCTTGTTAAAGTCCATTTCATATCCCATTTCTTTCCCAAAGGCTCTCCCATCTTTCTAATCACAAGAGAACTTTGACCCTTTCACATGAATTAAGCACATTGTGTTTGTATTGGTGTATTATGTACTTGTCATATTCCTTCCTAAACTTCCTAGACTACAAGATCCTTCAAGGAAAGGATTTCCTTATGCCTTTTCCTTCTGCTTTTAGCACACTGCTTTTCACACAGAATGTGGATAGGAAATGTTTATTGGGAAGCAGACCAACCAGAATTGAGTCCCTCCCACTCATTATATGTGGCCTTAGCTCAGTCAAGTTATTCTCTGAGGTCTCAGTAATCTCATTGGTAAAATGAGAATAAAAATTGAGCCTACTTCATAGAGTTGTTATGAGGATAAAATTATGTATATAAGACACTTAGCACAGATTCTGGTACAGAACTAAACACTTCAAAAGTGGTAACTATAATAATAGCTTACTATTATGGAGCAAAGCCCTATATGACCTATATGGTGACTTGTATGCCACTGACCTACCTTACAGAAACAGGAGTGGGGGAGGCAGAAAAGTTCTTGAATTGTGGAGGATGACAGCATGGGATGGGGAGATTAGATTTTTTTTTTTTTTTTTTTTTGCATATGCCCTGTGGAAGTTTAAGTGAATCAGTTAGTGACCATGTCAGACAAAGCCATTGTGTGAGGTATTGCCCTGCACAGTTATCTGGCCAAGGGAAAGACTAGGGGCTGAAACACTGATGTTTTCCTTCTACATCCTGTGTCCTAGTCTAGGGCTGCCGCGTCTGGAGGAAGGGACAGCAGAGGGGGCGCCCTCTTCCTAATTGATACATAGCTGTGTGTGTGCTGGTGAGGCCCTGTTATCAGATCCCCTGGGGAGATGCTGAAGAAAAAGACAGGTGAAGTTTGGCAATAGGATCTTTAATTGTCTTTTCAAAGAGTGGTTTTCAATATACAGCTCACACACTCTTCAGTGAACTGGGGGGATGAGCTGGCTGCTCTGCTTTCAAAGCTGAGGGACACTGTGCTCAGCTAAAGGAGGGCTGTGAATTTGTGTTTTCCATATCCTGTACAAATATCTCCTCCTCCCAGTCTTTCCTGTGACCTCACCCTTTTCTTTCCTCAACATATAGTGATTTCCTCAGAATATTGTTGCTGGCTGTCCTTTAGTTTCCCTTGTGACTGGGAGGCACCTTTTGGAGACTGACTTATCTTTAATTTCATCACTTTTCCTGTGGCTGTATTTAGTTCTCACTACAAAAGCAGCTATTAATAACTATTTTCAGAAACAATTTAATGACATGGAATAATATTCTTAATATATCATGACTGGGAAAAAAAGCAGACAAAATAAATATTACAGTAGGATCTCATTTGGGGGGTATGAATGTGTGTGTCTATGTGTATGTCTGTCTATGCATAGAAACATTCCATTCATACATACTACTGACAAAAGATTGGGAGTCTTCACACTGAAAACTTTTACATCTTTGGATGGTGGGATTCCAGGTTATTTCTATTTTCTTCTTTGCTAAAATTTATGTTCTGGGTTTTCTACATCAAATATGTATCACTTGCGCAATTACAAATATGGTGTTTTTAAAACCACAAATTTCACTTTCCCTAACTCATCTCATTTTTCCTCTTCCTCTAGTCATTGCTTGCCTTGCTCTTCTGTTCTTTTTTTAAGTCATTATAATTCTCTTTTTTTAAAAAAATTGAAGGAACTTGACATTAAGATTATCACTGATATTTTTTTTTTATTATGTCTATAGCTTTGTATTTCTAGAATGTCATGTAATTAAAAGCATACATTGTGTAACCTTTTCAGGCTGGCTCTTTCACTTAGCAATATGTATTAAGGAGGTTTGCCCATGTTTTCTGGTGGCTTGATAGCTCATTTTTTATCTTTGAATACTATTCCATTTTATAAATGTATCAGTTTGTTTTTCCATTCACCTATTGAAGGACATCTTGGTTGCTTTTAGTTTTTGGTGATTATAAATAAAGTTGCTACAAACATTCATGTGAAGATCAGACTTACTGTTTATCATGACTTCATTTTTCGTTTCAAGTATAATCAAAGGGTATAATAAAAAGAATTGATAGAGGAATAAATCTTAAAAGTCAAACATACAATGAAATGGTCCATTAAAATTGTTTTATCCTTTTTTTAAAAGTAATGAAAACAAGCTAATAAATAATAATTGGGTTCTTATTATTTAACTAGCAATAATACAATATAATATGTAGCTGAAATTATGTTATTTTCGAAATAAATATAAGAAGCATGCTATTCTTTCTGCATGTGTATGATTGGGTATATGTAAAATTCTGGTATTAGGCTTTTGAGGTTAATTGAAGAGTAATCAAGTGTAAAAATCAGAAATAATACCATTAAATTCATTAGACATCATAATAAAAAAATTTCCTATTTATTTAACAGAAGAGGAAGATATATATACAAGAAAAACTCACTGTTTGTCATACCACTACAGAATTGCTTCCTATAGATACACAACTCTGATATATTTTGCTTTATTCCTATCAAAAAAGAAAAATGTATTGTGTATTTATATGCTGCATTATTAGAACTTTTTTGATTAGACATTAAGTGAGAACTAAATCCTTCTTTTATCATTTTATACATACGATAATTAGAAGAATTTTCCATGAATTGTCTTCCGGCCCTGTGTATTTCAAACCTTGTTTTTCCTTTATTATCAATATACTTCAGAGTTGGGTACAACAGGACATATTCTTATCAACCTGTGACCCTGTACCTTTATGTCATATCACCAGTTTATTGGACGCTAAGAACAATTAATTTCCTGCAAGGCAACCTAACCAGTGACTCATTGGAGCAGGCTGGACCCCTTCCATGGGACCTCAGCTTCAGAAGACTCAGCTCTGACCTCTGGCTACACACCTCCACATAGAGCACCCGTAGGGCCAAATGGCCATGCCATACTAGAGCACATACCATGCCTTATAGACCACACTCTGGGTACCCAAGACTCTGTAATTCCCTGCCCATTTTTAGAGCTTGGGTGGACTGGTCTGTCTTCTCTAGGGTGGCCAGCATTGCAAGTTCAACGGGTGGCCAGTGGGTAGTTGTTTGCAGGCATATGTGAACAGAGCTTGGATATGCAGTCCGAAGTTTCCATGTGTGTATATGTGAGGACCTCACAGTGTGGAACAGAGCTGGGAACAGAAAGAGAGGGGTGGGTGGTGGGTCGGCTTTCCTATGCCTCTGTGTTCTGGTAAGGAATGTGAAAGAATCTAAAAATTCCAAATTCAAGCCTGACCTCCTTGTCAAGGTAGTGATAGAATGTATTTTACTTAACAGTTTGTTAGATTGATATATAACATTTAAATATTTAGATATGGTAAATGGGCTCCCATTTGTACTTTTCCCTAAAGTTGAGGATTCATATGGGGCTGAGGATATCTCTATTATTATTCCATAGAGTAAGTACAGAAACCTATATTGATATCAGAACTATTTAGACTCCTGGGGATGCTTTAACCTAGCTTTAACCTAGGTACAAGCTCAACCCTGGCCATCACTATATTGGTTTTGGTTTTTGGGGCTGAAATAGAGCAGTGCTGTGTCCCCAGGGCCTAGTCACCCCGAGTTAATCCACCTCAACACATTCTGGGTATAAGGCTCTTTAGTCATAGCTTCAAGAGTGTCCCATAGTCACTATTAATTCTGCATAATAATAAAGGCATGGAAAGCAGGTAACCCAAAAGATCACCATATAGATAGATGCCTGAGCCTTCTTGGATAGACAATTCAAGTGTATTCTCCACATTTAGTTCCTGACTGGGGTCAAAAGAGGCAGGTCTTGAACACATAGATTCTATTTTCCTATTTATTATGATAGTTCATAGAGCTATTCTGATAAAAATAGCTGAAGAGGCTTTCTCTTTGGGTCTTTCACATGATACCACATATTTGACATAGGCACTCATGTGTTAATATTTCTCTGCAGCCCGTGATGCCCCGCACACCGAATCCTTGGTCACAGAGTCCAATTCTCGGCCTAAACACACGAAGCAAAGGTCACGCTTCGCTTGTCAAAGATCTACGTGTCCCCCGGGAAAAGAGAATTGCAATGGGACCATTTGGACCTGACAGCCCAGAGCTCTAGCTGGGTAAATACTCAGAAAGTTTTTTCCAAGGTCATCTTCTCTTTTCCTGGTAAGAAAAGTGATCCGTAGGATGAGCCCTTCTCCAAGACATAAGCAGCGGTTAACTCAGTCACATTTCGTCTCTTTAACTGATGTGGAATAACCTCTTTGTCATGTTTATTAAAAAAATGTCTATTTAACAGTAGACTTGGTTTTTGAAAGTGCACCATTTACACAGAAGGTTAAAGGCATCATATTAGGTGATAGAGCATATTTTTCCATACCCCAGAAAAATCATATACTACATATAAGTCAGAGTACCAAGTTTTACTAGCATAGAAATATCAAAAGACCCAGCATCTTTTGGAAGGTATGTAAAGAACTTCCTGCGACCCAAAGTAGACTCCCATTTGTCTAGAAAAGAAACAGCTTAGGTGACTTTTTTAAATCCACAAATCTAGTTTTATTCTGGAGCAGGTTCTTTAAATGTAGCTCATGGGCAATGAGGAAGCCATGTCACTGGACTGTTTAAGAAAATCAAGACAGCATAGTCATTTTCCTCCTCATACCGTGTAGGTGGATACAAACACTTTTAGATCCTGGGAAGCATTGCTGCAGTTTCACAAGGCCAATTAGCAATTCTCATGAACCTTGATGTACTAAATGCTTGAACAATTTAGGCATCATGAAGAATTACAAACTGTATGTGTCATACATAAGATGGGATTCTGTAATTGTACTTGATACCTAAAAAAATTGCCATGAAAGAAGAGAGACCCAGAATTCAAAGTAATGTGAATCCAGTTTTCTTTTCCCAATTATTGATTATTGTTTACATCCTAAAATCTTTGGGACATTCAATTATGAAAATAAGCAATGTGAATCTTTCCCTTTTTCTTCCTCTAATCACATACTCTGTTTCAATGGCACTGTTATCGACAGATATATGACAAGCAATATTATGAACCCCTAGCAGCTATGGAAACAGGGAAAATAGAAGTCTGGGGAATATCAGTTAACTGCATAACAGAAAATCTTCTCTTTTCCTGACTCAATGTAACCTATGTTTTTATTTATTAGATTACACATTCCATCCAAGTGAAATAATAATCCAAAAAGCACCATCACATATACCAAAGTTTTTTCCACATCTGTAAAATCTGAGGATCTGGCCACTTTGAGACATTTGAGACTTTAATTCTGTATGAGTACTTTCTTGGCCCTTCTCTTTGACTTTGTCATTTTGTAGTGAAAGGATTTTATTATCCACTCTGCATTGATGGCAAGAACAAGAGCCAAACTGAACCCTTCAGTCAGTCGGGCCAGACAGAGGGTCCTTTAGACCGTCAGCATGGTGAGAGATGTAGCTGCCACAGAAGAAATGACCCTTGTCCTTGAGGAGTTTATAAAAAGTTTTATAAGACATACGTTAAGAACCTTTCAAAGACAATCTGCTTTGTCTAATAGGAACTGTGTGGCCCACAGAAGTGTAGGAGTCAAGGGGAAGGGGAACTCTGGAGTAGTCATGGAAGCACAGAACTTGTTAGAATCTCAGACAGCACAAAACTTAGGCAGAAGTGAGGAGCAAAGACCTTCCAGATGAGGGCAAGGACAGGAGACAAAGGCTGGAAGATGAAATAAGCTTGGGGAGTCCCTGCCAGTTCCCTTTTCCCTCCGGTTTCCAAACTGGTTCACTTGTTACTTCACAATAAAGAAGGTGGGCATCCATTGTCTTTACCTAATCCATTCATACTAACAAAATGTTATAATGACAAAATACTCCAGGAGATTTACAAATCCTTTACAAAGGGCCTTGCCTGTCTTCCTGACTGAGGCATTTGTAGGAGATTGTCTTCTCATGAAGAATGTCTCAGTTGTCCCTGTCACTCCTTTTTTCATCTTTCCTCTCTCACCACATTCGTTAATTCCACTGGTTGATTAGACATGTGACTGCTCCTTTTCCTGTGATAAAAGGAAGCTTCTGTTTGGTCAAGATCTAGAGAATTTTTCCATTTTCAACCATGAATCATGTCTACAGTGGTTGACACATTTTACTTATATAGGTATCCATTACTGAACTACATGAACAGAAGTTTTCTTGACTAGACCAATAGCAAAGTGAGAGGTGTGGTTCAGAAGGAAAGCATCTGTGTGAGAATTTATTCTCTTCCCTCCCATAACCTCCTCTTGGTTATCACTTGGTTTTCCCACCCTACTTTATTATTTCTTGATGATCTATACTGTCAGCAAGTATTCACCAAATGCTTCTATTTAGTCATCCTTGGATATACCTTGAGGAGTTTGTTGTCTAGTTGGATAAAATTGGCTTATTTTTTGCAGGCAGCATCAGAGCCTCTCAGAGATCAAGAATGAGCTGGACACTGTCTTTTTTGAGCCTCCAGCTATATTTTTAAAAATGAAATGCCAAAAAGCTGTTTTTAAAAAGTCTAAATTGAAAGACTTTCATGAATATGAAAGATCCACCAGTGTAGGGTACCAGGCAGTGTGGTGTAGCAGGCAGAACACTGGTTTGGAAGTCAGGTACACCTGAATCCAAATATTCTGCTACTAGTGTGGCCCTAGGTGAATCACTTAAGTTCTCCGAGATTTCTTTTATTCACTGTGAAATGAAGACAGTAATTCCTACTTAATAGGACTGTTTTTAAATAAAATTAATTAAAAAATACTTATTGAACAGTTATGGTCCAGGCACTGTTCTAGGCTCTAGGTATATGGCAGTGAGCCAGGACAGCTGAGAATCTCTACCTAATATTTCATGTAAAAAGAAAATCTAGATCTTTACATGAAATCTCTCCAATGTAAAATATTGGCAATTAATTTTAAAATATTAAAAACACTAAGCTAATATTGCCAAACTCATCTGTAAGCCAAGTTCTAACCTTGGGCTGGCAGTTTGTAACCTCTGATATCGGCTTTTTGGATGGTTAGTTTCTACTATATTGCCTACTTGGCTGAACCTTGACACCATCAGCCTGTTCGCCTGTGTTGCCCACCACAAACCAAAGGAACATTCCTCATAAAGTTCATGGAAATCATCCTAGCAAGCAATTGAGCAAGGCAGTGGCCTGGATCCCATCCATCTCCATTAGATGCCATAAGCTTCCTCACTGACCCAGTGAGACCTTGTATTCATTTCCTGTGCCTGGGCTGAGCTAACTGGCAGTTTGTACAAGATGGGTGTGAAAGAAACTTGTGTTCCTCATGCTTTTCAAGCTCATCTGTCCTCCAAGGACCTCTGTGGAAGGCCAGTCAGTACATATTTCAGATGTTAGAATTCAGACCATTTCATTTTCCTTTACCTACTCATACCTGTTACCTCAACTGTTTTCAGCCAAACATGTAAGTGTGCAGTAGCAGTATAGGCAGCTTTTTTCTGAAACTCAATAGTGGATGATTAATTTAATCTGTTTTAATTCTCTAACGTATCCATGATCTTAGAAAAGAACAAAAGTCTTAAATTTATCTTGTAGCTATTCAATTCAGAGTCAAACAACTTCATATTGCTCATTTATCCATCTCAGTAGAGTTTAAAGCTCTGGGAAGAGAGAGTATTCATTGGCCCATAGTATTCATCAACATGAAACTGTTATTTGGAGTGCTTCACCCCTATGGAGTCATGGAATTCCCCAAAGCCTCTGCGTTTGACTTATATCCTTGAGACTCTCATAGGCAGAAGCTAAGTGGAGGATATCAAACTTCCAAAAGCCTCTGCATGTACAATGCGAGGTAGTAGAAAAACGGTAAACTCAAGTTCGAATTTCCTTCTGCTACTAATAACTATGTGACTGTGCAAATTACTTTATCATTTTGAGTTTTACTTTCTTCATTTGTAAAATGGGAAGAGTAATTATTATCTTATGGATCTATTGCAGTGGCTGTCAACCTGGCTGCATATTAAAATCGCTTTTTAAAAATGTCTTCGCCCTTGCCACACCTCTTGCAAATTAAGTCAGAATCTCTGAGGGTGAAATCCAGACATCAGTTGATTTTAAAAGCTTCATAAATCATTCTTATATTCCATCAGGACTGAACATAACTGTTGAGGATTAAATAATGTTACTTGTGTAAAATAAGTACTCTTTAGTTCCTAGTTATTCTCCAAGTTTCAAGCCAGCAATTGACTATACTTTTGGTGTGTGTTCTAAGATTGCACCACTAGGTGTCAGTTTGACCATACAATTTGGTTCTTAGGAGCTTCTAATTCCAGCTACCCAGAATAACAACTATGTACCATCACCATAACCATTTGCTGAGTACCTGCCTTATACCAGCCACAGTGCTAATGATTCTCAAAGCATGTAATTTCTAATCCTGTATTAGATAGGCAAGGTAGTTGCTATCCCAGTCATGGGTCAGAGGGTCAGAAAAGCTCTGTGACTTGCACAGAAGAATACACATGAAGTGGCAGGACTGAGATTCAAGCTTCATTCATTCAAAAGCAGTTAACTCTCACTATGCGTGAGGTACTGTATCTGGTATTAGAGATTCAAAGGTGAATAAGGTTTAGTTCTCATCCTCTGGAAGTTCATTTTTATCCTTCACTTGTATGTACATTTAAGAAGAAAAGATGAACATCTCTTTTTACAGTTGTTCTTAACCTCATGTTAACTATATCTTCTGAAAAACTCAAATGTTGTGTTCCTAAGGGGGTTGAATGACTCTTAGGTAGAGCTTCCTGGGATGGCTGTACCACTATATCCAGCCACTATAATAATATATTTTAAAAGAATTGAGTCCATTAAGTACCTAAGAGGCTAGGAATTATATCTGGTATGTTTCACTACCGTCTTATTTATTGACTTAAATCTTTAGCAACAAACTATTAGTATAGACTATGTGTCTAATTTTTAGTGACTATTTACTGAATAAATGAATGCCTTATGCTCTGCTAAGCCTTGTACAAAAAGAGCCATGAGCGAAATGTTTAAAGAAGTCTGCATGTTATTTTGGGAAGCAAATCTGAATATTTTCCTCCAAAGGTAGTAGTACTTCATTCATCCCTGAAGTGGGAAAGTCTCACAGATCTTGGAGAAGGTTCTAAATGAGTTAGGGACCAGAGGATTACGATACTACTAGATTTGATCAGTGCATCCACAGTCTAATGGCTGCTCAACTGGCATTTGTTCCATGTCAGAAGGATACCAGCTGTGCCTTCCCTAAGTTGTCAGCCACTAAGCAAATAGTGTGACAATTAGGACCATAGGTATTACTAGGCTGGGTCAGACCTACAGTCCATTCAATAATCTCTTACTTTGGATAAAGAGTTATTCAAGCAGTAGTCATTAAACCTGATGATGAATCAGAATCATTCGGGGGAGCTTTGCAAAAATAAAATACAGATCCCTGGACCCTGCTCCAACCTAGTTAAGTAGAATGCCTGGAACTAGGAGAGGGATCTGGGATTCTGATGTAGGACTAGGATTGGAAAATGGCTGACTCACTCATGTATGGTTCATAAATTTGCTTTAATCTTTTCTGTATTGTGAGTATATTTCCTCCCTGAATAAGAGTTCCATTATTTATTATCTGTAGTTTGAAGTACTATTCCTTTTTATCAGTCCTACACTTATCTCTTCTGGAAGTTTATAAATGACATTGGAATCCTAGGATTTTGGGATTTGAGAGATGAGTCCATGTTGATTTTCTCCATGCTATTTATGATACTGTAGCTTTAGCTCAGTTCTCTCCTAAAGCATGCCTAGGAGTCACATGTCCATTCTTGAGATTTTTCTTGGTTTACAAGCAGCTCTGGCTTTATTAAGTGATTTATTCTGCATCAGCTAGACAACCTTTGTCCACTTTGTGCAATAGCAGAAAAGTAATATCTGTTTCTGTGATGACCTGGGCCATTGATGGCTGCTGATTAGGTCATTCAGGACAGGTAAGCATTTTTGTGGACTTAGGTTAAAGTCCTATTATGAACCTAGTCAGCTTGTTAGCTTTGGAGAGACCAGGAAGGGGACCATACTCTCACTTAAGAGTTCAGTTACTAACAAATCTTTTTGGAATGGCAATCTGGATGGTTTGTATAACAGAACACAGAGAAGGGAGTGAGTGGGGTAGAAGTATTTATAGTACAGTATACAAGGAGATGAATAGAGAAAAAGAATACCAGGGTCAAATAGCTGCCAAGCAAAAAAGGAAAAGGGTCTGTGGTTGGAGATGTAGATTCACAATTGGGGTGATCATTTTGGAATCTCCGAGTGCCCCTCAGTGAATCAAAGTTTCTAAGTAGCCTTATGCACATGTAAAAAAGAGAGAGAGGGAAAAAGAAGGCTCAGGAGAGATGGAGAGGGAGAGGTGTTATCAGGTCACAGCCTGTGCATCCCTCTAGGCAACTTTCACCTGGCCAGGATCTGTTGCACAGAAAAATTATTGGAGCTTGGTTGGAAATTTTTACTCACCAGTGATGAGATTTCTGGTTGTATTCCTTATGGATCTCAACAGAGACCCTGTTCTCAACTGAGGTTATTACAAGACAGATATCCAGGGACTAGTCCACCCAAAATGAAAATATTGTGGCCTCTGCTTCCAATACAGGAGCTCAAAGATGCTCTGGCTCCTATACAGTCAACACTCAGAATAATAATAGTTTTTCTAGCATTTCTTTCCATGTAGAGATTTCAAGTCTCTTGCAAACATCTACCAATCCCAAAGGTACTTGATTAAGCCAAATCTCTGATATTCATCTTCTATATGGGGTCCTCCCACAAACTGTTAACTGAACTAGAAATAGAGTGTGGGCCTCCTGATTCAAGGTCTCACAAGCAACTTCCACTCATTTTCACTAGCCAGTCTTAAGCAGTTTGTGGTGCTCCCAAAGGGTGTAGTTCTTTGTAGGGGCATGTGTGTCAGATCCGCCTGCTTCCTCACTGTCATCACCTCCCACTGACTGCATTTCTGGTTCCCTCGTGTCCTGGCAACTGGGATGTGTTTTGGTTCTCTGGGATGTGAGAATTGTTGAAGAATCTCCAGAGATTTTTCATGTCTTGTCATCCTTCATCCTAATTTATACCCCACTCCCCAATCTCAGGGCTATCGAAGTACTGTGTCCTTTGGCTTATTCTTTCTCCTTCTCTATCCTCAATCCTCACCTACCCTCTGAAGAAGATGAAACCACAGACCAAGAGCTTGTGAGGTAGGAAGGAATGGAAGGGAAAAATCTTTTCTCTCAGATTGCCCTCTTGTTCCCAGGGAGAGGGCTGAGGTCATGAACCTTGACCCCAGAGGGAGGAGGAGGAAATTAACACAATGAGTCTTTGCCTCTATCACTCATCCTGAAGGAGTTGACTTTTTTTTTTTTTTAATCTGGAGGAGGGATGACTCAGTGCAGGCCCTTGATGAGGAAATCTGGCTCAGAGCCTGAGGACCACCATTTGCCTGATATTTCAATTTAATTTTCAAACCAGAGTAGTTTCACTGAATCAGGAAATTGAGCTCTCTGTTTCCCTAGTGTTGATAGCTCTGAACAGAATTTCCCCAAAGGAATGTCTCTGTCCAAGGGAGTCCAACAGTGATTGGCAGTGGGATTCCAAATTCAGAATGCAGAGATGGCTCTGTACGCCATGGTGGAGGGCTTTATTTAGTCATACTCCACCACTGTGCTTTTACCTACTAATTACTATAACCACTAGTGATCATTATATGATAATTAGCACATACTTTTTTTGTACCTCCCAGAGCACCACCCCAAAATAAATGATGGTGTCGGGTGGCAAGGCCGCTGCTAAAGACAACTCCTGACTCATTCATTCACTAAATATTTAGTAAACTACTGCGGGCCAGGCCCTGGGCTCAGCAGCTGTGAGCAGGATGGATGTGATTCTTGGTGTCACCAGGCCAACTTGCTGTAAGAGGGATAGGCACTAAACAAGTTCACATATGTGACGTGTATATCCAACGTGGAAGCACAGTGTGTATAAAAGGAACGCTAAATCCAATGGTGGCTAGGAGAGGGGATATCGGGAGGCGCCCCTTGTAGTAGTAACTTTAAAGGTGAAGTCTGTAGGATGAGTGGGAGCTAGTAAATAGAATCCGACTTAGGGTAAACCTATACTATTTGTATCATCTCCTCAGAACATAATGTTAAATCCAAGCCTCTTAGTGTTAACCCTCCAGAGTGACTTCAAAGTGCTTCTGAATCTGCTTCTGTACAGTGTGATGCTGTCTTGGAAAAACATGAACCTCTACACAAGTGGAAGATGTAATTACTGTATCCCACTAGAAAATGTTTTAGAGAGGAAGATGGGACCAGGGAAATAGGTGTCTAAATCCAGTTCTTCAGTTTCCAAGTCCAGACCCAATTCTCTGTGCCCTTGGGATGGTCTGAGTCCACACGGAAATATGTTTGTCTCCACTTGAACAACAATGCCCTTATCAGCTGCTGCACTGAGAAGACACTGATGTTCTCTTACAGGAAACTAACAGGAAAAGAAAGAAAGCCTACCGCTAAATACACTTCCTGAAGGCAAAATGAAAGGCTGCTGCTCTGGCTGCCTGAAGGAAAGGGCTGAATAAATAAATACACCGTCCCTATTGTGTAGGCAGACTTCCTGGGGGCACGTCCTCATCTCCTCACCCCTAAAATCAGCCATTCTGCACAGGAGCAGGCAGACGTCTCCTCTGGCTACTGAGAGGTATTGAGACTTACTGGGCTGCTCTTTCTCAAACACTGAGGAAATAGGAGAGACTAGTCACAGGAAGAGGAACTTGATATTGCTGCACCTCTCTTTCAACCTCACAGGACCTTCCCAGCAACTTCTGCTTTGACATTTTCTGTGCACAAATCTGGTAATGTTTGGGAATGTGTCAGGAGGAGAAGGGGTCAGGGCTGGTCCATCTCAGAAAATCAGTGGGCTTGTTTAAACCACAATTGCACAGCTGACTTGGTTTGGAGTCAGAGGTGTACACTCATTATCTGAGAGTATTTAGTGAACTCTAATGGTGTGACACCACTCGAGTTCAGAAACTGCTCAAGAAGATGATTCTGGATCAGGAAACTGTTCTATAGTCTAAAGGATCTGAAGGCATTTCTTTGTGAAGATAGTTGTATCTTCATGGAACACAAAAGTTAAGAACATGTACAAATATATCGAGTTGGGGAGGAAGAAGAGAGAGATAATCTGAATAGAGACCCCTGGTCAAAAATATGAGATAAGATGAGCTACACTTGAACTTTTGTCTTTATACAGTGTTTTTGTTTAAAGATCACTTATACTTCAGGAGTTTTCTTCCATCTTTTTCACATAGTAATCATGGGTGAGCTCTGAGAAATGACTCAAAGCCAAAATAATGGGATTTCCTTGATGATAGTTCCTCATTTTCTCTGGCCACAGGCCAGCCCTCAATATCCTCCTCCCTTACAAGGAAGCCAGCTTTGACCCACCCCTGGCTCACTCCAACCTCTTAGTGATTTTTCTTTCATATTGAAAACTGAATTCTCTTCTTCCAACTTTCTAATTGCAAACTTCTCTTTTCTCAGTGTCTCAGTTCTCACTGCTCCCAGTCCAGGGGTGGAAACCTCATCTTGGGTGCCCTTACTCCACAGAGTTTACATGGATCTCCCTTTCTCTTGTCCTCAGCTGGGGAATGACTCAGGTTGCATGCATAGTGATTCGCTTTTGAAAGAGACAAAGGTGATACAGCCACGTCCCTGCTCATTCTGGGCACACTCCCCTGTCTCTGGAACTTTCACGAAGCCAGGCTCAGATTTCTGTATATAGGAGGTACTGCCATAATTAGCTTATCTTGTTGGTTTTGAGCATACTTTTCTTAGTATAGGGCAGGCAGGAAATTAAGCTTTTGTCTGTCATATTTTATGAACCTCAAATCTGAAATTGTGGTCTGCCAAGGATAGGATACACATGTTTCATTTACCCATAAATGAAACAAAATATTTGATGATAAGACTATTCTGGAAAATTTACCATAGTCATAGCCTTGCAGAGGCTACCATATAACATTAATAATAACTAATGGCTACTGAGCACTTACTATGTGTCAGTTCCTTTCTTGAATTTTGTAGATTATCTCATTTATTCCTCGTAAAAGATTTCCTTTTAGTAGCTATAAGGGAGAGAAAAACCAGTCATTATATACTTAATAATGACATTAATAGTAATAGTAATAATAATAGTTATTATATATACCAGTTTTATAATATATGCCAGGCCCCGAATCAAACATTTTCTTTCATTTAATTTTTAAATGAAATCTACAAGTGGGTATTATTATTATCATCATCATTATCATCATTGTAGGTAGTCTGATTCTAAAGTAGCTCCAATGATCTCCTTCTTGTGGAAGTAGATGAGATAAAAGGGGTCAGATATGCAGTGACAGAAATCTAACTATGGGAGGTAAACCTATGTTGTAAATATATATATGCCTTACTGTAAAAATATACAGCTGAAACTTACTGGATTTTGTTAACCAATGTCACCATAAAAAAAAAACTCCTTCCTGATATGTACATTCTTATATAATCAATCCCCTCTCCTTGAGTGTGGGCTGAATTAATGATTTGTTTCTAACTAGAAGAATGTGGTAAAAGTGATGGGATGTCACTTCCTGATTAGAGTACAAAAGACTGTAACTTCTGTCTTGCTAGCAGTCTCTCTGTTGCTGGCGCTCTCTCAGCCTCTTGCTTGCTTGCTCTGATGAAGTAAGCTGCCATGTTTTGAGATCCAGAAGGCAAGGCACTGAGGGAGGCTGCAGGCCAATAGCATGAGAATCTAAGGCCTTAGTCAAAGGCCTGTGAGCTATTGAGTCTTGCCAATAATGTAGTGAGCTAGGAAGCAGATTCATGCCAACTTAAACGAGTTGATTGCAGCCTGTGAGAGACCTAGAGCCAGAAGACCAAGTTAAGCTGTATCAGGATTTCTGCCCCAAAGTTACAGAGATGATGAATTTGTTGTTTTAAGCTAACAACAGTAGTTTTAAGCTAAGTTTTGGGATAATTTGTTACATAGCAAAAGATAACTAATACACATCCCACTTTATAGTTGAAGGAATTAAAGCTTAAGGAGATGAATCAAACTTATCCAAAGTCACACGGCTTGTAAATAGCAGGGCCAGGATTTGAACACAAGTTCAAGAATCTGAGTTCAAGTCTACTTTTTTATGAGATTTCAAGTGATTGGGAAACTGGTGTTCTAGAAAGCACTCTAGTTTCTGAAATCTTGGAGTATAGCCATGTTTCCAGGAAACTGTGTGTATATATAAAACAGAGATGGACAAAAGTTTAAATGATGTTAAGTGCTTTGAGTGGCCCACTCCCTGCTGCAGAAGAATGACTGGTCCACCCATAGATCTGGTGATAGTAACCAGGTCCTCCTGTCAGTAGCAAAATGGTAAAGCTGAGAGCTGCAGCCCATCTATTTCAGAAGCACTCAAGCCATCTTACCTATAATATGCAAGGTACCCAGGGTAGAGGGGTATACATATTTTTCTTGAGGATGAAAATGCATTCATTGATTGATGAAAAAATATGGTGTGCTATTTAAAAATCACACGAGCCTTAGCGTTGGAAAGTGAATGGTTCTTCTGCTCAAGAGAACACTCTCTTCATTTTTTTTTTTCCTTTTCCTTCCATCTATGGAATAGAGCCTTGAACTTTGAAACCACAGTGTTTTGTTCCGGCATGGAAAGCAGCTTGGAACTTCCCTATGCTGGAAGCTCCTTAGTTTGGAATGGTAAAAACATCTTCTTCCAGATAGTTTTCCTTGGTTTATTCAGAGATTCATGCCAGCGGTCACCTTTATGAAATCAAGTGAAGATATATTTGTTAGCTGGCTGCATGAAAATATTCTTCCTTGTCAGCTTTGCCTTGGTGCCAGAGTAGCAGGCTTTGAGCTCAGGAAGGATTTCCAGGTGGCTGTAGAGCAATAGTCTCATAGGGTAGAATTCTGGCATGGTTCTTCTTTCAACCAGTGGCAGAGGCTGCATTTTGCTGGTGTAATTGTGCAACCTGGTATAAAGTCCATAGCCAGGGAGGTGGGGGTAAGACTCTAAGCTGGTTCAGTATTTTAATCATGGCCTCTTGACTCTTTCTAGCTTTCTTCTCCCTCCTCTCTGCTAGCCTGCTTCTCTCTCTCTCTCTCTCTCTCTCTTTCTCTCTCTCCCCCCCCTCTATCTCTCTCATATCTCTCACCTCCCCCCAATCTCCACCCACCTCCCTCCTCTACAGTCCCTCCATCTCTTTCAACTTCTACCTTTGGGGATCCCTAACTCAGGGAACCACCTCTTATCAAATATCTTGGCTTGCCTCCAACTGCTAGCAGCAGGCATCTCTGGCCCTAGTCTGCTATCTGAGAGATTTTCTTTTCCACCAGTTGTTTGTTTCTCTAATCCATTTGGAACTCTGTGTAGAATGCAGGAGAGTGGGGGACATCTAAAAACAAAAATGGAGCTTTTCCTTAGTAAGATTGCTCCCCCCAGACTAAAATAGAAATGAAAGGAGACTTGGATCCTGCTCCCTTGAAAAGTGATATGATGAAAAGAGGGCAGGAGAAGCAAAAAGAACAAAAAGTGGCATCAGCATACATTAAAGCCTGAGGCAAACCACATTACTCCTTAGATAGTGGGACATCACTCTGAGCCCTTCATCTTCCATTCAATCAGGATTTATAAAGACTACTTATGCCTTTAATATACCTGCCATCCTGGTATTGCCCAAGTGGCTCTGAACAGATACCATCTATACCACCTCCACAGCCAGCCACACAACACAAAGCTGCAGACTCCCCGACTCCAGTGTTCTTGCTTTCTAAGAGGAGGCCTTGAGAAAGGTGGAGAAGCACGTAACACAGGAAAGAAAAGAGAAGTTGGATGGAGTAATCACATTATAAGGTGACCCCGTGCCTGCAGAATCAAGACACAGGGTATAAGCAATCACCTTTCCAGTACTGCATAGGCTTTAATACCACAATAGCTTTCTGTTGGATCAAAGAATTTTTCTAGAAACCTTCCTTCTTTAAGATTTTCTCTCTCTCGCTTTCTCTCTCTCTCTCTCTCTTTTTTTTTTTTACTGGATTGTATATGTTCATTTTACATTTCTTTTCTTAACTGATTTTCAGAAGGAACAGGAGAGGTAGAGTATGTGCATGTGTGAGCAAAAATATTTATAAATACCCTTTTTTGTGTGTATGTGTGACATAGAATGAATAGCTGACCTTTGTGGCAATTTTGCTAGATGTGTTTCTGAACTTAGACGGCAAGGCCTCTTAGTGAGGCTGCTTAATTCTATGTTCTCTATGGTACCTAGTCACTATGGCTATGCAAGAGCCATTATTACCCGAAGTAATAATGGTACCATAATAATGACCATGCCCTCCTGTGACGTTATTATTTCCTATCTGCCGGGACATTAATTGCCTTCTAACTTGCTCTAAAATTGGTAGGTAGGGCATACTGCCACCACTGAGAGAGGAAAGCTGCTGATAATATATTACAAGGCTGTGTAAAAGATATTGGAGCATCTTCACATTTGCAGGTTACTTCATTTGTTATGGAATGTTAGTTAAGGCTTGCCTTATATCTTAGATTCCATCATGGTCAATGTCTGATCTTTCCTTCAACTGAATGATTCAGACATCTCTGAAGTTATTTTGGCTTTTCCACTTTCCTTTGCAGGCTTTTTATGAGTCATTGAATTGAAGGGGAGGTTATTTCTAAATTGAAGGTGAGGATGAGAGAAGGGGATAAAAGTTCCGGAAAATAACTAGGAAAAGACACCTTATTGTTATGTACAGTTACTGAAGGAATAATTTCCACCTAGTTTTGTGATAGAGGTATGTAGTTTATTAAAACGACTAAACATAAGCAAGAAAATAGACAACTTTTTTCTTGGATAACATACCGTGCAGTTTTATAGACTCCTTATAGATTACTCTGTGAAGGATTTGAGGGTAAATGAAAGATATGAGACAAGGAGTTACTATAAAGAAGAAACGGGCAAAGCACAAAATTTCAAAGGTCAGATTCTTGGTCCCAAGGAAGTTTACAACTATAAAATAAAGCTATAAAATAACTATAAAATAAATGTCTCCTTGATCTGTCTCAGTTTGTCCCTGAGTGTATGTTTCATGGCTCATGGGTTTGTGTCTTATAGGTGGAATTGTGAGGAAAGTACAGTTAAATTTGATGTAGAAATTGAAAGAGTAATCAGGACAACATTTTGTTATTTAGGAGCAGGAAAAGTGGGTGGAAATAAAAAAGAAAAGCAAAAAGCTAATGATGGATATATTTCTGGGAGTATAAGCGTTTTTATAGCAACAGCAGATTTCTCAAAAGTGCCTACTGTGATTTGTACCCAAATGAATAAAAATGCAATCATTTATTCTTGTACATTGTGCCAATGCGAGAAAAGAACGGCAATTCATTCAATGGCCTTAAATTAGACTGCTAGGAAGAGGGGCGGTTTAGGAAAAAAAAAAGACACAAGCTTTTTAAGTATCTGACACACATCTAGTAGGGTTGTTTAAGAACTGCTGAACATTAAAATCAAGTTGGGGGGAGGCGGGAGGAGAGGAGTTCAAATTTCCAAAGCATCCCATGTGTAAGTGTGGCCCATTCAGTCCCAACTTGCTGATAGCTGCCTGCTCACTTTGCAGGAGCCAGCCAGGGGTGAGTCTGGAAGCTGGAGAATGCTCAGCACGGCACTTCAGTTTATTAACGACGTTTATAATTGCAACCGAGCGGACTGATTTCTGCTAAATAAACGGTTGTGCTTTGCCTTTTAACACGGAGAGTTCTGGGAAGAAGTTCAAGGAAACTGGGCACACTGGGACCTCAAAAAAAGGGGGGGGGAGGAGAGAGGAGAGAGAGAGAGAGAGAGAGAGAGAGAGAGAGAGAGAGAGAGAGAGAGAGAGAGAGAGAGAGAGAGACTTAGCTATTCAGTGCTTTTCTCCCAAGGAATGGGAAACACTTCTTAAACACGACCTCTGAGGTTGGTGTTTTCTAAGTGCCATCCTACGAGTAAGCGAGAGTTCTAGGATTCTCCTTACAGGAAGGGAGCTGGAGAAAGGGATGAGTTCACGAGTAAACTCTACAACAAAGAGTTAACCCTTCCCTGGTAACCTCATCCTTGAGATTCAGCCCCTTCCTGGCTTTCTGCTGCGCAACCAAACGTACTTGAACCAGCGCAGCCGTCTCATCCCTTGCCAGTTGACTTGACAGACACTTTAGAGAGCCTATCATCACTTTGAACGGTCCGACCATCAACCAATGACAACTGAAGCCTGGTCTAGAGCGCTCGAGGTCTGGGCGGAGGCAAATACCGGGTCCAGGGAAAGGGGCGGTGAGGAGGCGATGATGGGCAGGTGGGGACGGCCAATCAGAGCAGAGAGCCGCGGCCCCGCCGTCCAATGCAGAGGGAGGAAGCACGGAGGGGGTGGGCCTGTTGTCATGGGGGAGGTGGTGGCGCTGAGTGGCTGGCTCCCGGCGGCCGAGGTAGAGGCAGTGGCTCCGGAGTTGGTCGCGGGCAGCGGCAGGTGAGTGCGGGTGATGCGGCCCGAGGGCTGCGCGGTCATCGCGGGGCGGAAACTCCAGCCTGGCGCTGCGGGGGCGGAGGCAGGAGGAAGGGGCCCTGGACCGCGGGTCGCGTCCCGGGGGGGCCAGGGCGGGGGCGGCGGCGGCGGCGACTTCGCGCTGACGGGGCTGGGGGGAGAATGGCCCGGCTCCCGGCGGCGGAGCTCCTGTGCGCCAGGTAGGTTGGCGCCGGACCCAAGCGGGTCGGGCCGGGAGGACCCCGAGGACGTACTGCTCTGCTGCACGGGTCTGGGCACTGACCACGGCGGGTGTGTGTGGGGGAGTCGGTCCCTCGGGGGCACGGGCGCAGCCGGGGTCCCGGAGCGGGGGGATGACCCGGGGTGACCGGGTAACGACCTGGTCCGAGGGCGGGGTGACTCGGGAATACCCAGGACAGCTTGGGTGCGAGGGAGAAGGGGAGCCCGCGAAGCCGGGGAGCGGCCCGAGCGGAGGAGGGAGCTGGGGGGTCGGGAAACAGGGAGTGGCCAGGGGCTGAGGGAGGAGGGAGACCGAGGGCCGCCGGGGTCCGGGTGACGGGGAGCGGCCTGGGTCCGAGCGAGGACGTCGAGGAAAAGGCAGGGAGGGGGCTGGGATCCCTTCCGAGAAAGTCGGCTGTGGGAGGAGGGCGGAGGGCTGCTGGGAGGGTAAGGCGCTGCGGGTCTTAACAAGGGTTGGACCCGCGGAGACCTTGAACTCCTTGGGGAGGAACCGGAGCGCCCTCCCTTTTCCCCCTTCCCCCTCCCCCCACGCTGGTCTGGGATGGGAGAGCCAAGACTAGACTGGGAACTGGTGGGTCTGAGGATCCCCGGGCACCAGAAAGAAAGAAAGAAAGAAAAAATCCTCCTGGAGTAGCTCCGACTTGAGACCAGAGAGGTCTAGCTGGGAAGTGGAAGTTCTTTTAGTTACAGAGTCGTCAAACCGAATGACACGCAGGTGGGCGGAGTAAGAAGGAAGTAAAAGATAAAGGGTAGTAGGAGGGAACGAGAGAGTTGCTCAGGAAGAGAGCTGTGGTCTTGCGGAAACTGGCCAACACGGTAGATATGGGAAATTCACAGCGAGGCTATTAATAGGCGCCAAGAACTTAAGAAATAGAATACAAAGATGCCATCTAGGATCCAGAAAAGGTTCTAAAAGCTAGGTTAAGTGATTCGCACTTCAGTACTTACGTAAAGAATTTTGTTTGAAGATGACAGCAGTAATATTAGAAAATGAGGACATTGACAGGTTGGGGAATTTGGAAGGGAAAAGGAGAGGAATGTATAAAGGAGTAGGTCTGGGGACTTGATCAGAAAGAAGAGGAATCCCCTTGCCAAATTAGAAGTTTGAATTCTAGGAGAGTTTAACCTCTCTGTGCAGCTTGCCTCATCTGTCTCATAGGGATAATTCCTACTTCATGGGGTAGTTTTTTTTTCACATGAGTTGATATTTGTAGGACTTTTAGAATATTGACTGGCACAGAGTATAAGCACTGTGTACTGGATTGTTAAATAGAGGATAAAGAAAGACCTGACTTTAATGAAATGGTTCTCAAACTTTAGCTTGCACCAGAATCACCCGGAGGGCTTAGCAAAATACAGACTACTGGCTTTCTCATTCAGTAGGTCTGGGTGGGGCCTGAGAATTTGCATTTACTTCTGATGATGCTTATATGGGTTCTCTGTAAGAACCACTTGCTTTAAATAAAAACTAATAATGTAGTACCTTCAAAATACCTGTCTTCCCTGCTAAAGAAAGAGGCAAATTGCAAAAGAGATCTTAATATAAGGCATACTCTATTTTAAGCCTGTTTTCCAAACTGGATCATGATTTATTAGTAGTTTATAAAATTAATTTTTAGTGAGTTCCTACTAGCATTGAAAAATACAATGAAATAGAATTGACTAGGATTGCACTTGGTAAGGAAAAGTATTGTTTTGGGAAGTTTTTCTCATACATGTATGTATGTACTAGGTCACAACATAAAATATATTTCTGACAGTCAAGAGTTTGTAAAACTGTTGTGAGCCACGCAGTGCAGCAAAATCAAGCCTTCAGTAGGGGTATCTAGGGACTAGGTTTCTTTATTACTTTGTTTTTCTTCTTTTTGTGGTAATTCTTTCTCAGGTGGTGATACATTCTATTAAATTTCTTCTCTTTCTAAACTGGTTTCTCCTGTGTTTGTCTTATTACATACTATGTCGTGCCTCTTTTTAGATATTGAAAATCTTTGGCACGAGGACTTAAGGGAATTTGAAACAGAAATGAAATTGAGTGGTGTTTCTTAGATGTGGTACACTTTTGTTTCACTTGTGCCTTCTTGTTTACCGTTTCTTTTTTATCACTGTACTATAAAGTGTTGTCTGTAAAAAACCCAAGTATACAGGACATATTGACAGTCAACAACTAACACTGAAATTGACTGATTTGAGAACAGTTCATGTATAGAAAATAAGCAAAAACCAAATGAGACACACTTCAAAAGGGAAAAGTGAAAGGGTGTTTCTTTTAAAAAATATCTTAACATTTTTCATGGCTTTATACTAATACAAAAACATATAAAAGCATTTTTAAGGGAACCAGATGTACTTGTGTATTTTGATTTCTAGGTTTTTGAAGAAAGAAGAAATAGTGATAATACTTGACAGTGAAATGCACCTGGGACTGAGGCTTAACCACAAAGTAAATAGTTTATTAAACCAGAACTTTTGTTTTGATGATTTTCTCTCTTGAAATTGAACCGGATGTCACATATTTGTAAATTTAAGTTGTTTGAGGGACCTAAATGTAATCTACAATACTTAAAGATATATTGAGAATATATGTGTATGTTTTGTGCTATGCTTAGTTTTATTTTTCTATTAAAAACAAGTTGGTTTATTATTTAGAACAGAAAAGCAGCATTGAAAACTGAGAAATTCTTATAGCTCTCTTTAAAATCTTTAATTTAGTGGATTTACATAACTTTTTCATTAATGTTTTATGAAATTATGAGGAAACTGTTGGTGTAGCTTTGCTTTAGGATT
Organism: Cynopterus sphinx; assembly: GCA_030015415.1. Classification (NCBI taxonomy): domain Eukaryota; kingdom Metazoa; phylum Chordata; class Mammalia; order Chiroptera; family Pteropodidae; genus Cynopterus; species Cynopterus sphinx. The sequence continues at coordinate 134,370,218 of CM057384.1, forward strand.
TATAGATAATTTTTCCTCTCAAAAATAATTTTTCCATCAGATTTTTATATTTTGTTAAAATTTGTATTTTTGTTTGAAAAACTGCAAAATGTATTATCATTGCATGTTTAAGTTGAAAAACATAAGCAGTCTTTTCATAAAAAAATTTACTAATTTTGTGTGATAAAGATTCCCAGGATGAAAGCTTTTGAATTCCTTATATTGAATTAAATGTAGGATCCCTGCCACAAATGGTTGTTCTTTACACCATTGTACATTTGGTGGGCACAGTCGTATCGCTGTTCAGTTATTTTCTGACGGAGGAATGCAAAATCTTAATAAGTGTGGGAAAACTGTAAAAGTTCATTCTTCATAACTGTGAACATTGACCAGTTTGATTACTTACTTCTTACTAAATGGACTTTATTCAGTTGACTTACTATTCATCCATAATTTAATCATACTTATCTCTGAATAGCTGATTGCTCTACTCATTTTACAGTGAGATTTTTTAATCTATTGTGGTTTTTCAATCCCAAAGAAACTGCTTCTGACTGCGCAATTCAGTGAAATGAAATTTCTCTTATCAAAGATTATTCCTGTAAATGATTTTTAAAAGTGGAAGTTCAATTAACACTAGTTAATTAAGTTTATTTTCTATTTCAGTAAAATTTTTGTCTTCTTTTCTGGAGGGTAATTGCTCTTCAATTATCCATTCAATAAACCCTAATGGAAATGTTGGTGCCTGAAAATCTAGTTCTGTCCAAGTACAAAAACCCTATGTCTGGTTTTTAGTTTGCAGAGAGAATTCCTTTTATTAGAAAAGGTCTCTTGGTGAACTTACTACCTTAAGAAAAAGTCTTATTTAAAAATTAGAGTATTTGAAGCTGCATTTTATTTTGGAATTGCCAAAACACATCTATTGTGTTTAATAGATTTTGATTTCTACAGAATAGGTCCCGAATTCTGCCGATTTCTGAACTGTTACGTTTCCTTGATAGGGCTAAGGAGAAAGGAAACAGTTGTATCCCTTAAATATATTTTTTAAATGCAGCATCTTATTTTTTTTTCTATCTCAACATAATGACAAATCTGTTTGTTTCAGTCATATAACATATTGGAAATTTTATTATTAAAGGTAAAAATTTCCTATCATGCTTTAAGATGTTTGTTCAAATGTGAGACACAGGTACTGATAAATAGGATGTCATCATGATATTACCATACATTTCTGAGAATATAAAATATGTACTTGAAAACCTTGGGACAAAAAGAGGATTGAAACTAAGGGAGAATGAGGAGAATACTGACATGTGTTTAAGGAGGAGTCTGGAGGTCTGCAGGAAGTATGTCTAGAGGAGTGAGCTTAGCCATTCTTGGCAGTTTTCCTGGAGTGACATATGTAAAGGAGGATGATCCTATTTGCAACATTCTCCCATGGACATATTTTTCGTTCTGTGCAGTTTCCACTGCTTGCTGTAACTCTTCCTTTGTTTTCTTCCACTCAGGAAAGCATGTCCGAATACAACTGAATAGACTGAGAATTGCTAGTGCTAGAGGATTGGAGCCTGGGCAGGATCATGTGGATTTAGAAGAAGGCTGGACACTTGTCTCTACTTCTGCAGCTCTTGGGAACAGGTCCCCAGCAATTGTAACTAGGCCAAGCCTTCCCACAGGTTCTTTCCAGTAGAGTCTGGGATTAAGCAGTAGGGAGAGACTCTCAGTCATCTTAAATGGATTAACCAAGGAGCTGCTATATGAATAATTATTGTTCAGTGACTTCCTCTTCTCACCCCACCAAAACTTTCTCCCTACTTGCTTGCTGATGCCTTGCAGTCTTATAATCAGGATCAAAATCTTGATTAGATAGCAAAATCATAATTGTAGTAACTTGTTTATGTTAAGGTGTATATAGTTAATTAAGAAAATGATTATTTGATCAGGTTTTTTCCAGTTAGGAAGAGGGATTGAAAGCTGTTAGAATACTGCTTGTCTTCTGAATAAAGGCAAAGTCAGGGAAGCCAGCAACACACACTCAAAAGCAAAATTAATAACTTTATTTAAGATTGACTTTGGCTACCTCTGGCCTTAGGAAAGTAAAAGTGATGCTTTTATTCTGGTCAACTGTGCACAAGTAGACCTCGGGTACCTTTCAGTTGTGTCATAGAGTGCTGCTTTGCATAATTTATGAAGGTTTATTTGCTTAATTACTTTAATGTCGCCAACTTTGTTATAAGGACTTTTAGCTGTCAGTATTGTTTAATCAAGGTAAACTTTTTTTTAACCTGAAGATCTCACGGAACCACAGAATAGCCTGATTATGACAGACATATTTGTAACTACTATAATATGAAATTGGAAAAGGCATTATTTGTGTTCTGAGGAAGCATTATAGAATGGACACAGTCCAAGTTTCATAATTTATGATCAGGTTTTTGAATCCTGCCTCTATTATTTACTAATTTACTAATTGAGCAGTTTATTAAACCTACTTTAGCCTCAGTTTTATCATCTATAAAATGGAGCTTATATTATTTTTTCTTCTCAGACTTATAGTTACAGTTAAATGAAAAGCATTTTGTATGGTGCCTTGCCCATAGTGGACACTCAACATGGGGGATGTTAATTATTAATAATTATAACAATATTAGGTCTATTACAGATTTCTCTTTCTAGGAGGTACTATTATTCCAGATACTGTGGTTAATGACAGTTAGGAAAACCAGAGTTGACTTTAAAATGTTACTTCTATTTTAAGCATTTACTACCTTAGTTTGTTTTTATGGTTGGTTTAATTTGGTGGTGGATTAGACTAAAACATGGGGCATATGAGGCTAATATTTTATCATGTGGTCACTGACTGACTCTAGCATTACTTGATTCTCTTCCAGATATGTATGAGTTTTTGTTAACAATGGGAACCATTAACCCTACTACTAGAAACAAACAATTGAACATTATAGATTTAATGATTTTAAATTAGTTTTAAATGCCAGTTAGAAAGAATCAATTTATCTTCCCCTACAGTTAATTCATTTCTCTTTACTATTCCAAGTAGAAGTAGATTTTATTTCACAAGTTAGGTCCTGTACCTTCCTTAGTTAAGGATTTGATCAGAGGTGAACGAAAAATCTTTCTGTATCTGTAGAAAGCTGTTAAAAGCTATATTATTTTTTAAGTATCTCTGACGAAAGCAGGTTTTTAATTTCCATAACATTCATCATGTAACGGGCTTCCTTTAAACTTCATCAGTGAACATAATTTTTGGTTAACTATTTTAAAGAGTTGATTCATTCTTATTTTTGAAAATTATTTGTTATTGGTAGTATGAAGGGATATTTCTTATGTTAGCCAAGGCTTCCTTATTGCAAGGAATGCAGTACAAATACTGTATTGAAATATTGGCAAGAGAATGAACTGTAAATGTCCATTTATAGAACTAGTCATTATTTCTAAAAAATGTTAACATTAACATATGACATCAAAAGCTGTTCATTTCCTAAAGATCTCTTTTCTCTCTATTCTTACCTAATTTTAAGAACCATACAGTTTTTGGTATTTTGTATTGTTGAAGATTTTTAAAATGTTATTTTGTGAAATTAGATTTAATCTCTTAATAAAGATGTATATTTCTGCAGTCATGACTTTATCTTTCTTGGTATTTTCTGGCATACATAAATGTATTGAATGAATGATGGGGAGATCCTGACTGGGGTTGAGTTCTGTGACAAGTAAATGAACTCGGATTGCCTGAGTTCAAAACTGGTTCTGCTTCCTTAGCCAAGTTAACATTTTTAGCTTTAGTATTGTTATCTGTAAAATAAATCACTTCAAGGATTATATTAGATAATTCATATAAAGCATTTAACACAGTGCTTAGCTCATAACATGTTTAGAAAATGTTAGCTACTATTGTAAGGTTTGCTGTGTTTTTTGCATGGACTGTAAAAGTCTTGTATATAAAGTTGAACTATGAAACTTAATCTTTATATAGACATTAAAAACAATCTTGAATTTTTCTCAACTTTGTTATTTTTAGTTTAGTCAATCTGTGGAAAAACTTGAATCTTTATTTTAATTTAGCTATATTTTTGCCTTTAAGTCACAGTAGGTTCTTAATTATTTTATAGTCAGATTAGCAGAGTTATAATCAATCCTTATATTCATTTAGATCATGAAATGTAGCTATGGAACTTATTAGATAAATTTTTCCTTAGACCTGACTTTTCATTTATTTAAGCTAATATTTAAGTATTGAATATTCTTGATATTGAATATCCTTAATCCGTTACCTGCAACTCCTAGGATTAAGGGTGGATGTTTTCTGTTGTTAGTAAAGGGTTCTCAAATTCATTAGCTCATCAGATATTATCTGTAGATAAAAGTATAATAAGTTCTATATATACATATGTATATATGTACATAAAATGTACTTAGAACTTTTGTACGTATATCCATATATACAGAAACACAGATACATATATGAAGAATATATAAATGTTACATACATATATGAAGAATATATGAATATATATAATATATATATATATAAAACAATATATAAATATTGAGACAAATTTTTAAAATCTTTATTTTAAAGGCTAGACTGAATTCATAGTAGCTTTGGTTGCCTTCACTATTTTCTCCATCAAAGGATGCTGAAAATTCAGCTGTTATTATGTAGGGGTCAGTTAATATTTTGACTTTTAAAAAGCTTCGTCATATGTAAAAGCTCTCAGTGTACATTTTCTATCATTTTCTTACCCAAATGTGCCATTTCATAAACAATAGTATTTTTCTATTCTCCTAACATGCATATATATTTTTTGAACAACTTTATTCCGGTATAATTGGTATACAATAAAATTGTACATATTTAAAGTATACAATTTGATGAATTTTTACACCACATCCAGGATGAGGAACATACTACTATAAATGTTTCCTTGTGTTTTTTTGTAGTTTATCTCTTTCTACTCCCAGGGATAACCACTAATCTTTTTGTAAATGAGCTTGCGATTTTTAGAATTTTGTGTATGGTGTATACTTCTGAGAGGGAGGTCTGGCTTCTTTCATTCTGCCTAATTAATGTGAGATTTATCTATGTTATTCTGTGTATCAGTAGTTTGTTTTTATTGTTGAGTAGTATTCCAGTATATGGATATGTCACAATTTTAAAAATCTATTCCCCTGTTTATAGACATTGGATTGTTTCCAATTTTGGGCTACTTAGATAAAGCTGCTATGAACATTCGTTTATACATTTTTGTGCCAACACGTGTTTCCATTTTTCTTGGGTGTTTACCTAGTAGTGGAATTGCTGGGTGATATGGTAACTCAGTTTCTCCATATCCTCATCACCACTTGCTATTATCTCTGTTTTTTTCTTTATAGTCATCATAGCGGCTGTGATGTGATAATTTATTGTGGTTTTGTTTTACATTTCCCTGTAGGCTAATGAGGTTGAGAATATTTTCATGGTTTTATTGGCCATTTGTATAACTTCTTTGGAGAAATGTCTATTCATATTCCTTGCCCATTTAACAAATGGGGATGTTTGTGTTCTTTTATTGAGTTATGAGTTATAAAAAAACCTTTGCATATTCTGGATACAAGTCCAATATCAGATATGTGATTTGCAAATATATTTTCCCATTATGTGGGTTGTGTTTTTATTTTCTAAATGGTGTCCTTTAAAGTACAAAAGCTTTTCGTTTTGATGAGGTCCAACTTATTTTTGCTTGTGCTTTTGATAAAATATCTAAGAAATTATCTCCTAATCCAAGGTCATGAATATTTATGCTTATGTTTTCTTCTAAGAGTTTCATAGTTTAGCTCTTACAAATAGGTCTATGATCCATTATGAGTTAATTTTTGTGTATAATATGGAGAAGGGGTCCAACTTAAATTCTTTTATGTATGGATATCCAGTTGTTCCATTACTTTTTGTTTATTGGCTTTTTTGTTACAAGACTTCAATAAAATTCTCTGCTTTGTTACAAATTTTTCCAGGTAGCAATTTGTTGGTCTAGTGTGGCAGTTGGGGTTATGGTGCTGAGGAATGCATTTTAGAATAAATGAACCCACTGACTTAAATATATGTTTATATAATTTCATCCTTACATTACTTTATACTTGAACATTAAATAAAGTTCCGGTGCCATTTTACTTCCTACCGGACAACCTTGTGTCTATAATTCTATAGAAGCTTCAATGTTGGACCGTTTAATGGGAATCAGGGTCAGATTTTTAAACATGTGACTTAAAGAAAAGCTTCTTTTATATTCCTTCTTTTTTCCCCTCTCTCTTCTTCAGGGTCTCCCTCTTTAACTTACCTGCCCTATTACCTTATTAAGATAAAAAAGACTTTTTGATTATTACATGTAGCCTTTTCTGAAAGAAGAGCAAATACTAAGGCTTTATTTTTTTAATTGAAAATTCAAGGAAATGTTCTATAACCATGATTAAAACATGGAGAAAAATTATAAGCATTTTAATTAACCTTGGTAAATTTAAAATCCAGAATTAATATCATTAATATGAAGGTTTTCTGTTCCATGTAATACTAGTTGAAGGTTAGAAATAACGTAGTATTTTCATTTTAAAAATAATAAAAATATTTTACAACTTGTGAGATGTACTTAGCATTTTGAGAAAAACTTATTGTCTATAGAACAGTTAACTCCAAATTGGGTTTGTAACTTTTTTCATATAGTTTAATAGGCATTATTCTCTTTTGGAGATCTTAAGAGCAAAGGGAAAAGTATACATCTTTCATAAGAGTATTTGAATTTTATGTGTTTCATCTCTATTTGTAGAGTTCTACTTCTTTAGAATATGAGGCCAGTACTTTGCCAAATAAGAACTAATTTCCTGGGAAATCAGGTTGCTGGCTTGACTTCTTGCTTGCTGTGCCTTTCCCTTTTGTTTCTTTGTAACACAGCCGAGTTCAGCCCTGTGGAAAATCCCTAAATCATGTCATTATTTTCTCAAGCTCAAATTAAACATGATTGGTATATATTTGCATTGTACTGAATTCTGTAACTTTTTCTTGTTATAGATTTGTTAGCATACCCTGAAGGACTTTGAGTTCATTTGATAAGTTGACTATTTGTATCTGAAATAATGTTGAACAGTATATTTCTTTAGTGAATGTTCTTATTCTTTTTTTTGCCCCTCCAGTCGACTTAGTGAGAGGTATCACTTGTGCTCTTACAGTGAAGCCCAGATACTTGTGAGATATAATCATAATTTCTATCTGTGATGTTGGCCCCTAATTATTATTTTTAATTACATCAACATTTATTGTCTTTGTTTTCTGTTCATGTGTGTTTTTACTATATATATAATTTTGGAGCCTGCTTTTTTAAAACATACATTCTAATATCATTACAGTTATTTGAAAACAGTTAAAAATGGTGAATATTTCATCGATGGATATATCATCGTTTATGCAACCAATTTTCATATTGTTCACACTTAGATTAATAAATTTCCAATTATAAACAAAATGAGCAAATATTGCTAAATACAAATCTTTAATCACATTTCTATATTATTTTTAAAAGATTATTTTTTTTAATAATTTTATTTTTGTATATACAGGTGCTTAACAATCACTGAATTTCTAGGCCAGATCAGGTAGTTGAAGAGCCTTTTGTATAAGTATTTTATGTTGTCTAGAAGCAAGGTATGCTGCAAATCCAGTCTGGAGCAGTAAGGGAAATTATATTTTACTAAGGACAGGCTTAGAAATTCTGATCCAGTAGGTTATTTCCTTTTTCTGGTAGCAGAGCTGAGGCATACCTGGCTGCTAGGCCACCACCATTCACAGCAGGAGGCAAGAAAACAGGGTCCAGACCATGAAAAACAAGAGCAACCAATTTACCCTGTATTAAGGTACAGGTTTCACAATTCAAATCACGTGTATTCAATGGTAAATTTACAAAACCTTTGTAAGATATTCTCAATCAAAAATGGGATCACTGCCATTGGTAAGCCTGCAGCTATATGTGCCACATTTAAGATGTGCCATATAAGACTTTTTCTATTAGGCCACAGAGGCAGCATTAAGTCCAATATATGTAGATCCACGTTCAAGTAGATCTCTTTCTGCTTCTGGAAGTTGGTTAGGTTTTCTGGTTAATAAAAATAATGACATGATATCAAAAACTTGGTTTTTCTTGACAGTATCATCTGGTTCATGATTTTCCACCTTCAGCCTTTTGCTCTCCTACCAGCAGTTGGTGCTTCTTCCATTTTTCCTCAGCTGCTAAGGCTCACTGCAACCTTTGCTCAGCTCACCTGAGCACAGCCATCTTTGGCTAACACATGACTCTGCCCCCACATTTCTATGTTCTTAAGATAGATTCCTCTAAGTGGAATTATCAAGTCAAGGTATACATTTCTAAGGGGTCTTAAGAGAGCAAAATATTGCACAATTGCTTTCTAGAAAGGTTGTGCCAGTTTGCATTACCATTAGCAAGGTATGAGATTGAGATATATACCTTTGCCAGCCGTGTTATTTAAAAATATTTGCAAATTTGATCAGGAGAAAATATCTGCTTTCTGAAATTTGTTTTTATTTGATCACTAGTGGAACATTTTAAATATGATTATTTGCTTTTCAGTATTTAAGAAAAGTTATTTTCCTGTTCTTTGTTTATTTTATCTTTTTTTTTGAATGGATGCTATGATAGAGTTAAATTATAAAGTAGACGCTGTAAGAGATTAACAACGATAATAAAATAGAACAATTATGACAAACTGAATACTTAAACTGTGGTTTAGAGATTATTTTAATGGCATTGTATTTAAAATTGCATACTACTGCTATAATTTTCTACTGATTATGGTTTCCTTAATAAATGTAAAGGAAATAAATAAAATAAAATTAATCTCAAAAACATGTTAAGCAAAAGAAGCCAAATGAAAAGGGGTACGATAGACCCCCTTAGCCATGGTTTTGCTTTCCATGGTTTCAGTCACCCAAGGTAAACCGCAGTCCAAAAATATTAAATTTTCCCAACCACTGACATCATCTGTTCCTGACATCCAGTCATCTACATCACCATGGCTCAATGATCCAGGCTCATCTGAAGACGATCATCCTTCTGCCTGTGAAAATTAAAGTGAAACCTCACTATTAGTATAAAGTAGGAATCTCAGTAGACTTCAGAAGTCTACAGAGGGGAAACTTCCTGACTCCAGAGTCAGGAGGCCAGAAGGGGGAGCTGTCAAATTTTACCGCTAGAAGTCTGTTATAGGAAGAATTGTCAATTACAGACCCCAACAAGGAATCACAACAAGCCCCAACAGGAGAGATATAATTGTATTTCCCACAAGAAATCCACTACCCCAGAAGTTAAACCAACGAGAAACTGTCATCACCGTGAACGGCTTTTCGACAATGACCTTTCATTCAAAACAACCCCTCCCAATTTCCTCCTTTCTCTCTATAAAATAGTCCTCTCCTTTGTTTCTTGGGTTTGCCTATGGCTTTTGCTCTAATTTGTCAAATTGCAGTTCTTTGCTGTGCCCAAATAAATCCATTTTGTTGGTAAAATAACTTGTATTTTTAAGGTCAACATGACATATCATCAGAAAGTCAGGGTAGCCAAATGCTACGCCACCATGACTAAGTCATTCTCCTCACTTTGCCTCATGACTTAGGCATTTTATCATGTCGCATCAACACGAGAAAGGTGAGTATGGTACAGCAAGATATTTTGAGAGAGAGAGAGAACCACATTCACATTACTTTTATTATAATACATTGCTATAATTGTTCTATTTTATTATCTCACACCAAAGATGAGTATAGTACAATAAAATATTGAGAGCTACCACATTGACATAGCTTTTATTACAGTACATTGTCATGATTGTTATTTTATTATTGTTAGTCTCTTACAGTGTCTACTTTATAATTTAGCTCTATCATAGGTATGTATGTATAGAGAAAAACAGTACATATAGGGGTTTGGAATTATCTTGGTTTCAGGGATCCACTGGGAGTCTTGCAATGTATCCCCCATAGATATGGGAGAACTACTGTACATATGGTAGTATTCCATTTATGAAATTCAAGAACAGACAAAATTTAAAAGTAGTTGCAGGGAGGGGAGGATAAAACTAAATTGTAAGAGACATGAAACAACTTTATGCTGATCTTTTATATGAGTTCCAGTTGTACACTTTCCATCACAGTAGCCCTTTTAAGCCAGCCTTCTTTCTATACATTAGTAATTTCTGGAGGAAACACTTTACTTAGGAGGAACATGCACTAAGAATGCATAAGAAAAAAATGTGTAAATACTTTGAAGAGATTCTATAGGAGTATCACTTAATAAACGCTGGGATTTATTTGCCTTTTAAAAGCACCATTTAAAAAAATTTCTCAAAAGTTTATATATTGTGGCAAGAAAACTCAAGTGGGTTACTGAACAAAAAATATTTTTATTTTCAGAATAGAAATTATCTTTAAGGATTTTTAAATGCATTTTAAAATGAGATGATTTGAAGAAAATATACATAGGATATTCTCATTGAATAGTAAATCAAACCATTATAAACAACAGGTAACTTCCTAGGTAGCACAGTATTCCATTTTATGAATATACCATGTTACATTTTTCTATTGTATTGATAGACATTTGTGTTATTTTCGGTTTTTGCCTGTTATGAATAAGGCTGCTATAAATATTCTTGTATAAGTCTTTTGTGAACATATGTTTCATTTCTCGTGGTTGAATACCTAGGAGTGAAATTGTTGGGTCACAGGGTAGATGTATGTTTAACTTTATAAGAAATTGCCAAGTGGTTCTCCATTAGCAGCATGAGAGATCCATTTGCTCCATATCTTCTCCACCCCTTACTTGAGTGCTTAGTCTCTTTGGTTTTTAGCCATTCTAGTGGGCATAAAGTGATATCTTAGAATAGTTTTAGCTTACATTTTACAGGCGTTTAAAGATATTGAGCACTTATTCTTTTTTCTTGTTGACATCTTTTACAATGACAAATTTGCTGATTGATAATAAATAGCTCAATAAAAGGTTTAGTGTGTTTTATTACTACATATGGATCTAGATTTATTAATATGATTTTTAAGATCAGAGATTGATTTGTAATTAAAAGTAAAATGAAAAACACTTTAAGTATAAGATTTTTTAGAAGTTCCATATCATAGCAATAATTCATATAGATTTCTTGGAGTTAAGTAAACATTTGCTGTTGATTCATGTTTGTCAGAACTTTGACTGATTGTAAATAATTGATTCAAAAGAAAAACTTCAGGCAGTGTTTTGTAGAGCTCCTTTTTAATTTGGTACATTGAATCATTGATTCAGGAACATTAAAATCTCATCATCTGGCTAGTGAACTGTTGTGTGTTTGAGCCACACATGAGAACTGATAGTCTAGAAAGGGTATTAGGTAATAATAATACTGGCGGCAGCTAACACTATATTCCAGGCGTGTTCTCAGTGCCTTGTATGCACTAATTTAATCCTCACAATAACCTCTATGAGGGTGGATACTATTATCTTCATTTTCCAGTTGAGGAATTTGCCCCAAATCATAGAGAAAGTGGTAGACTGGGATTCAAACTTAGGTAGTCTGGCTCAAGTAAGAGCTCACTCTTACTCCTCAATGCTAAAGTGGATAAATTGAATGCAATCAATTTTGCGTTTTTACAGGGCATAACATTGTCTTGTAGTGGTGGTCAAAGTTTAAATTGAGATTTCTAAATTTGCAAACAGGCTCTCTACCAGTTTCTCTCCCTTCACTATCAATAGTCCTGTCGTGTATCCCGGGGGGTGATTTATGGAAGGAAAATTTTATCTGAATTAACAAATGGTGAACAACTCTAGTAACCTGAGATTGAGTGCCTTCCTAGAGAAGATGTCATTTCTCTCTATATCTGAAGTGAGTGCTGGAATTGGAGCAGCTACTTTCAGTCTTCAGCAGTGTTTGTTTAACTGGTCTTTGTGAAAATCCCTCAGTGTAAATGTTTAACATCCTTTGGAAATAGTGAGATTTGAGATCGGTGGAATTTGTGCCTGAAAAATGTTGGGCCTAATAATAGAACTACCTAAATACTTGATAATCATAGATATTTATGATGTGTTTATACAAGAATCACAGTTCTTAAAATTCTTTTCTGTCTTTTGGAATCTCCTGCGTAGTGAAACCATGGAACTTATCTTTGACATTAGTTTGGGTTTAGATAAGATTCATCTTTGAGGGGAGTGTTAGAATTTTGGGCCAATTTCTTTGAAAGAAGGTTTGAGGATGGAAGGAAATGAATGTATTGGCTTTTTTCTTTACCACACCTTTTGTGGCTACCTCCTCTTCTACTTTGGTGTCATTGTTGATATCATGGGTTACTTAAAGATGGGTTGGATGGGAAGTATTTTGTGTGTATTGAATGAGAGAAGATACATTTTTGAATAAATAAGTCATGAGATATGAGTTTAATTCCTGTGCTGCCACACTCTGATTTGGCTAAATGTTTTAACTTCTCTAGGTCTTTGTTTCTTCTTTTTTAAAATTTTATTTTTATATATATTTTTATATATATATATATTTTTTATGGTGAAGTTGGTTAACTAAGTCCAATAAGTTTGAAGTGTACAATTCAGCACTAAGTTGCATATATATTTTACTGTGTGTTAACTACCTATAGTTAGATTTCTTTCTGTCACCACATATTTGACCCCTTTTACCTCATTTGCCTCCCCACTGTCCCCTCTCCTCTGGTAACCACTAGTCTATTGTCCATGTCCATGAGTCTCTGTTTGTTTATCCTGCTCATTTGTTGCTTTTAGGTTTATATCCTACATGTAAGTGATATCATGTGATTTTCAACATTTTCTGTCTGGTTTATTTCATTAGCATGATTATCTCAAGGTCCATCCATGTTGTCACAAATGGCAGTATTTCATCTCTTCTTGTAGCTGAGTAATATTCCATTGTATGTATGTACCACAGCTTTAGTCAATCATCTATCATAGGACACTTCAGTTGCTTCCATGTCCTGGCCACTGTGAATAATGCTGCTGTGAACATTGTTGCGCAAATATCTTCTTGGATATGAGTTTTAAGTCTTTGGGGTAAATTGTTTCTTCTTTTACAAAGTGGTGGTATAGGACTGGATGATCTTTAAAAAATTTTTTTTGATGCTGAAATAGTTAAATTATTCTAAAACTGCTAGTGAATAATGAATACAATTCAGCTTTTTCATGTGGAGAATACCAACACCATTTATTGAGTAGCATCCATTCCTCACTGATCTTCAATGAGGATCTTAAGCCACAAGTCGCATTTCTATATTCATGCGGGCCTGTTTTTATGCTCTATTAGCCTATTCCTGAGCTATTGCTACACTATTTACTGTAGCTTTGTAATGAATTTAGATATCTGGTATTGTGAGGCTCCATCCCCTCACTTTGTTATTCTGTAAAATTATATTGATTATTCTTGTAAGTTTCTTTTAATCTTTAAAATTTTGTGATTTTGTGTATAGTACTCTAGTACTGCAAAGACTCTCTGGGTATTTGATTGGTAATCAGTACATTCTTATTGAATGAATATATGAACAACTGCCAATTAGACTCTATAAAGGTTTATGGATAACAAAGTGTTGTAAGTTAATGCCAGTAATATTATGACTCTTGAGAATACTGCTTAAAATACTTAGCTTTTCCTTTGGAAGTATTAAATTACTTTGAAATTTGTGTTGGAAGACAAAATGATACGTGAGTGTAAACTTATTTTAATAGTCAGGTATTTTTTAATTTCATCATGCAAAGAGGATTGTATTGCTCTATACTCTAGTTTCTTTTTTGTCCCTCCACTTCTTATTCCCATCCCCCACCCCCTCCTTTGACAACCATCAGCTTGCTATATATGTCCATTTCTATTTTGTTTGGTTTTGTTTTAGATTCCACAAAGAAGTAAAATCATATGGCATTTGTCCTATCTTCAACTTATTTTGCTTAGCATAATACTCTATAGGTCCATCCATGTTGTTGAAAACATTACCTTTGGATTAAAAATTTGGAAAGAATAAGTAGGATTTTTGAAAAATTATTTAGACTGATAGTTTAAAACCACCTTAAAAGTTATGATAAATTCCATATGAAATTGATGAAACTTGTTTTTAATGAACATCTTTTACTTTAAAACTAGTCTATATGAGCTCCATTATTTGGAATTTAGACTTGGAAAAGATATTAGTTACTTTGTATTTTCATTTATAGTGTATAAAGTTAAGTTCTGTATCACACTCACTGAGAAATTTGTTTCCTATTTGCTAACATCATCAAACATTGCAATAAAACTCTACAGTTCCTCCATGTTCTCCCAATATGCCCTTCACTTTTTCCCTTTTTGTCTTTCTGTTAAGGCTATTTGATCTGCTTTGAATGTTTTTTCTTTGTTTTCCTTTCATTTTCCTTTCAAGCCATAATATAACCATCTTCTTACATGAAGGCTTTCTCATTCATCACTTTCTCTAACTTGATCTGTATTTTTGATTCCATAGCACTTTGTACCGATACTGTATGGCATATTGTCTGCTTTGCATTATAGTTAAGTATATATTTTTCTTCCTACATAGATTATATACATATTGGGAACAGGATTCTTGCCACTGTAACATTCTTTGTAACTCTCACAGTTGCCTATCATAGTTCCTTGCATGTAGTGGGTGCTCAGTGGTGTCTGAATTGAATTAATAATCTTTGCCCTTCTGGAGTATGGTGGAAGGAGAATAAGAAGATAAATAAAGGCACAGGCAAATTGCCATTTGAGACTATGTGGTGAAAATACTAGTACATTTAAAATAAAAATATATGTTACCTTAATTCTGTCCACACCTTTATAAATAGATTCTCCATTAAGCTCTCTTCATTCATCCTTTTAAGTGTGCCATCTATTTAAGTCTGTATATGGGGCAGTTTCAATGAACTTGTGGAAGTGGACCAGTTTGGAGTAGTTTGAATAGGGAATGAGGGTTAGAAATTAAGAGACAGAGTTGATACTTTTTTGAGAAGCGTGGCTATAAAGGGTAACTGAGAAATGGGGGAGGAGGTGGAGCATAGCTGTTTAGGGAATGATGGGATACTTTAAAAATATACATAAATATGGGAGATAATGGTTTAGGGATTGAGGACAAGGTATAAAGTAGCCACTGTAGGGATCTTTAGAGTAATGTTGCTGTGATTGCGGTTAGTTGTAAATTTATGACAATAATCGGTCTGTGTGAATATTTGATTTTCTTCAGAACGCCATTGCTCTGTTGCAGTCATGGAGAAGGTTAGCGGGAGTTTTGCTAGGAGAGTGTGAAGGAAAGAGGCATGAGAAACACTGAATTGCCTGTGAGGAGTCATTGTATTGATGAACTGTGAAATCTAAACTGGATAAACAAGAAAGTGAAAGTGGCAGGTTTCATAAATACTGATCTCATTAAGAGCTAAGAATTATTTTTACAAGTGAGTTGGAAAGATAAAATCTTTAATTATATGTCTTTCTTCTTTCTGCTTCCTTTTCATTTATGTCCAAAGACCAGAATTTGTACAGACTTAACCACTTGGAATCTCTTATTCTAAATAGGCAGTTTAAATCCATATTCTAGCCAAATGGATTGATACAGACAGACAGACACACACACACCCCTACCTGGCGGTCTATAGAGCTTATGAGTGTGATTTTAAATGATATATTTATAGTCTATTATCTTTAAAGTCCAACTTCCTTTGTTAGCCTCTACTTTCTATGAATAGGACACAGGAAAATAATTTTCTCTGAAAATATCTGATCTGTTTAGGCACTTTCTGTGAAATTGTGACAAGTCCAAAACTTATTTTTTCTCAAAATCATTTAAAAACTTATTCTTGGTACAGTCTTTTTGTAAAATGGTTTGGCAGATTCTCGTAAACAGGTAAACATACATTTACCATAATGATCCAGTAGTTTCACTCGTAGGTATTTAACTCAAGTGGAATGAAAACTTATAGTCATACACAGAAATGTATACTAATGCCAAAAACTGGAAACAAACCCCCATGTACTTGAACTGGTGAATTCATAAACTTTGGTACATATATACAGTGGAATACTATATCAGTGCCTGCAGTAACAAAAGGCCACATATACTGGCTGTTTCCATTTTAATGATATTTTGGAATGAACAAAACTAAAAGGCCAGAAAACTGACAAATAGTTGCCAGGGAGTAGGGATGGTTTGACTACAAAGGGCATGAGAGTATTTTTTTGGGTGTTGTCTGTTGCCTGTTCTGTATGTTGTGGTGGTGGTTACATGACTGTATGTGTTTTTCAAACTCAGAAACATACACTTCAAGGTGAATTTTAATATGTATAAATTATACCTCAATCTGTTTACGGCCATGCTACCCTGAACAAGCCTGATCCGGACTGATCTCAGAAGCTAAGGAGGGTTGGGCCTGGTTAGTATTTGGATGGGAGACCACCTAGGAAGACCAAGTACTGTAGGTGTAAAAAATAAAAAAAATAAGGGATCGTAAACGGACAAGGTCCTTGCAATCTGTGAGGTCTACCAAGGGTTGCCTTGCCTAAAAAAAAAAAAAGAAAAAAAAATTATACCTCAATCAAAGTTCTCGGATATACATTTACCATATTAAAAAGTGCTTTGGAAAACTTAAGAAAAATGTTTTGTTTTCAGATTTTGCCTATGTCATTTTTTTTGGAGAAGAGTGGTAGACAAGGATCGTGATCATTTATAAAGTTCTTTGAAGCTCTAGAAAACATGTAAGTGCTGAATTTGTTTTCATTTAGCAAACATTCTTATCATATGTTTAAAAGAATGTCATGATGTTAGAATTAGAGCCCATGAGACTTTATGAAGTGTCCTTGTTTTGTAGATAAAGAACTTGAAGAGTAGATTAGGTTAGCTAAAAGTCACACAGCTAGTTAGTGGAAGAGGTAGGTCTAGAATTTAAGTGTTGGATTACTAATTTGATTCTTGTTTTACTAAAACACTTTTTTTATTCTGAGTTATTTCAAGATTATTTTTAATTCCTTTTCAGAATCTTTCACTTGTGTCATGCTAAAACTGGAAACCACTCCCTTCCTGGTGGTAGGAAAGTCCTGTGTCTGGTTGATAATAGGAAGGCTAAATTTGAAAGATCCTACATAAATTTTGCTTAGATAGTCAACAAGTTTTGTTATAAAGACATTTTCTTCTTTGGCTCTGAGAAACTAGATGCTTAGTTTTGAAGTTGTCGGAGGCTAGCAGTTAGAAATACATTTTTGTAACTTTATTGCATTTAAAAAAATAATCTTTCAGGTTATCATGATTATTGGTTTGTTGGGAAGGTAGAAAATGTTTAAAAATAGTTCCTCTGTCTTATGTGGAACACTTAGGTTACCTTAAGTAATGAGGTTTTATCTTGTAAATACAGAGTCTGTTGGGAGGATACACTGGAAGGTCTTAATAGCTACCCCTTCAGGAAATGAAGACTGGAATGCCATTCAGAATGTAATAGCAACTTTAGTTGTCTTCTATCCTTGAGGCTTACTTAACTTTTACTGTCCCTTTGTGTATAATAGTTTTATGTTTGCCTCTGGACACCAATTCTAGAACCAGGCTTGTGGTTCCTGTCTCAATATCTCAGAGATTTTGGTGGTATTGTAGATATGGTAGATGAATCACAGAGCTAGCAGGTGGCCTGGTTTCTTTCTTGGCTTTAAAAGCTGTCTCTGGCCGGCAACCTTCCTGGGAGTTATTGCCTATAGGTCATAGCCCCCAGCAGAACTGGCAAGTCGCTTTCTCTGTAAGAGATCCCTGTCCTCCAATAGTTCCTCTGTCTTATGTGGAGCACTTTTAGTCCCTGTACTCCAGGGAAGCCAAACTCCCAGCTGCCACTGCCTGTTTCTGGACAAGGAGCCCAGTAGGCTCCTGGCTTCAGCACTGCTTACCATTTTGCATTTATGTTCCTTATCACAATTTATATTATTTTTTGAGCCAATTATGCATTTTTATTTATATATTTGATACATTTATATATTAATTATTATTTGGGTGAATTTACTGCACTATCTTGACTAAGAGCCATTTTAATCTTTCAAAGCCATGGTTTCTCATATTTAAAATTGGAATTTTAGCTACTACCTCTTGGTGCTCTTTTATGCTTATGAAATGAGATTATAGATGCACTTGTATTTATATTTTCAGAACATTGCTGTCATAGTAAGTGATGTATATATAGGCATATATAGAGAGTCCTGCAATTCCTTCTTTGTTAGAATGTGTGTATGTGTGTGTTTATATGTGTATCCCAAACACTTGTCAATCAGTATTCGAAATTTCTGCAGATGTATCTGGGCATTATGGCATGTTTTGAGGCTTTGGGTTGTGACATTTAAATCTAATTTTAACCTCTGTCCTAATGGTCTTAATTGGAGGTTTTTTGGGATGAACTGCAATTTTTTTTAAATATAATGAAATGCTGAAGTGCTTTATTCTTTGTATTTGTTATATTTTAGAAATATTCAGGTAATTGATATTCTTTTAAGGTCTATTGTATATACTTTTCTATTAGCTACTAATCAAAAAAGTTAGTGCAGTGTGTATACAGATGAGGAAGTGTTAATGGAGTGAATTTTACATCAGGGAAAAGGAATGTAATCATGTGCATAAGGGAGGAAATAAGGTGGTGTTTGAGAGAGAGGTCTTGGCTTAGACAACCATAGTTATGGCTGAGGTAAAGGTCCTTTTTGGGAAAGAGGAATCAGGAGGAGGAATATATTTAAAGACAGATTTATAACTTGCGTGTTTAGGTTATAACTAACATGCTTGCGTATTATAACTTCTAAAGCCTTCACTCTGGTGAGTTAAACTTTACCCATGAATTTAGAAGTATAAATTTAAAAATGTTTTCCTTTTAAAATAGAAATGTTAAATTATTCTTGGATTTGGGGTTTGAATTAGTGGAGGCATGAGTCTTATAGATTATTGTCTACTACTATTTTTTAGGGAAGCCTAAGATACTATCCTGTCCTTTAGAGATGTGTCTAAGAAAATTGTGCTTGCTGATAAATGATCTTGCTTCCTTATTTCTTAAGCTGAAATAATAAGACATATTACTTCCTTTTTCTTCTTATATTAAGCCCTGAGTATGTCTCTGCTTTTATTTTTGTCTTATATCGTGAACTGTTGTGTGCATATAGGTGTTTGGAACCATGAAAACGTATTATCAAGTAAGAGGCATGGCACAGTACCATTTAGGGTTTCAAAGTTAATCTACCAGTCAATCATGAATGAGAACTAACTCAATATGCCAACCCATCATGTAGCCATTTCCAGATAAGTGTTTCCAAGAGGACCCATCTAGTGACTGTTACAGGCACTTTGGTTAAGCAAGATTTTATAAAGTTCTTAATTGTTATGCATTTCTCCCCAAGCTGAAAGGTGTGTGTGTGTGTGTGTATGTGTGTGTGTGTGTGTGTGTGTCTGTGTGTGTGTGTTTAAAGACTTTAACTCTATCTGTTGGAATCTATGATGGGATTCTGGAATGTTTGATTAAGTAGGAGATCTGTTAGGATTCTGACCTAGATTCTTTCTGGTATGAGGAAGTAATTAGACATTATATATCATAGTAACTGCTAAAATTTTCCTTTTTCCTTTTTCAATATTTTTCTCTTTCTCTTTTTCAGTATGAGATATGAAAGTGTCAACATTTTAAAAAATTGTCATATTGAGAAATAACTGATATATGTAGTACAACTGTCATATCAAAACAGATCAAGAATCTTTAATCTTTTGCCATTAACACTTCTGTTGAACTGACCAATAAGCATCCTTTTATCTGTTTGCCACATTGGAATTTAGTGAAGCAGTGTAGTTTGGTAAAAAGAAAACAGGATTTGAAGCAGTATAGTTTGGTGAAAAGAAGACAGGATTTGAAGCCCTGTGTCAGTTTACTAGCTCTGTGACTTTGACATTTTTGAGATTGTTCCCCTTATAAATAATATGAAAAGAATAATGATATTTGTCTTACAGAATTGCTACATAGCAATTAAAGCATAGCAATTAAAGTTTACCATTAACTGATTAAAATTAAATAAAAATGATTTATAAACTATTACAAAATCTTTTGAGTATTACAGTGTTTTTCATTTGGGACATTTGTTGTATTTTAGCAAAATAACACTATTTTCAAAGATTGTCATCACATGGGTTAAAAGACTGTCAACCTTTGGTTTGATGTATCATTTTCATTTAGGGTGAATATCCATAAGTTTTTATCTGCCTTTATACTTCCCTTAATAATAAATTTCTTCACTGTATGAGGATTCCTCCTTTGCCAAAGTTAGAAATTGGTTAGGCTTTATCATTACAGCCTGCTTCACAGTGTTATGAAAATAAGGGCTTTAAGGAGGCCATGCTGGGATCTAGCTTTTCTCGAAGTCACTGGTTCTTAATGGGGTCATTTCCCGCCTATAAGTTGTTTGGATCTTTGAGGGTGCACTTTTGTTATCCACGATGATTAGGTCGGGGTGATTGCAGCATTGGCATTCAATAAGCAGGAGCCAGGAATTCCATACATCCCACAAGGTATGAGACAGTTCTGCATGGTTTTTGAACATTCCCCAGACCTTGTTGTAGATGAAAAACCTGTTTGTACTTATCTGATTCTAATTCTGTTTTACATTTAAACACAAAGCATTTTTTGCATGGTTCTAAAAGACACTAAATTTTCCAGGAATGTAACTGCTTACTCGGTGCAAATTGTACTTTCCTTTGTTTTCTTCAGAACTTTTATAAGAGTTGTTCACTGTTTCAGAAAATCCTGTTACCAATGGCATAGACCCTTATAGTATCTGATTTTCCTATACAACCCTTTGTGTCAGTGTACATTTGTACCTCTCTCATTCATGGCATTTCTATGTATAGGTGCAGGTGTCTATGTCCTTAATAATATGAATTCTAGGATGGTTATACTTGAGCATTACATATTAACTATTTTATTAAAAATTATTTTTCTTTTTATTAAGCATATCTGAATTTTTTTTAAATCAAAGATAGGTAGGTTACCTGCTTGCATTTCAATTCAGGTTCATGCTTTTAAAACAAACTTTTTTTTTAGTAGGGTTTCAGAATGGAGCTTGTATTTAATGGAAGTCTGTGTTGCTTTTCCAGGGAAAGAGAGAGGGTCCATGTTGACTACATTACAGGTGTCTATCCTTTTTCTCTTCTTCCCTTTCTTTCCCTTCTCTCTCCTTTTTCTCTTCCTTCCTTTACTGTATTCCCTTCTCATTGTCAAGTACTTGATATGTAGACAAGAATATGGTACTGTATATGTAAGAAGTGAAGTATATAATAAAACCAATACTTGTAAACTCATCACCCAGCTTAAGAAATAGAACATTACCAATATTACTGATATATTTCTCTTTGATTTCCATTCACGTGTCTCTCCACCAGGGATAAAAATATTAAGATTTTTGTTTTGGTTTTATTATTCCCTTCCTTTTCTTTTATGTTTACCACATTTGTATGCACTTCAAAAATATACTCTTTAGTTTATTTTTTAGCTATAAAAATGGAACCGCATATATATATTCTTATTTGCTTTGGCTAATCAACATTTTTTAAAGATTCATCCAAATTGATTTGTATGTGTAACTGTGGTTCATTTTCTCAGAAATATATATTAATTGTATGACTACCATAATTTATCTTTCCTTCTGAATATGGACATTTGCTGTTTTCCATTTTGTTGGTACTATGAACATATTCTTGCTTATGTTTTTAAGTGCACATGTACAAGCATTTCTCTACAATGGTGCATTTTAAACATTTTTGATGGTGACCCCCACACATACATACACAGGTGGAAAAAAAATGAAAATCGATATTTACCCGTACTATGTGTGATGCACTCATCTTTTCCATTCTATTTCTCATTTTAAGTACTGATTGTGACCTAAATGATTTCATAGTTGATTTTCACAGTTCAAGATAGTTGTCTTGATTTCCTTTGGAAAGCAGATGTGTTGACCTGGCTTTCCTTTACCTATAGGGTGTGTCAGAGGGCGGCATCCCATGAGGTGAGGCTCCTGACTAAGCTTTCAAACCTGGAAACGTCTGGTTCTTAAGGTCAATGAAGTTTCAGCTAGGACTAATTTAGATTCAGCCCTTTAGTACCTGCCATTCCTTGATGGAATGAATTCCCTAGTTATGCCCTAACTAAATATTTTGAGTCATGCCAGCGTCACACCATTCTCTGAGGGTACATGGGGCGGGATGAGACTGGTTTGGGCTTTCTATTCTTGATATCTACTTTGATGTCAGACTTGGCTCCCCCTTTTACTTATTTTTACCATAAACTATATATTCTCAAAGGCTCTTATCTTAATAGTTTATTCTTTAGTTTTTTGCATACTTTCTAGTGTGTATATTCAGATATTTCAGATATTTTCTTTTATTTGAGTTCCTCATTCTTCTACGTTCTGCTAGATAGCATGATTTTTTGCTGAAGAAAAGTGAGTTGATTTACCTGGGACTTTATTTGACTTTAATCTTAACTAATTGTAAAGTTAGGCAAAGAAGCTACACATTTTAACTCTGATTCAGTGTCTAATTATTAGAATATGTATGCAAAATTCAAACTAATTTTCAGCACTATGCTTTGAACCTTGGGGCGGAGGGGAGGATATTTGCACTTGGTACTGTTCTTGATGACTCGTATTGGGAGTCCTGAATAACAGGAGTAAGATCAGGAATAACCAAGGTAGTGATTTTTTTCCCCTAATTTCATTTTTATGAACATAGGATTTAAAAATTAGCAAACATTCATTTCAGTCCAGAAGTTGTGGCTTGCATTATTGTTTTTTTTTTTTTTTGTGGTAAAATAGACATAACATAAAATTTACTATTTTAACTATTTTTAAGTGTATAGTTCAGTAGCGTTAAGTATATTCACATTGTTGTGCCACCATCACCACTATCCATCTCCAGAACTTTATCTTTCCAAACTGTAACTCTGTAGCCCATGAAACAGTAACTCCCCATTCTCCCCTTCCTGCCAGCCCATGGCAACCATCATTCTACTTTATGTCTGAATTTGAATACTCTGAATATCTCATATACGTCATGGAATCATACGATATTTGTCCTTTTGTGTCTGGCTTTATTTTACTTAGCATAATGTCTTTATGATTCATCCATGTTATAACACAGATCAGAACATTGCTTTTTAAGGCTGAATAATATTCCATTGTATGATATACCACATCTTATTTATTCATTCATGTGTCAATGAACGCTTGGGTTGTTTCCATCTTTTGTGTGTTGGGAATAATGCTTTCGTGAGCATTGATGTACAGATATTTGTTTAAGTCCCTGCTTTTTCAAGTCTTTTGCGTATATGCCCAGAAATGGAACTGCTGAATAATGTGGAAATTCTATGTTTAATTTTTCTGAGGAACTGCCATATGTTTTTATTTAACATCCACAAATTTAGATGTATTTTTAACCAATAATTTTAGCTCTGCATTATCATTTAAAAATTTATTTTTATTTTTATTTTTTTATTAAATTTATTGGGGTAACATTGGTTAATACAATTATATAATTTTCAGGTGTACATTATCATTTGACATCTGTATATTCCATTGTGTGTTTTCATTATCATTTTTCATGGCTTTAAATGATGTCAGGCCATGTGTGGATATGCCATTGTTTATTTGTAGACATTTCTGTTAACAATTTTTGCTGTTATAAACAATACTGCAGTGATTCATTCATCAGATATTTACAACACTTTCATCAGATATAACAACCACTTTGTGCTAGGCATACATGATGGCTCTTATGTACATACATATTTGCACACATCCATTTACTTATAAATTTTTTTAGAAGTAGGACCGTTGTGTCAAAAGATAGGCATGTTTTGAAATATGTTTGTTCTCCTAAAAGCTTTTATACTGAATATTAGTAAACAGGGTTGCCAGATTCTCCCCTCATACGTTATAAAACACTGAATACTATTGATCTTTTTAGTATGTGCCAGTCTGAAATGACATCGATTTGCATCTCTTTGGTTACTACTAGTGAAATTGAACATCTTGTGCTTATGATTTTATTTCTAGTTTTGTCCATTGCTGGAGGTCTTGCCCACCCTGATCTTACCTTAATGTTATTTTTTGCATATAACTGAGAGATTTCTAGAAAAGGTTTTTTGAAATAGAAATCTGTGTATGGATTGATTGCACCTGTATTTTGCACTAAATCTAGTATAGTAAGTAGTAAAAATGAGGTGTGGAAGGTAGGTAAGGAATTAAAACTTATTTTAACCTCTTTTTAAAAATGAAAATCTCATAGAGATCAAGGAAAACGTTTCTGGACCAATATTTTCCATAAAAAAAATCCCCACAAAGTACACATTGAAATTTTTGCTTTTTATTGATCTCTAAGGTTTAGGGATGTATTTCTTTGTTCCTTGTTAATTTAGGTATGTAGGATATGGTAGATAAGATATTCTAGGATTTATTAGGTCTAAAAATTTCTTGCATTATATGTCATGGGAGATTATCGAAGTGGATGGTACTTTGATTTGTATTTTGCTCTTTGCCTTTGCATTCGCTTTTACCTTTCTAGTTTCTAAGTCACTTTAAGACCTTTGATGACTTTTAATCACTGTTCTTCTGTTCTCTGTCCTGTTGCTATTTCTGGTTCCTGATTTTTTGGTCTTTTCTGTACTTTCATTCTTTTCTTTTGTTCCTTTCCTCTATTTCAACCTGAGCTAGGTAAAGATTGAAAGCATTTATTTCTTATGGTTTTGAAGAAATTAATCATACTATGTGGTCTTTAATTTTTATGTACAGATACTTTCCAACAGCTTAGAATTCCTTAAGCTCTGAGTGCACAACTCCTCTGGACAGTTGAATATACTAGCTACTTGGATGATAGTGTATACATAGAGGAAATATTGTCATTTCACCTAAAATGTAATGTTGATAATGATATAATGACATGCTTAAAATGTTGAATCTTGTGAATGTAGTAGTTATCTTCCTTGTTACCTTGATCAAGTCATTTAAAGTGGCATATTTTTCATTTTGTAAATTTAGATGACCTCATATTTTATAGCTTCCTTTCTTTTAGATAGCAGTTGCTTACAAAGCAAATGGAAGAGCCAAAACATTTAAGCCAAGCATCCGGTATCTTATCTGTTTTGTTCCTTATACAAATATTTGCCTGGTACTGTTTTGGTCTTTAGATTACAATGAAGCCCCTCTTTTCAAGGAGCTTACAGTCTTTTATGAAAAGCAAATTGTGAAGAAACTGCATAATCACTTAAAGTCTCCTCATTTCACTTTGGTGGGCCTTAAAATGCTCAAAGTAAATCCAGTCTCTTAAATGCCAAATAAGTAGATAAGGACTGTAAAGCCCATGGAAGGGACCCTGAATGTATGAACTAGGTCAATGTCTCTCAAAATCTACTATGTGTATGAATCACCTGAGGATCTTGTTAAAATGCAGATTCTGATTCAGTAGGTCTAAGGTAAGGCCTGAGATTTAGCATTTCTTTCAAGTATCTGGGTGATGACTATGCTACCAGTCTATGAACCACACTTTGAGTAGCAAGGAATTAGTATATAATTAAGAGAAAAAAATAGCCTGCTGCCATTTTGAGAAGAGTAGCTTGGAGCCATGTATCACAGGCTTGGAGTTGTGAGTAGCACATCACACCTGGCCTTGGTGAAATGAAATTATAAGAGCTGTTAATGTTCATAGACTAAGAGAGGGTGTTAAGGAGATAATCAACACCTGTTTTTTGAATTGAGCTTGGATGGCGCAGGGTTCTGAAACTTTGAAAAGATAGTAGTAGTTGGTGGAAGAAACAATAATCTTCAGGTATGAGGAAAGTGAACATCTAGTTAGATAAACAGAATTTCTAAGAGTCTAAGTGTTGACTGGTAAGACTTAATTTGTAATTGAGACGTTTTCCTCTTCTGTTTTTATTTACACTAATTGGCACAGTGATTCTAGTTTTAAAAAGTAAAAATAAGTTCTATTTTTAAAAATAGATAATATAGTTTTTTTTTCTATAGGCGTATTCTGTGTGGAAAGTATATCAAATTCAATGTCAAATTCAAAGTACGTCAAAAACAATTTCATTGTTTTCCAATTCTGACTAAAGCTTAAATGTTTTGCTTAAGTTGTCCTTCTCTGATCTGTACCTCCAGTGGTGGCTACTTGTAGTGTAAATAACCTGGGAGTTCATTTATCTTCATAGAGTTAGCAGAAGACTCTTAATCTTGGAGGTGGTATAAAATGTCCAGTGGATACTGAGCATTTATCCATAGGGAGAATTTGGCAAGCCAAATCTTAGAACCAACAGCCTTTTATTTAATTCTGTGAATTCTCAGTGTTTGTGTTTCCAGTTGTGTTTTTAGAAATTTAGATTTTTTTTTCCTTTCTGGTACTAATTTAGGAATACTCTATATTCATATTTCAACTTTAACATAGCAGCTAGCTTGCTCCAGTCCTAAGATATTGGGAAATTTCTGCTGACACCCATACTTTATTATGGCTCCTTAGTTAATATCATTGGAATAATTGTTTCCTTCAAAGTAGTTATATAGTAAGGAGCTTTTTAGTTTATTTTGCTATAATAGAGGCAGAAATATGTGAAATATAATCATGGACAAAACATAAATGTTGTTTTAATTATATTGGCATATTATGATCAAATACGTATCAATTGTTTTCACTAGTAATATACCCAATGCAATTTCTGGCATATTTGAAAAGTATTTGCCACACCTATCATTTCTCTGTGGGTTTTTCTTTTTTGTAGTATCTGTTTAGTTTTCTTAACTGTTAAAACTGAAAGTTCCTGACTGATCTTGGAAGATAAGAAGGGTTGGGCCTGGTTAGTACTTGGATGGGAGACCATCTAGAAATACCAGGTGCTATAGGCATTAAAAAAAAAAAAAACTGGAAGTAAAACATCAGAAGTGTTATAGCCTATTTTAGAGTCAGTCCAGTGAAGCAATAAAGTGAAACACATTGTTAGCTAAAAATACATTTTGAAAATTACATCTGAAATTATTTTGTTAGAGCATCTATTGGAAATGAAATTTAGCTTATTCTCCAGGGTATTTTTAAACATTATTATCTGAAAATAGATGTCTATACAAAATAAGTTTCTAATATATTTCAGTTTTTAACTCATTTTTCCTTAGGACCATATAAGCCTTTATATATTCTGAGTATTGAATGAATATGTAGAATGTTAGAAGCTGAAGAATTTTAGAGCTCGTGTGAATCTAATAGACACTAGAATTTCTAAAAAGAATTTTAGATTATTTACATAGGGTTACAGCTTTTGATTTTTGACTTCAGGGCAGCAGTCCCTAACTCTTTTGGCACCAGGGACTGGTGCTCCTATGAGAATCTAATGCCTGATGATCTGAGGTGGAGCTGAGGTGGTGATGCTAGTGCTGTGGAGTGGTTGCAAAGACAGATGAAGCTTTGCTTGCTTGCTGGTGGCTCACCTGCTGTGAGCCTGGGTTCCTAATAGGCCAGGGACTGGTACCAGTCCAAGGCCAGGGGGTTGGAGACCACTGCTTTAGGGTATTTCAAAAATGACTACTACTGTCTGTCACATCATCTCATTTTAACACCAAAAAAATAAGGACAATCTCATAGTAAGCACATTTGGTTGACTTTATACCCACTTTTGGTCATGGCTGTCACCTGTTTGAGGATTAGATTTTAGGAACCATTCCCTAATACAACCCTGGCCTTTTAGAAATGATGTTTCTGAGCCCAGAGAAATATCAAAGTTCTTACAGCAATTCAGAATTATAACTGAGTTTAGAATCCAGGTCTTCTGTCAGACTCCTAACCCAAAATTTTTATCCTGTCCTCAATCTCTGTCAAATGAGACATAGGCACAGAGAGTTTGTGCTTTAATTAAGATCATATGGACAGTAAGCAGTAGAGCTGGAAGTCGATTCCTCATTACCCAACTCCATTTTTAGTGAAGTCTGTACAGTCACTTCCATGTAACTTTAACCCACTCTATCAGCCCTGTTCAGTTGTAGAGTTAGAAGTATAAGTGATTGAAAGAATGTCTATATTTATCATTTTCTTTCCTTGAAATTTCAGATTTGGGCCTTAAGCAACTTCTTCTAGGGAAGAAGTCCCCTGCAGCTGCTGTTGCAACTGAAGATCTTGATCCACATCCATAGATTGGAATATTGGTGGGCCAGCTATCCTCAGACGCCTTACTTAGGACAGGTAAGTGAAAGATAGTAATGGTAAGAAAAGTAGAATGAATGCTGATGTTCTTCCTTTCTGTTTCTTGTTAGAGGCAAACAGCTGACTGCCTTTAGAAATTTAACTCTGGTTAAAACAAATAGTTGGAATCTTGTGTGGAGCTAAACATTTTCTTGATTGTAAGATATGTGTCAAAATGTTAACAGTAGTGAAACTTACTGTGATTTTTTTCTTTTTTTGTGCATTTTCCAAAGTATATTCATGAGCTTGTGTTAGTTACCTATTGTTGCATAACAAACCACCCCAAACTTAGTCTTTTAAAATGTACCAATTATTTATTTTGCTCATATATCTGCAATTTGGGCAAGACTCTCTTGGTGGGAACAGCTTGTCTCTGTTACCCTGTGGTGTGACGTAGGGTAGCTGGAAGTATTGGGGTAGATCAGTGGCTGCATGCTGGAATCATTTGAAGATTTACTCAGGTGTCTGATGGTTAATGCTGGGTGTTGGTAGGGACCTCATCCTGGGCCAGCAGTCTGAACACCTACACATGACCTCTACTTTTGGCTGCTTGGCTTCTTCACAGCATGGTGACTGGTTTCTAAGAGAGTATCCCAGAGAGCAAGGGAAAGTTGCATGCATGGCATATTCAACTAGTTTTGAAAGTTGCATAGTGTTACCCTGCTCTCTTCTATCGGTCGAGGTCGTTATAAAAGTCCACCCAGGTTTAGATGGGGTGGACATCGACCTACTCCATCACTTGAGTGTCCACATCACATTATAGGAAGAGCATATGGAATGGAATTGCTATTGTAGCCATCTTTGGAAAACATAATCTGCCACAGTTTGTATTACTTAAAGTGTATAAATAATATGTATGATATGTGAAAAAGGAGTATTTGCAGAAAATTATATGGTGCATGAGTCCAACAAGAATTTTGTGTGCTCTTCTTGTCTAGTGAAGTATGATGTTGAAAATAAGAGGCTGAAACAGGAAGAAGTGAAACAGATTGAATTTTCTGTTGTATCAACAAAGAAGTATACTGCTGTAATCAGAAGTAGAGACAAAAACTTATAAACAAGATGCATATAAGATTTGTAGTTTAAGATTTGGTTTTAAAAAAATACTACTTATTTTTTTAAGTCTACTTGTTTTTTTCCCCCTTGTTTTAGTAATTTGAGAATTATTTGGGAAACTTGTCTCCAATACACAAGATAGATTTGAGAAACTAGTGCCAGTATTATATGTATCAAGTTTGTTTTTTCTGTCTTTTATATGAAAACTGTAATCTTTTTTTAGTATTGTACCATTTTCTCTGCTAAACTTCTGGTAAATATTGAAAATTTTTATTTAGCAGGACAAGAAAACTTGGAAAGTTGTAGAATTTGGTTGTCTTATATTATACTTACCCACCAATTATAAATTGCCTGTGGCAGGTTTGAATATACCTGATACTTAATATCTGGATGTAATGGAATAAAAATTTTAGATAGTCCTCTAAGCATTACATACATGGAGGTTTGGTCCATTCACTATTGCTGGGAAACAAGCCCTAGGGAGTGTCTTATTATCTATTAAACCCAGAAAATTTTCTTACTGTCTAGATGCTTTCCCATTTCTAGTTGATTTGCATTATAATTAGCCTACTCATTCTTCATTCTCACAGGTAGGTAGATATTTTACAGTGGAAAATGACTGAACCAGGTATTGTTATAATAATCTGCTCTTCACTATGAATAATCAGAATTGACTGAGTTTGCAAAACAACATATTTTAGTTCAAAAAGTACAGTAATTGGGAAAGCTGTTTTTTTTCCTTTACATTTGAAAACAAAATGAGATGTTTTCTAGTAGACATAGATTGGGAATGATGATGATAGGTAGTGTAAAACAGTGTATCTTAAATGACAACAAATTATATACATACACATACACATGCAAACATATAAAACTTTAAAGCAATTAACTTGCCTTCTTTTTTGTTTTAAGCATTTAATTTTTTTGGCCCACTATTGCTTTTACAAAGTCCGAGTAGGTGAATTGCTGATAACGTTTTTTCCAGGTTTATTCACTGCTTTATGTTGCCTCCCTTCTACAAGGCCTGTGCCTGACGGGATAAAAATTCCTTAGGTGAGTGAGACACTGCTTTCTGACTGATCTTAAGCAAAACACATTAAGCTTTTTCTTGTCGGAAGATATTCACTTTGGGTTTGTTGTGTATGCCCTGTATTATGTTGAGGTGTGTTCCCTCTATTCCCTCTTTGCTGATATATTTTTTAAAAAATCATAAATGGATGTTGGATTTTGTCAGATGCTTTTACTGCACCGATTGATACGATTATATGATTTTTATCCTTTACTTTATATGGTATATCACATTAATTTGATTGGTGGATATTGAACCAGCCACCTTCTGTCCTGGAAATAAATCCCACTTGATCATGGTGTATGATCTTTTAAATGTATTGTTGAATTCACTTTGCTAATATTTTCTTGAGGATTTTTGCATCTATGTTCATCAGAGATATTGGTCCAGGGATAGTGGTTCTTTTTTTGTAATATCCTTGTCTGGTTTTAGAATCAGGATAACACTGGCTTCATAAAATGGGCTTGGGAACCTTCCTTCCTCTTAAGCTTTTTGGAATAGTTTGAAAAGGATAGGTGTTAATTCTTCTTCCTGCATTTGGTAAAATTCACCTGTGAAGCCATTTGGTCCAAACTTCTATTTGTTAGATTTTTTGGTTACTGAATGGATTTGTTAGTTGTAATCTGTTTGTATTTTGTTTCCTGATTCAGTCTTGGAAGAGTATGTTTCTAGGAATTTCTCCATTTCTTTCAGATTGTTCAAGATGTTAGCATATAATTGTTCGTACTATTTCTTTATAATCCTTTGTATTTTAGTGGTGTTAGTTATCACTTCTTTTTTTTCCCGATTTTATTTATTTGGGTTCCATTCCTTTTTGAGTCTGGTTAAAGGTTTATCAACTTTTATCTTCTCAAGGAACCAGCTCTTGGTTTCATTAATCGTTTCAGTTGCTTTTTACACACTATTTTATTTATTTCTACTCTGATCTTCGTTATTCTCTCCCTTCTACTCACTTTGGGCTTTGATGTTATTCTATTTCCAGTTTAATTGATACACACACACATATATATGTGTATGTGTGTGTGTGTGTGTGTATAATATATATATATATATATTTAATTTTAATTAGTTTTAAGTGTACAGTACATTGGTTAGACATCTATATAGTTAGTAAAATGATCCCACCAATTGCTCCCTCCTTCCCCTGACCCTCCACCTAGCCAATGTATTAATGCTAATTGCATTCCCTGTGCCATGTTTCCCATCCCTGTGACCATCCATAAGCTATTAATTTGTACTTCTTTAACCATTCACCCCATTCTCCTAGCTCCCCATACCCCTCACCCCTCTGTCCATCACCAAATTGTCCACTATTTCTGTGAGTCTGTTTTTGATTAGTTTGTTCTCTTTATTCCTTAGATTCTGCATGTAAGTGAAATCATATAGTGTTTATCTTACTCCATCCGACTTAAATACCTTCTAGGTCCATCAAAGCAATATCTTTTTTCAACCCCTTCCTTTTTATATGTAAGGGTCTTGTTTTTTTTACCCTTTCAGCCACTCTTTCTTTTGATTGAAGCACTTAATTCTTTTCCATTTAAGCTACTTATTGATAGGAATATAGTTGTTGTCATTCTTTATTCCTGTTTTTGATACATGTTTTTCCTTTTTAAAGAAGCTGTTCCAACATTTCCTGTAATACGGGCTTCATAGTGACAAACTCCTTTAGCTTATTTTGTCTGGGATGCTCTTTGTCTGTCCTTCAGCTCTAAATGATAGCTTTACCAGATAAAGTATTCTTAGTTGTAGATCCTGGGTCTTCATCCTGTCAAATATTTTTTGCCAAGCTCTTCTGTACTGCATAGTTTCTTTTGAGAAATCAGCTTCCAGTCTTATGGGTGTTCCCTTAAGAGTAACTATCTGTTTTTTTCTTGCTGCTTTTAATATTCTTTCTTTGGATTTAACTTTTGAAATTTTAATTATGATGTGTGTTGGTGTGGGCCTCTTTGGATCCCTGATTTTTGTAATTCTCTGAGCTTCCTGGGGTTTAATGTCCATTTCCTTCACCAGGTTAGAGAAGTTTTTGAACATTATTTCTTCAAACAACTGTTCAGCATCTTGATTTTCTTCAGTTATGCTGATCAAATGGATATTTGGACTCTTAATAGTGTCCCATATGTTTCTTAAATTATTTTTATAGCCTTGGCATCTTATCTCTTGCCATTCTGATTGCGTGTCCTTGGTTTTCCCATCCTCTAGATAGGGTATTTGATCCTCTTTATTCATTCTGTTTATTCCTTTATTTACTCTATTTAATATACTTCTCATCTCAGATAATGTGTTCTCCATTTCAGACTGGTTCTCTTTTATAATTTCTATTTCCATTTTATGTTTTTAAATATTTTTGTTGAAGTTCTCAACATTTCCCAAAAGTTTATTGAGCATCTTTATAACCAGTGTTTTGAACTCTGCATCTATTAGATTATTTGACTCCATTATATCTGGATCTCTATTCTGTTCTCTCATATGGTTTTTGCTTCTCTGTCTTTCTATTTTTGACTGCCTTTCCGTGTATGTTTCTATGTACTAAGCATAGCTCCTAAGTCTCCTGGTCTTATTAGTGTGAATTTGTGATAGAGTGTCCAGTGGCACAGTCATGAGAGGGATTCAGCTGCAGGCTAAATTTAACCCTAGCCTGTACCCCTTCAGAGCCACCTGTTAAGATTCAGCAAGCAATCCACAGATGCTGTGCATATAGTTGCTTCAAAAGGCCACACCAGAAACCGAGGCCAGCTGCCTCCTCTAGTATGAGTCTCAGCAAGGAGTACCTGACTCACTGAGGATATACCTAGATGTGGCTTGGGTGGAGCCATGAGTTGGGGTAGGCGGGGTTCCAGGGAATCCTCTGGGCGGAGTGACCTCTCTTATCCAGTTTGATGATGTCACAGCTATGGTGGTGCTGTGTCCAGTGCGCTGGTAGGAGGGAGATCTCAACTGGGAACAATGGTACCACTGGCACTTCTGTACCGAGCGAGTCTCCCCTTGGCCCTCACCCCGACAGTGTCTCCCTGTAAGTCCCTGGTGCTCCCTGTGCACAGCCAAATTGGCACTGGTGCTCAGAATGAGCAGGTCCATCACCTCAAAAATTTGCTCACAGACACGGCCCCTTTAAGAGACATCTTTTGCTGCCATAGCCGCAGTCATTGCCACTGCTGCAGTCTCCGTCTCACTCAGCCACTCAAGACTGGGCAGCCCCACATCCTTACCCCATCCTACCTTCTGCCTTTGCAGGGTGATTTCTTGGATTTCTCCCTAGTTGTATAGCTTGTTTATTCCAGGTGATTTTTCCTTGCTGCTGCTCATTGTTTCCAACTTTGATTTGGTCACCAGAGGGATGAACAGAGCCTCATTCATCTACGCCATTTTATTTTCTGAGATATTTCTTATTTCTTGAGGTAGCCCCATATTGCTATGAATTGTCCTCTTAGGACTGCTTTTGCTGTATCCCATAGATTTAGGGGTTTATTTTGTTTTCATTTGTTTCAAGGTGTTGTTTGACTTCTTCCTTTATCTCATTGTTTAGCAGCATGTTATTTAGCCTCCATGTGTTTGTATGTTTTCAGTTTTTTCTTATAATCGATTTCTACTTTCATGCCATTGCGGTTGGAGAAGATACTTGATATGATTTCATTCTTCTTACATTTATTGAGACTTGCTTTGTGGTCTCACATGTGGTCTGTCTTGGAAAATGTTTCATGTGCAATGAAAAGAATGTATATTCTGCTGCTTTGGGGTATAATGCTCTAAAAGTATTGATTAAATTCATCTGGTCTAATTTACCAATTAAAGCTACTGTTTCCATCTTGATTTTGTCTGGAAGATCTATCCATTGATGTCAATATTCATGTTCTCTATTATGACTGTATTACTGTCCATCTCTTCCTTTATGATCGTTAATGTTTGTTTTTACGTATTTAGTGCTCCGCTGTTAGGAGCAAAAATGTTTACAAGGTTTATATCCTCTTGGTGTATTGATCCCTTTATCATTATGAAATCTGTATGTCTTTTATGATAGCCTGTTTTAAAGTCTATTTTGTCTTATATAAGTATTACTACCTTAGCTTTTTTGTTTGTTTCTGTTCGCATGAAATAAAATTTTCCATCTTTTTACTTTCAGTCTTTGTGTGTCTTTCAATCCGAAGTGGGTCTCTTATAGACAGCACATGTGTTGGGCTTGTTTTCTTATCCATTCTGCTACATTGTTTCTTTTGATTGGAGCATTTAATCCATTTACATTTAAAGTGATTATTGATAGTAATGTAGTTATTGACATTTTATTATTCGTATTTGTGTTCTTTTTTCCTTTCTACTTCTTAAAGAAGCCCCTTTAAAATTTCTTGTAATACTGGTTTGGTGGTTTTGAATTCCTTTAGCTTTTCTTGCCTGAGAAGCTCTTTATCTCTCCTCTGATTCTAAATGATAGCCTTGCAGGATAGAATAATCTTGGTTATAGGTTCCTGTTTTTTGACACTTTAATGTTTTTTGCCAATCCCTTCTGGTTCAAAGCTTCTGTTGAGAAATCAGTTGACATTCTTTTGAGATCTCCCTTGTAGGTAGCTAACTACTTTTCTCTTGCTGTTTTTAAGATTCTCTCTGTCTTTAATCTTTGCCATTTTAATTATGATGTGCCTTGGTGTGGGCCTCTTAGGGCTCATCTTGTTTGGACTCTCTGCTCTTCCTGGACTTGTATGTCTGTTTCCTTTGCCAAGCTAGGGAAGTTTTCCATCATTATTTTTTCAGAGAGATTCTCAAGCCCCTGCTGTCCTCTTCTTCAAGTATCTCTATGATGCAAATGTTATGCTTGATATTATCTTAGAGCCTCTGTTGGTGGGTGAGTTGGATGGGCAAAGTCTCAGGGAGTCATCAGGGTGGGTTGAATGGTGTTCACTAGGCTAATGCGGATTCAGATTTGGCCAGTGATGAGAGAGCTCAACACAGGAAAATTGGCATTCACCTGCCAGCTGTGTGGGAGGAAGGCTCAACACAGGGACAATGTTGTCTGTCTACCCAGCCCTTTCCTTGAAGTCATACCCTTCAGTTTCTCCGCTATGTCTCTGGTGCCTTCTAAGCTGCTGTCTCTCCATTGGAACCTAGAGTGAGTGAGTCTGTGCAGGGTCACTTTAAGAGGATGCCTGGATTTCCAGCAGCCTTCTGTCTAGCCAGATGGATGGAATGCCTGCAGATTTTCTCAGCCAGATGTTGTGGGAGCTCCTCTTCCTGGCATTGATGCTCCAGGCTGGGGACCCTGGTATGGGACTGGGACCCCTTGCTTTTTAGGAGGGACCTCTGCTACTGCAGTATCCTTCCAGATTCACAACCGCCACATGTGGATGTGAATCCAGCCCATTTTGTGACTCCACCCCTATTACCAGTCTCAGCATGGAGGCATCTTTATATACTTAGTTATAAGATTTCTGTTCAGCATGTCTTCAGATGGTTCTCCAGGTTTATTATCCTATAATTCAGTTGTAATTTTGATGTGGTCATGGAGGTATCTAGCCCAGTGTTTACCTACTCTGCCATCTTGACTGGAACCTCAGAATTTTTTTCATTTTTATGGCTAAGTAATATTCCGTTGTATGTATATACCACATTTTATCCATTCATCTTCTCATGGACACTTGAGTTGCTTTCATCTTTTGGGTATTGTGAATAATGCTGCTGTGAACATAGGTGTAGAAACATCTCTTTGAGCCCCTGCTTTCAATTCTTTTGGGTATATATATCCAGAAGTTGAATTGCTGGCTCATGTAGTAATTCTCTTTAATTTTTGAGGAATTGCCATGCTATATTCTATAGTAACTTCCCCATTTTACATTCCCACCAACAGTACACAAAAGTTCCAATTTCTCCACATCTGCAGCAGTTGTTGTTTTGTGTATCTCATTGTGATTTTGATTTGTATTTCCCTAATGATTACTGATGTTGAGCATCTGAGCATTATTTCATGTGCTTGTTGGCACTTGAATTTTTATTATGTTACTTAGAATCAGATTCATACCTACACAAGTTGAGGGTGAGCTCAGGAGTTCATAAACTTTATGGGGTGACTTTTCTGAGGACAGAGGGGGAAGGAAGAAAACAGTCATGTTTGGCTCGCCCACTTGGAGGCAGGGCTCCACTGAATGGGAGTAAGGTTCCCCCAGGATTTTTACTTTGGAGACTTTCCATTCTCAGACTCTCTTGCTGCTGCTGTTGCACCCACTATAGAAGACCCTGGGGACTGAGACAGGAGAGTTTGAAGGGAAAGGAGAGTGGGAAAAAAATACCTCAGGGATTTCCCCCACTTTCTCTGAGCTTTAAGAGTTACCTTTTTTGGCCTTGAGCCAGAGCTAGAGGGTTTTTCCTCTGTCTCTCTCTGCCTGCACCATAATAACTCACTTCTGGGTTTTGGGTTGTGCTGAATTCAGGCTGAGTGGATACTAGAAGGAAAACACAGTAAACTCACAGCAAATCTGATAATACTTTGAATTCTGGTGTTCTTCCTGGATCCACCTATATTTACTCTTCAGAGTCTTCAAATAGCTGTTCGTGCATTCTGTGGAATGCTCTTACAGTTCAGTGGAAGATAAAGGGAGGTATGTGTTTACTCTGTTACCAAACTGGAGGTCTTGCCACAATTTTTATTTTAATATTTTATTTTGATATAATTTTATATTTACAGGAAGTTATAAAAAGAGGACAGAGCAGTTCTGTATTCCTTGTACCCTCTGTCCCCTAATGGTTACATCTCATGTGGCTGTAGCACAATACCCAAACCAAGAAATTAACATAATGCCAACTTTTTATTATGATACATTTCAAATGTACAAGAATGTTGAAAGAATAGTACATTGAACATCTGTATATCTCCCACTGATAATTCAATAACTTTAACATTTTCCTTACTTGTTTTATGTTTCTAACGTGTATATTTGAAAATTGCAGACATTATGATACATCCCTAAATACATAAGCATACATCTTCTAAGATAAAGGACATTATACTTCAATAAATATTTATTTAATAAAATCATATTATTTTCCATATAACTTCAATGCCAGTATCATACCTAAGAATATTAATATGAATTTTTTGGACAGTAGTCTTAATGTTCCAGGGCTTTTGTTTTGAAGTATGTTACCAGCTCTCAAAGGCTTATTTAAACTGTTATTCAGGGAGATGGCCCTCCCAATGATATACTCTTGGTCATTATTTGGGTTTGCATGTAATTTAGAGCCCAGGGAACTCCCTGATTCTATGTTCTTATCCTCTCTCATTCTTTCCTCAGTTCAGTTTTCCCTCAAACTTCCTACCAGTCCTCTGAGCAACTACTCATTACAGTAGTCTATATAAGGAGATTATACATAAGTCTGGAAGTAGGCAGTTGCTCATGTTGCTCCAGTGGCTCAACAGTGTTGGGGCTCATATCTTTGTGATTTGCTTGACTTTCCTGGTCCAAAGATATCTGATACATCTCCAGCCTTCCAGCCACGTTTAATGATGATGACAAAAGGTTCAGGCCAAGCAAAAGCTTTCCTGTTAGTGCTTCGAACAAGTTACTTCTAATGTCTCATGAGCCAGAGTTAGGTTATATGGTCACCTCTAACTGTGGTAGCTTTTTGGCCTCTATAATGAGAGGCAAGGAGGGAGAATGGCTCTTTGGGTAGCAAGTTAACAGTCTGTCAAAATTATATGATTGCACTCATTTTACTTCAAAAATGTATTCATTTTACTTCCCTACAATGTTTAGCATATAGATGCTTTATAATTACATAGTAACTTCTCACTGGATACTGCGGGAAACAAAATAAATTTTAAATTTAGTTGTGAAAGTGAACTTTTGGTTGCATTTTGGAACCTTAGTATAAATGGTATTGTGCTGTGAATCTCAAATTTTTTTTTTGCTCAATGCTGTTTTAAGATTTAAACATAAGCATAAATTTAATTTATAACTACTGACTTGTATAATATTCTATTGTATATTTCTAAATTTTATTTATGCATTTCTCTAATAATGGATTTCTGGGTATGGCTTGGAAACCGCTAATACAAGTAGTATTGCTGGAAACTTTCTCATACGTATACACTATTGTCTTGAGCAAAGGTTTCTCTGTAGTACATACTTATTTCACTAAATATTTCCAGATTTTTTTTCGGAATGGTTGCCCCATTTATGTTTCCACCAGCAGTGTATGAAGGTTCCCTTGAGTCCTTACCAGTATTTGCTCTTATCCATCTATTTAGTCTTTTCAATCTGAGGGGTATAAAGTAGTATTTTGTTTTAATTGACATTTCTGTGATTGAGAGTGAGGTTGGGCATCTCTTTATTTACTTAATACCATTTAGATTTCCCCTGCATATTGACTAAAAAATTACCCAGATAATACATATTTATTGAAGATATCTCTGGAAATACAAATAGGCAAATATAAAAAGATCATCTAATACCCCCAATTCAGAGGTAATTGCTATTAACTTTGGCTATGTTTTTTTTGATATTTAAATATTCATACACATACAACTTTATATAAACATAACAAATGTGTATTGTTATTTATTAATAGGTCATCTACACAGTTTTGTCACTTACATTTTTCATTTCACAATAATTTATGACCATTTTCCCATGCTGTTGGAAATTTTTCTACATCTTTGTAATAGGTATATATCATTACATTTTATGGACTTAAGTTATTTAATCTTTTATGGGACATTTATGCTATTTTTGGTTTTTCTCTCATTAACAATACTTTGGTGAACTGTTAATCAAGCCTGCATTTTAATTAAACAAAGCTATAGGGATTATGCTCTTGTTCCTTTTGTGAAACTGGGTTTATAGCAAGTTGCAGACTGTCTATTTTCTCTTTGGATTCTAGGGCAGGTATTAATGCTTCATTTTATAAAGATGATGTCTAGCTCTTGATGTTCCAGTGCTGGAATGCAAAGATTTTTTAGTTGGGCCTTATCCTTTTTTTTTCCACTTTGGCATGGCCAGGTTAGCATAGAAGGATAGTGCAAGAGTGGACTTGGGCCTGTGTTTAAATGTCACTGTCCCCTGCGATAGAGGGGATGCTAAACTGCAACTGTACTCTAAATTGATGATTTCATTTTATTTTTCAAAATGTTAATAGCTTTTTATAATAAAAATAAAAATGTTAATTAAAAAACGTTTGAAATATGGAAAACCATAATGAAAATAAAATTCCCATAATCCCACTCAGAGAAAGATAACTGCTGTTACCATTTACATACTTTACCTTATATACTTTAAGATGCTTTTCTAGGTGGTGTGCCTTGGCTCACTAGAGCCAATAATTAAGGAATTACACAAGCCCAAATCATTGGTAACTTGATATTAGCTATGGTGGCAGCAGTTACACCATGGAAATTGGCAAATGCTGTAAGTCAGGGCTTCCCCCTCTGTGCCCAGTTCCATCTAGAACCAATTATTAGCATGCCACTGCATATATACATTATATCAATAAATATAGATCCATTTTTTTAATGGCTTCATAGAAGTCCATTGTATAGATCAGTGGTTCTTAATGTGGTCCTTGGACCAGAAGGATCATTGTT
Organism: Cynopterus sphinx; assembly: GCA_030015415.1. Lineage (NCBI taxonomy): Eukaryota > Metazoa > Chordata > Mammalia > Chiroptera > Pteropodidae > Cynopterus > Cynopterus sphinx. The sequence goes on from CM057384.1 coordinate 134,410,184, forward strand.
AGCTGGGAATTTGTTAGAAATGCTAATTATTGGCCTCCATGCAGACCTGCAAAATCAGAAACTCTTCTATGGGGGCCCAGCAGTCTGTGGTCTTACAAGCACTTTAGGTGATTCTGATGCATGCTAAAGCTTGAGAACCACTGATGTAGATGTTCCATAAATTATCTGATTAGTCTGATGATTTCTGTATGATAAATTCCTAGGTATATTATTTGTTCATTTAAGTCTGTAGATGCATATTGCAAAATTGTTTTCTAAAAAGGCTGTGTGAGTTTTCATTCTCACCTGAAGTCTACATCAATTTCATTTTGGGTTCTCTTTCACATAGAACAAAAGATCTTCTCTTTTAGCTGTGTCTGTATCCATTTATCTATCCTAAAACTTAATTCAGTTTTATTGTCTTCGACAAAAAAGCACTTTAATGTTATTCACACTTTTAAGAAGAGGACAGTTAAAACAGAGAACTATACCTTTGTCTGCAGAACACATCTAGTATAATGTGTGGCTATGCCTGAGTACCTACTGTTAATACCTGTGTAAATAATTAGACCATGACTCTTTTCTTACCTCTGACTTGTCACTTTGTTCTGAAACACCACGTTAAAATGGATTAAGACCTGCTTTTTGTGAAAGTTGCTACTAATGGTGCCAAGCTGTTAGAAGTTGATGGTGGCAAGGTGGAGGCAGAGGTGGGGGGCAGGGTGGGTGGGGAGGGGATTCCAGCAAGAATTTGCGACTCTTGTTGGCTTATTTAGACAATAAACTATAAGTGCTTTATCTTAAAGACTTAGATTAGGAGACAGAATTTACAAGTATTGGTGAAAAGAAGGATAATTTAGATAAATTTGCCACATTTTATTGGCTCTGATAGTTGATATCAGTATTTCTCATTTTGAACTTTTATTAAAGAGCAGTTGCAAACACTAAAATTGGCTTTTATCCCAACCTTCATCCTTAAGTAGCTTTTTTTCCCAGAATGATTACTTTGGACTCAAACAATTAATTTTATGATGGCATTAATAGAGTCTGCCAAATAACCAAGCTTCCAGATTTATACAACCACAGAAATAATTTGATTATTTAGTAATTTAATGCCTTAATTATTTAATAATTTTATTCGTATTGATATCTCCAAAGTTCTTGATCCAAATAGTTCTCAGAGATACTGCTCTTGAAAGAAATGATGAACATGGGAGTTTAAGTGATAACTCCCTTATTCTCTGACGTACCTTGCCTTCCACTACAGTACGGTAGCTGGGATAGCTAGCTACCTGAGCCTTAGTCAAGTCACCTAATTACTTTGAGCCTCAGTTTACCTACAAAATTGGAGTTACCAACACTCATCTCACAAGATTGTTACCAGGATTAACTGAAATATGATATGCAATGTGCATAGCACAGTTCTCATAGGCACTTAGTAATTGATAGATTCCTTTTAATTTCTCTTAATATAAAAATGTTCTTCATAGGTCTCATCTTTGCTATTTCCTTTCCTTACACCAATAGTTCTTAACCCTTTTGGGGGGTCTTATCCTCCTTTCAGAATCTGACATAAGTAACGATCTCTCTTACCAGAAGAATGTACATGTCTATTAAACTTTGCCTGCAGTTTTGGAACTTTATAGACCCCCACCCTGAAGCTCATCTGAACCAGGTTAAGGATCTTTGCAGATAATCGCCTTGGCAGACTATCCAGTTTCTTGGCATCATTGTCATCTCAGTGTAGATGGCTCCTAAACCTGGTTCTCTGTCTTGTGAACCTGTCGGACATATCTATCAGGGTATCTTTATGTAATAGAGACTTAATAAGTGAATGGAGGGACAAATCACATTTTAATTATTGATATTATTGACTAAATAAATTTTACGACAGTGTGTGGCTAGACTTAGAGAGCTGTGCTCACTGTAAACTACAGCTAATAAAGCTAAGTGAGGTTGGATATTAAGGCACAACTGTCTAATTTCCTGTGGTATCCATTGAAGCTTACTTGTAAACTTGTGGAAAGGGTTTTGGTCACATATTCCAGCTGGGAAATTAGTTTCCAAGAAACCACCAAATGTGGTAACTTCTTTCACATTACAGGTTATAACCAAAATGTTCGTTGTTCACTTTATTAGTGTAATGGCTTGTGTGTGTTATTAAAACCTCGTGCCTTCATCTCTTCCACTCCTACTTTCCACAGTTTTAGTTAGGACTCTAATAGTTGCAAGGATAGAAACCCAGTTTACAGGGGAGAAAGAGTTATTGGCTCAAGTAACTGAATAATCCTAATCTCTGATTTAGCAGAGATTAGGGGCTCAAATGACTGTCAGGGGCTCTAAGTTTTATTTCTTATTTTTCAGCTCTGTTTTTCTTTGCCTCTTTGCCTTCTAACAGGTAGCCTTTTGCATGTAGTCAGGGAAGACGGCTGCAGGTACCTCCAGTTTATATTGGTTTTATATTTGCCATCTAAGAGAAAGAGAGGTAATCTTCCCCATAACATCAGAAAAAAAAAAATTCTCGAGGAAGACTGGACTTGATTGCTTACCTATATAAGTGATTCTCAATCTGTAGTCCCTGGACCAGTACCATCAGCATCATCTGGGAACTTGTTAGCAACATAAATTCTGATGCCTCTTCCCTGACCTAATGAATCAAAAATTTTTGAGGTAGGACCCAGCAGTCTGTGCCTTAACAAGCCTTCCAGATGATTTTGATGTATGCTAAAGCTTGAGAACCACTGATCGATATCATAGGTATGCACAGCTGTCTGAAACAGAAGAGAGAAGGAATTTTCGCTGTTGAAATAGTGGTTTTATTATGGTCCCTAACAAGCACAACTGGAAATTTATTTTTAAATTTAAATTTCTGCAAGATTATTATCTTTGTTGTTCATTTCAAGAACTTCAGTTCTCTTTAAGGAGATGAGTTTCTCTAATTTTTTAATGATACTGTCATCAGGAAAAAAAGGAAAGCAAAGTAGCATTTTTTGCTACCATCTATATACCACTCAGGCCAAATATGTTTATACTTGGTGCTTTAATCCTTCACACCAGGCTATAAAATTGGTCAGAATTTTGTGTCCCTATTGTTGCTGAAAGAGGTTTTAAAAGTTGTCTAAGGTAGAGTATCTGATAAGCAGAAAAGTCAAATTTGAATGTAGACATTCCACAAGCATTTTTTATAGGGCCTACTGTGTACTGGAACCTGTTGCAAGTATTGAGGACAGTAATGATTAAGATCTAGCTTTTGTCCACAAAGAACTGTCTCATAAGGAAGACAGTACCGGGTAATGACTCTTATAACAAAGCTATCCAAAGAGTGTTTTGGGGAACAGTGGAGGGAGCATCTGACTTTCCTTTGGAGGATTGGGGAAGGCTTCAAAGAAGGATATGATCTTTGATGTTTAAATAGATAACATTTTAAAAATTCCTTTGATAAACACAAAAATCTCATTCTGCTTTCATGTTTAATTAAATTTCAAAATAAATTATTTACTGTTTCTAAAAGGAAATCAAAGCAATGATAACTTTAGAATATTTTTTTCAAACTACATTTGCCCTCTATCCCAAAATTCTAATGTGTTCTCAAAGGAGGACTTGTTTTAGCACTTCATAATTTAAAAGCTCCATTGTATGTGGTTTAGATGTATCATAATTTATTCAGCCAGTTTTTATTTTCTTATATTTAAGTTTACAATTTTTTTCTAGTATAAATGGTGCTACAGTGAACATTTTTTATATTCATCTTTGTATATTTGTGTTATGCCCTTAGTATAGTTCTGAGAAATAGAATTGCTGGACCAACGTTTTTATTGTGGATTTATATTTCTTCCTTTGGCGTCTGTCATTGTTTTTTGTCCTTTGTTTTTAAAATGCTTTTTACAGATTATGTCCTCATAACATGGATTATGTTATAAGGATTTTTGTTGCATTTCTTTTCATTTTTGTTAAGTAGATAAAACAGGTTAATTTTTGGTGGTCTTTTGGCATGTAATCCTGTAAAGTATCACATATAAAAAGTAAGGTGATAAACATTACTAGTTTTTTTTCTGATAAAATAGTTTAAGGTAGTGTTTTGGAGAGGAAAGAATACCAGTGGAAATCCGAAGATACACACACACACACACACACACACACACACACACACGTACATATATATCATAATCCTATTTTAAGCAGTGACTATTTAATCATACGGTTTTAAAGTTGTTTTCATCATGTACATATTTCCAGACCCATGACATAAGAATAGTACTAACTTTATGCTGTCGCCCACCTTATTAAGTAAAAAGAGAAGATATGTATAAAATGGAGGCCACAAACATTATATGACTTATTTAAAGTCATATACTTTGAAAGTGGCAGTCAGGTTTTTAGCACAGGTGTTCTGACTTAAAGTTCCATATTCTATTGCAGTTTTTCATCCCTACTGGAGATATGATGTAGAGAGCAAAAAGAACAAAAGAACTGTAGAACAAAAAGTAAATATGTGACACCAAACAATGTGTCAGTTTTTGCCATAATACTATGGTCTTAAAAACAACAACAACAAAAACATGCCATTGAATTTCACTCCCTATCCCAAACAAGTTAATAGCAGAGATTAGGGCAGAATTTTAAATGTATGAAAGAATGGATTCTGAGATGGATAGGAAAATACTGATAATAAAAGAGAAAATTATAGAAATAATAATATAGAGCTAGAACAACTGTTTTCATAGATAATACTCGGATATTGGAGGATACAAGCAGAAATGGAAATTCTAGAGAATAGAGATAATGTTAGTTCAGTGGCTTTTTGACTATAAGCAAGCTTTTTTCATCCTTAATGTAGAGTTTTCTTATGTTGTTTTTTCCTTTCTTTTTTTATTATTATTATTTTTTTTGGTGAGGCAACCCTTGGTTGACCTCATAGATTGCAAGGACCTTGTCAGCTTACAATCTCTTATTCATTTATTTATTATTTTTTACTTCTGTAGCACCTGGCCTTCTTAGGTGGTCTCCCTTACAAGTACCAACAAAGCCCTGGCCCTGCTTAGCTTCCAAAATCAGATAGGTTCAGGCTTGTTCAGGGTAGGATGGCCGTAGATGGATGGAGCTGATTTTTGACACACATACCCACAACCCATTGAGAGTTTTAAGTCTTATTAATGGGCTATTATTCTCTTACTAGAGTGATTCCAGAAGGATTCCAGGGTTTACAAAGGTATCCTAGTCTTCTTGGGGACTTTTCAGACACAGCTCAATTCTGGAAACTGAGTTAGAGATGAACGAATGAATAGATGTTAGATGGGCCATGTGGCAAATTAGCTACTTTGTTATCTTCAATTGCTTTATGTATAAATGAAAAAAAAGCTTCTCATATCTCTTGATGGTTTTGTTGGTCTTGAAAATGGTCTCTATCTCAATTGCTTACTACATTCAGCTGACTTTATGACATTTTGTCAAGGAAGAAGTACATTAAAAAACAGAATATAATGTAAGATGAGAACTTATTACTTGGTCACAATGATGGGAATTTTTTTCCTATATAGATAGCCATTGTATATTCTGACATTCAGATACAAATTTTTTACTCATGTAAATATGATTTTATCTACTTTTAACTTCTGGCAGTAGCAAAGAGAGTGGCTAGCTTCCTGGATGAGAGAACCCCTCCCCCCATTTTTTTTTTTTTTAAGAAAATAAAGTATAGGAGGGAATTTCTTTCAGTTCTTAAGGTGAACGTGAATGAGTTTCTGGCTTTTTTTCTGGAATTTATATTATATGTGGAATTTTCAAAATTTCTAACTATTTTGATTCTGTGCGGTATGGTAAAGCAAACGTCAGTTTATTTTATAGCAATGTGAATATTGGTTACAGTGAATTATTTTTTCATTTAATTTGTTCCTAATGAGTTTAAGTATGTTTTATAACCACATAAACTAGTAATCTGGCTTGTAAGATTTAACATTTTATTCTAGGATTTGTGAAAATTCTTGGAATTTTGTGGAAAACAAATTCAGTAAATATAGTTGTTTCACTCTTTTATTTGAACCACTCTTCTTAGTAGGGGATATTAATCTTGCCCTTGAAGGAACTTTTGATCTGATGTAAAATAAATTAACTGATTGAATGTGTACCTGTCAAGTTTCTTCTTTTATATTTGATTTACAAATTATTAAAAATGTAAAACTGAATTCTCAGACCCACAATGGAGAGACAATACTGATATTTTAAAGAAATAAGAATAACTTAATTATGTATATCATTTATTCTCATAAATTTTGCCAAATTTGCTTTCCTCTATAATAATCATTAAAAGTTTTAAGTTATATCTGACTTAAAAATTTTCTCACAAGGAAGGTTATATCTTACATAGGAGAGGTTTTCCAGAATTTTTGTTTTAATAGTAAGGTTTCTTCTATTAGAATTCTTACTAACAAAACATCTGATAGATTGAATGTCTTTTATTACCTTTTTTTAACTGTATAATCTCAATGATTAGAATTGGGCTGAGCACATATCAGAGTTCCAACAAAATCCTTGTGGGTTGCTAGATACTGAGGGCCTTTAAAATCTTAGATTTCACTATATAGAACAAATTTTAAATTGGAATTTTCTTTATTTCTGTTTCTTTTTTTTCTGTCAGTTTCCTGGTAGTATTCAGTTAAGGCTCAGGGATTTTCTTCTAGAGATCAAGCAGCCTGTTCTTCCCTTAGGAGAGTTATTCAAAGTCTTCTTTTATTTTGTGATATGTGCTTACCAGGCAGAGTAGCCACTGTATTCTAGTAAGAAAATCTATTGCCAGAACACTCACTAGAGCAGAAAACTGACCTACTTAATGCTGACAAGTTAAAAAAAAAATTCTATGGGATTGTGCTAGCATTGGATCAAATACTTTCTTCTCTTGGTGTGGATAGAGAAGAGGATAAGGAAGGATAGTGAACTGCTACAAGGGGGAGTGAGTAATACGGTAAATGAATATTTAATTAGCTGAAATGATATGATTAAAAGCTGTTCATTTGGTACAATTTGAAGGCCTCTAAAAGTCAGCAGTTCTTAAATCACTTTAAACTTAAAAAAAAGGCTTAGGAAATTTCTAGGGCTTTCATGCTAATAATCTACAAAAAGCCCTTTAGATAAGGTTTTTAGCTAGTATTTCATTAATAATTATGTTTTTTTTGCAGAATATGATAAATTTATTTTAATTTTTTTCCAGTTTATTTTATCAGTATAGTACATTTTAGAATTTATAAATATTGAAATGAAGAATGTTTGGAATATTTATTTGTAGCAAGTGACTAGGCCTTAACTATCAAATTCATTATTCCCACTGTTAAACTAATTTCACTACTCTCAGTATCACTAGCATCTAAATTTTAGGGCTATGCTGTCTATTACAGAAGTTATTACTAGCCATATGTGCCTATTTAAATTTAAATTAATTAAAACCAAATAAAATAAAAACTCTAGTTCTCCCATTAAACTAGCCACATTTCAAGTGGTTGCTAGCCAAACGTGGCTAGTTGCTACCATATTGGGTAGCACAAATACAGAACATTTTCATTATTGCAGACAGTTCTGTTGAGTAGGATTATTCTAAGGCTACCTCATTCTGTCATGCTGGATCATTTTTTGTTATAGAGGTCTTATAGGATGTTTAGCAGCATCTCTGGCCTCTCTACCCACTAGGTGCCAGTAGTATCCACACAGTTGTGACAACCAGAAATGTCTTCAGACTGCTGTATGTCCTCTAGGGAGCAATGTCAACTTTGAGAACCACTAATTTACCTATATATGTTCTGTATCAGCTAGTTTTTGTTTCATAAAAAGCTTAGTGACTTAAATCATTTACTAGTTCATGAGTTTGCAGATTGGAGTTTGGTTTGGCTGTATTGATCTCTGTGGCTGTTGATGATTTGGCTTTTGGAAGAATAGCTTGCCTCATATGTTGGTTGAAAGGCTCTGGCCAGGGTAAGAGTAGGGAATTTGTTTTCCACGTGGCCTTTCCAGCTGGCAGATTTAGTCACCTGGTGGCTCAAAGTTCTAAGAGTAGCGAGAGAGGACAAATTCCAACGTGCAAGTGCTTTTCTAGTCCCTGATGATATTTTCCAACTTCCTAATGGCCAAAGCAAGTCCTAATTCAAGAGATAGAGAAATAGATTCTACTTCTTGATAGGAGTAGCAAAGTCACATTGTAAAGGAGGTGCATAAGGAATGGGAAGAATTATTATGGCCATTATTACAGTTTCTGGACAATACAAGGACCTTATAGCTCTTTCATTCCACTTAACAGTCCCCTTTTATTTATTTTTTTTGCTTTGTTTAAATTTTATTATTGTTTTAGTTATTTAATTTTACTCACATATTTCCTCATGATTCTTGTGTTATACTTCCATTTAAGATTATTTTCTTCATAGACAATTCCTTTTAGTGTGAATCTACTGGTAGTGAATGCTCTGTTTTTGTCTGAGAGCACTTTTTATTTTGTCCTTATTTTTGAAGGATATTTTTATTGGCATAGAATTGGAAGTGGGCATTTATTTTCTTTCATCCCATTGTCTTCTGATTCCTTTGTTTTTGTTAGAGAAGCCATGTCTTTGGTTTTCTTCAGCTTTCAATAATACCTCTAGGTAGTTTTCTTCGTATTTAAGATGCTTGAGTTCCATAGGCCCTCTTGAATCTGTTGCTTGATGTCTTTTGTCAGGTTTGGAATATTTCTTCTGATATTACTTCTGCTCCACTCTTTTACTCACTCACTTCTGGGATTCTAGATATCTGTATGTTAGATCTTTCCCTGTATTCCTTGTTTTATGTGTTCTTCTGTATTTCTCTTTTTTCTGTTCTCCTGGATGATATCTTTTGACCTGTTTTCTGGTTCATTTAGTCTTAAATCTGCTTTAACAAGCATCTGTTTTATTATTAATTTTATATGTATTTATTCTAGAATTTCAATTTAATAATTATTCATTTGTTTTTATAGTTTCCAGTTTCTTGTGAAATTCTCACCTTGTCATCTATATTTTCTTGAAAATATTAATCAGTTATTTTAAAATCTCTGATAATTACAGTATCTAGATCCCCTTTTCGTCTTTTTTCTGTCATCTGCTTTTTCTCTTGGCTTTCATTTATTTGGTTCTGTCTCACAGCATTTCTGGTCATTTAAAAAATCAATATCAGACTATAGGCTCTTGATGGTGATATGTTTTCTAGAGAGGATTTAATTTTTTTTCTGGTACTAGTTAAAAGTAGGAGCAGATGACCTTCATCCAATACATTCTTGAAATGACTTGAGTCTCTGTTTTAGGCTTCTTAAGAGATGATTTAAAGCCAGTTTGATTACTCCAAGAGTGTTGTCTTTCAGAGGTATCATATGAAATTCTGGGGTGTTTGCCAGGGCCTCTCTTTCTCTGGAGGCCTTGAATTTTTCTTTTGCTAGCACAGTGAGGCTACCAAAAGTTCTGCTTACTTACCTTTTTTGCTTTAAAATAGGCACTTTGCTTGATTTTTGGTCTCTTTCCCCCACACAGGTTAGGATTCAGTAAATATCCTGAAGGCAAAAGCAGATACCCAGACTCACTTTTCTGTGGTTGCCTTTTCTCTGGAACCTTAGCCCCTCAAACTCTGCCTATCTTGATAAGCCCTGAACTCCATTCTGTCTCTGCAGCCCTGTGAGACTGCCAGAGCTGCAGTCTGCAGCTAGTTGCCCCAGGAGGTGGGAGTGGTGGAGAATGTCAGGCTTAACTCTTTATTTCCTTTTTTTTCTGGTATTTTTGCTTCTCACATCCTGACTGCCCTCTGTGTGTGTGTCATTGTTTTGTTTGTTTTTAAATCCAATTTTTATAGTTTTTGAATTGGTCTGATACAATCTATTCTTGTAATTTGTAATGGATGTCTCTATTTATTGAATCATTTATTAAACAATATTAATAACTTATAAACAATATTATAAATAATTTTAAGCATATATTAATCATTACAATGAACTTGACATATGAGGATCCTGCTCTCCTGAAGTTTATATTCTTGTATGGAAGAGAGGAAATAAGTATACATTTATTTATGTTGTGAAAAACAAGTAAAGGAGAATTACAGGGTATTATGTGCTTATTATAGAGATTTGGTTTAGGTGAGAGGAGGTAGTCAAAGAGAGCTACTACTTTGAGGAAGTGTTTTGAGCAGAGCTCTGACAGATGAATGGAGTTAATTTAGGGTGAATTAAGAGGTTATTAGAACTGTGGATTAGAGACCTTGAGGTAAAAAGAAAGATGGCAGGTTTAAGGCATCCAAGAAGGCCAATTTGGATGGCCTGATAGGCATGCATTAATTCTGCCAAGTTTTGTAAGCCTTACCAAGAATTTTCTCATTCTTTTTTTACTCTTTCTTCCAGTCATGTTCTGATCATTGGTCTGACTGTAATTCACCTTCTGTCTCAAGACAGAGTTACCTTTTTTGTTGTTGTTGTTTAGTTATATATTCACTATGAAAATATTAGATGCCTTTGGCATGCGAGGTTTTAAATTAGGTACTGAGGTTGATTAAAGACAGCATGGGTGATTTGCTTTAGATTCAGACAAACCCGAGTTTAAATGCCAGCCTATATATTAGCTGTGTAATTTTGCATCACTTAATATCTCTGAACTTGAATTTCTTATACATTAAATACTAATAATAGAAATGATAATAGAAGGATTAAATTAGCTAATTGACAAATGTGCTTAATAGATGGTGGCCCTTTTTATTATTATACAACCGTAAATCATGAACTCTCCTTTCAAGTTACCTTTCATGACACACACTAATAGTTATACACATAAAATATTATTTAATATTAATCATATTAAATGCTATAAGAAATGAAATAAATGGTGATGCAGAGGGAGGAGATATTATATTCGGACTTGGAGATTATGACTGTTTAATGATGAATGTAGTGGGTGTAAGACTTGGAGCTAGCCATTTTTAAAAGTTAGACATATAACTGTATCATTCATAAGCTTTTACATTTTATCAGGCTTATCACCCAAACTCCTGATTTGTCCCCTGCAAACTATCTTATCTCTGTCTTCCGTATCTCTGTAAGTGGCAGCTCCATTCTTCTGATTGCTCAGGCCAGTAACCGTAAGGTCATCTTTCACTTTTCACTTTGTGCACATCCAGCTCATTAACAAAACCTGTCAGCTCCACTCTTAAGATATGATATATCCAGAATTCTGCCACTTTGGAAAGGTCCTGGAAAATGACTGGATGATTTTAAATTTAATCATTTGGTGATTTCTCTTGAAACTGCTGCTCCAGATGTGGTCTCTAATGATGCTGAGGGCATGCATAGAAAGTGGACTATCTCTTTAACCTATCTTCACTGCTCTCACTGATCTAAGCCACTATCACCTCTCACCTGGACTAGTTTAATAACCTAACTGGTTCCAGCTTTATGACTTGTTTACAATACAGTAGCCAAAATGATCCTTTAAAAATATAAAATTTATTATTCCTTTGCTCAGAACACTTCAGTGGCATTCATCTTATTAGGAATAGAAGCCCAGGTACTTGCAATATCCCATGAAACCCTGTGAAGCTGTCTTTCTGACCTCATTTCCTGCCCTCCTTTCTCTTGTGATGCTGTGGCCACATCATCTTCTTGCTTTTCCTCTAACATGCCGAACATAGATCTGCTTCAGGACTTTTGCACTTGCTGTGGAATCCTGTCTCCCACCTGTCTGTTTGGGCTGGCCCACTCACTACTCAGTACTTTCAGATCGGTCTGCTCAAATATAACTTAATGAGCAAAGCCTTTCCTTGTGTAGCCTTTTCAGAATGGCTTTCTTCATTTATTAATATGCACTTAAGGTTTCTCTATGTCTTTTCATGGCATGATAGCTCATTTCTTTTTAGTGCTGAATAATATTTAATATTTCATTCTTTGGCTGTATCACAATTTATCCATTCACCTACTGAAAGATATCTTGAAGTCTGATTTTTTCCCTCTAGAATTGGTTAAATCTAGCAAGATAGAATTTAAAACACATTATGATAAAGGTTTTTTTGAGAATCAGTTTAATTTTGAGTATAGAATACTTTCAAACTCAAGGTAAAAATAACTATAAACAAAAAATGAACCCTAGTTTGATTTTTTGTATGAATTGGCAATTTTGAAGGTATTTTCTATCTAGTCTAAGATTAAACAAATGAGTAAGTGTATTGAGTATAATGGGAGCCAGGGTTTTCATTATTGGAAAAGGGAGTTTTATATATGGAAAAGAAGGCTAGAATGAACCCTATGGTGATGGATTTGCATTAGAGATTATGAACTCATGGTTTTTAATATTTATGTAAATATAAAGAAATATGTGTGTTTGCACATATACACATATTTCTCTTATAGACATACCTGTATATTTGTATGTGTATGTATGGTATACACATATGCTTATGTGTGTATGTATGTATATTCCAGCTTTGTTTGCTAAGGAGGCCCAAAAGCAATTAACATCTTTCACAACAATAACATACCTAACTCCCATATGTTAGTTTCTAAATGATTCTCCACTAAAAGGAAACCAGATCTCCTTGAAGAAATGGCTGATCCCAGGAAGAATTAGATCAAGGAAAGTACAAGAGGAGTCTGGAACATATCATTATTTTACAAAGTAAGAAGGTAATCATAGAATGATGGGAACATGTCAAAAGGAACAAGAACCTTTAAAGAAGCATCCAGTGGCCAAATAAATAATAATAGTTATAGATTAAAGTCCACTGAGAAAATAAGAATCTGTGGATCATACAAATATAAATAAATGAATGAATGAATAACTAAATGAGTGAGAAGGGAAAGTTATTCCTTAAAATAGCAAATACAAATGTAGAACTGTTGAAGTTAGAAAATGACCAATTTATAACAATTAAAATTGTACTTTCACACCAAAACTGTTGGGTGAGAGTTTGATGAGGAATATGATGTTTACACAGCCTCAAGATTTTTACTTGTTACAAAGAGGAAAACAGTAACTTCACAGTGGAGAACTTGACAGGTACCTCTTAACCAAAGAAAGGCACTGATAACAGGATCCTGCGACTTCTGATGTGATATGGTGAGAAAGACCCAATGTTACTTTGTGACATTCCTACAAAAAATGCATAGCCTGAATTTAAACATGTGAGACTGTCAGACAAACCTATATTGAGGGACATTCTACAAAATAACTGGTCTGTATTCTTTAAAGATATCAACAGACTGAAGAACTGTTCTAGATGATAGGATTCTAAAAAGATATTACCAACAAATGCAATGCATTATCCTGAATTGGGTTCTGGACTAAGGAAATCAGTAGCTTTAAAGGACATTTTAAAGGCAGTTACTGTATTTGAGTATGAACTGTAATTATATAATAGAAATTTTAACATTGATACAATACTGGTTTGGTTAACTATACTGTGATTAAGTGAATATTCATATTCCTAGGAAAATACATAGAAATACTGAGGGCTAAAAAGGTAAAAAAAACTTACTATCACATGGTTCAGAAAAAAATGCATGAGAATGACAAAGTAAATGAAATAAAATGTGCATAATTGGTGGTGTTTGAAATTTTTTTCTTACATTATGTAAAGATAAAAATTTACCCTAAAATTGCTAAATTAAAATCTTCATATACCTGAGTTGTGATTAAATCAATTTGACCTTGTTAGTTATTTATAAAGTTCATTAAAAAAGAAAAAAAGTTATTCTCATCATTTAGAGAAAGTAAAGTAGTGGAGGAATGCCGATCAAGTATAAAAATCCAAATTGTTAAGATACAGAACAGAAGGACCTGAATTTTTTTGTTTGGAGTTTATTGCCTAGTAACCTAGAGCACTTCATATCCTGTATTTATTTTCTTAAAAATTTATAAAGTGTGTGTTTTAAAAACTTCCTAAATATTTCATAAGTTTTCTGCAGAAATAGTGTTTTGTAGAAATTAGATGGTCTTTGATCCAGACAAACAGGACACTTATAAATTTACTAAGAAAATTTGAAGGCCATTTTTGTGATTATTTGTTTAAAAGGGTTTTTTAGGGGGAGGTGAGAGTTCATTTTTTTAATCAGATCTTTGAGATACCATGAACACAGTCTTTTTAATAATTTTTTATGTAATGTCATTTTAATAAATAATATAATTTAATTATTAGACTGGCGACATTCATAAAAACTCACCTTGATAATAGTATTGATGAGCCATTTAAAAAAACTATCCTGTAAGATTTTCTTAAAATATTATTCCCATTTTTTTCTTTTTAAGAAAGATTTTTATGTTGTATTCCCAAAATCATCCCCTTCAAAGAAACACCTACCCTTACTTAGGACATATAGATATAGTAATGGTAAATGCAAGTATAGATAGGAATGTGGTTATTTATTTTTAAGTAATTTGAGATGCTAAAGAAAGCAATAGTGACAGTTTAAGTTGTTTGGGCTAGTAAAATGCTATAGGTATGATAGGCATAATCCCTCTTCAGTGGAAATGATAGTTCTCCCTACTTTGAACACATGTCTCTTTCTTTCTGTTTTTCTCTTATAAAAATTGCTTTCGACCAATGCCAGGAATTGCTCCTTTATGACACGGCCCTTCCTGTTTGGGGCCCCTTGAATACTACTTAAAAAGGATATGTGTGGAATGGGATTTGTGGGAGTAGTTGTGAACAAACAACAATGTCTTATCTGTTTGTCTATGTATATACAGTATTTCATATTTCAGAGATCCAGTAATTTACCTCTGGGCACTTGACTTTTATCTAGGGGAATTATTTGTTATGGATTAAAGGAGATTGTGAGTCTCTTAGTGTGTGGGTCTTGTAGTTACTGCGGTGACTTGGAGTGGTCAACTTTGTTATATCATTATAATAAAGTCCTGTTTTCTGGGGGAAATTGAGAACCTCCTCTTTTTGTTTTCTGTAGCTGTGTTTTGTTTGGAGGTACCATATCAGTGTAATGTAGCAATAATTATGTTACTAACAACAATTTGTGAGATGTTTATTATTCTCATTTTACAGATGAGGAAACTGAGGCTTGGTGAAGTTACGAAACTTGTCCAAAGTCACACAGCTTGTAAAGGGCACAACCAAGATTCAGAGACAGGTCTGTCCAACTTCAAAACTCTTAATCATGGCCATGAAATTTTGAAATAGTTGTGAAGTATCAACATATGATAAGTTGTATTTATATTAATATTGCTTAACTGTTGTTTTAACACTTACTGATAATTTTCTTTAATGGTGAATTTTTTCATCCATAATAATTTCATGTATTTTTTAAAATATTGTGAAAAGAAGTATAACATAGTAATTGAGAGTCTGGGGCTCTGAAGACAGACAGACTACCTGAGTATGAATCCCTCATTTTCTCCACTTGTGTGACATTGGGGAAGTTACTTAACTTTTTTGTACCTCAGTCTTCCTATCTGTAAAATGGTGATAGTAATATTATCCACCTGATAGGGTTGTCATGAAAATTAATTGATTTAATATGTGCAAAGCACTTTCAACAGTGTGTGGCACACAATAAGCATTCAGTAAATTTTAACTTAGTATGATCTAGCAGCCAGTAAAACATGATCATTATTTCTAATTCCGTATTAGGAAATTTGGATAAAGCCAGATTTAGGCAGCAATATGAGATAGCATAAAGCTTTCGTAAACAAAAATTAAATTTGAATAAGTTAGATCTCCAGAAATTCATACATTTGATTGAGCTCAGATCTATTACAAAGCACAATGGGTAGCTGCTTATAGGTCTCATAGGTACAAGGGTGTTATTTGTATAAGGTCCATACATAGGCCACTAGGGAATCTCTGTGAGCCCAATATGAGTATTGTATTATTAATGTGTTTTGTCTGTTTTCCTCTTGTAAATACAGTTTATATTCAGAATAAACGTTTACATTTTTCAGTGGCTTTTAAGGAGGTGATGTTTTGGCAATGTTCACAGATAATTCCACGAACCCAAACTGTATGTGTTACGTAAAATGTTGGTTACCATAACTTACATTGCAGGAACAGTTATCATAACTTACATTGTGGTGAATGTGCACACTTGTCTGATCTTTGAACCAATGAGACAACACATTCAACTAGAAGTCAGCCGTATGATGTCATGTGCTCTTCACTCGTATTTGTTTGTTGTTGCTGCCAGAATTCTGAAGTGCCATATCAACTATTACTACAATTTGGTTACAGTATAATACCTGTAATTAGTGACTAATCAATATATACCAGTTGCATGAATATCCGTAAATAGGAGTAATTTGTGTCAAGTTATGCAAAAATTCAAAAACTGTTATTAGGATATGAGGGCAACCTGGCTGTGACATCTGTCACCCCAGTGATCTCGAAGGTTGACTTGGCTGATCTGGTTGGCTAGGTGGGTGTCCCTTACCTCTCTCACCTCTCCGTGTGCGTCCCTTCCATGGTTGCACACTGGATTGAAGAGGACGACCTTTCTTGGTAGAGTTGAGGACCATTCTTTGGTTAAAGGTATATGAGTAGCTGTGCTCTCCTGCCAGAACTTCCAAACAGGCTCTCAAAAGCTGTCATTAAAAACTGGGACTTATCTACAGCCATGCCACCCCTGAACAAGCCTGATCCCTTCTGATCTCGAAAGCTAAGCAGGGTCGGACCTGGTTAGTATTTGGATGAAAGATCACCTAGGAAGACCAGGTGCTCTAGGTGTAAAAAATAAATAAATAAACAAACAAATAAATAAGGGATTGTAAACTAACAAGGTTCTTGTAATCTGTAGGGCCAACCAAGGGTCGCCTCACCTAAAAAAGAAAAAAAAAATGGGACTTGTATTATATATGAGCCCAGTGCCTCTGTAGCTTTTAGGTTATGCATGCATTTAATTCTCTTTATCATATTGAGCCTTTCTATCTTTAAACATGTTATATCTTGTTATTTAGATATTTTAAAATATCTTTCAGTAAATTGCTCTTTTCTCCATAAAAATCTCGCAGTTTTTCTCTTAGGTTTAATTATTAGATACCTTATTTCTTGTTACTCTTGTAAATAGTATATATATATATTTTTTTTCTTTTCCATTTTCTATTTGCTGATAAAAGCTTTTTTGGTGTGTAGCTTCGTGTTCATCTACCTTACTAAATTATTAAAGTGTGATGAATGCAAACTGTGTCTTTCTTTCCAATGCTTACACCATTTCTTTTTCTTGCCTTACTAGTTAGGACTTCCAGTACAGTATTCAATACAAGTGTTAATAGTGGACATTTTTATGTTGCACCTAGTTTTTAAAAGGAAGTGCATCTTACGTTTTACCATTAAGAATAAGGTTTGCCGTAGATTTTCGATGGATACTTACAGGTTAAAGACATTTCTGTTACTAATTAGCTAAGATTGTGTGTGTGTGTGTGAAGAATGAGTATTGAATGTTATCAGATGATTTTTTCATATTGTGAGATGATCATATAGTTATCCTCCCTTCTGACAATGCAGTGAATGACATTCATAGATTTTCTAATGTTGAATTACCCTTATGTTTTTGGAATGAACTCAATCATAACAGTCTTTTCTTTTACACTTTGATTTAGTTTACTAGAATTTCATTTAGGATTTTCGCATCTATATTCACAGCTAAAATTGGCCTGTAATTTTAATTTTTTTATTTTGCCCTTATTTGATTTTGGTATCCAGATTATGCCAATCTCAAAAAATGAGTCGAGAACTAATCTTTTCTTTCCCCCTTCTGAAAAGATTTATATATGACTGGAATGATCTCTTTCTTTTAAGTTTGGTTGAACTTCTGTTCAACTGTCTGGGCTTAGTATTTTGGGGGGAAGCATCTGGGCTTAGTATTTTTTTGTGAAGGTATGTATTCAGTTTTCTACATGGTTTTATTTGGGATTTCTGTTTCTAGTTAGTTCAGTTTTTAGAAAGTATTTTTTTTTCCATTTTTAGGAATCCACCCATTTTGTCTGAGTTTTTAAAGTATTTGGCATGAAGTTGTTCGAAGCATTCTTTTGTTATCTTTTAAATTTTCCTCTTTTTTTTTATTCCCAGTTATTTGTGCCTTCTGTCTTTTCTCCATCAGCCTTACTAGAGATTTTATGTTTTTTTTTAGCTTTATCCAAAAATCAGTGCTTGACTTTGATTTCCTCTATTGCATATTTTCCCCTTAATTTCCAGTCTTTTCCCTTTCTGCATTTTTTAAGTGAAAAGGAGACTGAAGTATAAGAATACTGGGTTATCTCCTGTTTTCCAAGGACAAGATTTCAGTAGGCCTCAGGAACAGCTGGAACCAGGGTCCTACAGTGCTGCTAGAACTCGACTTCTTCCAGTGACTTTGAATCTTGTCCTTTCTTGCTGTTAATTGGCTTTTCTACTCTTCAGTCAACATGACAGAAAACGGTGACAATGAGCCTCTGATGTCAAGTCCAATTTTAAATGCTCTTGAGTCCTCCAGAGATTTCAGATTTTTCCATTTGGATTACTTTCTTACTGAAGATTGTTTTCTCTAAAATTCTCTTTAATGAGATTTTCTGTAGTAAACATTTTTTGGGGGGAGTAGGGTCTGAAAGTCTGTCACCGTCATTCTTGATAGATACTTCATTAGGTATAAAATTAGGGGTTGGCATTTATTTTTAAGCCATTGGAAGAAATAATTCTATTCTTGTCTGGTTTCCATTGTTGCCATTGATAAATTAGCTGCCTACTACTTGTTCATTTGAGTGAGTTCATTTTTCTTAACCTCTGGCTACTTTAGAGCTCTTTATTTTTTGGTTTTCTGAAGTTTCATATGCTGTCTATAGGTATAGATTTCTTTTAATTTATCCTGCATGAGATTTTGACTATGAACTACTTATTTTTCCTGGAAGAAATATTTGTGGGTTTTCTACGAGGCCCAAGAAGGAAATAAATTGCTTCAAGGTGATTTACCTTTGTTTGTTTGTTTTTTCCCCAGATGCCTCAAGATACTAGTTTGGTGACTAAAATTCATCATTTGAGGTTTTGAGGTACCCAAAAAGGGTGAATTTGGGTTGCAAATATGTGTGTGGGCCAGCTTGTCTTTTAAGCCTCTTAGAAATCCTGTTCTCTACTGCAGTAGGAAGACAAATCTCCTTGTAGTCCTTTGGAGATAAGATATGGGAATGGGTAGCCTGGGTTTAATTCTGGTTTACTCTTTTCCACACAATGAAACTTTCAGGTGGGTCCCAGCTTTATGGAGAAATAGATTTTCCATGTTGGATAGGTCTTGAACATTGATTTCTCTTCTCCCCCAAGAGATCATTAACACTGAAGCTCAACTTTGTGAGTTAGACAGATGTCTACAGGACAAAAACAGTTTCATTATGCCACTTATCTCTTTGAGTTTCTGCTTTCTCATAGATTTTGATCTGGTTATTCCTTTATCGTCTTGTCAGCTCTTCAATGCTTTTAATATTTTTTGAAGTAAAATTTTATCTATCACTTTTAGTTTTCAGTAGAAGAATAGGGTGAATAATCTAGCATTCTGTTACTGGAAGTAGTATCTTAATTTCTTTGGGTTTTTTTTTTTTTTTTTTGATTCATTAGGATAGATTCTTAACTTACCAATTATTAGCCTTATTTTCTAGTATAAAAATTTAAAGCTATCCATTTATTACATTTGAAATGGAGTATTTTCATTATTATTGACTATACATATTTAAGATTTTTAATTTGCAATTATGCTTGCCCTTAAGTTATAACCTATGATTCACAAGGCAATTAGGAATTTTAAAATATGTGGATTTTCAAATTTATCTTTTTGTTATATTTAACTCAACCTTAAAAAAAAAACACAAGATTTTCCATTTGGATTACAGAGCAGGACTCACCTATGTGCTATATACAAGAGACACACCAAGTGATTTAGAAAAGCTAAAAGTAAAGGGGTAGGTAAAGCAATATAAGGCAAAATGGAAACAAGAAGAAAACAAGGGTTACTCTGTGCCACTTTTTTCAGTGGCCTTTTCTCCCCTTTTTGATAACAAACTTTAATGAATAACCAATATTCCATCTCTAGGAGAGTTCTCAAGTTTCCTGGAAGACTGAAATTGTGTTAATAATAGAATGGTAATTTTCTTTTACTTTCTTCTCTTCCTTTTTTCCTCAAACCTTAACATCTTTGAAACCGAGATGCATCTCTCATTCTGGGATGCCTCTTACTACTGATAATTAACAACTAACAAACAATAATAATTAACAATTAATTGGCAGTATTTTTTTCTTTCCTAGTGGAGCTTAAAATAATGGTGCATGTTGCAATTAATGCAACACATTTTAATATACATATAATGACTCTTTATCCCACCCCATCCCCTACTTGAAATGCCCCTTTTTTGGTTCTCCCATCCTGTTTATATTATTCAAGACTTTAAGGGAGGAAATACTCTTTATTTTCTCATCCTGGCTTCTCTTCTTCCAGCACTTAGTGTAATATTTTGTTGGACACAAGATTATGTTTAATTAACAATTAAGAGAAGTATGTAGGTATAATGAATTATAGCACAGGCTGTGACATATGTATATGTGACCTTTTTTTAGCTTCTTGGTGAAGAGATTAATATCTACATTAGTGAAGATTATTTTAGATAGAATTTATTGGATGGATGCTTAGTCATTTGAAGATGTTCAAGAAGTTTAATCAATGAAATAAAAAAGTAATTACAAAATATGCGGATGAAGGAAATGAAAAGAGTAGTACAATAAAGAATTATAGAAAAGGGTATTTAGAAAGACAGGAAAAAGAAGTCCTCATCAATGAGATGACATTTAGGTTGAGACTTAAGTGAGAGACAGAAGTTCTTGAAGGGTCTGAGTGAAAAGCATTTCAGACAGAGAGAAAGAGCAGGCCTGAAGTGGGAAAGAGGTCGCAGTTAACTGAAAGGATCATGGTTAGTTGGAGAGAGTGCCACCTCAAGGAAAGAGGCAGACTGGGGCTTTACCTTACTATGCAATATTTACTGAGCATCTATGATGTGCTGGGTACTGTTCCAACCACTTCTTGAGCAATGTGAATTATTATCCCGTACTGACCCCCTGAATGATGAGAGTTTGGATTAATTTGAAGCTGCTTCGAAAGCCATGGAACTGTTATTCATTGCCATGAGCCACTTTATATTTTTAAAGATTACACTGGCTACTTTATACACAATTGATCAGAGGGGGACAATAGAGGAAATAGAAACAAACACTAGTTGATGGCTTACACTAATCCAGGTAAGAAACAAATATGGTTTGGACCATGGTTCTGATGCTAGAGATGAAGAGCAGTGAAGAAATTTAAGACATATTTTACAAGTCTTTGTTGATGACTTGGATAAAGAGAAAGTGTTATGAGGGAAAGGAAGGAGTCAGATCAGAGAGGGTTAAAGAATTAAAGAAATGATGTGTATAATTTGTGAAATTGTCAGTAAAGAGGAGCAGAACTGTGTTTGACTTTCTTATTTCTGTAATTTTTTCAGTGCATTTCTGTCTGTTTTAAATTCTTGGACCCAGATATATTTTTATTCTAGTCTGCCTCTCCAGATTCCAGCACCTTTTTCTCATCCCACACTTGACAGATGCTTAGAGGAGGAAAGTCGGTGTGAAAAGTAGGCTAGCATTCTCAGCAGTTCTGCCCTTTTGCATCAAGATGTTTCTTGCTAAATCTGTCCTTGCTATATCAGAAAAAAACCATTTTGTTCTATAAGTGAAAATTTTATTCTTGAAGGAACACCATCCTAATGAAAGTCTGTGTATACATGTGTTGTGTGGGGTTAAGGGTGAAGGACATATGTATTTTTATCTGTTAAGTGTTAATGTACCTTAAAAGGTAAAGGTACATATAGCCTAATTGCAAATTTCAGCTCACCAATTGTTTTCTCACTTGAATGGCAAGTGATCAACTTAAAGGTAAAATTGGTTGTGTAACCAATCAGAAGAGATAGCTTTTTATGATTTGTACGTAATCTTAGGGCATTGCTGAATCTAAAGAGCCTATGGGGGTATATGATGGCCTAGTTGAGAACACATGGTCTGAATGTTAATCAGAGCTGAGGAGCATGTGTCTGGAGAGCTTTGACAAACTGTGACAGTGTTCTCAAATACCAATCTTTAGGACATCTAAGACTTAATTTGATGTTGTTTTTAAATCTTTTAGCAAAATAATTTTTCATTTTAGCTATTGGAAAATTAGAATAATCTGTTCTTAAATTTTATTTGAAAATGTCATAGGTGGCAGAATTTTTCAAAATAAGGCACAATACGGTATTCAGGATAGCCTAACATGTAAAGCCTATTAATAAAAAAAGTTGAACTGAAATATAAACAGATTTCAAATTTTCTGACACCTAAGGTTTTGCAGGAGTTCAATGAATGTTTCATTTGAGAAGTAGGTTAAAAAAACAACCCTCTGTTCTCTCTACTTTTCTACAAATCTGTTTGTAAATTAACTTTTAAAATCACAAAACTGAATGAACTTTTACAATGAATTTTATTAGTCCCGCAAGTTAAGTATCGGACATACTGTATTTATTTCACTGCTGGTGTTGAAGCTGTACTTTGTTTGCTGTTCATTTGGCTCAGTGCCTGAGTAGAACACCCAGCCAGTGGTACAATTTAGTAAATTATAAATTGTTTTCTGTTAGGTAAATTATGCCAGTGAAACCAATATTTGATATAATCCAGAATTCTTAAGATTCATCGATTGAGTAGGGGCTTGAGTAGATGATTTGCCTCTACATCTCTGTCCACACTGAGTGTCAAGGATTCCTTACATTTTTTCTCTTACTTTACTTGATCAAATAATTTTTTTTTCTTATTCTAAATATTGAAAGCAAGTTCCACATCATAAGAAATAGTAAAAATGGAAGAAAGAAAATTTAAAAATGAAATCCTTTATGCTTATAGTTGGTAGACGAATAGTCTGCTTTTTTTTTCTTCTTCTAACTTCCTCTGTAGAATTCTGGGATAGAAGAGTGATAAAGAGTACAATAGAATTGTATATATTCATATTTAACCTTGTTCAATTAGCAAACAATAAAAAAAAAGTGAGTTAAAACCTACTTAATTAAATTTAAATTTAGCTCTCTCACTATTCTACTCAATGTGTTTCTGCCATACCATGTTTTTGTGCCCCATTGTGTGAGCATACCGTGCTAGATGGATATTTTTCTCACGGCGTAGATCCTATAAACATAAGCTTACTACTTTAACTATGTTCAGCTGAAAACAACAAGCTGTTCCATACTAGGAAAAATCCCTAGCTGTGTTGGATTTATTGCAAGATAGTATAGGACTGTACTTTATGGATGACTTACGGTATTCTCAATATAACTTGGAATTTATGTGATTTTTGCTTTGAGTGCTATCTTTCAAATTTAATCCTATGAGAGTCTCCTGAAAAAAAGTTTAGCTAATCTAAGGAAATTTATGAATTTAGTAATTGTTTTCAGATATTCAAAATGGTACCCATGGTTCTATATTTTAGTCTTAAATTTGCAACCAACTACTACTGCTGTGAAAATTAGAGTAATTTTATCATTTTGGCTAACTTTGGTCCTTATTTTTTTCCTTAGAGGGATACAGTTTTAAATGTTAGGGTCTAGTTTCCTGAGTGTGTCTTCTATGTGTATGTATATCAAGTATATGCTGCAGTTTTGTCTTTTTCCCCTCAAAGCAAATTTTCTAAAGCATACTCCTGCCTTTTTTGATTTTTCATATAATTTATATACAAGAGGGGCCTAAATATAGAGGTGTAGTTGTTGTGGCTATACAACAAAGAAAAGCAAACAAGAAAATAGAGGAGGGAAAAACTCTGAAAAGAAGAGTCTCCATTTTCTTAAGAGTCGTAGCTCTAGTGGCTCTTCAGAACCCCTGGGTTCATTCCAGATTTGGCTGGACAGACTAAATTTTAATGACTTTATTCTTTTTAGTAAAAATGGGACAAATTTTATAACTAAATATGACTTTTTTTTTATCCTCTATGAGATGTCTCATAATTGTGTGTATGTATTTATAGTTCTACACTCCCCACCTCTATCCTCAGCTCCAGAAATGATTTTAGGTGACTTGCTTTCTCCTTAAATAAAATTATAAAATAGTAGATATATGTAAAAGAAGATATGTAATGTATGTAGTTAGTAGTGCTTAATGAAATGAAAACTTGCATATCTACTACTAAAAAATTAGAACATTATTAAAACTTTTGAAGTTTCCATGTGAACCTTTCCCAGTTATGCCACCATTTCTTTTCCCTCAGATGTAGCACTGCCCTTAGTTATGTTTATCATTCTCTTTTTTTGTTGTTGTTATGGTTTTGTTAATTATAAACATGCATAAATGTTATCTCGTTAGTTTTGCGTATTTTTGCCAGGTAATGTAATGTCGGGAGACTAAGTAGAGACTCTGGCACCAGGAGGAGGTTCTGCCACTTATCACCCATATGACTTGGGCAAATTACTTCTCAGTGCCTGTTTCTTCATTTATGAAGGAGAGATCAATAATAGAATCTACTTGATAGGGCTGTTGTGAGGATTAAATGAGTCATTACATGCGAAGTGCATTTTGCACAGTGCCTGGCACACAGGTAGTTTTTTGAGTGTAGTAGTTAGTATTTAAATAAAGGAATCATAATATAAGCAATTTGCTTTTCTTCTCTCTCAATATTATGATTGTGAGATTCATTCATGTTGGTTATTTTTTGTTGTTGACCATTTCTGTTCCTTTGTAAAATGCTTATATTTTTTGTCCATTTCCTATCAGTACCTTAAACTGATATTTGATTTGCTTATTGATTTTTAGAAATTCTTTAAATATTAGGATACCAATATTTTTTTCATATATGTGGCATATGTTCTCCTAGTTTGTGGCTTATCTTTCATTTTCAAGTAAACGATTTACAAATGAGGGGAAATTCTTTTGTTAGACTACTGTCTTGTTTGGGGTGTATATGGTTCACAGAATTCTCAAACTATATTTTTGCAATCTTCCTGAGTAATCCATTCTAAGGTCAATAAACACTATCACCATAGAGTTACTGACCAATAGCTCTTCTGAAGGCTTTTTTAAATATTAAAATAATTTAACTTTAGAACCATAAAGCTGACTACATATGCAACATTGAGAAGCCATTGTTAGAAATTATACATTTTTGTGCCGCTAAGTCTTGGTCTTTTTAGTTTTATTATGTTTTTCCAACAGATAAGATCTTTTCTGCTTGTAGCTTACCATATGAAACATAATTATTGTTCTTATTCTGTATTAGAGAATTTTTTTTTTTTTTAAAGGCAGGATACCCCTTACATGACTGCACTGACTATAGAAGATTCTTTTATGACTTTAACCTCCTTAGTTGGTGCGTATAACAAGTTGGATGAAACTGCTTACCAGTTAATTCCTTTTTTTTTAACAGAAAATTTATTTAGAAAACTTTGCTTGATTTGGAGTTTTATTTTGCCATTCTTTATATATTATGTTTTATAGGGATCATTTAGGAACTGATCCTGCAATTAGTTTGTCTCTTCCCTTTAATGTGGGCTTCCTGTGATTAGAAAGTTATTTCTTAACGGTTTATAGATTTGCACATGAAACTCTTAGTACAGCAGGGGTCCCCAACCCCACGGACAGGAGTAACAGTCTGTGGCCTATTGAAAACCAGGTCATACAGCAGGAGGTGAACAGTGGGCAAGCGAGCAAAGCTTCTTCTGGATTTGCAGCCACTCCTCAGCGCTAGCATCGCCACCTCAGCTCCACCTCAGATCATCAGGCATTAGATTCTCATAGGAGCACCGGTCCCACTGGTGCCAAAACAGTTGGGGACCACTGTAGTATATAATACCATTCACACAGCAGATGCCCAATATTTATTATTTCTTCTTGTCCTTTTGTTCTTTTGTAGGTAGAGCAAATTACTGTTTATGTGTGTAATCCTTCATACACTTACATATTTAGGTGCTGTTTAAGCATTCTATTTAATTTGTCACACATAAGGTTAATTGCCATGAAAAGTGTGACAATTTAGCTGATCTTTTGATTTTGTAGATAAGACTTTATATTTGAAACAGTTGAGCCTTTACTTTGTTTTAGAAAACTGCCTTTAATTCCAGCATTCATAGTGGAATTTAATACACCTTGTTCCCTATTGAAATAGTCTTATTTCAACAAATATATCAGTGAATAGTGAATTTCCTAGAGCTGGTATAGAAGAAGATTCAGGAGCTTAATCATCCAGATCCTATTCACCATCATCTACTGGATTATTAGTTACCTCCTAATTATCTCCCCACTTCCATTCTTGTTCCCTTCAATCCATTCTTAACCCAGCAGCCAAAGATAAAGCATAGTTTTATTTAGAACCCTTCTAAGGCTCCCTGTTTCTCTCAAAGTAAAAATCTAAAACTGTTTAGACTACAAAGCCCTAATATGACTTTGTCCTATGTAACCCATCCAGTCTCACCTCTCCTACTCTCTTGTCTTCATTTTGCACTGGGCACACAGACCTCCTTTCTGTCAAACATTCTAGGCAAGCAACTCTCTCAGGAGCTTTGTGTTATTTTCTTTTTCTGGAATTCTCATCCTACTTGTATGTCTCACTTTTTTTTTTACCTCCTTCAATTCTTTGCTCAAATGTTACTTTAATTTAAATTTGGTCCCTGCTCCAGCACTTCTGATTCCCTTTTTAACCCTGTTCATCTTTTTCTGCATAGCATTTACCATTTTCTGACATACCTTATAGTCGGCACTGTGCTGGTGTTTCACAGCTCATCCACTGGACGTAATTTGTGATCATGAGTAAAATGAAAGTGAAACAATGAAGATGTGTCAGAAATTTCACTCATTTCTTCATTACCTGTACAACTACTTAGCAGAATTGATTGGATAATGGTTTTCAAATACTGGAAGAATACTTCTTCAGATTTTTTTGTGCTATTCATAATATAATGGTTATAGACATCACACACTCTTAAGGTTAATCTGCATTATTAACATTTGCTCCATCAGTTTCTTAGAGGTTGACAATCACAAAACAATAAATCAAGCTATGATTGGTAGTTTTTGCCTAATTTCGTAGTATAAATACTTCTACCACAGCCGATTTCAAGTTACCAAGGTGAAGTCACTGCCCATGACGCTGGGAAGAGATGTACACAGGCCCAGCACTATATAGTATTTCTACTATACAGACACAAAAATCATAACCCCAGGAGCATAGATTATAATAAAACATAATAAAATAATTAGGAAGTGATAAGTTTTTAATATTATCTTCATTTTAGAATAACTTATGTTTATATAATTTGATTTTTAATAAAGGTTGTGTTCAACACCCAGTTTACAGACTTACTGAAAATTTAACAATTGGATCTTGTCACCCAGTACACCACTGTAAATAATTTGCCTACTTATTTTTTATCTCCTTCATAGAGGCATGAGTTTTCCATATTGTGTACTGCTGCAAGGTTTGGTAGGCAATCGGTAAATACTTGTTAAATAATTTTAATTAAAATATTTGAGGTCTTTTATATGTAATTTACAATTCACGTAAGCAAATGTCTGTACTAGGTGCTGAGTGAAATATAAATATTGCCTTCAAAGAAATGTAAAATTTGTTTTTCATTTTTAAATATGAAGTTTTGGTTATAACAATAACAAAAATATCTCTGAGTTTTTGATCTGGACTGTAAATAAAAGCATGCTACTCTGAAAGGAGTAGATAGATTTTCAAATTTGCCTTGATGAAAGAGATATCATATGATCCCCTTTTTATAAAAAGAAAAAGATAGAGCATATATGCATAGAAAGACCAAGAAAAATTCTAAATGTTAATGGAGGTTATTTCTGTTTAGTGGGGTTACAAGTCATTTGCTTTACATTCTTTGGATTTTTCTGCTTTTCCTGTTCTTTACAAGTAACATCTATTACTTCTGCGATAAATATTACTTTGAAATTAGCTTCATTGTCATACCATGGTGTAGTATTTTAGTTGAAAGAGAAGGAAAGGAAAACATTACAAGTAGAAAGTGCAGTGTAAAGAAAGAGAAGTGGGAAAGCCACAGCATATTCAAAAGGCCTGATTTTCATAGGATTATGTGGGAAAGTATTAGGAGAGGAGGATGCTGGGGAAAGGTGGGTTCATGTTATAGAGGCTCCTGAATGTCAGACTCAAATTAAACTTTAGGGTCTTCAACAGTTTTTGAACAAAACCAAGGATGAATTTAGGACTATTAATCTGGCATAACTGTGCAGGAAGTTTAGAGGAAAGAAGGCTTAAAGTCGAGGATTGTTGCAGAGGATTGATTGATAAAATGACTTTTCTACCAAGGCAATTAGGAATAGAAAGTAATGGCTGAATGCCAGAGATATTGATATTCCCATCCAGTAGCACTAATTGATGGACTGGGTATGGAAGAATAATGGAAAAGTGTCAGAGACAAACCTTAGACTTTGCTGTTGTCATTTGAAATTTTTGATGAATGTATAGGTGTTATGTAGAAAGAGGAAAGTTAGGAAGAAGAACTTGTTTGAAAGGAAAGATAAATTTGATTTGGAGATATTTGAGTTGAGTTGAAAGTACAAGACCAGAGCTCACAAAAAAAAGTCAGGGCTAAACATGAACTTTTTTATGGGAGGGGGAGAGATGTATAGAAAGAAAATATTTTGTTTATAATTTAATTTTAACCCATTTTTCAAATGTTAGCTGACTCTTCATTTCTTAGAATTTCCTGAAGCAAACAATGAAGCTAATTATTAGTTTACAGCCTTATCATCCTGGGCAAAATAATTTCCTGGAGCACAGTTACATCATGTTGGCTCAATTCTCACTATTCTTATTTTCTAAACTTTTCTTTAGTCCCCTTTTCTCCACTGACACCACCACCACTGCCCTACTTCAAGCTGTCTTCATAATTTGCCTAGGCTATTTAAAAAGCCTTCTAGCTCATCTATAGTCTTTCTCTCTAAGATTTATTTTCCAAACTGCCACCAGAGTAATCTAACTATATTGCAACTCTGACCATGTCAGACCTTTTAGTGGCTTCCCATTGTCTATAGGATAAAATCAGGACCTGACCTTTGCTTACTCCTCCGACCTAATTTCTGCATTCCTCTTCTTACATTGCTGCCTAGCATTTGATTTCATACTCTGCTTTTATTGATACTGTTGCCTTTCCCTGTAATATCTTTTTCCTCCTACTCCCCTCTGTAAGTGGTTAATTTTTGTTCTTCCTTTAAAACTTAACTCAAGCAATATCCCCTATAGAAACTGTTTCTAGACTGTGCTTCCAGAGGATACTGTATATAGCGCTGTTTGTATATTCACCATATTGTGCAGAAATTAACCTTTTATGAGGGGAGAGAGCCACCTAAAGGGAACTTGTTTTACTAATTTCCATTATCCAATAGCTTAACAATAGAGCCCAGCCCATTAGTAAGTTCTCAGTTTTTACTGACCCAAACAAATTTCGTCAAAGGGGAGAGATTTAAGGGATGGGAGATAAGAGGTGATTATTTAATTTTAAATTAAATGTATTTGAAGCAACATCAATGCACTAAAATGTAGAAATTTGAATGAGACAGCAAGATTTCAATGTACAGTGGGGAAATCATAATAGTTGGGGTGATAGTTTGTGTTGGTTGATTATTTCTCTAAAACTAATAGTGTCAATAACAGAACACATATTGAGGACTGATATTTGGAGAATACCCTCAATGTGTGGGAGAAAGTAGAGGAAGCTCTCAAAGGCATGAGTAGAAACATAGGTGAAGAAGATAAATCAGAATAGAAGATTGTATGAGGGGAGGCAGGGAGGAAAGAAGTATACAAAGGAGAGCTGGAATCATGGTGTCAAATTTTGCAGAGCAGTTAAGTTAAGGAGAATGAGAACTGTGAAAAGGTTTTCTCTATTTGGCAATTAAGTTTTATCTAGTGACCTGTGAAAATACTAGTAGAAAGGGATTTCTTTTTTTAAAATTTAGTTCATAGGACAAGATAAACTTTGTTCTCGATTCTTATGCTTACACTTATACTTAAAAAAATGAGGATTTCCCCAAGAGGTATGGTTTTTTTTTTTTAAGAGATAGTTCAACTTTGTTGAGGGCTAACAGAAAATGTTACTTTGAATTAACATATTTTCTATTTTTTTCTTGTTATCTGTTTTTATTTTGTAAGCAAGATCATTATACACATAGATTAATTGAAAACAATGTTTGGTCTCTCCCTTGTGTTAACTGTTATTTTCTAGGCTAGTGGTAGTTACTCTTTAAGAAATAGCAAGCAAGATATTATCATTATATATTTATATTATGATTGAATCACTAATTTTCAAAAATTTCCAGCCATGAGACCCTGTCTGTAAACTTTTACATGGAACTCTAATGTGTAGATCAGATAAAGTGATGTGTATCTGTTTGAAACTATAATGGGGACTGAAGCCCCTCAGAGTTGTGTCTAGTATTCTGACCTCCCCACTTTCCCTCCAAACAAACAGTGACTCCTGGGTCTCCATTGAAAAATGTAGGGCTGCCTAAAGCATAATTCAACAATCCCTGATATATAATCTTTGTAGAAATGCTCATAGCAAACTGTTTTAGAACTGAAAGTGACAAGGTATCTAGAACCCAAATTGGTTGACACTTCCAGTCTATTCTCTTTTTGGTCACTAGACTGGTACAACAATAAATAGCTGCCCAAAGAGCAAATAAACTTAGACTAGAGTTTTTTTTTCTGCAGAGGTCTTTAAGGAAATTGTCAAAGTGCTTCCTTTGTCAGTGGGAGGTGGACCTGCTATTATGTCTGCGGTCTCGTCTAACACTGATGATTCTCTGATCTTAACTGTCTACATTTATTCTACCTGGTAAATATCATCTAATGTAATAGGTATTTATTTTTATCTTTAATTTCTTCAAATTTATAGTATTCCACGTATACATATGAGAGGCACTGTGTTAGGACGCAGAGGTGCTACTTAGACAAATAAAATATAGTCTACCATTAAGGAAATAGAAAATTGCGATAAGGTTTGATGAATACACTAATAGAAGTATGCAAAAGGTATTAATGGGAGTCGTATGAAATAGAAGGACCTGACTCAGACCACGGTAAGGGCTTGTCAGAAAAAAAATGCTAGCTTCCTAGAAGACTTCTGAACTGACTCTTTAAAGATGAGGAGACTTTAACCAGAGGAAAATAGGGAAAGGTCTTTCTAGGTAGAGAGGGAACACATACAGAGGCTCTGAA
Organism: Cynopterus sphinx; assembly: GCA_030015415.1. Classification (NCBI taxonomy): domain Eukaryota; kingdom Metazoa; phylum Chordata; class Mammalia; order Chiroptera; family Pteropodidae; genus Cynopterus; species Cynopterus sphinx. The sequence goes on from CM057384.1 coordinate 134,441,370, forward strand.
GGTGGGCCTGCCTTTTTGGAGAACTGTAAGTAGTGTAGTATGGCTGGAGCTTAGCTTGTGAATGGGGACTGGAGAGTGAAGCCAGATGAAAAGGACTATGTTCACCATGCATAGGTGTTTGGACTGTTGTCTTAAAAATGCTGTGAAGCAATTAAAGGTTTGTTTTTTTTTTTTAATTATTATTATTTTTATGGTGACATTGGTTAACGGAATCTAATAAATTTCAGCTGTACACTTTTAACAGTAAGATATATATATATTTACACTGTCTTCACCTCTCACAGTTAGATTTCTTTCTGTCACCACATATTTGACACCCTTTACCCTATCTCTCCCCTCCCCACCACCCCTTAACTTCTGGTAACTACTAGTCTGTGGTCCATGTCCATGAGTCTCTGTCCTGTTCATTTGTTGCTTTTAGCTTTATAGCCCATATATAAGTGATATCATGAGATTTTCAACTTTTTCTGTCTGGCTTATTTCACTTAGCATGATTACCTCAAAGTCCATCCATGTTGTCACAAATGGCAGTATTTCATCTCTTCTTATGGCTGAGTAATATTCTATTGTATAAATATAGCACAGCTGCAGTTGATGGTTTTTAAGCAGAGTAATTACATGGTCAGATTTGAGTTTTAGAAAGCAATCTGGCAGTAGTCAGGAGAACACAGTGAAATGGACCTCTCTTGGAGGAAGCAGTGAGACCATTAAGTAAGAGACTATTGCAATAATTTAAGCAAATATGTCCAAGAATAGTAGAACTAAATTTTGGTGGAGGGGGTGGGAGGCAGGCAATGAATTCAAGATGTACAAAGGAGGCAAAATCAGCAGAGTTGGTGGTCAGATAAAGGGTGAATGCAGGGATGACTTTCAGGCGTCTGACTTGGCTAACTGGGTAGGTATATGGTCTTGTTTGCTAAGAGAAAGAAGTTAAGAAGAAAGGAATCATAAAGGCTTTTTGCCTCAAGATTCTTAGAGTGCCAACTTGAGCAGGAATATAGGTGCTTTTTATGTTCTTGTATTTGTGTTTGTATATATTTTTGAAATGTAATATGAAAGAGTATAAGGATATATTATCAAGGAAAGTTGTGGAATTCTTTTTGGAAATCTGTTAGATTAAGGTTGACTCTCATTTAGCTTAGTTTAGGAATAAGTGATCTATTTAAAAGTAGAGGAATGGACTACCTTTTGTCCAGTCCTTTGATTACTTAATATCTACTTCATATGTTCTGCAAATCAGTTTTGAATTGAGAAATAATAAATTCACTTTTAGAAAATCCAGAATGTTTACATTGCCATATGTCTGTCAGAATTTTTGCCTTTTAAGAATCTGTGTGGTAAGATTGACTTGTCTGTGTAAATTAGTTAATTTGATAATAGTTCACTGTGGCATTATGCCAAATGATTTTCCTCAGAATGCAAACTTTGATTTTCAAGTCTTTCATTGGTGACATGTGAGAATTCAATATTCAATCCCTTGCTATTTAACACCCCTGACAGTTATTTTCTTTACATAGCTTTGTCACATCATTTTCTCAAGTTAAGGCTGGTTGAGGTACTTAAATCCTTTGGTGAAAGAATGAACAATGCTGCTTAACAAAAAACTGGAGGTATTGGTTTTAGATTTTGCGATTTACTCTGTAAAGGGATACTTATTCATTATCTTTATTCATTAGCTCTTGAGTGAAGTTCTGTTATTTCTTATCAGTTAGGTCTTGCTTCCCTATAGTTTTGCAGTACCAGCTGTACCTTTTAAAGCATTAGAGAAGTGCCTCTTCCAGTTACAAAACAAGAAACTGACTATAGTTTAATACTTTTAATCTACAGAGTTAGTGATGAGACTTGGACCTTTGTCATTGGAATCTGTTAGACTACTTTCATATCTGTAATGATTACAGATGTGAAAGTACATTCAGATGTCACATCACTTACAAGAAATGTCTTTAGAATAATTTAGTCCTAGTGGAACATTTTCTTTAAGTATGTTTAAAGGAAACTTTATTTTCTTCCTTTTCATAAAACATCTTTTGTGAAAAGATGATTGTAGTTCCTGCTTTGCTTAGTGCCCTCTAATAGTAAGCCAAAAAGGCCCCCTCATTTAAGTGTTTTAGAATGATTGTTTTTCTAATAAGTATAAAAGTTTTCAGAAATTGTTAGCAGTCTGTAATTTGGCCTATATGTACAAATTTTTATTTTCAAGAATTAGAATGGATTAACGTGCTTGAAAATTCGCAAAATAACGTCTCCTCAAATCCTAGAGGGTTATTGTTGTTTTACATTATATTTAGTGTTATATTTATCTTCCAAAAGTGAAATAATTTGTTTGAGCTTAGTGTTACTCAAAGAGGCTCATTTCCCCCAAATCCAGTCTTTACTTTGGGACATTAGTTTTTTATTAGTATGGCAATCCAAAGTTTAAATATGTGAGATGGAAATAACTTCTTTTTCATATTTCTTTTATTCTGTCTGCAGGTTGTAAAAATTAAAATGAACAAACTACGGCAGAGTTTTAGGAGAAAGAAAGATGTTTACGTTCCAGAGGCCAGTCGTCCACATCAGTGGCAGACAGATGAAGAAGGGGTTCGTACCGGAAAATGTAGCTTCCCAGTTAAGGTAAAGCTCATGTTTCTATGAATCTTTATGTGGGAAGGAATTGACAGTCTATTATATGCGAAGTCCCGTTAATTAGGACACTTAAAAATAAGCCTCCATAAATAAATCCCTTCGTATTTTACTTCAATGGTAGAATTAATAAAATAGATTATAATTTTTTTCTTTATATTTAAAGAGGATGTAGAGGATGTTTCCTTTGTATAGCTTTCCCATATCATTTTCTCAAATTAAGATCTCTTTTAGGCTTGTGGAGTTGCTTAAATCCTTCCGGGAAAAACTGAACAATGCTGCTTAACAAAAAACCGTTTTCAGATTTTGAGGTTTGCTCTGTAAAGGGATACTTATTCATTACATTTATTCAGTGATTTCCTAAACCAAAATCTTTACTTTGGGATATTAGTTTTTTATTAGTCTGGTAGTCCAAAGTTTAAATATGTGAGAAGGTATATATATCTGGTGTATAATCTGGAATCAATACAAATAAGATCACTTCTGAAGTACCTAAAAATCCCATATTATCAAGAATCAAATAAATTTCAGTGGGATATGCTTACTGAGTGGCAGGATAGAGGAAGTGGGAATATGCTTTCTTTAATTTTGTAATTTTTAATAATATAGAGGTTATTTAAACTAATGCCTTCATTTGTCAGAACAGGAAATGGAAGCTCAAAGGTTAAGAACATAGTAAAGATCTAGAGAACAGTGTGCCATATAAGTGCTTTTTCTTACTACTACTTGAGACTTGGGAGAAGAAAGCTCATATTTAAGGACATGGAAGAAACGTAAATGCTGTACTATTGAATGAAAAGAGGCAATCAAAACTTATGTAAGCACATTGTGAGATGTGTTGTATGGGGCAAAAAATAGAAGAAACTAGACCAAAATGTTGATATCTTAAAGAATAATTAGTTTAATATGAAATGTTAAAATTTTTTTCTTATTTAATGTTCTTATATGTGAATATTCCTATTGTGATTTTTCTCCTCCTTTTTACTGCTTCAATACCATTGTTTAAAACATGGACTCAAGCTTCAGAAACAAAAAAAAATCTCTTTGATGAGAAAAGCGATGTGTAGAATCTACAGGTTAAATAAATACATGGTTATAAATATATACAAATTTTGCCATAGTCTGTCAGTAACAGCATTTTCATTTGCTGAAACTTTTATAGGAATAATAAACATACATATTTTAATTTTTAATATTTAGTATATTAAAATATGAAAAAAATTTACATAAAGACTAATACTCTTTTCTACTATCCCTCACCCCCCAAAAAAAGAAGTTGGCACATTTTAGTTATAAAAGTTGAATATTACATAGAAATGAGCATTCTTAAACACTCTTGGATACTCAGAGTATAAATTACAACCTCTTAGGAAGGCTGTTTGTAAATATCAGTTAACAATTTTAAATGTACTTTTTATTTGACCAGCAATTTTTTTTTTTACATATAAGAATTACATTTAAGTACATTACAGATATACGTAAGCAGTCATCTTAGCATTGTAGTAACAAAAATCTAGAAATGTTCATCATTCTAGGATTGGGTAAAGAAAGAAATTATGACATCTGTTAAGTGCAGTTCTTTGTGACTATTAAAAGAGAATAAGGTAGATCTGTGTTCATGTATTCAGTAAATTTCTTTGAACACCTGCTAGAACACCTGCTTTGTGTCAGACATATGCTATGTGGTAAGCAAAATAGACTTGGTTCTCCCTCTTGTGGAGTTTATACTCTCCTTGTGGGGAAGACAGACTTTAATGAGATATTTGCATTATTAATATATGAGTACAAACTGAGATAAATGCTTTTTAAAAAGAGGATCTGGTTCTTTAAGAGCACATAACAAAACATGACCTAGACTCGAGGATCAGGGAAGGCGTTCTTGAAAAAATAGTTTTGCACTGATATCTAAAGATTGAGTAGGAATTAATTAAGTAAAAAGGTAGGCAGAGCATTTCAGAATTATGAAAAGTGTGTATACATAGGCCCTGGGCGATGGTGGGAGAAAGGAACGATTTCAAGAAGCTAAAGGAAGTTGTATGAGATGAACCTGGAAAGAAGTAGGATGAAATTTTGCAGGCCATGTTAAGGACTTTAGACTTTAAGAGTAATAGGAAGCCATTAAATGTATTGTTTGTCATTACTCATTTGTTTATATTACTGTAGTAAAGTACACATAAAATAAAATTGACCATTTTAACTATTTCCGGGTATATAGGAGTGATTAAGCACATTCACACTGTTGTGCAGTCATCCATCTCCCAGAACTTTTTCATCTTTCCAAGCTGCTGGGACTCTGGTTGCAATGTTAGTTGGAGGTAGTCCAGCATGGATGTAAGGAGTCTGGTGAAAGATTATTATTATAGTAATCCAGAGGGGAGATATAATGGTAGGCTGGACTAGGGTGGGGACCATGGAGATGAAAAGAGATGAAGTAAATTGAGAGGTAATTAAGAGATAAAAGCAACAGGAATTGGACATGGACTGGTTATAGGGAATGAAAAAGGGTAGTATTAAGGAGGACACCTAATTTCTTGTCTCAAACTGATAGAAGAGGTAGTGATGATCATTGATAAGCACTGACATTGACATAGGAAATGCTGCATGGGCTTGTACAGAAAGATAACTTTATGTTTATCATTAAGTAATAAAGGCAACACACAGAACAGTGTATATAGTATGAATCTTTTTATAGTTAAAAAGAAAAAACATATATGCTTATATAATAGAAATATCTGTAAGAAGACACAAGCAACTCTGAACTACAGAATGAGAATGAAGGATTGAGGGTCTTTTACTTTTCAACATATATGCTTTGGAACTAATGACATTTCTTGTGAACATGAATCATTTATAATAAATAAGCATATATATTTTTTAAAAACCTCACTCCCAGGATTCTGAGAGGCTGATATACAGTGTTGAAATAATTGAAGTAGAATTAGTTGAAGCACTTCTAATTAGCTATGAAATATGTAACTTTTAAGTATTTTATGTGAGATAAATAAGATTCAATATCTTTCAGTGTAATCGTTTATCCTAAGAAACTGCTGGATGGGATGTGCTTTAGAAATAAACACATAAGATAATTTTTATATCTTATGCAGATAAGGCAGCTCATTTAGGGTTTTTTGTCTGTGTGTCTTTTCCAAATGGCCTTTTAAAATCCTTTCTACAAGACATTTATTCTCTCTGGTATGTCATACCCTCCTTACTCACCTTCCCTCCCCAACCCCTACCCCTCCACATCCCACATAAAACATACATAAAACTGCCCAGGATTGGGTAGGAGAGACAGAACCTGAACTCGTTTTTTACATCCTAGAAATAGATGCATTTCCTTGGTCAGCTATACCTAGGCAAATGATGTCTTATCTGGCCTGGCCTGAGAGACCACTGACTTCTGAACTAGTGATGAGTTGGTACAAAAATTTTGTCGTGTAGGCAGCAGAGCAGTGGGCATGTTCATGGAGGAAGAACATGTTGGTGGGAAGGGGAGATGAGCTCTTGTTGAGGTTTTAGTGGGTCATGTACGTGCAGATCCCCACTGACCACAAAAGCACCATGAATTTTGATTTTGAGGCTACAAATAAATCTTAGTGAGTAGGTGAATTTGCAAACATGGAATCTCAGAATAATGAGGATTTAACTATATATAAATTGTCCTTAAAGTCATGAGTGAGATTGCCTAGGGGAAATGGGAAGAGGGCCTAGGACAAACAGAAGGGACATGCAGTGAAGTGAATCTCTTCCAAGGAGAATAAGAATGAGTAGCCAGAGATATAGAAGAGAAACCTGGAGAGTGTGGTCTCAGAACACAAAGTTTCAAGGAAGGAGAAAGTAGTCAGATGCTACAAAGAGATCCAGTAAGGAATGAAACTTCATTAGATTAAAAAGTTGAAAGTCTTGATGACTTTGATGATAGTATTTCCAATGGAGTCATGAGGATGGAATCTACATTGAGGAGTGAATGGATGCAGAATAAGGGAGAAGATGACAAATCTAGAAGTTACTAATTCAAGAAATTTGTTAAGACAAAGTCGTATGAGGATAAGGAATGGTGGAAGGGGAGGTATTACAAGGGGCACAAGGCAATTTTGTGTGGTGATGGCTGTTTTATTATGTTGATTATGATGATGGTTTCTCAAGTAAACATATTTCAGATACTCAGCAAATTTTATACTGTAAATATGTATAGTTTATTATGTCAATTATATCTCAATAAAGTGTTAAAAAATTTTAATGCAAAAATTTGTCTTCAAAGGAGAGTGATAAAGGCAGAATAGCAAATGAAGTACGAGGTTGAGGAACTCTGTGTGTGTGTGTGTGTGTGTGTCTTATTTTTCCAACAGTTTTGTTAGATATAATTACATACCATAAAGTTTATGCATTTGAAGTGTGTAACTCACTGGTGGCTTGATTGTGTGTTGAGTTTTGTTTTTAAGATGGAAGAGACTTGAACATAATTAAAAACTTTTATAAAGCATGTGAAGAGTGAATTAGTTTTAGACTGGAGGAAAGATGCTGCTTCTGTTGAACAGTAGCAAAGGTAGAAAATTTATGGTGTGGGCAGGTTGTTGCAGTTGGTAGATTTCTATCCTAAAGACATATTTTCTTAAGGAAATAGGAAGTAAAACCATTTATAGTAGAGTGAGGAGAGAGGGAAGTTATGAAAGTAGATTTTGAAGAAGTGGACTAGCTACCCCAGAGTATAAGAGATACAGGATATGTAATCACTAGAAATAAAAATGCAATCCTAGGCAATAATCAAGTAAAACTATAACTAGTTTAGTTTCTGCTGCGTATGTTTAAATATATTAGTATGATTAGTAAATAATTTAGTATGTGATGATGAAGTAGGTTTCAAAGCTTGTCTTAGAATTCTGTCTACTGGTATAATACATAATTTTTTTAATGGAGAGGGAATTTTAATGTTAAAAGTGAAATATTACCTGTATACAAATATTACCTATACTGGTTCTCAAAGTGAGGTCCCTAAAACCTTTTTATAGGGTCCTGAAATACTTTCTTTTTCAACTACATATGTGAAGCCAGATTTTCTTCATATACTTCAGCCAAAACAACATATTGCAGCAAATTGAATTAAGATGCATATATGAGAATCCAGTTTTCTTCTGTTAACCTAGATATTAAGAAATCTTCAAAAATGTGAAACTATGCCACTCTTTGGAAAATGTAGTTCTTCATTAAAAATGTTATTTAGGTTACAAATGGGTTTATTACCATTATTTTTAAATAAGTTAAATGTTTTAAAGTTTTTAGTTTTAATTTCTAATATAGTAATTATCAATAGATATAACTGACACAAACAAAATTATTTGGAGTCATCAGTGTAATGAATCCTGAGACCAAAAATTTTGAGAACTGCTGACTTAAATAGTATGCCTCATCCGTTAAAGTAATCTACTAAGAATCTACTTGTAATTGCCTACTAATGTTATATTTTAAAATGCTGATATTAATTTTGGATGTTAAATAAATTAGTAGAAGCCTAGTCAGTCTGTCAGTCCTTTGACTTGTGAGTAAAATCTTAATTCTCCAATTATGTAGAATATATGGAATGCTGAAATGAACCTTCTTTTGGGTGGATTCTGGAGGAGGTTATATTATCTTCAGATTAGGAAGGATAGAGAGATTAAGAAGCCAGATACAGAATTCATACTTGTTAGTGACATTTGTTTTAATTATTTTAACTGACTTTTAAAAGCGCTTTTTTATCCCTTTGGTTTAGGGTTATAAATGTAAAGCAGAAATTGTGCCAGTATGTAAAAATAGGATAGACTAAATGGAGAATTGAACATACGAATGCTAGAATTGGATGTATTTGCCTCTTAGACCTACATTTTGCTGTATTAAGTGATCTGCCAGGTGGTTTAGGGTTCATTTCTTTTAAAAATAAGGACTTGACATTGTGCTAGAAGTTATAATAAGATTTTAATAACAGGCTTTCCTTATTTTGCATATAACCATGTAACCATGGCACAGAAAGTAGAGCTCTTACTATTTCAGTATTTCTGAGAGGCTAGTTTCTGATCCAGTGACTTAACTTCCATGTAACATCTAATAATCTGTGATTTCAGAAGATTTTTGGTTCAAAGTGTTATGACAGATTAAAAGTTGCTAAACATAATTTGTCAAGAAAAAAGCAAAAATGCACAAAATGAAATGCAAAATGGAAAATGACGAAATTTTTTAAATTATGATTTTGTACAAATAAGCTTGAACATACGGATAAAATTGGTAATGTTCTTGGGTTATATAAATGACCAGACTGACTCCAAGAGAAATGGGAAATATGAAGTGACCAATTACTATAGAAGGAATACTGGAAGGTGTCAAAGATACCTACTTCCTTTTTCCACCTCCTACCCCTAACATGCCAGTAGAATAATATTAAGCCTTTAATGAAAATATAAAAGTCATTCTTTTTCTGTTCATCTAAGCCTTACAAATTCATTTTATTAAGCTATAAATTATTTTTATATATGTTGCATTCTAAAATTTGACAGAGCATCAAAGAAGAAAACTACATAGTAAATTAATTTATAGATATCAAGACAAAGCTCTTGATAAAATATTAACACATAGATTCCAGCAACGCAGTTACAGAATAATTTATACCCACTCATCATTATCTAAAGGTAAAGACTGAGGGAGTGAATATCTTTTATCTCAGGTGAACATCCCTTACAAATGTACTTGCAGAGACTTTCCACTATTTTCCATTGGCTGGAATTTAATCAAATGCTCATGTTGTGGTTGCAAGAAAAGCCAAGAAAGCAAGTATTTGGTATTTTCAGCCACTACCCTGGAGGCAGGCTCTTCTAGCAGGGAAGTTGGTTGAAAGAATGGTTGTCATGCAGGCAACTAACAATGTTAGCCAGTTACTTTATCTTATCTATTCTTCGTAAGTATTTATCCTCTCTGTTTTTTTCTACTGCCACTCCCTTAATCAGGTCCTGATCGATTTTTTCTCTCTGAGGTCATCATAAGAATTCATGATTATTTTTTTTGCTTCTACTCTTGTTTCCATTTTAAACTATTATCTTATTGCTGTAATAGTGACCTTCCTAAATTACAAATATGGTTATATCACTTCCCACCTCCTGCCCTTCAATAGCTCTGTAATAAAAGTTTAGAGAAATATCTTGAGCTCTCTGAAAGCATACACTTGTAAGCCAAACTATCTGAGTTTGAGCTTTGTTGGTTATTAACTATGACCTTAAGCAAATCTAACTTCTCTGTGCCTCAGTTTTATCATCAGCAAAATGAGGACTAGTACATGTTTAGTGTAGATATTCTGAGAACTAAATGAGTAAACATAGTACATTTGAAAAACACAACACTGCCTGGCACATGGTAAGTACACAATAAATGTTTGCTGCTGCTGCAATTGTTGTATTGGTTAGATGCCAGCTGAATATTGGAGTTTTTAATCTGCATTTCTAATTTCTTGGGGTTTTTTTCTTAAATGAATTTTTAAGACTGCAAGTTAAATATCTTCTCTTGAATAGCAGTTAGAAACTTAATGTTTTGTGTCCAAGGAGTTATGCATTGGTCACACCAGCGTCTCCTAGCTTTAAAAATTCTGTTTCTCCCAAGAGATGGGACATTTTCTGCTGCTTATAATTTTATTCCCTGAGCGTGACAGTTTTCTGCGTACACATAATTTTTCCTTTCAAAGCTACCACAGTGTAATTTTTTGGAAGATAATCTAGGTGACAAGTAGTGATCCAAACTTAATGTTCAACCATGTGTGATACCAATGAAATAAATCAACTGAAGTGACAGTTGAACAGATACATTTTATTCATTTCTAAGTTTGCTAGCATGCTGGCAATGACAGCTACATCATAGTATGGTGTCTGAAACATTAAAAATTTGGAAAAATGTGTTTTTGAATCAGAGCAGTAAGATAGTTCAGATAAGGTTTTTAACATAAATTGTGAGAAGTTAATGGTTTATGCATCCCAAGCATTTCAGTTACTCATGATTTGCTGTATATTTTGCAAAAAAAGTTTCGATTCTGTTCAATAACTCTTAAAAACTTCTTTGTGGCATAATATGCAATAAGATTTCTGTTACATGATATCATTAGAAATAGTTGGTAATATCTGATTATTTAAAACCAGGACTTGAACTCTACTGGTCTAGACTTAGAGGGTTATGTTCTTAAGCATGGTTTTGTAATTTTATAACATGATATGCAATTTAAAAGTTAGTTTATTAAAAGTGTTGAATATAATTTAAACTTAAAATTTTTATATCAAAGTAATATATGCTGTAGTTAAAAAATATCTTTTCACAAAAACAGGAAGAATGGTTAACAACTACATTCCTATCAATAAGTACCTCAAATGGAAAAGAATTAAGTGGATGAATGGAAAGGAAAACAAGACCCTTACATGTTGCCTATAAGAGACTCACTTCAGATTAAAAGACACAGACTAAAAGGAAGGGGATGGAAAAACATATTGCTTTGATGGACCTAGAAGGTATTTAAGACAGAGAAAGATAAACACTATGTGATTTTACTTACATGTGGAATCTAAGGATATAAAGAACAAACTAATCAAAAACAGATTCACAAATATACTGGACAATTTGGTGATGGACAGAGGGGAAGGGAGTGTGAGGGGCTGGGAGAATGGGGTGAAGGGTTAAAGAAGTACAAATTAGTAGCTGATGGATGGTCATGGGGATGGGGAGAATGGCATAGGGAATTCAATTAGCATTAATTAATACATTGGTCAGGGGAGGGAGGGAGCAATTGTCGGGGGACCGTTTCATAAACTATATAGATGTCTAACCATTATATTGTATACTTGAAACTAATTAAAATAAATTTTAAAAAATTCTAAAAAAAAAATGTCTTTTCTACCCCTAATCTCACTTCCAAGTTACACTTTTAACCATTTTTATTTATGTTTCTATCATTGGTAATATTTCAACTTCTTTAAATAATATGATTTACTACCTTTTCTTAATTTACCCATATTTATCATTAGTTCCCCGAGTATACAGAAGAGAAGAAATGATTTAACCTACACATTCTGCCCTTCCATCTTCTTTTGCCCCTTCTCCACCCAGATTTTTGGAATTAGATTATTTTTGGTTTTTCTTTTGGTTGACTATACTCAGAAAATTTTTTGTTTTATTAATTTTAGATGGTATATCTTGATTCCTCACCATGTAAGATAAAAATACTAAAATCCAATCTCTTCAAACTCACATCAGCTATGCTTTTCTTTTTAACATTATATAGGTCATTAACATTTTCTTTCTGTCCTGTAGGCATAAATTACTCTTTCTTTGCCATGAATTTATTTTAAAAGTTTACATAATTTTTAGTCTTATTATTTCTTAATGTAGAGCTAAGTAATGTGCTACATTTTCTTCTGAGTCCAGTAATTCAGTGATGTATTCAAAAGATACTCACTCAGTGCCTGCTGTGTACCAGGCAGTATTCTAGGCTGCTGTTACTCATAGGTAAACAGTGAACAAAACAGACAATCCCTGCACAATGCATAGATTCTAGTGGGTGTTAACAATGAGTAAATATATATATATATAAATACTGGTATATCAAAAGGAAATGAGGTATGAAGGGAGTGCATAGAAGGGGGTGTGAAATTTAAAATAGATGGTCAAGGAAGCCCTCGCTGAAAAAGTGGCTTTTGAGCAGAGTCCCCCAAAAGCAGATAGTCTACTTCCTCTGATACCTGAATGCTTGCTTTCTTACTTCTCCTATCTACTTGTACCATCTGCTCTATCCACACTGGACTCTTTGCTGTGCCTCCAACATACCAGGCATTCTCCTGCCCCAGAGCCTTTGTACTTGCTGCCTGGGATGTTGGAGGCACAGCAAGGAAGCCAGTGTGTTTAGAGCAGATGGTACAAGTAGAGATGAGAATCAGGTAAGTAGCAGGGTGCCCAATGATACATTAAGTACTTTTCAATATTGTCAGACCTGTCACCTGCATTTTTACTACAAATATAATACATTTTTTACTACCCTAAATGTTTGCATAGTATAACCTATTTATGCTTACATAATTAAATACAATAAAATTATATCAGTGTGTAAATACTTGGACATAACTACACTAAAAGACTTAAAGTAGTCCACCTTTACCTAGACTCAATGTGGGAGAGAGCGCTACAGATACAGATAGAAGTGATGTATTGGTAATGTCTATACAAGTAGATTGCAATTGGTGACGTTATATTTTGAACTGGTAAACAACTTTTAATAAAATTTTAATTAAAGTACAGTATTCCCTTGATTGACACAATTGCATTTGTGTAAAAAATACTGTGTGTGTTTATATGTAAAATTGAGTGAGGGCCTACTCTAAAATAAAGTAAGTTTTTTATCTATTCTAAGTGAATGTCTAGAAGAACACTCAAATGTCATACAGGTAAAAGGAAATTTGTCATCTTTGTATGGCTCCTTACCAACTACCTACAAACAATTTTTTTAGTCAATCCAAAAATGCGCACAATACATTTCCTAAATACCCCTCTTTGAAAAACTACTAGTATAGGGCCTTACAATACTGGATGATAAGAAGAATCCTTGTCTCATTCTGGATCTTATCACTGTTTATCAGACTGAATAAGTTCCTTTCTATTCTTGGTTAAATAATTTTAAAATTATGAATGGAAACTAAATTTTATCAGAAGCCTTTCTCTACCTATTGAAATGATTATATTATTGTTATCTTTAATTTTGTTAGGTAGTAAATTACACTTACTGGATTTTTTCAACATTCAATCAACCTTACATTCATGGAATAAACTGTACTTGGTCATTACCATCACGATCAAGTTGAGTTTATTGAGTATATTGCTGGGTTCTGTTTGCTAATATTTTGTTCAGAAATTTCACACCTGTGTTTTTGAGACAGATTGGACTATAGGTTTCCTTTCTTTTATCATGTCCTTGTCAGGTTTTATATAAACAGAATTATGGCTGAATTAGTTTTGATAAGGATTGGTCTACCTCTAGTTTACGTCCACTCCTAAGGCATTCTTGTCCAGGCGTTCCAACTGACAGACTGTGGTATTTATTGGAACCCATTCCTCTGTGGGATCTTAACTCTAATTCTTCACTCCTCAGCACATTGAAAAGGCCAGAAACTTAGTCTGTTTAACATGTTCCTCTGTTTTGTACTTGTGAATTGGTAGTTTGAGAGGCTTGATCAGATGTGGCTTTGATTTTTTTTTTTCCAGGAATACTTGATTGGTGGTGTGGACAATCATCAGAAAGCACACAATACCTGATTATGTATCTTTCTGATGACAGTAACCATTGATCATTATTGCCTGGAATTATTAATGCATTAAGCATTGTAAAATGATGATATTCCAACTCTGCCATCCTTTCTCCATTTATTAGCTATGATATTTGTATGAAGCAAAATTTCCCATATCTACTTTTGGTTAGCAGCAGAATAGTTTAATTAAGCAAAGCAGTGTAATTTTATTTATGAAAGAAATATTGAGCTATGAGGAAGATCAGGCCCCACTTCAGTTGTAAGCAACATTACCAAAATGATGAGTCTCCCTATTTGATCAACCACCTTTTTAAAAAGAAGAATAACAGATATTTGCTTATGATACATCTGATAAGAGGTTACTATCCAATATATATAAAGAAGTCATACAACTCAACAGTAAAAAAAACAAATAATCCAATTAAAATATGGGCAGACGATGGCTCCATAGTGTAGTGGTCAGCATGTCTGCTTTACATGCAGAAGGTCCTGGGTTTGCGCCCTGGGTGGAGCCACAGACCATACCCCGGATGTGCCAGGACCCCCAGGTGTATGCCAGGAGCATTGTGAGAGGAGACGCCCCGCCTTCAGAGATCCAGTTTTTAAAAAGGGAAATGGCAACATCCCTAGGTCAGAGGTGGAAGTGGTGGGGTGGAACTAAAGAGGAGAAAAAAATAAAAATAAATTAAGAAAAAAATGGGCAGAAGACCTGAACAGGTATTTCTCCAAAGAAAGAATACAGATGTCCAATAGACATATGAAAAGATGCTCAAGGTCACTAATCATCAGAGAAATGCAAATTAAAACCACAGTGAGATATCACCTCATACCTGTCAGAATGGCTATCAATAAATCAAATAAGAGTTGGCGAGGAGGTAGAGATAAGGGAACCCTCATACACTGTTGTTGGGATTACAATTAGTACAGCCACTATGGAAAACAGTCTGGAGGTTTCTCAAAAAAATTAAAAATGAATATACCTTTGACCCAGCAATTGTACTTCTGGGAATTTATTCAAAGAAAACCAAAACAATAATTAATAAAGATCTATGCACCCCTATGTTCATGGCAGCACAATTTATAATAGCCAAGATATGGAAGCTACCTAAATGCCCATTAACAGATGATTAGATAAAGAAGTTATGGTTCATATATACAATGGAATATTACTCAGCTACTTAAAAAATGAAATTCTACCACTCACAATGACATGAATAGACCTTATGCTGAGTGAAATGAGTCAGACAGGAAAAGATAAATACCATATGATTTCACTTATATGCTGAATCTAAGGAACAAAAAGAACAAAAAAAGCAGACTCACAAATATAGAGGACAATCTGGTGGCGGGCAGAAAGGTGGGAGGTTAGGGGCCTGGGAGAATGAGGTGAAGGGTTAAAGAAATACAAATTAGTAGTTGATAGACGGTCATGGGGATGGGGAGCATGGCACAGGGAATGCAGTCAGCAATAATGTAATGACTAGGTGCAGAGCCAGAGGAGAGACAGAGTAATTAGGGGGATCATTATAAACTATATAAATGTCTAACCAATGTACTCTATACTTGAAACTAATAATAAAATAAAGAAGAATAACATTAATATATGTAAGAGCAATAAATTATAAACCGTTACTTAAATAGGAGAGTTGCAGAGGTGATGTCAGCTAGTTGAAAGAAGGTAGATCTAGAAGTCAAAAGATTAGTTCTATTCCTGGTCCTGTTATCCTGGTTCTGTTAATTTACTAGTTATGTGACCTTGTTTAAATTACTTAACTTTTTTAACACCTAGTGTCACATTTGAAAAATGAAGCTTTTGGATCTCTAAATTACTTTTAGCTTTAAACTTATGTGATTAGATTTAATATAGATGCTTAGGTCAGGTAACTTGTTCAAATATAATTGTACTTCAAATTTATATGTAAAGAATGACCCATTTTAATTTGATTTTACTACTCCTCTTGGATTAAATGCCCCAACCAAGTTTTGATGTCACGTTCAACACATCTGCATCCTATGTTTGCTATGTAACATGGGCTATGTGTATGTGATAATATGCCTCGTAGTTTCTTACAAATTAATGATGATGTCACTCTTTGTTAATGTTGGGAACTGCTGACTGTACAGTCTCACATAAGAGCTCTGCATTTCTTCTCATGGTTAATATTACCAAAGCAGGGGTCAAATCTACTGTTTAAATTTTTCAAGAAGAGGAAAAATGACTTAATTCATCCAAGAATGAAATTCCACATACTCGTTTTTCTGAAGTACATTTTTGTGAATAAAAGTCGTTACTCAGAGGGAGTTTGGAAAAGGCATCCAAACAAAAGAAGTCCCAGTGCCAAATATTTTAGCCATTAAAGCATAAATCAGCTGCAATTCTTCAGTGAGATAGTGTCCCAGAGAAGAGAAGAGACTTCTTTATACTAATGTTTATTTCAATGGGCATGTTTTTCTCATAGTCTAATAAGACACAGACTGATTTCTATCTTCACATTTCTAAAATAGATTATGCAGCTAAGAGTCAGTCCATATAAGAGATATTTTTGTTCCTTTCCCTCTACCAAATCTACCGCCCCACACACACTTTTTTTTGTTGGCATAAATGCCCATTTGACCAGTAGAATTGATCAAGATGACAGAATAAAATCCCTTGGAAACACTTTGAAACCTGTATTCATTTCTTAACATCTAAAGTTAATGCAGGAATTATAAAACCCTATTTTATTATTTTATTATCAATGTTAAATGGAAATAGGTTAAATGACTCTGAGGTAGTACTAGAATGAGCCTTAAGAACACACAGATATATGAGATGAAAAACTGGGGAGACTCAATTACAGACTCATGTGAATACTCTATAGCTTATGCTGATAAATTTGAGAATTTAGATTAAGAATGTTCTAGGAAATACATACATTACTAAAATTAGCTAAAGTAGAGAAAGAAAAGTTGACTAGGCCCCTATGACGTAAATAGAAAAAGTTCTTAAAACTCCAAAACTACCTCCCCAAAAAGATTGAGTGTAGATGGTTTCACCAGTCAGTTCTTTAAAACCTGAAAGAATGACCCTTATGCTATTTATACCAAAGGATGTAAAAGAAAAAAGGAAATGCTTTTCAGATTTTTTATGGCATTAACAAAATCCTGGTACAACCACCTAACAAAGATGGCACAGAAACAAAACAATTGTAGACCAACTCTACTTATAAAAAATAGATGAAAAAATATCCAGAAAAATAGAACAAATGGGATCTAAAAGGTTAAAGAATAGCCAAAAGATGGAAGCAGCCCAAATGTCTCTCAGTGGAAGAATAGATAAACTGATACATGTACACAGTGGAATGGCTGTTGTGAATAATGGTGCTATAAACACGACTGTACATTTATTTGCGTACCTGTTTTCAATTCTTTGGGGTATATACCTATCAGTGGAATTGCTGAATCATATGGTAATTCTGTGTTAAACTAAAGTAACCTTTATGCCAGAGAGACAGTTTGGGGTGACAAATTCTGTTCACCTATAGCTCCTAGGTTACAAACCTGTACAGCCTGTTATTGTGCTTAATACTGCAGACAGTTGTAATATAATGGTAGGTATTTGTGTAATGCCTTGCATTAGGGTGTTATGATGGCTATGATTTCACTTGGCAATAAGGATTTTTTAGTTCTATCATAATCTTATGGGAGCACTATTGTATATGCAGTCCATCTTTGACCAAAAGGTCGTTATGTGTTGCATGATTGTATATCTGTCTTGGATTTTATATTATTCATATTTGCCTCAGAGAAGTTACACTCTTTTGATTCAGAACCATATGTAATGCATTGTTCAATTCACTGTGTTAACGTAAGAATGTCCAAACCTCTAAAGAATCCTTATGAGTTTGAGTTTATTTGTGCCAAAACGACTGCACGCTGGGAAGCAAGACCTCAAATGCTTTGGAGAAAAATTCTTCCCAGAATGACAGTTTGTAGGGTTTTTTTTTTTATATATATACATTTGGAATTAAGGAGGGAATGTAAGGAAGATTATATGGGAGAAAGCAAGGTAGGAAATCACTATGATTAGACTGCAGTTTATTTAAAATTATGTGCTCCCTTGAGGGTGGTTACTTTTTTGAGGGGTCTGACAAAGAGGTATTTCAAAGGTATGTTAACCTAGATGCACAAAAACAAGCGACAGGGCTTGCCTGAGGCGAAGATAGCCTTTTGTTAGGGAAGTTATAGGTCTGAGGCATGACTACTCACCATGACCTGCCCAATTAGGAATTTATGATCCCATCATTCTGTGAGATTATTTTTGGTCAGATTTATTAAGGAGACCCATTTTTGTCCACAACTAAAATGTGAGCATTCTTGCTGTTATATATAATGTTTATTCAAGATTATATGTGTTACAATTCATTAGACATTTAATTTTTGGGCCTTAGTTTATGATCTTTATTTCTTCATTACCTAAAGTCCAGCAATTTCCTAAACTGATTTCAATACATTGGTTTTATGCATTTATTCAGCATTGGAAGGATATGAATAAAAATGAAAAATTCACTGTATGAGCATTATAAGACTGGGGCAGGCTGCTGGGGTTAGAGCACTCATTAGCTGAATGACCTTGGTCAAGTTAACTTAAACTCTATGCCTGTGTTTCCTGGGATTTGATTATTCTGCTCCACCATGTGTTCCCATTATTTTCAATCCATTCCAGGGCCAAAGGGTGGAAGATACAGAGAAAGAGGGGAAAAGCACAAGAGGGAGTTGCCCCCACCTTCCTGGGATCACAGTTTTACTAAACAGGAAGGTTTTCCTCCCTCTACATGTGGCTCTTGCAGGTTTCCATTGCTACCACCATCACCACGCCACAGGGTTTCCTGGGGCTGGGGTTTGAGAGAACAAAGAAAAGAGAAATAAAAAGGAGGGGGATTCCTGTACTCTTTCTGAGGATAAGGAGTTCCCGTACCTGGTCTGTGGGCTGGAGCATCAGTGCTTTTCCCAGAGTTCTCTCTGTGCTACAGCACTCACTTTTGCCTATCTGGCTGTGTTAAGCTCAGGCCAGAGGTACCGGGGTGGCAGGGTTGGGGGCAGGGGTTGCGGGGTGGGGGGTGGTTAACTCCCTGCCAGTTCAGAAATATCCTGAAGTCTGGTATTCTTCCCTGATTTATCTTTTATTCTTTCCAGAGGCCTCAACTAGATGTTTCATGCATTCCATCCAGGTTTTATGGTTTTATTCAGTGGGTGGGGCAGGGTAAAGTATGTTTACTCTGTCTTACCCAGAACCAGACTCTAAATTTCCTTTTAAAAGGGAGCACTTGTACTGTTGCCACCATTCCTGTTGCTTTTTTAATCCAAGACTATTCCCATATTAAGGTGCAATTTGAATCATATTACTACCTTGCCAAAAAAAAAAAAAAGGCTTTATTAGCTGTCCATTGCCTCTAGGATTAAGTACAGACTTGTTTTAACATTCATATTCTCCAACTTCATATATCGCATATTCCAGCCAAACAGTAATACTTGCTTATATATATAGTTATACTATTCCACACCTGTAAACTTTACTGAATTCACTCGGCCTAAAACAGTTTCCCAAACTTTCAGTCTCTGCCTCTACAAATGCTATGCATCCTTTAAAGCTCTGATACACTGCCTTCTTAAAATCTTAGTATTATGCCCTGCTTTTATGCGGTTGGTATTAAAGGAGTATGTGATCTATTTAGTGTTGGAATAACTGTTATTTTTATTTATACCTTCCTCAATATATGAGTATGTCTATGTATGTATACAATGTAAATAATGTATACATACATATGCACACAGACTTTGAATTAGGACTGTTTTTATGATTAGAGATACAGTAACTGTCTAACACAGGCTATTATGCCTCAGATCCAACAGATTCAGGTATCATTTAGTGCCTATCACATACTCTAATAACTCTGAGACATTTATTATAAATCTCATTGATATGAGGACACTGAAGATAAGTAACTTTCTACAATGGCTGTGAGTTTCTTGAGTGCAGGAATTTCAATATTCAGTTTTCTTCTATCTCATACCTACCACATAGAAGCTACTCAGTAAATATAACAATAGCCCTAACTTTTTTCTTTTTTCTACAGTACCTTGGCCATGTAGAAGTTGATGAATCAAGAGGAATGCACATCTGTGAAGATGCCGTAAAAAGATTGAAAGCTGTATGTATTTGATGGTTACCAGTATTGATCTATATGCTGTAAATATTTTCTTAAAAGATTTTGCTCACTAAATTTTAGTGAGCCACTGTCCAGTAAGAACAATGCTTCTCTTAAGGCAAAAATGTGAGCTCACTTAATAAGGGAGGCATCTCATGTCATTATCCAAAGATATAAATTATAAAGACCAACTTTCTTGATTTAGGCCAGACATTATCCAAAAGGTACTTTTGATTCACAATCCATATTAAATAAATGGTATAAAATCTTATAGATGAATAATATTCTAAAACCAAGATAAAACTATTAGAGTTAGTGTCAGCTGTGATAACTGGGTTATAAATTACTGATTTTAAATCTATAAGAAACAGCTTTCTAGGAAAAAGTAGAAGACGGAGATAGTCCGTGTTCATGACTAGTGAGGTTTACATTTTGGAAGGACTTATCATTATCTTGACAGCTACTCCCTAGTTTCCTTCTCTGTACTCCTGTAACATAAACAGTATATTTCCCCTGCCTTTTGCACAAACTTTAGCATACTTGAAATGGAGACGCCTTTTCCAAGATAAATCATGTTTACTTTGCCTGTTAAGCCATGGAACACATCCCAGGCACATGCCTATGTATTTAATGAAAGGAGAGAATGGGTTCAGCGTTCATAAAGGTTTAAAGTGTTGATTTCATAATTTGGAAAGGTTTGAAGAATGTTTCATAGACTCTGACAGCCCTCTTCACAACCTTCCTTCTTTCCAATGTGTGGCCTTTCTCCACTTTCCTCTGAAAGCTTTAAGCGTTACTTCTGCATGCCCCTGCCCCAAATAGCATTAAATACTTGTTGCTTTGGGTTTGCTTGTATGGTGGGCTGCTTCAATTTTGGCTACTGATGAGTGCTTTTTTTTTTTTTCTCAATTGTTTTGTTTAATAACCAAAAGTTTTCTGCTGCTTGGTACATTTTTTAATGACCTCTTTTTTATAAGTCCTCATTATAAAAAATAAAATTAAGGAAGCAACCAACTCAGGTGTATTATATTTTGGAACAAATGCCTGAATCTGTTGTAGAAGAGAAAGGAGAAAAATAATTGATTATACTATATAAAGAACTAAAAACAAAACAATATAGACGCGTGTACACATAATATGGACATTTACACACATACCATTTACCTTAGATTTTGGTCATTTAAATTCTTAAATGATTGAAGTACTTCCTAGTCTGTCTGTGTACTCCAATTAATATTAATCCATGTGTTATGGTACATGAAACTATATAGAATTGCTATGTCTAGCTGAATATATTCCCCAGTTAAATACAGCTTCTGATAACGTAATTTCCTAAGAAATATAAATTTAATCTCCTCTTTAACAAAATAATTTTAAGTTCACTAGAAGAATAAGTTTAAGAACATTTTAAAAAATGATGCAATGATTTGCCGTATAGTCATTAAAGAATATTTTTAACATCATAATACTAATGACTGAAAACAACAGACAAATCTGAACACAGGAGATAGACCTCAAACAAACTATAAATAGTTATTAAAATCTTATAACTTATATAACTTAATTAGAAGGTCACTGTGGAATAAGCCTTTAGAAAGTCTTTTACTTCAGAGTATGGCTTTGTGTTCACTAAATAAGGAAAAACTAGGCTGGTTTAAGTTTTCCCAGAAGTATTAGGAAATGGTATTATTTAGTTGTTTAATGAGCAGTTAATCCTCTTTACTGTCTAGTTTTTTAAAACCTGCTTTTAATTAGAAACATCTCTTTATTATATAAGTAGTATTTATTCATTGTATAAAATACAAGTTAAAAAAACAGTACATAAAATCTCTTGCAATCCCAGAGAGAGCCGCTATTCACCATCCAGTTTTAAAACTAATTTTTTAGTTGAGTGAATGTTTTTGTTTCATTTTTTTAACCAAGAAGATTGTAAACTATAAGCATGATTATTCAAGGTATAAGATTATTTAGGTAATAAAATTTCATGAGTTTTTCTTTCACTAGAAATAAGAACCAAATTGCCACTTAATAAACTCTTACCTATGCCTAGACAGTGTCTGGCACATAATAGCCACTCAAAAAATATTTCTGGAATGAATATACAGAAAAGAATTCAGTCAGTCCTCATTGTGTGGTCAAATTGAATTTCATAATAATCAAAATTATATTTAATGTTTTAAAATTTATGGAACCCTTTTGCTGATCTCTAAAATATCTTTACTTTCCTAGGCATTTTATAACTAAAATGAATTTATATATATATATGTCGAATACTTTTCTGGACATACTTAAACTTTCGAACTTTGAGGGGAAATTGACCTCTTCTGAACTTCTCATTCAAGAAGTTTGTTTTTAAAAATGTTTCCGTTTAACCCTATGCAGGAGACTTGGAGCAAATGTCGTTTATAATTTTACATAGGAAAACATGTATTTAAAAAAATAAGATTGAATTTTTAGGTAATTGAGGTCAGTTTCCTGTTTATCATACTCAGTGAAACTTTCCCCTTTTTAAATAATACCCTTCCTAATGCTGGACTGAGAAGCTTGCAGAAAGTTGGAAGTCTTTGAAATGTTCTTCTCGGATCACGGTTGTCCTCAAAAATTCATGACTTTTGTGTTCTTTTCATATTTTTACTACGCCTAAATTTCTAGTTGCCTCCCCCCTTACCAAACATTCATCTAACAAACATTTATAATCTATAACCAATATCTGTAATAAACGTACCTAATCTAAAACAAACATGTATAATGTGTAACAAACATCTATAATTAGACGTACCAGATGCTTTTATTGTACCAAAAGCTATGACTCTGGAGGTGCTTTTGTTTGTTTATTTTTATAGATCATAAAGCAAATGTAAAAGTGTACAGACCTACAGATTAAAGAAAAATAGCATGTCTATGGAACTAGTTTGAATGTCAGAGTTTTAAAAATTGAAGAATTATATAGCTCAGATATACACCAGTTAAGTAGTAAAACAAACATCTTAAACTTATCACTTGAATGATCTTTGAATTAAAAATCTAGTATTCTCTTGCTTTTTAAATTTGTAGGAATTGAGGAAGTAGGGTAATTTGCAAGTGTAGTTTTCTTCTCCATGAAGTAGTCCCTTACAATTTAGGACTATTTTAACTTCAATTAGAAGTTAGTTGCAAACTTAATATTCTCAAATGAAAAGATATTATAACTAAACAAGAGAGTACTTTAAACATATGCTTCTCAGAGCATAAATATATTTAAATTATTTTTTACTTTATATATATATAAAGTGAGTTACAGCTATTTTTAGCTCATTTACTTTATGATATAATTTCCCAGATTAGCCATTTAGGAACTTAGACTGTATAGGATATTGCCTGTGGACAATCTGTTGTCCATTTTTAGTGCCTTAATGTTATAGTCCGTTGCTGGGTGAGGAGTAATGTCATGTATCAGTCTCTTCTGTAATAAGTGTATCAAGCCTTTGGTTATCTTTCTTGACACTGATCCAAAATGCCCTTCCTGTAAAGGTCTTTTCTTCCCATTGTCTCCGTAAATGTGTCTCTCCGTCTTTATTTTAGACTAGTTTCATTATACTACCAATTCCTAATATGTTGATTTTTTATTCACTATTTGATATATTTTTTTCTAATATATGTTCTTGTTTTAGCAGGTAAAAGAACCATAACTTAATTTAAAAAAAAACAATATTATTCTCTAATAACTATCTTTTTATGCATTTTGCATGTCAACTTTTTTCATTAACATCTGATATCTTTTATAAAAAGAAGGCAAACTCCATGTTTAACAAAAGCTTTTCTGGGAGCTAAATTAAATATTAACGGATCTCTTTCCCTCACCTCCCTGTCCCGCCAGAATGGAGAATCTTTTAACTTTGGCTGCATCCTTAAAAGCTGATGGTTGCTCACGGTCTAACAAAACTAGTGTTATCAAACTTGGCAGCAGAAATAAAGTTAGTCTTATTGTGTTAACTACTCCCAATTACTTTATTATTTTTCCAGCTTAAATTCACAACATTTCATGGAATATTTGATGCTACTTGTCATTTTCAAAACTGAGGAAGCAAACAAACTATTCAGTGTTTAAACAACTTTATAAATTGAGTGTCAAATTTCAATGCAGTAGTCTTTTTCTGGACATTTATCCATCATTAAAAACTGATATTAAAAGTAAAGGCTTAAAGAGTAGTTCAACCAAAGCTTGGAAATGTAAAGTTAAGGTAGCTCGGGTAAGTTATAACCCATCTACTTTGCATAAGTTCTTCAGATTTTAAGTGGTGGCCAGCTTTCAAAGTTTGTATATGCTTAAAAATTGGCGCTGGAACCATAGAAAGCTATCCCTCTCTCATCTACATAGTTTCAGAACTGTATAATTATAACTGTCCTTGCAAGTTTCTTTATTCTAAAACAGCATTTAAAAAGAAAACAAAACCCATTTCTTAAATTTCATTTGTGGTTCACAAATGTGGTCTAGTTCTCAGATATATTTGTTTTCTCAGCTCCAGTGAAATCATTAGCCTTGTGTTCTTTATAGATGATTTATTCTGTATCTGGAATAGAACATATTAAATCTCCGTGATTGTTATGGAATTGATCAGCACACACATAAAATCAATCCTAATGTGTAAGTAAGGAAATTGTGAACTCAGTAAGAGAAGGTCTGACAAGGACCCTTGCTGCACACTCAAAATTTAATTTTTTATGTTTCGTTTTTATGTGATTATGTGGCCATTTGAATATGAACCAGTTTTTTAAATTGATGCCTTCCACATAGTTGACGACTTTTCAATTGAAAAATGTATGTGGCACTAATCTATTTACTACTCACTGTGCTGAAATTTAAAATGCAGATCTCACCAAACCAGTATGCCTTGATTTTTTTTCTCTGCTACCAAATTTGGATAATCTCTGTTTTAAAAATAAATAGAGACTACTAAACTAATTCATTGCTCTGCATGGGTACAGGTTCTGATTTCTTCTCATTCTTTTCATGGATTCTTAGGCCATACAGTATGTTTCCTTGCATTTTCGTGTCACTCCTGGTATGGATAACTCTTTAAAATTCTCACTCCCTCCCCTTCCACTTTGCCCTTTACCCAACTTCTGTCTGTGCTTTTTGGTGTGAAACCCTGGGACATTTAGCCCATACAGTAATAGCACTCGACTTGTCCCCCTGTTCCTCCAGGAAAGGAAGTTCTTCAAAGGCTTCTTTGGAAAAGTAAGTTTGATGCCACATTTGTGCTTGCTTAATAAGGAGTTACACCCCTAGTATAGCACTGACATATTTTTTAAGTACAGCTTTGGTATCTTTATAATACAGGAATTGATTCGACTATATATGGAAATTAATGAAGTAGAAAGTTGCTGTCTGTGATATTACCTGTGTCTGTTGATACTAAATCTGATGATGATTCCTAGAGAAGTGCAAAAACAAATCGATAGGTTGAAAAAGGATCGTCTCTTCAAGATTAGGTGTTAATTTGACCTTGCAAAACCGTTCATATTAGCATATCAGCTGAATTTTTAACAAGTGAGTTTTTACTTAGTGTTCAATATTGACAGAGAAATGGGAAGAAATAGTAAGTTCCAGTGAAAATTAAATGTACCCCAAATTTGACATTCAATACTATTACTTTTTTTCAATCTAAGTTAAATTTCAGGTGAAGTAAGTAAAAGTATATAAACTTATCTTTGGAGATCCTGTAATTTTTAACCTGGGCTACTAATCTAAGGAAAACCGTCTTTGTTTATCAAATATCTAGTTTATCAAATATCTGTCATATGTGGAATGTTATTTATGTAGATAGATGCTTTTCAAGTAATGATTGTTTAATGTTCAGATTTCCCTAGAATTAATAATATATTTACAAATAGGTAAATACATTTCTAACATTTTTGTGTCCAAGTTTATCACTGCATAGTTTTAAGTGTTGCAAAATAAGAAAAAACTGAGACACTATAAGAAAAAACTACTGTCATTTGATAACTGAGTGTAAATTACTAAAAGTTTATGTGAATATAAAAATTCCATCACAATTGTATTTTCACTGGGTGGTTTTATTACTTTGAAAATTTGTTTTATTTTTATTTATTTATTTTAATTTCCCCTCCACCACCACCCCGCCCCCGGCCACTTCCACCCCTGACCTACGGATGTTGCAGTTTCCCCTTAAGGACTGGATCTCTGAAGGCAACCCGGGCATCTCCTCCCACACACTCGAAGTGCACACCCGGGGCCTGGCACACCTAGGGCCTGGCACACCCAGGGGGCCTGACGTCCACTGGGACGCAAACCCAGTACCTTCTGCGTGTAAAGTAGACGTTCTAACCACTACTCTATGGAACCACCTTGGAAATTTGTTTTAAAGAACAAATAGTTTTCTTCTCCTTCTTAAGTAAATATTTTAGTAATAATCCACTTTTACACATTCTTGTTTAGATCACCTTTATAGTAATGTAAACAAATCGAGGGATTTTAGGTTGAATGGTTTAGTTTAGTTACTACTGTCAACCTAAAAAAAACAAACAAACATATCATTGACCCACACATGTCACAATAAAAACTTTTAATAGAGATTTTGAGTCTGAATCAAATTAACAGGTCCATAGTATGTGGGATTCATATCTGGAAAGAATCCTATCTATAGACAGTTGCATCATTATTAGTAGGCACTTATTTGTTAAGGAAATTTTTGTATTCTTTTCCAAATAGAATCTCTCAAAGCAATTTCACAACACCACAATTACCATACAATTTTAATTATTTTCAAAGTGATCAGTTTTTAATACGTCTTTTATGGTTAAACAGCCTTGTTTATGAAGGCTAGGTTATTGAAAATATTGATTTGGTTTATAGAAAAAAAACAAGTTAAAAGTATATATTTTTAAAAGATTATAACATGGTGTTAGAGAACAAAGATAACTTTCACTTCAGAATCAATCCCAGAGTGGCAGCACTCATCACTGTATATAATGGGGTCACGGTGTACTTACAGTGTAGCTGAACTGGGTCACACTGAGCTTCTTAGCTGTTTCCACTGCTTTTTGCTTACATAATAAATTTATATGGCATGAGAAAGAAAATTATGAATCATTTCACTTCATCTTTACAATAACTCTGAAGTTATTATTCCCCCTGTTTTATGAGGAAACTAAAGTGACCCTCCTGAATTCTCAGATCTAACAGGTGTCGGAAGCTAGGATTTGAATCCAGATAAATCTGATTCTTGAGCCCACACTCTTAATCACTGTGCTATACAATCACTCTGTTTTTATATTATTTATAAGCAAAGTTGAAAAGATTTAACCTTAAAAGATGCTACTAAATTAAAGAGCTTCCTGTAAAGTCACTTTTACCCTCTTCTTTAAAGGTAGTAATTTAACTTTAGATTTCATCTCCTTATTTTTTTTTTATTAGTTAGAGTTTTAAAGAGTTTTTCATTGGTTCAAACTAACATTTTATTTTTCTAGAGATATTTAAATCATACTAGTGAGTTTGACTCCTGTAGGATTTAAGCAATCTTCTAATGGCATCCATGAGCGAATGTGACTATCAAAATTTTTTCATATGTTATCACAGAAAGAATTCTTTTTATGGCAGGACAATTTTATTCTACTATACAATTTTCAAAATTATAGTAAGTCATTCACAGAGTTTGGAAAGCTGAGGTGGAAGAAAGCGTTACTCATAACATCATCAGAAATGTGCTTTTAAATGAAAAATTTTACTTTGGAGCCTTTTAAGTCTTTTAAGTTGTCATCAACTCAACTTCCTCACTAATCTACAAGAAATAGGCCAGTGAAGGAGACTTGGTTTACTGAGTTTGCCAAGTCAGTTGTGGTTTGATGAAAGCTGAACATGAAGAATCTCATAGAACAATATATGACAAGGAGTTTTTTTTATCCCTTACAGTTCCTCATAAATTTTGATACTTTCTTAGCTTCACATCATGTGTGATTTAATGGTCCAGGATAAAGAGAACACCACCTGTCAAAAAGTGTCTCCATCAAACATATTTACATAAAAGTAGATAGATGTGAGAATTACTAGCCCTGAGTCTGAATTGATGTCATGGCCAGAAGGACTGCTTCCTCTTTTCCCTAAGCTGCATCCCAGACCTGACTGCCCCACATCCCTTTTCCTACATCACCAGCTGGTGGGAGCAGTGCTTCCAGAAGCTTTAGGAGTAGGGAATAGAGAAACCTGGGTCTATTACAAGACTGTATGGTAAACCTATTATAAGCTTGCACACATCTTAGAAGGAAAAAAACTGAGAACCTGAAGTAACTTTTTCCAGACTAACTGTATTAAATTGCTCATTATTTTAGGAAAGCCAAGAATGTACTCAACTTTTTAGGAAGTGTTAATATGCAACTTTGTTAGTGTATTTGGCCACACTAGGCTAATACTTTATTACCAAGTAATTACAGGGCATTTAAAGGATTTTATAATTTTAATATATTTGAGGAACTCTACGAGTTAAGTAATCTATATTCCTGTTTTTATGAAGAACTGACTGGACAGAGATATCAAATGTTCTTAGGCCACCCTATTAGGTCTCTTTTTAAAGTCATTATATTGAAAAAAACTCAGTCTCCTGTGAGTCTTTTTCCTGTGTGTCTCATTTACTATTCACACAAAACACTTCACTTCTGGTCACCAACTGTGTGGAGATTTTTTCCTTTACTCCGCAATTCTCTGCAACACCAGCTAGGTGTCCTACAATTTAACTAAATTCTGACACTGTCTACCTGGAGATAGTGTCAGATTCCACAGGTTCAGGGCTCAGTCCCACGAGAACTGCCTTTTCAGATGCCAATCACAAGTAGTAGGTCCCCAGGTTACACACAACTTCTGCCCAGTTGGCTGTAAACCAGACGTTCTCGTGACCTTCTCAGGTTTGATCAATTTGTCAGAACAACTCACAGAACTCAGGGAAATACATTTACAAGCTTATTAAAGGATATGATCAAGGATACAAATGAACAGTCAGTTAAAAGAGATACATAGGGTGAGGTCTGGGAGGGCCCGAAGCGCTGGAGCTTCTGTCCCCATGGAGTTGGGTGCATCACCCTCCCGGTATGGATGTCTTTACCAACCTGAAGCTCTCCAAACCGTGTAATGTTGGGATTTTATGGAAGCTTCCTCACATAGGCGTTATCCATTATTTATTCCATTTCCAGCTCCTGTCCCCTCTCTGGAAGTGGGGAGTGGGGCTGAAAATGCCAAGCTTCTAATCTTTACTTGTTCTTTGTGCTGACTAGCCTGATATAAGAGCCACCTAGGAGCCCCCTCAGAGTCGTCTCATTATAACAAAAGATGCTCCTAGTGCTCTTATTAAAAATTTACAAGGGTTCTAGAACCCCTATGTCAGGAATGGGTCAAAGACCAAATATTAGGACAAGAGATGCTCATAGTACTTTAATTACTTAGGAAATTACAAAGGTTTCAGGAGCTCTGTGCCGTGAACTATGGGCCAAGACCAGTATCTATTTTTTATTATTTTACAGCCATTTACTTGTATTTATGTAGAGCTTTTTGGTTTATGATATCCTTTGACCTACTTTCTAATTTGCTACTCACAACAGTTCAGTGAATTAGGATAGTTCATAAAACTACATTTTACAAATGAATGAGCAAGCTCAAAGAAGTCACCCAGCTAGGAGTAAATGGCAGTGCCTACCCTGAAACCAAGATTTTCCGAAGCCCAGTGCAGAGCTCTTTCACCTACCCCTTGTTGATGTTCTCTCATTCAAAACTGTTGGCCTCTGCTCTCTTCAAGCATAATGAATGGAGCAGTGTCTAATGCAGATGACATGAGACAGTTCAAGGTCCCGGATGTCTCCCGCAAACATGTACTGTATGGCCTGCACACACTTTATAAATTTGAATTAGTTGCCAGTATTTCAAACATTGAAAAGTAGCACATACAAATTATGTGCTAGTTTATCTGCTTAAAAATGAGAAGATCTGGCAAAACAGCATGCTTCTGATGTGCCAGTAGTGACTTGAGCTGAGTAGTGACTATACCCTTTCGCTGCCCATTTGCCACAGTATGTGCAACGCCCTCTCGTCCTTACACTTGGCCAGCTTCACTCGCCTGCTCCTAAACCCTGTAAGCATTTGAGTTTGCGAACTCCTCTCAGGCTACTATGTCACTTTGATTTGGTGGGAGTGGGTAACCACTTCAAACTGCATAAAAATTACCCAAAATATTATATCTGTTCTAAGTGATCCTATTACTGTACTGCCAAATATATTTTTTTCAAATTTTCACACTTTTATGATTGTTAAATGGAATCATTAGAAATTGTTCTGATTTAGAGAATGCATTTTTGAAATTGTTTTCATCTAATCCTCGAGAATAAAACCTTTCATGGTATTTACAATCCTCTTAAGTCAGTGTACTCATATCTACGTTCTATTTTAGATTTCCCAAATTTTCTCTTCTGTGATAAATTGTACTTAGTGCTTATCTTCCATTCTGGATCCTTTTCTTTAAAAGTGAGGGAATATTTGCTGCCTTTTTCCTTTTCTTTCTGCTTTTTTTTTTTTTTTTTTAAATCCTATGCCCTTCTGTAAATCTTATTGTCCTTGCATTATGTTAGATGCATCTTTTAGGATTTGGCTTATTTTTCTTTTGGAAGTGCATCATAACAAATTTATGAAGGAAAAAAAGTCCTGAGAGTGATCAGAAGATTTCCATTCATCTTCGGTTTTATTATTTCCTGTGACTAACTAGAGGGTCAAATGCCTTGGTCACTGATTTTTTCCTAGATTAAAAAAAAATCAAAAACAAATTTAATAGCCTTTGGAGTTATCTCTTTTTATTTATATCCATGAAAACCCAGTGGTTCTCAAGCTTCAAGTCACAGTTAGTGTCTAAAACATGCTAGGGACAGTGCTAGACTATCAAATACAATTATAAGCAAGACAGTTTCCTTTTTTTTTTTTTAGCCCATTTACTCTTTCATGAGAGATGACTATTTTTTTCTTGCACCTCCAGAATTTCTAACTCTATTCTGTCTTTCAGCTAACGACCTCGCTTCCCACTTCACTGAAAAAATGGAATCAATCAGAAGAAAGCTCTTACGTGCCCCCTCCACACCTACTCAGCTACCCGCATCCATGCCTGCATATACTCTGTTTTTCCTATTCAAGGGACGAGCATGCTGCTGCCAGAGGCCCACTCCTCCATTGGATTCTTACTATTCCAGCTTCTATTTATTCCAGCGATGCAGCCCCCTCTCTCTTCCAGTCTTTCTTTAGTGGATTATCCATTAGCATAAAAACCATCATTTTTTAAAAAAAGATTTCTTCCTCGTGCCTTCAGTTTCTACTCTCCCTTCCTCAAACTCATTTAATCAGGTTTTTACCCTCACCACTCCACCAAAGCTGTTCTTGTCACTTCTTCATTACTATTCCAATGGTCCTATCACCTGACTCGGCGTGTTAGCAGCATTCGACATAGCCCATCACTCTCCTGCATTGAAATACTCTGTTCCTTTGGGGTTTAGAGATCATGCTCTCTTGGTTTTTTTCTTCTAATGCTGCCTACTTCTCAATCTGTGGACTCTTCTCTAACTACACATCTCCCTTAAGGATCTCATCCAGTGTCATGGGTTTAAATACCATCTCTATGTTGATGATTTTGAAATTTCTGTCTTTAGACATCTCCCCTGAATTTTATACTGGTATTTCCATCCTAAAAGCAGTATAGCATAGGGGTCAAGGGCTCAGACCCTGGGGACCCAGATTGCTTGCATTTAATCCTGGCTCAGCCACTTAGTCTAATAACCTTGGGGAGGGTACCTCAGTTTCCCCACCTATAAAAAAGGATAATACTAATGTCAACCTCATGTGATTGTTGTGAAGATTAAATGACTAAGTATAAGCAAAGTGTACACAAAAGCCTGCCATAGTAGATAAGTGTTAGGTGTTGTTATCATCATCATCGTTAATCGTTTCAAACCATGCATCTAACACTAACATGACACAAACCAAATTCCTAATCTTCCTCTCTTTAACTACTCTCCACTAGTCTTCCCCATCTCCTATTCAGCAGCTCTGTCCCTGTAATCTAGCTAAAATTTTTGTATCTAATCCCCTCTCTCTCTTAAACCCTATATCCAGTCCATTAACAGTTTCTGTCTCACTACTTCCACTACTACTGCCCTGGTCCAAGCCAGCTTCTCCTCCTACCTGAATCATTGCAATAGAGTTCTACTTCCCCTATTTTTATCGTCATTCCCTTACCATCTCATCCATTAAGGTACCAAACTGAGTGATCTTTTTAAAGTCAGATGTCTTATTGTGTTGCTCCACTGCCCCAGATTTCTAGTAACTAGTTTCCTGACCTACCAGGAGTCTTTTGGGCCTTGTAGGCCACTGTACATGAATCCCCTCTGTCCCTTTCCCTGTCTTCTCCTACTCTTACTTCCTCTGTTCTAGCCGCACTAACCCCCTTGTCATTGCTCGAACACACCAGGTATACTTCCACCTCAGGACCTTTGCACTTGCCGGATCTCTGCATGGCCTACTTCCTCAAATTTTTCCATTCTTTGTTCAAAATCACCATTCTTGGTGAGGGCCCTATTTTAAATTGCAAATACCATTCTTTTTCATATACACATACTCAGTATTCCCCTTCCTAGCTTGATTTTTCTTTGATCAGGCTTATCACCATTTGTCATATCATACCTTTTACTAATTTGTTAATCTCTTCCTCACTAAAATGTAAGCTCTCTGAGAACAGAGATCTTCATCTGTTTGTTCACTGCTGAATCTTCAATGCCTCGAATAGTATGTGGTCCATAGTAGTTGCTCCAAAATATTTGAGTTAGTGGGTGAATGGATGAATGAAATGACACCTAAGGCCAAGACTTAAAACTATGAGTTCCAATTAAACTAAGTTAGAGGGGGAAGGCATTTCACACAGAAGGAACAGCATTAACAGGACCACTGGGATGAGAGAGAACATGTTCCACTCATTCATTCATTCAGCCTAGGAATATACAGAAGACACAAAAGCTAAGACCCAGGTTTTGGGTATGGATGACCAAAGGAAGGGGGAATCATTCATTGTGCAAAGAGTCATAATGAATTTGGTTTTGGAGAGGTTGAACTGGAGATGCCTGTGGAATTTTCATTTCTGCTATTATAATGTTTGAAATATGAATTTAATATTAGAAGAATCCCTAGAATCTCCCCTCCTCAATTAAAAGTACTTTGACAAACTCGAAGAGCTAAATTGTCTCCAGAAATCTCTCCTTTGCTGTTTTGTTTGTGACATGCTACCATCCCTATTTTTTTCCCCTGAAAGCTTTTAATGGTCCCTCTCACTTAAGAAAATGCAGAAAAAGAGTATTTTAGTGTCCCAGATTAAAAATTACTGTACTTTTAATTGAAGCAGCCAATAGAGACAGTGCCAGTCTCAAATCCTGTAGAAAATTGTGTTTCCCTTCATCACTTTGTCCTTTGGGGACTACTCATGGCATCTTGGAATTATAAGAAAAAATTTGTTTATTACATGATTCTGTTCAGAAATTCAAATATCAAATTATAGATTTTTAAGGCCCTTCTCAGATTAAAAAAAAAAAATGAAGCCAGGTTTCCTACGAAAGGAAAGAAATCTCTTCATTCATCATAAGGCACACCATATCATGGTTGCCTGTCAGTGTATCATTAATACTCTGTAACGACTGGGTTATCTCCGTGTACAGGTAACAGAAAGACTGACCCATGATTTTTTACAGGTTGGGTGTCCTAGAAGACCTCTTTGTGTAGCAGAAAGAACTTTGTACAGTAGAATGGCAAATCACTGTTGTTCTGCCCCTCCTGCCCAAACTGTTCGCTGCTATGCTTTGTGACGTCTCATAGCTGTGCCAAATTATACTTCCACGTGTCTGTAGAGCATTTCTTTGCTTTGGCCTACAGTAGAACATCTGCTTACCTTTTTTTGTTCTTATCATATGCCCAGCAGAATCGTCTTGCCTCCAGATATTGCTTTTATTTATATTGATTAATTGCTTGCTCTTATTCTCATTAGTGATCTTGGAAATCAGAGAACTTTAGAATTGGACAGCACCTGAGATCTGAGTCACAGTTTAAAATGATAGACAGGCTATAAGCACATTTGTTAAAAAAAATTCAGGGACACAGTTTTAAACAGGTGTAATATTTCAATATAATGAATTGTCCTTCCAAAAAGATTTAATTAATAATCACTTTCCAGGGATGATGATGACTTATATCAGAGGTTGACATTCTATTGCCCACTACCTATTTTGGTAAATAGTTTTATTGGAACAAAGGCATGTTCATTTGGTTACGTATTGTCTGTGGCTGCTTCTGTGCTATAGTGGCAGAGTTGAGTAGTTGCGACATCGACTGTTTGGCCTACAAAGCTTTAAACATTTATCTGGTCTTTCACAGAAAAAGTTTGCCCATCCATGATTTAAGCAGCTTAAAAACTTACTTCTCCATCTGGGACTCTAAAGTACTTTCCCAGATAACACCAATATATAAAATGAAAAAGCAGCTGTAAGGAGCTATCAGCCTGCCAAGAATATCACCAACTGTGATCTTCATCCTCTGTCAATCTATTTTGTTGTTGTTGTTGTTGTTGTTGTTGGTATCTACTTAAAAAAATACTCTGGAGAGAGATTGATAGATAGGTAGGTGGCTTTTTAAAATTGTATTTAGTTATTTCAGTTGCCTCTAATTACAACTTTTATATTTAGGGGATAGTGACCTTACAGTGTACTGAGCTTGTTTAAGCTGTTTCCATGTCATTTTTACAACCACTGCGTTTCTTCACTGTGTTATTTTCATGTTAAGATTATCTGTGTATTTCGTTTACTTACAGTACGAGTTTCCTGATTAAGTAATTTGTAATAAATCTACTATCTACTATTATTTTCTCCAGTGTCAGCTTGCTTAATTTCTGTGTTGGGTTATATCTACCCATAATAAAAAGTATTTAAGGCAGATGTTAATTTTAAAATTCTAAGTTGACTATTTAGAGAGTTGTGTGGTTCCTTGAAAGTTATACTTAACATTTGTCATCTTTCACTCAGAGTTTATCTTGATCCTTCTCAGATTTCATCATTTTAAATTATAAGTTACTGAAGTTCTGTCCATGTTAAACTCATTTTCTTTCTTTGAAGAATAAGCAGTTTTCTCTTTGTTATAAACTGTGTTTTTAATGCATTGACACTAGTCAGTGTTAGTTCTACCTATAACCTTGAAATTATTACTAAAGTAGAAAGTGTTGGAACAGTGGTAAAATAATTCTGTGTGTCTCACATCTGTATTACCCCTACCACATTTTTATTAGTTTCTGAAGTATTATGTAATCTTTTTTTTAAGGGGTGTTTGTGTCACTAAGATGTACACAAATTCTACTTTTCATATAGGGTTGTCTTTCCCCTCACCCCCGCCCCTTTGATTAGCTAACTTTGAACTTATCTTCTTGGGTATTAGCTTACGTATACAGTTTTAGGGCAAACAAAAGCAAGCACTTTCATTTTCAATGACTTTTATCATTTTCTAAAAATTGCTTAGGAATCTTAGTTTATATTATGAATGAAAGACTCAAAGCATTGCTATTATAGAATTTGTGAGAGGAAGTCTGGACTTAATTTCAGCTACAAGTGCCTTTAAGCCTTAATATCTCAATACCCGGTTGAATTAACTGTAATGTGACAAGCTAGTGACATCCAAGAGCCGGTACTCATAGACAAATACAAAGAGAATTTATCTGTTTTCTTCCCCTATTTAGAGAGATCAGAGGCCATGAAATATGAGAAATAGGATACCTCCCTGATTAGTACGACACTATAAAAATTGTAATAAAGACATATCTCAAAAAGTAGAGATATTTCCATACCAGTATTTTGGGCCAAGAAATTGTTTTATTTCCCAATATATTGTAAGGAGACTGAATGGGAAACGGTCCCATTTTAAAATGACCTTTTACTGTTCCCTCCTTTGGTCTCCCAGCTGTGGAAGTTATCCTACCTATCTGTCGCCTCGGGTGCTGAACACTGCAGGCTGCAACTGCACCATAATCAGATTAATAAAACTTCAGATGTAAATTTCTTACACAGGATTTTTTCAGTGCCACCTGGCAGGCTTCTATGTCACTGGTCAGTTAGTTGTTTCCTGCTCCCTACAGCAGATATTTAGCACATTTATTCCTTCAGCAGATATTTCTTACACTCCTACTCCGTGCCAGGCCTTGTTCTAAGTTCTGAAGGTAGACACAGCACTGAACAATAAAGATGGAAAAAACCTGCCTTCATGGACGGTAGCTTCCAGCAAAATGCTAGCCTCTGCATGAGGGGTGGCTGAATGTGGGCAGACACTGTTGTTGGTGGGGTGACTATTATCTCATTGCCTGAAGCAGCCCCAGTGTAACACCTGTTGTGGAGGTTTAGTAGTGCCCCCTCTTTCCCTTTCAAGGCAGTCCCAGGTTGAACAGAAAGTCATATGCCCACTCTAGTTTTAAACCTCAAGTGAATATATTAATTCACTTAATCCACATAATAATCCCATGAGGTGTATGCATCATTATTAACATCATTAGGTATGGAAACCAAACCAAAGAGAAGTTGAGTGATTTACCCTTGGACATGCTAGGAAGTGGCAGAACCAGAATTCAAAACCCCAAACAGTCTGGCTCTAGCGTTTGTGCTCTGAGTCCCTACGCTATACTGCCCCTAGACTGCTGTCACAAACCTTCACTGTCTTACCC
Organism: Cynopterus sphinx; assembly: GCA_030015415.1. Classification (NCBI taxonomy): domain Eukaryota; kingdom Metazoa; phylum Chordata; class Mammalia; order Chiroptera; family Pteropodidae; genus Cynopterus; species Cynopterus sphinx. The sequence continues at coordinate 134,478,234 of CM057384.1, forward strand.
CGCCTGTCCGCCTTCCACGCCACAGCAGGGTAAAGAGAGTAAATAACCTCATCTCCCTCATGGGTAAACTTGTGCTTCTCCAGCAAACTTCCTCAACTTGACATTCCCTCCTTTACACATCTGTCTGCCTTTCCACCCAGCCTGACTCCATCCCTCCATTTCAAAGAAGTGACATATCTCTTCCTATCTAAAACTTTTAATCTAGCCTCATCCCATCCACCTCCTGCATGACTTCATTTTCTAAATTCTTCTCTTGGGCTTTCAGTCTCCATCTTGCCATTAGCTTTTCCTATTCAGTGTGTAGGTAGGATCGATTAGTTGTTGTTGAAAGTGTATCACCCTTTCAAGAAGCTTTACTGTTGGGAAAAGTCTTTAAAAGTTTGTTAATGTAATGATATTAAATAGCTACCAATAATTTATTACCCTGTTTAAGTTCCAGGTACTTTGTATATCTCGGATCCTTTTACCAACCCTACAAATAATTTACAGATGAAATATGCACAATTCTATCTGAGAATTCTCTACTGAGCTTCAGACCTACATATCCAATTGCCTGTTAGACGTCTCCACTGAATGTTGCACAGACACCTCGAACTTTGCCTGTCTAAAACTGAAATCCTGTTCTTCCCCTTCTCAAACTGGCTTTTGCGTCTCTCCTATACTCCATCTTAGTTTGTGGTACCCTCTCCACCCAGTTACCCGGGCTGGAAACCAGAGCGGAATCCTCAACTGCTCCCTTACATTTACCATTTAAAACTTTCTCATCTCCATCTCTTTCTCAACCAGGAGAGCTCAACCCTCATTTTCTCACATCTGGAATCTTGTGGTCTTTTCCCCTCCAGTCAGTCTATTTTCAACCCTCTCCACTGCTGCCAAAGTGATATTTTTAAAATGCAAACCTATTTAATCATGTTTAAATTCCTCCAGTAGCTTCTGGTTGCCCACAGAATTAGGGTAGGATTCTTTAGCAGGCATACAAGGCCCTCCTGGCTAGGCCTTTCCTACTCTCCCTCTCCCACTGCGCCTCGCCCACTCATCCTACTTTCAGGCTATACTGAAGTATTGGTAGAACCCAGACTTGCCATGTCCTGTGCTGCTATTTCTTCTGCCTGGCACGTGCACTACCTGTCGGTTCCTTCTCCCCCCTATCCCGGCCTGGGCATCTAGAAGAATTATTTCAGTACTCAATTCAGTCTTCTCCTTTGAATAACCTTCCTTGATTCCACAAATAGATTTGACCATGCTTCATCTCTGACATCATTATACATTTGTTTTCAGCTCTCCTGTAGCACTTTTTACTGTGTTTTCTGTTTGTTTATCCGAGTGTCATCTTTCAATGGGCTATGAACTCTTCAAGTATTTCCACTGCCTGGCATATAATATTAATAGGCTCTCATCAGATGTGTGGTGGTGATGGAGATAATGAGCTTGGAGTGGATCACAGTTTATTTCAATAAGGCATGCCTTCCATATTGAGCTTTGGGCTGGGATACGTACAGGGGAGAAAGGTAGACATTCTTTTATCCTCCTTTGCCCCTTCTAGAGGCTGCTGCTCCAGCTTTTAGTCCCTGATTTCTTTCGATGTACACTTCTTATGATGTTTTTATACCTGTTCTCAGCCTTCACTTTGCTTTTCATTTATTTTGCTTGTATCCTTTGAGCAGTTAGAAAGGGAGGAAACTGTTCAATTACTATTACAAATTTCCACTCTCCCATTTTCATTCCGATATATGATAAATCGTACATCAGCTTGTTCCTGTGTTACTCTTCTTGTGTACAAAAGAAATCTTTTCTCAGCCAGTAAAAAGAAAATAAGGTTATAATAGCAATATCTTTTCAACAGTTTTTCAACCTCCTGTGTCCCCTAAATGTCTCCATCCATTTAATGTCAAATAAAAAACTAAACCAGTTCTTCATTAATCCTGAGAGAAGAAATAATGGTTTTTAACAACTGTTAAAGGAATAATGAAGATTTCTTGAGTGTTTAACATGAAAATTTCAGGTGACCAAGGGTTTTGCTATATACACTGGGCTCAAAGGATAGTATGATGGTCAGCATCTCAATTTAGACTTATGTATTACTCTAAATACACTCATAGAAGCTACTTGTGGTGTAACTCCTTATGTATTTAAATTTATCTGACTCTTGGTTTCTTGGTTTATTTTTTAAATGGGTGAAGAATCTACTTTATGAATTCTTTGCCCTTTATGGAATGTGATATCTTGGTTTTGATTCCATTTATCCCTTCCCCTTTACTTAATTTAATTGTATTGTTTTGCATTGTGTTTCTAAAATAATGGCTTTGGCTTATTTTTTCCTGAGTGTTTCTGCAGTTTGGTTTGACTATCTATCTGGCTTTGGGCACCCCTCCTGAACTTGGACTCCATTTGTACTTGTGACTTTTGGAAGGCAAAAGTCAGTGTTTTCTATGGAAGATGACTCTTTTTTTTTAATATTATATGTGTCTCCTCCCCTTCTTTTTTGGTTTCTCTTAAAAGACTGGAAAGAAAGCAGTTAAGGCAGTCCTGTGGGTATCAGCAGATGGACTCAGAGTTGTGGATGAAAAAACTAAGGTAAAACTTTTATAAGCTTTAATGTTACTGCTCATATTTGCGCATATTTTTTTAAACCCTTCATGATCAAATGTAATGTCATTCAACTGTTACAGTTATTCTAAATCCTTCTACTTTGTCCAAAGTACAGTCTTCTGAGAGACTAGTTAACGTTCAGGAAACCAATTTAGTTACTCATTTACCTTATGAAAAATAGAATTCTCTCAACATTTTGCTCTACATGGCAGCTTGTTTAGCCTGCTAAGCATTTTATTTAATGTTAAAATCTGAATTCTATTTTTGTTGTTACACATTTTTAAAAGATATTTACCCTCACAGATTTGATGTGAAAGATGATGGACCTTTTACTACAGTTAAAAAAAATTTTTTTTTTAAGGGAAAGACCACATCTAAAATTTCTTCTTTCTTAATAGAACACTGTATTTTTAGAAAGTGATATTTAAGTTTGAAAACCCAACTTAAGTAAAATCTTAAGGACTAGTAAATGACTCATTTGGTTAACATTTACTTAGAATTCACACAATAGCCCAAATCATAGGTAGCATTTTGCATTTGAAAGAAAGTGATGCCTGAATAAGAACAGAGACAGACTTTTCCCCTTAGAGAACATGTGGTGTTATATAAGTACATTTAATCATTAATTTAAATTTCCCAAGAGACCTAAATTTAACAAGAAGACAGGTTTTATTAAAAAAAAACAAACAAACTCAAATGTCACTGGACCCGGGAGAAAGTCTGGCAGGTAAAGAGCAGGGATGGGTAACTCGCCTACTTTATTTTAAGTGATTTAACATACCTGCGTTTTAGTTCTTTCGATCTTCCATCAAAGCCTTTTTCTTTAAGTTCAAGAGAAATGGTAGTCTTAAATATATGTTGCTCTTGGGAAAAATGATCATTTTAGTGAGCTTATTTTTAAGACATTGTGTCGTTTTCATTAGTGTTTTGGGTGAAATTTGTTGCGCCTGGAGGCCGTTTTTCCTCGTTTTATAGAATAGTGAGAAAGTGATGTTGCCCCCTCGTGGCTACTTATAGCCCTGACATCAATTAGTCCTTTCTGTAAAGTGATAATTAGAATGGTGGATTATCACCCTTGGACCCGAAGTGAGTGGAAAAGAAATTTGCGATGTATACAATCTGTGATGGGCTCCTATTTAGAATGTAGAAATAACTCTCGCATGTCAGTAAGAAAAATGACAGACAATCCAAAAAACTTGAAGAATTACTTTGCTGAAAAGGAAATTTATAGTAATCAAGGTTATGCAAAATAAAATCATAATGATCCACCAAAATTGCAGATTTTTTAAAAGTTGATGGCAAGTTTGTGGAGCAACGGGAATTCTCAGTGAGGCTGTATAAAAGCCATTTTGTTTGTATGTTTTAGCTCTTGTAGCCCCACCTCAGCATCTAGGGATTCTAAGCCATGGCAATATCACAGAAGAGCCTCAGAGCCTCAAAACTTTTAAAAACATTTTGTGTAACGTTTATACTCTGTATACTAGGCCATTCAGCAAGTATACAAACAGAAAATCATACTCAAATGATCAGTAAGTTGTTAAATACATAGAACTGCTCTGAGAATGATGTTATTAAATATGTTATATGGAAATTGGATTAAATATTTCAATTTACATATGTTACAGATTGAACATGAAATATCCATGATAAAACTAGAATCAGCAAGCATATGTTTAGACCATGAAAATGAGATAAAGGAGGCATCTGGGCAAAGTGCCTTTTGAGGTCTCTCCTAGGTCAGATTCTTAGTATTCAGACTGCGGGCCTCAGACCCAGCTATTCCATAGCCTCATGCCTTAGATGTAGGGATTCTGTATTTAAGAAATGCATATCCTGTGTTTATTCTGAAAAGCTTGAATAACCTCATAAGTTATCTCTTCCATTGTTCTCCTCTTTCTCTAGGACCTCATAGTTGACCAGACAATAGAAAAAGTTTCTTTCTGTGCCCCAGATAGGAACTTTGATAGAGCCTTCTCTTACATATGTCGTGATGGCACCACTCGGCGCTGGATCTGTCATTGCTTCATGGCTGTGAAGGACACGGTGAGTTCAACATGGATTTCATCATGACTAGCCTCAGTTAGCCAGGCTTCTTCCAGGTTGGCTCAGTCAAGCAATTCCCACTACGTTTTGACAAGTACATGCTGTTACAGTACTTGGAAGTGCCTAAACTAGTCTGCTTTCACTCCTTTTATTCAAGTAGTTCACACTCTTGGTGTGATCTCGCAATTCATGGAGCAAGATGATTAGCTGAGATCCAAGGTCATTAAAGGGAAGTAAAAGTGTTCTGGTGAGGGTGGCTGCTAAACTTTATTTGAAACTTCATTATTAGAACTATTTTCAAGATTCTTACTTGTATTTGTTTGCTAATACATCTGACCAGAAGATATTGGCATTTGAAAGGTGCTTATAAATTTATTTGCATAGAAGCTGTATTACAAATTAAAGAACTGAGTTAGAGTACATTTTCAGTTAATTTAAAAAGTACAAATACTAAATTATGGTATAATGAACTATGCTAGGAAATGTTGCATAGTAGAAATTTCTGTTTTTGTTTAAAAATAGAGAATAACCTATCGTCCTTCATGTAAGTTACCCAAAATTCTGACATGAAAGACAGGTTTCCTACATGATGTTGATGACCTTAACTATATTATAGCATAGCACTGATTGTATAATTTATGAATTTTTTAAAAAGTTCAGACAGAATAAGGCATGTAGCCATTCATGAAGGCTACAATTCAGTAAACTCTTGCCAAGGTTGAAGGGAAGTGGTTGCTTTACCGTATTAAGAACTCAGGCTCTGAAACAGATCTGGGTTCCAGACCTGATTTTGATTCTTGCCTAGCTGTGGAAAGTTATTTAACTTCTCTAAGTCTCAGTATCCACTTCTCTAAGATGGAGGTAACAGTTGTGAAGACTTAGAAAATAAGCATAAGCACTCTTAGCATTGGGTCTGGCCCATGGTAACTTCTGAAAATGGTGGCTAATGTTGTTAGAGCTGTTGCTCCAGCTGGGTCTGTCTTCAAGAACTTCTGCCCTAGAGCTAGGAGAAATAATAAGCTTCCTTGGCCTCTAGATTTGCCCTTGTAGAACTGTATGCAAATACAAACAGGTTGTAAGATTCTTTCAGTACTCCTATTTCATACTTTAATACCTACCCCTGTAGCATCTACTAAGAAGTTAGATGGCAACTCATGTAGATTAATAAAGAATGAGTCTATCAGTCTTTAAGCAGTCAATGTGAAACCTTATAGTTTATACTTATGTGAAATCTTAGAGACAAAACCCATTTCAGACATTACTTTTCCTTATGGTATCTGATATTGGCATATAAAATCCAGTGAAATTACTTGCTCCAAGCCATATGTAGGAGCAGGTGCCTACATGGTGTGATTTTGAAAGCTCCTCAAAGGGCTCCCTGTTCTCAAATATCTCTTCTCACTATCAATAATGCCAGCAGTTACTATATCACTCTAACTTTTTTTATTCGACAATGAGGGATATGGTTTAAAATACAGATTTTGAAATATCAATGAAATATTACACAGCAGTAAAAAAGAATGAAATCTTGTCATTTGTGACAACATAAATGGACCTAGAGGGTATTATGCTAAGTGACAGAAGAAAGCAAATACCATATGGTTTCACTTACAGGCGAACTCTTTAAAAAAAATGAACAAAGAAAACAAAAACACTCATAGAAACAGAGACCAAAGGGATGGTTGGATGGGGGAGGAGGATAAGGCAATGGGTGAAAGGGTGAAGGGGAATACAGTCAGTAATATTGTGATAAATTTGCACAGTAATAGATGATTACTAGAATTAGTGGGGTGGTCACATTGTAAGGTATAAAAATGTCAAGTCACTATAATGTATACCTGAAACTAATATAACTAACATTATATATCAACTATACTTAAATTAAATAAATAAATAAAATGAGCAATGAATATGAAAAAATAAAAGTAAAGATCAAGAAAATACAAATAACTGGTAAAAAAAATAATCCACTAAATTTATTAAATTTAGGTAATTCAGTGTATCTTTAAAACAATATTTAGTTTATATAAGCCTTCCTCTCCTCCCACAAACAAGTCGGTTTTATCTGTTTAATTCCTTTGTAAGTAGAGTATAGATGAAAACATGCTTTAACTCCTACCTTTGTGTAGCTTTGGGCTTAGAGCCAGGAGAATATGAGGAGGGTGTAGGGCAAAGCCTAAAAGCCCTGAGGGCCTGGAATGGAGAAGGGTGCGTGGGGGTTGGGCGTTCAGAGAGGAGAGACCAAAAAAAGCTAAGCTTCCCGTTGCCTGGTTCCCTTCTCATCGCTGCCGTCGTGTTTATTCAGTTTTAAGTTTGCTCCTTTTGTCCGTAGACATGTCAGTGGTATATTTAAGCTCCTGAAATTTGCCTTGCCTTTCCAGTGGTTTCTTAGAAATGCTTGGTAAATATTCCCACGACTCCCCTAAATGGCTAATAGAGGTTTACATTTCAAGACCCTGGAGCCTTCCGCAAGTGTCTCCTAAGCTACTGGCCAGAGCTAACAGGAGTGGCAGAGGGAACCTGCCTAGTAAGAAGCGGCTGCTCGCAGGAGCACGGATTGCCCTTGCCCACCCGGTGCCTGCTCCAGCAAAGTACCACGAGCATCACCTAGGGTAGTCCACTCATTTAAATTAATTTGGCATGTTAATATATTAAAAATCTAGTTTAAGCTGGAGTTCCCAACATTTTGCCTTGTGTGAAAACAGCCTTATTTGTGGTGCAAGCTGATTTATAACTGTTGGCACTGTAACTCCAAAAACGTTTTGTGGATCGTCTGTCTCGGGCAGGGTGAAAGACTGAGCCACGCAGTAGGCTGTGCTTTTGCGGCCTGTTTGGAACGCAAGCAGAAGCGGGAGAAGGAATGTGGAGTGACTGCTACTTTTGACGCCAGTCGGACCACTTTTACGAGAGAAGGATCATTCCGTGTCACAACAGCCACTGAGCAAGCAGAAAGAGAGGAGATTATGAAACAAATTCAAGATGCCAAGAAAGGTACAATCTGTTCGACAATGTGTGTTTATTTAAGTCGTTTTCCCCAACCAGTTCATATTTTGAAGCTATCGGGACTAAGCTTTCTCACAAAGAGACCTCTTAGCAGTACGTGAAGACCTTAAGCACAAAGCTGAAAGTCTAAACAAAGTCCTTTCTTTAGAGCATCATCTTTAGTGGCTTCAAAATAAACCGTTTACCCTTTTTATGACATTAAACTATCTGGGGAAGCTGAGAGCACAGTAGAACGAGCTGCAAAGACATCCCCCCATCCCTACCCGCCTTGTATCTTTAAAAACAAAATTGAGGAAATCTAAAGCCCTAACAGATTTTTAATTCTAATACATCCAATCTCTGAGAAGGATCTACCTACATCTTAGAGGAAGAAGTACAAGGGGTCAAACATTTGGTGACAGAAGGGAATCTAACCTTGGGTGGTGAACACAAATGCAGTCAATATGCATGACATATTGTTGAATTATACACTTGAAACATTTGATTTTATTAATCAGTGTCGCCCCAATAATTTTAATTAAAAATACAAAAGGAAGAAGTACAAATCCCAGGTTTAGGCTGCAAAGGATTCACTGACAGTGATGCTGGGTACAAATGCAGGCATAGATTTCATAGTGACACGATACTTACGAGGTTATTATTGTTTTTTAGTGTTTTAGTTTTTAAGAAGTCCATAGATTTTGAGAAGCTAGCCCCTAACTCTTTTTCCTGTAGCCTTGTTAATTTTAGGGTGTGATTTTTGCAGAATGAGAGCTTTTCAGTACACATGGCAGCATAGCAAAAATGCCTTTACAAGCATTCAAGTTCTCAGGAGTTTATCGCCTAAAGCTGGGTTGGGTGTATTTTAGAAGTAAGTAATAGGGCTCGGGGGAAATGCTTTGCATTCTTGTGTACAGCTGGGATTGAAACCAACAAGGAATATTTTGGAATTAAACAGTTCAGTTTAAATATCTATTAATATAATTTTGCTAATTTTTCACTACATCTTTTTAGTTCTAAACCAGCCATTTTGGGTGACTTCATTAATCTAATATTGTATGTACCCTAACAGCTCTAATTCTTAAGTGCCTCCTCATCCCCCACAAAAAAAGATATATATTTTCATTGGTAATTAAATTATTGATTGTGATTTTTTTCACTTCTTGTAAACAGTTGTGCCATAATACCAAAGAATAAAAAACACTATGCTATGTTTATTAGAAAATGTAATATATACAGCTATTAGTTTGCTTCGGTGATTTTCTGACTGGAAGCATCATCTTTAATACTCTGTCTGCACTGCACATGGCACCTGCCAAAGTGGCCAGTCCCAGGGATGACAGAGGATTGTGAGGGTTGTGGGTGGAGGTTTGCCACGATCAAGATGGGCCTCAGCCGGTACTCACATGGGAACAGTCCTATATTTAGATTTATTCCATTTAAAACTTTACTTCTGAATGCTTTTATTCAAATGAGCCGCAAAGGCCTATAGCCTTTATGACATTCTCTACTATCTAATCAAACGTTTGCTTATTTAGACCTTTCTGACTCTGTCCCTCCCAGAGTCCTCTCTCACAAACAAATAAGCAGGTAAACATTGAAAACCATAAACCATCATTTTTTAAAGGCCCTCACATTAGGAGTTCATAGGTACCGTTTTTTCATTCTTGTTCAGAGTCTTAAGTTATGAATCACTGCATGAGAATCAAAGATCTAATATTTGTGTCTTAGTAGATGTACCATGTGACGTGTAATGGGGTATTAAACCTTCATTTGTTTGGAAAATAGGAGATCTGAGCCCTGCTCCTAACCTGACTTTTAAGAGATGGTGGGAAGGAGATGAGTAAAAGGACCTAGGAGGGTTTTTGGTTACTCAGCTGCATAAGCTCCAGTTAGTTGAAGACATTGCTAAAGTCCTCTCTCTCTTGACTTTCTTGAGCTGAAACAGATAAGACAGTGGCTGGTTCATCAGCGGCCCCGGGTCACTCGGCCCCGCCCTCCTCCTCCCCTACCTCACCCACCTCGGATGCCTCAGCCTCCCTGGAGGTGAGCAACCCTCACGCCATCCCGCGCAGGCACGCGCCCATCGAGCAGCTTGCTCGCCAAGGCTCTTTCCGAGGATTTCCTGCTCTCAGCCAGAAGATGTCACCCTTCAAGCGCCAGCTGTCCCTGCGCATCAATGAGTTGCCTTCCACTATGCAGAGGAAGACTGATTTCCCGATAAAAAACGCAGGTAATGCAGCATTCACCTGACTCCCTGGGTGCTCAAGCACGGGCACAGTACGTCACTTCCAGTGGAGACACGGGTCCCATCAAACGAGCCACCCCTCTCTCTCAGGCCAGGCGATAGTTGTACATCTCTTGTTTCCCATTGGGAGAGAACTGAGGGTCAAAGAGAGAGATGTGAATCATTCATTTCTCTTCAGCAGACAGGTAACAGGGCCATGATGGGAATTCCTCGCCTGAGTACAAGGTCTGTCCTGATGGAAATATACTTAGTACCTCTCATCCAACCTGCTTCCAAACATCAAGGGTCTCAGGTTTCCATTCTTACTGTGCCTTTTGGGACCCAGCAGGGAATTAACTTAAAAAGGCTTTGGGAACACGTCCAGTTAAAGAGCATTACTGTCAGGTGTACCAGGAGAAGTGGATAAGTGCTCATTGTCCTTGTGGCTGGTTGTCTCCATAGGGAGGAAACTCTAAACGGGCCTCCTGTATAAATCTAAGAGCTTTTGTTCATCAGAGACATTGGGCTTGCTCACACATATCCATTACCTTTCAGAACTGCCACACAGTCCTTTGTGTGGCCTCCCTGCAGCCGAGCCAGCCCCGGTTAGCTCTGTCCTCGTCATAAGATCCAGAGCTAACGCGTCAGATCTGGTCAGGGCTTATATGGAGCTTTATTCTACTTCGCTCTGAGGCACATCCAGCCGGTGCTACAGCAGAGCATGAGGAGGTTCGGGCTCAGCAAGGCCCTCTCACTGCGGGGGTGTAAAAGTACAGAGAGTTACATTCTCTGGACAGATGAGGGTAGGCCTAAAGAACAGTTGGACTAGGTCATTCTTGAGGGTCTTTCCAGCTCTCAAATCCTAGAAACACGGAAACTCCAGATGCTTCCAGTACCTGTTTTCAGCCTCCTTCTGGAGCAGATGGGAAGCAAAAACTATTCTCTCTTCACAGTTGAGCAAACAAAGGTTCAGGACACAGAATTAGCTTCCCTGTGAGACAGAATTACCCCGGAGTCAGTGTGAAGAACAAAGCCTCGTGAGTGCTGCACCTCAGCTCACTTTTTCATGGTATCACACTTCATGTACTTCATACTTTGGAGGAAAACGATAGTGGTGACCTCGTCAAAGCTTATTATAGAAAAAAGAACGGAGCATCCACTGGTGCCCCTGACTTTAACCTTTTTCTGAGAGAGTTTCTAAATAGCTCCAGAACTTAACTCAGACCACAGCCCTGGAAACTGGTGGGAGACAAGCAGGTTGCAGATCTCCTTCAGAAAGACCTAGCTAGCTGAGCATCTTGGCACAAAAAGGGAACACCAAGATCTCAAATAGTGTCACACAAGAGAGGAAATCGGGAAGAAGATAGACCTTAGTACATGAGTTGTTGATGTTTCATACCCTCTCATCTCAAAAGCCAATGAAATAGTGGTCAGTAAATTCTTTGGAGCCGCTTTTATATCCCCACCTAAGAGTTGAGACTTTTCCTTCCACAAATAAGTGATGCTGTATAAAATGCCACCTCGTGTCATATTGTTATATTTCAGGATTATTCAGTTTTTCTGTCTGGAGCCATTTTCTGTTTGTCTTGCAGTGCCAGAGGTAGAAGGGGAAGCAGAGAGTATCAGCTCCCTGTGTTCACAGATCACCAATGCCTTCAGCACGCCCTCTGAGGACCCCTTCTCATCCGCCCCAATGACCAAACCAGTGACAGCAGCGGCACCACAATCTCCTGCCTTTCAAGGTTGGTGGCCTCTTAGCCTACTCAGCCATTCTCTTCAAAATTAGTACTTCTGTGACACTGCTCTCTGACTGTAAGTTGGCATCCTGAACTCCCCAAGAACTGGTCAGACCCATTCATTTCCCTGTTTGGTAATGACTCAGGTCCATTCATGTCCCTATTTAACAGTGTCTTCCTGCTTTTTTCCCCTTCCTGTTTCCTAAGATGTCTGCATTTGTCATTCTGCATGTACCTACCTATCATTCATCCCATTCTGTTAGGAGTAACTGCAGTCCCAACCCACTGCCCTATTCTCCATTCACTGTTAGGAGTCAGCGTCCGGTCAGTTCTCCGGAAGCAGCAGTTGTCAGGGTCGGTTCTAGTGTCACGCTTTCTTTAGCACTTCTCAAGGAAAACCTGACGTTCATTGTCTGGAGACATTATTGGGTTTGACAACTTGGTGTAGGGTATGATTGCTACTGTCAACTGGATAGAGGCCAGAGACGCTACTAAACGTCCTTCAAGGCACACAGTAGTCACCCTCACAACAAAGAGTTATCTGGCCCAAAATATCAATAGTGCCCAGGTCAAGAAGCCCTGGACTCACCTAGTCTCTACCCTGTTACAAAAAGCTTATAAGGAAGAAAATACTTCTTTTGGTTCATTAGTTTATTTCATTTTCTATAACAGATGTCCTAAAATTTGACTTTGTGGCATTATAGAGTTCTAGAAGTTATTGTTTTCAGTGATACTATGTTAACAGTATTGACTAAGAGGTCAGCAGAGAACATGCATAACTTAAATTACTGACGTTTAGAATTTGAGCTTCTATAATTGCCATTTCTTCATTTCTTTTGAGAGAGTGCCCGGGAAAAGCTTTGCTGTGGAGACGATACCCTGCTCCTATTGGTTGAAGCTACTACATGCTTTTCCTTCAGGGTCTCTTTAAAAAATAACCTTGATAGTCATAGGTACCAAATGGCTTTTCATTTCACGTAACAAATATTTATAATACCAATAGTAATAGGCACCTGCCTCATCGTAGTAAGGACTCACGCATTTTCCCATCTCATTGAATCTTCACAACAACCCTTTAAGGTCGGCATTACAGATAAGAAAAATGGAGCTCAGAGAAGTTAAGTAAATTACCCAAATTGCACAGCCAGGATTTAAACCCAGGTCTCTCTGAATATGGTGCCTGTTACATTCTATGACGATACCTGCTTACAAGGCCGTGGGTGTAAAGCTGAATAGAGCATAGTCCTTTCCCTACCTTTCAGGAGCTCCCAGTCTAAGGGTAAGCTAGTCTTTCAGACAGGCCCTGGGCAAATAGTACCAGTGCTGTAAGAATGGTCGCCCAGTCCTAAAGAAGGAATGATCTTAGTGTAGGGCAGGGGAAGGTGCCCGCCTGTCTGCTCCACACTAAATATGAAGCTGGGCTGAGAAGTATGAACTGATGGACAAAATGCCTGGAGTAAAGGAGCAAGAGTCAGGAGATTCTCACAAAGGAGGCAAGGAGAGAGTAGTAAGTACTTTGAGATACTATGAACGCTACTACCAAGGAGGAACAATCTTCAAAATCGAGAGATGAAATTAATTCTGTAGCAAATGACAAATTTATTAAGCAAATGAAAACATACGTTAAGCTTAATTTCTCATCTGGGAATATGGGAATAATGCCAGCCTTATCGGGTTTTTGAGACAATTAAATGAGATGATGCACGCTAAAGTATTCTTAGTATAGTCCCTAGCATGTTATACGGAATCATTATATTTATCCCATTGTTGCAGTTATTGGCATAATTTGATCTTTGGGAAAAGCAGTAGGAGAGGGAGATGCTTTATCTACATCATCATGCCAAAGGCTAAGCTGTATCTAACAGAGTTAGATCTTTGCGGCTCACAAGACAAAGCAGCTCTGTTCAGCTTGATTTGAAATTGTTTTTCTAGGCTCCATTTCCTCTCTACCCATACACATTTTTCTTAGAACAGTCATTTGACTTTATCACTAGAGGCATTTTAATTACAACCTCTAATTCTCTCTTTGCCAAGGTTTTGTGTATCCATTACAAAATGGCATGGTTATGCCAACACCAACTCTTCTGTCTTATCTGTTCCGCCAACATTGCACATTGGCCTGACTGACCCAGCTCCAAGGGGCCACCTGTACCTCCTGCATGAATTAACTCCATTGATGTTGTCTGCTCCCATTGTAGCTAATGGCACTGACTCAGCCTTCCATGTGCTTGCTGCTAAGCCAGCCCATACTGCTCTAGCACCCGTAGCAATGCCTGTGCGTGAAACCAACCCTTGGGCCCATGCCCTTGATGCTGCTAACAAGGGAATTGCAGCCACACATTCGGGTAAGGTGGCCACAGATGGTGGTGAGGATTCTGGGATCAGTTAAGTGACCCTCGTTTGAAAATCAACCATTTACCTGAGTGGGAACCAGGGAGGAGTCCTTTTAGGAAAAATATGTGCCCTTCTAGGAATAAACTACTATTAAGATAGTGAAGGAGAAAGAACTGAAGAGGTTAAATTGATATTTCTTAAGACTACAGAACAGAACCACCCATAGAGCTTTCATTAAATACAAATTCCCGGGCCTCACCCCAAAGTCGTCACTGGATATGGAATTTGGAGCCATGCCTGTAGGATGAGGGGACCTGCCTCCTACAATGGCAGATCTACAAAAAGAGTTATAAAAAGCATTTTATTTTTGTTTTTCTGTACTTTCTAGTTTTTCTGTAATGAACATTTAGCTACAAAACCAAAAAAAGTTTTTAAATAATAAAGGCAGTTCACCAGAAAGATAACATATATCTGGAAGCCAGGTGGGGCCCGCGAGATAAGGCACCAAGGCACTGATTATTTTCTTTTCATTCTGTAAGAGCAGAAGGTGAATCACCTTGGGCCCTTTAGAGCACGTGCAAGGTGGTTTCTGTACCTTGGATGAGCCACAGCGACAGGAAGGGCTTTCTGATGCCAGCCAGCTGCCTTGCTTCGGTGCAGCTAAGCCATGTCCAGCACCTCTTCAGTGTAGGCGAGACAGCAGCAAGGTCTGACAAGTTCTCTTTGTCCTCAGCTAGTAAGGGAGGCTTTCCTCCCCGCTACCCAAACCACAAAGTGGCCCTCCAGAGGGCCTTATTCCACATGTTAGGGTCATTCAAACAACCAAGGTTATCAGGTGAAGAAAGAAGCCCCTAAAGACTGATTCTTTTGTCTCTCCATCTCGTTTGTTCCAGGGACCGAGTGGGGTCCATCTTCCGGTGCTGCCTCTCCGGGTCTCTTCCAGGCCGGCCACAGACGTACGCCCTCTGAGGCAGACCGCTGGTTGGAAGAGGTGTCCAAGAGCGTCCGGGCGCAGCAGCCTCCGGGCTCCACTGTCCCCCTGCAGCCAGTTCTCCAGCCGCCTCCACCCACGGCCATTGCCCAGCCCGCGCCGCCTTTCCGAGGGAATGTGTGCCTCGCCTCTCAGCCAGGGCCAGTGGGTGTGGTCCCACCCCTGCAGCCGGCCTTCGTCCCTGCCCAGGCCTATCCTGTGGCCAATGGGATGCCCTATCCAGCCTCTAATGTGCCTGTGGTGGGCATCACTCCCTCCCAGATGGTGGCCAACGTGTTTGGCACTGCAGGCCACCCTCAGGCCGCTCACCCCCATCAGTCTCCCAGCCTGGTCAGGCAGCAGACATTCCCTCAGTATGAGACAAGCAGTGCTACTGCCAGTCCCTTTTTTAAGCCTCCTGCTCAGCACCTCAATGGTTCTGCAGCTTTCAATGGTGTAGATGATGGCAGGCTGGCCTCAGGAGATAAGCACACACAGGTTCCTACAGGCACCTGCCCGGTGGATCCTTTCGAAGCCCAGTGGGCTGCATTAGAAAGCAAGTCCAAGCAGCATACTAACCCCTCCCCCACCAACCCTTTCTCCAGTGACCTACAAAAGACATTTGAAATTGAACTTTGAGCAGTCACTATGGCTTTTGTATTTTGTCTGTACTTAGGCAAGGGCAGGGGGTGGAGGTTAAAGGAGCAAAGGGGCCTTTGTGTTCCTGATCAGGACACTTTTCACTAATCCCAAAGGTCCCAAGGAGCATGTCCAGGCACGGAGTGCTGTGCGGGGTGATTTTTGAAAAAAGTGGAGAAAACCATTCCTAGAGAAGAGCTGTCTTACAGTTTTAGACTAAAGAAGTCGAGGAAATGTTGCCCACTGGCCCCCTCCTCCTGCCTCAGCCCCGTACAAATCTCTGGCAACAGAAAAGCAGACGTATCTGACCAGGAATCTGTATTCAAAGCACATTTACTGGAATATAAAATATAATGGGAAGCAAAACAATCGCCCTTGTTTTTTCAGGCCATTCACCTGCCTCCTCTCAGTACTGGCCTGTCTTAGAGATCAAGAGCAGGGTGGCCTGTGCTTGGGTCAGGGACGAGAGGCAGGCAGTGCTGCCGGAATTCCCAGGAGGGCACAGCAGCTGCCCAGCAGAGCTATATTTTAAGGGTAAAGTTGAGCTTCCATTTTGAGTAAGAATAAATATTATAAATATATATCGAAAAAGCCAAAATCTTTATTTTTATGCACTTAGAATATTTTAAATAGTTCTCAACATTAAAAAGTTGTATGAGTTGTAAGTAATCTTGCCAAAGGTAAAAGGGTTAGCTGTAAGAAACTGTACATAAGATTGATTTATCACTGATGCCTATTAAAGCAAAAAGAGGAAAGGTTGAGCAGTGAAGATGGGACCCCTGGCTAACTTGGTATCAGTCACTGTAAGTAGCACATTGCAACAACAATCATGCTTATGACCAATACAGTCGCTAGGTTTGTAGTTTTAAATAAAGACAATGAAAGAGTAGTATTGTCCTGGTTTTAAACCTGTGATGAGATTCTAATGTCATTATTTTAATGGAATCGATCTAAATATGCTCTGTAGAGAATATGTATTTTCTGTTATATATTGCTGCAGTTTCCTTATGTTAATCCTTTACTTTGTTTTAACACTAAGGTGACAATGACATCATATCCATAGACTGGAACACAGGTTACTCTGTTGTTGGTTTGTCATGTGGGTCTCGGTGGGTTTTGTTTTGTCCTTTAAGTTTTGTTCTCATGAGTTTTGTGGGGGATGGAGATTCTGGTTTTATTAGCTGTGTGTATGTGTGTGTGTGTGAGTGTGTGTATGTGTGTCCATGTGTCCGTGTCGTGTGTCTGTCCCCCTCCCCCTCCCTGGTGGTGATGAGAACATCTCATTGCCAGTTGCAGCCCCTTGACCTCTGGTAACAACGTGAGATCCCATCTCATTTTTACTTTTAAACGTTGGCCTTACAATCAAATGTAAGTTATATATATTTGTACTGATGAGAATTTATAATCTGCTTTAACAAAAATAAATGTTCGTGGTAGAAGCTTTTGCCCATGAAAGGTTGTTCTTTCCCCTTTATTAGCAAATGAGCTGACTTTTAGTTCTTTTTGGTCTTGTTCTCTCTCCACCCTACTGCTGTTGCAGTCTCTAGTTTGGTGGCTAGAAACTCATTTTTGGGGACTAGTATATTCCAAAAATTCATATTTTTATTCATACTTTAGGCTTTGGTTGATCCTAAGTGCATCTCTAACGTCAGATTCTTGCTGCTCCCAGTGTGCTCCGGACAGCAACACGGACTTCACCTAGGAGCTGGTTAGAGATAGAGAATCTCAGCCCCACCCCGACCACGTAAGCAGAAATGGCATTTGACCAAGATTTGCCATCAGAAGTCCAAGGCTAGAGCACTGATTCTCAGCCTTGGATAATACGTATCAGATCACCTGGGGAGCTTTTAAAATTCTCAAGTCCTGCCCATACTCCAGACCAATTAAATCCCAACCTCTGGGAAGGTTCAGGTTTTTTTAAAGCTCCCGAAGTGGAAGAGAGTTGAGAACCACGGGTCTAGATTGAATTTTACTCTCACCTGAATCTTAGGCCATTATTCTGTGACTAAGTCTAAGAAGCGCTAGCTAACCTCAGATTTACCTTCTGAAGTGTCGCCAATCGGCCACATGCTGGTGTAACTAAAAAACTGGGCAGTCCAAGAAAGTGGCCCTTATTTTCTGATTTCTGTAGCAGAACCACATGTGGTAAGTGAATGGAGATGCTCGATATTTTTTTTTGACAGAAGGATGACAAGACCTCTGACCGGGCCCACATTTCCTTTGCTGGGTGACAGGCAGACTGAGAAGCGTCCCTCACCCACAGCACAGTTCGTCTCTTTTTCTAGCCAGCATGGTGGTAATAAAAGTCACCTTTCCCTGTAATGCCTTTCTTTCCTGTGTCCCAGAATGACCTCTGTCACTAGGCCCAGCCAGCCCTCGGGAAGATTTGTAAAAGGTTCAAGTAGAAAGAGACTCGGAAGCTTATTGATTGAATCCAGGCCTCTGATTTTAGCAGCAAGGAATTCAAGGTTCTGAGGTGCAGAATGGCTTCTTCCAACTCAGTCCATTTCTGAAGCCACCTCCTTATATTACACTGCCCTCCCCCTCCATTGGTGCCCCATCCTGCTCTTGCTGTTTTTAATTATGGTATGCCTTTTATCTGGCAGTGAATATTTTGCTTCACAGATCCCTCCTTGAGCAGGAGAGGCTCCTGGTTGGTCACAGCACACAGCAGGCCCAGCAGTCAGCTCCATACAGGTATGCCGTGATCCTCACAGCCAGCTCTGCGTGTTGGCCTCAGAAGGAGGGCTTCAGGCTCCAGCTCCCTGATGAAAGTAAGGAGATTCTCCAGTTCGTTCCTAATTTTAGTGCAGTTGCTACTCTTCCATCCCATATTCCTGCACTGAGCCTTACATCATAGTCCACTTCACCAGGAACTGTCACAGACATGCCGTTAACTGTATGCACAGATGGGATTCGAAGCTGGTTGCTACACTACCTAGAAGGCTGAGAGAGAGAGGAGAGCAGTAGACCACTGTTTGACCCTACCTGAGATCTGGTTCTAGCAAGAACACTTCTCTGTCGTAGCAGGAGTTCGTGTTCCCCATGTGAGATAGGTGTTAACTTTGAAATCAGTATGTGTCTCCCCATTCAGCTCTAAATGAAGTGAGAACCCCAGGAGCTTCTTTTAAAATGCAGTCAGCTGATTCTGTGTAACAAATTGTAGAAAGAAGTTGTAGAGGGTGTTGTTATCCAAACAAACTCCTCCTCTTGTTCACGTCAGAGATGCAGACACTGCTGGGGGCTCAGAGGGAAGGCTGGTGCTAGCTGCTGCTGAGGCTAAACACGAGGTGGGTGCAGGGCAATGTCTCCACCCCTTTGCCAGCCAGAGAGGGGAGACCAAGAGTCTCCGCCCCTCTCCCCAGCATTAAGAGTTGCTTTAGAACTGGGGCTGGAGCCGGCCTTCATCCCTGCTGCCAGACTGGCTGAGCGTGAGGCTGGAAGCGGGCACAGCTGGCACAGCAGAACCTGGAGTAATACTCATTGCCACAGAGCCGGGCCTTCAGGATCAAATCACAATTGGCCAGCTCCGGCTGGTCGATGCACTCCCTGCTCGGGTCCCGCGCCTGAGTGCCCAGTGCTGCAAAACGACACGGGGGAGAGAAAGTGGTCAGGTAGCGGCGTGTGTGAAAACTCTCACCTACCATTTCATTTCCTTAAAAGGAAAGTGGCACTGTGACTGCCAGATTCCCCCCAAAATGCAATTACTCTGACCTTTCAACAACTGTATGTACAACTACATAAGGGATCACAATTTCCACCCATTGGGTTTTTTTTTTTTTCCAGTTACAGTTGACATACAATACTGTGTATTAGTTTCGGGTTTACAACATAGTGACTCGACATTTACATAACTTACACGGCGGTCACAATAAGGACAGTATTCATCTGACATCACACATAGTTGTTCCAGTATTATTAACTATACTCTCTATGCTGTACTTTATGTCCCCGTGACTTTTAGTAACTGGCAATTTGTACATTTTAATCCCCATTTTTACCCTTCTCTCCAACCCCTTTCCCCTTTGGCAACCAACAGTTCTCTTTATCTATGAGTTACTTGGTTCATTTACTTTTTTTCAGATTCCACACGTAAGTGAAATCATATGATAGTTGTCTTTCTCTGACTTATTTCACTTCGCATCATTCCCTCTAAGTCCATCCATGTTGTCATAAATGGCAAGATTGCAATCTCTTATGGCTGAGTAATTCTCCATAGCATATATGCATAACATTCTCGGTATCCATCCGTTTTTCAACGGACACTTAGGTTGCTTCCGTATCTTGGCTATTGTAAATAATGCTCCAGTGAACACGGGCACGCATGTATATATCTTTTCAAATTAGGGTTTTAGCTTTCTCCAGATAGCATGCTACCACCACCTTTATTCTTTTTCAAGATTGCTTTGGCTGTTTGGGGTCTTGTGTGGTTCCTTATCAATTTTCAGATTATTTGTCCTAGTTCTCTGAAAAATGCCTTTGGTATTCTGATAGACAATTGCATTGACTCTGGAGATTGCTTTGGACAGTACAGACATTTTAACCATGGTAATTTCTCCTAGCCATGAGCATGGTATAGCTGTCCATTTATTTATACCTTCTTCAGTGTCATTGTTTAGTAGCATGTTCTTTAGCCTCCCATATGTTTGTGTATTTTTCAGTTTTCTTCTTGTAATTGATTTCTAGCTTCATACCATTATGATTGGAGATGTTTGATATATGACTTCAGTGTTCTCAGATTTATTGAAATTTGTTTTGTGACCTAACTTATGGTCTGTCCTGGAAAATGTTCCTTGTGCACATGAAAAGAATGTATATTCTGCTGCTTTGGGGTAAAATGTCCTAAAAATATCAATTAGGTCCATCAACTTTAATGTGTCATTTATATCCTTTTGTTGGATTGATCCCTATATCATTATGAAATGATAATTATCATTACAGCCCTTATTTTAAAGTCTGTTTATTTTGTCTGTTATAAATCTGCTACCCCATTTTTTTGTTTTGCATAAATTGCATGAATTGTTTTTGCATCTTCTTACTTTCAGTCTGTGTGTATCCTTTGATCTGAAGCGAGTCTCTTGTAGGCAACCTATATATAAATCTCATTTTTTCATCCATTCAGCCACCCTATGTATTTTGATTGGAGCATTTAATCCATTTACATTTAATTATTGACAGATGTCGTCATCACCATTTTAGTGACTGTTTTCTGATTGTTTTAGTAGTTCTTCTCTGTTCCTTTCTTATTCTCATGCTCTCTTTTATGTTGATGACTTTCTATAGTGTCATGTTTGGATTTCTTTCTCTTTATTTCTTGTATATCTCTTGTCGATTTTGGGTTTGTAGTTATTATGTTCTTCATATGTACTAAGGTATGTTTATAGCAGTCTTTTTAAAGTTGATGGTCACTTAAGTTTGAACACATTCTAAATTCACTACGAGTTTTACTCACCCCCTCCAAGTTTATCTTTTTGTCACTTTTTACTTATTTGTGTGTACCCTTAATTTATCATTGTAAGTACACAAGATCTTCTTTTGCCTTTTAACTTTTGTACTAGCTTTGTGTCTGGTTGATTCACTGCTTTCACTGTTTGCCTTTGTTAGTGACAATTTTTTTCTTTCCTGTATTTTCTTATTTGTATTTTTTTACCTTTTCTACTTGAAGAAGTCCCTTTAACATTTCCTATAATACTGGGTTAGTGGTGATGAACTTTAGCTTGTTTTGTCTGGGAAACCCTCTATCTCTCCTTTGATTCTAAATCACAGCCTTGCTGGGTAGAGTAGTCTTAGTTGTAGGTTCTTGCTTTTCACCACTATTTCATGTCAGTCCCTTTTGGCTTGCAGTTTCAGTTGAGAAATGAACTGACAGTCTTATAGGAGCTCCCTTGTAGGTAACTACCTGCTTTTTCTCTTGCTGCTTTTAAGATTCTTTGTCTTTAAACCTTTGGCATTTTACTTATGTCTTGGTATGGGCCCCTTTGGGTTCATCTTTTTCAGACTCCCTGTACTTCCTGGACTTGTATGTCTATTTCCTTTGCCACGCTATGGAAGTTTTCCATCATTATTTCTTTAACTAGGTTTTCAATTCCTTGCTCACTCTCTCCTTCTGGTACCTCTATGATGCAAATGTTGGTACACTTAATGTTGTCCCAGAGGCCCCTTAAACTAGCCTCATTTGGGGGGTTCTTTTTGCTCTTTCAATTGGGTGTTTTCCACTACCTCATCTTCCAGATAACTGCTTTGATCCTCTCATTCATCTGATCTGCTGTTGATTCCCTCTAAAATAATCTGCATTTTAGTTATTGTATTCTTTATTTCTAAACAGTTCTTTTTTATGGTTTCTGTCTCTTCGTTGAGGTTCTCACTGAATTCATCCATGCTTCCCCCCAATTCATGGAGCTTTCTTACTTATAACCATGTTTTGAACTCTAGGTGGTAGGTAGATTGTTTGTCTCCATTCACTTAGTTCTTTTTCTGGAGTTTATTCTTGTTCTTTCATTTGGAACATGTCTATCTCCCCATTTTTGCTGAATCCCTGTGTTTGTTAGGTAGATCTGCTACATCTCCCAGTCTTGGTAGTGTGGCCTTATGTAGCAGGTGTCCCATAATGCCGGTAGTGTAGTCTCCATAGTTACCTGAGCTGGGTGCTCCAAGGATGTCCCTGTGTGTGACCTCCTATTGTAGTTGAACTTTTATTGCTATTGGTATGTCAGCAGGTGGGCTTGACCCTCTGGCTGATTGGCTGTAAGGGCTGGCCATAACTATAGCAGACAAGCTATTGTGCAGGGGACTGACCCCACAGAGCAGGAATTGCTTTAGTGGGGTTCTGGTGCCACCAAGTCTGCCCTTCAGATGTGTCATATATGGAGCTGTTTGGGTGCTGCTCTGGTGTGGTATGAAGCTGGCCACTGGGTGTGTTGGTTCTGGAGGCTCTTCGGAAGGGCCCCTGTGCAGGCCAAGGTCAGCTGCCATTTGTAGCTGCCTTGGGGCTGCCTACTGGGAGCTTCAAAGTGATTGTGGTTGGTTGCTGTTTGTGCTGGCCTTGGAGGCACTTGAGAGAGAATATACTGTGAACCAAGGCCAGCTGCCACTAGTAGTTAAAACATTTGTGGCTGCTTAAAGTTACATTCCACCCAACACTGGCTGCAGCTTATGCCAGGCTTGAGGCCACCTGATGGGAGTTAAAATGACAGCTGAAACCAGTCTGGGCTTGGTGACACTCAGTGCTGGGCTTGGTGACACTCAGCAAGAGGCACAGGGCACGCTGAGGCCAGCTACTGCTTATTTGGGGTTTGTGAACCTTTGAGAGATTTTAGGAAAGTCCACAGCACAGCTGTGTGGAAAAGCCACTGGAAGTGGCTCGAACTGGGTGCATAAGTTGGATAGGGTGGGCCAAATGGTGTTGGCCAGGTTAATGCAAAGCTGCTGGTTGGGAGGAGGGAGGACTCAACAAAAGAGAGATGGTGCTCGCCAGTGCTTCTGTCCCAAATAGAGCTGCTGCCCCTGCACTGGAGCCCAGAACGAGTGAGTTTGTGGGAATGCCGAGACTCCAGCAGCCCTCCATCTCACTCAGATGCAGTGCCACTGGTTTTCAGAGCCAGCTGTTATGGGGCCTCCTCTTCCTGGGGCCCTGGAGCTCAGACTCCTTGCTCCTCGGGGGGAACCTCTGCAGCCAAGATATCCCTCCCAGTTCTTAGTCACCACACTGTGGGTACGGGACCTGCCCACTCCACATCTCCACCCCTACCAGTCTTGTCCTGGCTTCTTCTGTTCCGCTAATCTTCAGGTGGTTTTCAATTATAGTAATTTTGATGTGATCCTGGGAGGTGTGCATAGTGTTTTTCTGGTCAATTTCCATCCACTGTTGGCCTTACTTTAGCATGCAGTGGTCCTCCTATCATTGACCCATCGAACTTCCCTTTTCTTTCTGGAAGAGGGCCCTTACTTGCTTTAGGCCTGAGTAGCACCTTCCCCAAAACCTGACCTCATGAGGCTAGAGAAGGCTTATCTCCTCTTGCCTTTGCTTCCTCCCAAAATACAACTAATAGACCATTCCTCACCAGCGAATGCCTATAGAGGTTTGATATATCAGTATAACAAGAGCACTGCCTACCTTACAGTCACATGAACAGCAAGCCATTTGTGAGAGTGGTTTTAAAAAATCAGTAACTTTGGTATCACTTCTGTCTCAGCTGTTTGCAGCCCCTGGGCCTGTCACAGGGCCCAGAGCGTAGGAAATGCTCAGCATCGTGGTTACACAAACCAGCTCTGGAGCCAGGCTGCTTGGGCAGTACCTGGCTCTCACACTTAACCAGCTGGCGGACTCTGGGTAGGACACTTAAGCTCTCTGCGCTTGTTTCTTCATCTGAAATGGAGAAAGCAGTAGCCCCTCGGGCACATAGTAACCATAGCTAAATCTGAGCGCATAACCATGTTTTGCCTCAGAGCCTCATTCTCTCTCATTTAAAAAAGTGAGTAACCTCCCCCCCCCCGTTTTATACCTACAGTATTTTTCTGTTTCTAATCAATCTTTTAGGCAAAAAAGGTTGAGAAGTCCTCACAGTATAAATATGTACCTTACACCAAAGTGTGACTAGCTCAAGGCTCCTTACTCTGATGCTTACACTGTATGCCACCAAGCCACGACTAAGGCAAAGTGAGACCCCACAAAATCCATAAATGGCTGAGAGCAGATAATCTGCAGCTTAATGAATGGAATGAATACGGTTAGGGAGACCAGTTCTAATGAAGAAAGACGCCCCTAATACACCTAAGATTAGCACCACCATCCAGCGTGCGTGGGAGAAAAGTGGCCTGACTGAGGCCATAAGTGCCCTGTCCAAGGTGCAGGTCACATCATTTCAGTTTGGGACCCACACATCAGGAGCCCCACCAGTCTTCATGAAGCAAGCTTCTGATTCTAATTTGGCTTCCCATATAGACAAACATGACCACCAGGGTCCTCCTAATAGCTTTTCTCACATAAGTCTGCATTCTGGGTTGTCTCAAGTCTCTTAAATTCGGTTAGTGTGTAGACGAGAGATCAGTTCATCAGAGGTGACAACTGACAGTATGGTGCTGCCACCAACGTAATGCCTTCATGCACGCAGTCACCAAGGATCTGAGCACCTCATGATGCCAAGCACTGGGCTGGGCCCTGGGATGAGTCTCAGTCACTTTTCTAAGGAGCTCACAAACTGGAAGCCTGCATGTCAGGCCAACTCAGCAACGTTTCTACCACAGACCTTCAAGCTCTAGTACTGACCGGTATCTACCCTCCACAGGCAACCAGGCCAGCACCCCGAGTGTAACACTGCTCCTGGCGCATGAACGTCCAGGCAGGAGCACAGGAAGGGCCTGGCGCATTCTCCCCCAGCTGTTTCAAGCCCCATGAAGTCTGGCTGCTTGGCCTGGGGCACTGCCCTGCTGTTCAGACAGTGAACCCACACTGAGGGTACATGGGAGGACAGAGCACCCTGCCCCCTCCCCTCCGGCTTACTCGACTAGGGAGCTCTTGTGAGTTTGAACATTAAACCACTCTGTTCCGTAAATTCTGAGATGCACTTAATGTAACACCTGTACATTGATGGAGTGTTAGCACTGTGTCACTTAACAGCCTTTTTTTCTTAGTGGAATGAAAAATGATGCATCTCACCATATAGTTTTTAGAGTTGTTAAAATTTGATAATGTAACAACTCAGAGCAAGAGCTGGAGAATATAAAGCTAAAATACCAGATTACTGAATAATGCAGGTAACATTCCACCCAGTTACAGGTGTTATAGTTTAGTGAGAACATTAAGTGAGGAGCCAGAGACCGAGGTTCTGCTACCAACTTGGCCATGAATTTGCTGTGCAACTTGTGGAAACACCACTGGGGCTCTCTGGACATCTGTGTCATTTGTGAGATGGTGAGACTAATCCCTGCCCTTTCCCTTCTGGGTTATAGGGCCAAAGGGCCATAAAGGCATTTTTCAATCATAGGACCGCTGTTTGCCACCCTAACTAGAATGCACAGTTTTTAATGGTCTCTCTGCCTGCCTTAAGTATTATAATGAAGCTCCAGTCAGTCATTTCTCAAAATGAAACCAGTAAGTCCAAAGCATGATTTTTAACACCATCTATACCAGCTGCATGTCATACATACACGTTATTTCCTTCATCCTCACTACAGCCCTAGCAGGCGGGAGTACGGCTCAGGAAGGTGAAGCCCCTTGCCCCTAGTCACACCACTAGTAACTGGCAGAGTGAGCCAGGGTTTGGACCAGAGTCCCGCGGACCACAGAGACTGCACTCATCCTCGCTCTGCAGCATACTGCCTGTGTTCAAGAACAAGCGAATGCCCGAGGCAGGCCTTTCTTACCTGGCGGGACCACCTTCACCTCAGTGCTACGGCTGACTGCCTGGCTTCCACGGTAGGCGCTGCACGTGTAGGAGCCCTCGTCCCTGGCCTGCAGGTTGTGGATCAACAGTGTGCCATCTGGGGACTGGTGGACACGGCGGCCATCGGCCTGTACTGGCAGCCCATTCCTGCAGGGGAGAGGACACAGAGAGCTGTCCAGGGCCTCCGATCTCCAGGCCCCAGAGCCAGGAGGCAATGAAGGACCATTCCAGAGCCAGCTGCTTCCTCTGTGTAGACAAACAGATGACCCTCACCTCAAGGAAGATGGAACATTATCAAAGCAAAATAACTCAAAAGACAGGTGACCTCACACGGAGCACAGTGATCTAAGTTCCAGTGAATGAGCCTCTTAGGCACAAAGGAACCGCACTGATTTGTCATTAACAAAGGACTTTTAAGCAGCACTGAGGTGCCAGGCCCTGTGCTGGATGAAGGACATGAGCACGCCCTGCCTCTGGGGCACTGGGATGGGGGTGCAGGTGTTTAGGGGAGCCTTCCCTGAGGAAGAGGCTAGCCGAGCCCTGACCCAAGGATGAGGAGGCTGCAGCTGGCCGACAGAAGGAACATGGGGAATCAGGAGCTTGAAGGCAGGCTACGGCCAGAGCAAAGGAGTGAAGGAAGACGTGCACACGGCTCTGGTCGGGAGTTTGGACTGGATCCGAGGGGTAATGAGGCAGGGGGCGTGAGCTAAGCAGGACTGATGCAGTTGTACTTTGAAAGGGTCGCAGATGCAGTGGTGGGGTAGGGGACAAACCTGAAGGGCAGAGGCCAGGTAAGTGGCTGCACAGATGACACAGGTAGTGAAGGGGGCTGGGAAGAGGGGCAGATGTGGGAGTTGGGGAAGAAATCAAGCTACAGGGTTCTAGCTTGGGTTACTGGGCAATGGTGGTGCCCTCCACCGTGAGGAGACCCAGGGAGGGAGGGATGAGGGATCAATGTGAGGTTATCTTCTGCCATTCTGTATTTGGGGTGCGGAGAGATACCAGAGGCTTCGGATTTGAGGTTCTGGACCCAGACAGTGTATCACCAGGGATGGTCCTGGAAACTGTCTACAGGGTTGCCCAAGGTCAAGTTAGACACGACCAAGGACAGACCTTGAGGCACACCGGCCTCTAAGGGAGAGGTATGAAGAGATATAGCAGCCAGAGAATCGGGAAGAACACCAGAGAGGGTTGTTGCCTGGAGCCATGGGGAGGGAAGGTCTCAGGAGGCACAGGTGATCAGTGGGAGGACACAGGTTGTGTGGGGACTGGGATATGCCAGAGGAACAGGGAGGCAGCCAGTGGCCTTGGTCAGAGTAGTCTCCCTGGAACGGGTGGAGGTGAGGCTGAGCTGTGAGTGGGGGTGAACAGGTAGAGAGACACGTGATGTAAATGGCCACGCTGTGAAGGGGAGACTGACAGAAGGCCAGGCTGCAGGGAAACACAGGGTCAGAGGAGGGTTTTTTTATGTTTTATTTAAAGAGGGAAGTCGTCCTAAGCATGTCTGCTGCTGGGAAGAGCCAGGGCCCAGTCCAGTGTGAGGGCCACGGCCACGTTGGCATCTCACTCACCTTTGAGCCTTGCCCAAAAACGTCCTTCCCCCGCAGCCTTCACAGCCCAGCCAAAGCCACCTCCACGGCCACCCCTTCCTTGACTCTCAGACGGGAGGCAGCCTCCTCTGTAGCTGAGGGGACCCTGGGTCATCTCCTGCCTGGAGTATCTAGGGGATTCGGATCATTCCGGGATCCCCCCCGGGAGTGTTTTAGGGTCCTGATTACTGTAGGATCCCCAGAGTCTAGCCTGGTCCTGACACAAGGCAAGGAGGAAGGGGGCAAATAAAAGTGTGCTGAATGAATCAGACCAACTGATCTGGGATGAAGGCCACTTAAGTCCCCAAAGCTGAGTGTGGTCCAGTGGTTCTCAACCCCAGGGGAGACCCACACACCCCTCCCCACCCCCCTCCCCTGGGACGTTTGGCAACATCTGGAGACATCATGACTTGGGAGTGCTACTGGCACCTGGTGGGTAGATGGCCTGGATGCTGCTAAACGCCCAACAATCACAGGACAGCCCCCACTACCAAAAATTGTTGGGTCCAAAATGTCAGTGCCGAGGTTAAGAACCCCTGGTGTGGCCCAGCTAACAGAAAAGAGAACAGCCCTGTGGGACCTCGTCGTCTAGGGGCCAGGCCTGGGGGTGGGGCAGCGGTGACAGCAACATCCCTGCTGAAGAGTGGACGCCTGTGGGTCTGAGGCCAGGCCTGCGGGGGTAGTCTTACCTGGACCACCTGATGTTCACACTTTCTCCTGCCACCACACACAGCAACCTGGCCGTGTCGCCTTCTGGCACCGTCACGGTAGAGGGCAGCCCTGTGATTGTCAGGTCTCCTGAACCCAGGGATGAGGCTCTGTCAGCCACTATGCTGATCCTGCGCCACCTGGCCTCAAAGGCCACTGGCCCTAGTCACCCTTCCACGCAAGACTGTGCCTTACCCAGAACTCTGAGCTGGACCCATCGCTGGTCTCGGTCCTGCCCATTGAAGGCGACACAGGTATAGAAGCCGCCGTCTTCCACAGCCACGTGGCTGATGACCAGAGAGCCATCAGGCTGCTGCTGGTACCTGGGGACCAAGCACAGTCAGGTGGCTCCATCCCACGGGGGCAGGGGAGGGACAGGGTCCTTCTTTCCCTGATGAGCAGCCTCTACTGAGTGGGGTGTCACCAGAGGGCCAGTCAGCCTTAGGCCCTGGGTCCCCCACCTGCCAACACTCTCACGTGGAGACGCCTGACTTACCCCTGCCAGTAAACAAGTCAAGTCTTCTGCTACAGTGTCCAGCTTTTGCTACTCATTTAGTGGGCTCAGATCCTGACTTTGCCACCTGGGGGCTGTACGGCGTTAGGCTCCTCAGTGGGGCTAGGATAGCACCCACCTCCCGCGGCTCTTCTGCAGAGCGTATGGTGGACACACGCCGCACATATGGGCTCAGTAAGTGTTAGCTGTATGATTATAGCCAGAAACGTGTCTGCCTCCACTCCTCCCTCAGCCAGCACCTCTGTTCCCACCGACCACACCGGAAAAGCCCAGAGACCCAAATGCCGGTCTGCCCAGGGAGCCCTCTGCTGAGCAGCTCCCTCTCAAGAGCCCTTGACTGACCAGAGAGGACACCTGGCAGCCCTTCCCCTAATGGCCTACATGGGGTAGGAGGAGGCAGGACAGCGAGGAGAGGAGAGGAGCTGAACAGACCTGGGAGAAGAGGGGGGCTGCCCATCTTTCTGCCACTCGATGGTGGGGGGTGGGAATCCCTCAGCACGACAGGTCAGCTGGATCCGCTGGCCTGGATGGGCTTCTACCACCCCAGGCTGGTTCCGGTCCAGGTGGAGCCTGCAGAACAGGCACCCCACAGCCCTGAGGGGGTCCTTGCCGCTGCCACCCCCACCCCTATCCATGCCTGGGGCTGGCACCTCTGTGCAAGCTTTATGGGACCCTCTTCCCTCTCCAGCCAGATGCAGCTTCCTAACATTCCCCTCTTCTGGTGAGCACCCATCAGTGCCGACGTGGGGCAAAGGTTAACAGCCGCCTCTGCGTTCTCACGACCCTCACGTGGGATCTCAGACTGCCTTCTCCCCACCCTGCACGGCTGCCTTTGCCCTTGACCCAGACACCCTCCGGCCCTCTGCACCCCTCTGTAGACTGTGACTTCTGGCTATCTCAGGCCCTTTTTTCCAGACGCTCTTCCCTTCCCCTGTCTCCCAAGTCCTGGGCCATAGCCTGCAGCGTTCACAACTGCCTGGGGCTGGAGGGAAGGCTCCCCTTCCTCCTCAACAGGCCGAGCTCAGGAAGCCATGTTTTCCTAGTCGTCACCTCACAAAGCCCTAAGCAGGGGCCAGCGAGCTGGTGATAGCACACACTGGCCTGGGGAGCCATTCGTCTTCCCCTTCTGTCACCCACTGAGAACTCCATGGGCCCTGGCCCTCAGGTGCGGGGGACTGAAAGCAGCATTGCTCCCGTTACCTGGTCATGGGCCACGGATGTGAGGAGGAGATGGTGCCCAAGCCCCCAGCATCCCCCCCGAGGCTGGAGTCCTGAGGACTGAAGCCCTGGGCTGGGTCTCTGGTCTGAGAGAAGTGCCTTGGCTCAGCCTCGGACATGTCACCCCCTGTTATGAGGCCAGGAGAAGCAAGGGGTGAGCTGTGGGGAGAAGGGGGATGGAAGGAAGGGTGGGCCATGAGGCCAGTGGGGACATGGCAAAACGAGGGCTACAAGGGGCGATACATCCACCCCAGCCCAGCCGGAGCACAGAGTCCCTGCTACCAGGATGCCTTGGTCCAAGGAGGCACCCTAGCCCCTCCAGTGTGGGGGTGAGAGCCCACTGGAGGTGGGGGACAGAGACCTGTGATGCGAAGGTGGATCTTCTGAGAGTCGCGGCCCGGCCCGATGCTGCCACAGCTGTAAGTGCCAGCATCCTCTGCCCGCAGGGGGCTGATGACCAGGGAGCCATCAGGTTGCAGCCGGTGCCTGGATGGAAGGAACTCTTGAGGATAATAATGAATGAGCCTGACCCCGCCTCAGGCCCCAGTGCTCCTACCAGAGGGGACCGTGGCCGCACACCCTCCCGCCCCAGGGGCTGCCACTGGGGGAGGATGTCTACACCCACCTGTCAGAGGAGATGGGCTGCCCATCTTTCCACCACCTGGTATGGGGGTCCAGGGAGGTGTCGTCCGGACAGAAGAGCCGCACCAAGTGCCCCAGGGCCGCCTGCACCAGAGAGGGCTCCGAGCCTGCCAAGCTAATCCTGGAAAGGAGGGAGGTGAGGACCCGACCTACTGGCATGAGTGCCGGGACGAGGGACCACGTTCATCAGCGAGTCCCACCACAGACAGCTGGGTGCCCATCCTGTCACAGGCACTTATGACAGAGGGCGTCACAGGAGGCCAGAAGCCTGTGGACTCGGGAATCTGCCCTCCCGACCTCCCTGCCACTTCAACCTGTGCCCGCCGCAGCAGCAGGGGGACACGAAGCCCGGGGCTGAGGGGCTGGGAGACAGCACACACCGGACTCGTGTGGGGGACTAAACCCGTTCCTGTTCCTCCAGTTCTCAGTCTTTGCCAATCTCTCAACACGACGCCGACCCGGGGGTATGAGCAAACGGAACTCCCGCCGGACCTACACGCTAGCACGACTTTACAGATCAAGAACCAGGGCTTGGAGAAGTCCGACGACTTGCCGAAGGCCACGAGGACCATAAGCTTTTCCCACCAGACAGACGCTTGGGTACACTGGCGAGACATGCTGCAGGGGCCTGGCACGGCGCGGCCTGCGCTCCCCCGGGTGTAGAATGAAGGTGACAAGGATCCAAGGCGAGGGACAGGGAGGCCGGGGTGGCTGGCCCAGGGCTAAGCTTTCGCAGGCTCGGCCCCTGGCGCGGGTCCTTTGCCCCCACCTGGGAGAGGTGGGCCTCACCTGTAGGAGGAGCCGCGGGAGGGTGGCGCTGGCCGCCCGGAGTCTCTGCCCAGTCCAGGGGCGCTGGGCCGCAGCTCCTGCTCTCCCAGGGCCGGGGCGCGGTGCGACTCTCCGGGCCCGGCCTCTGAGCCTCCCCACCCGGGGCCAGCAGAAGGCGAGGGCTGTCTCCGGGCTGTGGCCACGGGCCCGCCGCCCTCTCCGTGGGTGCTGTGGCCGGAGGCCTGCTGGCGGGGCCCGTGTCGCGCCGGCCGGCAGCTGCTCATGCACGCCTCCTCCGAGGGAAAGTTATTGGCGTTGCCGTGGCAGCCGCCATACCAGAAGCGGTTGCACTGGCCCACGGAGGCGACGAAGTACCAGTGGGCAGCCCAGTCTGCGCAGGAGCCGTGGGCGCTGGGCAGCAGGCACCGCGCCGGGTACGCTGAGGCCGGGAGGATGCGGGTCACTCGGTGGCCAGTAGTGACCCCGCCCAGCACAGCCCTGCCGGCGACAAGCGGCCAGCATCCCCTCCGGGACGGCAGCCAGGCCCTTCCCAGCGTACGGAGCACAGCTACGCCTCTGCTCGGGCCCCCAACCCCACCCTGGGGGCAGCGTCTCCTCTTCTGCCCAGACCTGCCCTGGACTGTGACCACAGCAGCTTCTGGAATCGAACTGTCCATCTCCACCCGCAGAACTAGAGCTGTCCAGGTCAGGGCTGTGGGCTCCCTGGACCGGCTCCCCATTACTTACCAGACCCCCAGAGTACACACCGGGGCCTGACCTTGACATGCTTAGCTCAGGACACGAACCCAGCCCTGAGCCACCAGGGGCCTGTGAAGATCCCCAGCAAAGACCCCGCCCTGCACCCAGGCCCCTTTGCCAGCACCCATGTGTCTCATGCTCCAGCCTCAATAACTTCCCTCTAGGACTCATCCCAGGCCCTGGGGATGCCCCATCTATCCTGGCACTGCCACCCTATACCATCTCTGCCTCTGGAGGAGGCTGAGCCTCAGGGGGAAGAACAAGTCTTCCTTCTCCATGGGAACCCCACCTACAACTCTCCCCAACTCCCACAGCAGCCAGATGGCCTCAAGTGCAAACTGTTGGAAGTGAGAACAATCTAGTCCTGTTCTCTGGCCTGGCACCTAATAGGTGATCAATAAATATTCGTGGAAGAAATGAATGAACAACTGAGCCAGGAGGAAGAGCTTTGGCTCTGGGTGGGGGTGGGGGACACAGTGGGATCAGAGCCCACCTCCCAGGAAGGACAAGGTAGTGCATCCACTCACCGTAGCTGGGCTGGCCCACACAGCCTTCTCCTAAAGGGCCCGCAGCAAAAGCCACACCATCATAGCAACAGCCAAACTGGGAGGCCCGGCACTCACTGGGCTCATTCTCCTGGGCCTGGGGCTGGTGCGCCTGGAGGGCCTATGGAGAAAATGGGGGATAGGTCTAGCTCTCGGGGACTCTAGGTAGCCTAGGGGAGGATGGGAGGAAGAGGGACAGACAGGACTGTGAGCCCACACAGTACATAACCCCAGCCCTGGGAGGGGAGATCAAAGGCCAGGAGGATATCGGATGAAACCCCCATCCCAGACCAACTCTGAAGCTCTGTGCCCTTGAGAGGATGGCCCAGGCCAACACACTTCAGGGACCTCCTTCCTCAAAGCCCAAAGCTGCTCATTGGCACTAAGCAGGATCGGGGCTGGACTTCTGCCCCCCACATGAATGACACACTTACTGTGGAGGCCACCGCTCTTGACCCCAGCCTGCTCCTGGCGTTGTCGCCACCGTGAGACCTTGCACAGCCAGCTTGTTGGGGCCCCTCAGCCACAGACACCCCATCAGGGCAGCACCCATACCTAGACAGACATCACACGACCAGCATTTGCTCCCACCCCAGTGCTCAGGCAGGCCCGGGGGAACCCAGGACACAAACAGTATCTGTGATCTCATAAAACACCCTTCTCACGTTTCAAAAGTCCTTAATCACACTCAGGGCAGCTCAGAGACGACACCTCTGTGGTCCCATTCCCCTGGGGTCCCATTCCTGAGCCAGCTAAGCCCACCCCAACCCATCGGAGCAGAGATGCTGTTCTGCCCATCGGACACCCCTCCGCTCACAAACCTCCCCTCTTTCACCTGGTCTGAGGAGAAAGAGGCACCTACTTGCTCTGCCGACAAGTGGTTCCAGGGCAGCCTTGCCACTGTGGCCCAAGAGATGCGGTGTGGCCATCAGGGCAGCACCCATGGGTGCTGTGTCTGCAGTCCTGGAGCCGGGAGCCAGATCGCAGGGGCTGCTGCTGTGGCATCTGCTGCAGAGAAGGCGCTGGACCTGGGGCTGGCAGATGGGGGCTCAGGTCTCCTCTGGAGTTACCCTGGGCTGAGGGCTGCTCCCGGGGAGCCCACCACTGGTCTCTGGAATCTAGAAAGAAGAAGCAAAATCACATTATATGTCTACCTGGCTCCTCACCTCCATGTGTCTGCATCAGACCCACAGCAGCTTCTCTCCATCCTCCCTAAGCCACTCACCCCCACCCTCAACCTCAATCTTTGGGACACTGTGTTGGGGGCTTCCACCAAGCTTCTCACCTGAGGCAGGGGCCTCCCGACCCAAAGACATCCAGGGAACCCTGGGACTGGCGTGTACATCCTGCACGCTGGGGACTTCTGCGGGGGGTCAGGCGGTCCAGGTGGGGTACAGGGAAACAGAGAAGAGTGGGCCTGAGCCACGGCCAGGCCTGACCAATGTTAGTGCCCACGCCGCCACTCAGGCAGGGCCAGGGGAGCCCAGGACAAGGTGATGTGAGCAGTACTCGTGGTTTCATAAAATACCCTCCCCACATTTCAAAAGTCCTTAATCACACAGAAAAAAGCTTATAGTACATGCACAGCAAAAAGAAAAGGCAGATATAAAAATAGCATCTATGTTTGATCCCAACAACAAAAAACAGTAATACATGTTTTAATTGGACCAAAAAGCAAGCCAACTAAAAAAAAGGCGCAGAACTTGAACAGACTTTTCTCAAAGAATATATACCACTGGCCAACAAGTACGTGAAAAGATGTTCAGCATCATTAGTCATTAAGGAAATGCTATCAGAGTCATGAGATACTACTTTGTATCCCCTAGGATGGCCCTAGTCCAAAGTCAGAAACAAGTGTTGCTGAGGATATGGACAAACTAGACCTGCCACTCATTGCTGGTGGGTGTGAAGTGACGCAGAGGCTGTGCAGTTTGGCAGCTCAAAAAGTTAAACCTGGAATTACCATTCGGCCCTGCCGTCCCACTCCTGGGTAATGAAATGAAAACCTATGTTTACACGGAAATGTTCACAGCAGCTTTATTCGTTATAGGCAAAAGGCAGAAGTAACCTAAATATCAGCACATGAATGAATAAACAAACCGGGAGGGGGGCATCCGCAAAACTGTTATTCAGCCATAACAATGAATGAAGTGCTACAGCTTGGCTGAACCTCAGGAATAGTGTGCTAGGTGAAAGAAGCCAGGCACGAAAGGTCCACTGATCCTTTTCTGTGACGAAATCCAGAACGGGCTAATCCATAAAGACAGAAAGGAAATCAGGTTCCCGAGGAAGGAGGTTAGCGTTAAGGAGACGTGATTATGGCATCAGTACAGGTGCTTGTACGGGCTGACGAAAATTTTTGAAACAAGAGGACAGCTGGAGGTTGCACCGCTGCAAAAACACCAAATAACACCAGACTTTACACTTAAAAGTGGTTAACCGTATGTGATGTGAATTTTACCTCGGTACGGAGATTTCACATCACATGGAATTGGACTGGAAGATGAAAGAAGAGAGAGAGAACAGAAAATGAAAAAGCAGATGTAACAAAATGCTAATTGGAGAATTTAGAAGGTGGGAACATGGCTGCTCACTACATAGTTCAACTTTTCTGTAAGTTTAAGATTTTTCATCATCTTATTATCAACGAGGTAAACCTACTAAAAATCGTGAGAATGGGTGAATTTTATGGTACATGATATTTAACCACCATAATAAAGTCATTTAAAAGATTTTTTAAATCATAAAATGGAGAAAAAATGCAAGTGGCTAGGAAAATTAAGACAGAAGGAATTTAATGGTACATAAAAGAAGACTCGCAGAGTACACCCTAAATGTTCACAGTGAAAGTTTCTGCGTGCTCCATACGTGTGTGTTGGGTGGGCGTGGGTGGGGTCCCTTCCTTCTGTTTAAGCATATTATTACTACATAATGGGATAAAGTTATTTTAAAGAGTGAAAATTCCATTTCCATATGGACTGCATCTTGCCAGTCTCCAGGGAATATTTAAAAAATAATAATTTAGGGTTGGAGGACTCCAGTAGACATGTGGTCAAATCCTTCTTTTCATTTTATTGCTTACTCCACCCAGGCCAACACCTCCATGGAGGCTGATTCCAGTTCTCTTCCCAGTTCCATCACCGCCTTCCCACATTCTCTCTGGCCCTGCGGCTAGCCCACACCAGCCTGGGCAGCGCCGCCTTCTCTCCTTTTAACTTCAGTGTGAGAGGCGCCTTCCTGCCAAGCCCGTCCTGCCTCCCTGTGACTCTTCCATCTTTTCAGGCTTTCAGTCCAGCGTCTCTCCCCTGCACACCCTCTGGGCCTCAGGCTCTGCAGGGCCAGTGCCAAGTCCTTCTTGCTCTTTCTAGTGTTTGAATTTCTGCCGCCTGCTCCTCACCAGTCTCCCCACTGTCTCCACTTCAGTCTGACCCTCAGGCAGGTACCCGGTTTGAATGGCTGCCCTGGGTTGTAGTAGACACATTCAACCTGCAGCCTCAGCATCGCTCCAGCCCTCAGCATCGCTCCAGCCCTCAGCACACCCACCACCCTCTGGACAGACCTCCTGCCCCACCCCCCCCCACACACTGCAGGGGCTGAGGGCTCCTTCTGGGGTCCCTACTGGTCTCAGAGTTGTTCAGTACCTGAAATGTGGCCAGAGTTACATTCTTTAAGATTAATTTCATTTTAAATTCAAATATTGAAGCTTGATTCATGTATAGGAAACCACCCCAGGAAACAACTTGGGTAGTATCTACCCTGTCCACCGCACATTTATGAAATCTAAATCTAGACCAGGTGTGCCAGTGAAGGGGTAGCGTCTGAATGCAGATGTGCTGTAAGCGGAAACTACACATTGAATTCCCAAGATTTAATTCTTTTTAAATCTTGTGAAAAAAAGGATGTAAAATGCCTCATTCATTATTTTTCTATTGATAACACACTAAAAATAGTTTACTGGGTTAAATAAAATTTATTATTAACTAAATGTGTTTCTTTTCTCTTTTTACTTTTTCAGTGTGGCTCTCAGAAATTTTTTAAATGACATGTGTGGCTGGCTCTCCATTTCGACTGACAAAGCAGAGGCTGCAGTGCGGGCAGGGTGCAAGAACCCCACCCCTCCCGCACAGGGCATGTGCCAGAATGCACTTCAGCATTAGTCACAGTCCCCAAACCACTAGAAATCACCTCAATTCTCACCCATCATGGACTTCCATGAAACCCTGAGAAATCATGCTGTTGGAAAATGTTCACATGCCAAATGGCATTAAAGGGAAAAAGCAGATACACACACATTACACTAGAGATTTACCCCAATAATGGATATGGGTCAAGGGGAACTGATGTTTCTACATGTTATTCTGATTTCTCCAAAATTTCCACAATGAACACACATTATTTTTACAATTATAAAAATAGCAATGAAGGTTATTTCTTTAACAACTCGGCCTGGCCTGAAATTCTCTCTCCAATTCCTTCCTTTCTACCTCCATGAATCATGGACACCTCCTCCAGGAAGGCGTCCTGGAGCCCTGGACACTGAGTGGCTCTAGGGAGCTGCACTCATAGGAGCTTGAGGGTCCTCCTGCCCCATGAAACCCAGGCTGAGGAACCCCGGAGCCTGGGCCCGGGGCCTCCACACAGCCTCCCCACCATCACTGCTGACATCTTGCTTCTCAAGTACTGTGTGTTCAGGCACTACCAGGGCCTCACCACAAGCCTGGGAGTCACTTAGTAACCTCACTGTACAGATGGGCAGACTGAGAGCCAGAGAAGATCCAGGTTAGCCAGCTGGTGACTCCAAGCCACTGGTTCTCAGCCACACTGCCCTGTGCCTACAGAGGAATCCTACTGCCCCCATCACTAACACATCAGGGCCAAACACTTCTCTGTAGGGTCAGAAGGCCACCACCCTCCCCATCCAGCTCAGCCCAACCCACACCCTTCCTCAATGTCAAATCCTCACACCAAGCAAGTGCTGGCTTCTCTAATCCTTCCTCCGGCTCCTTGTGCCTGGGACACCTTCTCTCTCAGTGGGGATGCGAGGGAGGGGAAAGGGGAAGACAGAGGCAGAAACAGTATATGAAGACGGTCTTTCCTGGACCACCCCCATGCTCTGTATTCAGCCATTTAATCACTCAACAAACACTGAGTACCTCCCACACGCTAGTTAAGTTCTGTGAGTGGTATAAACAGGAATAAGGGAGTCAGGTACCTGGGCCTTGAGAAGCTTATAGCTAGGAAGCCTAACAAGCCCAATACAACACAGCAGCACAAGGACATAACCTAAGAGTGACAGTAAGCTGTGGGGGTGGGGTAAAGGATGCTCCCTCTGTGGGAGAACAGAGGTGGCTCGTGAGATTGCACAGAGCTGGGCTTAATGGCTTCAGCAGAGGAAGATGTGGGAGGAGAGCTGACCAGGTGGCCAACACGGCACAAAGGCCCAGCGGCAGGAAGCGCTGGCTAGGTCCGTAACAGCGAAGGAGGTTGGGCCAGGCTCTACCCCTCTTGTCCTTACCTGGAGGCAGATGACAAGGCTGTGTGTTGCAGGGCTCCACGTCTGCAGGCTTCCACAGCTTCAGGCTCTCACATCGGCTGGGTGGTCCGATGGCACAGGTGACCTGGCGCCTCCGAGTGCCTGAGCTGCAGGTCTTGGAGCACTGGGGCCCATGGGTGGGAGTGAGAAGAGAAAACACACATGTGTAGGGAGAGAGACCCTAAAGCTGCGGGTGGGATGGGGAAGCGGTACTACGAGGAACGGTGGGAAAGAGGTGGGGGAAGAGAGGGAGGTAAGTGGGAGGAAGGTGCCTGGTAATGCATGTCAGATCCAAGGACGGGCACGTGTGCAGCCTGCCAGAGACCCGGGGGACTCGCACTGGGCAGCAGGTATGGGGGGAGGCAAGCACTCACTAGACCCCAGGAGCCTATGTGCCAGGCTTGGTCACTGAGAGGGGAGCAGCTGTCATGCACACAGGGCTCAGTGAGAGGCGGCTGGTCCTGCAAGGGGCATGCTGTGGCAGGGAGCAGCGACCCCTCAGCACTCCGGCAGGTGATGCTCCTTCTCCGGACCCCGGCACCACAGCTGACAGAGCACTGTAAGGACCAGGCCATCAGCGGGAGCTTGTCCTCGTCCAGAGGAGCCACACTGGTCTGGGCCGCTGGAGGCCCACTGGCCTGGCATGGAGGGCAGATGGCACCCTACAGCCCCTGTGGCCCAGAAAGGCTGAGTCACTCCCCTGAGGTCACACAGCCTGAACCATGGCTATTAACACCAGGCTGAGGTGTGTTTTCCATATTCCCTTATTAGCAACTTGGACATCTGTAGGTGGTGGAAGCAGTGACCAGTAGCCCCAGACAATGCCAGCCCTTCCCTTGTCCCCAAATAATGTGTCCCAGCACCCTAGAGAAGGATGAAGAGCACTGGAGTAGGAGTCCAAGCACCTGCTCCTTGTCCCAGCCTTGGCCACAGCTTCCATGACTATCCATCAGGTCACTTTATCTCCCAGGATCTGTTACCGTGGCAGAGAACAAGCCCTCCAACCCTGTCCTGCTGCTGCCCCAGGCCCACGACCAGCTCCTGATTCGCCCACCCCCACCCCGGGGCCCTGGCAGGGGCATCACCTCTCCCCAGTCCAGGATGCACAGCGCTGCAGGTTGCAAGCCTGTGTGGTCGGGGGCTTCCCGGGCAGACCTGCACAGTCAGCCTCCTGGACGGCCTCCTGGACACCAGCCCCATCAGACCAGATGCAGTAGACAGAGCGGGACTGGGAGCCACCCCCGCAGGAGGCCGAGCAGGGTGTCCAGGGCCCGGTCTTCCAGCTGGCAGGAAGCAGGAATCGGGCATCCGTAAGGCGGGCCCGGACAGCACGGGGCCAAAGCCCAGGCCCGAGGGGGCACCAGCTCTCTCACACAGGAGTGAACTGGGGACCCATTCCCCAATCTGCCCCATCTTCTGAACATCTGCACAGAGGCCAAGCCCCGGGCCCTGCCACCGCTGCCCACCACCGCACACTGGGGCCCTACAACGCGAAGCCTGGCTGCCTCCCTCTCAGCGTTCCTGTCCTCACCTGCATCTCCCTTTCTCCTTCTCACCAGGTCCCTTGTCACCCCCAGCCAGACTCCATTTCCTCAGGGTTTGACCTTAGTTGCGGGTATCTCCCAGGAGGGCCATGCTCACCATGTGTGGAGTGGCCTGGAGTGGCCCTGCCTGGCCCTGGGGCACGAGGACCTCTGGGCAGTGCCCACAGCACATGCAAAGCCAAGCCCACCACCGTCCCGCGAGGCCAGGTGCCGCCAAGTCTGTGATGGTTGAAGGACTGCCCCAGCCCTGCAGGAGCCTTGGACTGCAGATTACCTGTTCCCACACGCAGGCTGGGCCCCTGCAGGGTGCCACGCTCTGGGCTGGTGCAGGTAAGAGGTCCTTTGTGCAGGAACAAAGGCATTGCAGATGCCCCCAATCCCTGGCCCACTCCTGGGCATCTGCTGAGCCAAGTGCCTTGACGACTCAGACAGATGGGGCCTCCAGTACCTTCCCAAGCCCCCTGCCACCAGCCTGGACATTCTGGGCACTGTGCGTGCACACCGGGTAGACAGAACGGCCTGGGCCTCATGCTTAGGCCTCTCCACAGCCTCCTCCAGTGACAGCTGCCTCCCCCTACTCCAGCCACAGCAGTGGTGTGCCCTGGGCCACCCAACCTCTTTGCTCAACACATAAAGCAGCCTGGGAACCCCACCCCCTCCCACCCCAGGGCTTGGGCCCTTCCATGGGTAGGGGTGGGAGGGGGCTGGCAAGGGCCTCACCGCTTGGTATGTGGGCAGGGGTGAGGGCTGCAGGGGCGGTGACTGGCCGGCCGTGGCTGGTGCTGGCACATGTGGTCAGGGTAGACCTCATTGTCAGTGGTGCAGAACACGGGGCGGGACTGGTGACCTGCAGAGGCCCGGCCACAGTGGGCAGCTGGTCAGTCAACTTTCACCAAATGCATTCTCTGGGCAGGCACCATTCTGGACACAGTCCAACTGCCATCGTGACTAAGCCTAAAACGACCCCCTGGGGCAGGTGCTGTAATCATCCCCAATTTACAGATAATGAAACAGGCTCAGAGAGTTTTTCTGTGAGTGACCAAGCCCCACCTTAACAGCTGGTCTTCGGCTTCAGGCCCTAATTCTGTCAATGGAGCATCATCTCCTACGAGCTGCCGCAGCTCTGGGAGTTCTCCCGAGTTCTCTTAGCTTAGCTGGGGCCCTTCACAGAGTCCCCCAGCCCCTGGGTTTCCCCAGAGTGACCCTCATGACACGCAGATGTCTCATCTACTAATCCACTTCCCCCACAGGGCTGAAGCACCTCCCCCGGGCCAGCCCCTCACCTCCACCGCACTCAGCACTGCATTCACTCCAGGAGCCATGGCTCCAGCTGAAGCCAGGCCGAGGGGCATTCAGCGGCAGGTGGTACTCGTAGCGCACACCGGGGTTGGGCTCCTGGCTGATGAGCTGCACAGAGGGGTCCTCACTGAGGCCCATAGCCCTCCTGTGGGCTTCAGGCCTGCGGAACCCACTACAACTCCCTGGGGACCAGGTACCCTCTTTACCCCAGAGACCTCTCCTGCCAGCCCAGCTCACCTCGATGACCAGAGGCTCTGAGGTGGGGCCGCGGGCATGGAGCTGCTCGGGTGCCAGGTCCCCCTCAGTGCCCCGCTCATAGTGCAGGATGGTACTGGCCACGGGCAGGGTTCGGGCGGTCTCGATGGTCCAGTGCCCATTGAGGTAGTACTCACCACGGATGCTCTTCACCGCTGTGCAGGGTGAGTCCCTCATCAGCTGCCAGGGCTACCCACTTCCCTGCCACAGCCCCCAACGCCCCCAGACCCAAATTGTCCTCACCCAGGAAATTCCTGCTGGCAGCCACCTCCTTGATATGAATGCTGGTGGCCCCCATGGGAACTACGAGGATCTGATTGTAGCCTGAGGAAGCAGAGAGACCGTGGGAGCACCCAGGTCACAGAGAGGAGTCGTGGCTTAGGGCGCTAGATGGCAGACCAGATGGGGATAGAGAAGGGAAAGTAGGAGGCAACAGGGCTGGGCGGCTTTGGAAAGAGCATCCATGCAGGAGGAAATGGCTTTGCAAAGGCCTGAAAGGCAGGCAGGCTCAGGCACCCAAGCTGACTGGAGAGGGAAGGGGAGAGATGGGGGCACTGGGGAAAGGGATGAGGAAGGGCATGTAGGTGGCAGCAGTATGAGACTACCCTGGATAAGTGGCAGAGGTCCTAGTGTTGGCCCATGGGTTTGGCATTCCCCCTGAGCCATGAACTCAACCCTTTTAGGCATGGCTAGATCAGACCCTCTCAGTGCCACGGGGGTGACTCAGCAGAGCAGGAGACAGGCAAGGAAGGGACAGGCAACAGACCCTTGTCTCAACTGTCCGTAGACCCCCACCTCTGCTGAGATCATGGGCATCAAAGGTGCCTGTGACAGGGTAGCAGGTTGTGCCATCACCCCCACACCGCAGACACTTGTCTTCCTGCTTTGACGAATCTAGGCTGTGGTCACAGCCGACAACCTGCCAGGCAGAGATGAGGGAGAGATGGGAGACATCAGAGAAAGTCATGGACACCCAGGGTTCACACCCTGGTTGTCTGACCGGGTCGGGGAGTAGCAGGAACCACAGCTGACTCTTGAACAACACAGATGTGAACGTCACAGGTCCACTTATACGTGGATGTTTTTCAATATATAAACTGGAAAATGCTTTGGGGTCTCAGAACAATTTGCAAACACTCTCAGAGGAACTGCATAGCCTAGAAATAACGAGAGCTCAGGGAACCTTGGATCTGGCCCTTGGCTAACAAGCCACCTCTTTTGCCCGCTCAGCACGCATCCCCCCTGCCTTCTCTAGTAACACCACCTCTGCTTCTTTTGGGGGTACCTCTCCCCCTAACCTGAAGAGTTTGGATAAAGCTCCCAACAATGAGTTTGTGCAAATCAGTGGGCTGCACACCTTGCTCAAAGACAGTAGTTGAGGGAGGCAACCCGGGTCACTGAAACTCCTGGGAATGGGTGCCCTTTTCTGGGGGGTTGGCAGGCTGGGAGAGCAGAAGCCTGGAGCTGCTGGTGGCATCTTCACCCCTCACAGGAAGAATCTGCCTGACTCTAATGCTGAGCCAGCAGAGGAAAGCCAAAAGGCAAGAAGATTTCCAGCAGCATCATTCGGACACCTACCACCAGCCAGCCCGTCCCTCAATGGCTTTTGTTCCCATAAGTCCCTTTTGAAGGGTTTCTGTAACTTGCCGCCCAGAGAATTGCTCTTATGGTGGGGCTAGTTTTCAAAGGGCAAATGTAGGAGGGTCACAGGGCATCTGTGATTCAAGGCACCTTAGAAGTTAGTCTTAAGAAGACACCAAGCTCATGAGGACCACTGGCACCACGCATGGAGACATCGCGCAATAAGCCCGATGTCAGCACCAGGGTGGGGGTGGGGGTGGGGAAGGCACAACTCACCCGGCATCTGCCATCCACACAGATATCCCGTTTGCCAGGCTCGCAGGGCGTCCCGTCTACCACGGCCTCCCTGTGCTTGTAGTAGAAGCTCTCCCCCTTGGGGATGCAGGTCAGCTCACACTTGTTTGGGGCTGGGGCAGACAAGAGGGGAAAGCTGAGGTTCCAGCGAGGTTCAAGGCCTGTCCTTGCCTCAGTGGAGTGGGCAGGGCCAGAAGCACCAAGTGGGGGGAGAAAAAGCCCTTAAAGCAGCTGCCCCAAGTGGCTCACCCATCCCAGGGCGAGGAGACCAGCTCCACAGAACTACTGCATCTCTGGGGATCGAGTCAAGGAAAAAACCACAGAATAAGGAAAAAGCCGGACACTGTCTCAGCGTTATTGACAACAGCCCAAGTGTTAACATCAGCAGCTCCGATTACTACCTATCGATAGAATGTGAGCACGTCGATAGTGCTGGCAGTTAGGAACGCTCTACAGTAACGTGGGAAGATACTTAAAACACAGAATGCAAACGGTACCGTGTCACAGTTACAAATACGGAAACACATACAGAGCAAGCAATGTGGAAAAGGAGAGAATGAAATGCTA
Organism: Cynopterus sphinx; assembly: GCA_030015415.1. NCBI lineage: Eukaryota > Metazoa > Chordata > Mammalia > Chiroptera > Pteropodidae > Cynopterus > Cynopterus sphinx. The sequence continues at coordinate 134,521,952 of CM057384.1, forward strand.
GCAGTGATTCCATTTAAAAATTTTTGTGTTGTTTTAATTTTGTCTTTTTCTTGTTTTAATTTCTATATGTATCTACTATTACATGCACACTGTTTAAACAGCCCAAAAGTGGTAAGAGGATTGTAATCACCCCCTCAACAAAGAAGGCATCCCTCTATGAGCTATTAACCTTTCTTCTGTGTGCCAATTTTTCTAAAATTTGGATATATTTAAATTATTTTCATCATACGCTCACCTCAGGACCCAGAGGAGCAATAAATGCCAATGGCCCCCACTGGGGCCACCCCCTTGAGCCAAGACCCCTCCCCGCACAGCACACACAGGATATAACTAACTGCTCAGTAACTTGGAACCCAGACTTGCAGTTTCCAGGAGCATTTGTAGTGAGCACTGAAAACCACTATTCAGAAGAATGATCCTAAGGTGTCTCGACTCATTTTAAATGTTTTAATTACATACGGCATTTTTTTTTTCTTGAACTGTGCTGCCCTAAAAATGAACAACCTACACCCTCCTCAAAGTTACCCAGAGCCCACTCTCTGGCCCCGCGAGATCCTGAGTATATGAGCCCCGCCCCCTCACCCAGCCTCTGTGCAGCACGAGGCGTGCTTGCGAAGCAGGCCCCAAACGGGCTCACAGTGGCAACAGCCACAGCCATGGCTTTGAAGGTGTGCGAGGAAAAGAGGCCGGAGACCTGGAGCTGACCACCACTGCTGCGGTGCAGTGCTCATGCCCTGGGCGCCCTGGAAAATTTTTTAGAGATGTAATTGACAGAGCATCTGCAATATGGTCATAAGAACTGTGAAATGAAAAGCCAATGGGTAAGAGCGATCCCCAAAAGATGGGGACCCGTACGATAAAATGCAGGGGTGGGGGGTGGGCAGCAGGGTGCCCAGGCCGAGGCCACCTGCCCTTACCCGCGTAGTAGGGCAGCCACTTGTACCGCCGGCCCTGGAACTCCTGCTCGTCGAACTCAGAGCACTGCTCCGCCCGGAAGTCTCGGGCACCGTCGGGGCAGCTCTGCGGGGGCGGAGGGGCAAGGGAGGTGGAGGTAGGGTCACCCCTGGGGTCTGCCCACCCCACTGGTCCTGGGGAGGTCAAGTCCTATCTCTGATCCCTGCTGCAGCTTCAGAGGGTGCAGAGTGGCCCTCAAGGCCACTTTCAGGCTTTGGGATCCTGGAGGGGAAGGTGTCAGAGCTGATATTTCTGTGATTTTCTGAGGGCTGAGGGCTGTGCACTGACAGGAGGGCTCCCTGGGGCTCAGATGTCAGCTGGGTAGGGGGGTCTGGAAAGTTGGTCTCCCCTGCCCACATGGGCTTTACCTCCGTGTGACAAGAGCGGTGGCTTCGGGTAGGGCCCACGCAGCTGGAGCCCCCATCTCTCCTGTGGGACGAGAGGACCAGGAAGCCCCAATCCCTGCAACCCAATACCCCGACCCCTCCTGGGGCTCTCTCAAAGGCCCCCTGACTCTGTGGGACTCCCCAGTGGGCTGGAGAGGTGGCAAGGCAATGTGGGGGTGCCCACACATGAGTCCCCTTAGGTAGGTGCAGTGAGCCCCATGTTTGTACTTAGGAGAAGGAGACTCAGATGCCTAACTATCCTGGAGTTTGTCTAAATTAGGGCCACCCTGTCCCTGAAGGCAAATTTCCAGAGAAGCCCCATATTCTGCCCACGGAAATAAAATAAAATGTAATATATACATGGTAAGACTATTGTCATTTCAGGAGTAAACGACTACAAGGCACTTAGAATAATATCTCACCTCTTTCTCATCACAAGGCTCTCAGGAACAGTGATTTGAACCCACTGACAGGTAGGTAAGGCGTCATCACCCCTTCTTTTGTGCCCACCCCTCTATAGCACCTATCAGAGTGTGGTGTACATATTGGGTCCTAAGTCATTTGAAGCGGGAAATATCTTTACTTCAGAAAGGGACTGAAGGTAGAGAAACTGCTCAGGTTAGCATTGCTAACAGCAAGAATTTATTGCACCTGCCATATGCCCACACTGTGTTAGGAGTGAGAGACTCAGGGGTGGGTGAAGCAGGCGTGGCTCCAGCTCCTCCAAAATAAGTCTGACTGTTGGAATCAGAGTGTACAGTACATGGGAAATGACTCGATTGCAAATACTCCATGCTGCTTCCAGAACAAGTGTATTGGGCGGTAGGCTCTTCCTGTGTGACCCGGTACTGGTCTAGGACATCCAGCCCAGAACCCAGACAATGCCCGCAGCCGGCTCTTTTTTAACAAGCTGACCCATTCTAGCCTCCCCTACCTCTGCGAGTAGCAGGGGCGCTCCCGGAAGCTGACACCCAGTCCACAGGTCCGGCTGCAGGGGCTCCAATCACCCCAGGAGCCCCATGTGTCACTCTGTCGCTTCATCTTGGGAGCCTGGAAGAGAAGACACATTCAGAAACCTGAGTCAGGACTCGGAGCCCCCACTCAGGGTCTGACCCAAGGCTCCTGCCTACAAACAACACTCCACGCCCACCTGGGAACCTGAGGCGGTCTCTCCTAGAGCCAGCCCCTTAGGAGTCGGCAACACCGCCAGGCACCCTGAATTAGCCAGCTTTCACCTAAGGGGCTGAAGTCAGGCCTTTGCATCTGTCAAAGCAGCCACCACCAGCAGCCCCGGCTCTTTGCCAGGCACGTCGGGGAAATTGCCACGCTGGGGCAGAGAACTGCCCCCGCGACGATGCTCTCTCCTGGCCTGTATAGAGTCTGACTTGACAGTCAGGATGTCTGCAAACATCCCGTGCATGGGGCAGTAGAGCAGACCCTTCCAGGAAGATATAAATGGGCACAGGGGACAGGGTGGGTTCCCAGGCAGGCAGACCTCCACTTGTGCAGGGAATGTCTCCCCCAGGCAGAGCCATGCTTCGCCAGGGTCGAGAGTGGAAAAGCCACACCAGCCCTTATTGCACCCGCTTCTTCCTGGTGTGGTGACCTCACTTCTAGAAGTTTCTGTGGCTCTGGCCTATTACAATAAGAAGTTAATCTAATCCTATGTGTTTGTGGTGGGGGATGGAAGGGATGCAGGGGGGTGAGAGAAGGTTCTGGTTTCTTCCTGCCAGCTTCCAGGAATCTCCTTAAGACATAGTTTGCATGTGCATTTGTCCTTTTTCTTCTTCTTCCTGTACTTGGCCCTGTTGGTTAAAAAGCAGATGTGATGGCTGGAGTTGGAGCAGCCTTATAGACTATAAGGTAATTTAGGAAGAGGCTTCAAATGGTGAAGCAAAGATAGAAGGATTCTAGACCTAGAGGACTTTGAGCGACTGAACATCCCTGGACTTCTGATCTCTGGGTGTTTAAGTGAGAAAGGGACCAAGTCTCTCTTGTTGAAGAACTGTCATTTTGGACTCCCTAGCAGGAATTCTAACGGCTAGTTTCCCACCAGAAAGATCTGAAACTCTGCAGCTAACATCAGAAGTCCACACATTCTCTCATTTACTCCTCAGAGCAACCTGACATCCTAGTTCACACATGGAAGAGGAGGTGGGAGGCTAGTCAGGTGTTTAGAAAGCACTTTGAGAACCTTGACTATTTCATCTGCATGGCAAACTGTGAGTGGGTGTTCTTACCCCAGTGCATAGATTAAAATTTAAAAAAAAAAAAAAAGTGAGGCAGAGAGGGAGCCACATAGGAAAAGTAGACACAACAGTAGGTCAGCTTCTCACCCCGGCCTTTGCTCCCACCCATCTCAGTGGGGGAACTAAGTGAGACACTGATGAGTCCTAAGGAGCTGGACAGGTGTTAGGCTTGACCTCGCTGTTTTGCCAGGAAGCAGAGGGTGTACTGGAAGTAGGTCCTATTTGCTGGAAGGGGGCTTTATCTTAGGGCATCACCATGTAAGAATTTCTAGGGGGAAAAAAACCAGTCCCATTTTCCAAATTAAAAACTCAAGTCTTAATGTAGGAAAGCGAGCTCTTCCTCCCTCTGTGAGCCTCCAGCACCTTCACAGGGCCTCGAGGTGAGGACCGGTTTAGGTACCAGCAGGTCACTCACAGCTCAGCTCTAATACCTCTGGTGCCAAACACCTAGTTATTCTTGCTTTATAATAGAGCTAGAACCCTGATTCAGAACAAATCACACTAAATTTGCTGAACCACACACAAGACCAAGACAGAAGGGCTGGCCGGATCAAAGGTCTCAGCTTTCACACTTCAAATCATTTATCCTTCAGTTCTAACTGGGACAAAATGGCCAAGCTCTTGAAAACCAGTGAACCAGAATATCAAAGTGTTCTCTTAGTGAGATCTAAACTGAAATTTACTTGATCAAGTTCCCATTTTAAAGGGGAAGATATTGAGTGTTGGGGGTAGGGAGCGACTTTCCAGGGCTGGCCAGCCACCCCCCAACACACACAGCCTTATCACCGCATTATAAGAATTCTGGAAGCACCACAGGGAATGACGTTTACTCATCCTGCCAGCCCTGGCCTGATTACTCATTATCCCCAACCAAGGCCTATCGGGATATTATTCTTGCTCCTGAAGCACAGCCACTGAGCATCCCCAGTCCACCCTTCCCCAGGGCAGGCTTGGCTAACTGGTGTGGATGAGGCAACAAAGGGCACCCCTGCCACCTAGCCACCTTGTGACGGGCAGAATGGGGTGGGAGGAGGACTGGCCTGAACACAGGGCCTTCTAAGTACCAAGTCTTAGTACCAAGTGAGGCAGGCATCCTCTTGCCTGGGCCATCAGCAGGCAGGCTTGAGGCACCTGGTCTGCCAGATCCTAGAACTATGCCCTGTCCACTACTCCACACTGTCCCTCCGAGGAAAGAAAGCATATTCAGCCACAAGCAGCACAGGCATGTTTTGTTTTTCTATAATTACCCAAACCACGAGCTGATGATGAAGCCAGAATGAGCTGGTCCAGTCCACCGCACCCTGGCCTGTCCTCACCTGCCTCCTGCTGCTCTCAGCACTCCACCCACTCCTCCTGCAACTCCTTCCTGGGGCTACTCAGGAGCCCCCTTACCTGCTGCGCTATTCCCAAGGGGGTCCACTGCTCAAAGTGCACAAGTGTCAGTGTGTGCAGGTCAGGGGACTGGAAGTCCATCACCTTCTGGTTTAGCTGAGACAAAGCCTAAGGTGGGAACCCCCAGCACTTCTCTGCTGTTCTAGCGCTGATAGGGGTCAGCTTGTGCAGAGTGAGTAGAGGATTATGGAAGAGTAAAGCAGAGATGCTGCTCTGCCACCATGCCCTACCCCCCAGCTGGTCATGGGTTCCATCCTGGGGTCTTCACACCAGCATCGTGGACCCTCCACCTGAAGTGTGGCCTTCATGCAGCCAGTCACCAGGAGGAAGCCTGCACCAAAGACCACAGATGTAGCATTTAGGGAGCAAGGACCATGGAGGGGCAGGGGTGACAATGGGAAGCCGGCAGGTGGTGGAGAGGACATGAAGAAGGAGGGCTCTAGCCCATCCACTGCTCTGATTGTTGCTGGATTGCTGGGGCCTTGGTGGAGTGCCCGCTGCCCACCGCTGGTGTCCACCCCTGCCTGGCCCTTGCAGCTCTTCTCACTCTTCCACAGAAGCAGGCATTTCCTCAGCCTCCCCAAGGCAGCACAGTTTGGGTCCCTTCTCTCTCACCTGCTTGCCTCACAGAAACCTAGGCCAGGCTGTGTCTGCCCTGTGGAGAGCCACTCCAGGGGTGGGGTGGGGTCTGGCTGCCTCCCAAACTGCCATCCTGCCAAATGCCAGGAGAATCTGGCAAGAGCAACTTCCAGGACCAACTCCAGCTCTGCAGACCCTACTCCGCCTTCAAAGGTAGGTCCTGCAGTCTAGGACTCTCTTCTGAGGACACATGTGTGTTCTCCAGGGAGTTCTTTCCTATGCAGCTCCCATTAATGAAACTGCTGCTCCGATCACGAGCTGGCTTCTTGTGTCCTCTCTCTAAATCTGCACTAACGTGGTAGCCACTAGCCACATGTGGCTATTTCATTAAAATGCAGTCAAATAAAAAATTCAGTTCCTCAGTTGCAGTAGCCAGCCACATTTCATGTGCCCAGTAACCACGTGAACAACAAGACTATCTCACTGGATAGCACAGAAACAAAACACTTCCATCATCTCAAAAGTTCTACTGACAGCCCTGCTCCAGATGCTAATCCCAAAGGGGGTGGGGAATGGCTAGCACCCCAAACAGCTAGAGCTAAGCAGCTGAAGGGCAGGAGTTTGGTTCCAGGCAGGTGGCAGGCATCTGGCGGGCTAAGCCACATAGCCCTGCACCTTGTCTGATGCCAGCAGTGCCCTCTCCTTCCCTTCCACCTTGGAAGACCACCCCAGGAGAAGGTCCCAGCATTAAGGTGCCCCCAGCACCTTTGGAAGGGGGAGGACACCAGAAAGTCGCTTTTCCTGCAAACCGCACCCCCACAGCCAGGCTGGCAGCCCTGGGCACCTTGGCCAGATGGCTTCCTGGTCCCACCTCTTTTTGAAGGGGCTATGTTGAGGGCTCACCTCCGCCCCACCCCATCCTCCCCGACCTTGGCCCTCTCCTAGGGTTGTCGCCACCGCCAGGTGTTGCGGGGAGGGTGAGCTCCAGGCAGCACCCGGCGGACCCTCCGCGGTCCTAAACCTCGGGTGTCTCTCCCCCCCAACCCCCACCCGGCCGAGGCCCTGGCTCTTGGTTCCCCAGATGGGTTGTCCCGGGCCGGGCAGGGCTGAACTCACCGAGGACCCGGGTGCCGGGGCCAGCAGCAGGGACAGGAGCAGGAGCAGCTGCATCTCCGCCTGCAGGAGAGGCCGGGGTTTGAGGTGCGGGGAGGGTGGGGGGCAGCCCAGGCACCGCCCGTCACAAGCCTGGGACGCGGTCCGTGATCTCGAGCGCGGAGTCGTGTCCCTCCTGCTGCCCGCAGGTGACCCTGACACCCCCAGAGGGACAGAGGGATAGGACAGGAGGGAACACGGGTGGGGCACAGCAGATCGCCACTCACCAGGGAGCGGGGCAGACCCGTCTACAACGGGCTTCTCAGAGCTCAAGAGCAGCTTCTCTCGGGCTTTCGGAGGGGAGAAGAAGGCAATCAAACCGCTTTCTCGCCGCGAGACTGGAGCTCAGGATTAAAGCAACCAGACTCGCTGTTGGACTCGGCAAAGGTCCCTTTTAAAAGCCATCACGCCAGCTGCTTAAAAACTCGCTAATACAGAGTTTGTTAAGTCTCTGAAGGCACTTTTACTGCTCAATTTACACGCTTTAAAAATGTCCACTGTGTGCCACCGCAACCCAACCCTGTTTCCCTCTGTCCCGGGGAAGCATCACAGCAGATCCCCACGCAGTGTGTGTGTGCGTGTGTGCGTGTGTGCGGGTGTGTGTGTGTGCGTGTCCGTGTGTGTGCGTGTCCGTGTGTGCGTGTGCGCGTGTGCCTGTGCCTGTGTGTGCGTGTGTGCGTGCGTGTGTGTGTGTGCGCGCGTGTGTCTGTGTGCGTGTGTGCGTGCGTGTGTGTGTGCGCGTGCGTGTGCGTGTGTGCGCGTGTGTGTGTGCGTGTGTGCGTGTGTATGCGCATGTGCGTGCTTGTGCGTGTGTGCGTGTGTGTGTGCGTGTGTCCGTCCGTGTGTGCGTGTGTGCGCGCGTGCGTGTGTGCGCGTGTGTATGTGCGTGTGCGTGTGTGCCCGTGCACTGTGTCCTGAGTGTGTGCAGAGCGCCTGTGGGGTTCCGAGTGAGCGCGCGCGCGACGTGTGCGCGTGCACCGCGTGTCTGGGGCAGCCTGTGTGTACATGTCACTGGAGAATGACACTGGCACTGGGCCCCGTTCGGCACAAAACACTGCGCAAGTACCGGCGTGCACGCTCCAGCTCTGCAGTCTGAGATCCCACCAACGTTCCCTGTCATCTAGCGGCATCAAATGACTTGGATCCACAAGGCTAAAGCAGCGAACCCAAGCCGAGGACGGCAAAACTCCAGCTCCACGTCCACGCTCGGTGCATCAAGCACCAGCGACTCTTTGAGTCGTTCCTGTCGCCGTCAGATGCGGGGTTCGTGGGGCGGGTGTGGCTGAGGGAGCCCCCGCGCCCGCACCTCCCGCAACCACAGCCGCGTGCGGGATGGGGGCAGCGTTCCTAGGGGGCCTCGTCCTGGGGTTAAGACGAAGGGCGACAGGTGATGCTTCTCTAAAGAAACTGTCCTTCGGGGCGGGGTCAGCAGAACTGAGCCGGACGGGAGGAGAGGACCGAGCCGTCGCTACGAGGGACGCCTTAGCGCGAGGGCTCACCCTGGGCCCGCGCCTAGGGTCCCCGCGCGGCCGCGCCCCGTCCAGGCGGACGCGGGAGGCGAACCCCCCCCTCCATCCGCCCCCGCACGCGAGGATCTTCCCCGCGTCCGCCCGCCCAGCCGCCCGCCCGGAGCAGGCGCCCCACGGGTCCGCGCCACCGGCCCCCAGCCCCGGGGACCGCGCTCGGTGCCGTCCCCAAAGGCGGGAGCGACTGGAGGGGCAGGGTGTCTGGGCAGGTGTGCGCCCGGCCCCAGCGCCACCTCCCGGGAGGAGCGCGCGCCGTCTCGGGGCCCCGCGCCGGGAACGGCGTCGGGGAAGGACCCGGAGGAGGCGGGGGGTGGCGCGGGGCCGCCAGGGTCCCTCCCCGCCGCCCAGCCCCCGGCCCTGCGCTCCCCCCCGCGCGCTGTGCCCACCTCCGCGGACAGGGCGAGGGTCTCCTCCGGGAGGCCCCCTCTTCCTCGACGCCGCTCTCCGTGGAAGCCGGGCGGGTCGACGCGGGCTCAGCCGGGGAGGAGCCGCCCTCGCCTCCGGGGCCCTCCCCGCCCCTCCCCACCTGGCTGCGGGCGGGCCGCGCGGGTCCCGCCCCGCCGCCCGGGAGGCTGGCTGGCCGCGCGCAACGCCTGCGCAGGGTGGACGTTCCTCGGGGCTGGCTGCCTTCCTCCCGCCCCGTCTCCTCCCGCCCCACCCTGCCGACACCCATCCCAGTCCCAGGGGGAGCACATGCCCGCGTGGGGAGGCCACCACGACGGCCACCAGCGACGTCCCAGGCTGCCTGCCCCGAGTCTGAGCCAAGCCTTAGCGTGTCCCCCGCTCTGCAGGACCTGGCGTTCCCTCTCCTGGACCAGCTCGTGTCATCCGTCCGGTCCCATTTCCTCTGTGCCCAAGGCTTCCAGTTCTGTGCCACCCCCCTTCTACGCCCACCTTACATACAACACACGTCTCTATGCTTAGGAGTCTATGCTTAGGCCACAGGTGAGTTTCTCCACACCCACGCTGCTGTCCCCCACGCGCCACCGGCTTTCCCCACTGCCTGGCGCACTCCAGAAACCTCCCCTTCCATATGAACTGCTACTCATCCCTCAAGACCCTGGTCACACATCACCTTCTCTAGAAGCCTCGTGCACACCACGGCAGGCAGAGTGGGTGCCCCCTGCTTCCTCAGTCTATGGCTGTCTGTCATAGCTCCATGGTACATCACACTATGGCAATCTGAGTCTCCCTGACTCAGCTGTGATGTCCCCAAGGTAAAGCTTGCATCCCCATCACCTGTGCCCAGGGCACTAGTTGGGATCAAAGTAGAAGCTCAATAAATGTAATAATTTTTTTTCCCCTTTCTTAGTTGTGCTTCTTTTTCTAAACGAAGGTACACCTTTGCCATCCCTTTTTTGGAACTGGAAGTCACCCATCCAGGAAAATAGCACTGGCCCTGCGGCCTGTGGGAAGTGGGAGGTCCTTTTAACTCCATCCTCTTCTGCCTTCAGCCCCTTGCCTACCCTGGCCATTGGTCATTTCTCCCCTGGCCTCCAATGGGACAGAGAAGTCACCAGTGGGGAGCTTATGCCTCTTCAGACCTCCAGCTCCTGTATGCTATCTCCTTTGGGCTGTCACTGATTAATGCTCAGGAAAAAAAAAAATGCATATTAAAACATAAGCATTTTAAATCTGGCCAATTTCTAATCAATGGAGAAAGAAGCAGCAGCTGTGTTGCAAGGGGCCCCTGGAGACTTGTGTGAATTCTTAGACAAAAATAAAGCTTGGCAGAGAAAAGGGAGTGGAATTACGCAAAGGCAAAGCCTCTCTAGAAAAGGAAAACAGTTTCTTCCATTCAGAAAGCTGAACTCCCTGCCCCCATCAGCCGGGAATTTTCTGAGCTTGGTCAAAGGTCTCCTGTAAAGTGGGAGGAGGCTCCTTCGCCTGCTGAGGGGGGTGGGCAGTGAGGTACCTTCCTGACTTGTTCCTGTTTTTCCTCTAACATCCCTTCTTAGACACCCGGGATCAAGATTTCTTACTCTCCATCCAGCTACAAAGAAGACCCAGTGTTAGGGGACAGACTTGGACCCACCAACTGAGTCCCAGTAGTTTCTGGCCTGGGCAAGTACTTCAAGTCAAACCTCACATCCTCAGAGGGATGTTGTGAGCATGTGCCCAGCACATAATAGTTGTTTACCAAAACAACTATTTGCACAATTGGTATGCACACACACAAAATGGTGCCTTAGAAAGAAGATTCCAGGAAAAAGAGTAAGACCATCCCTCCCACTGTATCTCTCCCTCTGCACAGGCCCTTTGCCACTCAAGTGCTGCATGACTCCCTTTCACTTGTGGAGTGAGGTAGCCTAGTGGGGCAGGAGTACAGTCCTGGGAGGCAGACAGACTTGGGATTGGGAACTCGTTGTGTGTGAACTGGGGCAAGTCTTGTCACCTCAAGTCTCAACTGGCTCACTTGAGCCTCACTTGATGATGGTGGAGTAGAAAAGTAACTGGCTCTGTAGAGCTTCTAGGTACTCAATAAAAATTCTTTCTGGTCCATGCTCCCTCCACCTGTATGCTAGATTCCCTGCTTCTTGAACAGCTCTGCAGATTGCAGATCCAGGAGCATGGCGGAGAAGCAAGTGGCCAGATCTCTTTGTGAGGTTGGGTAGGAAAGCTGGAGAGAAGAGGGAGAGGGAAGAATCCCAAGACCCTCAGGGCTCATGGGACACACCTCCTCCAGGAAGCCTTCCCCACACCCACCTGTATGCAGTAATACATTTGCCTCTCTTTCTCCCCTAAATTGTGGACTTTGCAAGGGCAGGGATCTCTTTCACCTCTGTACCCTGTACCAGAGCTTTGTGGCCATCCTGAAAGTGCCCCTCAAGAGAGTGTAATGTAAGAAGCACGGCTGATTGACAGCTGCCACACTTCAGGTCTACATTGATTCCTGAAGGCTCTCCTTGCTCCTCCTCCTGTTTACCTTCCCTGGCATTTCTCCCAGTTGATCTCTGCACATCTAACCTGACCTGACACACAGGGTTCTTGATCTCAAACCACAGAAAAAAATTTCATTAACTGAAGAGTAGCTTAGAGGAAGGGCAATGGGAGCTGATGGAATTGACAGGAAGCTGGAGAATTAGGCAGAGAAATGGGCTGGAACCCGTGCCAAGATTAGTTCATGGTCCAGGAACATTTCTGGTTAGGACCTACCCTGTTGGACACCAGACTACAACCACCAGCACTTTTAGGCTACATTGACCCAGGCCACCCTGCCCCCCCTCCCGAAAAAGCCCCGAATGATACCAATGCCCTGACTGCCAGCACCTGAGAAATGAGAATTGGTAGCCTCCCCAGATGGGGGGCTACCCCAGAGAACAGGGGTCCACTCTCTCCCTGCAGCACCTAGCACACAGTATTTGTCAAACTGAACTTAGAAAATGCTGCGTCTCTTCATTTTTTTACTGGTTGTTGGTCACTCATTCATTCATTCCCCATAGATTTCAGTGCTTACTCTGTGCCAGAAGCCGGGGAGAGACTCGTCCAGCAGTGGTAAATGTTTAGTAACCAGCTCTCCTGAGGGGAAAAAGCCCGGCTTTGTGGCATTCATCAACTTCCATGGTGTAATAACTATGGCTGTTTTCAAGCTACAAAGGTAATGTCAGCAGACACAGAGTTGGGAAGAGATGCACTGTCAGCTCTCCCAAGCTATGGGCTCCAACACACAGATCATCCTGCCTTTGGAGAGTCTACTTTCTAGGACATGACATTCTAGTGCTGTACTTTAATTTAGGATAAAAGAAATGTGACAACCTGAGTATTCAAATATTTCCACTATAAAAGCCACAGGACCTATGCTACAGCCCATTAGGAATCCCCCCCCCCCCAAAAAGGAACACTTCACATTTAAGGATATCTCCATTTATCAGTCTTCCTTCTCCCCAACCTTCAATGCACATATGCATTTTTCTTGATATAGTCAAGGTCAGGGTGGGGGAGGAGACAGTTAAAACACTGCGCCTGCCTGCTCCTCAACTTGATGCAGTGCTTCCAGAACCCACTCCAATCCTCTTTCCTTCTCCTTGCTGCCATAAATAAGTCGGGACCTTGAAACACCAAGTAAGACCATAGAGGTGAGAAGTGCAATGCCCAATATGTGTGACAAGTGGCTAAGATAAGCCACCTGGCCTCTGGAGGGAAGTTTTATCCTTAAAGCTGGGACAGAAATATAGCTCCCTGACCCTTCCCGCAGATGTGAGGGCCACCATCCAGAAAGAACAGAATTCCTGGGATGTCTCTCAATGACATCGGCCTGATATGTATCTGTTCCATCTGCCCCACCCTCAATCCAGATCCTGGGAAAGGGCACAGGAGGAGGGCGAGGCCGTGTGAAAAAACTGAAGTTGGGGTAGGACACTGCCCTGGGGCAGGAGACCAGAGCCAGGAGACCAGCAACAAAAATGGAAAGGGGCTTTCCAGAAAGCCTGTCCTAATTGGCTCCCACCCAACAGCTCCAGCCTGAGATCTCATCTCCTTCCTTCCACATGAGAACACATACACCGAAGCATCTGGGCTAGAGTCTCTTCTGGAGAAGCTAGTCACTTGAACTTGTGGAGACCTTAAAGGAGCTGATGTGAGGAGCCCACCCTCGGCTACCCTTTGCTTCCTGAATGGGAGAGGGACTTGGGACTCAGGCCTCCCAAAAAGGGCAGTGTGTGGTGTGGGGCCAGCCTGAAGAGCACAGGCCTGAAGGGCCCATTTCAGCTCAGGTGTCCTGAGAGTGAGCAGCAGTGGCTTTGGTGCACATTTGGCTCAGCGTCTCCTGCTCTGTTGGAGCCAGTGAGCTGTGAGGGAGGCGTCCTGCACTGGGATCCCAGAGGCCCGCAGCCAAGGCGCTTTGAATCCTTTCCCTCTGGTCTCCCTCCACTACACTCCAGGGCATGTCTCATTTCTGCTCTGTTTGGATGATTCTCAGCCCAGAAACTGAGAGGTGTCTTTGCCTTGTGCCAAAGGCCTGGAAACATTATGCAGAAAGTCAGAGGACCAGTGCCTCACAGTTCAGAAACAGACTTCCCAGAGCTCAACTTAGAGGAGGGGAAAGTGCCACTAACTTCATTTTTTGCAGTGCTTTTTAACTTCAGTAAATTTTGGACCTGATATCCTGAATTCCTATTTTACTATGATGCCACTTGACGTATAGACATAAAACTAGATCTAAGCTCTTTATTTTTACTGCTTTTATAGAACTATAATCCTATTACATATATCTAGATCCCCATCACTTATCGGAAACTTTTAGGACCAAATGTGTTCCAGAATTAAGAATTTTTCAGATTGTAGAAGTTACTAGACTGGATAGATCATCCTCGGCAGGGCCCGAAAGCCCTCTTTAATCAAAACCAACCAATCAAAAGGTGCAGCCAAACCCCCCCCCACACACACACACTCATAGCTCTGCAGCAAAACATGAATATTCACCTAAATAGGATAAATCAAGACTATAAACTGCCTCGCAGAGTTCAGGCAGGCCAGATCTTACAAATTTATGAGAAACTTTTCTGTTTTCAGAGCATTCTGAATGTCATAATTGCTAATAAGGACTAGTAGACCAAATTGAACACATAACCACAGAGCCAGTGGGGGTCTGGTTAGCAACATCAACACAATGCACAGATAGTGGTGGCCGTCACGTTTGGGGCGTGCGTGGGGGCCCAGCGTGCAAGGCAGTGGTGTGGGCGGAGGCGGGAAGCCTGTGCAGTCAGCTGGCCTGGGTTGGAGGCACCTACACTCACTGGCTGGGACACTTCTGGGAAGTTACCTTCATGCACACTGGTTTCTTCATTTTCAAAAGAAGATAATAGATTAATGTAAATAAAGTCTATACTTGAAAATCTCCTAGACACAACAGCCCCAGGGGCTAAGAATGAAGGAGGGCAGCAGAGATGGAGAGGCCATCCTTCCAGACGGGAGGTGGAGGGAGCAGCACGTGCATGTGGCCCACGGAAGAGCCTCCAGCCCAGGCCTCACTCAGCACGGACCTGCAAGTCCAGCTGGGGCTGGGCTGTCCTGGTCGGCTACAGTGGGGAAGAAGTGCTCCCAAGCTGGGGTATGTGGTCTTAGCGGCACAGCAAGATAACTAATAATAAAGCACAGTTTCTGGAACACCAGCTTTAAAATTAGGAGTGCGTGTACAAAAGAGTCACGGGAATGTAAAGTAGAGCAGAGGGAATGTAGTAAATAATACTGTGACGACTATGTACAGTGCTAGGCGAGCACTAGGCTAATTGGGGGATCGCTTCGTAAATGACATAAATGTCTAACCACTATGCTGTATCCCTGAACCTAATATAAGATAATACTGAATGTCAACGCTAATTGAAAAACATAAACTAGAGAAAAAGATTAGGAGTATGCGGGGGAGGGGCTAAATATTTTGGGGGGATAGATTATGCCAGTGTTATGGTTATTTTTGTATTAAAATAAACATACAATAACATGGATGAACCTCGAGAACATTATGCCATGTGAAATAAGCCAGTCGGAAAAACACAAATATTGTATGATTCCACTTGTGTGAGATGCCCAGAGTGGTTAAATTCATAGAGACAGAAAGTAGAATGGTGGCTGCGGGGGGCTGGGGGAGGGAGGGATGGGGAATTGGTGTTTGATAGATACAGACTTTCGGTTTTGCAGGGCAGAGAGTCCTGGAGGTGGACACTGGGGCTGGTTGCACATCATCAATGCATTTAATACCACTGAACTGTACACTTAAAAATGATTGAGATGGTAAATTTTATGTATATTTTACCAGAATACAACAGCGATAAAATACGTTATAAAATAAAATAAAAACGTCTTTCTTTTAAACTTTAGACACATTTCTGCCTGTGGCTGCCACTTTAGGCTGCGTCCTAGGCTAGCTAGAGCCTCTCACATTCCCTCGTCGATGGAGCAGCTTTAGTGAGAAAGTTTGAGAAACACTGTCAGCCTCTGCATTTTACAAACCGAGGAGGCCCAGAGAGGTGACCCGGTTGGACAGAAAGGGCTGTCCCGCAGGTAAGCAGCACAGGCTCTGGCGTCAGAGCTTGCTGTGCTGGGGCAGCCTCCCCGCTTTCTTGCTGTGAGTCTGGGGCTGTGTCTCATCTTTCCAAAGCCTCCCTTTCTCGTATGTAAAATGAGGATAACAGGCCCCTACTCAGAGGTGGGGTGAGGCTGACTCAGACAATGCTCGCTTGCGGGCTGAGCATAGCGCCTTGGGCACATTCATCATAAATGTTCAGTGGACATGGGTCGTAGGGGGCCAGCACATTCCTCTGGAGCTCTTGTTGGTTAAATGAGGGATAATTAGAACTGCTAAGAACTGCACTATCCCTTATTCCTCCCACATGTAGCATGGCGACATTGACCCAGGACAAATCCATACATTTCTCCCGATGTCACAAACGTGTCCTAAAGAAGGAATCCTGTTTGGATTCAGCCCTGACCACCTATTTATAAATACTAGTCTCTTAAGCAGATAAAGCCAGTTGACTTCAGGCTCCACTCCCCAGCACAGGCTTGTAAACAAGAACAAGACTGATGAATGTTTGCTCTTAATTAAAACATGTTCCCACACATGTCCCCTGTTTACATCACCCTGCATGGAAACCCCCTCTTCTGGACCCCTAATCCACCCGTTACTCCATTTATTCAGCAAGCATTGATTGAGCACCTCCCACGAGCCCCAGGACGGGACAGTGAATACAGGCCCCCAGGCAGCTGGTCTCCACA
The DNA here is from genome assembly GCA_030015415.1 of Cynopterus sphinx. Classification (NCBI taxonomy): domain Eukaryota; kingdom Metazoa; phylum Chordata; class Mammalia; order Chiroptera; family Pteropodidae; genus Cynopterus; species Cynopterus sphinx. Next base: position 134,537,903 of record CM057384.1, read on the forward strand.
CCTCTGGGAGCTGGGCACCCACCTGAGGGGGCGCACCCTCAGAGTCTGTGTGAATTTGTGCACTTTGGCTCCGCTCATCTGGCTCACAGGCATCAGGGTAAACAAGACATTTACTTCTGCCAGCTTCCCTGTGCAGGGAGCCAGTCTGCGGACAAAGACTGGCTTGGTCTGAGAATAACACAGTGTGTGGGGAGGGGGAGGGCTGCAGGAATGTCCAACCTCAGGGAAATGGAGGAAAGAATCAGGGCCTAGGGGTACTCCCTCTAGTTGGAGACAGAATCCTAGGGCAACAGGAGTGGGAGGAAGTGGCTGGGGGGTGTGAAACCTGTGCTTGGATGAGACAGAGAAGGGGGCAAGTCAGGAGGGGCTGAGGGAAACAGCTGGGTTGGCCAAGTTCCCAGTGGGGAGATGGAGCCAGACTTGTCTCCAGCCCCAGGGATAGGGGCCCTGCTGAGGGGGCTTGGGACCTTGCCCTCCTCCTCTCCACCCACTGGAAGGCTGGAGTGCTGCCAGGGATAGACTGGCAGAATCTTCCAGGCAGTGTTAGGGAGGGAGCACGGCCTGCAAAAAGGCTGGCAGCGGCCCCCAAACCTGGTCCCCGGGGAACTCTGACTGGGAAAGGGCCTCTCTGGGTTAGGTCACCCGCCTCCCCTCTTAGAAATGTTTACCAGTGAGTGCCTTTGAGTTGGAAATGAAAATCAATTATGCAAGTTATCAAACGCTTGCAGAGCCTTGGTGAATCATATCTTTAATGACAAAAGTTGTGTAATCACTTGTAACAAGTTTATAACTTATCTCAAATTTATCTAGAGCGCGAGAAGGGAATAGGGGGAATTTCCATCCTTGTCCCTTAGAAAAACAGTTCCAAAGGATGACCTGTTGCATGTGGATGGGGGCAGAGGACCCAAGGTCCTGTCTCTCCCTGGAGCTGGCGGTCTGGAATCAGGGGCCCATCTGACACAAAATGGGCACCCCAGCTTCCAGGGCAGAACCCCACATTACCAGAGTCAGGCAGGCTTTGCTGTCAACAGCACATTAACCCCCAGGCAGGCTGGCCTCACAGTGGCCGAAGGCCCTAACAAACATCCACATAACTCACTTTTGAACGCCCACTGCAGTGACCTGAGAGCCAGAGCAGCTGCATTTACAATATGGAAGTCTGGCCCAGATCTCCCAGTCCTGCCCTAGAGAGCACAGACAAGGAAGAAGTCGGAGTGAAGGCAGACGCTCTCATACTGTCCTCAGACTGTGCCCCTAGTTACCCAGGAGAGAAAAGCCCTTTTCCTTCCACTGGGAAGTTACAATTCTCAAGCCCGATGACATTTTCAAACTGGATGAACTTCTGGCTGGGTTATTCCAGAGCAGACCCCCAAACTGGGAGGGAAAGGGGCAGGGGAGCTGGGTTAGGAGTCTCTGAAACAAAGCTTCCAGGCAGATCTCCACGATGACAATGGTGGGATGGCACAAAGGTCATTTTCAACAATTCCGAAAATCTGAAGAAATCATGCATGCATATCCATCTGACTCATGCAAATTAAAACCCGGTCATCTCAATAAACAATTAAGGCTATTTTATAGTATAGGGAGGAAAATCCAATTAGTAAACAGAAAGACAAATTACCCGAGTTATAGTTCTTGGTGGACAACAACCTCGGTGCAGGATAAAATCCTCAAAATGTCTCCGTTTCCTTGGCAGGTATTTGAGAGACTTCTGTGTGCCCATCACTGTGAAAGCCACATACAGAGGGGAGGCACCAGTCCTTAGAGAACTCACTCAAACTCAGAAATTTAAGTGTAATGTATATATGTTTATATAGCTCCCAGTTGTGTTTCCACTTTTAAATCATCTTGGTACATAAACCTTTTGACTAGGTCTGCTACCCAAGAAAAGTAATCAGACAGAAATTTACCTGCAGTCCACCTCGTGGCATGCTATGGGTAAAAGAGTAACAACCCTCTCTCCTTTTGCATAAGGAATTTACCCTGGATTACTACATAATTAAAGCAATTTTAGAGGGAAAAGAAAAAAGGACAGAGGTATCAAGCGTGTCACCCCTTCTCCCAAGAATTGGGTCTTTAATGAATCTAGTCTCTGAGACTCTTCCATCTCTCACCTGCAGAGGGCAAGGCATGCCAGACGTTGAAGTGCCAGCCCACGTCAGAGAATCAATCTTTGTCAAGCAAGAGGTCCCTGTGTTGAACGGCCCCTGTGGTAGGTCAGGTCATCCTCCTCCGTGGTTTCTACCAGTCATTTAACGAAGGAGTTATAGTCTAAGTAAATATGGAAATGGATTTGGTTTGCTAGTTGGGTTTTCCTCTGGATAAATCATCACCTCAACTAGAAAACCAATTATCTTTGGGTGTTTCCCACATACTTCTTCCTTCTTGATTTTGTTTTTAGGATGTTCTTTGTCTTCTTGCCAATTCAGTTTTCTCTTCTTTCCAAATTTGATTCAAACTTTGTTTCTGGGGAAAACTCTGATTTTAAACCCTGGCTTGTGGACCCCTTATTCACTCTGTATTCCTATTCAAATTCAAGGTAGTGCTTATATTCCAGTATGCTGTCATTTCACTTCTAACCAGATCCTAAGCTACTGGCCAGCAGGATCTCTTTCTCTCTCTCCACACACAGCACACAGCAGGGGCTCCAGAGAGAATGGGTGGGCTACAGAAAACTGTGGTACTTACCTAGTGACGCAGAAAATCTGGCCTCGGTTACTCTTGCTTCTCAACCTGGCTCCAGGGCATCCTTCACTGTCAAAAGCACCCCTCTCAGGCTTCAGGGCCCTTAAATATCAGAAACCTCTCCCAGCTGATGAGGACAAGTCATGACACTTTTGTGGCAGACTCTAGTGACACTGCCTGTAAGATTCATAAATGCAAATGATGACTGATTCCCAAAGGAGAGAATGGACACCTTCTATGCTTCTCAATACCCTTAGCTAATGGAGCCAGGAATGCCTCCATCTCTTCAATGTTCCAATCTCTTTAATAGGATTTGATTTTTTTTTTTTTTTGGCCACAACCTTGTTTTTGATCAGTAATTCCCAACACCGTGGGTGCCATTCACTATTTAGAAATACAAGGTTTTGTAGAGTTTTGGCATAGTGTTATAGGATAATTTATGCTCTATCAGGTCAAAAAAAGTAATGTTGCTTTTTTCTATTGACATAGCCTACATAATTTAAAAAAGATAATCCTTTAGCACATGAAATATCTGCATCATATCACATATATGACCTGTAAGTTCTTATTTTGACAGTTTTTACATTGAGTAAAAGATTTCCTAAAAAAAATTTTTTTTTCTGGAAACTAAATATTAAGAATAGTTGTTTTGAGACTACTCATAGATTTCAGAGATGTGGCCTGCAATTTTCCATACCACTTTATTCTGAGTGAAGGATATAGAAATAATGCATTTGAGTTCCCAAACTGTTTCCTGCTCATTGCTGAACACTTCTCAGTTACACTTTACACTACTTTCATGTAAAAAAACTAGCACAGCTGGATTCATGCTGGCTTTATTCATTTGATAAACACAAGAAAATCTGCAATCATCTATCAAAATAATATCTTAACAAGAATTTGAAAGGTATTTAAAAAAGATGTATTCACAGTCGGTTTGAATCAGGTACAAAGCAGTGTCTGTAAAAAGCAAAAGCCAAACAATAAACACGTGAGAGTAAATGATCTCGCTGAACCCACATCTCAGCCCCATCAACCGCACAGGAAACAAGATAATCCTGTACTCGCTACTCCGGTTGAATTGAAGCTGCCCTGTGACAACAGATATTTATTTTAAAAGAAAAATTGCTTTCTGGGAAACCTTTCCTACTGCACAGACCAGACTGAAGGGCTAACACCACATTCTGGGGCCCAGGGGGACCCAACTACTTCCTCAGGACAACTTTGCAGCTGCCTGCAGCCCTGGGAAACAGCTACATTCAAGAAGGACCTGGGTTCATTTCAGCTCCAGGCTGATTTTTAATACACAAATCTGAGGTGTTTCCTACTAGAGGGGAGCACTGTTCAGGTGATGCCATCCAGATGATTTGGGACATGAACATGGGCACAGCCTTGTTGGTATACTCTGCTCAGCAATTTCAACAAGGGTTGTGAGAAGCTGAAACAATTGTTTTGAATCTCTTACGTTCTGGGAATTTAAAAAGAGGCGAGATCACATGGATTGCTTCTGGGCTCAAACTCATGATGGTGATATCCCTTCATCCCAAGGCAAAAACCAAACGTCCACTTTTCAAGTCTCTTCCCAAACTCAGCGTTCAGCATACCCTTGGAGGTAAGGAGAAGAAAAGGCCAATCGTTCTTAACCCAAAAGCAAATTTAGGGAAAAACGGGTACTTTACTTACTAAAAGAATGTGTTTCAGGAAGAATCAAGTCACCTTTGTAACGTCAATTTTATAAGTCCTCAATAACGGTAACTAATGACATGTACCCGAAATTGTAGAGGAATTAGAGATGGCATACACCAGAGAACAGGAGGCTGCAGCTGCATTCTGAGGACAGATCTTATTTATCTTTGCATCTTTAGACTCTAGCACCAATGAGGACCTTGAACAAATCTTTTCACAGTGGTTTTTGAACTTTTTCTTCCAGGGCTAGATTGTGAATGGGAAACCTGCAAGGCCGGGCCCTGGGGGTCAGAATCAAAGGCTTCCTCAAGATGTCTGACCCTGGAGGATCTATGGGGCAGCTTAACTTCTGTTTCACATTCTACAAATTATAATCAGACCACTTTTTTTTCTGATCAAGAAATTTACTCTTTTATAGTGAGAGCTGTGATCCCAAGACCACATACTAACCTAGTGAGAATCAAAACCAGGGAAGTGAGAATTTCCTCTTTGGAAAAACTACAAATCTTCCAAATACAGTTGGTACTTCCACAGGCTAGTTTGTAGCAACATTCTGTATACAAACACTCGTTATTTTGCAGGCCAGTCCGACCCAGACATCAGCGGTCATTTTTTCCTACTGTTTTTTCTTTTTATTGAGTGGATTGGCTTGGCTGGTCATGCTTTATCTTTTATGTTTCCCGGCTCCACAGCCACCCTACTGACCATGTGAGGGCACATTCTCAGTGAAAATGCAACTAATTACTCTGGTGACAATTGATTTTTCATGGTGGAAGACTAGCATTTTGATACTTCAGAAACAATTGAATGGATTCTAAAAAGATTTGAAGAAAAACTTCTTCCTCTGAGACTAGTGATTTAAAAATATATGTCTATGCTGACATGTGGCTCCATCTTGTAGAAAGTGACAGATTTGTCATAATCTACATGGGACAATAATACATAGAGTGGATTTAAACACACACACACACACACGCACGCACGCACGCACGCACGCACGCACGCACGCACCCCTTCTGTGAGGAGCCTTTCATGAAAGGTACAGCACATCTGGGACCCTCACACAAGTTAACTACTCTAGATCAGGACTCCCTAAAGACTGCTTCAAATTACATATGAGTCTTCAGGTGGCTTTGCTGTAGCTAATGAATCATATGTCTTTCTAGAAGATGATACACTGCCACATGCTAAGGAGAAAAAGAAAATCTTGGAAAAAGAGGCTGAAGAAAAAAACAGAGATGGGAGAATCCACTACCCTGAGGCCTACTCCTTCTCTGCAGAGCTTTTATTTTCCGGGTTCTCGGCTGTCTGATACGAGCCAGTTTTCACATACACTCAGGTTAGGACCAGTGTGCTACTCCTAAAGTAAGTTTCTAAGAATTCCATGACAGAAAACAAATATTCTAAACTCCAACCCCAAACCAGATCATATGATAGGCTGAGAGAAAGCAGGAGGAGGACAAGCTAGTCTTTCTTCAGCCACAGGGGGAAACTAAGTTCCTCACAAACTCTTACAGTCTGATCAGCATGGCTAAGGGTTCTGTGGCAAAGAACGGTCGTGGCCTGGCAAAACTCATTTAGAGTATCATGTGTCCATGGGCTGACAGCTCTGATTCAGAGCACTGTCTGGCTCAACTGCCCAGGACCTGCCCTCCACTGCCCAATTCACACGAAGGTACACTGACATGAAAGGTGATGCTGAAGAGAAACCACAAACCACCATTAAGAGGTTCCTGAGAAATAACTTGGATCTTCCCCTTAACACCTGCCTGTGGGACTTTAGCTCATCTTGTCTCACCGGCTGTTGGAGGCCTGTTCTCTTGCCAGTCAGTTCTCCCCCAACCCTAGACCCTCCCACAGTTCATTAAGTCAAATAATAGCTTTCTCTGAACTCTTGCTTTGTACTGATACAATTGATTCATACACTTTATAAACCACCAGCTTTTGGCTATTGGTTCAATTTCTGACCTATGGTCAGAGACAAGGGGTTGTAGTAAAAAAAGAAAAACTAGGACAGAAAGTGCTTCACCAGCCATTTTACTCTTCTTTAATGCTACTGTCTCTGGGCACACATTGGGTCTGCTATTGAAGAAATTAGTGACAGTGAGGCTGACAGCACTGATTCATAACACATTCTTTGCACCACACAGAGTAAAATCCTAGAATAACTGGACCATCTGCTACACAACAGAGCTGTCTTATTTGCCATATAAGGGAACTGCTTATGGGGGAGTGAAGGGAGAGATGGGGAACAAAGGAGACATTGGGGGTAAGTGAACCCACAGTGTGTTTAAAATTTAGGAATTTGGTGGTAAATCCAGAATTTACCTAAGGGTAATAAGGAATCATTGAGCTATAGTTCCATTATTTCCAGAAATTACTGAATTTGGAACCTGAGGTTAAGACTTTTATGACACAGCAACCTCAAATAAACTCAGACTGGCCTTGGGGAGAAACGGCGACCACAGATGGGAATGAGCCTCAGTGCTTGAGAACACAGATGTCAAAATTAATTTATACATGTGACTTGACTCAAGGTGAAAAAAAGTCTTATTTAAAAATGATAAGTCTGCAGCAAAACAGTCTAAACGTGAAAGTCTGAGCCCCTTTCCACCTTTCTACTTTGTTGCTGGTGCCCTTACAGTACCTCCGGAAAAGGTTTAGAATTTAACACAGACTTATTACGTTGATTTTCAACATGTTAAGATGTCGAGTCCTGTTTGGTTTCAACCACTTTATCTAACCTCTTGGTAATGGCAGTCCTGAGAGTCTGCAGTGTTGGTAAAATCCACCTGTGACCACAGGTCAAACTGCTTGTGATCCATCACTTTTCTTTGTCCTTGTCACTCAAATCTGATAGTTTTTGTACCAAGGGATTCAGTCCACCACGATGATGTATGTTCAAAACCATTTTCTGTAGACATTTCCTTCCAATGCCCAATAGTGCAGGTGGTCAGGAAGACTTGGAAGGAAGCCGCGAAAAGTCCAGCCAGGAATCTTGACTTTGTTAGATGTGGACACAGGAAAATCACCTTTGTCCTTCCCAGATGTTATTATACTCAAAGGAGAAAAATCCATGGGATTCTAATTGCAAATATGCTAGATATAAAATTGATGGAATGCTAATTGGTCCATAAAGGGCTGCACAAGATAATCTGTGGCAAAATAGAAAACGAGCCCAAATGTGATAGAGATTGGAAGAGCTGGCAACGCTTTCTTGAAAATGGCGAGAAGTAATAATGTAAGGCACAAACCCTGCAGGGGAGAGGAGAAGAGACAGACTCAGACGCAACTATGAAAGTATTTATACAAAATTCAATAACAAGTCTTGGTTTTAATTTAGTTAATTGAATACCATCCTTTGAGGGAAAATTTTAGAACAAATGTTTCCATTAAACCTAGAAACAACTTTTTTCTTTGCCAACACTGAGTTCATTATGCTCACATTTTTGATTCTTTATCCCCTAATTCTAGGTAAGAAATAGAATTTGAAAATAAACAAAACTATTTTTTTTATTTTCATAACTTGTTTCTGCTGATTTTTTGGTAAAACTTTCCCAAGACACTTTCAGATATAAAAATAAAGTTAGCCTTCTTACTTGTACCCTTGTTTCTTAGCCTCTGGGACAAAGGTCCAGAAGCAATGCAGCAGTGTCTGTCAGGAGTCTCAGCCAAACTATTTTTGAAAAAAATTAAATAATACCAAAATTTCTATCTAAAATATTGAGTTGGCTACTCTAAGTTTAGTTTGGCTGGCTAAAATCCTAGAGGTCAAGAGCATTCTTTATGCTATGTGGGCCAAAGATGCTCACAGAATACACTGATAAAAGTTCATGAAAAGTATATTCCTGCTTTCTTGGGAACACAGAGCAGCCATATAATATAGCCCATATTTTACTCTAGTTACTCAGACACGAATTATATATTCTGGAGACAATGTTAAGCATCTTTCAGGTTTATCCAGAGTAAGTAATTTTCTTCTTAAAAAGATACACACATCCAGAAAACTAACCTCAAAAAAGAAACAAAACACATGAAAAATCTAACTGATTATATTAGCATGATAAATCACAAATGTAATCACAAAATAAATGGAATGTAAAGGCTCTCATTTAACTTCACTCATGATGTAGCAAAGATGTCATATCACATCTTAAGTAAAAAAAGCAATAAGAAATATGAGTTATTTACTTAAATCAGAGTTTTAAAAGCCTCAAGGTTCACATTGTGGCACTACAAGATTGAGGTGAGATGTCACTTTGTACTGCCCGAAGAAACACTGTGCACTGTAGGTTGTGGCACTAAATATAAAACCATCACCAAACTCAGGGACTGAGTGAGGATCTACTTACCCTTCTTAGACATAGCTAATCTCCTGCACATCTATGCTGCTTGAAGCAGTGGTTCCTAACCAGAAATACTTATCAGAATTTCCTGGGGGAACTTTAAAAATAAGATACAGAATTGAAACAAATTAAATAAGAGTATCTCAGGATGAGGATGTAGTTTTAAAAGCTCCCTGGTGACTTTAATGTGTGGCCAGGTGGAGAACTGTTCCGGTGAGGTCCAATTAATTTGTTTTTAAAAAGTTCCTCAGGTGATTGGAACACTCAGCCCAGCTGAGGTTAAAATGGAACTACCTTAAAGGGACAGCAAAATTAGCGTTTGAGATGAGGAGTTCTGACACATTTTCATTCATGTATACTTACAATTAATATGGCTACAAAACAGGCTATGGTTGTGTTCCAGTCTCCACTGGCTGTTGCGGAAGCTTTACCGACCAGAACACTGTAGAAAATGAAATCTCCTAGTCCAAGTTTTACTCCCCCTAAAAAAAAAAGATTACAAATATAAAAAAGTTTGTCACTCTTTGCTATGATTTCACTATTCAAAAATGTCACTGCTCCACCCTGCACTGAATGACAAGTCAGTAAATGATATCATACAAAATAAGGATTGAGCTAGGCCTTTTTCTTTTTCTTCCTTTCCTTTCCTTTTCTGTCCTGTCCTTTCTTCTTTCTTCCTTCCTTTTTTATTTTTTCTTTCCTTTTTCCTTTCTTTCCTTTCCTCTCCTCTCCTTTCTCTCTCTCTCTCTCTCTCTCTCTCTCTCTCACACACACACACACACACACACACACACACACACACAGAGTTTCAAATTCTGTGTGGCTGACTTTGGGGTCTTAACCATAGATGCTGTTGTTATATATCAAAAATAAAAATAATAAATAATAATTGTCATCTATTGAATGAATCTATTGACACTTGTTCTAATAAATTCTCACAAGAACCCCTGAGATAGGTATCATCTGTTTTTAAAAAACAGCTTTATTGAAGTATTATTTATTTCATAAAATTCACCTATAAGTGTACAAATTTAATGATTATAAAAAATTTAGGATTGTACAACCATCATTACAATCCTCCACATTTCAATCACCCCAATAAGATAATTTGTACCCATTTAGTTAATCCCCACTCCCACTCCAGGCCCTAAGCAACCACTGATATGCTTTCCATCTCTATAAATTTGCCTTTTATAGACATTTTATAAAATGGACTCATACAACAGGAAGTCTTTTATGACTGGTTTCTTCCACTTAACATGTCTGAGGTTTATCCATCATTATTGCAGGTATCTACAGTTTGTTCCTTTTTACTGATGAATAGTTTTCCATTGAATGGATCTACTAGAGCTTATTTATCTATTTAACAGTTTATGAACAATTTGGATTGTTTTTGGCTATTATGAATAATGCTGCCCTGAACATTACCATGCACATATATCTTTGTGTGGACAGATTGTTTTCATTTCCACTGGGTAAATCCCTAGGAGTAAAACTGCTCAATTATAATGGTAAGTTTATACACACACACACACACACACACACACCCCTACATACATACATATATGTATATATATACATATATATGTGTGTGTATATATATATTTTTTTTTTTTAAGAAAGAGTTTCTTTTTAAGAAACTGCCAAACTCCTTTTCCTATTGGCTGTACCAGTTCACATTCCCACCATGTATAAGGGTTCCAGTTTCTTCACATGCTCATCAATACTTAGTATTGCTCGTTTGTTTTATTATAGCCACTCTGATTAATGATGTTGAGTATCTTTTCATGTGTTAACCATTATAGTTCTCCTTTAGTAAAAACTCTGTTCAAAGCATTTTCCTATTTTTTAGGATTATTTGACTATTACCGAGTTGCAAGCATTCTTTATATATTTTAAATACAAGTTCTTTGACAGGACTTGCAATATAATTTATAAATATTTTCTCTTCAGTCTGTGGCTTATTTTCCTTAATGGTTTTAAATTATTTAATTGTGGCAAAATACACAGTTCAGTGGCATTAGGTAGATACATAAAAAAATTATACATAAACTGTTGTGTGACCATCACTAGTATCCATCCACAGAACCCTTCTCATTTTGCAAAACTGAAACTCTATACCCATTAAACAATAACGTCTTCCTTTTTTCCTCCAGTCTCCAGAAATCTTCATCCTACTTCCTAAGTTTGACTATTCTAGGTACTTCATATAACTGGAATTCATACAGTACTGGTCTTTTTGTGACAGGCTTATTTCACTTAGCATAATGTCCTCAAGGCCCATCCATGTTATAGCAGGTATCAAAATTTCCTTCCTTTTTTAGGCTGAGTAATATTTTGTTGTGTGTATATACCACATTTTGTTATATAGTCATTTGATAATTTGGTTGCTTCCACCTCATGGCTATTGTGAATAATGCTGTGAACATGGGTGTACAAATATCTTTTTTAATGATATCTGTTGAAGCATCAAAGTTTTTGTGTCTATCAATTTTTTCTTCTCTTTATCAGTGTTGTATTGAAGAACCTTTGCCTAACCCAAGGTCATGAAGTTTTCTCTTATGTTTTCTTTTAGAAGTTTTATAGTTTTACCACTTACACATTTCAGCTTATGATCCATTTTAAGTTAATATTTGATTGTGTGCATGATGGATGCTGAGGTTTCCGTTCATTCTTTTGCATGTGGATATCCAATTGTCCAAGTACCATTTGCTGAAAAGATTATTCCCTTTTCCCACAGAATTATTTTAGCATCTTTGTAAAAAATCTCTGACCATAAATGTAAGGCTTTACTTACGAACCCTCAGTTCTGTTCTACTGACTTATATGCCTGTGCTTGTGCTGTCCTGATTTACAATGGCTTTAGAATAAGTTTGGAAATCAGACAGTGTCCACCAATTTATTTCCCCAATTTTTTTAAGTTTTGTAGAAATTGACAAGCTGATCCTAAAAATTATATAGAAACACAAAGGTGTGGGTTTTCTGTTGTCTAACAATTTTAACCTTATAAGTTCTTCTCAAAAAGATAATCAAGCAAACACTATAGATTCAAAAGATATGCTTTGACTTAGGGTCCAATAGTAATCCATAAGTGTTACAATTGGGTTTTGCCTTTCTGGTTGTTAAATAGCTAATTCCTACTGAAGCTGGATCTTGGTCTTAAAGTTTTGTTGCCTGGGTTAGAGAAACCATTTCCGGAAGATAGGGGCTGGGTGGCTTTAGACGTATAGTCTGCTCCACATGTGGGTGAGAAAGAAGTAGGGTGCTGGTTAATAAAATCTAACTGAGAAACCAGTGTTCCTAAATTATATGAGGAAGCCAAAGTGAAGTCATAGTTAGTAGAAAAGATAAACATGACCCGTGAAATCTGATGCTATGAAGTGCAGGGCTGGCCAACCTTCCAGGGCTGATGAATGCACTCACCAGTTGCAGGGGTGCAGAAGAGCCCCGCTTGACTATTTGTGTGATCCAGGGGAGGATGATTAATTTCTTTAATCCTCAAATTCCTCAGCTATGAGGATTACAGAGCTATTTCACAGTGTTGTTATCAGAGTTAAAATACAAGAAAAGTTCTTGGCACATAGACAAGGCTTTTGCTTCCAAATACTAAGTGCTATAAGAAACTAAGTTCTTCAGAAAAAAAATACTGCAGAAATAAATTTTTAAAAATAATCCAGGAGAAATTTTTTACATTTATCTGAAAAGGAACACGTATCTAAAATATATACAGAATTATTACAATTCAATAATTAAAAAAGACAAATAAAAGTGGGCAAAGAATTTGAATGGACAGTTCTCCAAAGAAAATATACAAATGGTCAATAAGGCACAAAAGGATACTCAACATCATTAGCTATCAGGAAAATGTAAATGAAAATCATAATGAGATACCACTTTATACCCACTAGAATGATTATAATTAAAAAACAGATAATAACGAGTATTGGTAAGGATGTAGAAAAACTGGAACATTCACATACTGCTGGTAGGAATGTAAAATTATGTAATTGCTTTGGAAAACAGTATGGCAGTTTCTCAAAAAGTTAAACAATTACCATATGACCTAGCAATTCCACTCTTAGGTACATACCCAAGAGAAATAAAAACATATGTCCATACCAAGATGTCTACATGAATATTCATAGCAACATTATGCATTAAAGCCAAAAATGAAAACAACCCAGATATCCATCACATGATGAATGGATAAGTGTGGCATATCTACAAAATGGGATATTATTTGGCTATAAAAAGAAATAAAGTGCTGATACATGCTATAACACAGATTAACCTTGAAAACATTAAGCTAAGTGAAGAAAACCAGTACAAAGGACCACACTGTAGGATTTGATTTTTATTACGTGTCCAGAACAGAGAAAGTAATATTGGATACTGGTTGGTGCTGAGAGGCATGGAGGATAATGGGTAAAGGGTTTCTTTTTGAGGTGATGAAAATGTTCTATAATTCACTTGCAGTGATGGTTGCATAACTGAGAATATAATAAAAACCAATGCACTGTATATGTCATATAGGAAGAATTGAAGAGGTGGCAGCTAAGGAGTGTGTGTTTCTTTCTGGGGTAATGAAAACGTTCTAAAATTAATTGTGGTGATGACTGAACAATTCTGTGGATATACTAAAGCCACAACTTTAAATGGGGAAACTGTATAGTATGCAAATTATATCTCAACAAAGCTATCAAAATATAAACAAAAATGGGGGCGGGGGAACAAAAAGAAAAGAAAAGAAGAAGAATGTATTAATTCAAGGTTAAAATTATGACCTCACATTTTTTATTTCATTTAAAGGCTTATATTTGTTTAAATAATAGCAATATTATGGCAAATGCTATAGTTACACTTTATAGAATTCGTTTTAATGGAGAGAGAAATGTAGATATATTTTATTAGCAAAATTAAAATAGAGTAAGGAAACAAAGAAGTAACCATTAAGTTTTTGCTTTAGGCACTTACCAAGTGATAAGTTTTATTCACCTATAACCAGAAGAAACTGAATCAGTATATAAAAACTAAGAAAAATCACATTGCTGGGAATCTGTTTCCTTTAAATGGCTACTTTTGACTTATTCAGTCAAAATATGCAATGGCCAAACAACTAAAATCATAGCAATGGAAACTGCTTAAGTTACACCTAATAAATTAACAGTATTCTATTGCCAAGCGTTAATAATGAGATGGGCTGCTAGTATTTTATTGCTATTTGCTAATGGTATACTAGGCCTTCTATTGTTTTTTTTGTTTTGTTTTTGCCAATTCTGAAAAATAATTTTAAGTAATTATAATATTCCTTTAATATTAAAAGGGGCATTTACTGATCTATTAAGACATGGTAAAGATAATAAATAATTGTGAATAGTCACTTTAATTGTAATATTTCTCTATAAACTTCTAGCAGGACAATAAGTGTTTAGCTTAACTATAACACAATAAAATATTTCCTATTATCTTTTTAATAAATATAAACATATTAAAAACTGCCTGCAATTTATTATTTTACCTTTATACTACCAAACTCTCTTCCTCCATTTAAAAAAAAATAGCAAAATCCATTTCTTTCTCCTTCCTTGAGGTTACAGAAAAAGAATCTGAGTCATATTTCCACTCCTAGCAATAACAGGTTAATTTCACTACACTGATAAATTTTAAGTCCATCAGTAATACACCTCAAATGAGCCTATCATGGGCATAATGTTTGAGGGAAGTTTATTTTGAAATTCACTAGAAGACCAACTGCTTTCACATTGAATAAAAACATTTTACATTTCTAATTAATAACTCTGTTCAGTTTTCTGATTAAATGTTAATTTTAAAAGGTTGTTCTAGAACACATATGTACCATTTAGAAGTCAAATTCTAGTGTAAATGGAGACTTATAACTAACCATGAGTTTGGTTTAAGCACTAAAGCAATTAGAGATGGTTGCGTGTGGTGGTGGATGCTAAGATGATGAAAAATGTCAATTATTAGTTTATATTGGTCCTGGATAAAGAAAATATTATTCTGAAGTTAGGAGAGGCAATACTTGGGTTTTCTTTTTTTAAAAAAAAATTAAGAAGTGAAGAGGAGAAAGACAAGGAAAGATGATTAGGAAAGAAAGACTCATGCGCTGCTGTATTCAATAACTTATCACTTCTTTCTTTAGACTCCAGGAACCTTTGAGAAAAGAGGAAACAGAAGAGCAACCTAATTATGGTGGTAACTTTGCAGACAAAAAAAATACCAGCAAAGGCAGGCTCAAGCCTGACTATAAGATGAGGCACTTGCATCTAGGTTCCCGTGAGTATGAAGGTCGCAGCCTGCAGCTGGCTCTAAATTCTGGAAAACCCAACCGAGAACCAAGGTCATGGATATGTGTAGGTTCTGACACAGTTAAAAGGGCAAGGGTGATCTGTAAGAAGTGTTCTATTCAAGCTGACGTATAATGTCAAAATCATAATAATTAGTGATTAGTGGTTAAAATAGCTAAGGAATCTAGGTATTTCTTTAAAACTAATATTTTCGCTGTTTTAATCAAGAGTTTCACTTATATGAAAATGAAAAAAACTGAGGATAACTTAGTTGGAAAATGTACTAATCTCTCATTCAATAAATCACATCCATAAGACTAACTGAAGAGATGATTAAGCCCTACTCTCCTGGCTAATACTGTTCCCAAGAAGCCCCAAGTGCTAATTTAAATCTAAGCGACAACACATCTTAGACATTGAACAAACTCTACCATTTCTGCCCATAACCTGAGTCCCTTTGATTTTCTTTAAAACTGACAAAATACAGTGCTTGTCAACAAAGGGAAAAGCAATGTGAAAGGTTGAAACATCCCGATCGACAGGTCTCTGTACAGGAAAGAGTGAAATATATTAATGAAATTTTTGTACATAAATGTACTGCAGCCATGAAGCCTTACTGGAATAATCATTTCAAAGAAATCTTTTCCTCTATAAAACAAATAACAAAGATCAGGCTCTAAAGGGCCTATTTAAAAAATCTGAGAAGCAGAACTTGACCCATTAACAAATTTAACTATGAGAAAAGCATGAACTATTGGTATTTCCCACTAAAAAAAGCTGTACTGTGTTTTGAATTAGGTGGTAACACTCTTGATTCATTTTATTTTGGGAGAGTTTGATGATGTGGGATCTATAGGAATACATGACTTTTGAACTAGAGAAATGTACATACTTTCCTCTGGGTCTTCACTGGTTAGGATGCTGCTAGAAAGTTCCTGTACAGCAGTTCGTGATTCAGCCGTAGAGCGATGAGGTCCTAGCCGACTGTCCCTCTGGGCTTCCCACTCTTCAGTGAAGCCACCATCATCATTCTCTGTCACAGTGTCTTGTGATTCATTCCCTGTGCCTTCAAGAAAAAGTGGAAATAGCAGTAATATTTAGAAAATTTTCTTAATACCTTAAAGAAAATTACATAGAAATGGTAACTACTTGACTGTCATTGCTACTAGGTTAGCTGGTCCTTAAACCACAAATCATGGGCTGTAACAGGGCCTGTTGGTTGCTTGCTTACCCAATAGCCATTTCTCCCCTTATTCCTGAGGGCAGAGTCCTGATTTGTTTGGGTTTCTACCCCTCACGCACAAGACTCTGGTGGTAAATTCTGATTAATCCAAGCCAAGCACATTCATCTTTTCATTCCTTTTCCAGTGAAAGCTGCAAGGCTTTTGGTTTGGTACTAGTCAATGTGTGTTGAGGCAAAGTCTGCTAGGAATTTGGGGGAAGTTTTTCTCACTCTTTAAGAGAAACTTAGGAAGGAAGACACATACCACCCCTTTCTTCTCCTGGAAATTGTCTTATCTGGATAAAATGCCTGGAAATGCACTTGCTATCTTGTGACCATGGGGAACAGTAGGCTGAGGACCAAGACTATCGCTATGGACAGCAGAGCAGGAAGATGGAAAGAACCTGGGTCCTCGATAACACCAATGAGCCACAAAATTAACCAACACTACAAACAGCTACACCTCAGGGTTCTGGTCATGTGACAGAACACATTTCTTCTTTGTTTAAAGCAAATGAATTGGGTTTTCTGATGTTCACAGTTAAAAAGCTCCCTAACTGATGGCTCTCACCACTGGCTTGAGCGACTAAGTTACAAAAGTAGACCACTCCTGGGTGGAGGGGAAAGGAGGGAGTGCATTTTTCATAGGCTAGTCATTTTGTTGTGACTGTCAGTCTGACTGAAAATTGTGAGCATAACATGATAGTCCTGAGAACCTTCCATACATCAAAAATAATTAAAATATGTAAGTTGCTAATACATTTTTTTCTGCCTTTTCTTTTTAAAATAAAAGTGATACGTATTCATAACGGGTAGATTTACCATTAATAAATAAAGCTTGCTTGCTTCAGGCTTCTCACTTGCAGGAACTTTTTCTGGGAGGGACCCTTGCAATTCTGTATTTGTAATTTGTATGTTTTTTCTTAACCAGTTCTTCACAAAACTGGAATCTTCCCTAAGTTTATGAAATCGTATAAGCATGAGGTTTATAAATAAAAAGAATAGTCCCTGCTCTGCCTCATCTCCCTCACTCCTAATGTAGAAGAAAGCAAGAGAATTAAAATGGTAAGCTACATTCAGAGACTACATTTTGCTGATCAGCCCTGCAGCCCAGCCAGGACACCTTCAGGACAAAGGGAGATTTCTACTGGAATTACAACAACCCATTCCTCACACCTGTGAAGGGAAAACAGGAACTAACAGTATTTCTCTGCGGCTAAAACCATGGAGAACCTATGGTTTAAAGGCTAGGAATTGCCACCAGGCCTGTCACTCTATATATTCTTACCTTCTCAGGCTACATCCGTTTCCCCTTCCCTTTCCTCTCTGTATGTCCATATCAAAGGAAACAAAAACTAAAGAATGACATATAAAGCGAATTCTCTGAACACTCAGTCCCCCATTCACTGCCTTTCCAAGTACCTCTCACTGTCTTTTGGTATTTACTGTCTCTCACTGTTCGCCTCTGAGAGGAGACCACGCTGTCTGTGGAGTGTTACCCCTTTTCTAACAAACTTTCCTTCTGACTATAACTTTGGCGTGTGTGTTGAATTCTTTCTGCACTTTCTGCCAAAGGACCCTCTTCTTCTCTAGAAAGGCTTGATCCCCCGCCACCAACTTGGGGAAATTCGCCCTGTTCTGAATCACTTCCAACCCCTTCAGCTGTTTTTTCTGGTATTTACCGCCACAATTAATTATAAATAGCATGTTCATAGTTCTATATCCTGATGTTTTCATTTTAGGTACTTTGTCACTTCCTATAGGGAAGATGAAGCATTAGCTCCCACACCCATTCACACATAAAAATTTAACTCCCCATATTCTCAGTGTCATAATTTTATATTTAGTTTTTATACTATCATTATGCAAATAGTATTCACAACTAAACTACTTTGCTACAGCCAGAATATACTCTCATGTACAACTTTTTGTCTTCCCTGGAAAACTGCCTCATTTTTTTCCTTAACAAATTTTCTATGTATTATTTATGACTAATTCATCCTCAAACTCTCTAACAGGGTTCACACTCAGGTAACCTTCCAGTTCTATTTTTTTTTTTCCTTGTACGGACATCCCTCTTGGAACCCTATATCCTTTTGTTCTCATCTAACTTCTAATTCCCCGAACAGTGGTTTTCGACTCAAGGGTAGCACCTCCTTTCCAGGAGGTGTTTGGAAATAACTATGACAGAGTTGTTTTTCATTACTGTAATACTTCAAAGCCAATATTAGCATTTAGTGGGTGAGGGACCAGGAATGCTAAATATCCTGTAAGGTGAGGTAAAGTCCCATACAAAAAAGAACTTCCTCACCCAAAATACCAACCACTCCCACGGAGGAACTGAACTGAAGTTCATCCAGCTCCCTCTCACTTGAGGCCATTCCTCCCATTGCTTCCCCTTCTGGAAAACTCTTCCTTCTACTCTTCAGCTGGCCATCTCCCACCATCACTTCCTCAGGAAAGCCTTCTTTGACTTTGCAGAATAAATGAAATTCCTCTACTCTAAAGTTTTATAGCCACTTACTCTTCTCCTTCATAGGGCTTATCACAACTGTATGAATTACTTGTTGAATATTTGTCTCCCCCCAAATGGGCTATAACATCTCCACAATTGGAATATCTCATTTAGTGATATATCCCCAGCACCAAGCAAAATAGTGGGCACACAGATGCTCAATAACGTTCGTCAAAAGTAAAATCTTCACGTGCCATGTACAAATTCACATTCACATACACATAAACATTATTACTCATACTAACAACGAATCTTTTAATTTTCTTTAGCTTAACATGGTTAATACAATAACTGGACAATAACAATTATTTCCAATATATTATATTTCCTACTCCTCGACCAGGTCTACTACTGGAATAATGTCACCTTGTTCTGCTGCCTTGATTGCTACAGAAAGAACCTGATATCTTTGGGTCCAAAATAGGTATTCTCAGTTGAAAGTATTCTCTTCACAGTTACCCAAATGCTAAACCAGCAGTTTTCTTGGCTCTATAAAACCTACTCTTCCTTTCCTGACAAACAGCAACTCATTCAAGACTCTTTTCTCTCACTAACTTTTATTCTGCCTATTTTTTTCAGCTTCCTCATTAGGTTAACCTGTTTTCCTATAAAGAAGTTTCCTTTCTTCTTAAATACTGATATTATTTTGTTATTCAACTCTTTCTAAAAACAACTCTTAATTATTGTTCTCCTTAACACCTTCTGTAGTATCCACAAATGAGCCTTTCTATCTTCCATCTTAGGTCATCACTATTCTCCAGAAAGTTGTGTCCAACTGGAATATTTTCTCTTCTCAGTATAAACATTATCGCATCTCAAATAAAATTATATTTAAGTTTCTCTGGCCATACTAGACAAGAGATTCTCATTTTTAACATGTTTGGAGAGAACTTAGTTTTCCTTTTTAAAATCATAGCGTCAACTTGAACCTTTCCATACTGGTATTTAATGGCATTAATTCTTAACCTAGGGTGCCTTGGCTGTCTTGTTGGGTTTGGAGCATGTGAATGCCTTAAATATTTACTGGGTATTACCATAAATTTTGTGAGATTCTCAAAAAAAAAACAAACAAAAAAAAAAACAAAGAGATTAAAATCATTGCTTCATAACTCATTGTTAGCCTATAAGATGATAAATGACCCTGAAAACCAGGAAATTACCAAATAAAAGTCACCTACTTTGTGCATTATAATTGGAGCTTTTGGGTACCTTCCTTTGGGCTTCTGGGTCTCCTTTTGCCATATTCACCAACCACACCATTGTTGCTGTTGAGAAAGACAAAAGTCCAAGTAAGCACTAGAAACACAAAAGGGTAGTGCATGAATAGACAGCAGGCCATTAGTTTTCTACACAAATCACCAATCTTCTTAACACTACCTTAAGAATACTTAACAATGTATAAGAAAAGCCACAAAATGTTCTGTTTAATTTTGGCAAAAAAAAAAAAAATTCTGAAACTGAATGTTTACTGTAGCTTTCAAACTGCAGCTGCTATTGTAAAACTGTTCTTCATCATTTACAGTCCCTGAAAAGTAACCAAAAGAAAAACTGTTCAGGCCAGCAAGATTCCACTGAGACAATGCTGGATTAGTTGAGTATCCAAAAATAGTGTGAATAAACTGAAAAAAAATTACTTCTTGGAACTAAATTAGAGGACAAAATAGGGCTCTCAAAAGAATCGGATGATTATTATAATTCTAAAAATGCATGGAATAAATTTCCTTCATATTATGTCTCACTTCCCGGATTTTCAATAATGCTAAACTGTGTCATACATAGGGAAAAAGAAAAAATAGTTTAAAAGTAATAAAGGGGAGAGTCAACTGGCCTCTTCTATGTCCCTTCTACACATACATAGAAAAAAAATATATACAGATAGACACAGATAGATATCTATATAGATATAGATATATAGATATACATACAACATCTGTCACATTTTAGTTGAGACAATGTGAATACTTTAATACGGTGCTTCTCATATATGCAATGGGAATTAAAAATGGATAATCCCTAGTGGAGGGAATTTGGTTACATCTAACAAAACTACATGTGCATAAACCCTTTGACCCAGAATGTCACTTTTGGGACTTCATCCTGAAAATACACCAACTAATACAAAAGTACATATGAACGTGTACTATACAGGGCTAAAGCAGGAACCAAATGGCAGCAGCAACCTGAGCCCTACTTGGTCATAGTAAGCAATTTTAAACAAGAAACTTGTCATCTATGTTTCTCTGGCTTTTTGTCACTGATTTTATAATTATATCCATGTTCCTAATACTCTTAGGCTTCTTGAATAACTTATGAAAAAAATACACAACCGAAGAGGCTGAAGATTCCATAGTAGGCATACTTCCTCAACATGGCTTTGTAATTTTGAGGTCAAACAAGTTTCATTAAATGATAACCAAAATAACTGATTAAAATCAACATAAGCCAGGAAGGCAATGCACTGTTCAACTAAATCCAAACCCAAATAAGAGAAACAGAAAGGCAATCACCATGTACAAGGCATAAGAATTCCTGGAGCCTTCTTGTCAATAAAGGCAGTAGCTTTATTCATCTGATTTCTTTCTTTATGCAAATGTAGAAAAACATTGCTACAAACACTTTTGTTTTAATATTTACTATTGCTACAGAAATCAGGGGTCAGCAATCTTTTTCTGTGAAGAGCCACAGAGTAAACATTTGGAACTTGTGGGTCACATCTGGTCTCTGTCACATATTACCCTTTGTTCTTTTTATTCTTCTGCTCAAGAACCTTCTATGATTTCCCAGTGATCATGAAAAGCATACAGAGATCTAAACCAGTCACTCAAAGCTATCCTTGATCTTGTCCTAATCTGACTTTCCAAACTCATCCTAGCACTCTCTTCACTTTATGTTCCAGTCAAATTAAACACTTATAATTTGATAGAGGACCCACACTTATGCCTCCAAGGCATTTTTTGTAACTAGCCCATTTTTGGAATCAACTTCCATCTGTGCTTGCTGAAATCCTACTCATCCTTAAAAGGTTCAATCCAAATGCTGGCTCTTCCACGAAGCCTTCCCTAATTTTTCCCTCTTCTGAACTTTCTCCATGCTCTGTGTGTGTGTGTGTGTGTCTCTCTCTTTTTATTTTTATTTTTTTCAGGGAAAGCCATCTTTTCATTGAATGTTCCTAGGTGTGGGGCAGGCTTTGTGTCTCTTCTGAATCTGATAACATTTTGCCTTGGATGTTGCTTACTTATATACTTGTCTTATCTTACCTCTAAACTGTAAGCAAATGAGCTGAGTATCTTAATCATCATTATATCCTCCACAGTGCTCTGTGGGAGCAGGTCAGACCAATGCCCAATAAATATTTACTTAGTGATTAGGAAGAGTATGACTCTAAAAAAAAGGCAAAAATAATCTGAAGGAATGGTACAATTCTTTCATAAGCTAGGGCAAGATTCACCTGCAATATATGTACATAACAAGTACTCAATTATACCTGACTAGCAAGATTTTAAATGAGAATATTGGCTCCCCAATCTCTAAATCTTTCTTCTATCTCTATACATATTTAAAATTCTCTTGAACCAATGTCAGGTAGAAGATAAAATTTTGCAAGGAAACAGAGATCTGCAGGAGTTCCATTAACACTACACATTTAGAATGAGAAAAAGTCACATGATAATGATTATAGTTACATGTGTTTGAAGTCCTATAAATTCTTAGTTGTTTAATAACTT
Organism: Cynopterus sphinx; assembly: GCA_030015415.1. Classification (NCBI taxonomy): domain Eukaryota; kingdom Metazoa; phylum Chordata; class Mammalia; order Chiroptera; family Pteropodidae; genus Cynopterus; species Cynopterus sphinx. Next base: position 134,560,390 of record CM057384.1, read on the forward strand.
AACATCATTCCAAAATACTTACAGGAGTAAATGAGAGCTGGAAAGAGTGTTTCATTTCTCTCCTGGGCTGTCTCAACCAGCATACGAAGTGGGCCTTTTGGACAGAGAACAGCCACTAAATCTAGAAAGAGAAAAATAAAAAAGACACCTGAAAAAAAATGTATTGGCTAAACTTGTAAATGGGTGTTATGGAGGTATTAATCAATAGAAAAAGTTAAATTTTCTTTTTTACACAAAAAGCTATTGAATAAATATGAAATAAATAGCAGATAAACTGATGGGGCAGGGGACAACCTAAACAAAATAGACAAAACCATACAGATGATCTGTGCAAATTTCATTACGGTTTGATGCTATTTGGCTAGTTTACAGTATATCATCACTGTTATAGTCCCCAAAGAGGGAAACCTTAGATAAGTAATTGCTGTTGCTACCACTGGTGATCCACATGGTTAGACCACTGGCAATGGCCTAAAAATCTGTAAAAACGCACAGATGAAGCCAATGGTTGGCCAGGGTAGATGACTGTCTAAAGTTCAACTACTTTTTTGCTGACCCCTGGATTCCACTCTTTGATCAAGGATGCCTAGATTAAGAAATGAAAAGCAGCAGCTCTCCAGTAAGCTCCATCACATGTAATACCAACATTATCCATGAAGTGTTCAAATTTCCATTGTGGTTTACTCATGTGATCCTGAAGAACTCCTGAGGTAGCTAGGGGTCCCACAGGGGTGTGACATTCTCTAGTACCTTGTCAACTGAGGAAAAAAGAAGCCACCCTCTCCTGTAGGTGGGATACTCTACAGGGCCCAGGCTTAGATCTATCCTGGATGCAAAATTTTGGTGTTAGCAAGGAGGTCCTGGTGGCTGAGCTGAGCTTGTAGAATGCTGCCTTCATGAATAGAGAGGATATGGAGTAGAATGATATAGAGCTTCATAAACCCTGAATACATGTGAGAACCTCTCTTTCCAGGAGAGCTAAGTATGCCGTCTGTCATTCTAATGATGTATAGCAAGACTAAGAAGGTCAGTTTCTCATACCAGAAATCCATGGGCAACATAAGATCATCATAGGTGATGCAGAGATTTTAGGAGGTATATGAGAGGAGGAGGCTGCTAAAGCCTCTACAGTAAATGAGTGTCTGGAGACAGGGAGAGAGGGCTCTAATGGAATGACTGCTGTTACTACTATTTGAATGGATTTAGAGCCCTCTGTGGTGGTGGTGGTGGGGAGGCTTCCACTGAAGATGGGCCAATTGTAATAGCTTACATAAAATTTGTAAATAAAGAATATGTTGCCTACAGATTGCCAAAGACTTAAAAGATATTGGGCTTGTTTTAACATCATGGGTGCTGAGAGGGTAAACTGCTATTTCTTGACAGTGTCAAAGATGCAGAAACCCCCAACTTACCAAAGAATTTTCAGGAATTTAACTGAAGTGGCAGGGCCTTCCACTAAGTACAGAGAAATGTCTACCCCCCCTTTTTGAGCTCCTCTGTGAATATTTGTATGTCCTCAATGAAAATATCAAACGAACCTCTTGAGAGGATGGTATCAACAGTGTGATGTTATTTCTGTGCTCCTGGAGGAAGCTAGATGGATGTGGTTAAGACCTAGTCTGCAAAGACTGTGCAGTAGGTAGGTGAAGATATAATGTGTCCCTCTGAGGGTGAAACTCAATTGTGGTTGTTGAAAAAGACACACATTAATAAAATCTCTAACTACAGAGTATTTACCAGTTGCTGATTGGATGGAGTCCAGAACTGGCATTCTTAATCATAGTTATGGAATAACAGATGAGTATTTTGCAAACCATCAAGTACTATATACCTTAAAGTCATTATAAGTCAGACATTGAGAATATGTAACTTCTATAATTCTATATGAGAATGCAACTGATCCAATTCTATTTCCAAGACTATTTCTTCATCAAATCAAGCAACGATGATGAGGTTTTCTATTATTTGTCATCAGACATTTTAATAAGCATTAGTATAGGGAGAAAAGGACACCACCTAGTTACAATATACAGAAAACATAATGACCTCTGAAAATGGATTTCTTTTGACTTTCATGTAGGGCAAATAGCCAGAGTACACACCTGTACAGCTGCCTTGGTTATTCATAGCTTGGCTAGTGTTACTATAACACTGGTTGTAATGAATGTGAGTTTCACATTGCCCAAATAAGTCTTATTTTTAAAAGAATAATTCTACTTAAGTTGCCTTATATGCAGTAAGTACCCTAATTTTGATTTGAAGAAATAATCAAGCATTTTATGTGTATTAAACACTCTGCTAGTGCTTTTCAACATTCATTATTAACTCTTACTACTGTGGGAACCACTGTTCCCATTTTCCAAATGAGAAAACTGAAGCTCAAAGCACCTGAGTCACTGTCCTAAGGTTACAGATGCTGTCAGTGGTAGAGATGAGATTTGAATCTAAGTCTTCCAACCAGAAATCTATGGATCCTTTCACTAATCCATCACTGAATTAAACTGGGGCAATAATAAAACATTTTTTTATAAATTTAACCTATAAAAAATTGAAATCTTTATATGAAAAAGATACTATAGCTAATTAATTATTTACTGAAGAGTTATGGGATATTGCCATTACCATTTTTCATAAGTCAAGGTAACTAGAAGAGGAAGGGAAACACAGTAGTGAGGTATTTTTGTAACAAAATGTCAGTCTTGGGTTTTACCATATACTGAAATCACAGCCAAGATGAGCCATGCAGTCCATTCTGGGAGGTACTTGATAAATACCAAGGCCATGAGGGCACTGATCATGATAAGATATGCCTGCTGGAGTCGCAGTGGGCCTTTCCAATGAATGGCAATCATTCCCACCACACCAAAATTCCAGATCAGGAGGGCAACAGTGATGTAATCCATGGCAACATTATAGGTTTTAAACACTTCCCTGAAAAAAATTAAATGGCGACGTAAAAAGATTTATATACAATAATTTTCATCAAAACATTGTTTAGAGTTATGGTTCCCAAACATGAGACAGTCATATCTCACCTTTGTATTTTTATCATATCTTATATCAACTGTGCTATTCTTCAACACTTTACTTTTTTCCTCAAGTTGAGCTTATTTTAATAGAAAACTATATCATTCATATAAATGGGAAATCAGTATCACAGACCATAGCTATAAAAATAAGTACAGAAACTAAAAAAAGGCCACCTAGAATGCCATTTTATACTTTGAGAAACCCTCATTTAAAATATCTGAAAGTGGGAAAAACGAAACATGCATAATCAATTTTATAGAAGTTTGTCATTTACCTGCTTTTGTTCTTAGTGTGATTAGTTGGGTTTTATACATTAAAAAACGCATAAAACACTGTATTAAGAAATACTAAAAATATATATTATATATTACTAATATCACTTATATATGTATTAGTAACATATATTAGTAACATTAGTAATATATATTGGTAACATTATACATTAGTAATATATAAAATTTAAATATAAAAGTGAAACCATAAAAGAACTAGAGGAAACCACAGGGAATGGGGAATTTAAAAAAATACATATATAATTTAAATTATATAACTTTTAAGGGCCCTCCTTAATCCAATGTTTTTTTAATATGCATATGATATACAAATATATTAAAAACATTAATATATGTATACAAAAACTGAAGGATTTTTTAAGTTAGATAATTAAATATGTATATATTTAAAATTCCCCATTTCCCGCTGTTTCCTTTAGTTCTTTTATGAGTTCACTCGCATATTTATATTTTTAACCCATTTGGAATTTATCCTGATATAAAGAAATCCAAATTTTCCCCCAAATGATTACCTGATTGTCCCAATACCAATTACTAAATAAGCCACTTATAGCCTACTGATTCTAAACTACCTTTATCATAAATTAAATTCCATTATATATTTGAGCTTTTTAAAAAACTCTAATCTTTTCTATTAATCATCTGTTCATGGTGCAGATGTCACTATTTTAATTATGGTAGTTTTACTGTAATTTCATATTAGGTAGGACTAGTATCCCTTCATTTTTCTTTTTTAGAATTTTTTGGGGTACCTTCACTTATTAATTTTTCCAAATGAACTTAGAATCATCTTGTCCAGATGAAAAATAAATCCTATTTGTATATTTACTGGGCTTACATTAAATTTTACAATACACTTAGAGAGAATGGACATCTTTATGATACTGTCTTCCTATGTAACCTGATATAACTTCCCATTTGTTTAAGACTTCTTTTTAAGCCCTTCACAGAGGCATTTAAATTTGAATAATCTTGCATAATTCTTGTCTAATCCTAGGTATTTTGTCTTATGCTATTATAAATGGGAGTTTTTTCTTTCATTATGTTTACTAACTAGCATCTCCATGAAGACTATTGGTTTGTGTTTACTAATTTTGTATTCAGTTGTTTACCAAATTTACTTAGTGATTCTAATTATCTTTTGGTAGTTTAAAACCAAGTAAACAATTATTTTATCTCCAAATATTAAAAATTAAATCTTCTCTTCCAATGGATAGCTCTTATTTATTTCTCTTGTGTAATTGTGTCCACTATTTCCTCTGGAGCAATGTCAGACAACAGCAGTGATAAAGGAAATCCTCAACTTGCTCCCAGCATTAATAGGCATGCTCCTAGTTTCCCTGTGAGGATGATATTGACCTTTAGGAGAGATTAATTCATTTTATCATGTTAAAGAAGTTACCATCCATCTGTTTTATTATGGAATTTGATACAGAACGTGTAAATTTTATCAAATACTTTTTAGTATGTACAGAGATGATGACCTAGTGATATGGTGACTTATGTAGAAATTTGCAGGGGCAAGAAAACATAGCAGAATGAGAGATGTCCTCAGATCTCTCCCCTTAAAACAACAATAAGCTGAACACCTAAAACTCAACAAAAAACACCCAAACTGCACGCACATCAGCATATCTGAACGTGGTATCTGCACATAGAGCTACCACAGGTCAGAACCCCAGGTGTCAGGCGGTGGACTGGGAGAAATAAAGGTGCCTCTCACAGCCACTGGAGCTCTCTGCAGGAGGAGGGGAGGGTGAAGGTGCAGTGACTTCCCTGATCAGCCTGCCTGGAAGTGCTAGAGCTTCTAGCATCTGGCAGCAGTGCCCAGTCATCACGCAGAAAGCAGAGAAGCGGGAAGAGACAGCAGAGAAACAACTGTTGATTTTTACCACCCTGGTTCCAAAATTGAGGCTGAGCTGCAATCCCCAAATCCCAACCCCAAGGGCCTCTCCCCCCATAACCTCCGAGACCAAACACCACAGAGCCCCAGGGGAATCTGAGCAAGAGCTGCAAGTCTGAAGTTACCTCTCTCAGCTTCTGGAACTCTCTGTAGGAGGAGGGGAAGGGGAGAATGTGCAGCAACTTCCCTGTACAGCCCTTTCTGGGAGATCTCTGTAGGAGGAGGGGGAGGGGAGAATGTGCAGCAACTTCCCTGTACAGCCCTTTCTGGGAGAACTGTGAGTTCCGTGCAGCTGGCAGCAGGGCCCAGTGATCAGGCAGAAAGCAGAGGAGCGGACAGGACAGCAGAGAAACAACTGCTGATTTTTACCAGCTGTAGTTGCAAAACTGAGGCTGAGCCACAGCCCCCAACTCCCAACCCAGAGGGCCCCTACCCCGACACCCTCTGAAACTAATCACCACAGAGCCCCAGGGGAATCTGAGTAAATGCTACTGAAACTGTTGCTAACACCAAAAGTGAATGAAACTGAGAGTTGCGAGTGTGATTAAATATCTACAAGAAAATAAAAACTACATCATTTAGGCTTTATAGAAAGCAGGGAGCCAAGAGGCTTAGACGCCACCTATTGGAAACCAAAAGAAAAGCGCCTCCTTTGCAGCTGGCTAAAGAGAGACCTTTATATAATCTTCTTTCTGGAAAGACAACACAATACACTTCCATTAATGCCCAGAAGAAATAGTCCACTAAACACCACGAACAACCAACGTGACAAGGCATCTCAGAAAGAAAGAGAAAAATCTCCAGAAAATAAGTTTACAGACACAGAAATATGCGACTTAAATGACAGGGAATTCAGAACAGTACTTCTGAAATTTGCTAATACTGAGCCAGTCTTCCATTCTGAAAACTCCACTTGATCAAAATGTATTATTCTTTCAATGTGTTGTTAAATCCTATTTGTTAAAATTTAGTTATTCTTTTGCTATCAGTAAAATAGGTTTGTTCTATCGTTTCCTTTTTCTTGATAATTTATAAGGTTTTGGAATCAATGTTATGGTGGCTTCATAAACTATTCTGGAAGCTTTTCTTCTTTTTCTATGTTTTGGAAGACATAAAATTTTCCACTCCTTAAAGGTTTAATAGACTTTCTCTATGAAACCATTTTGGCCTAGTACAGTTGTCATTGGTGGAGGTAAATGGGAACCTCTTCAAAAATTTTCTGTATTTTTTTTTGCTACACATAAATTTTTTATTCTTCAGTAGTCAGTTTTAATAATTTATTAGAAAATCATCCATTTCATATAGATTCTCACATTTGTTTCTTTTGTTTGCTGTTATTTCCACTGCCTCTAACAAACTCTTCCACTTATTAGTTTTATTGCTTCTGTTCCTAATTAAGAGCTAGTGCAATGGTTTACAAACTTTATTCTGCCACCGGTGCTGAGAAAAAGGTCAGAGTGGCAAATTTCTGAGCCTCTCTATTCTCTTCAACAGAGCAGTTCTACTTTTTTTCCATTTTATGTGAGATTTTCATATAAGATTTGATTTGGAAAAAAACCCCATTGATGAAACAATACAAAAGTTTTAAAATTAACTAAATTATGCTTATATACTTTTTTGAAATCCTTTTTTTACAGTCTGATTCATAGATATCTACTAGAAGTAATGAATATAAAAAATTCTTTATTAAATTAAATAAATCCTTCACTAAAAAAGACTTAGCGTTCACTATAGTCTTGAGTTCTTTCAGTTCTACTTATTTATAAGCAAGGATAAACAGAAGAATATCCCTATGAATAATATTAACTTTTCTTATATATATCTAGTATGACCTATATATGGAAACAATTATAATTTAAGAGTAATTCATCAATAAAAGACATAACTAAGTGACAGCCCAAATATCATTAATTTCTAAAAAAAAAGACCAAATATTTTATCACTTACCCCAAATAAATGAATGAGAAAAAAAACAGCAATAACAGAGATGAAATAATAAGCCAGGCATGGATGACCTAGAAAAGAATTTCAATATGATTAACAGATCCCATAACCCTAAAAAACTGCAAATTTCTGGTTTCAAAAATAGTATATTCTTTCTGTATATGTTATGCTTTTCAAATGGCAGAACACAAATGGCTTTGGGGTCAGTGAATTTTTATATGAGAACTCTTTGGGGCTGAAGAACTCATAATAGTAAACAGAAATTTCAGCAAAACAAAGACCCTTGTTCCTTTAGAAATAGGTGAAATTTTTAAAAGAATGCATTGTAAAATACCAAACTATCAAGGATCAACAGTTTATATTTAAACTTTTAAGTAGCAATATTTTCAGTGAAGGAATTCTGTAGTATTTCTGATATAAACAATAGAGTGAATAAATAAGTAATAAATAAAATTCAATAAAGTTGAAATCAGATATTCAGTTAGGTGACCTGTGTATGCATACATTAAACACACAGGGAAAACAGGCCTTCTAAACTATGTAATCATATGACCAAAGAATATTCACACTCTGAAGTTTCAATAAGTATTGTAATGCTTTCTACATTTGTTTTATTTTTATTGTTCATTAATAAGTATTATTATTACAGATTCTTTGAAACACTTAAGTCAGTCTATCATTATCGCACAGAATTTATAGAGTACTATACAGATATTAGTCTCTATTACTGAGGTACAAATATTAGTCTCTATTACTCCATTACTTATTAATGTGAGATAGAATCAGAATTTAATTTTTGTAATCTATTACACAAAGTAAACATTTCATTATTATTATGTTTTTACAGCAGAAAAGAATAGCTTTATTGGAAGAGAAAGTAAAGCAACAGGACACTTCCAGATGTGGAAGTGGTCCAAGCAAGAGAAGAGCAGCTCAAAAAGTTCAAGAGCCCAAGCACAAGATAAAGATTTCTAAATGGTAATTTTATGTAATGGGTATATTTGGGAAAATAGTATATAACCAAAAAAGCATGAGGTTTTTAAAAACAAAATGAGAAGTATGATAAACTGTCAAGTAGTTTCTAACCCAAAGTGAAAATACTTCATGGTGGATATACCCATTTTTTACTTTAATTTTTCAATGAATTTTATTGCTTAATGACAATAACATCGCCAAATATATCTCTTAACCACAATAGATCGAATCAAATCTCGATGAAGAAAAAACTTCTAAATCAAGAATATTATTTCATCTTCATTTTTCTAAATCTCCCACCCCCATCCCCTGATCCAGTTGTTCCAATAATCAAGCTCTAAGCTATCAAAGCCTCGCTGTGGTTAGAATTTATGTTAATTTTCTCTGTGGTTCTGTTTCAATTACCCAAGGTTATATGATTGTTAATTCTTTTAAAAAAATAAATCTAAAAAATTCTGCTGCCTCTTTAAAAAATTTTATCAAATTAATTTCTCTTCTTTCACAAAAATAGAATTTCTAACATTTTAATATAAACAATTTCAAAAACACAGGAAAGTAAAGATTTTTATAGTGAACACCCATACATCACCTTAATTCCACCATTCACATTTTGCTATATTTGTTTTGCAACATTTCTATTGGTCTCTCTATCCATCAATGAGCCCATCATATTTTTATTACATATCAAAGTAAACTAAAGACACCTGTACATTTCCCTCTAAATACTTCAACTTTAGCAAAATATTCTAAAGGGAGCCCTTACACTATTTCCTCTGCAATAAAACCAATACAGCTTAAGCAGAAAAGAATCTCCCCACCTGCATCCTGCTCCATCATTCTCACGTGTTACCTTTACATATAACCCAAATTACAAAACTAAAAAGCATATCAAATATTACAAGACAGAAAGGCTTTAAAGAATGGAAGATATATACTGGTATTCATATTAATTTCCACATTAAGAGCCAGAGTAAATATTAAATACTGAAAATTCTCACCTTTCTTGAGAAATGCTTTTTACCTTGATATTTGGTTAAGGAAAATGAGATGTTGTTTATTTAAAAAAAAGGCATTTTTCTGAATATAAAAGTAACATATGCATATAACATTTAGAAAATAGAAACATTAAAGAAGAAAACAGTTCCCACTGACCAGTGACAACCAAAGTTAACATTTTCTTTTCAGACATGTTTTCTGTCTGCCTGTGTAGGCAGACAGAAATTAGAATCAAGTTATAATAGTTTTATACTATGATTTTTAAAGACAAACTCATGCTACCAAATGTTTTTTTTTTTTAATATGAGTTTTAAGTGAGTAAATAACTTACATAGGTGAACTCACAACTTCACCTTTTCCTTATACATGAATTTGTGGTATTTTCCTTTTTTCCTCCAATTTTAATTCATGCTAGGATGCAAATATTTTTCTACATTTCTAATTTGTTTCTTTGGAAAAAAATCATGAAAGTAAAATTATTGAATCAGTCTACAAACTTTTTCTAATCCCAGAGTATTGATACATATTGGTTTAATGACTTCACAAAATAGGCTGGATTGATCTTTACCAAGTCAATAGGTGAAATATGTTAATTTGTTATTTTAATATGTATTTCGTTTTTTACTAGTGAGGAAATACATATACATGTCTGTCTCTACTGGCCATCTATATTTCCTTTGTAATTTTTCTGCTTGGAATTTTTTAAATTTCTTATTAGGATGTTCATAATTTTCTTAATGACTTATAAGTGATCGTCATATAAAAATATGAGCCCTTTGCCTGTAATAATGGTTGAAAATAGCTTTCCTATTTGTGTTGGTCATGTGCGTTATCATTTTCTGAACTATTATTTGAATTTGAAGCCTCTTCTGATGACTAAACAGCACCTCCCTTTTTTCTAAAACAGCTTGTAAAACAGGCCTTTCTCATTTTGTAAAATCCCTGGTCAGCTTTCCTGTGCTAAAGGCTCGGAAAGAGCTCTGCTTCCGTATACAATAGGAAGTGTCTCCTCTAAATCTTGAACTAACCAAACCAGAAACCATGTGACTTTAATAAGTCACATGGTTTCATCTTCAACAAATGAAAAGTAAAAATTAACAGCCTTTTCCGTTTCCTACCTTTTGAGGAATAAAGAAATGGAATCACTAAAATCGAGCTGCTAAATTGTTAAAATTAAGTAGGATGAGGCTTCAGGAAACAATTCTATTCTTGTTTTAGCTAGCCTAGGACTTAAATACAAATTTCCAGTTTTGTTTCAATACCTGGATATACATCAAACCTCGAGATAACACTGATTACCTTCTGAAAGACTAAGGAAAGAATGTTTATGTACCCAGACCGCCTGACATGGAGAGGGTTACCATCTCAGACCAATCCAGGAGGTAAGAATGCAGAATTGATTCTTCTCAAGGATGTATGTTTTCCTGTTAGAACTCTCAGCTTTTCTTCCTTCTTTGTAACACTCTGAGTATTGCCTGATTATGTTTCCGGTTTGCAAACCCTAAGACCCTTAATCCTTTACCATCTATTTGTAGCCAAAGTTTCCTGATTCATTTATACTCTAACACTGTTCAAGGTTTGTTTGGTCTTTTAGCTTCTTATAGACATTGCACAACCAACCACTGACATAACAAATCCTCAGGGCTTATTTCCAAACAGGTTCTGGCAGATTTCTGAATTCCTGACTTAAAAGCTTTTATTTTATTACTAGGAGTCAAAGTAAACAATTTGTTTTTATAGAATTGGCTGTGATTGCTAAGACTTGAACATTAAACATTAAAAAGCAAAAATAACACGAATGAGTAAATGTGGAAATCTAGCTGAGTATAAGTTGTTCAGATGGTCTAAAATGAAGCATAACTAAAAGATACATGAAATTGACCAAAAATATATCAAGAGAGGTCTAGAGAATAGAAAAAAAATGGCACAGATGATGGAGAATCTATTCATCCCTCTGGTGACCAGGTCAAGAGTGTGATGAAGGCAGGGAGCAGCAGCAAGGGAAAATTTCTTGGGATCTAGATGAACAAGCCATACAACTATGAAGAAATCCAGGAAAGCATGCTGCAACAGTAGAAGGTAGGATGGGGCGAGGACGCAGGGCTGCCCAGTCGGGAGTGGCTGAGTGAGATGGAAGCTGCGGTAGCAGCGGCTGCCTCTTAAGAGGGCTGCATCTGTGAGTGGATTTTCACAGTGACGGACTTGCTCACTCTGAGCACCAGTGCCCATTCAGCTACGCACAGGGGGCACCAGGAACTTGCAAGGAGACATTGTTGGAGTGAGGGCTGAGGCGCAACTCAGTGCGACTCACTTGGTGCAGAAGTGCCGGCAGTATCCATTGTTCCCTGTTGAACCCTCCCCGCTACCAGTGCGCAGGACACAGCACCGCCATAGCTGTGATGTCATCAAACTGGATAAGAGAGTCACTCCGCCCAGAGGATTCCCTGGAACCCCGCCTACCCCAACTCACAGCTCCACCCAAGCCATATCTAAGTATATCCTCAGTGAGTCAGGTGCTCCTGGCGAGACTCACACTGGTGGAGGCAGCTGGACTCAGTTTCTGGTGTGGACTTTTGAGGCAACTATATGCACAGCATCTGTGAATTGCTTGCTGAATTTTAACAGGTGGCCCCAGAGGGGTAGAGGCTTGGTCTAAATTTGGCCTGTAGCTGAACCCCTCTCAGGGCTGTGCCACTGGACACCTACTTCAGAATTCCACACTAAGAAGACTGGGAGATTTAGGAGCTTTGCTTAGTACATAGAAACAGACTCAGAAAGGCAGCCAAAATGGAAAGATAAAGAAGCAGAAACCATATGACAGAACAGTACAGAGATCCAAATATAATGGAGTCAAGTAATCTAACAGATGCAGAGTTCAAAACACTCCTTCTAAAGATGCTCAGTAAACTTTTGGGAAATGTAGAGAACTCCAACAAAGAGATAAAAATGGAAATAAAAATTATTTAAGAAAACCAGTCTGAAATGAAGAACACAGTATCTGAGAAGTAGATTAACTGAAATAAACAAAAGAATAAACAAAGTGAATAAAGAAGGGGATCAAATGCTCTATCTAGAAGACAGGAAAGCCAATCAGGACGCTCAATCAGAATGGCAAGAATAAAGATGTCAAGGCTATAAAAATAATTTAAGGAGCATATGGGACACTATTAGGGCGTCTGATTGGCATAACAGAAGAAAATCAAGATGTTGAACAGCTGTCTGAAGAAGTAATGATGGAAAACTTCTCTAAATTGGTGAAGGAAATAGACACAAAACCCCAGGAAGCTCAGAGAATTCCAAAATTCAGGGATCTAAAGAGGCCCACACCAACATACATCATAATTAAAATGCCAAAGGTTAAATACAAAGAAAGAATATTAAAAGCAGCATGAGAAAAACAAATAATTACATATAAGGGAACACCTATAAGACTGCCTCTGATTTCTCAAAGGAAACAGAAGGGCTTGGCAAAAAATATTCAACAGGATGAATACCCAGGATCTACAACCAAGAATAATTTATACAGCAAAGCTATCATTTAGAGTTGAAGGACAGATAAAGAGCTTCCCAGACAAAAATAAGCTAAAGGAATTTATCACCACTAAGCCAGTATTATAGGAAATGTTGGAGGAACTTCTTTAAGAAGGAAAAATACGTTTCAATAACAGGAATAAAGAATAGTAACAACTACATTCCTATCAATAAGTACCTTAAATGGAAAAAAATTAAGTGCTCCAACCAAAATATAGAGTGGCTGAAAGGATAAGGAAGATAAGAAAACAAGACCCCTACATATAAGGAAGGGGATGGAAATAGATAGTGCTTTGATGGACCTAGAAGGTATTTAAATCAGACAGAGAAAGAGAAACACTATATGATTTCACTTATATGTGGAATCTAAGGAATAAAAAGAACAAACTAATCAAAACAGACTCACAAACAGAGTGGACAATTTGGTAATGGACAGTGGTGAGCAGATATAGGGGGGCTGGGAGAATGGGGTGAAGAGTTAAAGAAGTGCAAATTAGTAGCTGAGGGATAGTCATGGGGATGGGAAGAACAGCATAGAGAATGCAGTTAGCATTAATACGCTGGCTAGGTGGAAGGTCAGGGGAGGGAGGGAGCTATTTGGGGGATCGTTTTATGAACTATATAGATGTCTTACCAACGTACTGTATACTTGAAACTAATTAAAATTTAAAAAATAAAAAATAAATAAAAGAGAAGTTCTAGATAAAAAGGAGTAAAAAGCATATTCCACCCTGTTTCTCCCACTGAGTGCAACTGAAAACCTAAATACAATGCATGCAGTTGCTAGTTGAAGACTTTGAAAAGTAAAGGGGTGCAGGTGGGCTGGGGAATGAAAAGGGAACCAACAGTGAGTTTACCACCTTTTTTCCCTCCGGTACTACCCTCTTCCACCTGAACTCAAGACAACCTGGGTGAAGAAACAATGGTAGCATATAATCTAGATAAAAGTCAGAGTCCAATAAAGGAGAGAAATGGAACTAGCAGGTAAACACTTGTGTACAGACAATACATAGATGGTGGAAAAAAGGATCAAGAAAAGTATTCAACACTTGATCACATTTAAATAGTGGGAAGAGAATGCTTGCCAGCATGGGTTTACATCATTTGCTCTTTGGCCTTCTGAGTGCTGATGACTACCTGTCATATTATACACACACATTTCCCCTTCCATCTCCTCTGTATGCTAATGTCAGATTGCAGATGGTCATCACTTAGGTTATCACTTCCACCCACTCAAACATTCAACAAGCACAGACAAACTGTAATTTTAGAGTTTGTGAATATTGAAAAGGTATTAATTTAGTAATCAACTAAATGCAAATTAAGACATTTTATTTTGCCTGTAGAAATTAACACAGATTTTAAAAAGAATTCAGTGTTGGTGAAGGTGGGTAAGACAGTCTCATTCACTACTACTGTTAAATACAAACTGATAGTATCATTTTGAAAAGGGAACTTTGCATACCAAGACAGTTAAAAATATGTATATAATTTACCCCAGAAATTGTCTAGGATTTTACCTTAAAAAAATTTGAAAAATTGAAAAAGCCCTATGCATAAAGACATTCATTGTTTTTTAGAATCATGAAAAACTGAAAACAAATGTCCAACATACGGGAAATTAGGAGAAGTAAACTACAAGACACCCATTGAGTCAAATAGCTATATAGCTGTTAGACATATTTTCTAAGACTTTATGATGTGGAAAAATGCTTACATCAAAGAAAAAAACATGTACTGATTATACATTTTATTTTAACCATGTTGAAAATACATACTAGAAGGAAATGCTAGAAGGAAAATTTATAGAAATAAATACTAGAAGGAAACAGATTTCAATATTTGAAATGTTAATATTTATTTATTTGAGAACGACTCTAAAGGTCCATGACTTGTAATAATTTGTCATATTTTGGAGGCATGAATTTGAAACATGTGCCAGGTAGCTGAAATTCAAAAGTGAGTCACTTAACTAGAGAGTGAGCTAGGGCAGCAGAGGCTGGGAAAGTTGGGCCTGCGTTTTTCCTGCACAACCTCCCCTCCCTTTATTTTCCAAGGAAAGAATCAGGAGAGGTGGTAAAGGAATGGATAGTTATCAATTTAGAAGTAGGAACAGAGCCAGTCACCAATAAGTTCAAACCAGCATCTGAAGGTATTGACTATTCTGTAATCAAGCACGAAAATATGAATTTTTAAGTTACATATTACTTTATGGGGACAAATATATTCTATAATGCTGTTTGTGAATGAAGGAATCCCAAAGGTCTTAGGATATATCCCTTTGGAATGTCATATATGCACCGCAAATCAAAATGTTAAACTGTGATAGTATAATTGAAACTAAGACAATATTTTAATAAAAATATATTTTTAAAAACCATTTAGATTGTGACATAATATAAAAACATTTGTTTTCCATTTATACTTTTCTGTATTTTTCAAATGTTCCACAATGAGGTGGAAAAAAACTAAAAAGTAACTTAGTTCTACAATATAAGAACTTTTTCTCTACTAGACCCAATAAGATATGCGACAGAAAAATCCAGTCATAAAAAGAACATGGTGGAAAGCAAAGCTCTGTCTCTCATGCTCACCTTGTAGCACCTGTATTTATATAGAGCGACCAGGAGAATAGTCATAACAACAATGACGCTGATCATGATAGCAGCATTCAGGATGGAGTGCAGAGCTCTCTGGCCCACAGTCTCAGTGTCTTCTGTGAATGGGGTATAGATTCTACAATAAAACAAAACACAGAAGCCTCAGTAAGTGCTGATGAATAGATATCCCAAACCACATACCCTAACCAACCACACAGTTTAGTTTCCTGATTTAACTGATACCTTATGTCACTTTTCTCCATCTCGTCAATCTAGCGAAGAAATTTTACCCTAAGAAAAATAGGTATCCTCTAAAATAAGTGCTTCAAAATAAAAGGAGATATCTAAAATATGGAGAAGTGGACTTGTGAGCCAGACACTGGCTTCGTCTAGTGGATGCTATATGCTGCAATAATTACCTCATCAAATGTTTTTTCTCCACAGCTTGTGATTTGCTAAAGAACCGGATTCTGCCACGTAAACTACCCAGGCTACAAGTGGTTGTCAGAGGAAGGTAATATGGCTTATAATTATCTTCTTTCATCTTTAGGGTGACTGCAACTGGAGTTGCTTGAGAAAAAGTCACATGTCCATTTTCTCCTTGTTTCTCATTCACATAAAAACACTTTTATTCTAGGTGCCAATGTTTCCAGCTAAAAGACTTTACTTCTGATTCCGTTATAGTCAGGCATGGCTGTGAGACTAAGTAATGGCCAATGAGCTATAAGTAAATAACTTAAGTTGTATAGAACTTCTAAGAAAGAAGTTAATTCTGCTGAGATGTTTTATGTCCTTTTCTCCCAGACTCTTTCCTGCTTCGGGCTGTCTAAATGAAGACTGGCGCTCTAGTACCCATATTAACCTGGAGTACATACTGAAATAACTTAGAGTATAGAAGTTAAAAATGAAAGGAGTCTGAGTCCTTGATGAATGTGAAGCCACTATACCAATCTGGACTGACTACCTCTGCACTATTCTGTGGGAAAGAGATAAAAAATATATATCATTTAAACTAGTAATGTTTTGATTTTCTAGTAATTGGGTCAAAAAACTTTCTGTAATGAACTAGAGAGTAAATATTTTAAGCTTTGTGGGTCATATGGCGTCTGTTGCAATCATGCAACTCTGCCATGATAGCATGAAAGCAGGCATAGACAACAGATGAATGAATGGATGTGGTTGTGTTCCAATAAAACTTTATTTACAAAAATATGTGGCAGGCAGATCTGACCTAACCCTTGCTAACCCTTTTCTATAACACGTAACCAAATCTAACTCTAACTTCTACAGATTCCTCACAGATTCCTCAATCTCTTTTGGCTCTTATCTGTATCCCTTGCCCTTCAATCACTGTCTTAGCCTTTCTCCCAAAGGTTAAAAGCTTGGTTTTCAGAACCATACACAGTTTTTCAGACACTTGCCAATTTCAAATTCTAAAATTCACTTACAACTTGTTTGAGCCCAAGAGTCCTAGAGACAGAACTAGGTGACATATGAATCAAAGCATTTTTCTTGGAGGCAAAGGACTGACACCAACACATCAGAGAATCTACATGACAGCTACCCCAAGAATCTAGAGAGTGCCAACTTGTATTATATTTCTTCATCCTTTCAATTAACAAATTTTTTTTTGACTGAGTATTTATTACATACCTCGCCCTGGAAACAAAGTGTGCTGATAAGACTTACAGTATAGAAGAAAACCAAGGATTAAATAAATAATGTAAATAAATATATGTATTTCTATATTGTTACAAGTGAAAAAGAACAGGTTACGATGAGAAAGATTACCAGAAAGTACCAAATTCTGTTGGGAGAATCATGGAAGTTATCTGTAGACTTAACATTTAAGCCAAAGTGAGAAGAATGATAGGAATTAATCTATCTAAGTTAGCAAAGGAGAGAACATTCCAGGCAAAGAACAATGGTACTACTGGCCCTGCAGTGGGAAAGATTACTATTCATGCCTTTACCTGCTCAATTCCAAATAAATTCAGCCTTTGGTGACACCATACAGAAAATATAATTTTGTAGCTTTCATTTTCTCTACTTAAAATATTAAGTAATAAATAACCCCTCACTCTCTCAGCTTCTGATTGGAAGAACTCTCTCGCCTTCACGCCCCTTTGAGGTAATGCATCTGAGGTGGTGATAACATGCTATGAAGAAAAGCTACAGTGGCCTTGAGAATAAAGCAACACTCATACATACAGCTGCCCATCCTTCCGGGTATAAAAGCTGACTGATTTGATTGTAGCCACCACTACCACCATACAGAGAGTCACTGGGACAAAGAGCATGATAACGTGTTTGGCGCCATATTTCAGTGTCAGCTCCTCATCCTCTTCATCATCCTGCTCCACCACCTGCAGTGCGTTACCCTGGGGTCCACCATTAGATAATGGCTCAGGGTTGCCACGCCTCCGCCTTTCGCTGCTGTGCTCACGCCGCTCTCTACTGTCATTCTGAAAGCACAAGAAAACCCTTTTCAATAAGTCAGACTCCCAAGAGAATCAAGGTATTTTGTATCAAAAACAGAAAATGTAATAACAGTTGGACCTGAGATTATCAGTAGGTTCATCACTACTTGAGTTCTAAAAATCTGAGGCAAGAAAGAACCAATTTACTAGAAGTGTACAGCAGCTAAAAGATCTAGATTACCACTGTTCACTGTTCACTGTTCACATCCTCCCTCTCACGTAGGTCTTGGCTTTCCTCATTCTCCATTTCCATTCCCAACCTAATGCAGGTATACTCATCCTTCGAGGTTTGACTTAACCCTGACACCTGCACGAGCAATTACACCTGTTCCAAATTAATATGCTTTCTACCTGTGGTTTTATACCAGTGATACAAGAAACTATCTCACCTTCATTATTAAAGACTTAAAATCTTCTTAATGATGTACAAGGGATCTCTCTGTATTATTTTGCACAACTGCATATAAATCTACAATTATCTCAAAAAAAATATTCAATTAAAAAAAAAAAACCTTTATGGAGAGAAAGTAGGCCTTAAACAATTCTTATATCCCTGCCCCATTCCCATTGTACTCCGTACAGAGTTAGGGGACAAATACTTGATGGATGATGGAATGAAATGAGAACCTTTCTTAGATTCTACTTTCCTCAGACTCTTAATCCAAACACCACTTTATTACCTGTATCCTTACCCTAGGTTTCACCTTTCCTATTCTTCAGGTTTAATATCTTTTTGAGTATCACTGTTCATATCTAAAACTCAGTTTTTGCAAAGGATAAAATAAATCCCAGGAGCACTAACAACAATAAAAATAATAGTTTACAGGAAAAATAACAGGTACCCCTCCTCCTCACAGATAACAGAACAGGATATAAAAGTCGATTGATAGTCACTGTCGTTGGTAGGATGTAATCGGCTTGGTTAAGAAAGGGTTCTCTTGGGAAGATCATGTGAGAATATGCCACTCTTGTACCTCAGTTTTGACTACAGAATAAAACTAAGTATTACTATAGAGTATTACTGCTGAAGTTTATTAAAAATATATTATATACTTAATAGCTCATAAATGATTACAATATACAGGGATTAGTATGTACTTTACATTTAATTCTCACAGCCACCCCATCATCACCACTATAAGGTTAAGGAAACAGCCACAGCCAGCAAGTGTTACAGAGTGGGTTTGAATCCAGGTGTGCCTGATTGCAGAAATCAAGTTCTTAACCACCTTAATTTGCTGTTCACCAGACAACATGGGAGCTCTGCAGACTCAGTGTGGGCTGAGTTCTCTTTCACTTCCCTTTCAATATAATCATCCATAGGAAGCTGTCAAAATTCTATATCCCAAGTACTCTTCTGTGGTAATACCAAGGTTAATAAGGTCTAGATGCTGTCTTTAAGGAGTTCAAAAGTTAGTTTTAATACAGAATAAATATATTAGAGATATGAATAAAGTGCTATGAGACTATAACTGTGTGGTCAAGAAATGTAACAAAAAGGTACAATTCTTGAGCTGAACCTTTATGAGTGAGTGGAAGGTGAATAGGCTCCAAGCAGAGATGCCATGAACAGAGACACAGGTGTGAAGGTGAAGCATAAGGCATATGCAGAAAACCAGAAAGTACATTTGAGGTTGCTGGAGAACGCGGTCAGTCTGGGCTGGTGGCAGAAAAGGTGGTTAGGAGCAGGTTCTAAAGAAACTTGTTTGCCATGCTAAGGACTTTAAATTTTGTCCTGTAGGCAACAGAATGTCATAAAAATTGTCAAGGTTGATGAAGTGACACAGTAGGTTGTTTCATTTAAAGATACTTGACTGAGTGGTGATGCAAAGAGATGTACGAGATATTTCAGAAGCAGAACTGACAGGACTCTCCAGCAAATTACATGTAATGGTTAGGAAGAAGTCAAGGATGACTCCAGGTTTCCAGAATAAGAGACTAGGAAGGATGATGGCATTGATAGAGATAGGGAACACAAGAAGATGAGCAGGCTGGAAGACCAGAGAGATATTTTCGTTAGGGAGATAGGTGAATTTCAAGTACCTGCAACCAGGCAGAAAATTCCAAAGGCAGCTGATAAGAATTTCAAGTTCAGAAGAGAGTTGGGGAAATTATTAGTTGCTACAGCTATGGAAATGGATTAAATCTCAGGGAGAGAGTAGAGATGGGAAGTAGGAATAGTATGGACTTGCTGGTCATTAACATACTACAACAGCTGTGAAAGGAAAAATACAGTGAGATGATGAATAAAGAGAGAAGTGTGACTAACCCCTTAAGCTTAAGCAGCAGGTGACAGAAGAAAACCCAGCAAAAGGGATTAAGAATAGGGGAGAGGGAAGAAAACCCAGTAATCAATGTATCACAGACGCCAAAGGAGAAGCACATTTCAAAAAGATATCATCACAGTCAAGCAGAAGGAGAGCCGAAAAGTCAATGAATCTGACAGAGGGAAGTTCATCAAGCTCTTTAGACAAGTAAAACAGGAGGGAAGTTAGACCATAAAGCATAATAAAGTGAGAAATCAATGAAAATTGAGAACTTAAAGGCAATCACTGAAGAAAAAAATCATATGACAATAGAATAGATTCAAATTGGAAAAAGTTATTTTAGGGATGTTAGAGTCTTGAGCATACTTTTCAGGTCGAAGTATAGAGTTAGGATTAGAGGAAGAGACTGACATACAAGACAGGGAGCTAACTAATGGAACAGGGCAGGGGATAAATGGAGGGGAACAAGAGAGAAGAGCTGGCCTTACAAAGGCACTGCTGCTCTCTACCTCAACAGGAAATGCCTCTTTGACCTCACAGAGAAAATATTTATGAAGACTCACACTCTATGAGGAATGGAAAGGAAACTACTCCAAAGCACAAAAGGTAGAAATATGTACACCACTCACCAAGAAAAATAATTTTTGCTGAACACAAGTCACTAGAGTGGCCAAAGTCCAGCAGGAAGGAAATGGTTACGAGGAAGGTGGGATCTGGAGAGCAGAGGCATAGTGTCACAGATAGCTGAGAGGCAGGAGAGTTGAGGACAGTCATTCTTCTCTTTTCTTAGGAGGAGGTGACTAAACCATATGCTAAGAGTGTTATGTTTGCAACTAATGCTCAGCAATACAACTGTGACTGACTTAATGGGTTGATTTTCAAAATAAACTAAAAGTAATAGCTCTCTTTATATAATATTTGATATTTTACTAAGCACTCTTACATTATCTCATTTATTCTTTTCATATGTTGAAAGGTTCTGGTAGATGAACATGAGAGCAACTTGTTCAAAATCTCACAGCCAGAAAACAGCAGAGGCAGGAATTGAATTCAAGTCTCTTGCTTCAAAACCTGTGTTCTGTCTGTGATACCACAGCTGTCCTAATTAGGCTACAAGAACAGTTTAATTGGGTACATCTAGCATGAAAGATGCAATCATAATATGCACATCCACCTTACTCAGCTGGATGTTCTGGTTTATAATGAACATTAGCCAACTCCACCCTGACCTACCCACAAAGCTGATATGGGATACTAGAGCACTATTTTTTTTCTCTCTCTCATACATGTACGCACACACCCTTCTTCTTTATAGTACTTTGAATACTATTTTTAAAACTATGTTTCCTTTTTTTAACTATAATTTATTAAACAGGTAAAACATTCACATGGTTCTAAAGTGAGAGTATAAAACAGCATACAGTAAAGTCTCCCCCTGAACTATCTACTTAGTTTCCTAATCTCCCAGATTACCACTTTCATTGTTCTCTGTAAATCCTATCAAATTTCTTAACATATATAACAAGCAAATACAAATACATATTCTCATTCTCCCTTTTCACACAAATGGTAGTAGCACAATAAATGCACTGTCCTGCACTTTGCTTTCTTTGCTCAACTGTATCATAGAGATTTTTTATACATCGCTACACAAAGAACATTCATATCCTTAAAAAAAAAAAAATAACCAACTACATAGCCAATGTATACCCTAATTCATTAGGCCAATCCCCTAACGATGGACATTTAACTTGCTTCCAACTTTTTGCCATTACAAGCATTACTGCAAAGAATGCCTCCTATTAAGTTTTTTCATATGTGTGGTGGCATATTTGTAAGACGAAGTGTCTGAAGTAATTGCTGGGTCAAAGTATATATGCATTTGAGATATTAATATATATCGCCAAACTCTCCCTATGGGTTGGACCAATTTAAAGACTCAGGGACTCAGTAACATAGGAGAGTGCTTATTTCAACAAGCCCTTGTCAACACAGTAAGCTATGAAATGCTACTGAAATGTACATAGTTAGAAAAGATTTTTTTAAGACCTAAATAAATGTAGAGATATACTGTTCATAGATTGAAGGACTCAGTATTATGAAAGTAACAATTCTATCAACGCCACTGCACCTTGAACTGATCCATAGATTGAATGTAATCTCAATCAAAATTCTAGCAGCCTTTTTTTTTGTAGAAATAATTGTAAAATTCTTATGAAAAAACAAAAGACCTAAGATACCCAAAAACAACTTCAAAAATTGAAGAACTAACGCTACTTGATTTTAAGACTTCGTATAGAGTTGGAGTAACCAAGAAAATGTAGTACAGGCACAAAGATAGACAAAAAAGGTTCAAAGGCAGTTCAACGGAGAAAGGACCATCTATGTCAACAAACAGTGCTGAAAGAATGGAGAAAAATATACTTCGATCTATACTTCATACCACATGCCAAAACTTATACTCACTACACAGACCTAAATGTAAAACTTAAAACTATGGTTTCCAGAAAGTGTAAAAAAAAAAATTTTAGAATTTAAGTTAGGCAATGACTTTTTAGATACAAAAAAAAAAAAAAAGATCTACAAAAGAAAAAATTGAAAAAAGGGACTTCAATATCTAAACTCTATTTCTGTTCTTCCAAAAACACTGTTAACAAAAAGACAAGCCACAGAGTGGGAAAAAATGTCTGAAAATCTATAAAGCATAGGGGACTTGTATACAGAATATATAAAGAACTTTCAAAACTCAATAAGAAAACAATAACCCAATTAAAAAAATGGGCAAGAGATTTGAAAAGACAGTTCACCAAAGATATCAGGATGATAAATAAGCACATGAAAAGCACATTTAAACACCATTATTCAGATAAATGCAAATTAAAACCACAATCAGATACTACTACACACCCTAGAGAATAATTAAAAAATTAAAAGGACTTACCTTACCAAGTGCTGACAAGGTGGAAGAACTAGAACTCTCATACACTGCTGATGCGAAATTACACAACCAATTTGGAAAACTGACAGTATCTTAAAAAGTTAAATATAGAACTACCATATTGGATCATATTTGACTCTTAAGCCTTTACTCAAAATAAAAAAAAATATGCCCAAAGATTTGTACATGAATGCCTTATTTGCAATAACTCAAAACTGGAAACGCAAATATTCCTCAGAGTGAATGGGTTAAAAAAATGTGGTATATCCATATAATGGAATACAATTTATTTCAGCAATAAAAACCAACTATTGATACATGCCAGAACACTGATAAATCTTGAAATAATGACGCTGAAAGGAGCCAAAAAAGAGTATGTATTGTATGATTTCATTTATATAAAATTCTAGGAAAACTAGAGTATAGTGACAAAAATTTGATCCGTGGTTACCTGGGAATAGGGAGCAGTTTGGGAGGTGCAAAAACAAGAGATTACATAGGACTATATGGAAACTTTTGAGAGTGACAGTTATGTTCATTATCTTGACTGTGTTGGTGGTTTCAAGGGTATATACACATGTCAAAACTTATCAAATTGTATATTTTAAATATATGCAGGTTACTGTATGCCAAGTATACCTAAATAAAGCTGTTTTTAAAAAATGGATCTTTCTCAAAGGGACGTGTAGGTGATTTGAATGCTATTAGATGAAGAAGATGACATTAGAACTACTGAGGAATTTCCAAAATGAAAAATCCTAGTAGCTAAATATTAAAATAGTGATTTAGCACTAGTGATTTGGTGACTAATTAAAAAACACTTTTTATAATGGAAAAAGTTAAAATACTGTCAAAAGTGTATAATGAAAAAAAAAGGGTATAATGAAGCCCCATGCACACTTGACTTGGCTTTATCAACACAGCCAATCATATTCCACCTATTTTCCGTCCCACTTTGCCCCACCAGTATTATTTTGAGGCAAACCTGGACATATTTCCTTACTAAGTATTTTGGCACACATTTATAAAAAATAAGAATGTGTGTGGCTTGGTAACTCGTTTCTTTATGCCTTTTAAAAAATATATTTTTTAGAGCAGTTTTGGATTCATAGCAAAACTGAGCAAAAGTTCCCACATACCACTTGTCCCTACACAGCCTTCCCCCATCGACATCCTACACCACAGCGGCACCCTTTTATAATCAATGAACCTACGGTGACATGTCATTAGCATCCAAAGTCCATAGTTTACATTCGGGTTCACTCTTGGTGTTGTACATCTATGGGATTTGAAAAATGTTACAACATGTATCTATCATAGTACCATACAGAATAGTTTCACTGTCCTAAAAATTCTTTGTAGTCTGCCTATTTATCCTTCCTTTCCCCCTATATCCTGATACCTGATTTTTTCACTACCTCTGCAGTTTTACCTAAAAAGGCTATTTTTAAGGTTCAGAAAAACTAGTGTTGTAGTCATTATAAATGATTTCATTTCAAGGGCAGAGGGAATAATTACTCACTATAAAAATGTTGCAAGTTTCAGAGAGGGTGGGGTCCTACTAGAAGTGGTGAGTCCGTGGGAAACGAGTTCCTATGATCTCACATTCCCCAGAGCTCCTACACCATTAAGTCAGAGGCTTAATTTCAATTTTCTCCTTTCTCCTTACTTCAGAACATGATGCAAGTACAGGTCCAGTCACTCAAGGCATGTGGACTCTCAAGCTGTGAGAGTATTTCTCAAACAGCAAAAACTGTTTTTAATTCAGTGTAGTAGTACCTGCCTGTTTTTTTAAACCTTGTTTTCTGCCTTTTTTCTTAAGTTTTATTAAGTAATTAAAATGTAAACAGTGGTCTCTAAACATTTTCTAGATGTTTTTAAGGGTTATAAACGGTTATTTATAACATAGAAAGAAAGCGTCCTTCCTAATCTCTGTCCCACAACATGAACATAGTGAAAAATCTGACGTACTTTTTGAGATTTTGAAAGCCTTGTTCTGCAATTTGCTTTTGTCACTTAATATCAGAAACCTTTCTATGCCAATACATAAAAATATACCTCCAACTTGGTATTATGCTAAATGAAATAAGTCAGGCAAAGACAAATACCACATGATTTCACTTATATGTGGAATCTGAAAAACAAAATAAACCAACAAACAAAACAAACTCGCAGATACAGAAAACAAACTGATGGTTGCCAGGTAGAAGTGAGGGTGCTGAGAGGCGGGATGCAAGAGGTGATGGGACTAAGTACAAATTGTCAGTTACAAACAGTCATGGGGACGTAAAGAAGAGCACAGGGAATATAGTCGATAATATTGTAATAACTATGTATGGTGCCAGGTGGGTACTAGATTTATCAGAGGATCACTCTGTAAGTTATATAAATGTCTAACCACTATGCTACACAACTGAAACTAATATAACATCAAATGTCAACAGTAATTTAAAAATTTTAAATATATACTTCAAACTTAAATAGCAGCACAGTAATAATAATTATGATAATAACTAAGATTTATTGACCATGTCGAAAACTAGGCTATAAGCTTTAGGTACGTTTCCTCATTTAATCCTAATAAGATTGAATTTATTAATAACATTCAATTAACAGATAAACTAAAGCTTAGAGAGGCAAGATAATTTGCCAAAGATCACAGAGCTAAGAAGTTTTAGAGCAGAGATTCTAAATGGTTGTTTAGTCATTAGATCCTATTATTAGCCATTACTTTAAACTACTGACTAGGTAAACTGTAAATAACATAAGACTGAGGTTATCTCAAAATTCTATCACAAATAATGCTTCGATAAATATCTATATTTCTTGGCATTTTTGTGATAACATTTCTATAGGATAAAATTCTGAACTGAAAATGCTAGGTCAAAAGGTATGTGCATTTCTTAAATCAAATTTCCAAATTATCTCCAAAAGGCATGTGGATCTGTAGACTCAACTGACAACTTGCCACCAAATAAACACAAATTCAACTCTCATGAAAAGCATGTTTTCCCCAAACTTTTAGTAGCAATGGGTATCAATTCTTACTCATTGATAGGTGAAAACTGAAGTTTTCATTTCTATATCTGATTATTAGTAAGGTTGATCAACTAGTCTTTTCATATATTTAGTGCCATTTTTATTTCTTCTTCCACCACATATATTGCTCGGAGCTTTTGGTAAATGTTGTTACTGAGTTGTTCGTGTTCCTTTTGATGTCATAAAATTCTTTGTACGTTAAGATATATGTCATTAGGCATTATAAGCCTCTGCCCAGTTTGTTTTATGACTTTATTCATGGTCATTTTATCATACTTAAGTTTATAATTTTGTATTGCTGAATATGAACTTAGATGATTTTATAAGAAAAACAACTTATTCTTATAACATCACAAATTGCAATGTTTTTCAACAAACACATGTACACGGCTAAAATAAATGTTCACAAATACTGTATCTGTTCCATCTGATATTATTTCATGCATACATTCCTATGCAATAACAGTCAACATGCCTAAAAAGTTACAATGCATTCCACTCTGTTGATATATTTATAGTCCGCATATTATTTACTTACTTAAAATGAATAATTTTAAGAAAAAGTATCAATCCTATGAGACTTTATGGACATTGCTTGGATTTTTACATTTAGAAATGTGAGGCTCCTAAGCTTGCACTGGAAGAAAAACTAGAAGAGTATCTAACTGAAGAACTGGCAAGTTATGTGGAAAATTTGAAAATATTTATTAATCATAGGCAATGTTTCCAACACACAATACTCCATCTAGCACCTGCCCAAGCTTTGTGATTCCTTGGAGTTAGAGCTTTAACCATTACTCTAATATCAAGGAAGGTTGCCATTTCCCTGAACAGTGAACATTAACTGGCTAGAGATAATATTTAACATTTACGGGGCTATTTTGTTAGGCTTGAACCTAGAGTTTTTAAACAGACTATTAAGACCTGTGGCAAAGATTTCTGACTTAACTGTCATACAAAAGCAAGCACGTTCCTCTAGAGTTGAGCAAGACTGAATTTTTCTCCTTATTTCATTTTGACACACTGGGAGAACAAATTCATCAGTATAAACAGTAGTTAATCAAAGGCTGACTGGGCCTGTGAACCCAATTCGGTTTAAATTTATATCACCATTTCATTTATTTTTTTCTTAAGGTCCCAAGTACTTGAATACCACTTTAAACAGCTTATAGGTTTGCTTTCTGTTTAATTTTATAGGGTCTCTAATATTTAAAAGTGAACCACCATCATCTAAAGAATGAGGTTAGTGCTACCAATCTATGATTTGCTAACAAAATAAAGTTCTTTGCATTTAATGTTTTGAATTCAGAAAAGATACTGCAGACCTTCATTTCTAATGACCAGACATTTTAATGTTATAAATTTGGCAGCTGATGGCAATGGATTTACATAAATGTTCCTCAGTAATTGCTTCAGACAGAGGATCATTATTGAGCTTCCAATGAAATACTATTTTAAGGCTTCTTTTTTAGGTAATAAATGACTGACTTTTTTCCATTCTAAATCAAAAAGGCTATTGACAACTTATTTCTTTAAGGACTAGAAAATGTGGGTCAGAATAAACTAACATGAATAAAAATACTGTGGACAAAAAAGGGGCCACATCCTAAACCTGACAAGCTTAGAAAGGGCCCTACAAACTCAGAGAAACCAAAAGTAACCACATAGAGTGGTCTAAACATAAAAATTTCTAACAAAAATGGTCATGGCAAGTAGTCATATCCTGGGCCTGTAGCTTCTTTGACAAAGGTCAATGTTACCTTAAGTGAGCCTGTCTATTGTCTTTTTGCATCTAAGATATCTCACTCTTGGATTGTCAGAGTAATCCTTTTCCAGACCCCTGGAGCCACAACCTCTGCACCAGAGCAGGAGGCCAGAGAACCCCTCCAAAGTTATCTTGTCCCCCCATGGAACATCTCTATCTGCTATAAATGTTAATTATTAACTCTCCTATACCCACCAATATAAAAGAAGTGTGTCTCTCCATTTTACTTTTTATCAGATCTCAGTGAGATTTCTGAACACTTTCTCCCACCTCCCTAATCTACTACCAGTGAATTTCATGTAAACCTCCACAAGTCTCCTCCTTTAATTCTAATTAGAATTAAAATTAAAAATAAACTATAAAACTGCCATTCTCTGGGGTATTTTCTCAATCCATTAAGATTTTGCTTCCTGGTAACTGTCAGTTTAACTCATTAAAATTCTCTAAAGATTTGGGCATTTCTTATGTTGACAATACTGAGTATTCATTTAATAAATCCAATAGTTTTTCTCTAATGTCACTTTTCCTTTATTTCTTTACTTAAATATAGTGTTTCTCAAACTGTGGTCCCTGGAGCAGAAGCATTGGCAAGATCTGGGAATTGATCAGAAATGCAAATTCTCTGGTCCCATCCCAAACCTATAAAATCAGGAACTCTGAGTTTCAGGCCAGAAGAATTTGTATTAACAATTCTTCCAGGGGATTCCAATGCATGTCAAGGTTTGAAAATCAGTGCTCTGATATATAATGTAAACAAATTTTGGACTTTGAAAATTCACCTTTTTATATCTAAGAAAAGCAAAAAGTTCTCAGCTAATCCACATGATGCAAGTCTATACCAACTAAAGATATACATTTTCACTATTCTAAAGTTTATATTTTCAATCTCCTCTAGTTTTAGCATATTCCTCTAATGTTAGTAGAAATGAAATGGAGGCTGACTTCCAGCAGAGAATTATGACAAGTGAAGGGAAAAGAGCTCTACCCATCAAAATTTTGCACCAGAAAAATAAAACCTTACAAATTATTTTAATAGGCATAGTAAACATAAACCAAAGGATTATGAGAGATCACAAACAACAGAAAAAGGCCCAGATAATGTTCTTGTATTAAACAAATCCACCATTCAAGAGAAATAAAAGAGCTGCTTCAATTAATTCACCAAAAGTCATCTATGGCCAATTTAAATTTGGACATACACCGATTTTTTCATAACCAACCAGAGCACACACTTATACAATGGCTTCCTTATAGCTAAAAAACTTAACAGTAAAATTCTTTTCCTCTTTCTTTGGGGTTTTTAAAATTACGCTGGTGAAAAAATGAATACATAGACTTCCTATTTTCCTTCCTCAGAATTTTCTCTATACAGTGAATATCTCCTTTCAGCATTACATTTTTCTGAGGTAAGACACAGCTGGAAGAATAGGAAGAAACCTGGAACAAGTTTGAAATTAGAAAGCACAGTTTTAAGTTCCAAGTCTATCATTTAATTTTCTATGTGATCTTGAACAATCATTTAAACTGTAAAATGGGAACAATATCTATCCCATAATTGGAAAATTTGAGAATGTATACAGAAGATCTTTGTACGTTATAGAAGGCATTTTTAAGGAGATAAACAAAAGATAACATATCTGATATCACATTATGAATAGCAGAGTTAAATTAAACAAATAAATCAGGCCTGATGGTCAAGACAGTGGTGCCCTAATTGATCTGGAAGGTACCACTGAGAACACTGGCAGCACTAAGACTTGCTAAAACTAAACTATGAACACATGTAATTATTAAGAAGCCCATGTCAATTGTACCTCCTCTGTAACACCCTTTATTTCAAGGGGATATTTTATTTATCAATCGCTAGAGGGTAAAGAAAGACAAAAAAATAATATCATGAAAGTCCCATAAAGCTTGAGTGTGAGGAATATAAATAACACTACACTAACAGTGGAGAGCTCACCAGGTGCCTGCTAAGCACTGTTCTTAGAACTGGGGATATAGGAGTGAACAAAGCAGATTATGTACCTGGCTGGCCTCAAGCAGCTTACAGCAGGGGTAGGCAGGTAAAAAAAAATCCACAGGTAAACAGATACTATGCTAGAAATACTAGCACAAGGAAAGCAGTATAAAGGTACAGGGAGTGCCATAAAGCAGAGAAGGAAGGGGAAACCATGGAAGGCAAGGCCCCACTGATAAGGTGACTCATGAGGTGGACTTGAAGGAAGTGAAGGAAGCCATATGAAAAGAGTAACAGAATAACTGGGAGCTCAGAGGCAGAATTGAGGAAGCAGTGAGTGAAGGAGTCAGTGGTAAAAGATAAGACAGAGATGGGGCGGGTGGAGGGAAAGGTTAAGACCTCACAAAATAGATTTTATTTGGAGATAGGATGCCTTTGCAGGGTTCTAGTCAAATTAATTACAAATAACTGTTTTTTTCAAAACTTGTTAGTTGTGGAATCTTGTTCAAGGGATCCAGAAAAGATTAATGTGTAAATAAAGAGGAGCTGCTCTGGTTAAGGAAGGGGTACCCAGAGACCTGACTAGGCTGTTCCCACTTTTCCTCTCCCTCTTCTGAAGTAACAGTTTAAAAATGAGTACAAAGTCTGTAGCATCCAAACTTTCACATCCTGTATCCAAAGAACTTCAAAGTCTGGCCTCATCCTAATTTTTCAAAAAGCTATTGGTAGGGAACAGCAAAAAAGAGTAAACCAAGATGCACAGAAGAGCAAATGTGGTGCCACAAATATCAGTCTCTGTAACACCTCTTTATCAACTGAGTACCAAGGCACAATGTACAAAGTCCCTCCCTTCCCCCACACACCTCTCATGCTATATACATGTTTACAGCTTGTGTTCCCTTTCAGGGCTTCCCTTGATATTCGTTTTAACTTGGCTCCACTTGATTAAAAATGTTGCAGCAGTACAGTGTGATCTGCCTTTGTTGACATTATATCTCTGGATATGGCCTCCCTATCCATTTATATTTTAGAAAAATTTTTCCTCCACTGGCATATTTCTTCTACCAGTATTGGCTTCCCAGTTTGCTCTATTCTAGTTCTACCTATATCTCAAAGTCTTTTTTGTAAAGACTTCCTCCCCACATTTTGACTTTTAATTGGAATTCTAGATCTTCAGAGTATGAAGCAAACTTCCAGGCCATCTAGTTCTCTAATTCATTGCTCATTCCATGGACTAACCCTCTGCAGATTAGGATGGTAGTCTTCCAGACTTTGTGACTGCTTTTAGTAACAAGCACACAGTAGCCTACATGGCAGTCTATACTCTTTCAGACAGAGTAATTGCAAGAGAATTCTTTTTACTGATTCAGAACCTGTTTTCTGGTATCTTCCACCACTGGTTTTGCCTTCCAGTTGAAATAGTTAAAAGTCTGATTCCCCGTGCCCTGACACAGCCTGCATAGCTTATAGCTGCCTTATCTTTTCCCCTATTCTGTTTCTACCTCTAAAAATCCTACCGATTCCCCAACTATCTCAAAGGCCACCTGTGGAAGCCACATTCAATCTGTAAAGATTAGCTAATGGTTGCAGGCAGATTTGACATCTACGTAGCCATGGAAGTCCTTGTGCCCCATGCCACAGATTACAACGCTTTCCTGATTCTCTCCTTTGAACTCTCCTAGGACGTCTATATGTAGCCTTGCATTCATCATTGTGCATTCTGTCCATAAACACTGAGCACTGTCAGGAGCTATGCTAGGAACTGAAAAAATAAATAAAATGTACTCTGTCTATAGAAGAATAAGAGCGAGACAGGCAAACTACTAGCAGAGGAAGTTGGGGCCTCAATGAAAGAGGTGGTATCTGAGCCAGGGAGGAACCCATGTCTCACACAACCTTGTATCCCAAGCAGCAAAATGTATAATGCTTTGCCCTCTGCTGAGGTTCAGAAAAATCCATGAATTTGGGAAAGTTAAGGAAGCCTGCTCAGCCCCCTCAGCCTCTCTTGGAGGTGAGGAAGAGGTATCACTGAATCCACAGTTTGGCAAAGGCAGTTGTAGAAGCTGACACTGTACCTGGCTATGTGCAGTATTACTCAGGTGGTTGTCCTCGGACATCTGTGCATTCTGGAAGTAGGACAAGGGTGCAGGTAACTCTGTCATTGGAGCAACTGTACAGAAATACCTTTTCACAGAAAACAAAACCTCTTAGAGTTCTGAAAAGAGAAAAAGAAAACAATTATTTGTGCATTATGATTATACTTTTATTCTTAACTTTCATAAAATACTTTTAGCAAAAACAAACCTTTCTTTCATGTGTTCTCCTCCAGGCCAAGCTTTCTAAGGACCTCGCAGGCTGATGTCACTTGAAGGCTCCTGGATTAGGTCTGAAATAGGATTTTACCAGATCACTCAGAGATGGTCAAATCCTAATAAATCCATTTACACCAATCAAATAAGATCAGTTTATAAACCACAAATTTATTAATCTGCCATGACCTTCAACTGACAAACTTTTATCAGCTCAAGATACCTCTGTATAATGAGTAAACCTACTTGAGAAACCAAATATTTTCCATCACAAAGACACTTCATGATTTCAGATTTAGAGGAAAGGTAGATAATCTTAAAGATGTTCTCATCAACACCCTTTTCTATGCTGACCAATCTAACGTAATTTTTATATCTCCATAAAACTATTTATCCAATGCTTTTGATTTTACAAAATTCTATCATCTCATTTAATTCTTACCACAATGCCCCAAGATAGGGAGTAAAGAGGTAACATGTATTTCACAAAAGCAGAAGGGGACCCAAGTTCAGCGGCTTGCTTAAAAATGACACAGTTGGTCATACCAGCACAAAAGTCACAGACTCCTGACTCCCAGCCTCAGGCCTCTCCTTTGCATCCTGGCACAGCCTTATATACGTACAGCATTCTCTCCCAGAGTTCACCCTCCTGGGGCCACTTCCTCATTTGCCTGTCCTTCCTTAATCTCCATCAGCCAGTTCTTTAGGACTTCAACTTTCCTTTTCACAATAAGTCTTCAGAAGTATAAAAGAAATCTGTTTGCCTACCTAAGCAATATTCTAATTCATATATAGTATCCAATATATTACCATGTACATATTTACATGAAAGCATTTTGTCAATGTCCTTTCATTTTCAGGGTTCTCTACCCTCCAAATTCACTACTTTTTTATTCTAATAATTTTCATAAAAAACACATTAGGCAACTTTTTCTTCTAGTAAAGGTATGAGTTCAAATCAACCCTTAATTACCTATATTTGGCTCATTCGAATCATGACAAAATTTTAATCAAGGTATGCTTTCCATTCTACCTTACATGCTTTATATACAATGCCTACCTTTCTCCTCCCCTACCTTATTCCCCATCAGCCTACAAATAGCTGGCATGAGACCAAAACATTGCAAATTAACTAAAGAAGATATAATTAGTGAATTAAAGTGAATTAAAAATAGAAATAGAGGCAGTACTTTTGTGGGGACAATTCATTGGAAGGGGGTACATTGCAAGCTTTTGAGGGGATTGTTTCGCTTCTTGATCTGAGTGCTAGTTACACAGGGGTTTCAGTCTGAAAATGCAGAGCTACATACACACTTATAATGTGTGTACATTTCTATATACTTCAACTAAAAAATTTAAATGGATTTTGTGGGAGTAAACCTATATTTAGGGTTACTCATACATGGTCCTGTCTTTTTTTTTTTTTTTTTTTAAGGCAAGGCAACCTTTGGTTGACCTCACAGATTGCAAGGACCTTGCCACCTTACAATCTTTTAATTTTATATTTTATTTTTTACGCCTACAGCACCTGGTCTTCCAAGCACTAAACAGGTCCGACCCTGTTTAGCTTCCGAGATCAGATGGATTTGGGCTTGTTCAGGGTAGCATGGCCGTAGATGGTCCTGTCTTTTAAAATAGATAAAATTAAGACTTTGGCAATATGTATGCTATCTTACCTAAAAGAGAGGTGGATTCCAATAGAACAGTTATATTTTCCAAATATTCAAAGTAAGTATTCTGACCTATGCTTCTAGATTTCAGGTAAAAATGAGAAAAGTGATTGTTCATTTACTAAATAGAAATTTACTTGCTGTCTACTTATATCAAAACTCAGAGATAGCCACTGAGAGGATTTAATTAATTATACTCACTATACCCATTCTACAGATGAAAATAATGTGGCACACGAAGTTCACTAACTTGCCCAAGAGTAAGCAAAGGAGCAAAGAAAGCAAAGTCTCACATAATACACTATGTTGCCTCCGTGTAAAAATCCATCCCTGACCTTTAGGAGTTTACAATAATGAACATTAAGACTTAGTGAGCTGATTTTCATTACTAGCAAAACTACTGTTTAGAAGTAAATGAGATCTTAAAAAAAGTAGTAGAAGTAGTAAATGAGATCATAAGCTTCAACTATAAATTAAAAACTAAAGTGCCAAAAACATTCTTAATACACAGTCCCAGTATTTATTTATTTTTTAAAGATAAACTATGAGAATCTGGTCATTTTAATTTTTAGTAGTTTCCATTATTAGCCTTATGCTTATTATGCTTATAGGGTCTGTTCAGTTATTATAAAAAACCACAGAAACTGATTATCATACTGAAGCTTTCTCAGACAGACAAATCTTACAAGGATCATCAATAAGATAGTAGTCACGTTAGCATATCCCAATACTATTTTCAAATATCCATCCATATTTATGTGTGAAAAACTAAGGATCAGGAAAGGTAAAAGAATTTGCCAGTACACAATTATGGGGTAAGTAACACCAGTTTCAGAACGCAGGTCTTCTGATGCCCAGCCCAGATCATTTCTGGTTCACCCAGAGCAAGCCCAGGCCTCCTCGGAAGCCTTGAAGATCACAATGCTACAGGGAGGGCACCATCCCTGGAAGAGCTGCTCTTTACATGAGCTCAGTAGGAAGCAGAGGCAGGCAACAGGGTTAAGCTAGGTCTTCAGTCAGGCCTGGTGAACAAACAAACATTGTTGGTACCGAGAAGGGAACAGGCAAAGCCAGATTTGATTCTGGTCCAGTAACAGCTGAAAACAATTGATGACTCCATGGAGAAGGCCAATGACCCCACTGTTCAGGCAGTGTGGCAAAAGACACTAGCAGGCTTTATAACATTCTGAGCAGTATCTTGAGAACAAGACAGTTGTTGGGGAGTAAGAATTTTTCATGTGACCTAGATTGCAGAAGGAGTGGGAATAGGGACAGAAGTAGATTTTGGTGTTTCCTCTCTCTGGCTACCTGTTAAAAGATTTTCTGAGACTGACTGAGCATACCTGAATTCACTGCCATCCAATTCCTTTTTCTCAAGACACTTGCTCAATCACATAAAAGGCAAAAGAAACTGTTCTTTGATAGACAACTAAATTTTCTATTATACACAGAGCTATAAAAGCCCCAGGAGAATACAAATATCTCTAGGACTAGTTGTGCTGAACAGAAAAATCCATCTAACCAGAAAACCTTCTACCAATCAGCACATCAAAAAGTGTAACTGGAGTGATGTTCAGAATTGCAAGATAAGTTTATTAAAAATGCCATTTAAGAGAAACAGCAACAAAAAAGTACATCCCTCTCACTATATCCCAAGGTAACATCTAACGCTCAAACTCTTGTATCATATTCACTTAATTATAGATATCATTTTCTTCCTTCACCTTCAGAGATAAATATAAACAAAATTTGTACTCCACAGAAGCAAACATGTTCATGGAGACTTTTTTTTATTATGATCTTCTCTAACACAAATGGTTTATGACTTGTTCCAATGACTCTAGCCACTTGACTAGTTTTTCTCCTTCACTTAAGAAAACTACCAAAAAGTTATTTTCAAAAGTATCTTTATTTTGTAATGCTAAGAAGTTTTCAAGTGCCAAATGAGCTTGTGATTTGTTATATTTTCTGCAAAAGTATTTAATCAGCTTCAATGTTACTTTGACAGCTTCTTCCAGGATAATCAGCCTGAGCTCTAATTATATGGATGGGCTTGGAAAGCCTCTATTTGAGTTTTTAAAAGATCATGTCCAACAATAAATGTAATCAATCCCAAAATTAATAAAAAATAATCTGAAACTAACAAAATTTCAGGAATACATCCTAGAAAAACTCCTCTGAATTTTAGATTAGGAGCAAAATCATTTGCCCAGCCCTACAAGAGCTCTGTGAAAGTGGTAGACACTAAAAAGAGCAAATATAGTGACAGCATATTTGATGATATTTTTCCCTCCTTCTATCCCACTCCACTTCTGTGAACCATCTGTGATAGATTACATTATTATTCAGCAGATATTCACTCCTTCCCCCAGTACGCCAAGGGACTAGTATACTTCCCCTTGGGCTTGGCTCTGTGACTTACTTTGGCCTCAAGATGGGTGCTGTCTACTACCTACCCAAGGCTTTTGGGCACATCATATGACTTGCTTTAGTCAATGGGATCTTGCAGATGTGGCACAAGCAGACACTTGAACTGTGCTTATGCAGTTGGCCTTGCCTTCTTGTACTTCTGCTGTTGCCTTAGAAAGAGCTTACTGTGGGTAGCCACTGTCCCTTCCACCAAGGCCCCAGAATAAGACATGTGAAGCAAAATTGTCCTAGCTGATCCACAGACCTACACATAGAAGCAAAGCCTTGGGTGAGAATACATGCTCTAAGACACTGAATTTTGGGAAAATCTGTTACATAGAGAGCTTTCATAGTTGTTTTTAAATAATAATGATTATGTGGGCTCAGAAGATGCAATGAAAATAAACAAATTCAAAATATTTCATCTGAGACCCTTAGGACTTATTAAAAGTGTTTAGAATTCATTTTTTTTGGCTTTTATAAAGGTAATATAATGCAAATACCATATATTTTATAATGAATGTCCCATCAGGGTCTTAGAATCACAGAATCAAATTAATAAATGTATAATGAAACATATTAAGTGGTTTTAAATTACATCAAGTTAGTTTTTGCTGTCAAATGAATTATGAAAAGTCTTTCAGTTTTTTCAAGGGCTTTTGGATTTCAGAATAATAGCTATGGAACTATATTATCAACATGTGTAAAATTATAAAGAATGTCCCCCCTCAATATTTCATTTCAGTACATACAAGGTATGATTACCCTGAGTCACTGTCTCAAATTCACTGTGCAAATGGGAAGAATACACCTAATCTTTAATGAAAAAGTTAATACTCAAATCTAACTACTTTGTTATTCATTGGTTATACTCAGTGATGTTTGCAATCTCTTTTGCTTTAGATCAACTTAAAGAACTGTACTAGGCATGGTGAAAACCAAATATTATACCCTTTTAATCAACACTTATTGTGTTTCTTCTACATAACCAGATGCTGTGATACGTGCTAAGGATGCTGTTGAATCAAATAATGCTTGTTTACTTAAAGAGCTTATTATTTAGAGAAGACAGATAAGAACATTTTTATATTAATTACAATGTTGAAATAAAAAAATTTAGATATACTGGGTTACATTAAACAGTATTCAAATTTTACCTCCTTTCTACCTTCAAAAATTTGTTTATTAGAAAGTTTAAAATTAACATTTGTAGGTCACATCATCATGTTTCTGTTGGACAGTAGAGTTGCAGAGTTCAACCATAAATGAACTATAAATCTTCAGTTCTTTCTGCTACTCCAGGCCTGATATTGAAAATCCCTGACAACCTTTTCCTTCCTGAAGCTTCCCTCCCTTCCTCAGCTTTTGTGACAGTGCACTATGGAAGTTTTCCTCCTGCCACTCATTCTCCTCAGCTGGTTCCTGGCTCTTCCTCCATCCCCTCATTATAAGTGTTCCTAAGAGTATACCTGGGCCCGCTTCTCCTTCTTTCCTTAGGTGTCTCCTCTACCGCTCCTACATCAACTGGCAAGTCTATTTGAGTGTTTTAAGTGACTCTCCCGTTTACAGTTCCAGGCCCGTTCCAGGGCCATTTTCACCTATTTGCATTTCAAAGTGATACTTCCAAATCACTTCTTCATCTTCCTCTCTAGAATAGTTCTTTGCTCCTAACTTCCTTATTTCTGTGAGATTGTCTTCCCCATTCTCTAAACTTAAGCCTCCTTGTCAACTTTAGTCGTTTTTCCTTGCTCTTCAATTGGCTGCGAGGTCCTAGTCATGTTTTTCCTCAGTTCTAAGTCTCTGCTACCACTGAAGATCAAACTCTCTTTATATTTCACCTGGATATGCAAAGTCAGGTCAATTCTCTTATCCATTCTAGCCCCAACTATCAGATTAAGTGCCTAAGGCAAAGTTCTGACCTCAACTTTGATAACATCTTCCAAATCTGCCAGGCATGTTATCACATGAAGGCGAAGCAGTATTATTAGGGGTCTTTGAAAGGTTTTTCAGACTATTTTAGAGAGAAGTTTCTCCCTATAATCTGATATAATAGTGGAAGAGCATGAGCAAAGAGAACCTGTTTGAGAGAGAAGAGAACCACATATGCTTTGGTAATGGATAAATGTTATATCTTTTCTGCTAGGCTTCTCAGAAACCAACTCCAATTTTCCAGTTCTCCACAAACGGAAACTCATGCAGCAGTCTAAAACTAGTAACAACCATTAACTTGAAATTCAGCAATCATCTCCATTCAGAGAAAAGTATACAGAGAACCGTGGTCTCCCTAAGAACAAGAAATAGAAGAATGGAAAACCGGATGACAAATATCATGTCTATCATGTATGTGTTTTTTTTTTTTCCTGGGGGAGTGAGGGTGGGGAGGAACTCATGCATTCAACATAGGCCTCTTTTTACATTTTTGAAGGCTTGCTATAACATGTGGGTGGGGCTTAAGTTGGTTGAACTCTGCGAATGAAGGAGAGCTGAAACAGGCTTTTACAGGTGACTGAAATTAGCCAAATGCAACAGGCTCCAATCTACTTTCCTGTTTTAGCATCCTTCACAAGTTATTTAATGTTCAGACTGAATTACTGGACGCTTAAGATCCAGAGGGCCCCTGTTTGTAGTATACCCTATGGTTATAATGTCTTCCTTTCTTTAATTCCAAGAGTGAAAATCTTTCCATTGCAAAAGATAATTCAAATAACAATATTCCCTTAACCAGATGTGATCTCTACCTGCCTCAAACTTCAGAGAATGTTATGACCGTTACAGTGTGCTCTGCCATATAGCTATTATACATGCCACATAACTGTTTGCACGCTGTTCTTATCATCCATAGTAAACCTTGAATACTTCACTCATCTTGTCCAAAGCAGGCAAGTAATACTTTAGGGTTATTACTTTCCTGAAAGAGAAGCAGATATTCATTTGAAAAGAAACTAAGCGGGAATGAAAAGCAAGTATCTAAGACACATGCAAAGCATCGGACATACATGACTCATGACAGTGCCGATCGAGGCAGAAGCATCGGACCCGTTTGCCTCTTCGAATGCGAGACAGAACGAAGTTCGCCCTGAGTGCCATTGCCACGAGCTTCCCCTTTACAAGGGCAGACTCCAGGCACGAGGCGAGGAGTTTCACCAGTTGCTCAACCAGACAGCGCGACGCGCTTCCTCTTTCTCCGGCTCTATCCGAGTCGAGACGGTCCATCCCAGCCCGAGGCACCTGCGCCCTGAGACATCCTCGGGACCCGCATTTCCGGACCGAGGCTCGGAAGGGCACCCTCGTCACCGCGACCGCGCGCCTCGCCTGGAACTCGAGAAATAACTGGTCGCCCCTTGCTGTCGCCCACGCGGGGCTCCTCAGCTGCGCCCGGCCGCGCCCCGCTCCGCATCCTCGAGGACACCGGCTCCGCGGCCGCGGCGGCGACAAAGAGCCGGCCGCCGCCGCGGCCGCCGGTGTCAACGCTGGGTGACGGACGCCTTCCCCTCTCGCTCCCCGGACTCCCCATCACGCACCTACTCCCTCCTCGCCGACGCCGACGGCTCCCAGCCGAGGTCCCCTTCCCAGCAGCCGCTGTTTTGTTTCCGATGTGAAATCGCAGCCTTTGGAGCTGACGGGCCCAGGCCCCGCCCCAAAGGCTTCGGGCCTGACGTCACTTCCGGCCCCGGCGGCGTTGGGGGCCGGCCAGGCGAGGGGCGGGACCTAGCGGGACGGGGCGGAGCCCGGATGGAAGAGGCGGGGCTTCCGGTGGCGTGTTAAGATGGCTGGGCAAGCCTTGCGCTCCAGCCAGCCCACCAGGAGGAGCCCGCCCAGAGTGCCCGCAGGGGTCCAGCTTGTCAGGTAGGTATGGGAGCCGGCTACTGAGCTGAGGACCAAGTTTCTATGTAAACTGAGCTCGGCGTCGGTGCTTCTCTCGGCCAACGAGCGATGGCATCTTAAGCCTAACGTTTCTTTCATTTCCCTGTGGTGCCTGCCTATTTACAACCTCTCGATGTGAATCAGCTGCACCATGATCAAGAGACTGCCAATTAAAATTGTAAATACAACCCCTACCTAATGAATCAAAACTTCTGGTGGGCGGGAAACTGTTTTAAACAAAGGCCATCTGGGATTCTTAGGCTCCAAATTTAAGAACCAGTCTTCCTACATGGTGAGCTTCCACAGAGCTGAAAATCTGTCTTATTTTTGTCACCTCCAAACCTAAGTACTTAGCGCAGTGGTTGCTCAACCGTCAGCTACGACTTTGTGCACAAGGATCTAAGTCATCGACCCAACTAATATTTAATGTGGCGAGTAGACAGACCTGGGAAGTGTCATTTAATTCAAACATGGCTTGAGAAGAATTTTTATTCATTTTTGTTTATGAAAATTATCTTCTTGGGCATGTTAGAGTGCCATTCCTAATTTGGCATACGAGTTAAAAAAACGAAAGGTAAAGGTCAATTAAGACGAAAATGTAAGCATTCAAATGCAAATAAGTACTTCAATGTTAACATAAGTACATTTCAAAAAAATCTACGTTTATAAAAAGTAAGTTCACTTT
This sequence comes from Cynopterus sphinx, assembly GCA_030015415.1. Taxonomy (NCBI): domain Eukaryota; kingdom Metazoa; phylum Chordata; class Mammalia; order Chiroptera; family Pteropodidae; genus Cynopterus; species Cynopterus sphinx. The sequence goes on from CM057384.1 coordinate 134,601,048, forward strand.
GGTCTACAGAATGTTAATAGTTCCTCAGTTTGAAATGTACATGTGAATTTTCCCATTTTCTTGACATCTAGACTGGCTATTTGGGATTCCTTCTCATATCCTTTATAACCAGGCTTTCACAAGTCAATTTCACCATCTTTTGCTGAAAAAAAAAACCTTTTCTCAATTCATAGTTAATAAAAGGATGAAATATGACCTAAAACAATTTGTAACCATTTTGACACCAAACCATTCTGCAGTCTTTGGGTAAAAGTATAAAACTTCATAGAAATTATTAGAGCTGGGTAAATGAGCCTCATATACACATTGTATACCTACTTATATTTATTTGCATAGTTTTACTTCATATGAAAGATAATAAGTGTTTAGTCCAGTTTGATTCTCAAGCTCAGTTTTTCCACCATACCTAGTATTTGTGCCTGATGAGTACCTGAAACAGTAACTCTCCACAAAACCATTAGCCTCTACTATTACATAGGTCTACCAGGAAGCACTATAAGATTCAGAATAAGTAACAACATAAGGTTCTCTAAGGAGAAAATGTTTTGGGACCGGTTAGGAATAAAACCTATTATTTTATATTCATGAACATACAAACTATCTGTTTGCCTCAAAAATGTTTTTCTCTTTAAAATCTACTTAAAAAGAAAATTAAGCAGCATTTATGTAGTCTGTTAGGATAAAATACTAGTACTGAGTAGGTAGCTTAAACTGCTAATCAAAGCATAGTCCTTGGATCAGTTAGCACTAGCATCATCATCCTAAGGCCCCATCCTGGCTCTACTAAATCAGTCTGTATTCTAACAAGATTCCATCAGGTGATTTAGACAGGCATTCAAATTTGATTAAAGAAACTTCAAAATAATTTATCTTTCTTCTTGTAAACAGATGTACGTATTTTAAATTTAGAGGGTCAAATGATGAAAAAGCATATTGATTTTCTGCCAAATTTTCATATAATTTTATAAGAACTTCAATGGGTAACATGGATTATCTAAGGTTTCCAAAACTGAAATTAGGCTATGGGCAAATGATGACTGCAACCCAAAAAGTTCATGCAACTTAGAATTTTCTTATGTATATTCCCCCAGACACTAAAATATACCAGTTTATACATGTCTAATTCTTTAAATACAAACCTGAAAAATTAACTCTGAAAACCTTAAAGTTTAAGTTTAGTGGCAAAACCTGACTTGAACTGACATTAAGCTATTAATGTAATGGTCTTTAACCCAGGAACTAATTATTCCTGCTCTGCTGCAGAAATGTTAATGTATGAACTTGAAATCCTGAGGCAAATCTCACTGGAGGTGTTATGCAGTAGACGAAGTATGTCCTCCTCAAAAGTTTCAGATACCTGCCCTGTAAGATAAGTACTGTGAAAGAGCAGAAGAGAGAAAAGCAAGGGAAGAAATTAAATCTACCTGTATAAACCTTCATGCTAATTTTGGTTAAACAAAAACCACCTAACATGCTTTAGAAGCAGTAATAGGTAAGAAAACAGGCATGATAAACTGCTCAGTGTTAGGGTGAGGATGAATCTGAAAAAAGGCTAGAAAATTAATTTGTAAATGGCAACAAGCATGTTTCTGAAATTTTCCCTTGAGAAACCAGAATTTATATTATAACACTATAAGGAGATATCTCCATAGACAAATAGAGTAATCCAAAATAAGGTAATGTCCTCTTTGCCCTTCAGTCACTAATATTCATAAAAATTAAGTTAGCTCATATTTCAAGTTTCTAGTATGCACTGCACAATTACAGCATGATGCCATTTATTTAATAAGACTCTGAAAGAATGAGTCCCCAAGATCAAATATATACATTTTTAATATTTGAAATATTTACATAACAGAACCATGTCATGGTCCAATATTAAGAACAGTGTTTTCAAATGTCCTCTTAAGATGTAAAAAAATCTAATAACTCAAGCTCAGTTATGCTTTTTAACACCCCCCCCACCACCAAATCTTTATTTTTCTTTTAAATAAATACTCAGACATGGTAATAGCCACACCTACTTTGTGTTAAGAACTGTTTAAAACTCGTTACATTTTCAGGTAATTTTGCTCCCTGGTGAAGTTCTGATCTACAATAAAGAAATGTATGTCTCTATCATCAGTATATTTTCAAACTTTGATGAGCAGAGGTAAACAAAGTGTGTGTGTATATATACAAGCACAAGCTAGAAACCCTTTATCAAAACAAAAACAAAAATTAGTGGTAACTGCCTTAAATGATTTACTTTATCCTTAGAAATAAGATGTAAACGTAAAATGCCATGCTGAATTCCTGGTATATTTTGTCAGATTTTCCTAGTCTGTCAAATGGCCTAATTTTATCTTTTGTTTCTCAAGTTTTCATTTATGCTTTTCCATTTTTTTCCAACAAAAGGGGTACACCAAAATTAAGCTAAAGATCGATTAGTGCAAAAACGCATTAAATAAAGCTCTCCAGAATCTAAGAATCTGACTCATCTCTGCACAATGAAATTGGGGAGCGGGGGATCAGCGATTCACAGTCCCTTAAAAAGAGAGGCTGAAGCAGCCTGCTATCAACAGAAGAATCCCATGCTATTCAACAGACTGTTGCTTGTCAGAAAAGAATACCATGCTCTGGGAGACTAATAACCTAATTATCCCAGACATTTGGGTTGGCACAACACGACGTTTCCTTTACGATTCTATTCTTCAGTTAGGAAATGTTTATGGGAGCCCTCCAAAACAAACAGGGCAGAGTAAGACTTTTATATATACATTCACACAAACACATTCATACAGATATAGTAGGAATGGATGGCCTGCTAATTTTTGCACTCTAATTTTAAAAATTAATTTCATGCTTTCATGAAAGCTTGCCAATTCTGATCAAATAGGGAAGGACTGGTATTTTTTCAATTAAAATTGTTCGTGTTGGTTCCTTTACAGTACAGTTCAATATTAAGTGCAATTCTGCAAAAGAATTGGGGAGTCATTTTAATATTTACAAGGAACAAATCAGCAGAACAAGATTATATCAGATAGGCTGTATACAGTAGCTGCGGCTTATAAAACATACCAGTAATTTGTACCTGGCGAGTATAAAGAGAACCAAAGTAGGATTCAGATGTCTTTACAACCAAGAGAGTACACAAGGCATCAACAAATTGGAGGACAAAAAAATTCACATTTTCTACATTAAAAAAAAAAATTACAGATCTTGCAAGTGTCTTTGAAGACAAAGAAAAATTCAAAGTCCTTTAAAGGATGGGAAAGATGGTATCTGAAATGGAACTCTTAAGTGTAAAGAGTTTTACTTCACAAGACCAATTTTCTTGGCTTCTGTTTCATATATCAATAATCTCCACATTTTGACTATAAAAACTTCTGCTTCTTCATCAAGTACCTAGGAGAAAAAAAACAGTAACACACATAAGATAAGCAATCAGAATACCCCAACAAAAGCAACTGAAATTGACAAGCATTTACTTTCAATATGACTTGAAGGAAATCTGTCTAGCATGAGAAATATATTAAACAGTACATGTAAATCACCCCCCCAAAATGCATTCCATGGCTTACTGAATACTTACACCACAGTACATTTTTGATCCATCCAACTTTTATTCTTTTAATTTTACAAATACTACATTTATATATGTCTTGGAAAACTATTTCCTGAGGAAAGCAAATGTTTGTTATAAAGACATTGTAATTTAGGCAGAACTAGTTAAACAACTACACAATGACTTAATACAGAATATCTCATTTACCCCCTACAAAACAACATTCTAATCTTAGTATTTATGGATGTTGCATTTAATTGAATATTAAATAAGAATATATGTAAAGCATTTAATACAGTGTCATGGATACAGTAAACAGAGTAAATGAACACTATCATGACAAGGGACATAAGACCATGGAATTAAAAAAAGGTGATTTCCCTTTGGCAAATAAATCAAATTATATTTCTATCTACTTATGAGTTAGGTGCATCATGTCCCAACCCTACTCCTGCCCTCAACTCACAAACATATTTGGCCCTCTATACCAGAGCTATAGTGAGGTAAAATAGAATAATCATTTTTCCTTCTACAGGGAGCAGCTATGACTAAGTTTCAGGACATCAGTGCCATGATGATTTGTGGCCTAATGTTGCCAGTACAGGTTAGGAATTAAGGAAACTGGATCTCTAGCCAGACTACTTGGGTTCAAATCCCACTTCTGCCTCTTACTAGTTACATATCCGTGGCTGGGTTTCTTAACCAGTGAGCTTCAGTTCTCTTATCAGTCAGATAAAGGAAACAGATGTATCATATTGGTTCATAATTTAAGAAGTTAATATGTACAAAGTGCACAAAGTGCTCTGAAAAGTGCCCAATACCTAAGTGCCTAAGGAGCCAGATATTTTGATTTTCATAAATTTCCTTAAATTTCTCATGATGATATTAAAGAACTCCTAAGCAGACTTCTCTGTGCCACACTTAATTAGTCAATCAAAAGAACTATGCTGCAACACTAACATGGAAATCATAACTTGGAAATACAGATACAGATATAAAATGCAACCAAAGTTCATTAATTTATGTCAGATGAAGAAAGGTACAGTTTAAGAGGGTCATATTTTTAATAAGAGCAAAATATTATTTGGGCTAAAAACTCCATCTAATTTATATGAGAAATGTTTAGAGGGTACATAAGCTTTTATCAGAACTGGTTGAAAACCTAGCTCAATTGGTCTCCTCACTATGATCAATGAGACAAAAAAATAATCAAAATCATATAAGTGATTAGTAGAGTCTAACTTGTAGTATTTCAAACATCAAAATACTTGAACAGATCAAAATAGATTAACACTGATACAAGAAATCTTCACTGACAGTAATTACAACTCTGCCAAGGCCCAAAACTAGAACACTGATTTTTAAAAAAGAGTTTAACTCAAGTCTAACTGTAAAACCCTCTCTCTACCCCAAGGATCACCTTTTAAAGAAGTTGGAAGGTCAGGGAAGTTTAGATTCTATCTCCAAGGACTGGGATTTATTCATATTTCTCCTTTTATCTGAGACCCAGCATTATGGAATCAATAAGCTTTTTACAAATGTTTTATCAGGAAATCTAAACAGCTACATCAGGCTGGCCAGGCAGTAGAATTATCTGGCTTTAGACATCACATAGTGCTTGCACATAAAGAATTTCAACCTTACAACTCATTTTGATTAGGTATCCCACTATGTCCTCCCTAACAACTTTGCAACTCAAAATCAAGTTCCCCAAGTCACCTGTCATCTTGTATTACCATACTTGATGTTTCCTCCTCCCTGATTCATCTTTCCTTCCATTACTACCTTCCCACTCTGCCCTTTGGACCACTATTCTACTTTATTCATCTTTAACTTCTTTCATTATCGTTTTCATCTCCTTACCTTAAATGAAAACCTGGTATGTCCCCTAAAGAACCTGACTGACACTCCAAGAGCCTTCTCAGGAGGTTCCTCACTTTTAAGCGTTAGCCTTCAAAGAAAGGAGAAGCTGCTGGATCTTTGCTTATTTCCATCCTTTTAAACAATATCTCCACTGAGGTTAATGAGACTGCATGAAACCACTCTTCCACTCCAACAGTAGCTGTTTAGCAAATGCCTAGTCTTTCACCCATAACAGAGGAGCAATCTGGCAGGTGGTTCCTATATTTCTCTCCAACCCATTTCCCAACATATAGTAATTTCAATTTCTATGCCTATGACCCAAGCTTAAAATTAAAGTCAAGTCAAACGACATTGGCTCTGCCCCAGAAACTCTCCCACAGCCATGTTTTGCTCTTTGCCATCATACGGACTAAGCCCATAAAAAGAGTTTGGAACCAACATAGGTAGAAAATCAAATTCAGAGAAGTTTGTTCACACAGACATTAATTAAAATATTAGTAATAATGAACTACTAACTCACCATGGCAACATCATCTAAAATGCTCTGAGGTGAACTATGAGCCATAACCTAAAAGAAACATATAATTGTCATTTTGAAAATAAACAAAAAATTATTGCTATATAGTTTAAAAAATTTCAAAATATTCTCAAACTAACATGGAAAGTTCTTATGGCCGAAGAAACTTTCTGTAAATTTCTTTATTCCCCAAATTCAACTCTCTTGAATGGAAATCTGACACCATAACCTAGAATCTTAATCATTATAGTATCTGTCTTCTAATTCAAATCCACACTTAAAAGTTGTAATGCTACGATAACTATAAGAGGAACGCGCAGCCTAAATTGGCTAGTCCTAATGTTAAAACAGCAGTACTGGTGGAAAAATAGCATTTCCTTAGACTGCAATTTAGTTATTACTTTACAAAAATATGGTGCTTCTATTACAATTGCCTTATTAAAGACAAGACTTTGCCTTCAAGAGACAATAGAAGGAGGTGATATATATACCCTGGTGCTTAAGACCTCCAGTTTTACAGACTTGGCTCTGCTACTTATTATGTGACTATGTTCAAGACACAATCTCTCCCTAAACCTCAATTTCTTCATGTTTAAAATGGGGATAATATTAGTAACTTACACTTTCTAAGGTTGTTGGGAGGTTTAAAGATAAGGTTCTATAAAATGCTTAACACAAGAATAAAGCCTGACACATTAGTAATTAATCAATAAACACGAACTATTATTATGCCATGAAAGAAACTACTTTGCTCCTCTTTTAAAAAGGTGGATGACTGACAAAGGAATTGATGAGACAAGCTTTTAGTTGTCTCTAATGTATTTCATTAAAGACTACTTCAACTGTACTTCAGCAGCATTATAGCCATTAAAACAAGAAGAAAGTGGCAAGGCATTCTCAGGGGCAGAGAGAGAGCAAAATTGGCAGCAGCCAGCAATTCTGTCCTCCTCTCCCCTCTGAAATGAAAGCGTAGGGGTCTGAAATAGAGGATTTTTTTAAGTAGCTATGAATCTCTCAATTGAAACTAAGCCATCATGGACTTGGCTCTGGAAAACTTTTTATTTTAGAAAGTATCTATTATCTTCAAGTTTTAATAAGTGTTAGGGATGAAGGGAGAAAAAGACTAACCTTAGAACAAACAAAATCAACTAATGTAGCTTCTTCTTCACCTATGTATTCTATAATTTTCTTATTAATCCATGGTCTAATTCGTCGTTCCATCAATATCTACAAAATAAAGTATGGTTACAAAATTAAAGAGATTTTTATTACATCTAGTAAAATCAAGTCTATATAACCTTGTGATTTACCATAAGATTAAAACAGAGTTGAACTAAGACAAATATAATTATTTGATAAATATAATTATTTTTCTAACTTATGAAGACTTCAAAAGTACCACCAAGATGTCTCCAATGATCTATGAAATTCTTGGCCAGTCAAGATTCTAGCCACATTATCATCCCTTACTATTATTGAATCAACTGAGTTTGTATGCAAAATTCAAAACCACTTCCAACAAAATGATGAAATACAATTTGCTACTCACAGCATCCACGATAGACCAATCCAGGGGATATGCAAAGAGCTCTGGTTTGGCTGTGGGGATTTTCTCGATGAGACTCTTAATATGTTTGCGCTTTTCTTCAGTGTTTACAGTGCCTTTGGCGGCATTTTTATCATCTTCACCATAATCCAAGGGAACCAATTTCCTTTTTCGGGGTACATCATCACTGTCTTCATCCTCAAATTTGTTAAAGACACTATCTACAGGGAGTTTCTTTCTCTTCACAGAATTAGGCTGACCAGGACTATTGGAAGCACCTATAGTAAAAATACTATATTAGCATAATGACTTAATTTTCAAATGTTACATTTTACAACCCACCATCCCTTGAAAGCAGTGCAAAATATACTTCCATATATCTCTGAGAAAGATCCCAACTATAAAAAATAACTCACTACTTACAAGTGCTAGAAAATATAACTTTTCAATTCTCATAACTCGAGGCAGCTGTAGATATAGGAGCACTAGTAAAACTATAAAAACAATAGTGAGCTAGAAAGGAATATTTGAATATTTTTCTATCTACCTACCAAGAAGCATTTATTTATATTTTCCTTAAGGCAAAATTTAGTTATTTGCAGGAGGGAAAACAAAGGAAATAAGGAAGGGAATGCAAACATACCCAGTTTAAGACTTAGTCCAATTTTTGGCCTATGCTCCTCAGGTTGTTGTTGATCTGGCGAATTTTCGTGAGGAATAATAATACCACAGGGAGACTCATCCCCAGGAGTGTTGGGGGTTGCATTGCCACTGGCAGAGGAAACAGATGGAGCAGAACTGATGGGCCTCAGAGTTGGTTTGAGACAGGGTTTCTGCTCCGGCTCTTCTTCCTCTTCCACGGGTTCCTCTCGTTTTTCCTCTTTTTCTTGTTTTTCTTCTTCTTCCTCCTCAGATTCTGGTTCTTGCTTTATTTGTGGTTGTCTGCGCCTCTCAGCCTCTTGTTCCATCTAAAACCAAAATAATCTGATAAACTCAAACTGCAACTACACTCAATTTAGCTGGCTTTTTGTTTTACATTATCTTTCATAAAATCCAATTTCTCTTCTATTAGGAATAATGAAACACTGCCTGCTGCTATAATCAGAAAGCCAAGTAAATCTGTAAAGTATACTTCAGTAATCTGCAAAATGTTTTTAAATATTTTACATATATAACCATTCTTTAATGGCTTGTATAAACCATTTAGATTATCAAAAGTAAATATAGAATACCTAATTCAAATTGATAAGTATGTTTTCATATTTTTATTTAAAAAAATGATAACCAGAAGTTTATTTTAGAACAGTATGGATAATACATAAAAGGCAATCCAAACCCTCAGCATGGTCTTACACAATTATTTGTTCTTTCTAGGTCATGGCTAAGGTAGTAGTCTCTTTTGTAACTGTGAACAGAAGGAACAGGAAGCAAGAGGGAATTTAGGAGGCAAAGGCCTGTAACAAAATGAACACTATTCCTGAAATTATTTTTTAAAAAATCATAAAAGATTATAAACACTTATATGAATAAATTAACAAACAAAAATAGAAAAAAAAAATATCCTAAACTAATTAAAAATCCAAAACTTCTGCAGGACATGGCATAATTCCACCTAACCACCAGCTCTTAAAGGAAATTAAGCAATTGGTAAGGCAGGCAAACCCACTGGTAGAGACTTAAAAAATAAAAACATCCCCCACCTAAATGTTACAATGGTATAGATTTAAAAGACTGATAATAGGCTATGAGGATGAAAGTATGAAAAAATACATCAGGGCTAAAAATTGGTAGAATTTTGGGTGGAAGATTTTACCTAATTTAAAAAGACATCAGAAAATAACATGTAAGTTATAATTTCACTTGTAAAACTTATGGTGAGGGGGGTATATGTATACCTGTATACATATATATACAAGTATACATGTATACCTGTGTGGTGACATTTAAAAAATAACCACACATTTATAATGATAAGTGGCTGATAGAAACAGTTTTTAATCTTATTATTGTATTCTATGTTATCTTAACTTTCTATTTCCTTATACAAGAACTTATTTTACTAAAAGAAAAAATACTAATTCATTTTGAAAAATAAAAAAGGGACATGGAAGACATGGTTTCTGTTAACAAACAGTATATAACAGACTTTAAAAGCTGATATGAACAGTTTATAGTGTTATTAGGTTCAATGATGTATTTAGAACTAAAAACTTTTTACAAATGACACTCTATATCCAAAAGCAAGGGGTATGCCATGCCCTGACATAATCTTTTCTTTTAAATGACAAGATGTTCACGAAAACATCTTTATTTTTAAAACAAAATATTTTGGGAGACAGAGAAGGACCTCCAACCACAAATGCAGTTTAATTAAAATATAGTCATTTAATTTAATACTTCACAGAAACAATTGAGCAAGATATTTGGAAAATGTTTAGAATTAAAGTTGTAAATTGACTAATATTGATGATTTGTGTAATAAAGAGAAAGTACTAACAATCTCCCCTAAAACAGCAAGATCCACGGAGCATAAAAGTGTATTGCCCTTATAAACTAAACTTATAACATAGCTGACTTACTTAAGATGACATAATACTATAAGAATATTATGAATGTGATAGTAACCCACCCTCTGGAGTTCTGCATCTGGATCCGGGTGCCCTTCTGCCAGAAGGCGCTGCCTGATTTCTTCTAGCTCCTCCTTCTCTCTTTTCCTATCTCGTTCATCTGCTTCCATTTCTTTTTCCCTATCACGCAACCTTTTCTGAAGAGCACTTCCTCTGCAAAAGAAAATAACAAGCCTTATTTAATACTCAAATCAACTATTACACGTGATATCTCCAAAAGCATTTTCTTTCAATATTAAAAGACGCATGCTAGCAGACCGAAGACTCTTAAATGTTCTGTATCTGTAGAACACCCAAGACAGCGTACTCTCTAAATGTTAGTTTATTAAGTGAGCATTGTCTTATCATTTATCACCATGCCTCATTGTTAAGTTTTTCTAAATAAGTGTCTAAACCAAGTAGAAAAGTGCTTTCAGAGAGAAGAAAGCTCTCATTTTGTGCCTATTCCATAGGGAAACCCCAACATGTAACTTGCTTTCTTGGATGCCTAGTTGTGAAAAATTAACACAAGTAGTAATAACGACACAAAAAATAGCTCTATATCTTCAATTAAAATCAATTCTCTTGTGGGAAAAAAAAATTCCAAAAGTAATACAGAATCAACATAAAGGAGAAATTCTATCTAGCAGTTTAATGTCAGAATGTTAAAAATATGAACTGCTATTTTATGATTCAGTAATTTTACTGCTGTTTTTCATTTTCTACCAAGTCAAATCCTTGGCATTCTTTCAAGTTGTTAATTCCAATGTTTTTGTTTTGCCTCCAGTGTATTAAATTCAACTATACAGTAAATGCTTTTACTGCATGCCTAAATCATGTGAGGCACATGAGATATTTTTTAAAAATCAAAATATTGCCCATATCCTCAGAAATTATAATTTGGAGTAGAGAGGGCAAAACAAACAATTTTACCACGGTGTCATAAGTACTAGAATGAGAATTATTTAGAAATGCCAAGGGAACAAATAGATGAGGGAAGGCAGGCTTCACAACTCTCACTTCACAATATCAATGGGATGTGTGGGGATGTTTGGATCGCTATGTGACATTTGAAATACTTGAAGACAAAAATTTCTAGAGTACTTTGTTATACAGATTAATTATAACTTGATATAAAAGTTGGACCTCTTTAAAACATGAAGAAAAAATTTGTTATTCTATTATGGATTTGCACCCCAAAAAAGATACATAGAATGGTCGATCCTCTTCAAACAGCTCTTTCCCCCACTTCCAACCCCTCTGAAAACAGCATATCAACTATGGGGGTGATTACAAGATGGAACATTAAGATCTCTTTCTTATTCCACTGTGTGAACTTGTGGATTTGACAGACAAGGGAAAATATAGCTACTAAAAAGCTGAAAGTATCAATTCAAAAAGCAAGGCTTCCTTACCTATAATATTTGGGATCATCTCTATCATCATCATAATCCTCTAAGAATTCTTTTAGTCGTTTAGCTTCTTTTGCCTTTGAGGAAATGAAGGACAAAATGTGTAAAATTAACATAAAAGAGACTTAGATTTAGATTACTCTCTCCTTTCTTGAGATTTTTCATATCCATACCACTTGAACTTTAAAATTCTCATATACTTCATATTACATGTGAACAACGGTAGATATTTTTGTCTTTTAATCATAAAACAAGTTAGATTCAGGACATATCTGTGAAATAAAAACCACATATAGTATGCTACAATAAATATCCTCTCTGAATATAATCTTCAAAGTACAGTAATTTTCTAATGAAACCTGAGCACACCAGGAAATAAAACCGAAAGTTTCTTATTGGATCTGTTATCTGAACAAAAATATTTTACATTTCATTTGTAAGTAGATGATGCTACAAGTAGTAGTATTTATGAAATGCAAAACTGAACATTTAAACCATGTTGATAAATCAACCTAAAGGTAATGCCTACCTCACTTATGAGTATACAAACCATGAAAGTACATGAACCTTTTCCTCCTACTTTTGGAATTTCAAATACAATATATATTTAATAGCAGTTATTTCTAAGAATTGTATATGTATAAATGGGTAATATGTGAAAGTATACAACCTACATCTATATCAATTATATCTATAACTATTTTATCTACACACAAAGCAAATAATAGGTTTCTGACTACAGTAAAAATTTAACACACTTCATCCCAGTTCAAATGCTACCTCTGTAAAGACTCAAAATCTAACCATCCATCCATGACCAACTCCTCCACTAGACAGAAGTAGTCATTCTTTTCTATTCCCACAATACTGTGAACACATCTTTATGATACCTTAAACATTCTCACACATGCCACAGTACCTTATCTCTCTGACAATACTGCCCTCTTGTTTCAAAGTTAGAAGTATTAGTTATTCTTGTACGCCAAGTGTTTAGCACAAGGCTGAGATATACACTCGAAATTTGTCCAATGAATGAAAAGCAGGCTGTTAGGCAGCAACGATAATACTTACAAATATCTAAATAAAACACAGAAAGGCCCATAGGTAAATACGAAAACATAAACATAAGTTACCACTCTTGAAGAGTAGAAACTTCTATTTTTATATCAGGTAATTGTTACTTGAACATTTTTATAATGAGCAAGAAACTGTTTTTGTAACTGGATCTTTTTAAAATTCTCAAAAATTAAGGGGAAATTTTTCTCTAGAAAGATATGTTTCAGATTTGCTTGTAGGAAGGATCATTTCAAATCTATTTCTCAATGTTGTTAATAGTAAATATTTCTTCAAATAATTATGTCTCTTTCTGTATTATTCTCTCCTATTTTCTAACCTAGGGATGAAAAAAGAATTCTAGAGTGGGAGCTACAATCCAAGAAAATAAAAATTATTTAAAATAATTCTACGACGTTAGAGGATGTACTATCCAGAAAGCCCATACTATCTATCTAGTTGCTGCATGCACCCTTTTGGTTACTTACAAAAATTCCCTCTACGTCTCATGTTCAAAAGCTATTTGAAGAAGATTCCTAATTTCAGTGAAGTTTTTGGAAGAATAATCTCCAAACTGGAGATAAAGAAACTTTCATGAAATTCTGGCAAAGACAGAACACATGGAACATACTACTGAAGCAAATACTATGATAAAATATATTTGTCATTTTACTTATTAACAACCTATGCCAACTGCTTCACTGTTATAGTTTATCAAACAATATAAATGTAAAAAACAATATGCATTATGATTATTATGTAGTCAAAAGAATAAAGAATAACCTAAGGAAAAACTGTAATCCATAAATGTTAAATACAGAAGATAATAATTTGGATTTATAAACATAGTGGTCTTCTCATGACACTATTTCCTCCCTTGAAATGTACTACACCAATACAAAGCAATATTAAAGTTTCTTCAAATTAAAAAATGCTGGAGAATTTTAATCAAAGAATGTGCTATAAGTTTTCATTTTATACACTTCTCTGTGACAGATTTTACTTCGAAAGTATGCAAAAAAAAAAGATAATTTTGTACAAACAGCAAAAATGTGGAAAACAGAAAAAAATTTTGGTGCACTGAAAATATCTCAAGGTTACTAAAATATATAAACTAAATTATCTATACAGGAGCTTGTACATTTTAATTATAAAGTTATTTCTAGTTAACAGTAAAGATTTGACCTGATTTTTATCTGAAAATCACTTATTTTTAACCTAGAATATTACCATTTCTCTTCTTCTTTCTTCTTCTCTTTCAGCCTCTTTCTCATACTCCCGGGTTTTCTTCCGTTCTCTAATTTCCCAATTCTTAAGGCGCTAAAAAAGAAATCATCACAACTTTAACAATGTATACAAAGTGTTCTAAGATTTTTGACTAAGTTACTAAATATCCGAACTTTAAGAATAAAAGCATTCACTCAATTTACCTCTTGATAAGCAGCTTCTTTCTCTCGAAGTTTTCTTTCAAGTTTTCTTCGTTCATATGCATCTTCTTCATCCTCTTCTCGGTCTCTCTTCTTGTCTTTCTCTCTCTCGCGCTCTCGTTCCCTTTCTCGTTCTCTCTCTCGCTCACGTTCTCTCTCTCGTTCTCGTTCTCGCTCTCTTTCTCTTTCCCGCTCTCGTTCCCTTTCACGATCTCTGCTCTTTTCTCTATGGGGAAAAAAAATCTGTCAGTCTTTGACTTCCTTTAAAAAACAAAAAACATGTATTATAAAATAAACACACAAGCCAAAATTTAGCATTTGATTTCTGCAGAATTGTAAATTCCTCTATATGCAGCAGACAAACAAAGGCTATAATTCTAGCCTCAAATTCTGAATTGTATTCTTAATTCAATGTTAATGTTTACTGGTATTTCAGAAAACAAACAAAAACCCTGTAAGAAATAGAAAGTACTAATGAACATGTTAAAAGGTAGTCTACTTCACTAGTGATCAAGGAATAAAGGTGTTGGCAATGATGTGAAGAGCATTTTGGCATGTTCCATGGATAAATTAAAACTGTATCAGCAATGAAAAGTTCTCAAATATTTAATTTGGAGTGATAAAACCAAACTGCAGAATATATACAGTATGATGCCATGGATCTAATTAAATACAAATATATATGTAACAATAGCCTATTTATGGATTCATAGCTATAGTAAAAGTGTAAGACTGATTTTCCATAAGTCAAATTTTCAATAATGGTTATTCAAAAAGACAATGGTTATTCCAGAAGAGAAGGTAGTGAAGGATTTTAATACCTACTAAAGATTAAGAGCAATGAACTTCCAGTTCCAGCAACTGGTGAACTGACCTAAAGTGGACCTCCCCACTCCAGCGCCACATCAAGATACCAGAGGCTAAAAGTAGTGGTGCTAGAACTCATTTCCCAGCATCCAGCACCTCAGTGAAACAGTGATTAGAAAAACATGCCCACCAGGCTATGGAGACAACAGAGAATCTTATCTGTCTATAACACTGAGCAGACAGTTGGTGTGTTCTGGGTCTGTGTTAAACACCACACCTTCAGATAGAAAATAACCCTAAAGTTTGAAATTGTTATTTTAACCAACATTTTATGTGTGTGAGAAAGCAAGCTTGGCATGCTCTGGGGGTAAGGAATTTCTGTTAACGGTTCTAGAGTGCTAACCTGCAGTTCTATTAAAGCTTTCAGAAAAACAGTACATTCTCTAAAGCCTTACCTTGATCGACTCCGATCCTTATTTCGATCGGAGCTCCTTTCACGATCACGGTCCCGATCTCTCTCTCGATCCCGATCTCGGTCTCTCTCCTTTGTCCGGTCACGATCCCTATCCCGTTCTCGTTCCCGCTCCCGTTCCTTCTCCTTTTCTCGTTCACGTTCTCTTTCCCTTTCTCGTTCCCGTTCTCGCCTTTCTCGTTCCCTTTCACGCTCCCTCTCTCTTTCTCTCCGTTCTTTCTCAATTTCCTGTCTTTCTTTTTCTTTTTTGCCTTTCTCTTCTTCCAGTTTCTAGAAACCAATAAAAGTACTTTTAGAGTTAATTCTGTAGCTCCAGTATTCAGATTTTTCCCGGTGCGATGCCCAATATTGCGAACAACAACAAAAAAACCCAATCACTGGTACTTTACTATTAAATATTTATTGTGGTTTTACTTGACAAATTAAACTGAAGCAATCATAAAATTAGATTTTGTGCAAACCATATATTCTATAGAGACCAGGAATCTCCAATCTTGGATGCTGGGAGATTATGTCAAGTGTTAAGTGTGACTGGCCACTCAACAATTGTATAACAAAAATAACCATGAAGATGCGCTTATTCATAATTCTAGAAATACAATCACTTCACTAAAGTGTAATTCTTCCCATTATGAATTTCTGTAAATCAGAGGGACTACTGATACTAATTATAAACCCCAGACTTCCCATTACCTAAAGGTTTTATTTAAATGTTTTCAAGGGCAGGTGAGAAAGGAGAGTTAGGTCACTGTAACACAACTAAATAATTTGCCCTCTGGTTTGACCACCCTCCTAAAGACAAGGGGAATTCAGCTAAGATTTGTCTTATCATCTACAGAAACATTTACTCCCACCATTACAAGATGGACAACCCACCAAATACAGAAAGTTTGAAAACCACTTCACTTCAAGCAAAAATGTACATAACTCATTTTCATTTAACTTAACTGTAAAAGCAACATATTTATGCCCATTATACCTATAACAATAAAAATATATCAACAGTGATAAATCCATCCTTGGAAGGAACAATTACATATTAACTTACAGATGCTGTGCTAGGACATGGATCGCCAACACTGGATTAACCTTGCCTACAAGCTATGTTTCTGGGAGGAAGAGCAAGTACATGGTTCACAAATAAACCAAATAACAAAGTCAGACCAAGTTTGTACCCTGACAAGATTACCAGTGTTATCATTTGGTTTCTACACAAACTCAGGAAAAATACCCCAAACAGGAAAAACAAAACAAAAATAAAACACATTTATCCCTTTGGTTCCATGTTTAGAGTCACTGAAATAAAATTTAAACTGTAATTATAAAATGTGCATTTTTTCTTTTCTCAGTCACGTAAAGCATTTAAAACAACTTTAAAAAGCAATCTTACCTGTTATACTTTTTCTGTTGCTCATGGATCAGAGAACTGATAGGGATTATGAAAGAAAAGCTAATGCATCAGAAATCAATATATTCAGCTGCTATGCCAGTCTATATCAAAGTAGAATGCAGGCAAAGCCAATACTGAATACATTGAAATTACAAAGGGAAGAGAAAAGAAATGGTAGAAAGAGGACAGAAACTGAAAGCAATTTAAAGGGTCAAATTCTAATTTCTGAAACAGTTCTAATGGAATATAAATATTCATATTGTAAAATGAGGCTAGACTATATAAAACTTACCTCAGTATCATACACTTATAAAGAAATTTGTATATTTCTGAGATAATACTTACAGATTATTTTAGCAGTTCCAATAATAATTTCTTTTGTAGAATTCCTCAATTTTTTACTCTTGCTTATTGTGCTACTTATTAGGTATAGTTTCACGTACATAAATAATAATTAGTTTAGAAACTCATTTCAAAAGTTTTGTTCTAAGTAAATAAAAAAGTGAATGAATCTGGTCCTGGTCCATACTAAATCCATTTCTAAAAGATTATATATGCAGTAAATAGACACACACAAAACACACACATATATATGTAATTTTAAGACAAAAACTGGAGAGAAAAAAGATATGAAGTGGGTCTAAAAAGATGTAAGAAAGTAAAGAAATAATAAAAAGGACAGAAAAAAAATCATAAATCTTACCTCATTCTCTCTTCAGACTCGTCCGTGCTGTAAATGGACGCCCCCTGCCACGCTGATACCCTGACAGTCTGTGGTTATTTAAACTCATACCAAAACATGCAAAGGTTCACTGAGCTCATTTTTTGTTACTCGAATTTTAAACATTTCTTTTAACCATACCACCCAATATAGAGAACAGTTTTTCTTTTTCATTTTGATTTTTAAAAGCACATTTCGGAAATTCAAAACATTCCCCCACACAGTGAAAGGAGTCCAAGGCAGTCAAATGCCTGACAGCTTCTCAAACTCTGAAGCAAATATCTTGAATGAATTTTTTAAAAACAATTTCCTCATACTTTACCAATGACATGACAGGGTTTAACAAATAACAATAAAACGGGGGTAAACCACACACACAACTATATACCATTTCAAGCTTACTCAGACCCTGAATTTTAGTACTGAACCTAACCAAAAGTATTCCTCTCTCATGACTTCCCACAGACTACCCTTTTAACTCTCAAAATTAATTTGGGAAAACTGCGTTTGTGCTTTTCAACATGTAATTCCTAAAAAAGCACTGTGTATGTGAACTAGGGCTGGGCCTGGATATTAAGTGTTCAGCAGCATTGACTCAATGGCATGAATTGTCAACTTAGAATTTTAAAAGCAGTAAGAATAAGATTACATAAAAGAAAAAATGAACACTTAGCATTTCCCTGAATAAAAGGCCACTCAGTCTTATGAGTAAGAAACAGTAACATAGTATCTTTAACATCGAAACACTTTTCATGCAATGTCTGCATTTCCCCGTCCATAAGCATCATCTTCAACGTCAGCGAACATTCACAGATGCACTGTCATTGAGAGAAGCTTTCAATAGGCAAAACTCGTGAGTGGGATTTACTATCACAAATACCCATTTCCAAGCCAGTTACCCCTTTGCATATTTTTCTGAGGGGGCATCCATAAATATAATAAAAAACAGAAGCTCATACTTACATCCTATTCCTTGTTACTTTCCAAGCTGAGTGTTTCATCTTGCATTAGTCACCATATGATCTCTATCATAATGGTGGGGGTCAATGAATAGATTAGCTTTATGGGCATTTACAGATCTTCCATGCATCTAAAATTTGGTACGTCTGGTAACCACTGACCTACTTTTTAAAATCTCCCCCTCTCAACTTAAATCTATACAAATATAAATCTTAAATTTTAATCTCAGCTCTAAAGGTTTTCCTAAGATTAAGTTAAATAACTGCCCCCAGAAATACACTACATACAGTGTATGTTATTCTGCCCCCTTGAATCTAGTTTAAATCTGACCTTGATGTTTATGTTGAAATCTAAAAATAAAATTAGCTCTCATTCACATTAAAGTGAGATGACTGTAGAGTAGTCAGTAACTGAAAAAAGCTAAGTACAATATGTCAAGGACCACTTTAATATGGCATTGGCCTTCTATGGTATTGATCTTCTGTTTGTTTCTATCTAAATATCAATTAAACCTATAAAAAGCATTTAAAATTATATTCTAATGTAAGGTGATTTTTTTTGTCTGTTTGCTTTGGATTCTGTAAAACGTCTAGAATGGTATCAAGTGAAAAAACAAGAATACTACCTTGTGTGTGTCTCTGAATTTGCTGATTTCTCGGGATATCAGGTCTCTTTTGTCTTCTTCCATTTCTATGGCATTTATATCCTCCTAAAGGACAAAGGGGACAGGAGGAAATGCATAAAGATTAATCTAATAAAAAAGGTTAGGTATTCTGTACAGATCTTACAAAATAAAGATGTAAATAAAAAGATCTTATATAATAACAAATCTAATGATCTAAGTGAAAAATCAGATAGCAATCACAAATCTTGGCAATTAGCAATAAACATAATTATTGTCAAAGCCTACAATGTAAACAAACCTTAGTGATGAGTGGATAAGGGATCAGTGGTGCCACCGGAAATCTGCGGAAAATCTGCGGAAAAATCCACAAAGACTTTAAGAAAAAAAAAAGACACAAGAGTTCATATTCTGCAAAATAATGCTCTATATACTATAAGCAATGCAAGATTTGTGACTTTTGATTTAAAATTACTTAATAAAAAAAAAGATTTTACTCTCTCTCTACTCTTCCCATTAACCCGTCATGAGGGTCTCAAACTAGTAGGACTGCTTCCTTAATCCCCTCAAAGATGAAAGAAAAAATCATACCAAAAAATCGTATCAATAATTCCTGCCATAGAGCAGGATTTCTTTGATCCTCTCCTCCCAGCCCATATCAAACAAATGTCTAGTTATTTTCTCCTTTATCATTAATGACAGAGAAAGAACATTCTACAGGCCTTGATTACCCTGTACCTGCCTAACTCTACCAATTACCATTCCCAACTATCAGCATTTCACCAGACAGGCTTTTATGATTATGTAAAGAACGAGCCAAGTAATAACAGAAATTGTATTTGGCCACAAAGAAAATTGAAGCTGGCCTACTAAGGTATGAAATTCAAAATAGTTTGAACCGTAACTGCCAGTCAAATCTCATGTTTTGTTATTAAATCACATTCCAGAGTACTTTATGGCATATGCAATCCATGAACATAACATACTTCTAATACTTTTAAAGAATACTCTTCATAATTTCGAGTATAAGAAAACCAAATAGTTTCTTTTAACATGGACTCCCTGTTAAATTAGTTAGGCCTGACAAAGAGTGGTGATAATATAATACACTGAGGAGGAGTGTTTCATCTAGTGCTACTATTTCACAGTCCTCCAATAAGAATTTGAACAGCATTAGTGTCCATAAAGGGGAATGAGATGATTTATATTCTCAATGAAAGAGACCAGCATCCTGCTTGAAGCAGAGACAGAACAATAATTAGGCAGCACGGCTATGAAGGGGCTGGCATTGTTTTGCCAAACAAAAGCAAAGATGAAAATATCTTACTTTACCCCTTCATATCAGTTCCTATACTTCATCACTCCAATTTTTTTTTTTCTTAATTTGAATCCACCCACAAGCTTCCATGCCAGTGCATTTCAAACACAGAAACAGGAATGTTTTAGTAAAAAACTTAAAAAGTTAACTGGTAAAACGTGGTCAAGTTAGGCTTAATATTTTATTGTTATAAATGCTAGTCATTCTGTTTTCCCATCAAAAGTTGAAATGTAAAAAGCACAAAAGTGACACCAAAAAAAAGTAAACTGTAGAAATGACTCTTCAGAAATCAGTAACACATACGTCCTCCTTCTTTTCCTTTTTCTTCTTCCTGGGATGAGAGTCAGATTCTTGTGAAGGGGCATTGAGCTCGCTGGAGTATTCTCGTATTAAAACTTCAATGGCCCCTTTGATCATTTGATCTCTTCTCTTAGTTTCTTCATCTAAGGCTTCTTCATCATCATTAGTGACAGTTTCTGGCCTGGCATTCTTAAAAAAATAATAATAATAACAAGGCAAATTCAGGAGTAGGAGGGGGATAAATCAAACAAGAAAATGAAAATCATTCTAAATTGAGTTAATATACAAAACACGTTTTCTCCAAAACAGCACTGTGGTCCTATTAAACACAGATTTGATTTTGCTCTTAACTTTATAAAACTAGACTTGTTTTATTGTTTTTTTCCTTAAATACCAATATTTCATCATTTTCTTTTCCTTTCCTCCCTTGATAACTAATAGTCTGACCCCTAACCAACTATGTAAAAATTAAATCACAAAACTAGCATACTGCATAAAACATCTGTCAAGCTTTCACAATCCTTCAGATTGTCTTGCTCAATACCTAAACAAAAAGACTTTTACTAAGTAACTAACTTCTTCAAAAGTTGCAAATTTAAGTGAAAAAGCAAAATCCAGTTTTAATGTACACGATGCTATCACTATTTGAAAGAAACAAAAGCACATGTAGGTTGAACAAACAAAAAAAACACTAGACAGCTTTATACAACAAAATGCAAGCATGAGATAAGTCAGGGGCTGAAATGATGGTTTCTTCCCCTTCTGCTTCCTATAATTTCTATAGTGTGGGAATATCACTTATCGGATATCAAATACACTAAGGAGTCAACTCAAAGCCCTGCTCAAGTCTTTCTCATGATTTGCAGGTGTAACTTTATAAAATTTAATATAAAATTCATTTCATAATGCTTCTCACAAATAAGCACCTGACTATAATACTTCATTATTTTTAAAAAGTCAATTGCTATCTGTGTTAATGTGGGAAAAAACTACTAGCTTCTAATGTGTTATTTTTCTTGTTTCTAAGTTTTATTACAATGCCCCTAGTAAAGGAGTTAGCCAAGTTCAAAGCAAAAATTTAGAGGATGACCTAAAAACATTGGATAGTTTCCAGTTACTCTCAACTCCCCTCTTCTTAAAACTTAGAAAGGTGAAAAAGTATGACAAAGCAACAAGATAAACATAAAAGTATGTGTGTACACAAACTTGTAACTTAAACTATATACACATGCATACCCCAAAGTATTTATCAATTTAATTGGTAAAAGTATACCATACACATTTTTAGACATACAAACATGAACAATGCTCTTCTGTACAAATGCGGGCTCCTGGTCACAACTCTATTCAAGGCGAGTGTCATGCCTTGTGGTATAAGCTAGGAGTGATTTCTTAACCACCAGCATTCTTAAAGCTATCTCCAATGAATACTTATTCAACAACATTTATTTCTTAAATAACTATGCTCAACAAATTAAGTGCCTACTGTGTTCAAGATTCTATGCTAGAAGGCAAAAAATTCAAAACTGAAAAGGAATCCAACTTTACCCTAAATCATTTAACAAAAAAAGCTAACAGGTTATGACAAAGATGATTCCATTTAGGTCACTGTGGTATTATAAAACTAACCACTCTAAGAGTTCCTTACTTTCTCAAATCTGCTTCTTCATCCAGTCTTCTTGTAGCCAACTTTCTACTTGGCATCTTAGATAAAGACAAGATGCCTTACCCAAAGAATGTAATTAAATTGTTAAATTCACCAAAAATGTTGTAAACTATAATTGTGGTGAGGTGCTTTCTTACTTTAATAATATATCACAAGGTTTTTATGAAGCTTTCACTAAAATACCTTCAGTAAAACTCTTTTTCTCTATAGGTTTTAAATTAAAGGATGTACACTCCAGTAACTTGTCACTGAAACTGCAGGTGCTAAGATGCACGCACATGGCTATTTCAGCCCAAACCCTCAGCTGCTGAGCCCTAAATTCTTTACTGTGACAATATACTTTGAGAGTATCCAGTCTGTCTTTAGCTTTTTCCCCTTAAATTCTAAATTCCTTACCATGAACTCTATCCATCTCCATGCTCTTCTAAGCATAAGGATAAAATGGGGTTAATAAATACAAAGGGAAGACATGGTTCCATAGTGTAGTGGTTAGCATGTCTGCTTTACATGCAGAAGGTCCTGGGTTCGCACCACAGTGAAGCCATGGTGCATGGTCTATGGCCATGCCACCCTGAACAAGCCCAGTGTCTGATCTTGGAAGCTAAGCAGGGTCGGGCCTGGTTAGTACTTGGATGGGAGATCACCTAGGAAGACCAGGTACTGTAGGTATAAATAATAAAAACATAGGCCTACTCATCAAAATACACTTACAGCCCCTAAATTCCTTACTACCACCAGGCTAAATTAAAATTTAAAAATTAGCAGAGCTGGTCTTACCTAAAGTAGAAATACAGCATTTACAATAAACTAATTCACACTACCTTGCAAATGACTATTGCCCTCTGATCTCTAAAGAAAATGTACATGTTTAGAAGGAAAAATTAGTCCAACCTCTTAACTGTAAAACAAAAATAAACAGATATATGTCATGGAACGAAAAGTTATTTTTGGTTTCAACTTGCTCCTCTGGGTCCTCAACCATAAACATTTTCCGATTTCCAGTCCCCTCTTCCATTTAATAAACTGAAAGTACATTCAATAATACTGAACAGTAAAAGGTGAAGAACAGGATTACAGAAATCAACTGAAAATCTGAGATTTTTGTGTGGTCCACCTAGTTGGTTCTTTTCAATGGAATTAAAAAGCTTCAAAAGTAAAGCCACTGGTTGTGAAGTTGAAAAAGAGCTCTTCTAGGCTCCCTTTTGGGCACTAACTTCTAGAATCCAAAACAAGAATTTCTCTGTAAAAGTAATCATATGCAGAGCTCTTTTTTTGAGAAAATGCAGATTTAGCCAGACTAATTTCCAGGCAGAGATGTGAAAATGTTCCTCCCTACAGCCATCTGTCATAAATTAAAATATAATGTAAGCAGCTCTTTCCAAAGATTACCTGAACTTCTAATATTTGTCAGAATTTAAGAAGTAGTTCTGCCTCTACTGCCGAACAGCCAGAAAGTAACAAGACATGTACAGCACAGCTACCCCTAATGAAAAATTTTACTAAAGGTCAAAAGTTGCTTCTACAATTCTGCAAAATCTATATGAAACTTTCAATCAAGCCAAGACACACAATCCCTCTTAAAATACTAGGTCAGGAAAAATCTCTCTAAATAAACTCATGTTTCTTTTTCAGTCAAGAAGAACTACACAACTTATTGTTTTCTCTTCTGCCTGGGAGTCAGGAAAACGCCTAAATAACATACAAGTTTCTCAATGTCTCAATCTTATATCCACCGTAAGTCACTATTTTCTAAATTTCTCCAATTAATCAAAATAAAGGAGAAAAAAACAATCTCATATTTTCTTTAAAAAAATGACCATTCTTCAATCTACTCCACAATATACTTATTTGAAACACTTTTTTAAAATCTAATTATTGCTTAACTTTTTCTTTTTACCTATATTGTTGAGGAAAATTGACATTCCAGAAAAATATGTCATGTGTGTCTTATAACTTCAAGCATCTGGGCAACATGCCAACTATACCTAGCAGTCATGTCTTTTAATTTTTTTTAATTTCATCTTGTCTGAAACAATTGTTTTTAATAGAGGTGGCTACAATTTCATTCTTAAACAAAGATATAAACATTTTAATTGTGGTTCCTCTAGCTAATAATTACAAACAAATCAAATTATGCATTTCCTTATTTACGTAACTATATAGTGAAGTGATTTTTTTCATGTTCAGAGTATACCGTCTGCAAATGCTTGAAATCAAAATACCTCACAAGCTAATGATTAAACACAGTAAAACTAGAGTCCCAGGAAATTATACAAAAACACTGACGACATCGAATTCATGTTTTTTTGAAAATAAGAATTCAGTTATTATAGCAAAGAAAATCTATAAAGTCTTGTTGCAGTGGTTTTTCTTAAGGTTTTAGTAATGTGACAGGCAACACTGCTGACAGATACAATGTGTACCCCAGAGAAATTATATTTTATTATTTCCTTACAAAGCTAAGTAAAAACAGTAAGATTATCTGGAAGTCAATGTAAATTACAACTCTTATTCAATAAATGTTCATTCTATTCTTGCTATGGGCAAGACATTAACCTAGGTTCTACGGAGTTACAAGATGAAGGGACACAGTCTGTGAACTTACTCTCCTATCTTGTGATCAGAGATTGGTGGGAGGATATGAGAATGAATGACAGTAGAAAGGGCTGTGAGAGAAAGAGATATAAACAATATATACTACAAAGCAGACTGACATAACAGCAGTAAAAACCTGCATGATATAGAAGAGGATTTAATTCTGCTGGAGAGGAACCAAGGGGTAGTATTGACAAAGGCTATATGAATCAAGTAACATTTTAATTTTACTAAATATATATATAGATTTAAACAGGGAGCTTCTATAGGCAACAAGGACATGAGATGTCAACAGAGCGAAGTCTGTATGCATACAAGACTGATTGGGGGATGCTAGAAAGATAGACTGGAGCAAGCCCTGAATGCCATGCTAAGAATATGGGCTTTAAACTGTAAGAAAATCAAAACCATTAAGGATGTATGAGCCATGGTGCTTACATAATTATACTTATGTTTTAGTAATATAGGAAGTACTGTAAGTCAGATGAGAAGAAACAACGCAGAGGAAACAGTTAAAATATTATTAAAGACCCAAAGAAATATAGGAAGTAAGAAAAACATACCCCATTAGAAGCTTTCTTCTTTGCTTTCCATTCATCCAGTTGTGCCTTTGTCTTTGCATCAACTTTAACAAGTAGCTTTTTCTCTCCAATCTGTAGGTCATGCAATAACCTGAGTGCACGGAGGGTAGATTCTGGCTCCTTATACTCACAGAATCCGAAGGCTAGCAATAGATGTAAAGAATCAAGTGACATATCAATACAATTACGAAAAAAAAATGTTTATGAGAAATTAGAAGATCAAATGTTATAATACTGTACAAAGTATTATTCATGTTGTCACTCCTCCCTTTCGTTCAATTACTTTTGATAAGAATTTTTTACAGAGAAAAGACAAAAAAAAGAAGACAAAAAAAGAGGAAAGGAAAAAAATTCACATAAGGCAAACTTCTAAATAAGTGCTCATATGATAGTTTGCAAAATCAGCAAATTTCATGATTGAGTCTGTTTTTCTTTAGTAATTCACCTATCCAGACTTCCTAACAGCTATAAATAAGTGAGAATAAGCTGCCTGAATATAAATAAAACACTTTTCTGAGATATTAAATTATAAAAGTAATTATCTTTTATCCTATTTACCCATCTAATTTTTCTAAATCTGTTTCATTTTATAGTCTCATTATTATTACCAGGACTTTAAATCAGAGATATTAAACAAAATTAAAGTGTAATCTATAAATTGAAAATAAAATTAAATTAATACAACTATATATAAAGTTTATGACATAGTTCACATGAAGAGAAACTATTCTGAGTGATTTTAAAATAGTAAATTTGAGTATACATTTTTATTGCGATATATCCTAAAGACAAGAAGATCTGTCAATAAAAAATAACTTTTTTTAATAATCATATTGATGATGATAGTGTTGGTGTTACTTGTCTGAAATTGTATATGAAATGTGCGGTGAAGCAAGCCAGTAATTTTTTAATAATCTATCATTTCAGGGGTCCTTGAAACTCAGGATTCCCAGTGTGGGAGAATGGAAATATAGGTATATGACAGAAAAAGTTAAATAAACACCTTTTAGTCCTGAACTTGAATTAACGTACACCAGACAAACTAAAGGCAAAGACCAAACTGCTCTTACAATGAAGTATGCCTAACTCTCAGATAGTGATTTTGAAAGCAGTTTCCCATTTAAAAAATCCCACAGCTCCTTGGAGAAATGGCTGATCCCAAGTCTGGGACTGAAAAGCTACTTGACTGAATCTGGAATATTTTATCATTCCAGATTAACAAAGAAGCTATCAGAGGCAGTTAGGATTGTGTCTAAACCACTGGAAATCCAACTTGCAGAGGCAACTAATTTACGACAGCTTGAGCTTCACTAGCAACAACAGCAGCAATTAATCCATATTAAATATATAAATTAAACATGCTTCATTCAATATGTAAATTCAAAATGATTCTTAAGAAAAAAAAGGTCATTGCTAGAGGATGTTAAAGACACAAGCTCATTCCTTTGAAAAATGAAATGAAAACCAAAGTATTTATCTTGGTTTTTAATATAAATAACTCTTAGTAACCAAATAGTAGATGGAGGAGAAAGTTTATCCTTATAGAAGTATTCTAATAAGAATATTTATTCTCCAATGAATGACAGAACTCTTCAAAATAGTCTATTTTGCAACCCCCAAATGAATGAATCAACCTATGCATTGACAATCAACAGCTGCTACCATGAAAGATGGCCCAACATGTGTCTTTGTGAAAGGAAGCTACCTTTAGTTTTTTTTTAACAAATAAAAGCATCAACAAAAATAATAAACTCCAATAAAGTCTGAAGATACAACAAACAACCAATTAACATAAAATACAGAGGGTAGAGACATACAGCACATTATATTACTGGAGCTGCAACTAGCAAATCCAGACCATAGAAATACGAGGCAAATGACCCAGTTTCGACATATAATTGCCAGAGAAAAAAAATTTTAAATATTAAGAGATTTAAAAAATATGTCAACTGATTACACTATGTGTGCATCTTATATGGATCCTGAATCAAACAAACTATAAAAGTTGACATTTGAGGCAACTAGACATCTGAATATTGGCTGAATACTGACCCAATGTTGGATATCTCAATACTGACTTAATAACATTAAAAAAATAAGTTAATTATTTTAGGTTTCATAATAGTGTCATGGATTTTTTTTAAAGCCCTTATCTTTTATAGATGCATACTAAAATATTTATAGACAAAATAATCTAGTGCTTAAAAATAATAAAAGGAGAAAATGGGTAGGGTACAGATTAAGCACAACTGGCCATGAGTTGATAAATGTTAAAGCCAGGTGATGAGTACATGGGAGTTGACATGCTATTCTTATTTTGTGTGTGTACACCCACACATACACATACATACATATATGTTTTATATGTATATATATATATATATATATATATATATATATTCGTTTTTCCATAATAAAAAGTGTTTAAAGAATATGATTTGTGCAGGCTAAAATGACCTCAATAAATAAGGAAGAGTATCCTACCTTGAAGTTTTCCAGATGCACCTTGTACTCTCTTCCAGCTTAAGACCAAGCCACATTTCTTAAAAAGGAAAAAAAAATTGTTACTACTTAACAAAATAACTTATAATGCAAATAAGAGCAGTTATGTTCCCACTAGGAAAAAAATAGAAAGAAACAAAAAATCATACCACAAATAAATTTCTGAAAATTCTCTCAATTCCCACAAAGCCATCATTTATGATGGAAATAAATAACAATTTTTCAAATATAAATTTTTACTTATTCTTATTTGCAGAAAATTGCCTTTTACAGCATTATGTATCTATTAAAAATATATAAAAGCCCCCAAATACCCAATAGTTAAAAACTAGTAAATTCAAGTAAATAGAAAGTCTGTAAAGATGTTATAAATACATGTATACATTATAAAAGATTTTTAATGACATGGAAAAATGCTTGATATGGAATGCAAAAACATGGGGCATGAAAACTGTAAATATACAGTAAGATTTTAATTATATAAAGGAAAAGAATTTTCATAAAATGATCAGAAACATTCTAAAATGTTAATAGGGCAGGTTATCTGAAAGTTGGGACTTTTTTACAACTTGCTTACCTTCCGGTTTTAAAACATTATTTCTAATTATTAAAACCTAGAAGGTTAAAAAAATTATCTGTGGAAAATAATAAGTAAAGATTACCTGTCAAAGACCAGAATGAAATTTTCAAATCTACCTTTAGAGAAACTACTAAAATAATAATCAAAGACTCTTGAATTAATATAGCATGAGAAAACAGAATTCTACAAAATTGTGAAAAGACAAAAGACAAACAAATGGATGATAACTCATTCAATAGAATAAAGAAAGCTATACCTGCAAGTGTCTATAGAGTAGATACTTATGAAAAAGAATTTGGCTAATTGATTCTAAAAGCTAAGTGGATCTGACTGGAGGTTCAAAAAAAGGGTACAGTGGAAAATGGGGTTGAAACATGAAGCTGAAATCTGGATAAGACACAGAGTAGGTAACAAGGGGAGAAAGTAAAGGTATAAGAAATGCTTGAACTCAGTCCTTCACTACCAACACATACATGAAACTGGAAAGGTTTCTCGAGAAACCAACCAACCTCAAAAAAAAAAGACTTCTACATACTAATATTTAAAACCTCTGGCTAGTGGCTAGATTTCCCTATAATGATGCCCCACATTTTATAAATTCAGCTTATGCACACAAAAGCTTTTTAATCCTTAACTTTTAAATATGAACAGACACTCAATGATCACCAAATGTTTAAAGGAAGCCTTAAAAGTGAAAGAAATGAAAGGAAGGGAATAGATAAATTCAGGAATCTAAAGAAAATTTAAATACAAATCACTTTGCTGCATGTATAAATCAAGAACTGGCTTTTAAAATGTATGTTTCATATTGAAAAAAATACACATGGCCACACAAAAACCTGTACACAAATATTCACAGCACCATTATTCATAATAACCAAAAAAGAAAAAGAAAAAACCCAACTGTCTTATCAACTGATGAATGAATTGAAAAAATGAAATATTTGGCCATTAAAAGAAATGAAGTACCAATACAAACTATAATATAGATGTACCTTGAAAACATTATAAGTGAAAGACAAAATAAAAAAAGGCCACACATTTTATGATTCCATTACATAAAATGCCCAGAATAGGAAAACCCAAAGAGTGAAGAGAAAATGGGAGGTGACCATTAATGTTTACAGGGTTTCTATTTGGGGTGATGAAAATGCTCTGGAATTAGTGGTGATGTTTTTGCCACTTTCTAAATACACTAAAAACCCCTAAATTGTACATTATGAAAGGATACATTTTATGGTCTAAATTATATCCCAATAAAGATGTTTTAAAAATGGCCTCCCAATGTCCACTTTGGGAAAAAATTGGTATTGTCTTATAAAACTGAAGGTAAGCAAACCCTAACTTAAAATTCCACTTCTAAGAGAATATGTGATATTTTCTCAGGTTCACCTATGAAAACATGATATTACCAGCAGTAATATTAAAGCAAAACATGGTATCAAAAAATGCAAACAATTCATATGATCATCAGTTGAAAACTGACAATTTACGGTGTATTTCTACACTGCAATGGCATATAACAATCAAAAGTAAATAGAGCTACATACATATTAAGTGAAAAAAGCAAGTCATGAAGGAATGCAGAATTAAAACTTGTAAATTATAAATTTTAATGAATATAAGTATGTAATTAAATAAAAACATATGCACAGAAATGATAAATACAACATTTAGGATAGTAGATTACCTCTGTGGAAGAAATGGGAACTGGGGCCTTCAATTGTAATGTTTTATTTCTTTGAGGAAAAATCTAAAGCTTATTATCAGAAAATATTAAGATCTGACAAAGCTAGGTTTTGTGAATGTTTACTTTCCAAATATTTTTTAATGTAAGGATTACATAATTTACAAAACAGAAATGGTAATAATGTAACGTTGCTTATAAAATCAAGAAGTTTTAAAATGACTTCTCTGAGATACTGTGGATATTATGAAGGGAGTGAGTAAAGGCACTGTCATTTTTCACTATAAAATCAATATTCCTTCATTTAATAATGTGTATATATCACCAAGATAAAATTTACAAAACTAAGACCAAAAAATAAATAAATTGACTTCAAGTCAACTGAATAAAAGAACTTTTTATGCTCAGAATAAAAACTTTAAAATGGAATCAGTTGATCATTGTTTTAAAGATTGCTGGGATAAAAGAACTCATAGTCTCCAAATACTAACCCAGAGATTAATTATTAATGACAAGGAGAGAAAGATCTCACAATGGAGATCCCACCACCTTAACCAAAGGGTAACTAACCACCACCAAAAGGACAGAGACATCATGTGCCTTTTGCTACGCAGCACTGAGAACATTACATCGCCCATGAAGCATTCTTACAAAAATTGCTTACTCTGAATATAACTATAAACAAACTATCACTCAAATTCAAATTGGAGAGACATTCTGGGACTCTTCAAAAATATCAATGAAAGACAAAAACAAAACAAGTAAACCAACAAAAAGTCTGAAAACTGTTCCATTAAAGAAACTTTCTAGAGAGGTGTGACAATTAAATGCAACATATAATCCTTGACTTGATCATAGATCCAAAACAGCTATTTTGGAAAGAAAAAATAAATAAGAATTATAGGCATATTAGTTAACAATATTATATCATCTTTAAGTTTCTTAAGCATAACAATTTAGTGATCATGTAAGTGAATGTCTTTGGTCTTAGGAGACACAGAAGTATTCAAAGGTGAAATGTCAAGCCACAATTTACTCTCATATATTCAGAAAAGGAATATGCAGCATGTGTGTATACAGAAAATAAATGTAGCACAATGTTACAAGGGTGCCCACTGTACTATTTGAAATTTTTCAAAATAAAATAAAGAAAATAAACAGAATCCTCTTTCTGCTTTTCTTAAGTTTTAAAATTATAATTTAAAATTTTTAAATAAAAAAGTTTTACTTACAGCAAGGAGTTGTCTTATAAGCATGTCTGAGGCTTTCTCAGAAATGTTGCCAACAAAAACCGTAGTAGTAGGACCACAGTTTTCATCATTTTCTTTAGCCTTTAGGCCTGGATGATCTTTTCTTGCTCCCAAATGCTTTCCAACCATGGACACAGTAGGTACTAAGACCTAGAATAAAGAAAGGCAAAAAAATTGGATCTTGCATTTAAATTTCCTATTATGTTTAATAAGATATAGTGAAAATTATGAAGGAAGTGAATATAATAACATTAGGCTAAAAAACATTAATGTTAAAGGTAGTAAAAGCATAGCACACCATTAATAAAAGGTCTACATACTTAATCAAAAGCTCCTAAGGCACATAGGATTTTTCATTAATGACAAGTAATCTTCCACTACTAGATTATCTTTAAAAAACTTGGAAAAGAAAATTAAAATAACTGATAGAAACTTTTTTACATTTAAGACAATTTTTAAATGTTTAAGACATCAATAAATTATTTAAAACTATCAAATATATCCAGAAGTTTCTTCACAACTGTACTCTACTAGTATAAAGGCAAATTTCCATTATCCCTAATCCTCTTGCATAATTTCAAAATACTCCCCCACTTAAATTTTATCTTTTATCAGTTTATTAGTTACTCATATTTCTATCTTATTTTCCCTTTATAAATTTCAACTTCTCAGAGGAAGGGAAGTCTTACTCATCATTTTATCTAGAATTGAATTTAGCAAAATACTCACAGTAGACACTAAGCAGCAGTGAACTGGGGGAGCTGCTCCAAACTCTAAATGCTACCTTTTCCTAGGCTAAAATGCAAGAGGATAAGAATACCTGTCATGTGGAACTTTTCCAAAATAGCCAAACAATGGGTGTCCAATACAAGAAAAGCTGACTCCCACTTTGGTCTACAGAACCATATCTTCTTAGTGGTGTATTTCACAGTAGATTCCTTTTAGCCCACGCATCTCCCTTTTAATGTGAATAAAACTACTCCCATCCCTTTTCAAAACTCACAGGTAGGAAAAAAGTTTTAAGTATTGAGAATTATCCTCTCACAGTGGAATTCCAAATGAAATCTGATATTCTACCAATAAATGCAAAGAAATACAAATTTTAATAAATGTGGAGATTTAAGATTCAAAATCCAAGACTGAATAATGAACTTCAGCAGAGGAAAGGCTTCAGTAAAATTTGACAAAGTTTGAAGCTATCATACTAAGGAACAGAAAAAATAGCTTGGAAGAGGCTAAAAAATAGGTAGATAGGAGTAAAGAATAGAACTGTATTCAATATAAATTACATTTCAAAATTTAAATTTCTGCTAGGAGAAGAAATAAATTAAATCTAAAATAAGAAGTTAAGAAGAGTCCAGAGATTAAGAGAAATACCATAGAACTATTCAGGGAGCATATTTTAGGGACAACTGCATAAATGTATGGCTGAATGAAAATGTAAATTAATCAATAAATCATTATGCTATAAGTGGATGCTCACTTCCTATTATTCTTTTAAAGACTTAAAATAATTTAAGTTATAAAACTTTAGCTTTAAAAGCAGTACCACTAGTATATCTCCTAATTCCTCCTTAAAATTATACTTACAGTTGGAGCAGGAGCCATAATGCTCATTGGTACAGGAATCATTGGAGTTCCTAAGAAAAAAGCATGAGTTGTAAGCATACAATTATATATGACTGTATCTATATCAACTACACGTCATACATTCAAGAAACCTCACTCACAGTTAATTTAAATGGAAATGTAAGACTAATGAGATATTAATGAATGCCTTATTTCAAGAGCAATGTGATATCCGGTCAATCTATAAAAGTTTACATACAATAAACTATTCTCAAAGCAAAAAGGCTACCATAACATGCTTTTGCCTTAAGCAGTATAAAATTCTATATAGATATTGATTCACATTCATCTGATTTAGTACAATTCTCAAAACCAGCTACTTTCAAAAATACAGATTCACTTACAGGTAAACAATAGTATTAATGAATCCTTTAAAAATAAAAACAAATCCTTTGAAAGCTTTTTAAGTATCAAATGAGAAATTAATCCAGAAACCTAGAAAGAATCTTGTTATTTCTTGTCTTTAATAAAAACAAAAATCACGCAAAAAATAAGATCAGTAATCTCAGTCACTGTCAAAAAGAAAAACCTCTAAGCATCTGCTGCTCTGAGGATTTAGGAGCTGTCAGTGGGCTCCTACTGACACCTGCATTGTTTTCAACTACATTTACTAATCAATATCTGATGTACTGAGAGTACTTGCGCACATAACTAATGAAGAATTCTTACTGTTTGAGGATAAAAAAAAAATTTTGCCATGAAGGCAGAGTCAGTAAAAAAATCTGTCTACTTTTCCAATATAAATTTAAAGATGCATCTAAATATATCTTAATTAGTTCTGAAATTGCTCTTCAGTTGAAATTTTGCATCAGTTTAAGATAACTATCCAAGACTGGTAATTAATTCTTAAACATTTAATGATATCAATTTGTTTTCCAAAAAATTTATTTAAAATAACTTCAGTTTTCTAAAAAAAAAAAAAATCGAAATTGCTATCAATAAACCTACAAAAGATTGTGCAAAGAAGAAAAAATAGGCTTCAGAATCAAACTTAGGTTCAATCTTAGTTCTATCACTTTCAGTTATGTAACTTTGGGCAAGCTCTTTAACATCAACTCAGTTTCCTCAATTCAGAAAGCCTGTGATATTATCTAAGGTCATTTATGTGGAGCACTTAAAATAAAGTGCATGCTCAAAACTACTATAATTAATCAGTCCATAGCTAAATTTTTAACTTTGCAAAAACAAACAAATGCTTCCCCACCATCTACAGGTAAAATTTCTATTAAACATTCAGAAAAAGACACTGAAAATTTTTTCCCATTTTTAAGTTACTAAAGTTTGTTTCTTACCTCAACATGCAATGTAGAAATCATTTAAAAATTATATTGCTATTCATTATAAAGATCTATGCATGCTAAAGTGAAAAAAAGCAAAGTGCACAAAGTGAAGTGTTATTACTAGTTGAGTTTTTCAAAAACAGACATGGGGAAAGCACAAATGAGCCAACACACTGGGATATGCACACCATATAGCTCTGGAGGGTTTACTGGAAACTGACAAGAAAAACAATCTTTGGGGAAAGGAACTCTCAGTGATTGCGTGGCATGAGGGGGGACTCCCCTTTTCTACACGCCTTATTTTTTAAGGAAAAATTATGCTTATTTTTCAATTTTCTTTTCTAACTTAATATTTGTGATTGCTACATACATAATCTCACTCAGAGTTCAATTAATTGTATTTACTAGATGGGTATTATAGTCTTGAATTATTATAGTGGTTTAGCATAGTATTTCATTTTTTACCTTTGAAAGTATTGATGCTGCACACAGAATTCAGGTAGTGAATGAGCTGCAAGTAAAATCTGATTTATCACCCACGTATACTTCCCTAAACAGAAACAATACTGTGTGCTGTTAGAAATGGAATCAGAATTGTTTAACAGCAATACCACTCTAAACAAATGCCAATATTAGTATGGCACTGACCAAACAGGCAAAGAGAAATATTGAAAGTCTGGTTTTGAGGTTTGTTGATTCATCTTAAAAACTATGCAGGGAGTAGCCTTTAAGAGAAACATGTCCCATTTATCTTTTATTTCTATTTAAAATTTGGTACAGTGCTCATCAGAAAATGTTACATTTATGGTATTCTTTTAAAATTAAAAAGATTTAAAATCCTGTCTATAAAACCAATCTACTAAAATTAAGGCACTAATTTTTATTGTCAGCTATAGAGAATAAACTATTCTTCTCTGTAACTTTGTAACATATGTGCTTTTTAAAAAGTATCATGGTTCCTAGTAAGGGTTATCAAAAAATAGATCTCATAATCATGAAAGAATAAATTTATGAAAATCAAGATATTTGGACACTTCCCCCAAAAAACTGATTCCCAAATGGAAGTACTCAGGATTCTGTCCTTAGGTTAATCTGTTTGATGGTTGACAACTAACTTTATTCAGTTTTCTGTTAACATTATTTTCTCAACCACTTTTTCAGCAGAAATTCTTTTATAGTCCATTAGAGAGCATGTAAATAATTGTTACGTGGGATAATAAACTGATAGCATTTAAACTTTCATACCACACCACAGCAGGCAGTTACAAATATACATCAATGATTATCTAGAACAGCTTAAAACTTAAAAAATCCTGCTATAGGCATAAGTGTATTAAAAACTTGCCCAAGTATTGTATTCTACTACATGATATATATAATTGTTCTGATTTTTTAAATCTATGATTTACCCAAATTCTTGAAGTTTTAAATGACATTCCAGAAAAACTGCCATGTTTATCTTGTTGCTTATCACACCTACTCCAATACTCCTGTGTACTTGGTCTACGAGGTCACCAAAGCTGAGCCTCTGTAACGTACATATGAATTAACAACCTATCATGAGCCAAATGCAAAGTATTTTTGATTTTGTAACAGTCAAGCTCTTTAGTAAAACACTGCAATTTCAAATAAATAATCCAATAGTTATAAACTGGTCCCTGATGTAAAACTTTCCTTAAACAGAAATATTTCTGGATGATTTCCAAGATAATTTAATGATTCCAACTGGAATTACATGAATTCTATGTTGAAATATTTCTAACATGTAAATTAAAAAGAGCTCTTAGATACTATCTTTTGGAAGGGAAAATAATTTTATATGAAATATTATCGACCCAATCAAAATATAGAAATACCTGAACTATCATCCATAAACCAAAGAAAAACTTTTTCTCAGGCCAACCAACATTAATTACAGATCAAGATAATGGTTCTCAAATATAGGTTCTCTTAACTATGGTTAAATGGGTGCCTAGGAATCACCTGTGAACTTGGAAAACTAAAGATTCTTGAGCCCCAATTTCTGAGGATCTGATTCAGTGGGTTGAGGTGGGACCTGAAATTCTTTTTTTTAACCTCACAGAACTTTGGAAAGAGGCTTTTATACAGTGATTTGGAAAGCCTTATATACTGTCAAATATTAAAAAAAAAAAGGACATGAAATAACATGTATGTTAGTATATATCTATATTAAAGAATACTGAAAACTAATGGATAAAAAAATATATACTTAAAGAGGCATATAATATACATCAGAAAATATCTGGAAAGATAAGTAAGAAACTAATAACCCTGGCTTTTTTTCCCTCTTTCAGTAAGGAGACAGTAACAACACTGTGATGAAAAACTTTTACAGTATACCTTTGATTTTTTAAACTTATAATACATTATCTAGTTTTTAAAAATAAAAAATTTTAAAAACTTCCCAAATAAGTTTGATATTCAGCTAGATATGAATACTGCCATAGGAAAATGAAACATCACATTTCCAGATAGATGCTAGCAGACACCTTTGCTACTAATACAGTCACATATATCATCTTCCTAATATTAATACTGTAAAGACTAAAGCATGGGATTAAACAACAATATTAACAAACTTACCTGGAGGTACAGGTGGAGGAAAGCCAGGAAACTGTGGGGGTGGGATCCCTGGTGGGAGTGCTGGGATTCCCATGGGAGGGCGATTCAAATGAGGGGGGAAAGACATTCTTACTGCAGAAGTCTAAAAAAAGAAACAAGAAATTATTTTATTTGAAAACTTTACAACTTGATATGCCTGGTTTGTTTGCCTTCATTTTAGAGTATCTGCAAAATTCTAAAGTTTTCTTACCCAAAGGAGTTGGCAAAGACCCTCTTTTCTCTGTCTGTCCATTGAGAATTTTTAAAACTTAGATCTTTTCTAAAATAAGTTCCCAAAATGTACACGATCTAAGTTCAGGATAGACTCCTACAATCATATGGGAATACATATAAAGGAAGAAAAAAATTTTGAGGTTCAGTTAATATCCAAAAATTAAATACCAAACATCAACGATTGTTTTAAACCAAACTCAGAATCCAGGAAGGTATCTAATGGTTATTTTTAAAAAGTGTTCTGATGCATTCATTTTTTTAATACATATCAGCACCTTTCAGAAAACTAATCAAGTTACACAGTATTTTTTGATTCAATGTTGGCCATTTCCTCAAATACCAATGACTGTCAGTGAACTATAAACTTGAGGCGGAGAATCTTCTCACATCAGGTTACATATAGTAACCATTCAAATATAAAGAGAACATAAATTTGAGACAATGAAAAAAGTCATAATTTTTCTTAAAATTAAAAGCAAACCCCTTAATCATTCTTGAATGAAATTCGATAAGTGAATGAAATTCAAGAATCGGATGCTAGCATTTGATATATTTAAAAACACAAGAACACACTGAACTGTTTCCCCTGGTTTGTGATATTACTTAAAAGAAACTTATTTTTCACTTTGTTAAACAAATATAAGTATTTAATA
Organism: Cynopterus sphinx; assembly: GCA_030015415.1. NCBI lineage: Eukaryota > Metazoa > Chordata > Mammalia > Chiroptera > Pteropodidae > Cynopterus > Cynopterus sphinx. The sequence continues at coordinate 134,638,888 of CM057384.1, forward strand.
CTTTTCCTCCCCCCAAATTGTATATTTTCCTCAACATATTCTGTAGTCCACATACATTAGAAAAGTAGAAAAACAATGGTAGGATGTCCCTAGTGGATTCTATGCACCATTTAAAAAGCAGCCAAAATAAGTGGCCTTATCACATATCAGTGATTTGATCAACCGGAGATATTTCTGCTGGACACTAGAAAAAAAATCCCCCACCCTTACTCTATAACTGAAGGTTAGAGTTGTTAGAAGCTTTTAAAAGATGTCTCTACTATTTTCTTTTTTGTTTTATATATTGTTTTACTCACCCTTCAGAAGAGAGAAGATAAAAAGTGCATGTCTTCCACTTTCTCGCCCCCTAATCCCAACAGTTTGGTATATATCGTTGCATTCTTCTAAATATCTTTCTATACACAAACTAATATATAATCACTTGTTTTTTTCTGCAAACAATATAATCATACTATATTGTTATGTGCATTTCTCCCTCCTTATTAACATCTTTATGTCAATTCATGAAATTCTATTCCATTCTTTATAAGGCAGCTAAATATTATAATATAGACATACAATAATTATTCAACCAACATTAATGGTTGGCTCCACATTTTACCTCTTACAAATGCTTTTGGACAAACTGGACATGTAACTCTATGCATCTGTGCAAGTAATTGTATAATACATACTAGTACTGTATATATCCACACTTTACCTCTAAACCATCCTCCAAAACTAGTGTACAAATTTATATTCCAACCACCAGTATATGGGTATGTCCTTTGCTCATATCTCCACCATGGCTAGAGTAAATCAGTATTTAATTATAACAATCTGACAGGTAAAAAAAGACTTTCAGTTTGCATTCCCCTAATCACTTATGAGGTTGAATATCTTTTTACCTGTTTATTAGATATTACTTTAAAACAGTCTTAGAAAAAAAGCATGTTCTTCATGCTCAAGCTATTCTTCTGACTTAAGTTAGGGTAGTAAAGTATTCTATAAAATCTAAACTTCAATTTCAGAAAACACAATAATACTTAAAATATTTAGAAAGTTTTACAGGTAAAGTAAATTCCTAGGATGAGTTCATATACTTAGCAAATAAGGTACTGGAAATGCTTTAAAAAAATAAGTAGGTATCAGCATACATTAGAAACGGAAATAGCAACCAATTTAAGATTGTAAATGTGTAATATTTTTAAATAATTCTTTTGCAATACTTTATGCTCAAAAATAAAAACAAATACTCTTCAAGGAAGGGGGCAGAAGTCTATCTCCTTTTAAAACAAAGAGGGCTACTGTCCTACTTACAGAAGCTCTTGTATTATAATACTCTATATCAGCACTTTCTTAGGAGGGCAGTTGGTATTAATACCTGTTGAATAAATGAATGAATCAGTAAACAAATGAACTCTGAGGACCTCATTAACCAAATTTATTAAGAAGCTCCCATGCTAGCAATGGATGACCCAATGCCTACCCTCATAATGATTATAAAGATTAGGCCATGAATTCATCTTTAGAATCATTTTCCCCCAAGTATTAGATATAAGTATTTTTTAAACCCTCTACATTCTTGATGTTTAAACAATAGTTCATGGTTTTTAAATGTTTAAGTCATTCTGTAAAGAGTTAAACAGAATATATGTTTAATTTCAGTTTATGCCAATATACCCATTCCATTCACATCTAATTTTTCTATAAAATATTTCCCTTTTTCTTTCAACTGTTCAAAACTTGCTTATTCATAGGCTGAACTCCAAAGGGGAAGGTTATCTTAATAAGGTAATGATTTCTATGAAAATTCAGAAAACAAATATTTCTGGTCATCTCTGATAAAGATTAATGTTCACTCTAAACATCAACCACTTATTTCAACATAAAGTTTTATGTATTTTGACATGTAAATGATTAAGAATTTTAAAACCATAACGAAGCTTATTAGATTTTACCTATAGTTGATAAACTGTATTTCAAGTTGGTACTTTGCAGAATGTAGTTGGGAAGAGAGCTAGGGAGTGCATTTATTTAAATACCGTGGTCAGCCCTCAACAAGAAAGAACTATTTGAATGAAGACTTGAAAAGGCTTAAGTAGGAAGCCCTATTCATACCTAGGAGCAATGGCCTCCCAGGCAAAGGAAACAGCAAGTACAAAGAGCTTGAGATAGGCAAGGAATGTTTGTTTGGGGAGGAAGAGCAAGGCCACTCTGCTAGAGCAGAGTATGAGAGGAAAGTCAGAGATATATTCTGAGTATTACTTGGGGGAGGGGTTCAGAGGTTCAGAGAGTGTAGAGCTTTATCGGCCACTGTAATATTTTTGGTTTTTACTCTAAATAAGATGGGAAACATCTGAAGGCTTTTTAATTTGACTTACATTTTAACAGTGTTACTGGCCACTGTTAAGACTAGAAAACAAAGGTAGAAGCAAAAGACTACTGCAATAATCTGGACAAGGGTAGCCTGAAACAGGTAGTAGTAAAGTGTTAAGTTTTGTTAGTCTGGATATACTATGAAGGTAGTCAATTGCTGAGGGAATGTGTGTGGGGTTTAAGAAAAAGAGATGCAGTGGTTATTTTTTTATTATCATTGAAATGATTTAGTAGTGCTTCACTTAGACATAAGCATTTTTACCTTCTAAGTAAGACACTTTAATGGCTCAAAGTAACAAAAACAAGCACCTGTGATGGAAGCTCTCATGCTATCTCTAGTGTGGCAATGGTCATACAGGTTTATGCATTTGTCAAAGTCTACTGAAATCAAAATGGGAGCATTTTATTGCATATAAATTGTATCTCAATAAATTTAGTCCCTCCCCTCCCCAAAAAACTTCTAATTCGTATAAGCATTCCTCCATTGCAGATTTATTGCAATAGAAACAAAATATTGTACCAAGAATGGATTTACAGTCTAACCCTAACAGGACACTATGTACCAAATTTCTGAAATTGTAACAGGCAAATGAACCAATGGATTCTCCTCAGCAAACACTCATATACAACTTATTCATTCACTCAATAAATATATATAGTTCTGATTATATGTCAGATTCCTAAGTAGTATTTTTATTAGTTCTGAAAGAGCAAATTTTACATTATTATATAGTTATAAACCAGTCCATTTGCTCTACACTGAATATAAACGATTATTAGTGTAGCATGCATTGTTTCCTGCTCTCCTTACAGCCTAGAACAGGGGTCCCAAACACCTGGGCCTTAAGAACTGGGCTGCACAGCAGGAGGTGAGCAGTGAGCTAGCAAGCAAAGTTTCACCCGTATTTGCAGCCAGCATCACCATCTCAGCTCCATCTCAGATCAGGCACGAGATTCTCATAGGAGAGTACCAGTCCATGGTGCCAAAAAGGTTAAGGACCCCCGGGGTACAAAGGACTGACATAGCTGCCCCAGCTTAAGCAAAGCCCTTCAAAACATCATTTCTCAAACTGAATTTCCAAGAACTGAGTCTGTAGAAAGTATTCCTAGGAAAGTGTTCCATGTCCAAATGGGAAATGCTTGATTAACAAAAAGTGCCTTTCACAGGAAAGCTTTTCAGATGTATGAAAATGCTTGACTGTTTTGAGTTTCCAAAAAGGGAGCTGATCTTTTTCTGAGATTTCCACTTTGCTCTTTTACCATTTCCATTTATTAAAAAGGCAACAGTATCTATAGAGAAAGATTAGTAGTGATTGTCTGGAGCTGGGGTGACTTGCCAACAGGAAAAAGAGATCCTTTTGGAGTAACAGTTGCAAAACTCCATACATTTACTAAAAAAAAAACCACTGAATTGCACATTTACATTGACTGAATTTTATGTCAATTACACTTTAACAATGCTTAAAAAAAAGCAATACCAATTCAGTAGATTAGCTAACACCGTATCAACATTAATTGCTTGGTTTTGATCATTGTACTGTCGTTAAAAGAAAATGTCCTTGTTTTTAGGAAATACACATTTAGAGGTTAAAGAAAACCACATTTGCACTGGCTAGCAAAACATTTCAGAAGAAACTATGGAGAAAAAGAGAAGAAGATAAAGCAAATTGATAAAATATTAAGATTTGGGGAATGTGGGTGAAGGTATTTGAGAATTCTTTGTAGTATTCTTGTAACTTTTTTGAAATTTGAAATTATGTCAAAATAAAAAGTTAAAAAACTTTCAATAATCTTGGTTAGTGAAAATGTTTTTCATTTTCAAAAATGTAGGAAAAAAGCTATTCAAAAACTTTGAGGAATCAAAATTCTTATGAATGGCAGCAGTAGTATCAGAAGACTATTAAGAAATTTTTAAAAACACACAATATGTTTTTGTAAAGTCAATGATTACTTCTGCTTCCAAATTTGTAATATAGTTAATATAGTTTTCCCCTGCACATGTGCTTTCTTTACACATGTATTTTTTTAAATTGAGAAAAGTATATAGCTAATTTGTCTGCAGACAAAAAAAGTAACTTGAAAATCCCAAACTTACATTAGGTCAGAAGTAGTTACCCAATGTTAAAATGGATTTATTTTTAAAATATAGTCTTAACAAAGTGGAATAAAGATAGCAAACCACAAAATAAAATTAGTCAAAACTATCCTTAATATATAATGCCTACGTCCAATATTGGAACAATAAAAATTTTCTTCATAAAAGTGCTTTGATATCTATCAAAAAAATAAAAAATAAAACTACAACAAAAGCCCCCTCTGGGGACCAAAATAAATTTGGTAACCCCAAGAAGATGAATTATTTAATAAAACTAGCAACTAACACTTTTATTTACTTTCATTTACAAAAGCTTTTGTCATATATTATCTCATTTAATCTCCCAAATTACTCATATATATGTATGATTCTTTGACTGATGAAGAAGCTACCTAGTCCAAGAGAACACAGTAAGTGTTAGGGACTCCAAGGACCCTAACTATCCTTAAATTACCAATCCAAAGGCTGGCTTTTCACTATCACAATGCCTCTTTCTTGTAATAACATACCAATGAGAAATTTCTTATTAAGGACTAACTTTGACTTTAAGTCTATTCAGACTATACTGGAAGAAATGTTAGTCAGAGTTAGGCTCCTGTGTACTTCACTGAAAATTCTTAAATAACGAATATCGGTTAATGTGTACTAAACACTGTTTTTTGGGTATTGCACTAAGGATTTCACAGATATTTTTCTGTGAAAAATTCCCAATTCCGATAACCTATGAGGTAGATACTATTATAATCCTTATTTTACTGATGAAGAATACAACAAAGGCTTTAAATTAGATTCATTATAATGTATAGCATCTACCTGAATCATGAGGACCTGATGCAACTGAATGCCTTTCTAGGATTCTCAATGTTTTGGAAACAATCTTTTAAAAATTAAAGCCCCCCGAGACAATATAAAAATTACTGATACACTACTACGAACTACCTAATTCACAGTACTTCACACTATAGCAGTCTGGTGGTGCAAGAGAAGTCCAGTCTCTTCCCTCCTTTTGGTCTGCTCCACTCTGCCCAGTATCAAAATGGCTTTTCCATGGCAATACAAATCCATAATTACATAACTTCAAAGTTATCTTCATATTCCTAGATCTATTTTGAAAAACGTATTTAGAAAATAGTATTTAAGATCAAATAAAGGTGAGAAAGAAGTAACACATGTGAATGTGGAGCTGATCATCGCCTAGAATGAATGGGGATATAGTTTACTGTAACCTCCAATGGAGGAAGGGGCAGGACCACAACACTCATCATTATTTTAGACAAGCAAACCAGGAGGGTTCTTAAAAAAATGAAATAAAATAAAAAAATGAGGCATTAGCTAAATTCGGAGGGAGGGAGGAGTTCAATGCAACGAAGGGCTCTAGATGACCAAAGAGGAAGGGAAAGAAATCCGTTGGTGGCTAGCAGCTCCCTAAAGAGTAGGTGCTGGCTGGCTTATAGGCAGAACCTAGGCCAAGTGAGTCCTAGGCCCGGAAAATCCACCATAGGGCTCCGCAGGCTCTGGTTAGGAAAGGGCCTCGGAGAAGGGCTCCCCAGGGGCACACCTATCGTTTGGTGGCAAACGTGGGGCGCAGAGAGAACCGAGGCGGTCCGCTGTGGTGGACCGTGAAAGGAAAAGGGAAAGTGGGCGACAAGGCACAGAGGAAAACCTCTGGCACTGGGGCCGGCCTCCGGGGGCCCCTCCGGGGCCCGCTGGTTTGCGAGGCCTTCGAGAAGTGAAGAAACCCAAGCCTCGTGCCCGTCCCCTCCCCCACCAGCCCCGCTCTTTACCCCCATCCCACCCCGGCCCTTTCGCAGCCTCCCTCCGGCTTTCCTTCCTCCCCGAGCCGAGGTCCCCGGTGTCCCAGTTTTCACACGCGTTCAGAGGCGTGAACTCACCCGCCGCTAAGGAAACGGTACGGTCTCCGCGGCCTTTCTGGGCTCCAGGTTACGAGTGGGCTCCACCGGTTCGAGGTCTCTGCGCGCCGCTCGCCGGGAGACGGGTTCCGGAGCGACTGCTCCCGCACAGGCCGCAACGCAAACACAGCCGCGCTGCGCGGGGCGCTCCTGGAGGTCTTCCCTTTGCCCGGCATGCACTGCGGCGGGGGGGGAGGGCGGAGAGCGGAGAACCATAGAGAAGAACGCATATAGATAGTCTTCACGGTCGGCTCTGAAGCCCCACGCCCCGGCGGACGACCATAGAGAAGGAGCCCTGAACGGGGACTAGAAAGGCTCGAGCTGTAAGCTCCGACCCGCCCTGCCATGTTTGATTGGAGCTGATTGAATCTTGTGACGGGGCGACGCCATCTTGAGGTCAAGGTTCCGCCTGAGCACGGCGCCGGGGATGTCAGAGGCTTTCGGATTTCACTGTAGTGTGTGTTTCGCGGCCTAGAACCTTGTTCTTTGGTTCGTGGAGGTTCAATGGACCGATAACTGGGTCCCCACCCAGCACCTGAATAGGAACCCCACCCCCCCCCAGAGCTCATCTTTTCCTGGAAAACAACTGCTCTTGATGCCAACAGACCTGGCCGTGGTGGGGTTTTTGTTTTTCAAGTGCACGTGCACAAGAGCTTTTGCGCACTGTAGGGCCAAAGAGGTAGCTGTTTGAAAGAACCTAAACCAACCTGTAAAAACATTTAACACAGCTTTCACTCACTGATGTAAAAAGCTAAAAGGAAACTCGTTGATTCGATTGATAACCTAATCACGAGTGTTTGTCCAATTTATGATTAATATCTATTTACAGGCTTTTGTTTCCCAACTGCTTGCTCTTCATGAGGCTTATAATTTGATCAATTTAAGTACTGGCTCCCTAAGTGACTGGTGCTAAGTGCTGTGAGGGTAAATGGGAGTCGGATTTTATTACTTTCCTGGCGGAGCTGCAAACAACGCAAAATGGTTGACAAATCCTGACCGTTGTATATAAAATTGAAACATATCTCTACAAGCCCTGTCTGCATTTCCTATTTAATTTTACCGTACAGCGCGAATCACCATCTACCGTACTACATATTTTTCTTATTTATTTTCTGGTCTGTCTGCCGTTATTCCACTAAAATGTCAACTCAATGGACGCAGAGATTGTATTGTACACTGCTGTACCCCTAGCGCTTAAAACAATACCTGGTACTTAGCAAATGCTCAATATTTGTTAAATGCAAGAAATGATTACATACTATGAGTATAGGCAAAGCATAAAATGCAGTGGGAGACCAATGGGAAAGTGTATGTCATTCCTATTCATCCTATCTAAAATGTACATTCATATTGTATTTCTGCTTGCTAAATTTCCTTACCAATGAGGAAGACTAATAATACCTACTCCCTAGGGCTATTGCATGGACTAAATTACCAAATGTATGTGAAAGTACTTTGTTTAGCAAAGTGCTAGATAAATGATAATTACCTCTTGCAAATGGAAAGAGCAACTTGTGCTTTTTTTTTTTTTAACCACCACAGGCATAAACATCCGCTCACGTTACTCTGTATCCCTTTGTATTGTTAGAAACATTGTACATGAATTCACTTGTAGAGTAAAATAAAATCTCAAGGAGGGACAAGTTGTCTCAAGCAGCAGTTTGCTAACTTTCCTGTAGTAAATATTTGTTATGTCGACCTAACATACATTCATTCATTCCCAGTCTTTAGTAATGGCACTACAAATTTCTTAAAAGAAATCATCCTTCCACTACTCCAGATATTTGTAGTTTGAATAGCAAGTCCTAACCCTAGCCAGACCTCTTAGGACGTGGTGATAGATTTGTAACCCAATCAAATCCTGGTGATTTAGCCCTTGCATTGTACCAGGCACTATTTAAAGCATCTTGCAAATATCACCAATTTTAATCTTCACAGCAGCCCTCCAAAGTAGGAACTATTGTTACACAGATAAAGAAACTAAGGCTTGGAGAGGTTAAATAAGTTGCCCAAAGTTATACAAATAGTAAGCGATGGAGTCTGGTTCCTCAGTCCACGCTCTCAACCATTACTCCATGATGCTTTCATCAGGAATAATGCTAAGAAGAAAAAAAGGAAGATGGAGGAAGATGTTAAGTTGGGAACTGGCGGGGGTGGGGGGTGGTGGGGAGACGGTAAGGATAAAACCATCACAAAATGAAGCAGAGCTAAGAGAAGGTGGGAGGTGGGAAGTTTTTAACAATATTATTTGAGAACATCGTTTCAGTCATTCTTGAAGCCAGATATGCTTCTAGGCTTCTTAATATCTAAGCCAATAAATACCTTTTCCTAAATCAGTTTGAACTAGGTTTCTATATTTTCAAAAGAACCATAAATGAGACACTTGTGTATACTTGTAAAGGACAGGCCAAGCCATTCAGCTTCAATGCCAATCAACCTTGTCCTAAGCCTCACAAGCCCTTTCGGAGAAAAGCAGCTGTAAATAATTAATTTAGATATTGGTAGCCATAGTATCTGCATTATAACCCTATTCCTATGTCCATATCTCACCTAACTAGTCAGCAGCATATCATGGAACTTGTGAGAAAAATACTGTTTAGCTGGACCAAGGAGATTCTTCCAAGAATTTAATTTGGATGTGATGATAAACTGAATAGTAGAGCCAATTAATTGATAACAAAATAAAACTGCAGTGGTAGGTGAGAGAGTAGGTGAATCATGTCAAAAACAGGTCACTAGAACAGGTACCTTTGTGGCACCTGAGCTGTCATCAGAACTACTGGAGCTAACGGGGTATCCCAGTGAAGATCCAGTCTCTCAGAGGCCTGGCCACGTAGCTTCAGTTCATGCTTTGTCATTTCAGGATACCACTATGTGATAATCAGGTTTCTCACAGTCACCCTATTGGACCATTGTGTTACTTCAGGGAAGGGATAATGGTTTATTTACCTTCAAATAGCCATGCTAGACACGTAACTGTCACAAAATTAATATTTGACTTAAAAAAAATCACAGCACATCTTTAAAATATAGCAAGATACTTATAAATAGCCAGATATCAATTAGTTTTCCTCTACACCTCTGTCCAGAGCTCCAATTTAGGCTACTTTGTTATCATGATTCAAACTTCATGTGAATTTAAACTGCTGCCACTTGGTATCATTAAAATACTTGTGTAATTATAGAAGATAGGTTTTTAGACGTTCTAAAGTTATCAAAAACCAAGTAATCATACTGGGTAGAAGAGGAAATGGGTGTAAAAAAGGGCAATTTTCCATATAAAGTGATAACTTAGACTATGTTTTTGGTTGTAGAGATATTCGAATAGTTTAAAAATGGAGGGTTGTTGAAATATAATGACAGAAATATGAAAAATATTGGTAGCAGAGCTTAGTCTAGCCTGTGGATCTGAGAAAGTCAGGGAAGTCTTCCAGTAGGAAGCTTTATTTTGAGCTATGTTTTAACCAGGACTGAAAAGGGCAGACAAATAATAAATATGCTCCCCTCCATTGTAATCATAGAAATGCTAATACTATAGTGAGATGTCGTATTAAAGCCATTTTACTGGTGACAAGAAGTCTGATGGTACAAGGGTATAGAATAATAGGAACACTTAGGCAATGCTGGCAGAAGTCTGTATTGGTACAACTACTTTGGCATAGCCTAGAAAAATAAAGAATGATCCAGCAGTTCCACTCCTACTATTATATAGAGAAATCTTCACATATATGGACCAAGACACATGTTCGAGAATATCCATGGCACCATTATTCATAAAGGAAAAATGTCTGACAATAGATAAACATGTTTTCAAAAAGCCACTTTATATAAAGATGGAATGAATAAACTATAGTTACACATGAAATGTTGAGTGAAAAAAGTCAAAAAAAAAAGAAAAAAGCATGTCAGAAATCTATGTATCTTATGATACTATTATAATGATTAAAAACTTGGCATTAATAATTATCATTTAAAGAAACATGCACATATGGTAAAACTATATATATTTAAAAACCAAAGAAATAATTAATTGAAAATTCAGGGTAGTGGTAACCTCTTTCAGAGGGAGCAAAGGTGATGAAACTAGAAAGAACATATAGGTAGCCTCAATGTTTTTGGCAATGTTGTATATAGCTCATCAATTCAGTGGTGAGTTTATTGGTTTTTGTTTTATTATTATGCTTTATAATTTACATATGCATTATATATATTTTCAATGTAGCAAATATTATATGTTTTAAATTAAAAATAAATTATGCAACCATATCCATATATACTTATAGGAGCATATGATTTTATTTTGCTTTTTAAATTTTTACATAATTGGAATCAGAGTTATTCAACTTTCACTCAATAGGGCTGTGTTTTTTTGTATATTAAATCTACATATAATCATTTATGTAAACATAAATCCATGTATGTAAAAATCATTTTTAAAACTGCCACATTGTATTCCATAACATAGTTGTGTCATTGTGTACAGATTGGAAATTTTTCAGAAGCAAGTAAAGACAACCAAAATTAAACTGGCTTAAATAGTAAGGAAACGCATTGGCTCATCCAGCAGAAAGACTAGCTAGGCTGCCCTTCAGGGTTGGGTTATCCAGAGGCTCATTAATTTTATCAAAAACAAAGTTCTTCCTGCCTTGCTTTTTTCCTATCTCTGTTCTACCAACTACTAATGTGGACATCGTTCTAAGGCTGGTTCCCCTTATGGTCATAGGATGGCTACAGTGAGCCTACATGCTTAATTCAGGAGAGAGACTAAGTAGATTTCACTCCCAGAAGATCAGGGGAGAACATTCTAGAAGCCCCAGGAACCTGAATTAAATCACACCCTAAGCTGGGGTTCTTACTCTTGACTTAGAAAATCATTAGTGAGATAGATGCAATTACCCTTAGGTTTATCCCTTGAGCTAAGGGTCAGGTCAGTTTCTCTGAAACCCAAAGTCTTTGCTGAGGAAAGGTGGACATTTGAACAAAATTAGAATTGTTAGAAAATAAAAAGAGGGAAATGGATACTGAAAAGGCAACTGTTGTCCACTAAACAGTTTATTTAATCAGCCCCTTTTTTATGGACATTTGTTTCCAATTCATACGCAGGAGGATATCTAGGAGTAGAAAGGCAAAGTAGAAGGGTATGCTAATTTCTAAATTTGAATAGATATTACAAAATAACTCTTCAAAAGGGCTATGCCAAGTACACATTTCCGCAATTATATATCACTGTAATGGGAGACAATGACATTTAATTTACTGTAACTTCCATTTCCCTGACGTCCACTAGTGAAGGTATTTCTTCCTATAGCTGTTATCTCCCAATCCAGTGAAACTACATCTACCTTTTTGCTAAGTCCAGTGTACATTTTCCAGCCTTTACCTTATTTTGCTCCTTAGCATTTAACACTTCTGACCATTACACTTTGACAAATCCTCTGATTTCTGTGTCTCACACTCTTCCTCCTACCTCTCTGCTTCCTCCTTCTCAGTGTCCTTAGGAGCTTTCTCCTCTCATGCTCGCGCTTTAAAATGTTGGTCTTCCTCAGGGTCCTGTTGCAAGCCTCCCTCCCCTCTTACTCTAAGTGACTCCACAGTTGACTCATCTACTCTTAGGGTTTCAACAACCATCTATTCCCAGAACTACATCTTGAACTTAGATTATTTGAGTTCTTTCTTTCTCTTATTGGCCAGCTACCTACAGGGTTGTTTTTTTTTTTTTTTTTGAAGTAAATTTACATGAAATTTACCGTTTAAAACATTTTTCAGTGTACAATTTAGTGGCTTTTAGTATATTCATAATATTGTACAACAATCACCACTAATTCCAGAACATTTTCATCATCCTTAATAGAAACTCTGTAAACATTAAACAGTCACTCCCTATTATCCACTTCCTAAGCCCCCGGCAACCACTAATTGGTTTTCTGTCCCTATAGATTTGCCTATTCTGGGCATTTCCTATAAATGAAATCATAGTATATGTAGCCTTTTGTGTCTGGCTTCTTTCACTTAGCATGTTTTTAAGGTTTATTCATTTTGTACCATGTGACAGTACTTCATTCCTATTTATGACTAGATAATGTGCTCTTGTATGGATATGCCACCATGAACAGTGGTACTATGTACATTTGAGTACAAATTTGCCTTTTTTTCTTTTGATAATATGTTTTCAATTCTCTTGAATATATGGCTAGGAGTGGAATTACAGGATCACATTGTACTTCTATGTTTAACTTTTTAAGGAAATGACAAACTTTTTCATAGCAGCTACACCAGTTTACATTCCCATCAGCAATTCAAAGATTCCAATTTGCCCACATTTTTATCAACACTTGTTATTCTGTTTTTCCTCTAATTATACTGGTCCTACTGGGTTTGAAATGATAGCTTATTGGGGTTTTGATTTGCATTTCTCTAATGATTAATGATGTTGGGCATCTTTTGATGCACTTGTTATCTATTTGTATATCTTCTTTGGAGAATAACTATTTAAATTATTTGACCATTTTTAATTGGGTTATTTGACTTTTTATTAAGCTTTAAGCGTTCTTTATGTATTCGAATATTAGACCCTTATCAAATATATTGTTTGCAAATATATTTTTTCCCATTCTGTGGGTTATCTTTTCACTTTCTTCATAGTGTACTCTGAAGCACAGGTTTTTAATTTTGAAGAGGTTCAATTTACCTAGTTTTTCTTTGCTTGTGTTTTTGGTGTCATATTTTAAAAACTGTTAAACTAATCTAAGGGGTCTTAGTCTGTTCAGGCTGCAAAAACTGAATACCACAGATTGGGTAGCTTATAAACAGAAATTTATTGCTCACAGTTCTGGAGGCTACAAGTCCAAGATCGGGGTGTCAGTGGTCAGGTGACAGCCTTCTTCCAGATCACAGACTTATTGTAGCCTCACATGGTACAACAGGCAAGTGAGCTGTGTGGAATCTCATTTGTGAGTGATCATGACCTGATCACTTCTCAAGGGCCCCACCCACTAATAACATCACCTTTGGGATTTAGAATTTCTTTTTCTTCCTTCCTTCCTTTCTCTTATCTCTCCCTCCCTCCCTCCCTCCCTCCGTCTCCCTCCCTTCCTTCCTTCCATTATTATTTATGCCTACAGCATTATTATTTATGCCTACAGCATTATTATTTATGCCTACAGCACCTGGTCTTCCTAGGTGGTCTCCCATCCAAGTACTAAACAGGCTTGACCCTGCTTAGCTTCCATCATCAGACAGGATCAGGATTGTTCAGGGTGGAATGGCTGTAGACCATGCACCGTGGCTCCACAGAGTGTGAATCTAGGACCTTCTGTTTGTAAAGCAGTCATGCTTACTGCTACACAATGGAACCACATCCAGGATTTAGGATTTCAACATATAAATTTGGGGGAAACACAAACATTCACACCATACCACATGGTCATGAGGATTTATACCTATATTTTTTTCTGAAGGTTTTATAGTTTTAGCTCTTACATTTAGGTCTTGGATTCATTTGAGTTAATTATTGCATACATTGTAAAATGGAGGTCCAAATTCACTCTTTTGCATGTAGATATCCAGTTATCGCAGCACGGTTGTTGAAAAGACTACTCTCTTCCCTATTAAATAGTCTTGAAACCCTTGTCAAAAATCAACCAACCATAAATGAATGGGTTTAATTATGGACTCTCAATTCTATTCCATAGATCTACATTTCTTTCCTGATACCTATACCACACTGTCTTTGATCACTATAGCTTTATAATTAGCTTTGAAATTAGGAAGTATGAGTCTCCTAATTTTGTTCTTTACAAGATTGTTTCAACATTGATATTCAGGGTCCCTTGCAATTCCACATGAATTTTAAGATCAACTGTTTCTAAAAAAAAAAGAAAAGAAAAAAAAGCAGTTGAAATTCGTGCCCCCCCAAATATTTTAAATCTGTGGTTGGTTGAATTCAAAGATGTGAAACAGGATATGGAGGGCCAACTGTATATACATGCAATGTAGTATTATGTAGCCTTTAAAAAGAAGGAAATCCTGTCATATGGTACAACATGAACCTCGAGAGCATTGAGCTAAGAGAAAAAAAACATTCGGAAAAGGTCAAATATTGTATAATTCTATTATTATGAAGTATCCAGTAATCAAAATCATAGAAAGAAGTCTATGGCTATGCCACCCTGAATGAGCCTGATCCCATCTGATCTCAGAAGCTAAGCATGGTCAGGCCTGGTTAATACTTGGATGGGAGACCACCTAGTAAGGTCAGGTGCTGTAGGTGTAAAAAAATAAAACAATTTAAAAAATCATAGAAATAGACAACAGATAGTGGTTACCACAGGTTAGGGAAGAACTAGTAGTTAGAAGGTATAGAGTTTCAGTATTGGCAAGATGAAAAAGTTTTGGAAATCTGTTACATAACCGTGTGAATACACTTAACTGTGCATTTAAAAATGGTTGAGATGTTACATCTAATGTTATACACTTTTTATCACAATAAAAAAATAACTCATAAAACTGTAAAAACATATAACATGACCAAAGAGGAATCTATTAGAAAAGAGAATGAGTTCTTGAAAAGTAGTCAAAATGAATAGTTAAGGAAAAGATTTTAATTTTTTTTTAAGGAATGAAGAAAATGAGGCAAGTTTGGACATTATCATTAAGACTATCATTAAAGTCAAAATGCACATGTTCTGAAAAGAGATATGAAAGTCTAGGCAGGGAAAGTGATAGGTGGGGATAAGAGTATTAAGATCTGAACTTCTGAGACCAAAAATTGGGGTTCAAACACAGCTTTCACTTCTCAGGTGGGTGATTTTGTGCAAGTCACTAAAACTCTCTGGTCTTCAGTTTCCTCATCCAGGCCCTGGTGTTTTCATGCTGGTTCCATCATCCAGGGTGCTTTCCCCTTCTCCAATAAGGTGATCACATTTGGCCTCCAACAGGAGAGTCCAACAGAGACCATTCTGGTAGTCTTCTAATGTGATATCTTTGTACAAATCCTTTGGAGTGAGGCTTAACCATTTCCACCTCTCCTGGGAAAAGTAGATACCCAAATCCCCAAATGTCACTGGTGCCTTGGATTTTGACTTCCCTAGTACAGCAGACATCCTTTTCTCCCAGATGACAGTCTGCATCTGGGGAAGGGAAGCGTGCTGGGCAGGAGACACAGATAAATACATTGCTTGGCTTTTCCCTTCTGATTCGATTCCTTAAGTTAAATGGATTGCTCCCAGAATGGCACCATGTCAATCCTGTGGTTTCTCATAACTGTTTGCGCTCAGTTATGCACCCAAACTGGAGAAGCACGGTTCTTGTCCACAAAATCATTTTCTCTGAGGAACTGAGTTCCGCAGACACTGATGCCAAAAGCAGTTGAAATGTTGATAAAAAACTCATTAAATGTGAAAATCGATCTGGGGATTATTACAATCATAACAATACTGTCTTTCAATCCAAAAATACAGGATGTCTTTCCATTTGTTTATTTCTTCTTTAATTTCTTTTAGTGTTTTAAAAAAAATTTTATTAAAGTATAGTTGACATATAATATTATATTAGTTTTAGGTGTACAACATAGTGATTCTACATTTATAGAATCACCATAAGTCTAGTAACCATCTGTCACCAAAGTTTTTACAATATTGACTGTTCCTTTTTTGTAATAAGGCTCACAATATGGCAAACAGGTTATCCTACTGAAAACAACAAAATGTTGTAGAATATTGTAGTCAACAAGAAAATAAGAAATTATCAGACCAAATCTAGGTGAAGGTGGGATCCTGAGTAAGTAGAACAATGCTGTCACTTTTTTCCTAGGGTATGTACCTTACTTGGCAACTTAAGCTTGGTTTTTCTAGGCCTCATGCAGCAAGTGGGACAGAAGACCAGGCCCAGGGCCTGGTGGAAGAGAGAAATCTAAAACTGGAACCTCAAAGAGTTCTAGTTTCAGTGTAAGAGTGACTTGCAAGTAAACACACTCCCACCCAACAGACTGGAATGAAGTTGTCTTGGAAGAAAGAGATTTCAGGGAGCTGTAGAGGGGGCACTAGATCCATTATGACAGATCTTCCAGGAATGTATAATCTAAATATACACCTCCTGGTGGTTAAAAAAAGAAATATCCAAAACAGTGAATATGGTTTAAAGTGCTTCCTTTCAGCAGAAGCCAAAGCAAATCCTCTCTGAAGGAATACCTCTATCCTAGTCTTCAAAAAATTCCCAGAAATAATTTTCCAAATACACCTCAGTAAAAAAAAAAAGCACATAAAAAATGAGAATGAGTGAAAACAATCAACAACAGAAAGAGCTCTGGTAATTCCAATCTCTTAAAAGAAAAATAAACTTTTTTTCATTATTGACATATTACCCTTACATAGAAAAAATTTTAAGAGTACATACATATTTAAATGAAGTCTTCCTCACCTTACTTACACTCCTTAGAGGCAACCCTTTTTCATAGTTTAAAGGGTTCTTATTATAACTTAAAAATATATAGTTTTGAATGGGTTGTGTTGGGTTTAAAAAGAATTAAATACCATTTGTCCCCAGGATATGTTAATATTCTCATTTTAGAAGTATGGAGCAAATTATTAGGGCTACAAAAAATTAGAGTGGTAGTCCTAGGAACAAAACCCTCTAGGGAAATTTTATGACAGGCCAGAGAGTCTCAAGAACCTAACTGAAGACCTGTTATCTCGTTTCTTTCTAAAATCCCTCTTTTCCTCCTCTATTTAAAACTATGAAGTTTTAAAGTGCTATAGGTAGCTTAGTTCTTAATATCGGTCATGTTATACAGTTAGTCCAACAACTGGCTATCAGGCCAGTCTTGAAAACATAATTTTCAGCAATACAGCCCTCATACATGGCTCTCATTATTATGTAAATTAGGTTTTTACCATTGGTCTGAATATATTCTTTGAAATATAAGGTAAAAGAGTATATGAATTAGTAGATGGGTTCTTGTCTCAGCTTGGTCAATAATTTGCTGTGTGACCTTGGCAAGTCATTTAACCTTAGTATTCTCTCCTGGGTTAACAATTATCAAGATAAAATCAAAGAACTTTAGAACTGGCAGAGACTTCAGAGTTTACATAGTACAATTTCTTCATTCCATGGAGAGGTTGAGTGACTTACTCAAGAGCTTTCTGGAACAAGCTTCCAGTCTTTGATATCTTAGACCATTGCTCTTTTCATTTCATCAGGCTTTCTTTCAGTGTTGTTCCAAGAAACAAACAAAACCCAAAATGAAAACACTAAACAAATATACGGCCTCTTACATTAAGCCAGGTAACACGGGTAACCATTAGCTTGCTCTGTAGCCTGAAAGCTTACCCGAAAATATACTCTGCCTAACCTAAAGATGATTTAAAATCCAGAAGTTCTGAAACTATGTAAGGAAAGGTCAGAAAGGTAAAAGGTAGAGAAGAAAAATTAATGGTTGACTTGGCGAATACCTGTAAAGAGAAAACAAAACTCACACAAGGGTATTTATATTGTTATCAATTCTTTCTGGTCTTTTCCTACCTTGTACAAGGTCATATTGGGAAAGTGGAGACTGCCTGTTCTTACTTATTTCCAAACGAACGGTGTGCAACAAGGGTTACTCGAAATGGAATTACTTAGCTCGCCTACTCCACTCACTACAACAGTTCTCTAGTTTAGCGCCATTCCTTCTCCAGCCACAACCCCAAATAACACGCTGAAGCCTCCGGAAACCCCAGTCTATGCAAAAACTCCAAGTCCCGAAAGGCTTATCTTCACCGCCTCTCGCAAGGGCAGTCTCTTCGGTACTGGGAGTTGTAGTCACTCAGGGCCTACACTTCCGGGATGGGCGAGAGGAAGCGCCTTACGGGAACTACATTTCCCAGGAAGCTGTGCGCGCCCTTCTCCGCCTCTGCCGGCGTCGGGCTCCACCCGGTCCCGCTCCTCCCTCCCTGGGCTGCCGCCGCTCACGCCTTCCTGTTAGTCCGAGCTGTGAGAAGTTCACTCTGATCAGCTGATCCCAACTGACAACAGGAGAGGAGGAAGCCCGGGAGGCAGCGAAGGAGGCGGGCGGGCGGGGGGCGGAGATGGAGATGAGGATGGATCCACCGGTGCCCTGAGGAGCAGCCCCCGCCCCCACCGGCGCCCCGCGGTTCCCCGACGCCGTTTGCCACGGCCGAGCTGCTCCGTGGTGGGGTCCCCGGGCCGCCGCGCTCGGGGAGGGAAGGGCACGGCCCTAGGCTGGGCTTGCGGTAGTCCGGGAGCTCTGGCTGCCCCCGGGAGAAGGGGGGGCGGGTGCGGCTGCGGTGGGGGTGGGGTGGCATAAACAATGGATTCGGCTCTGGCCTCTGCCAGCGTGGGGGGATTGGGGGACCTTCTTTGTTCTTAGACTCTGCTCCTGCCCCGTGGGTTGTGGTGGTGTTGCCCGGGAGGAAGGAAAGATGAGGAATCCCTGGCTGGAGAGAGGTGTCGAAGTGGGGGGCCGAGCGGGCAGATTGTTTGCTTGGCCTGGCGGGCGGTGAGGGGGTGTTTTGAAGTCTGAATCTGTATTTTTCTCAATTGTGACAAATTTTGATTTTTGTTTCCGTTGTGGGAGCTGGTTGGGCACGTCTGAGGTTAGTGTGTAAATAAGGTCTTCTACTCAACTCCCTTTGCTTTCCTTATTTATCTGAAAATAAGATTGACAAATTGATTACTGTGGAGGAGGCGTAGGGAATATCTGAAACGAGGGCTTTGCTTTTCGTAGGGGCGTTGGAATGGGCGTTCAAGGTTATAGAGAGTTAGGAGTATTGTTGTGACAAAAGCCCCTTTCCTGCCCCAGTTATGCCCCAGTTATCTTTTCGTCTTTTTTTTTTTTTTGAAGTTATTTTTAAGTTTTTGAGAGCAAGAGAAAAATTGTTTTAACTCACTGCACGTCTGGCTTTGCAGTGGGTCATAGTGGAGAAGTTCTGTCTCCCCTTGCTCTTTTTTTTTTTTTTTTTTTGCAATTAGAGAAGGGACAAAAGGAAGTACAATAATTGTTTTTATTGTTTTCAAGCATGAAATGGTGAATCTTGTTTTCAGTTTTACAGTCCTTCTTAGGCATCTGTCTAGAGTTAAAAATATTCCAGGACTTTGATGGATCTAAAGTTTGATTTTATTATCATTTAATTAGCATTTTACAGGTTTTTTTTCCCTCCGTGTTTCCCAATTGTGGGGTACAGGTGGGGATGCAGAAGTTGTCCTTCCAAGTATATTTGCTCAGTGATTTTGATTCTGAAATAATAGCTGAGTGAACAGAGATTTTCAGCTTCAGAAATAAAGCAGCTAAGTCTCTTAAATGCCTTCGGTCTAGACGAAGTGGTTGTTTTCAAAAGGGCCCTTGACCATGATTTTGAGAAGAAATTGCTAGGATCAGAATGAGCCAGTGTAAGTTTTACAAGCAAGAGTGAGATTTCTCACAGGAGTTTTGGTGTCTTATTTAATCACAATCTTTTTTAAGGTGCACTTTTATTTTTAGATAGTGAAATTCCTTTTCTTTATTCTAGGTGTACCCTGAAATATTGACTTGAGGTTGGATTATATTGAAAAGCTCCTGACCACTCTCTTCTATTACCAAAACCTTGTGCTTGAGGCCCAACCAATGTGCCCACCTCAGTGAACCCATCAGATCTCTCTCAGATAGCCATAAAAAGACCCTTTCAAATTAATTTTGACCACATATTTGCCTGCACTTTATGGAGGATGAAAACATTGAACCAAATGAACATTGCTTCTGATACAAGTATCTTGGAGGCAGAAAATTTAAAAATCGAACATTTGTGAGTGTGTGGAGAATTCTAATAGGACACCAAAGGGTTTTTGCATTTTCTTTTTCTTTTTTTAAGGTGTTCAGAACCCTGTAGTATTTCTGTGCAGTCTTCAGACTCAAAGCCTTTGTCACCACTCTTGGGGAAAGCCCAGTGACCGTTACAGGGTGGGTGATTTCCTTACCAATCTGAGTATGAGTGCCCTGACATCCCCAGCAGAGAAGGGCCTGAATCCGGGGCTAATGTGCCAGGAAAGTTACGCGTGCAGCGGGACTGACGAAGCTGTCTTTGAATGTGATGAGTGCTGCAGTCTGCAGTGTCTCCGCTGCGAGGAGGAGCTTCACCGGCAGGAGCGCCTGAGAAACCATGAGCGGATAAGACTCAAACCTGGCCACATCCCTTACTGTGACCCCTGCAAGGGTCCCAATGGGCATTTGCCAAGTGTGAGGCAGAGGGCTGCTGTGCGGTGCCAGACATGTAAAATCAACTTGTGCCTGGAGTGCCAGAAGAGGACTCATTCTGGGGGTAGCAAAAGGAGACACCCTGTTACCGTGTACCATGTCACTAAGGTCCAGGAGTTACTAGAAGAAGAAGAGATGGATGAAGAGACCAGACGGAAGAAGATGACTGAGAAGGTTGTGAGTTTCCTTCTAGTAGATGAAAATGAAGAAATTCAGGTAAACGTGGGTATAGTGGGATTCATGTGGCAGTGGAACAGATAGATCTGTCTTTGGAAGCTAGCTCTCAGAAGGAAAGCCCAGGAAGAATTCAAATTTTAACAGTTAAAAGGCAAAACCCTTGACAGCTTGTATTACAAAGAGTCCGATTTAGTTACCAGCTGTGTGAGCTTGGTCTGAATTACTTTACTTTTCTGAACCTTAGTATTCTTATCTGTAAATGGGAACATTGCCTAATTCATTGGATTATTGTGAGTTTGAAATGGCACAGTGTTTGTATAGCCTGTTGCATAATAAATATTCAGTATACAATAGCTGTTATTAGTATTTTTATCAGGAAAAGCTGATTTAGAACAGTTTTCTGAATGAGAGCATTTTGGCTAGTTGTGAATAAATGTGAATGATGAGGGACTCTGTGTGTGCAGGGAAACACAGTGGGTCCCATGGAGAGGGCTAGGTAATAAGTCATAAACCTGCTTTCTCAGTTTAGAGAGACAGGTCTTTAAAAAGTAGCATTTGATATATGGATAGTGTTCTCTCTAGATGGTCTCTTATTTCCATGTGTAGGCTTCTGATCAGCAAAAGCCAGTGAAGGCACCTGGGAGTACAGGACTAGAGAACATTTGCTTTGATTCCAAGATGGGGAGAGGGTAATATATGATAGGAACAAGTCACGGAGATAGTAGTGTATGACAAGGGTGATTGGGGAAGGGGTAGTATAATGTTTATATTTTCCAGTGAAGGTAGTATAATGCCTGTGCTTTTGAGTGAAGACTGAATTCATATCCTGGCTATACCACTCACTGGCTGTATAACCTCGGCCAAGTTATTTAAGCACTGTGCCTCAGTTTCACTTCTACTACATAGTAGTTGAGAGGATTCAAAGAGAATGGGAATGGGAAAGATTTATTACAGGGCCCAGCACATAGTGTCCACTACTAGTCTGTTGTTTTTGTCAGTATCATGCAGTATTTGTGGTACATGGACTCTGTACTTTTAGCGGTGATGACTCCTCAAATCTTAAGATTGGTATGGTATGTAAGTTAAGCATTTGAAAAACTACCCAATTACCCACAAGTATTTTTCATTTGTCTTTTTTCCTCTCTGGATAAGCTTATGGAAATGGATTACATCATGATTCCTATGTACAGCAATCCCCCCTTATCTGCAAGGGATGTGTTCCAAGACTCTCAGTGGACATGGATAGTACTGAACCCTATATATACTGCTTTTTCCTATATGTGCCTATGATAAAGTTTGACTTATAAATTATGCCCAGTAGGAGATTAACAACAATTACTACTTATAAGATAGAACAATTTTAACAATATAGTGTAATAAGAGTTACATGAATATAGCCTTTCTCAAAATATAGTACTGTACATACAGTGTGGATATGCTGGACAAAGGGATGATTCATGTTCCGGACAGGTCAGAGTGGGACGATGCAAGATTTCATCATGCTACTCAGAATGGCGCACAGTTTAAAACTTATGATTGTTTATTTCTGGAATTTCCCATTTAATTTCAGACCATAGTTTATGGTGGGCTACTAAAACTATAGAAAGTCAAACCATGGATAAAGGAGCTCTGCTATACTTCTGTAGTCAACTACATACTTTGCTAACACAGACTTTTCTTGATTGGCTGAGAGGAACTAATAGTTGTGGAAGAATGACCCAGATCCCATTCTGCTTCCCTTGTTAGCAATAGTGTCTTCATTATGAATTATGCTCTAATTGGGCTACGGTGTGGATTACATATTTTACAAGTGGGGCGCTTGGTTTTGGATGATTCTTGTTGGTTCTGCCACCAGTTCTCTTTAGTGTCAGCCTCTGGAAAGTCATATTTTGGGTTGTTGTTACTTTTCATAAAGAGAAGATTTGAGATGACCCAGTAATCTTTTCACAAAATATATTTTTTGAAGGGAGGAGGATGTGTATTTTTTCCTATTTGTAGCATTGATACATGTTACTTAGTAGAGAATTAGGAAAATATAAGGAAGTGTAAAGAAAAAGGCAAATCCAATTACCCAGAGATAGTATTTGTCCACTTTTTTTTCTTGTAATATGTATTATGTATATAGTTGGGTTGCACAGACTTTCTCTTCATAAACATTGACCACTTCCCAGGAAATAACAGTTTATTAATCGCAAGCAACATTGGTTGGGACTAATGGATTGGACATAGAATTTTATTTAGTAGTGATTCATTCTCATAAAGTCATTAGTGGGAAAGTACTTTCAGAAAATGTCTAGTTCAGTTTTCTAATGTGAATGTCCAAAACAATTAAATTCACCTAGATTGTAAACCCCTTGAGAGCAGGACCATTGTCTTATGCCCTGTATCATGCACAACGGTAGCACGTTGTGAGGCCATAAATACTTATTGATTGGCAATGTCACATCTCAACTTCGTTTTTCAGAAAGTGGATATCATACACTTAGCTAGGAAAAAAAACTAAAATGTTATAAAAGGGCATAGAATGATAAGAGTTTCCCTCCTACTCCATACCCTTAGTCTCCTTTCTTAGAACAGTCATCATTGACAGTTAATGGCATGCCTTTCTAGAATTTTTTTCACGTGTACTTAAGAATGTATGTACCCTTTTAATTTTTCAACAGAAATAGAACCTAATATACTTGCTGTTCTGTCCTCGGCTTTTTTTCACTAAAGGATACATTTTGTAAAGCTTCCATGATCAGCACATTGAGATTTTTACCTCATTATTTAAAGGCTGCCTAGTATTTTGTTGAATTTTTTTTGTGTGTAATTTTAACCTAATGGATATTTGAGTTACCATAAATAGGAATGTATTAAATAGTCTCTGAATCTATTTAGCAATGAAATCTTTTTGTCAAATGATATGTGCATTTAAAATTTGGATTGATTATACCAAATTTCCAAACCTCATTTTCCTAGCCTCTGCAGTACTTCTGTGAGTCTCCCTCGGGTTCTAGTCTTAGCTCATAACAAATTTAAAAAGCCCTTACTGTGGTGCTAGTATTTTACAAGTATGAGCTCATTTAATCCTGTTGGTAACTCTGCATGTTAGCTTCTTATTGCTGCTGTAACAAATTACCACAAATTTAGTGGTAACAAATTACCACAAATGTAGTGGCTTAAAGTAACACATATTTATTCTCTCATAATTGGGAGGTCAGAAGTTCTAAAAATGGTTGGATAAGGCTGTGTTCCTTCTGGAGGCTTAGGGAATGATTTGTTTCCTTGTCTTTTCTAGCTTCCTGAATTGTTTGGTTTGTGGCCCCTTTACTCAACTTTAAAGCCAACAGTGTAACACTTTCCAATCCCTGTCTCTCTTATTGTCAAATTGTCCTATCTGCAAAGTCTCTTTGCCACATAAAGTGACATATTTACAGGTTTTGGGAATAGGATGTGGACATTTTATTGGGGGGAGGGCAGTTTCAGCCTACCACACCCTATGAAGTAAGTGGTACATCTTAATCAGTTTGGGCTACTCTAACAGAATACCATAGATTGGGCAGTTTTTAAACAACAAAAGTTTATTTTTCAGCTCTAGGGATTGGGAGGTTGAAGATGCTGGCACGATTGAGTGATAAGAGCTTGGTTTATAGACAGCTGTCTTCTGGTGCGCTCACAGGGCAAAAGGGAAGTCTTGGGTTTCTTTTATAATCTCATTCTTCAGGGCTCCTCCCTAATGACCTTATCACCTTCCAAAGGCTCCACCTCCTAATGCCATCACATTCACATTGGGGTTAGATTTCAATATGTAAATTGGGGGGGTGCAGAATACAAACATCCCATCTATAGCAGAAGACATTGAAACACAGAGTGGTGAGGTTAACTTGCCAACATTGAGTTACATTTAAGTGGCCGAAGACTTGAGCATAGGTTATCTGGCTCTAAGATCCTTGCTTTGTAACACTCCTACTATCTCTGACCAAGTCATTTAAACTTTCTAATTAACCTTCATTATGGTTAATAGTATCAGCTCACCAGTTCCTCCTGGCTGCTGTGAAAATCAAATGAAACAGCTCTATGTAAGTATATGACTATTGTCACTGAAGAAATGCTTTCTCATATAGCCATAAAGATTCTATGAGTTAGGCCCAACCTTTGTTTTTATTTTCATGTTTTAGGTGTTTGTAGGTTTTGATGATTTTTATTTTAGTATGTAAGGATTATTTTAGCAGTTTGTAGGCTGTTAATTGTTATGTGTGGTTTCCTCAAATTTTATGGCTAAGAGCCTCTTAAGATTTGTTGCTTATGATTCGAGTATTGTTTCTTTGGGAGAACCTAAAAAAGATGAAAGTTTTCTTTTAGAGGTGAACTTTTTTTCATTACCTGTTGTCATTTGAGTGTGTAGTGTTATCATTTCAGTGTGTAGTAGAATGATAGATTTGAGGAGAGACTGACTTGGTTTCAGAAGCAGGAGCTCATTTGTAGCCTACTAGCCAAAGCTATTCATGGCTTCATCACATTTATTATATGTTATGTAGTGGACACTTTCTAGATTCCAGAGATACATGGTTAATAAGACTTGTTCCATGCTGTCATACAGTTTACCATTTAAGTGGGGAAAGCAGAGTTCACACATGTAAAACACATAAAAAGATGGTTACATATAGTATCATTAAGGAAGAGTGATTTGGAAGCTACGGGAAAGTTTTATTGTAGAGGTAACTTTTAAGCAAAGACCTGATGGTTAATACTACCTAGGGAAATAAATAGACCTGTAGACAGGAATGGGAACAAAAAGGTGGGCTGTCACGTTTGAGTATAGAAAGAATGCCATTGTGGCAGGAGTGAGTTGCAGAGAGTGGTAAGGAAAGAGATGCAGAGGTAAACAGGTGCCAGCTCATGTAGGGCCTTGTAGGCCTTAGAAATAAGTGTGGGTTATAAATGTAATAGGAAGCATCAGTCTGCTTTATGCTAGAAAGTCATATGACCTGATAGAACGTTTTAAGAGATGGCTCTTGACTTTAGTGTGAAAAGTAAATTATGGTGATTGTAGGGGGGCAAGAGGGAAAGCAGTGAAGTCACTTAGGAGAATATTGCAGAAGTTGAGGTGAGAGGTGGCTTAGATTTGGTGTTATTTACATGGTGAGATGGAAAGATAATGAATTTGGGACAAAGTTTGGATGTAAAACAGGAATGCTGATATATTGGGTGGAGGGGTGAGGGATTGAGAGAACTCAGTTGTGATCCCAGGGATTTGGTTTACTCAAATAACACCTGCTTAATACTCCAGATTTTTTTGAATCTATAAAACTAAAAGTCTTAAAGAACTCAATTTGAACAATAAAGAGAGCTGAACTCATCTTATTTGATATTATCTAAGACTGGTTCTCAACCTTAAGTAGTTTTCCTTCCCCAGGGGGCTTTTGGCAATGTTTGGAGTCATCTTTGGTTGCCACAGCTGGGGGGTAGAGGGGATGTGCTACTGGCTAGTGGGTAGAAGCCAGGGTACTGCTAAGATTCTTAAAATACATAGGGCAGCCTCACCCCCCCCCCACCAGAAAATATTATCTAGTACAAAATGTCACTAATAGTGCTGAGATTGAGAAACTGATTCAAGAGTTGAAGGTTTAGTTGAACAGGAGATCTGGATTCCAGTGAAGTGGAAAATATATCGGGAACAAAAATTTTAGTCAGTATACCATTTTTTTCTCTTTTTGGTTCTGTTCACACCTTCAGAAGTAATCTGGGTGAAATTAGTATTTTGGTGTATTTTGTAACCTCTCCAGTGAAATGTTTAGATTTTGTGGGTTGTATTCATTGATTTTTGTAGGCCTCAGTGGAACTGTACCAGGAAAACCAAAGAACTTATGGATCTCTTTTTTAGAGCCCATAATAAGTAGATGATGCACACTGACAAGTTATCCATAATCTCAAAGTTAAGAGACAACACCCTTAGCAAATAACTCAAAGGTTAAAAGAATAAAGTTCTTTCTAATTTAGGGTTCTTAGTGGTAAGAAGAGGATAGTATTTTCTTAGCTGTTGGGTCTTGTGAGGAATTCAGACATCTTATCAGAATGTTTATTTGTCAGGTGAAAAGGTGAAAAGTTATTCTTTTCTTCATTCTTACATCATATATATTTAAACCCCATACATGGTCCTCCCCTGCTCCCCTACCCCGCCGTAATCATCCCATTCTCTCTGTCTTCTTTTCTACAAACTTCCTATATTGTCCTCTCTGACAAGAAATTTCTCTTTTTGCTGACTGGCCCCTGACTGGGGCATTAGGAGAGCCAGGAAGCTTTTCATGCCAAAAGACTCCTGAAATTAAGCCCCCTCATGCCAAACAGGAAGTCCTGGAGTGGCCAATGAGAAGCTAAGAAAGGCCCTCCTTCACTCAGGAATTGACAGCCGTGCTTCCTCTCTTGAAATGGGAGGCCAAGTGAGTCTTCTCTGTCCTTCCCTCAGCAGAGTCAGTGGTGGACCTCATCGTACTGAGTCCGTTCCTTTAAGAAGACCCATCACGTTGCTTGGCTGCTTCACTTGTTTACAGTCCCAGAATAGTGTGGCTCAAAATACTGGGATTGGCTTTTTTTTTTTTTTTTAATTGGCTAAAGGAGACATTATTTTAATGGGATCCAGGAATGGAAAATAGCAGAGGATGTTTTTGGACTGTATGGGAATTCTTGACCACAAACCAGCTGTGTTGGTATATCCCATTTCGGTACTCCTACCTTAGACTCATCTGTTGATGACCCTTGGGCCCTGTCAGGGGACCTTGATGAGGCTTACTGTTTCTAGGCCCTCTGTTTCAGAAACCCCTCAGGACTTAATTCTGGTCAATAAATCATGAGCCAGGGGGATCATAAACTTCTAAATTGTGGAACTTCCCCACAATTTCTTGTTAGATGGCCAAACTTTTATAATGTAAGGACTAATTTTGGTGCTGTGGTTGGATAGCCCTTTGGCAATCTCTGGTCAGAACATGAATATGTTTACTTGGTTCTTAGGAGCCATGTTAAAAAAAAGTAACAAAAAGCCATAGATCTGCTTAGGAGCTGTCTGTCAAAATAATAAGCAATAATTGCAGAGTAGCAGAGGTTCCCTCCGCCATTGCTGCCTTTTACTCCTAGAAACCCAAATAAAAGCCCCCTTTGTTTAGTAATAATGGGGGTGGGGTTGGGGAGAAGGGCATTGTATGGGATTACTGAGAAGTGCAGCATAGGGGATGACTCAGACAGGCCCAAAGATGAAAGAGCCCCTATTATGTGCCTTCAGTTTCTGTCCAGCGTTTTCTTAGCTTTCCCAGCCTTGGGCTGTTTTAACAGGCTCCTGGCATTTAACCTGGGAAGGCTTTTTGTTTAGTATGGGACTGTTTAAAATTTGACCCATATAAGCCAACACTGTGAGTCAAAATCACTGTGAGTCAGCTTTTCAGGGAACCTATCTTTAACTATTTCAAGTTACTTCCAGTTTATGTGAGTCTATTTTTTCCTGGTCTGTTACTTCTTTGAAGTGATTGATTTTTCTGGAATCGAGCAAATATTTGGCTTTTTCAACCAGGGGTCATGTAACGGGAAGATTTCTTATTAAGCTAACTTTATATGTTTTCCTTGTAGATGCATCTCCTGGCTGTACCACCCTTGAATTTATCCTGGAGACATATAGCATGAAAGGGCTTCTGATGGCTGGCTGAACTTTTCTGGGGAGTTGTGTTTGCTTTGAGAGGAGCTCCTATTAGACCATTTCTCCCTAGGGTTTGAACTGCTAAACGTATTGAGTATATTTGATTAGTGATGGGAAGTTAGAGGAAAACTAATGGAAGAGACCCAGAGAAGGGAAAGAAAACAGGATTATAAGAAGTTCCAGGCAAGAAGAATTGGAAAGACCTATGGGAAGGGACACAGAGGAACTTTTGGAGGCAGGAAAGGGTGGTTGCTTCCTTGGAGGATGTTTTGTTCATTTTGCCTCTATTTCCAATAACTTTTGGCTGGCAGTTAAGAAGCTCTGTTTGGCCTGTTTGTGTGGTTATCTTTTTAGAGGCTGGGGTTCTTGGTCAGAAGAGTGTGCAAACCAATTGTATGGAAGCCTCTGACCTCTGGAGGGTGACTCTGTTTTCTGGTAGCTTCTGGAAATTTTTGTTCCCCTTCCTGATTTCCTTCTACGTGAGGGTGGATTGCTGCTATCTTTTCTAGGGAATTTGAGTCTAGACAATGGAATGCTTGAAAAGAACAGATAAATCCTGGTTCTGGCATATAGTTGCATACACCTGAAGTTCAAGTTTAAAGAGCAATTCAGCAGTCATACAGTGTTCTAGAAATTTCTCTAATTACAAGCCCAATTGCTTCTGCCCAGTGTATATGTCATCTACATGGCTAAGGTGTTTTTTCCATAATCTCTCATACCCTTTTCTTTCAGAAAGCTCAGTTCAGTTTACATATATCATTCAACAACAGGCATAAACATTTATTGATTATCAATTATATGCCTTATTTGAGTAATCTCTGAAATATCTGCCATTTTCAGAAGAAAATAAGTTCCTAGAATTAAATGAGTTTAGGGTTACATACTGTTTTGGACTGTTCATGACATTCATCTTATTTTCATTACCACATAAAATTGAGTTTGCTTTTTTTTTTTTTAAGGATCTAAAAAGATTATGGTGTTAAAGTACAGCCCGCCTTGACCCCCATATTTACAAGAGCAACCCCCGTCCCCACCTTGTAGTCCTGGTCCCCTCTCCTGATTTTTTTTCATTCTACTTACCACCATTTGACGTGATATAAAACAAAAGTACATGACATAACACATGTACTTTTAAAAATCTACTTTTGATGGCATAATTTACAGAATATACACATTTTAAGTGTACAGTTCTCTAAGTTTTGACAAATGTATGTACACATGTGTAACCACTGCCACAGTGAAGATATAGAACATTTCTGTTCCCCAAAAAGGTTCCCTTGTGCCTCAAGTCAGTCCTCAGAAATCACTGATCTGTTCTCTACAACTAGAGATTTAACTTTCATGGAGTTTTATATAAATAGAAACATGCAGCACTGTGTTGTGTCTGGCTTCTTTCACTCACCATGTTTTTGAGGGTCATTCATGTTGCTGCATGTCTCAGTTCATTTGTTTTTACTCCTGGGTAGTCTTTGTTCATCCATTCCCTGTTGGACATTTTATATACCATATATTTTAATTGTTTGACTCTTGTCTTTTTTTCCCCATTAGAATGTAAGCTCAATGAGAGCAGTGACATTTTTTTCATTGGGAGTGTAATTCACATGACAAAAAATTAACCATTTTAAAGTGAACATTTCAGTGGCATTCAGTATATTCACCATACTGTGCAACAACCACCTCTATCTAGTTCTAAAATATTTTCATCACCCAAAAGAAAACCCTGAACCTGTTAAGCAGACCATTCCAGAGGACAATGATTTTTTAAAAATCTTTTTTATATAACTTTTATTATTTCCAGTTATAAAAATAACATTGACACAGCATGTTATAATACTGATACAGAACTACAGAAAAGTAGTTAATTTTACCATGAAACAAAGCCACTAGTATCTCAGTCCTTTTTACTGTTGCATTTACTTTTTTTAAAAACAACTGTATTGAGATATAATTCACATACCATACAATCCACCCCCTTAAAGTGTCAGTGTACAATTCAGTGGCTTTTAGTATATTCACAGATATATACAACCATCACCACACTCAATTTCAGAACATTTTCATTGGGCAGTAATTTTTGCCTCTTTGTCAACATCTAGACAGTGTTTGGCACATAGTGTGTACTCAGATAATATTTGTTGAATGAATGAAATTCACTGAGAATGTAATCATTAATTCAACAAACATTTAATGAGTGTGTACTATGTGCTGACAACTGAAGAACTTAAAAAAGGGCAGAAAGACACTGGGTTTGCCCTTAGGGAGAGGACAGTCTAGTGGTAATAGAAGAAAAATACATAGAAATAAGGTGGATGATGTCAGCAGTATAGAAAGGATATTAGGGCAATTTAGAGAAGGGTGATACTGCTGGAGGGGCTACTATTGTTACTTGACTTTAAATAATTATGTGCTATATTGTTACTTTAGCAGGGCTCCTTTATCACATTCCAGATTGTATAGAAACCAGATCCCTCTCAATCTCCACCTCAGAAACAAAAGATCTGCTTATAAGGCTGTGTCATCTATTAAGATCTTCGGCAAAAACTATGAGGCGAGCACTTGAGTGAGTCTCTGGTGTAACAATAATTCTTGGAATTCTGTCATATCATTCTTTTGAAAATGTAATGCTTTCTTATGCATAATGTATGTATGATGCCATCTCATAACTATTTTTTTCCCTAAATTGAAAAGATACATCTTTTAAGGGAGAGAGTGATAAGTATTGAGTAAAGTATCTTCCTTGTCCCATTGTCCCTAATTCTTTAAAGAGGCATTTATTGGAAACCTTCCCTCAGGAGGATTTTTACTTGGGATAATGGAATGAAATTCTGTAGTGGTGTTGATGACAGTGGCCCAGAGGCAAATCAGGACAACTACAGTCAACATTTCCCTAGCATTTAACTACATGCCATCACTATGCTAAGTGCTCCGTGTACATCTCATTTAATCCTCACAGCAACCCTATGAAGTAGATTGTGTTGTTATCCTCATTTTATAGGTGAGAAAACTGAGGCCCACAGAAGTTAAATTACTTCTTTAAGGCTCTTCTAGTCAGTTGAGTGAACCATTAATGGTAATACTATACTGTTCTCTTCCATAGAGAATGTAGCATCTAGGCTTTTGTGCTATGATTATTCATTTATAAACAAATATTGGTTTCCTATTATGTGTCAGGCCCTGTGCTAGGATTGCAGGGGTGAAAACACAGACCAGACACCTTGCCAGCGTGGAGTACATTCTAGTTGAGAAGCTTAGAACTGGGATGAATGGGAACATGTTAACAGAGATGGTGGTTGAGGATGGAGACTTTGAGCAAGGGAAGGGTTGAGTAAATTGCCTGTGGTGTGATCCAGGTAGAGGTGAACTTGAACCTAGCTCTTTTGTCTTATGTCCCGCCTGATGCTTTTACTTCTAAGTCTCAGAGCCTTTACCAGATTTTATGTCTGTTTTCATAGTTGGCCAAATATATAGGTAAGTTGTGCCACTTAAAAGGGAGCTGCATCTCCCATCTGGAAGCTCTTTGGAAGAGTCCCTTGAGGATGATGTAGATCTTGAGGATGACTCGATATTTCCAGTTTGTCCTCAGAATTCGGCTTTGCTTTAGAAAGCTTTTTATTCAGATATAAATGGAGATCTGAACTGGGTGAGGTCAACAAGACTGATCATGTTGCTAAAAATGATTCTTTTTAAAGAATTCATTGTGTGGATTGTCTCTACATAGAAATGTTCTCCTGTTAGAGTAGGAGGAAAGTGGCAGGCAGTGTCTGTGAGACCTTGTGTCAGACACACCACGGGTAGTTATAAGACATGGGAGGAGAATTCCTGACCTCTCAGGTAATGGAACACTTGGGGGATACCAAAGTGGAAGAAAGTGATCTTTGCCCTTACCAAATGTGCTCAATGTGTTTGTGAAGCCAATCTCAACTTCAGTGGTCTTAAGAAAACATTTGATTGAGAAACAATTGTGTTTTTACATGAAATTGTTGACACATGGATAAACACAAAGATATACACTCCTTCTAGGATACAATGAAAAGAAATTTTCTGAACTTGCTGGTTGAGAAGACAGGTTTACTAGAACTTTTTGGAAATAGGGATTTGCTATTGGAATGGAACCTCCCTATCATTTTGACTTTAAAAATAGTCTGGCTGCTGACCTGTTTGACACTAAGTAAAGTCCTGCCTAAAAATTGGACCATGGACTTAAATCATTGCCTGGAGTTCTTTTCAACATGATGAAAGTGGGTCTGGATTTTTTTAAGGAAGAGTTTCATCACCTTCCACTTCTTTCCCTCCTCTAGGAGAATGAAAACGTTACCTAAGTTCTATATCTGTGCTGGTCTAACATCATCAGGTCAGTGCCAGACACTAGATGAAGCTCACTACATGTCTATTGATTAAATGAAGATAACAAGTTACAGTCTCCTTTTGGGATAATGGTCTCAGTTCTGATAAGAACAGGAGGAATCTGGTTTGATTTCTTTGGGTTCTGTCCCTTCCTCTGAACTCAGCTAAAAATGGAATGAAAGCAAAATAAACCAGAGATCAACACAGAAAAGTAATTATAGAAACTTACTTTGAGGATGACTATTGACTTAGGCTAGTTTTAGAATCTCAGTGAGAGGTGTAAAATAATCTTTGTTATCTCAGTGGTGGATTTATTGTAAAGCATTGGGTTGTGATGGGAGCAACGAAGTTTTCCTTAGCTCTTGCTATTTGGGGAAGGAGCTGATTTTTGCCCTCAGCTAAAGGGAACACCTTATAAAAATTCAGAGGACTGTTATGATTGTGGTTGGTACAAATTAGGTCATTTTCATCAAGATAGGCCAGAACTGAAAGGACTGGAGCTCTACTCTCTGAGTTACTTTCCTTGCAGTTGTTTGGGGTTTAACTTCTAGACTCTCTGTGTTTTGTTGAACTTTCCTTCTTCCAAGGCTCTTTACTTCAGTTCCTTCCTTATTTCTTGCATTTCCCTTCCCAGGCCTCCTCAGAACAAAGCCCATATGGTCATTCTTCCTGTATGATTCTCTGAGGGCTCAGAAGGAATTTCTTGAGGGAGATTTTCATTATCCTGTTGCTTGCTTAGGTTAGAGGTTGACTGCTGGACACTTTTCACTACCATAAACTGCTCTGAATTCTAAATTAGAACAATGGAGATCATTGAATACAGTTATACTTCATTTTAGAAACTCCACTTGGAACTCTGTACAAAGTGAAAAGCTTTGTGGGTGTGAGAGAGATGTACTTTTCGGTTTCTTAAAGATTGGTGTGATATTAGATGGTCACTTTACTAAGCGTCAGCTATAAAGCCAGTATTAATATGTTGTTTTGATCAGAGAGAAAGGAGTCATCAGAAGCTAGCAGAAAGATAATTTTGGGTAGCATAGGTTTGGATCTCACTGCACTGCGATTTAGTCTCTGAGTAACTTCTGAACAACAAGCAGGTTCAAGCCTACTTGCTATTGCTGTGTATCAGGATGTTTTCCCAGTGGCTGGTCTTTAAATAATAATGGGTAATTATTGAGTGCTTACTGTGTTCCAGGCTTTGTGCTATGCCCTTTATGTGCTTTTATCTCATTTAGTCCCTTCTGTATCCCTAGGGGTTGTAGAATCTGTTATCTTGTTTCCCTGAGGTTTCAATAGTTAAATAACTTCCCCAAGGCCACACAATGGCAAAGCCAGGAGTGGAATTCCAGTGTTTCTGATTGGTCTGAGGTCCAAGAGATGGTCTAGCAAGCTGGGGGGTACTGGAGGCAGAAGTTGTGGGGAGCGGGGGAGCTTTGGTGTCACTCCTGCTTTTGCTGTTTTGAAAAGGCTGAGGACCATTTCAGACACTTAGAGTTGGGTGGCCAGTTGGCAGGGCTCAGAGTCAGGTAGCTTATTTCACTCCAGGAATGGAGCAGACTGGGATCATTGATAGCAAACAGGCAAAACAAGTAGGGGCAGGAGCCTTGTTTCCTTCTGGCCCCTTCTCTTCCTCATCAAAAGGAATCTTATCTTTTCCTCTCCTAACTGAAAACCAGTCTTGCTACCACTTAGGCCTAAGCTGTCCTCTCCTGGCTCATGTAAGGATGAATTGAGTAGTATAATGGGGAGCAAGATAATGTGAAAGGCAGGTGAATTAAAAATGAAGCATGTTTTTTGTGTGCAAAGCATTTTCTTACTTATCTGATACTCATTTGATTAGCCACTACTGTCCAATCAAGGGAGGCAAACATGGTTCTATCCTCACTTTAAACAGAAAAAAAAACACACAGTCATTGCATGTTCAATGATTATTTAGGGCTGTCAATAGAAAAACTAGCCTAGGGCTTTTTGAGTTCCTTACCCCAGAATTCTTTGCAGTGAGTGGACTCAGATGTATATGCCCAACACATGAACATGTGTCTTTAACATACCCCAGGACACCAGGTGCCAAAATAATATCCCCAGATGCTGATATGGAGGGTTTTATTTGCATCCTAAATAAATAGTTAATGTGTATATTATGTACATCATTTAGTGGGCACTTAATGTGGGTACTGAGACAATTCTGTACCTAAAGGTTCCCCTATGTGCCCCTTTTCAGGCACCTGTTCTTACATATCTGGATAGTAGTTGTTGTTTTGTGGGCTCACAGATTTATGACAGTAGATTTCCAGGGGTGGAAGTCCCTAGGCCTAGTCATCTTTCCAAGGACTGTTTAAAAAGGTGGATGGCTCTTACAGTGAGTGAGCCACCCTGACCTTACCTGACTTCTTGCTGGTAGGGGTTTATGGAGCTGCTGTTTTATTTCTCTTCCTGGCCAATGTAGCAGCTTGGAAGCAGGCTGGCTGAGTGACACTGGTCCAAAATGGGCTGTTATACCCCCAAATGGGGTGTAACTTCTTCCTCTCAGCAGTCTGGGAGATCAGTGAACTCATCACCAAGTTTATCGAATGCTGCTGCATATGTTAAGCCCTATGGAAGATACAGGGTGAAAAAAAAAATTGTTAAAATACCTAGTAAGGTGCCTGGCATTTATTTTTATTCATTCGGTAACTGGGAGGTTTGAGCTCCCCCTTTGAGCTATGTTGTGTTCCAAGTGCTGGGGATGTAAAGATAAAAGTGAAGGACACTGTCACTGCAGTGGGCATTCAGTAAGTTGTTAGAATTATCATTAGCATTAAGGCTCCTAATGATGTAACAATAGTGATGCTATTAGTAGATAATCACTGGTTTGCCATCTTGATTATGGGAAATGAGGGCTTATATTATCACACCCATGGTCTGTTTACATTTCTCTAACCGTTCTTTGTCAAACCAGCACACTTTTAAATATCAGGAAGATGTTTTTTCCCTCATGGCTGGAGGATACTTGCTGTAAAGGTTCATTACTCCTTTAGCTGCAATAAAACATTACCTGTTTGGATTAGTAACTTTGATCTTGGGGTTCTGCGTTCTGAGAGTATTGGCCCTGAGCCTCTTTTTGGAGCTCCAGTCTGGTATCTCAACGGCACTAGGTCTTTTCTTTCTCAGTCTTACTCTTAATAAGGACTGCAGTGTTCTTTAAACTGTAAACAGAAATTATGGATGGATGAAGTTTGACCAATAAGTTTTTTTAAAATAACAGCTTAAGTGAGATATAATTCACATACTATATATTTCACCCTTTTAAAGTGTATAAACTAAAGTGTTTTTAGTATATTCGTGAAGTTGTACAACCCTTACCACTGTCTAATTTCAGAACATTTTCATCACCCCAATAGAAACCCTGTACCCAGTAGCTGTAACTCCCTAGACACTCTTCCCCCAACCTCTGGCAACCGCTAATCTACTTTCTGTCTCTGTGAATTTGCCTAGTGTGGAATATTTTGTATAAATGGAATCATAGAATGTGTAACACTTCTTGTCTGGCTTCTTTAACTTAGCACAATGTTTTCAAAGTTTGTTCATGTTGTAGCATGTGTTAGTTCTTTATTCCTTTTTATGACTGAATAATATTCCATTGTGTGGCTATACCACATTTTAAATATCCTTTCATCAGTTGGTGGACATATGGGTGGTTCTCACTTTTTGATTATTATGAATAATGCTGCTATGAACATTCATGTTTAGGTTTTGTGTGGACATATATTTTCAGTTTTCTTGGGTATATACCTAGGAGTAGAATTATTGACACATATGGTAACCCAATGTTTAACTTTTTGAGAAATTGCCGCACTGTTTTCTGAAGTGGCAGTGCTGTTTTATGTTCATACCAGTAGTGTATGAGCGTTGCAGTTTCTCTACATCCTTACCAATGCTTGTTATTATTTTTTGATCATAGCCATCTAATGGGTTTGAAGTGATGTCTCATTGTGGTTTTGATTTGCATTTCCCAATGACTAATGATGTCGTCCGTGATTTCATGTGCTTAATGGCCATTGTATATTATCTTCGGAGAAATGTCTATTCAAAAAAAGTTTTTTTTTTTGCTTAAAATTTAGGTTGTTTCTTTAAAATATTGAATTAGGTTATTTTTATTGTTGTTGTTGAGTTCTTTATATACCCTGGACATTAGTCCCTCATCAAATGTATGATTTACAAATATGTTCTTCCATTCTTTGGGTTGTCTTCACTGTCTCGATGGTATCATTTGCAAAATGAAAGTTTTCAATTTCAATGAAGTCCATTTTATACATGTTTTTGTTGTATGCCTTTTGATGTTATATCTAAACAACCACTACATAATCCAGAGTCAGAAAGATTTGCTCCTGTGTCTTCTGAGAATTTTATAATTTTAGCTCTTTCGTGACCGCTAAGTTCCTATATATTGTCTGAGGCTTTGAAAATTCCTGTTAGCTGTTTGCTAGGGAAAGGACTGGCTGTGAGGCTGTTATCCTGGGCTTCTTTCCCTTGCTCCCTTGGCAAATCGGTCAAGGACCTTGACTCTAGGAAGCACTTTTCTTCTTGCATGTGTCTAGCTATTTTGCTATTTCTCTATTTCATTGTCTTTTTTCTTTCTTTCTTTCTTTTTTAAGGTAACCAATGAAGAAGACTTTATTAGGAAGTTGGACTGCAAACCTGATCAGCACCTGAAGGTGGTTTCTATTTTTGGAAATACTGGTGATGGAAAGTCTCATACCCTCAATCATACTTTCTTTTATGGCCGTGAGGTCTTCAAAACCTCCCCTGCCCAGGAGTCCTGCACTGTGGGAGTGTGGGCAGCATATGACCCAGTCCACAAAGTAGCAGTAATAGACACGGAAGGGCTCTTGGGGGCTACGGTGAATCTGAGCCAGAGAACACGGCTGCTGCTTAAGGTCCTGGCCATCTCAGACCTCGTCATCTATCGAACTCATGCAGACCGGCTGCATAATGACCTCTTCAAGTTCCTTGGGGATGCCTCAGAAGCATATCTGAAGCACTTCACCAAGGAGCTCAAGGCTACCACTGCCCGCTGTGGTCTGGATGTCCCCTTGTCCACTCTGGGCCCTGCTGTTATCATTTTCCATGAGACTGTGCACACTCAGCTATTGGGCTCTGGTGAGTAGATGGGGTACTTTGTCACAGATTGACTTTTCTCAGCCATTGGGCTGCAGTAGCAATGTGGTAGTTGCTACTGCAACCTTATGTCTGCTTGGGAAGACATAAGGAAGTATAAGGATGAAATGAACCAACCATGCCAAAATCTGTTTATGGTCAGAGTGAGGATTGAGAATTGCCGAATGGCTTTGGCAAAATAGAGGTTCTGGTGGTTTGCATAAGACCTCTTTCCCAGGGATGGTGGGTGTGAAAAGAAAGCCTAATCGGAGTGAGATTGAGAGAAAATAGAAGAAGAGTAAAGGTAATGAGTATATTCAACTCTTTCAAAGAGTTCTACTGTGAAGGGAAGCAGACATGAAATGATAGCTGGAAGCTGATGTGGGATTTCAAGGAATTTTCCCTTTTTAAAATTTAAGATGTGAGATATTGCAGACATTTGTGTACTGATGGGAATGAGTCACTGGAAAGGAAACAGTGCAGATGTAAGAGAGAGCAGGAGCATTAGAGTGATACACAAGAGGAAGGGGTAGCCTTAGGAGCATGGACAGTTTATTTATAACAATGGGAGAGAAGGTAGAGTATATAGACATAACAGCAGGTAAGCAGGTAGATGTGAGGTGTGTGTGTGTGTGTAAGTTGTCTTATTGTTTCTATTTTCTTAGAGGAAAGATCATAGGAAGAAGCAAGATCATCACTTGAGAGAGAGGATGAGGGAGCAGGTACAGCAACAATAATTGGATGCAGGTGGAGTTGGTCCCTAATGCAGTTACACTGTTTACCTGTTTATTCTATCAGTGAAGTTTATTAAGTGCACAATGTCATGTGCTGAGCCCTAGGCACTGAACTGCAAAAAAATCAAACAAAAAAAACACTTCCCACCTTCAAATAAATCACAGTCTAACTGAGGAGACTGCAGGTGTTCTGTAGTAAATGTAGGTGTTGGAGCTGTGGGAGTACAGAAGAGGGACACAACATGGGATCTAGGAACTAAAAGAGGTGACCTTTGAACTCTAGAGACTTGGCTAGATAGAGGAGGGGATAGGGAAGCTCTAGGAGGATCAAATCCCTAGTGGTTTTAAAGGAGCAACTTGTGTCCAGGGAACTACAGCTAGCTTCCCAGATTCCATTCTAGCCCCCTTCAGTTCACTCCCACACAACATCCAGAGAGATCTTTTTAAAAGCTTAATTTATAGTTTAGATGATGTCATACTCCTGCTTGCAACCTTTCTTTTTCTTCTCTCTTCTCTTCTCTTCTCTTCTCTTCTCTTCTCTTCTCTTCTCTTCTCTTCTCTTCTCACAGATTGCAAAGACCTTGTCAGTTTACAATCCCTTTTTATTTTTTACGCCTAACCAGGTCCAACCCTGCTTAGCTTCTGAGATCAGATGGGCTCAGGTTTGTTCAGGGTGGCATGGCTGTAGATTGAACTTTTTCTCCAGTTACTCTCCTCTATTCCCTCCTGCTTATTAAATGCTCTCCCTGCTTCATGTGTGTGCACGCGTGCATGCTTACTCTGGTAGCCATACCAGCCTTTTCTCTGTTCCCACCTTTAATATGCTACTCTTTTTGTCTGGGACACTCTTCTCCCCACAAGTCATACTTTTTTTTCAGTTTCAGCTCGACTCTCATTTCCTTGGAGCCTTTGCCAACTATCTCGTGTAAAGCTGTCCTTCCTCCATTCTACGGGTTGTGCTCTTATTGCATCACCCTGTTCATTTGCATTAGAGCACCTATTGCCATCTGAAATCATCCTGTATGTTGGCTTATTTGATGTTCTTTTTTTCCCATTAGAATGGCAGCTACATGGAGTCAGGAACCTTGCTTATCCTATTTATTGCTGTATCTAAAAAGCTTGGCTGAGTGCTTAACACACAGTAGGCTGTCATCAGATGTTTGCTGAATGAATAAAATGAAGAGGCTCAGTGTGTCTGACGCATAGATTGTATGAGAAGGAATGGTGGAGATACTCTGTAATCTGAGTGTGGATGGCTTTGACTCAGCCCTCAAGTATGACAGCACCTCCTAAAGGATTTTAAGCAGGTTAGATGTTCAGATCTCTGTTTTCAGAGGATCCCCCAGCAGCCTGTTGCAGGATGAACTGGAGGAAGCCTGTTACATGCCTGGAGGCAAGGAGACCAGCAGGAGGTATCAGGGTTGTAGGTTGTAGGTGAGAAGTGATGGGGGCTGAACCAGGGCAGTGGCAGTAGGAGAGAAGTGGACAGACTGGAGCCATCTTAAGGAGTTAGAATCTGAAGGACCTGGGTTTAGTGGGAAGACGAGACATAGCAAGTGACTGTAAGGTAAGGAGAGGAGGTTGGAAATGCTGACTTTAGGATGCCTCCTGGGGTCAGCATTTTCATGCACATTGGATCTTTATAGCTTGATTGAGGGGAAGGCTTACTTTCCAGTAAAGGGTTTTAAAATAACCAGCTCTTAAAAAATAACTTTTTTTTTTATTTCACACTCTTTTCTATCTTTCTCTTTTTGTCTCTTGTCTGTCTCTCTCTTTGCTTTGTGCTGTTTACTATGCTAGTTTTTTTTTTTTAATAATATGCTTGCTTACTGTATCTTTGTTATTCAGCTGAGTCAATAGCAGCCCATTTTACAGATGAAGAAACTGAACTGAGAGAGCTTAAGCTTTTTAACCAAGAGGTTCCGGCTAGTGAGCTGCAAACTTGGTATTCAAAACAAGGTCTTCTAACTTCTAAATCCAGATGTTTCTGGAATACCACTCACTGCCACTGCTTGAAACCTTGAGATGGAATTGAGGCAGCCAGAGTTTATGCAGGGTAGAAGGACTGGTATCAGAATTGTAGGCAAATTGATAATTAAATTTTTCCATCATATAGACTTTCTGATTTTGTTTGATTATGTTCCATTTCTGGATAGAGGGTTTCTAGGTGGGAGTTAGTAGGCAAATGAATTATCTCTGCTTTACAAATGAGCAGAACCAAGTTCCCATAATTGTTTGGGAGCAGTGATTATATATATCTAGGGATAAGCTATGAGATACGGTTTTGGGGACAAGTGAAGTTGGTACTGCTGCGCTGACCCCCGGGGTACTACCTGCTCATTCCTTCAAAACTTACTGCTACAGGAGGAGTTTAGGAGGAAATAAGTTTAGGTATTAACTGCAGAATTTTGGTAACTTCTCTTTGATGACTTGACTTTTAAATTTGAGCTAAAGCCATATCTCCAGTGTTAATAGAAGTGATTTTTGTTGTTAAAAATTAATGGAAATTTAAAAAGTTCTTGCAGCTTTTACCTCCCAAACATGTATTGAATCAATTTGTACTACCAGTCCCCAAATTTCTAGATAATTTTGATGAAACTATGGGGAAGTTCGTACTCTCAAACATTGGCAGTTATTTCATGGCTTTACTAATATAAGACCAGCATTTTCAAAGTAGCTATTTATTTTAAGCGTCATTAGTAGTTTATGGTTAAATATGTCCACAGGATGGAAGACTGTTTAGCTGGTAAAAATAAGGAACTTTTCAGTATATCATGATAAGGACAGATAATTACAGTAGTTATGAAATGATAAAAGTAGTTGCATATGCATATTGGTAAGTGTAGGAAAAAAGTGTGAAAAGGTAGACATTGAATTTTAGTTACTTTGGGGGAGTAGGAGGGAGCAGAGGTCATTTTTCCTTTTGTATTTTGAATTTTTTATGAGCAGATTAAAAAGACACTCTTCCTTGAAGTATAATGCACATACAGAAAAGTGCACATTGTATCAAAAATGTATAACGTGATGAATTTTCACAACTTAAATATACCCGTGAAATCAGGACCAGATCATGACATACCAGAACCCTTCATCGAAGTTCTTCTCAGGCTTTCTTCTAGGCAAGAATAACCTGAATTCTAACAGCATAGATGGTTTCACTTGTTCATGTCTTTTATGTGGAATCAGACTGTATTACTTTCATAATGAAAGATGGGTGACTTTTTGTTTTTAAAGGAAAGTTGCTGTTCATGTACCTGTTTCTCCTTGTCCAGATCACCCATCAGAGGTGCCAGAGAAGCTCATCCAGGACCGGTTCCGGAAGCTGGGCCGCTTCCCTGAAGCTTTCAGTTCCATTCACTACAAGGGAACAAGGACTTACAACCCTCCCACAGACTTCTCTGGGCTTCGGCGTGCTTTGGAGCAGCAGCTAGAGAACAATACTACCCGTTCTCCCCGGCACCCAGGAGTCATCTTCAAAGCCCTGAAGGTCAGTTGGCTTCTGCCCCTATTTCTTCTCATGGAGGTACCTGTGGGTGGTGAGAACACTTAGTTCTCCACCTTTGGTTTGGTGCTGGTGATTGGAAACCTGGCCTGGAAAGAGGTTATAAGAAAAAGAAGCACATGAGTGCAGTTTGCACCTGTCAAATGATCTCATCTTGCTAGGAGCCACAAGGACAAGAGGAATCTTGGCTGATAGTTAAAAAGTGACAGGTCTTCATCTTAGAGAAAAACTAGGCTTTTAGGAAATAGGAAAAAGCATTCATTTCTGGGTGGTATGGCTGACCTTGTGTTGAGGCTCAGTTATCTGGACAGCCTTGGTGCTTTTCTTTATATGAACTCTTGCCTTTTTTTTTTTTTAACCTAAATTAATTTATTCAAGAAGGCAACATTTTATAATCACTATGAATGGAAAACTAGTATCACAGGTAGAAATTTGGCCAAGACAAAAAACAAAAACAGATACACAATAACAATAATTACTGTTTATTAGGTTCCAAAGTTCAGAGGACCACATATGGATTCGTTCATTTAATCCTTACATCAACTCTCGTGAGCTAAATTCTATTACCATCTTTATTTTGCAGATGAGGAAACCAAGGCATAGAGAGATGAAATTGTTTCACATAGTTCCTAAGTGGCAGCAAGCATAAACCCTAGTCGTTTATTCTGAGAGTTCCTTCTCTTAACCAGGAAGACTCTCCTGCTTCTCAACAAATAAAATACTTTATTATTTCCTCACTAGAGACTATTGCTCATGGAAAGCTCTGAGACTGGGACTTGTTTTTTCTCTACTTAAAAGGGAGATTAGCAGCAAGTGTTCGGGAGATGCTAATGATACAGTATTAC
This sequence comes from Cynopterus sphinx, assembly GCA_030015415.1. Classification (NCBI taxonomy): domain Eukaryota; kingdom Metazoa; phylum Chordata; class Mammalia; order Chiroptera; family Pteropodidae; genus Cynopterus; species Cynopterus sphinx. The sequence continues at coordinate 134,681,879 of CM057384.1, forward strand.
CTAAATGAGACTTTCCTTTTAACAGAATCTGAAATTTTGAAAAAGAATTGAAAGGAGACTAATTTCTACTGTGGAATTGATGTTATTCAGTGTATCACCAAAATCAAGTTGTGTGCCACTTAAAATTCATCTTTTATACACCATTGATGTGAGGCCTACTTTTTGGGAAACCTCTCTAAGCATTGTATCTTCCTCTCTTATAATCTTGTGTATCCCAACAGTGCTATCAGTGCATTGTTTTGATAATACACTGAAATCCCATTACAAAGCACCTTGCTGTTCCAGTTTCCCCTGTCCTGATAATAGATGCCTCTTGCTTCTTTATAACAGAGGCACTCCCACCTAGGTGGACTGTGAGCCCTTCAACTGTGACAGGCATTGTGTAACCCATTTGGGGCCCTCTAGGATTGATTAATCTGTTGTTCCTTCTTTATCAAACAGCATCTTAATTTAAGCCTCACAGGTATCTATGTAGGTGGTCACTGCTGTACTAGATGTCATCAGCTCACTCCTACAATGGTACAGCTACTCTTCCAATCTTACGTTTTTATAGCCACCAACAAAAAAATCTCTGGAACAGTGGCAGTGTTGGGAACAGGTGGTATAATTGAAAACTGTGACTTGAGGTATTACTGATTATTGAAAATTGCCATTTTAGAATTGATTCGGTAATCTCAATGAAATTTTGATGTCTTATCGCACATGCATTGGTCAAAGCATTCCCTGGGCTTAGTGATAGCTGGGAAGAGTTTTCTCAAAAGAAATTTAGAAGTTGTTGATATCCTTATGGGAATAAGAATTCTAATTTTAGAAGTTTGTTTAATGATCCATTTATGTTGCACTTGTCTAAATTCATATCCTCTGGCTTACGTAAGTGTAGAAATGTTGGCTACACAGTACTGTATAATGATGGAAATAAAGACCACCCATAATAGCCACTGTTAACACTGCCCTTACAGAATGTGTCTGTGCATTAAAAATATATATACTCTTTCATATTATAGATGTAAATTTGTAATCCTTTCCCCATGTAATATCATGAACATTTTATCATATTATTAGAAGATTTTTCTAAGTTATGTTGATAGTTATACAATATTTCATTTTCTGGATGTATCAAAATAACAAATAACAATTATTGGACAAGTGATTATTAGTAAATTTTCTTTACTATAAATAACACCACAACTAAATATCATAAAAGCTCTTTCTATATTTGGAATTATTTTTCTAGGTTATATTTTGTTGAAGTAGAATATTATGTTAAAGGGTATGTGTATATATATACGTAAACAGTAAATATCACACATCTATCAATTCACATAGTTTGGATATAGCATCTGATTTTAAACATTTTTGCTTATTTAGTGTCTTTTTTCTGTTTTGCTTATTTGAGTATTTCGACACAATTCTTTATTTTTAACTGTGTTCTTTATTTTGTCTTTCTTTGTAATGAATTCATCAAATCGATCCCTGTGAATACTGCTTACTTTTTGTGTACACCTCTGTGTTGTTATGGCTGCAGGCTTAGACAGAGGTACAAGAAAGGAGGGCTTTTGGGACAGTCCTTGGGGGTGGGGATCTGGAGAAAGGACAAGGAAATGTTGACAGGAAGATTGGAGCTAGGGATTTGAGGATGCCTGGAGGGTTAGGGGATAGAGACTGGGACTGGAAGGGGTCAGAGAAGGGGGTTCCCGTAAAGCCAGGCAGGCCCTAGTTTACACAGGAACAAATTTTGGGCACATATTGCTTTGCTTAATCCATTGAGTTTAAAAGGTTTGCAGTGGAGCATAATATAAACAATTAGTGAATCTGGGTAAATTGTGTATGGGTGTTCCTTGTACTATTCTTGCAATTTTTCTATTAGTTTGAAATTATATATCAAAATGAAAAGTTACTCCCCAAAAAACATTTGTGGTTTTTACACAGTGGTTGCTATAGGCCAGATGTTTTTATCCCCTCAAAATTTATATGTTGAAATCCTAATGCCCAGTTACATGGTTTAGGGAGGACTTTGGAGGTAATTGGGTGGAGCCCTCATGAATGAGATTAATGTCTTTATGAGAGAAGCCCCAGAGAGCTAGCTTCCTAACCCCTTCTGCCAAGTGAGGACACAGTGAGAAGTCCCCATTTATGAACCAGAAAGCGGGTTCTCACCAGAGCCTGACCATGCTGGTGCCCATGTCTTAGACTTCCAGCCTCCAGAACTGTGAGAAATAAATTTCTGTTAAGCCACCCAGTTTCTGTGGTATTTTGTTATAGCAGCCTGAACAGACTAAGGCAGTGGTTGGTTAAAAGCTTGGGCTTGGAGTCAGACAGATTCGTGTTGGAATCCCAGTTCTGCTTACCATCTGCTTGGACTTGGGAAATTTTTTTTTTGTTCATTCATTCATTGAACAGGTAAATGAGTGCGTTATGTGCCAGGTAGAGTTTGAGGTGCTAGAAATATAGTGGAGTACAAGACAGACAACAACCATTGCCCTTCCTAGGACTCCTTCAAACCTTTTTCTCATTTGTACAACAGGGGTACTGATTGATAGAATGTTCCTAATGAATTTGAGGTGGGGTTAAATAGAAACAACATACTTTAAGAAACAAAGTACTTAATATATGGTAAATGCTCAACAAGTGTTAACTATTGTGAATATTAAGGGGAAAACTATGAAAAATGATTACATTTGAATAATTCATGAAATAAATTACTTGTAATTAGAATTTGAGATTAAAGCATACTTAGATGTACTACTGGCTACTGGCCTTGTCATGACTCAGAGGACCTAAAAGTGAAGATGGCACCCAAGTATTGCAAACATTCTCAAAAGAAGTTGAATCCCTACTATGTTATATAAAGGGCTGTAAATCTGATCAATATGAATTTTGATGACTAGGCCAATGTCTGGGTTAATGTTCGAGTGAGATCATCAGGAACACTGAGTGCTGTAAGCAGTAATTAGTGCTGAGATTTTACCCTCAGGAGTCTTGGATGGCCTACTCCAGGCCAGTTTGTCAGGCACTTTTGAGAAAAATAGTTGTACTATACTCTTATGATTTAATATGAACCATGAAGCTTTCTGTGATTAAATTGAGCCCGGTCAGCTGGAGTTCTGATGATTTTCGGTAACTGGTGTCCTCAGGGTTTCACCTGAACCCAGTATTTTCTATTCTTCGAGGTAGGGGCTGTGCTGTACTGAGATGTGGGTCCCATTGCTTCTGTCCACAGGAAGGAGTTGTCTGTTTGAGCATTATGGTTTAGGCTGTCCCCAGGGAATTGTGGGGTTCTTACAACTTACTCAAATCCTGGAAAAAATTGTTTTTGTCCTTTTTTGGTTGTTGTTTTAATTCATCTACTTCAGATTAGAAGTTGTTAATTCTCTGATTATCACTAATAGAAAGCTACCTTTAAGGTCTGCATTAGGCAAATTGACCTAGTAGAGTTTTATTGCTGTTAAAATATATTGTAACTGAAGTCTTCAGCGTTCATAGCAGTGTGTAATATGGCTGTCTATTCTTCTCTACTTATTTTTTGTTTTGTTTAATGTTGTATTTATTTTTGCAAGTAGCCTTGAATCCTTTTTGGCACAAAAGATGGCGATGGGCATAAACAGGTAAATTGTCGATGCCAAAATAACTTGTTTGGCTTTCTGTTTCTCCCATTTTTTCCTTTCTCCGTGGTATTCTTTACCTTATCCAGTTCCTCCATAACTTACTGAATAAACACTCTCAGAAGGCTAGGGATATGTTCTAATATGATTTATATGATTTTTTTTCCTATTGGATTTTCTCTATTTTAGATAAATATACAGGAATATTGTTAGGGATAAAATACAAACCTTTTAGGAAAATGGAGAGACAAATCACTTAAGAAGCAATCAAAACTGTGATGCACAAATACAGAAATCTCAACTCTCCTAGTAATCAAAGAAATAAAAATTAAAATCAGAACCATACAATACTGAAGTCTGGCAACAAAATGTCAAAAAGGACACGAAGCAGCATAAACTCTTACAAACTGTCAGTTGAAGTTAAATTTAGTACAACCACTTTGAAATGTAATTTATAAATATCTAGTATAAATAAAGACATGTATAATACACATTCTAGTTATATCATTTCTAGGAATTTGCTTTAAAGATACTCTTCCACAGGACCAGAAAGGGATATAGATGAGGATGTTAAGAGCAGCATCCTTTGTAATAGCAAAAAAATGCAAACTAAGTATTCAAAAAATAGGTAAATTGTTTTATTTTATGATCCTTGCTACTTATTTTAAAAAGAGAATTGGGGCCATAATATATGTATGTGCAGCTATATACATTGCTTTTTCTCATGTAACATTGAAGCCTAGCATTTTTTCCATGCCATTTAAATTTTCTCTTTTTGAAAACATGTTTTTTAAATAGCTGCATGCTATTCATTTATATGGATGGATCATTTTTTACATGTAGTAATTCTCCCCTTATTTTGATAGTGGTTTCCATAATTCCTTATTATTTTCCATGTATTTAAAGGTATTGTCCACATTCCACCTAGTTCCTTAGGGTAGATAATAACAATTCCCACTACTACTACTGCTGGCCAACCTGTATGGATTGCTTTCTAGATGCCACGTACTGTGCTCTGCACTGCACATATATTAATTCATTGAACTCTCATACCAACTCTGTGAAGTAAAGAAATGGAGGCACCCGAGAGATAATTAATTTGCATGAAATGACTTATCTACTCAGAGGTGGAGAATTTAACCAGTTAGTCTGGGTCCCAAGTCTGTGCTTTTAACTCTGCTATATTCCTTCTCTATTGTTATTTCACTTCTAAGAAGTTCAGAGGATGTGGTCATCTGAAAGGTTTCTGATACATATTCCTAATTGCCTTTAGAAAGAGTATTCCCATAAATTGTATTTGAATGTTTTGTTATTTTAATTGAAAAAAAGTTATTTTTTGAATTATCAAAGCAATGTATGTTCGTGATAAACAATTCAAATAGTACAGAAATGTGTACAGTATGAGTTAAGTCCCTTTTTCTCCACTCTTCCCTTACTCTATGCTAACCATTGTTAATATTGTGTATGCTTTTAGAAATTTTCAGTGCTATGTGTGTGCATGTATATAATGTATATATTTTTCTCCCTAAAAGAATGGGATCATAGAGAGTTAAGACCCTTTCTCTTTCCCCATATTCTCTTCTCATTTTGCAGATAACCATTCTAAGTAGTTTCTTATACATGTTTCCAGAAATTTTCAATGCTATATAAATACATGTATACACACACATATACAACACACACCTTTCTCTTCATTCATGGGATCATACCATTTATACTGTTCTAACTGGCTTTTTTTCACTTAATTATGCATCTTGATTATCTTTCTGTATTAGTATACAATATACATACCTCATTCTTTTTAATGCCATTGGTATACTTTTAAAAAGTTAATTATATCTTATTTATGAGATTCCTTCCACCTGATTGATATAGCACTATTGGATTAAAAGCCCAAGTGCTACTTTTCACATTCATTATTGAACAAGAAATGTGATTAATGAGAAAAGTCAGAGTTTGTAGTTTGCGTGTGTGTGTGTGTGTGTGTGTGTGAGAGAGAGAGAGAGAGAGAGAGAGAGAGAGAGAGAGAGAGAGATCTGCAGTCACTTTTTGCTCTAGTGGTTTGCTGTTTGTTTCCTGACTAATCCTGTTGCCCTGATCACTCTTCTTCCATTCAGGCACATTTTGGTCTAGGCCCAGCCCCTCTTTTCCAGCTGCATTATTTCCTACTTCTTGACCACTCACTCCGTTGCTCAGGTTCTGTGATAGTAACAGCCCAGATACCTACAAACAGAATATACCCTCAGTGAGCGGGAAATCTGTTTAAAGAGATGCCCAGCTCCCTGTGAATAAGGGAATTGAATATTGAATTAGTTGGCTGTATTTACATTTCCAGATAATTGAGAGGACCATTTTAAAGTTGGATTTGTATAGGTTTTATACCTTTAGCCTCTGATCTCTAAATGTAAAAACTGACTTTCCAATTCTGTTACATCAGGAAGCATCTCTTAAGTATGTGTAAAGTTATATTTTGTTGGGGGTGGCATCAGTGATTATGTAAGAGTCTCCATTTTGAATCAGAAAATGCATTGCTAGCGTTTGATGACTGGGGCTAACCTTTCAGGTTCAACAGAAAGCTATACTGTTACCAAGACAACTAAAGTTCAAGATCATCTGGTCTCCAGGCAACCTTTTCCAGACTTACCCCAAATGCTTTCCCAAGCTTTTGCAGGAGAGGTCCTTCTCTGCCTATCTCTTACAGCTTTGGGACCTCGGGAGGAAGAGAGCCCAAGAAACCCTGGAATCATGTGAGGTTGGAGTTTTTGAAAGACAAAGCATATGATTAGGTGGATGATATCCATGTTGAAAAGGAACAATCAGGTTATAGAGGAAGAAGGACAATTTTTCCTTGCCTTTATATCTAAAACACTAATATCAGGTTTTTTAAAAACTGGTTACTGTTACATTCTCTTACTCCTGAACATTGTCATGAATCTTATCAAGGTCTGATTCATTACTAACTGCCAGCTCTTCAGTGACTGGTGAGGGAAATGAGATGTTTTTTGTGTTACCCAGCATTTCAGAGGATGGGTGACCAGCATCTGAAGTGATGGGCTTGGTTATTGTAGGAGTTCTCTTGCTGATGTCATATGAGGTTACTGTTGCCTCAGCCAGCATAAGCCAACAGTTCATTTGTCTAGGGCAGGCAGCGATGGAGTTTCTATAGCACATGTACCTCGGGAATCAGGCTGCAGATTGTTTCATGCCAAGCTTCGAGATTCTTAGAAATACACCCGTAGTTTTCAGAGAAGTGATCCAGGCCACTTGAGTTTTGGAACAGAAAGAACACAGAAAGAACTTTGTGATGTCACTATTATTGGGCTATAATTTTATATTTCTTGAGGAGTGGCACCTCCCCCCCCTGCTGAATTCAACCCAGCTGTTGAACTCATGCTGAATATAATTATTTTCCCTATGACAAAGTAGTGCTTAGGTTATTCATTTAGTTACCTGTTTAAAAGGAAACACTCAGACTAAATATACTCTTCTGTGCTTTTCCCTCTCTCTACCTCTTTCATAGCTTCTACATTCCTTTGTTATCTTTTTATTTTCTTTCTTGGTAAGCATCTTTTTGCAGCTAAATACAGTAGGCACTTGAATAACATAGTTTTGTTCAACATTATTTTGTTATAATGTTGGTGAGATGCCTTAGGATCTTAACTCTTGTTTATATCAATTAGCCTATGGTAAAATTGGGTTTGTTATACATCATTTAGCTTGAAGTCACAGACCCAATCAAAGACATTAAGTAAGGAATTACTGTATTCACCCACACATATGAGCAGCCATGAAGACTAATGAACTACCATAGGAAGGAGAGAAATTCTTATATCTCCTGTTACCTGGATTAGGTAGTAAGGGTATCTAAGGAAGAAAATAAGAAAATTCTCAGCATACAAAACAATAAAAATGACAATAATGGCAGCTAATGTTTTCTGAGCTCTCAGTCTATGCCAAGTGCTCTCATAGGTAACTTCATTTGATCCTCAGTGATGACCCCTATTGAGGAAGACACTACTATCATTCCCATTTTATGGATAAGGAAACAGGCACAGAGAGTGTGAAGCTGCCAACTACAAGCTGAAGCGATTCTGGTGGAGGGGGAGTCTCGTGTTTAATTTCTGCAAATTTTCCATTCAATTTCATATTCTATCCATGTTAGTTTTTTTATATAAAAATAGCTTCCTTCTCAAATCTTTCAGTAAATTGATGCCTTAGAAAGGTAATGCTCTATTTCTCACCACCTTGCCTTAGAGTTAGGCACACACCTGTTTGAAAAATACAGCCTTAAGAGCTTCCAGTAATTTGGCCAATCAGGGAGTAGTTAGCCTTAAATTTGAGAGGGTCTGTGGCCTGGGAGGAAGCCTGGCCCAGCATCAGAACCAAGGTGAGGAGGAGTGGGCAGGGGTTGGAGTGCGCGTGGGGCTTGGTGCTGGGGCTCTTCATTCCAGAGGTCCTGGTTGAGTTCCTCCTGTTAGGACCTTTGCTAGCAGTTGGAGGAGGATACATAGGTAGAAAACTTCTAGTCTGGGAGGTGAGATACATACAGCAGACCCTTAGCTTGGAATCATTGTTAATTACTCAACACCTAGTTCAGTTTTGAAACAACAGACTTTTGGAGAAAGAGCATTGTGTGTTCCTAAAGTGGTTGGTGGGAAGTCTTCATGGAAGAGATGAGACCAAAAAAAGTCCACAAAGAGTGGATCACATTAAGAAAGAGAGAGGACAGTGTAGGCTAGTGAGTGATTCTACTTGCCTTCTCATTTATGCTCATTAATATTCATAGATATTCATTTATATTCTCTCTCAAAGTCTTAATGTTTTCCCTAAGTTACTCTACAAAATTACCCTCAAGACAAGAAGATTCATATATACTATTATTTGTCAGACCTTTTTTTTGCGGGGGGGGGAGGTTTGAGTCAAGGATTGCCACTTGGTAGGCCATCACTGGCAGATGGGCCTGTGCATTTTCCTTGCAGAAGCTGAATTTCAATGCTTTTAGGTGAGTCATGTACCTTCAGTCAGACAGATTCCTTGCTACTACTATTGTCTTACACCTGACCTGACTTGACATTGCTGTCACTTGCCTTTGTAAATACTTGAGTTTCCAATTCATGGTATTAAGACTTCATTGAAAAAAGGGAAAGGAACTTTAACACATAAGTTCTCATTACATGAAATTACCTTCAGAGTTCGAGAACCTAAGTTTAAAACCTAATCTGCTGCTTTTCCACAATTCATCCTAAAATTTCTTTGTCTTTTTACCAAAGTAATATTTTATCCTGTTTTGTAGACTACTGTTCCTTCCCTTCCTGTGAATAGTGCCTGGCTGCCTCAGAATGGGAGATTGAAAGTTAGAAGCTTGAAACTATGTGTATTTAATGATTTTTTAAAGCCCAGAAAGCCCATTTCTGTTTAATTTATGTAACTTTTTCCACTGCATATGACTAAGGATCTGACAGGAAAAAAGAATCAGCCTGAGGAGTACTTTCAACATAAAATAATGAGTGAAAACAGAGGATTAAAAATAAAAGTGCCTTTCAACGTAAAATTTTTAGTTTGCCTCTGCCAATACTTTATCTTTCTTCTTGGCATTTATTTTGGCCCTTTGCTGTCTTGTAGGTTATTGTAGTTGATTAAAGGCTGCCAAACGCTACAATAATTCCTCCTTGTTTTCCGGCTGATGACATTTTTTTCTATACTGAGATAGTTCTGTGGCCTAGTAAACTCCAGATGCGTGCCTGTGGTTAGAACTGGGATAGCAGCCCGGGAAACTCCCAGCTCACTGCTCAGTTCTGCCTCTGGCTTAAACATGAGCCACCTTCTCAAGTCTTGGTTTCTTGGTCTCAACTTCACAAGGATGAAGTGGTGATTAGTCAATATCCGTGCTGGTTTTAAATAAAAGACTGAGTGTGTGAGGTGTTTATAAGCTCCAGGTTATTAGGAAAGAACAGTCACTTAGCTTACTTCTGACCCCTCAGAAAATGGGCTGGTTCTTTCTGAGGTTTCCTGTGATGAGGATTGGTGCAGGTTGGGCCAAGAAAGTCGAAGTCATTGGGTTCCCTCTTCCTTCCATGGAGCCTGTAAGAAATAAGCCAGCAGTGAGAGGACCTTAGAAAGGCAAGTAGTGGAAGGGCCAGAGCACAAGGCTCTCTGCTGAGTACCTTCATGTTGCCTTCCCTCCTTGGCAGGCATTGAGCGACCGCTTTAGCGGTGAGATCCCCGATGACCAGATGGCACACAGCTCCTTTTTTCCAGATGAGTACTTCACCTGCTCCTCCTTGTGCCTCAGCTGTGGGTAAGTGAGGCCAACTGTCTCCCCACCTTGGGAAAAGAGACTTAGAATGGTGCTTCTCAGACTTCAGTGGGAACGCAGATCATCTGGGATCTGGTGAAATTATACGTTCTGACTTAATGATGGGGCGGTGGGTGATTTGGGATGGTGATTTCCAAGTTCCCAGGTGACCCTGGAAGTTGCGGGACCACACTTGGAGGATCAGGGGATTCCAGACGCGTGGTTATGAAGAATACTCCTGAAGATTCCAATGTGGTTTAGATGTGAAATTGACTGGCTTCTGGTTTGGGCAGGTTTTACTACAGAAAACTTTAGGTTGCCTATTTTTCTATGTTTCTCTTATCAGGGCTTTCAATTATAGTTATTCCATTTATTCAACTAATATTTGATAGCTAGCCCAATGTGTGCAAAGAACTGTGGTATCAATCCCTGTTGATTCACTATGAGAGCAAATGCTTAGAGCACATTAGAACCATCCTGCGAGCTTTCAGAATTATCCAGGCCTGGGCCCCACCTCCAGTGAGCCTGATTTAATGGTTCTGGGGTGGGGCCTTGGCATTGGTGTGCTTAAAAGGCTCCTCAGATGATTCTGCTTTGTAGCCTGAGTTGAGAACATTGTGTCAGAGCAGTGCTTCTCAAATTTCAATCTGTGTTTGCATTACGTGGAATCTTGTTAAAATGCAGATGATGGATAGGCTGGTCAGTGGGATTCTGCATTTCTAACAAGCTCCTGGGTGATGCCTGTGCTGCTGGTCTGTGGACCACACAATTTGGTACCGGGGATCAGAGCAGTGATTCTCAAATTTGAGCACGTATCAGAAAAACTTGAAGGACATATTAAAACAAATTGTCGGGCCTCACCCCCATAGTTGGAGTTAGCAAGTCTGGTTGGGGTAGGGCCTGAGAACTTGCATTTCTAGGTGATCCTGATGCTTGGAGTCTACACTTTGAGGATCACTAAATTAATTTGAGCTGTTGATGGCTATGAAATCACAGTTTGGTGGCTTGTCAGGGGACTTAAATGCAGTGTGTCAGTCAGATTGCAGTCTCCCTGTTGTGTAGACATTCCCGACCCTTCCACCCGCTCACCACTAAATTCTTTCCTCCTCTCATCAGGACTACTGCCTGTGTCTTCCACATTTGCACGTCTACAGGAAACCTGAGCCTTTTCTATTATGAATGGCCTTTTTTTTTTTTTTTTTTTGTGGAACCCTGTAGGCCACTTGCTGGGCACTGAAACACTTTGGCTCTGGGATTCTTACAGTCTGGGCTCTGGAGAACTAAGGATTGTCTTGGACAGAGGGATGTTAGTTGCCATTGTGACTTAGCTTCCTTTTTGCTTGTCCCATCAGCCCAGAATGAGGGGTTCAAGCTCTGTTGGATCATCACTTTTCCATTCTAACTGAGCCTCACCAGGGTTTCCAGAACTTTCCCTTCTATAATAGTGAAATTCTAAAGTCCTGACCTCTGTTTTTGTGTTACAGGATGTCAGAGCTCACTGTTCATTTAGAAGGTTTTTTGTCTGGCTTAAGGCTTTTCTTAACGCATTGCCAAATATTGGGGGTTAGTTTTTGTTTGGCATCTTAGCAGCCTGTTCTGGTGAAATTTATTTTATGCTGTTTGGAAATTTGAGTTTCTTGAGAGCCATTTAGGATTTACCTCTTGTCAAGGTGTTATCTTCTTGCTCCTCTCTTCCTACTGAGGGGCCAGGCAGTTTTTCTGAGTTTCTTTCTTTTTCTCCTCATAATAATTGCTTTACCTCTGTAGAGATGTTGATTGTAAGTATAAGAGAGTCATGTGGGTTCCTGATACAAACTGTCCTGTCTGTGTTCAATATTTGGGGCCTAGTTAATAACCAAGGTCTGGTTTGGGCCCTGTGTCTGGCTTAGAGTCAGATTCTTCTGCGTAAGTGGTGTTGGCTGGCTTCTTTAGCTGCCTCACTGTCAGCTTTTGGGCTTCACTCAGGGCTGGATGTAAGAACAGCATGAATCATGGGAAAGAAGGAGTACCTCATGAAGCCAAGAGCCGCTGCAGTTACTCCCACCAGTATGACAACCGAGTTTATACCTGCAAGGTGAGTCTTCTGAGGTTCTCCCTATTCTAGCAGCTGGCTTGCTGGTCGCACTCTCCTTTTGGAAAGACTGGCTTGGGGCCACTTTTGCTGCATCTCAAAGTATTTGATGTTCAAATTGAATACCTCTGGAACTTCTCAGCTCTAGCCAAAAGAACTCAATATCTGTTGCTCTGCCGCACCCCCTTTTAACACTTATTTTTCCCTTATCTGTTGAGCTTATATGCAAGGGTCTTATACATTGGCTATTTGTCCTTCTTAAGAATAAAAATGCTCTTCATGAATGTAGTTTTGACTGATTTCTCCTGTCTGTGACAGGGGCATAATTTCCAGCTCAGTTTTGAGGCTCAGGGTGGGTACAAATTCAATTCATGACCATTCAGGGTACTGGCTTCTTTAGAGAAATGAGCTTTCTTCTGATGTGCTAACCTTGGGGTCTGTAAACGCTCTGCTGGTATGGTTTGTGGGGAGTGGGGCTGGATAGGGACGTGAAGAGGCCAGGGGGTCTGTTGTACAGAGAAGCAGCTGGCACAGTGCTCCATGTTTCAGGCCTGCTATGAGAGAGGCAAGGAAGTCAGCGTAGTGCCCAAGACATCTGCTTCCACCGACTCCCCCTGGATGGGTCTTGCAAAATATGCCTGGTCTGGGTGAGTTTAAATGACATAGCTAAGGGTTGTTTGTTGTGTTCGTCTCCCAGGCGCCTGGCTGGGTAATAGTATCTATTTACATTCCTTTTAGGTATGTGATCGAATGTCCTAACTGTGGCGTGGTCTACCGTAGCCGGCAATACTGGTTTGGGAACCAAGATCCTGTGGATACAGTGGTGCGGACAGAGATTGTACATGTGTGGCCTGGAGTAAGAGCAGTTTTATTCTTTCTCTTGTGTTGTTCACTTATTCATGTGTGTGGAAAAGCGAAACTTGTTTAGAATTAAGGTGAACCATGAATTTCAGTATGTTGGTGGTTTAGGAAGGCATGATCAGAGAAACTTCTTGTTCTAGATCATTAATTACTTTCATTCTTTTTGCGTAAATATTAGAAACACAACTTTAAATAAAATGAATAAAAATTGATCTATAGTTAAACTGTCTCAGCAAATGAGACTTCAATTTTTCATATTCTTTTATTTTCCATATGCATGCATGTAATTGTAATTTATGTGCCATTTATCTGCTTTTTTCTTATAACACAACTTTGTTTTATTTCTATATTACTTCCACTTTTCATGATTCTCATACATAGTCACTCCGTAACATTCTCTCTCGTTCCCTTTTTAAGCATTCATGCTGTTTATAAGCTTTTTTTTTTAAATCAAAGAAAATGCTTATAGTGACCATCTTTATGTAAGAAAGCCTTTTTCATGAGGAGAGGAGGAATTTTCTTGAAGTATATTCTAAGAAATGGGCTTACTGTAGACTCTATTTTTTTAATTTGACTTTTGAATTCAAGATTTTGGGAAAACAAATCTGTTTATGAGGCATTGATATATTGCTTTCATTCTGTATTAAATCACAATTCACACTTGGAATAACCCATAAATTACAACACATTCAAAACCTTTTCCCTTCATGGAAAAATGATACGTAATTTTCTCTAAAGGACTTACTTGGTGATGTTCCCCTGGCTGGGTGATTCCTAAAGCCACTGGTAGGCCAAAGAGGCCTACTTGCACAGCCACCTTTGAGCTTTCCTGGATCCTTCAGGTACCAGAGAACTGACAATTTTCTTATTGTTTCATTCCTCTTCTTTCCAGTTTCTAGGCCCACCGAAATTTGTTACTACAGTGTGCTCTCGTGTGGAGGCCACCCCCTTGGCATGATGGTCCAGGCCATCCTGTTCCAAGGATTTCATACAGCCCTAAACTAGTATAACTTTCTCACAAGGCTTTTTAATGACTCATGTCTTCTGTTTTTTGATCTGCATCAGTTCTTTTTTGTAAAAGCTATCGTCTTTACAGCTAGGTAGTTTATATTCCAAGAAAACAGTGATACTATAGTTTACTGTGAGGCTGTACTGATAGTTCTGGGGATTAGGGAATACAGGCTCCTCCTCTTCTGTTCACTCACTCACTCACCCACTCACTCATTCATTATTTCAGCACATGTTGAGTATTGTGTGCTCATAATTGAACTAGATACTTAAAAATACAAAAAAATGTAAAAGATAGACTTTTGTACTCAGAGTTCACAGTCTACTAGAGAATCAGAGACATAAACAGATGTTGCACTTACACGTGGAGAAAGGATTTCTGGAGATATACAGATGTTAGAGGAACTGAGAGGAAGTGCTCCTAACCCAGCCTCGGGTGGGGGGCTTCCTACAGGAGGTGTCGTCTTTATACAAGTGTCTCTGGATTATACTTTTCACGTGGGCAAAGTAAGTCCTGAATTTAATAGTTGCGCATCAAGTTTTACAGTCACCTTGAAGAGAGTATATCAGTAATGAGTGGTTGGTGTGATATTGCGTAGAAGCCAGAGGGATTCCGGGTTTGTCCCATTTTTCTCTGCCGGGGGTTTGTGATTCTGTCATAATGTGTGTACAACTTATCTGAGATCTCCGACTCCCTGTGCTCAGAGCATGATGGGAGCCTGCATTTTTATTTCAGACTGATGGCTTTCTGAAGGACAACAACAATGCTGCCCAGCGCCTTTTAGATGGGATGAACTTCATGGCTCAGTCTGTGTCTGAGCTTAGCCTTGGGCCCACCAAAGCTGTGACATCCTGGCTGACAGACCAGATCGCGCCAGCCTACTGGAAGCCCAACTCCCAGATCCTGGTATGGTGTGGCAGGGCATGACTTGTTTGCCTTGTGTCACTTCACTGTGCCCTAAGCTTGTTCTGTGAGGGAGGTGTGCAGTTTCTCTCCCAGAGTATTGGAAATGTGGGATACATCGAGGCAGCCAGTGTTGTCTTTGCCTACCAATTTCTTTTTGTGTTATTCTTCAAATATTTTCTTTGTGGTGGATTTTAGTTTCCTTACCTATTACTGGTCAGATCTAAGATCATAGAATCTGAAGGAAAGGGGTCTTTAGAGGTCACTTAGGATCATCCTCAGCTTGATACATCTCTACAGCACCCACAGCAAGGGAGCACCCAGCTTTGGCCCAAATACTTTGTGAAAGGAAACTTGCTCTTCACCAATTTCCCAGAGGCTTTTTTGAGAAGCTGTGAAAAAAATGATTTCTCATTGCTCTTCTGACTAGAATTAGCCCTTCTGAGAACCCTATGACTCAGCCAAATGATCTGAGTGCTTTTCCAGGCTGCTCTTGGAAGAAAATGATAATCACAGCTGTGCTTCAGTGGGGGCATTCTGTGTAACTAGAGGTTTTAGGGCCCCTCCATTAGGACCAATCGGGGTTCTGCCATTCCAAAAATGGTCCTGTGGTCCTACCCCTGGGTCTCGCTGACTTTCTCAGCTGAGCAGACATGAACAATACCTGCCTTTTTGTGTTTTGGGCTTGGAACAGAGCTGCAGCAAGTGTGCTACATCCTTTAAAGATAACGACACCAAGCATCACTGCCGGGCCTGTGGGGAGGGCTTCTGTGATGGCTGTTCATCCAAGACACGGCCGGTGCCTGAGCGGGGCTGGGGCCCTGCACCTGTGCGGGTGTGTGACAACTGCTATGAAGCCAGGAACTTCCAATTAGGTAACACGGGGCCCAGGAGCTGCAGGAGTAGTGGGAAAACCTCTCTTCTGGGCACTGGGTGTTGGGAACTGGGCTCCCACATGCTTACCCGTGTTTTCAACTGCATCACTGAGAGCGGTTGCTCTCTTGGTCTTGGCCAGTCATTCTTTGAGCTCTGTGTTTAGAGTCTCGGGGATGCTGTTCCTCAAGGAGGTTAAACCTGTCCTGTTTATCAGAACAGGTTTCCTTGAAGAAGGTTCTAGGTCATGCTTCTTGAACCTTTCTGGCTTACTTTAAAGGAAAGTTATATAATAGCTCCAGAGGGTTGAAGTAAAGGACGTTAGTCATCCAGTTTCAGGGTCTGGGCTGACCTGGCCCACAGCCCAGACCCTTGTGCCTATTGCAGGACAGCACAGTAGTACCCTGAGAGGAGAATCCAGACATGCTCTGCTGTTGCCCGGAGTTTTCCATTTGGGAAATGATTAAGAGCCAATGGCTTTTCCTTTATCATTGTCTACAGATATTACTGAAGCACAGGCAGACGATGAAGGCGGGACGCTGATTGCTCGGAAGGTGGGCGAGGCTGTGCAGAACACTTTGGGAGCCGTGGTGACAGCCATTGACATACCACTAGGTGGGCCTGGCATTGCTTCTCTTGGGTGTGTAGTATATATGGGTTGAAAGGTTTAGGAGTGTCTAGGCTGTCATTTCGTCAAACCCTCGCAGACTTAGATTGAGTTGGGCAGCAGGGAGTTGACTGAAACTTGATGGATATTTGCTTACTTACACTTACCTCAGTGGTTTTGTGTGTATCTCTGGAAGCCATCTGCATGAACCTGTTACTGCATAACAAACTGAAAATGTAAAGGCTTAAAACAACCACCATTTCATCATGTCTCACAACATTAAGTCAGGAAGGAAGGGTCATTATTCTGCTACAGGTGGCATTGCCTGGAGTTATTACCTCACATTCCAATGTGGCAGCTAGACTAGTCTCAAGGTGCCAAGCCAACTTCAGTTACATGCTGGGCTTTGGCAGGGATGCCTGGAGGTCCGGGCTCAGGAGAGCTCCCGACTGTCTCCCTGTATTTATCACATCTCTCCAATGTGGCTTTTCCAGTAGCAGTTGGACTTCTTTACGTGGTGGCTCAGGGCTCTAACAGCTAATGTTTTAAAAGACGAGGTAGAAGCTGCCAGTCTTATAAGGCCTGGGCCTGGAAATGGTCACTTCTGCTGAAGTTCCCGGAAGGCACAGAGGCTGCCTAGATTTGAGGGAAGGCCAGGAATGTCAGAATTCGTGGTTGTCTAATCCACTACACCGGCCAAGCTTATTTATTTAGGATTTGAGATAGCGACTCACTTCTGGTTGTGAGGGGTACTTGTAACCCGGAGGAGAAGAGGGAGAGGAAGAGAAATACACCAGTGTGCGGAGGACTTAGGCAGGGGCGTCTGGGCTGGGGTGTCTCTGTTTGCCCAAGGACTCCTGGGTTGGTGGTAATGAAAATTTCTTCTAACAGAATCACTGGGGCTCATAAAATGAATAGATAAGTTTTTGACCCCAGGGTATAGGAAGAGAGAGATCTGCCCGGGCTAGAAGCTCAGGTTGCCTCTGCTCTCACAGGTAATGGGAGAAGCAGGGCCTGTCCTTGGCACAGAGAGCCCTCCAGCTATGTTCCCCAAGTGCTCATCTGCGGTTGCGTCCCAGGCCAGTGCATTAGATACATTATTATAATCCCCATAACTACTCTTGAAGGGTGGAAGGAAGCCAAGGCCCTAAGAAGTCACCTCTCTTAATCCTGCAGCTGCCAATTGACTCATGCTCAGTGGAACTAGGACTTGAATGAAGATACATCCTGACTCCAAAGTCTGACTTCTTACCACTATTCCAGTAGCTCTTAATGCAGCTGCACTTTAGGGTCACCTAGAAAGCTTGATAGAGACACAAATTTCAGCCCCAAAGATTCTGGCCTGGGTGGCATGGGGTGAAGACCAGGTGTCTGCGTGTTTTAAAGGCCCATTGGTGATTCTGTGTGCATTTGGATTGCGAGCCAATGGAATGTCTGAGGATTGATGCCTTCCTGCCTGGTGGGACTTGGGGTGTTGGGTTCTGTGTGTCCAGCCCATTATGGTTCCTTCCCTGCCGCAGGTCTAGTAAAGGATGCGGCCAGGCCGGCATACTGGGTGCCTGACCACGAGATCCTGCACTGCCACAACTGTCGGAAGGAGTTCAGCATCAAGCTTTCCAAGCACCACTGCCGGGCCTGTGGACAGGGCTTCTGTGACGAGTGCTCCCATGACCGCCGGGCTGTCCCTTCTCGAGGCTGGGACCATCCTGTCCGAGTCTGCTTTAACTGCAATAAAAAGCCCGGTGACCTTTAACCCCAGCTCCCTCTCCAAGTCCTTCACAATTCCTTAGGTTCTCAGGGTTAGAAACAGAAGTCTCCTTGAGGTAGGCCTTCTTCCTGGTCACCTGTTGTGGTGTGTATCCTCTCTGCTCATCCTGGGGCTGCTTCCCCACAGTGTGGGGAAGGGCAGATGGCAAGCTGGGGTGAGCCTGTCGGCAGGCCCGAAGGCGTAAACCCCTAAGGGCAGGGGACAGAGCAGCTTATAGCAAAGGGGAATGAACCTGAATCTGTTGCATTTATTTCAATTAAAAATAATAAATATATGCCCATATAGACATATGAAAGGAATGTGGAGTATATTCAGGCTGCTGCTGGTTACAAAGACTTACCTTAAGTCTGTCCCCAGCACAGGGATAAGGTGGCAGTGGCAGCAGGTCTTCCCCCAAACAGAGCCAGGTCCAAAGCCACTGCATTGCTGGTCACCTTCTTTCCAAGCCTTTGAAACCTCTCTTTTTCCTTGCCTTTTTCCTTTATGCATCTTGGCTGCTTGGGGCAGTGAGCTTCCCAGGTGCTTGCTTGGAATAGCCTGAAGGGGATCTTCCTGGGCCCACCAGAGCTGGATTCCAGTTCTTGGCCTAAGCCTGTTATAGTCGGAGACCACTCAGCTTAATGTGCAGGACACCGGAGTGGTGGAGAGTGAAGGATAGGGTCCTCAGGCCTGAGAGGTCAAAGTGCAGGTGTTGTGACATCCTCGTTCCTGGGGAGAGCTCGGAAGGAAATGGGCCTTCTCCAGCAGTGTTTTCTGCTTGTTGCTGCTTCTGTCTGTGCATCCACTTGGCTTTCCCGAAGGCTGTACCCTGTTCCCAAATAGAGCACCTGCTTCCCTTTCCCTCCAACCCCAGCCCACCATTTGCTTGAGTGTTGCACTAGGATTTTTATTGCTTATTTTGAAGTGTCTTAATTCTTTGTTCCCAGACACATGACCCTTCTAGCTATTGGAGGGGTGATCATGAGAAATCTTCCAGGGAAACAGAGCACAGAATGGACTGTTAGTTTTTTGTTTTTTTTTTTTAAATATGTATAAATATTTCAACAAATCATTAAGAAAAAATTCTCTCCAGTCCTTGCAAGAGAAGTTAAACGAACTTTTGCTTCTCATCAAGAGCTGGGACATCTGTATCTATCATGACTGGAAAGAGATTATTGTGCTGAAATCCTGTCATCATGGTGGATTTTATCTTCAATGGCCAAAACAGAAGAATTAAAAGCAACATAGTTCTTGACTGAACTGTTGGGGGCGCTGAGCTGCAGGGAGGTACGTGGCAATCATTCCTGGCGTGTCAATGTGCCGTGAGCCCTGGAATGTGTTGGTCCTCAGACCTGCCCCCTTACTGCCTCCTGTGGCCCAGTGACGGAGGCCCACTCTCGTACTGTGTATCATCAAATTCGCCATTATAAAGGAATCTTCCTGCTGAATGTGGACTGTGCGCTTTCCTTTAATTCCATCAGTGAGTCTTGCTCCCTCTTTCTAATTGATGGGAAAGTAGCTGGTGGCTTTCAAAGCAGAATTCAAGTGAGGCATATTTCTAGGGTGGTCATATTTTTTCTGTAAATACCTGTTTATTACTCTAACAAGAATTTAAAAAGCTCAGCCAAATACCACAAAACATTATCATGGGTTTTAATCTCACTGCAACAGGCTGTTTTGTTAGGCTTTGGATAGCTAGCATGCCCCAGCTCAGTTTGCCTCCTGGGACCAGGAACTCTGGTTCTTTGACAGAGTGTTAACTGATAGAGAACGCTTTCTAGTGGTTAGAGGGCTCCACGTGTGCTCACCGACCCTGCCATTCTCTTGTACTTGGGCTGTTCACCAGAGCTTTCCACACACAATGTGAGATGAGGCTGTTGTGAAGTGGGAGTGCCAAGGGGGGGCAGAGCATGGAGCCGCAGCCCAGGCTGAGTTACCCCAGCCTGGCCCCGAGTAGGGCAGCTGTGTCAGGTGCCGTGAGGTGCTATGATAGTGGCTGCTTAACAACTTGTGTTCGCAGGGTTTCACTCCAGTAGCTGTGGGATCACAGTCCCCGGGGAATCTTCTCAGAGGAGACTAGGTGTTACTAGTGACCTGTGGAAACACTGGGGAAACTTTTTCTTTGTATCTGTCACTCCTGTCTTCATTCCCCTTCTCAGACTTGTCTGTTCAACTCTTGTGTCCTCTACTGTCTATCATTCTTGTGGCCATTGACACTAGTCTTTGTCCCTTCCCTTCTTTTCCCTTGTCTCTCTCTCCTGTGCCTGTTGCTTTTGTTTCTTGGGTAAAGGGGCTGGGTGGGGCGGATTTGAGGAGAGGTGTGTGGTGGTGGGCTGTGTCAGACCTGGCCATTTGTCTAGTCGCTGTGCAGGGGTACCCCTGAGCTCGAGTCTGCCCAACCACAGGAATGAGGCAGAACAGTGTTCAAAACTTCCTTCCTTACACCAGTCAGACAAACAGAATGAAGGGAGCTCAGTGTCCGAGTAATAGGAGGTTCTCCTTACCCTATACATGCAGTCCCAGTCTCAACTATGGGGGGAAAAACTAGCTAAATACAGGATGAAGACAAAAGCTTAAACTATTGAACTATATCATACATTCACATTTAGCTTGATTAATTTACTAAAACTGAACATATAATCAACCAGCACCCAAATAGAGATGACATAATTGTACCCCAGGAATACCTAGTCCCTCCCCCAACTAGGAGTACCTGCTATCCTGATAGCTTATGGCACAGATTAGTCCCCGCCCTTTAAGGCAGGTGCTACACAGCTTTAATAACCTTATGGCTTAAAATACTTACTCATAAGTAGAAGAGTTAGTTGTTGAACATATCTGAGAGCTAGGACTGTAAAGCTGGTGGTTGAACTAATTGGTCTCCTAAATAATGGGGCCCACTGGGGTCCTTACACATCTCTTGGGTTTAATTCTGCTGGTTTGTGAAGCTGAGACTTAATGGTTGGACTTTTCAGATGAAAAGGAGTGAAAGAAAGTTTGATCAGAGATCTGATAAGGGAGGAACTCGAAACATTTGTGTCCTGAGAGCACCAGGTGGCAAATGGAGATGGGGCAACTGGCTGTCATATGTGCCCAAATCTCAAGGCCACACATTTTATTCATAGGCACAAGAAACCACTGGAACACAGATCTTTTAGGAAGATTTTTCCTGTGGCAGTGGTCATTCAGTGGGAGACCTAGAGAGGCAGACTTCAAGGAGTGGACCCAGAGGCTTTTAGCAACACAGAGAAACGAAGAAATGGAAGAAACAGTTTAGCCTGCAGATGTTTTCGGAGACCATTATGTGGAAGTTTTAGATCAGAACAGATCTAGGGCTGATAGGTAAGTAGGGCTAACTTGGCCTACTTGGTCTCAAAGGACACTTCGAAGACACTGAGGACAGGTTCAGTTACACCACCAGGGCATGTTGGCCAGCTGACTTCTACCTAGGGTGGCTACACAGCAAGTCTGTGGGCACTTTTGATAACCAGTATGTACCACTGTTCTCTCATCTGTTTAGAAGGCTACAAGCAGGCAGACACCAGGCCACTTAAAAGGTTTATCATAGCTCAGTGCTGCTGCCACCATTGCCTGCTCATTTTCTATCTTTCACTGTCACCGGGGGAACAGGGCAAAATGCCCCAACAGACCTGCAAGTGAAAAATGCTTTGAGACTGTGCAACATATTAATAATCTTTAGAAACACTATGTTAAGCAAACAGACAAAAATGTTTAAAATCAGCCAAGTTGAACCACTTTTTGTACAATCTGGACCAAATGTTAGGAGCTGTGACAGCTAACCAGAGATCAAGAACAAATTGCTAAATTTAAATTAGTACTTTTGAAATCGCCCACCCCCTTTAAAGCCTAAGGAAAATCTAAAATGATTTTTTGATAACTGTATTTTCCTAACCAGAAACTTAAGCTCTATAGCACAGTTGGAGTTAATGCAAATGCGGGGAGGGCCATACATGTCAAACCCACCTGGTATGCTTGACTAGTCAGAATGTCTCCACTGTTTGGGGAGAGATCAAAGTTGGGTTGAGTAGCCAACTGTGGGCTTTTGGCTCCACTGAATAGTACAGAACTGTGGAGAAAGTGCTGCATTAGATGTGCAGTACCAGCGATTCCAAATAGCAGATCCTGTAATGAACGAACTTGTACATTGTGATGACTTAGACCTTGAGATGACAGGCGTATGAGTGGATGTTAGAGTCATGGCTCAGCATTTATTATACTTATTGCTCTCAAGCAGGGGCATGTCAGCAAAATTAATCCCAAAGACTTGCCAGTGAAATCGGCAACCTGGCCCCTTCCATCGTATAGATATTTCCTGGGACCAATGTACAAGTCAGTATGCCAGGGTTACAGAGATACAGGGACCAAGATCTGAATGATTAAACAGATAAGAACTTTGGTAATTAACAGATTGGTGCCAGAAAAATTTACCTGGTGATTGTCATGAAATGTTAGCATTGCATGTTTACCCTTGCACTGAGCCACTTCCTGATTTCCCTATAGCATTAGTTGTGATATTTAAATATCACATGTCAGTGACTAGAGGTGACCTCAAGTTTTCTGGTTCCAAGTCCCAGCTCTCCACATGACAAGGTCTGTGACTGACTGGAGGCCAAGTCACTCAGTCTATCTCTGCTCAGACTTCTCTACCTATAAAATGTTAATAATTTTTATATTACTACTATTGTTCTACTTCGTTTATGGGTTGTTATAAGGATCAAGTAAGATAAGTAAAACATTTATGTCCTGGAAAGTTCTTTATAAAATGAGGCACTAAAAATATTATAGCGTAGCTCATTTATGAGGTGACCAAATCATTCTTGGTTTTTGTTTTTTTGGATTTAGTTACCTGCACATTAAGTTGTACTAGTTTTGGCAGGAAACAGATGCAAAGTTCAAGGAGGTGAATGAAGAGTTTAACTGGTGAAGCATCCTGGGCTAGCAACAGTGAGGTGCAATTACCAGCTATGTCTGAAAGGGCAAATGGAGAGGTTACTGGAACCCATAGAGAGCCATGTTCCAACAGAAGCCCTGGCCTTAGGTGGAGGAACATGGTCACAGCCCCCCAAAGCCCAGCAGGAGTTGGGCCAGGGACTAACAATCCCACCTAACTCTCCTGACCTCTCCTTTCCTGTTCTATGTCCCACCAGCTGAACCCCTGGGACTACAGAGCCAGTGAGATAGTCCATAGAGGTCAGCTTCCTGGAACACAGAGCAGGTGAAAAGGGTACAGGTCGATCCAGAGAGGCAAATGGAAGCTTCTCGGCAAAGCCATGAAGGCTGGGCTTAGTCTCTACCTTTCTATTTTTCTCACCCAAGATTTAAGTAGACATTACTGTAGCTGGTGTGTTGCTATGGCAGCCAAGTATCATGATCTTCTAAATCAGTCAAATCAACTCACCACACCATGGTTTTTGCTCGTTTATTAGTTTGGTAGACAAGTTCTTTTAACACTATAAATATCTCACCAATTATTTCCCATAGGTTATAAAAAGTCAAAGCCAGTTTTGAGACGGGGTCCTGGAATCTGACATTCAAGTCATCATGATAGAAATAAGAGCTGCTGCTCCTAATATTCTGAAGGTGCCTCAACAAAGGCATCTAAGCATCTCAAAAGACCCATCTTTCCTTCTAATGCCTCTGATTGGTAATAAAATGAGAATCCCAGAGACCTGCTACTGATAGGAGTGTGAGAAGGCTAGTTTGATGACTCCAAACTCCAGCTGTAAACCTTCCTTTAGATAATCAGAGAAAAGCCTTCCTTCTCTCTAAACTGGCTTTCTCAAGTACAGATACGTATCTTTCTGCGGCTCAGGCACCGACCACCTGAAATTTCACCCAGACTCATTAGGCTTCATGAAAGGGCTTTTGGTGAAAGTAGCTTTAGTTATTGCCAATCTCCATCCCTTAGAAAAAATTGTTTAAAAGGGGGGAAGGGCCTATTCTAAGGAATTCAACCAAAAGAAATAGGTACCTTTTATGAAAAGGACTTTTAAGCTCTCTGAGCTCACAACTTAACTGAAAAGTGTCTCCACATAAAACATAGCACCTTCTCCCCAGCAGCTAGATGGATGGAGATCCGTGTTCGCAGAGCATCCATTTAAGATGCGCTCATTGAAAACAGCAGTTTTGGCAGAACTATGGCTACTCTTTACTTCCTTAAGTAAATTCCACATCCTTTAGGCTGCACCCTGCCGAATCAGCTGTAGGAGAAACAGTAAAGGTCCTGCTGGACAGCCATGAGCAGCCCTGGTGCTCCCTGGAAGCCCCCAAGCCGGGAAGAGAAGGCCACGCTGGGAACGTTGCTCTTGGAGGTGGGGTGTGGAGACGGTATGGTTCTGAGCAGGTGGGCATCATGGAGGCTCCAGATTCTCGTGTAGCAGTCCTGGCCCACTAAGAGAAGGGAGACACGTGGCAGGGTAGTGAGAGCATGCAGACGAGAACTTGCGGACATACACACATGGCTTCTCACGATTCCTAAGGGCTAAACATGATTGATTCCATGTGAGCCAAAACGCAAAGTCTTAGATGGAAATTTTTTCTACTGGTAACGTGGTTTTGAAAATCAAAGTTATTAGTTACTCTGGTGCTCTAGAGCCATAACTAGTTGCAGGTAGTCAAAGTGACCAGACGCACCGGCCTATTGTGTGACACCCTGGATGGTTCACTGGGCATCCTGGCTAATGAGTGGGCATTCTGCTTCTCTTGGTGTCAAGGACTAGTCAAGAGGCAGCTCAACCCACTGGGTCTAGATGACATGCAACATGATTTCCTTTTTATCGAGTAGTAACCAGGATGATCTCATAACTTCATCACATCTTGGCAGCCCACCATGTGTCGACTCTCCCCAGAACTCTTTCTAGTTTGACAGCTCAGTTCCTAAGAGCAGATAGTCTTTAGGACTAGAGTTGTGACAAATGTGACACCTAATACCATTGGTTATAGTAGCCCAGACACATGATATATGCTACTAGAGATCTTCAGAGGAAAGAGAAGGGCAGATCTGAGGTGTTCCTGGATTTCACGTTAGTGCTTTTGACCAGCTGGGTGACTATGACCACAGGTGCTGCCTCAGCTGTGGATGAATTCAGGTAGCACAGTTCACCGAATATTGTGAAGACAGAGAACAGTCTTTAATGTCAAAGGCCTACTATTTCATTTGTCAAGCCACAACTTTCACACTATCAGAGTATTCTATAGCCCACCCAGAAACAGTATGATCTTGTAACTCCTTTCGAGGGGGTTTAGTGATTAGCCAGCTCTGCTCCTATTCTACAGATCGTGGATATACAGGGATGGTGTTAAAAGGACCAGGGATCAGTTCCTTTACAAAGACCTAAATTTTTTTTCTCAGCATTCTCTGGAGGAAATGTAAGTATGAAGAACAGGGAGCGCAAGCTTTTAACATGACAGTTGTGTGACTAGATAATGAAAGCTGACCTGGTGGATAGGCTTAAACCCTACACTCAGGTCTCCCAATCTGCTGTGTTTTATCACACCTAACTTGACTGTTGCCGAAGTGATATTTGCCCACTGGTGTGAGAACAAAGGGCTGTCTAACTGGTGGATATTTAAACTGCTACTTACTAATGTCCCACTCCTGACCCCAACAGGCCATGAACTCCTTATTCAGTTCTATTTTAGAGTAAGTTCTCCTCTGCAGATTAAGGATGCTGGGGGCCCTAAGGGATAGTATTTGATGAATGGACTCTTCCCTTTCCCAGGTACCTGCCACCACAATTCCTTCTTCCTCATGCACGTGCAGGGGCAAGTGGGCGTATTCGTTCACATGACCTTCATACTGCCTTATACACTTGGTGGTCCTCAGGTCCCACAACTTGATCTGTGGGAAGAAGCACAAAGGGCCATTAAGGAGGGTCCAGCATTTACACTGGTGAAACCCAGGCATAGAAGCCAGGGAGGGCGAGGTGGTCTCTAAAGAATCCTTCCAAGTTAGGAAAATCTAAACCTCAAACTCTGAGCCCTAGAGTCCATCAAAAGGACCAGAGCCAGTTTCACGGCTGTCTAGACCAGATTGGCTCCCAGGGGGCAGCAAAGCAGCTGCCTTGCACAGCTTGCAATTCACCTGGTCTCCAGAGGCCTTTCCCTGCTGCTGTCTGGCATGCAGGTCTTTTCTGCAGACCCCCTTCCCCTAACAGAGCCCCTCCACCTGGCAGACCTCTGCTAGGCCACCAGCTCTACTGGCTTCAGAAAGTCAGTGCTACCCTACCGTTCCAGCCATGTCAGATGCCATCAGGCATTGCTCTTCTTGGAGGATTTGCACAGATGTCACTGCCGAGTCGTGGAATAAGCGCGTGGCCTTCCAGCCCTTGCCCTGATTTCGACAACGCAGATCAATGGCAAAGATCTCTCCGGAACGACAGCCATTAAACAGCAAAGGAGCCTGTAGAAAGAGAGACTACTCGGTACTTCCCTCTACGGCTGGGAGGGGTGTGTCCTTCTGAATACAACCTCTGCCTGTCTCCCCCATCCCAGCCTCTGGGTTACAGGGGCAGGTGGAGATAGGTTGGTCAGAGTATGAACCACAGTGGAGCTGGAAAGGTTCATTATGAAAAAGGAAAAGAACTGGACCCCATGTGTCCCTCCAGAGCCCTCCCCAAAGGCTGCACTGCTCCTTAGGCCTGACTCTGGAGTCCAAGTGATGGCACTGTGTCTCTACCAAGGTCATTTGTGATAAGCTGGGGTAATGAGTATGGAGAAGAGAGATCAACAGTCCAGGTAAGACATGGGGTCCCAAATAGAGAAGGAAGATAAAGAAACCTGAATTAATGAACTCTGTGCTTACTGCTGGAAGCAGGTTGACATTTTTAAAGAAAAATGGCATTTTCTGTGGGTCGAGTCTTTGAAATGCAATAATGACTAGAATTTTGATTTTTAAATTTATAAAATGTAACTTGAAAGCTGTGTATGAAACTTTTAAGTGCTAAGAATTGGGACATAATCTATACATTAAAAAAATTACTGCTTAAAAATGGCTAACAATTCATTTAAACAGGAAGCTGTTTAAAACTAGTTTAGCCAGGCCTTTCTGGATCAGCCAACTTTCACTCAGTGCATGCATATTCACCGAGACACCATTAATGATGCCCTTTATCCCCTATAAAAGGGGGAGAACTAAATGCCACATGAGAATTCAATTTCAACCCAGCAAAATTTCCACTCTTGGATAACTATATTATGCCCATCCCAATCCAACCAACCGTAAGAGCAAACTGTTGGGCTAAGACATCACTGCTGGTCCCAAATGACAGCCGGTGTCCCGTCACCACGTTGGTCACCAGGACCCACCGAGATAAGCCTGACAGAGATGGGGCAGAGAGACAAGAGTTACTTGCAGTCCAGGGACTGCTTGACAGGGGTTTAAGGTCTGATAAATCCTTTACTTTGGCGACCTGGGGTGGCAGCCATGGCTCACCTGTACTGAAGCTGTTATTTGCCTGGATGTTCAAGGACCACGCACAAGACCAGGCCCCAGGGATCCGAAAACTGCAGAGCATGCCAGGTCGGTCTCCTGCTAAGAGGAAAACTTAATGTAAATTTTGGCTGCCCAACAGGGTGTGAAGGGAGACTGTCCCTTCACCCTGCCAGGCCATTGATCACCAGATTTGGGAAACCTCCAGGAATACCTTGGCCCCATTCTGGGTTTTGTGGTAGCAAAAAAGAGACACTTAGCTGGGGTGCCTGGTGCAAAGTGGTTATTCTGAGAGTGAGTATGCGTATCTTTCCTGACGTCCCAGCAGAAGTATTAGAAATATTAACAGCTATTGGGAAGGCAGTATGGTGTTACAAATTAAATGGTTTCGATCCCAGATCATACTATTAGCTGTGTAATCTCAAGCAAACCATTTAAAAAAATTTATTGACAAAACATACATAAAGGGCATAAATTATAAGTATACAATTTAATAAATTATCACAAAGTAAATATAGCCATGTAACCATCACCCAAGTTAAGAAACAGAACATTCCTGTACCCTTCCAACTGCTACATCCCACTCCTCTCCAAAGAGAACCACTGTTCTGACTTCCAATACCACCGACTAGTTTTTAGTTTTGTAAGGCAAATTCTGAACTTCTTTGCCTTAGTTTCCTGATTTGTAAACTGGTGATAATACATATTACTGTCTCACAAGCTTGCTATACAACAAAATGCCAGGGCTAAGCATGCATGAGCTCATTTAGTCCTTTGTTTAACCTGATGGAATAGGTGTGATCTTCACTTTCTAGTGGTTAAGCAGTCTGTTCAAGTAGGGATTCGTGCCAGATCTGCCTGAAGCCTGCACTCTTCTCTAACACCCCTGTCTAATTCTCTGAAAGACTGGAAACTTAATATCCAGAATGCTGCCAAAGAGGAGAAGTCCAGAATCCTGAATTGCCTTCAGCCAGAGAGAAGTAAGTATCCCCAACAGTACTGGTTCCACTTTTGTGAATGACCTGTACAGGCAGCCCAAATACATGTTCTCATCTTTTGTACTGGTTACACACACTTAACTGTTCTGGCTGCTAAAATGACCCAAAAGGAGGACATATGTAAAGATGCACATGCTTCTAGTACGAATCCTGGGTCAGGTTCAAGGAATCCTCCCACAGATGCTTCTTTTGACTGTCCCCCCAGCCAGCTGTGATCTGGGTTCACACAGCTCTTGGTTCCCACCCCTCCCATCCAAGCCTTCTCCATAGAGCTTCTGCTGTCGTTGGCTGCTGAGAGGCAGAGGACAGACACCTGTCAGAGCACCCCCTTATCCAAAGCAAAAGGGCCAGGTACCTGGATGACTATTGACAAACAATGATGCCGGGAGCAGGGTGGCGCAGCCTGGAGTCTCTGCAATTCCCATGAGGCACAATCTGGAAAAGCTGTTAAGGACAGTCAAGTACAAGGCTCTCCTTGGGGAGAATGGGCATTAGCACCTTTCAAAAAATTATAAAAATAACACCCGTAAAGCCAGATTTAACACATTTACATTTTTCATATTTAGTTTCAAAAATTTTTAAAGGAAAAAAATGTTGCAGATACAGTTGAAAGTGCTCTGACCTCCCCAGCCCAATTCTCCCTTCTCCCCCACAGAGAAACAAATCACTATTCTAGAATTGGTCTGAGTTCTAGGTCATGTTATAATATTTCCACATGATATTTGGCTAGGAGAAATACAGTTGTTTATGTTTTAAAAACATATGTAAATGGCATCATGTAGAGTATCTTTTACAAACTTTTCAATCCCCACTATCTTCTAGATTCATCTATGTTGACGTCTGTGGCCCATTCTTTCATTTTCACCATGGAGCATTCTTTCATATGAATGTATTACTATTTATCCTTTTGTTTTCTTCTTTTCCTCTGCTGCTGAAATGAACACCTTCCTGTCTCCCACTCCCATGTGTGGGAGGCTTTTCTAGGCAGTTTCTTAAACCCATGGTAAGAATTTAATTTTACACACTATGCTATATACACACAAATATTTGAAACAAAAGTTTTATAAAATATTTGCCCTTACTAAGTATGAAACTCTTGATATTTTCTAGTCTCTTTTATTTTAAAAATATGGCTCACAAATTGACTTACGGCCCCCACTAACAGGTCGCAACTTAAGTTTGAAAACTCTGCTCCAGTGTTTATACTTAGAGTGGAAATGCGGGGTTTTGTAAGGTTCATGCACCTTCAACTTAAAGTGGCTGTATCAATGTACTCACACCAACAGTTTTCCCCATTATCCACATTTGCTAAATCTTGGCACTATCAGACTTTTAAGTCATTTGGGTTTCCTTTTTAAACTGTCTCTTTATGTCCTTTGCCAACTTTCCTATTGAACTGTCTTCTGACTGATTTAGTGCCCCGCCCACCCCCCATTTCCCTTCACAGCCAAAACTATCAACAGGGACCTACGTTTATTCCCTCTTCCTTGCCTTTCTTTCACTCTTCAGCCCACTGAAATCCAGGTATGACACTTACCTTTTCAGTGACACGTTCTCCCCAAGGTCTCCAATGAGCCCTTAGTTTCTAAATCTGATGAACACTTTCCAGTCTTGGCCCATGGTCATGCAGCACAATTTCTTACTACACACTCCTTGGGCCTCTAAGACACCACTCTCTTAGAGTTCCCTGGTCTAGATCCCAGGCCTCGTAGACTCACACTTCTCCTCTGCTCCTGTTCATTGGCTCAATCTCCACTGCCCACTTGGTCGTGCGCCAGCCTTCTGTCCGAGGTCTCACCCTTGGCCAGCCTGTCACCCGCACTGCTATATAAGAAATGACTCCATGACCACAATCTTCCAGGTGTACCCCACATCCCCGAGGACTCAGACTTGCAAAGCTCTACTTAATGCTATGCAGTATGCCACCTTCTGATGGGAGCTCTGTCTCTTCCTTCTCATGTGGGAATCACTTCCAGGAAGGCTGCCCAAATTCCTGTATCCCTCTTGCATTCAACTGTTCCACAGACAGCACTGCGTAGACTGATCACCTGTTGAGCTGCTCATCTCCAGCACTTTGCACAGAGATTACATACACTCAGTAGATGTTAGTAGAATGGATACACACACTTCACTGAAAAACGTAAATATTTGCAAAGCAATCATTCTTGACAACCTGAATGAGTGATATGTGCGTGTCACGTTGCCTTGGGTGGTAAGCCCATGTTAAATATCTCTAGTATAGAGGCCACTAAAACTATAAATGAGGACACAATAGCTGGGCCGCTTAATGCCTTCCTAAATAAATCTCTTTTGCATCTGGGTTTGGAGAGCAAGGATGTAGGGAGAAGTCCTTACACAGGCACACTTTCAATTACTGTGGCTGAAACCCAGGTTACAGTCAAAATGGATATTTACAGTCCAGTATTGAGGATTTAATCCCACTCTTTGGGGGAAACACACAGAATGTAGGTCTGAATAAGGTTCCATTTTTGTAAAGAAAGTTTCATGATCTTCAGCAGAAGCAGCAGCTGCACAAAAGCCTGAAGATTACCTGAAATGACCACTAGAGGGAAAGCCACCAATCAAGCTACAATAGCCCAGTGGTCCCCAACATTTTGGCACCAGGGACTGGTACTCCCATGAGAATCTAATGCCCGATCATCTGTGGTAGAGCTCAGATCTGCTGTGGTGATGCTAGCACTAGGGAGCGGCTGCAAATACAGATGAAGCTTTGCTTGCCCACCCGCCTGCCACTCACCTCCTGTTGTGCAGCATGGTTCCTAATAGGCCACAGACCAGTACAAGTTGTTGCCCGGGGGTTGGGAACCCCTGTAATAGACTATATCCTTCATACTCTTTAAGTCCAATTGTAAAGATTTCTATCCTCTCCTTAGCCCACAGAAAAATGAAAAAAAATGCCATACTGTTTTCCAATCAGCAACGAGTGAAGTTATTTTCTCTTTCTTTTAAGGCTTGGTCTCTTCTGTCCTCTGACAAGATCATCAGTAACAGGTAGTCCCATCACCTCAAAACCATCAAACGAAGGCTCATAAAACTTTCAACTTACAGAACACACAGTTCTGTGTTTGTCTGATATAAAATTTATAATCAGATGTCTAATTTAGGCCTTAAAACCTTTGAAATACTACTGTGGAATAAATTTAAAAAATAGCTTCCAATTCAACTATCATTTGTTTGAGGACCCATGACATGCCAAGCACTGTGCCAAGTGCATTCATGGATGTTAAGTTTTAACCTCATGACAGCTCATGAAGTAGGTGTTTGGTATGAGTGGTCATAGCTTCATGAACTCACATAATTTTATGTAAACCAAGAACACGTGGCTTTGGCTTTGGGTCAAAGAATATTCTCCTCTGAAGCACATGATGGACAGGTGCCCTGTGCATAATCAAGAGTCACCAGGGATCCAGAGGAAGGGCCCAGCTACCCTGACACTACACTACTCCCAGCAAAAGCCCCAATGGCTCTCTGGGAAGACAGAGACTAGAATGAAGAGTGCTCTATAACAGGCCCCTTTGGCAGCGACCCTACGCCCAGAGTTCACAGACTCATGTTCCATGCCAAAGGTACCCCCTTCTCTGGTGCCTGCCCTCAGCCAGTCTCCCCTAGGAGGCCCATCCTATCCTGGGACCACTGCAGCTCTTGGCATCTCCTTTGCTTCAAGAGGATTCGGGATTCCTTCTCAAAGCTTTATTGCTCCTTTCTGTTTTATTGCTCTGCTAAAGCATCAACTTTCAAGTTCCAGAACAGTGTCTGGCACACAGTGACATGAACATCACATCACCCCAGGTCACAACTACTTCCCTGTGCTCCATGGGAATGCTTGTTTTCTATGTGAACTGCTCTTTCTGAAAGGGTTAAGAGCGGGTGCAGAATGGCCCAGACCTCTGACCACTAAGATGCCACCTCGCAAACTCTGCAGACACCCATCCACATCAGGATGTGGCCTGCCCACCAAACCTCTTCCTCTGCCAAAAGATACAGAATGTGAGAATCCAAGTGATTCAGCGAGGCCCAGCAAACAGAGTTCACCTGGTGAGGAAGCACACAGCAGGACGGAAAGATTGGTCTGACTGCCAACTCGTGGAGAGAAAGACAAATGCTTTCCTGGAGAGTAACTTGGAGGATACAGACCTTTTTCTAGGTCTTGCTCCTTTAAAAGGACTGGAATAGCATTCTGAGACAAGGAAGCTCCCTGCCCCATTAGGCAGAGTCTTAAAGAGGGACAGGGAGGAAGTAGCGCGCAGGCCTCAGTCCTTCATATCAGCAAGGGCCTCATACTGAGACATATGGTATACCCTCCAGGGCAGGGATCACTTCTCTGCAATGGCAAGAAACAAACCTAACTGTATCTCACTTTACCCAGACACCATTTTCAACCTGTATCCATCCTGTGGCTCAACATAACAGAAAGTCACAGCTTCTTAGGAATCCATTTGTCACCCCACCACAATTTAAAGGTTGCCCTTTAGACATCAAGCTCCTCATACTTATGTAAAGCTCACTGTCAGCCACAGATGGGCTGAATGACTGACATACCGTTGTCCTGAGGAACCAGGAGGACCCTCCACCCAGGCTGCTGCTGCCTGCCTCCCAGGACCTGCCTTGGTGTGGGTTCCATTGGATCAACTCAATCCTCTTGAAGGGCAAGTCCTTACAACCAGTTAAAGAACCACTGCTTCAAGCTTCTCCCATCTAAATTCATTCCTCCTCCAAGACAAGAAACTTTTGAGGCCCTTTTTTTCACCTTTGGGTTCTCAGGATCTAAAACTCTATTTCCCCTTGGGAAAATGAGGTAACTGAGTATTGGTTTCTTCACAGATTTCTCTCCTCTACTCTGAATTTGGCCAACCACTGCAGTGCCCCTAGATACAAGGCAAAGCGGCTACAAGGCTAAAGGGAAGACAGCTATACCTTACGGTTGGTGAAGTAGAGGTTTTCGTGCATATGCACCCTGAATGTGGGGGGCTTCAGCCCGCGCAAGCTGATGATGCCGTACTTGGAGCCTCCAACTCTGACATCATTGACTGTGAAGAGCCGTTCACTGTTGGTATCTGCCTGAAGGGAGAAAGTAGACTGCAGGTGACCTCCTGGGCCTAAGACCATCTGCCATCTCTCCCAGCTCCTGTGCTCTGCACAGGTGAGAGCTCCATGAGGGAGCATGGAAATGACCTAACTTGCCCCTACTTGTTATAGCCATCGTTGGGCACAGGTGTCTGATCTCATAATTCAGGAGCAGGGATAAGGATGGCAGTAAGGGGGTGTGGCAAGGAGATCTGCACAGAACCCCACTTAGAACTGGGTTTGGAAGAGCCCTAACATCTACCCAAAGAAATGTGGTGACAGAGCATGTGGCCATCAATGAAAGCCACACAGCAATGTGGATGCCAGTTAAAACGTCAAGGGTAAAAGGAAGATACAAAATTGCATTCCTGTTACACAGGCACCATGACTACAAAAAAAAAAAAAAAAGAAAAAGAAAAACAAAGAAAGAAAGAAAGTACTAAAAAAAATTTACAATAGAAAAGGGTTATTTTTAAGATTTTTTTCTTTTAAAAAATGTGGTTAATAATTATTTCAAAGCAAAAATTATATGTGTTTTATATATATTTATAAATATACATACACATATATATATGGATTTGGATACTAGTGAAACTGCACTCACTTTGCAAGTTTACTTGGCAAGAACAGTTAGGTTCCTGAAGAATCATTACCAGAGACTAGAGTCAGATCTAAAAAACTGATCCCTGGCTAGCAAACTGCCCTGTACAACCTTCTGGTCATACCAGCCAGTCAGTAACTCTGGGTGATGCAGAAGGTCTTCCATGGGCCAGCCCAAAGCTTGCGTGGGACCATGTGAAGACCAGGGGCTCAGCCTATATTAAACAGCACGTGCACACTGACCTCCACCCCTGCGCCCCAGTTTACTGAAGGGCCCAAGGAAGGGCTCCTGAGGGGAACCCACAGCAAGAAAGTACTCAGGTCAAACTGTATCCCCAAACACATATGAAAAGTAAAGCCATAGGAGAGAAGGTGAGTCCTGACCCCCAACTCCCTGTATGAGAAAGGGCTCTGCTGTCAGGGTCTCCTGGAGCAAGATGTAAGGGTTAATTCTGTAGCTTCAGCTCCTAGCCTGTGAGTGGACTAGGCCGAGGCTCTCTGTTTTGCATTTCTCTTTCACCCTCTTCAGCTTTCCCTAGACCTCTAGGAAGGACAGGGCTTCCTAGGCAGGCCATGCTCTCCTACGGCCTCGAGTTCCCAGTCTAGCTGAGTGGTCTGGCTTCTATTTACAGTGGACCCTCTGCCAACATTTCCCTGGCCCCAGGATTCAAGAAGTTGGCCCTGGCTTCCAGCCTAGGTCTAATCGAGAGCAGAGAAGACATTTTGCTCCCTGCAAATGAAGTGATGAAGGTGTGATGGATGTGTAGGCCCAGGGACACAGGCCTGCAGGGACAGCAAGCAACGGAGTAACATGCTGTTACTACTGAGGACACTGGGGCTTCAGGTTTGGGCACCAAATCCTGCCCAGCATAAGAAGGATTAGAAGCCCCGTCCACTGTGTACACAACACATCCAAGGGAAAGTTACTTTGTCATAGCTCTCAGTCAACATGTAGTGGGCCCTGGCTCTCATGTCAAATGACAGAGCTGTAGCAGGGGTGACGATGGTCTCCATGGCCTGCCCTGCCATCTTGGTACCTGCCAATAGGTAGCCAGCAGGTACTTGTTAAAACCACGAAACCAAAGGACAACACCTACTATCATGCAACTGGCATCTACACAGCAAGGCTTGATGGAAGCCAGTGCTAAGCTACAAAGTGTCAGGGATGGCAGTCATACCGCTGGCACCCACAGATAGCTCCCTCTCACTCACCAGTATGAGGTTAAATTGGTCGTTTGCCAAAGCGGATGGATCCGAGCTGTGAATT
Organism: Cynopterus sphinx; assembly: GCA_030015415.1. Taxonomy (NCBI): domain Eukaryota; kingdom Metazoa; phylum Chordata; class Mammalia; order Chiroptera; family Pteropodidae; genus Cynopterus; species Cynopterus sphinx. Next base: position 134,717,248 of record CM057384.1, read on the forward strand.
TGGACCTTCTTCCTCTGCATGCAGCTCACTCGAAGTTCATGGGCTAAACTGCAGAGGGGAAAGAGAGGGGACACGGAAAGCATGGGTACCATGTCAAAATACCCACAAGGAAGGTTTGGGGTGGGGTTCTACCCTATTCCATACCCTGGAGACTATCTCCCCCAGTCAGCCTTCTCCATATTATTTCTCAGCAATGAAACTGAGCAAGATTGCCCCAAAATTCAATTTTAGAACTCAGGAAAACTACAGCAAAGAAATTGGCCCATTCACAGGACCAAAGAAAGAAAAAACTATAGGAATTTGTTTTTGGATCATCTAGTGCAACTCTTTCTCTTGAGACCATGAGAAGGTACCTGAAAAATAAAACAACACACCAAAGGACACACAGCTAATGGGAAGAGCCCAGGCATGCAGCCACACATCTGTCTACCCCATTCCCTCTCTACATCATGCTATTGCTCCACTAAAGACAAAGCATCTTTAAGGGCGAAGAACAGATCTTTCACACCAGACTTTTAACTCTTTTTAAAATTTTTTTATTTTTCAATTAGAGGTGATATTCAGTATTATTTTCTATTATAGACCTTTAATTCTTCCGGGGAACTATGGAGAGGCATGTCCCTACCTGCCCTGACTCATCCCTCCTGCATGGCTGGCCCATCCTGAACATGGCCCTGCTCCTTGATGAGAGCTGTGTCCCCTATAAGCCACCCAAACTCATGCTGTTTCTTCCTGCCCACTCATAGCAGGAGGCAACAGAACACAGGGTTAGGAGCTCAGGCATTGGAATCAGACAGATTCTGTCCTTTCTCACATTACCTTGAGAAAAATCACTCTAATTTGAACCTCAGTCTCTTCTTCTGGAAACTGGGGGAAGTATCAACCTATCTCACAGGGTTTGAGTTAAAATTATATCCGGAGTCACAAGTATTTAAAGTTTAGTATACATACATCCATTTAATGCTCCATTTTTGGTGACAACCCATTGGATAAGGGGAAAAGGAGGCAGAAATCTCACAGCAATGAAGTTGTAAGACCTGCTACTAAAGTAAACATGGTTTATGAGTAACAGAGGGAACATCCTGAGAAATTTCTGCCCAGTTTCTCTGCCTAGATTCCCTCTCCTCTACCCCTGGCCCCCTATAGGAGTCTCCCCACTTGCTCCAGAGTGAAAATGATCATCTCAGGCTGATTTCAGCAGCAGAAGGCAGGCTGTGAGCTGGGGTCCCTCAATCATAGCTCCTCCTCACAGCGTACCTACATGGTTTCCTGACTGGATTCTTGGGCCATGGGGATAAAAAAGAGGAAAAGAACATTCATGCAAGAAACAATGAGGCACTGACTTACCGGCAATAACTGGTGACATTGAGATAACCCAGCTTGCTTTTTTGTAGCAAGGAAGATGTATTAAATCCCATCCTGGCTATTTTCTAAATTAAAAAAAAAAAATAGTTTTAGTGAAATTTTATGTTATGGGATAATGGAGAATGTTTTTAGTTCCACAGGATGCAATGAAGAAACAGGTACTAAGGTGGCAGAAATTATATGCATAAAAATCTGACTGTCTCCTCTCCTTGCCAAGAGAAAAAGTATATCACAAGGAAGTATGTGTGGGCTATAAAGTCTGCTCCGTGCCTCTGTCCAAGGCCCCCATCAATTTATACTTGAGGAGATGAAGCCACCAAACTAGTGAATGCAGGAACGGCACTGACACTCAGATCTGCATCGTGCTTTTGTTCAACCTATGGTGACCCTGCAGCCGGGATTTTCCATTCTGTTGCCCCCATAACCATCAAAATGTCCTGGCATCTAATCTCCAGAAGGGATACAAGAAACCCTCATATCCAAACTACATACACCTGATTTTCTATTTAAAATATATAGTTACTTAAAACTATCATGCCACTTTTCAAGATTCCTCCAGAAAATGACAAAATGTTAGAATTACTGGTGAAACTTAGCTAATAGGAAAAGTGGGGTGGGAGAAGATTTCTTGCTTATTCTTATTCTCTTCTTCAGGTTCCTGTCAGGAAAAACACCACATTCTCTAAAATGCACTGTGTTGAGTCTAAGAGGGGCATTTAATTGGCACCTGATTTCAGCAGTGGATGGAGGCTGGCAGGAGTGCAGGGGCAGGGCGGCCCCCAGGAAAGTAGAGCCCACCTTTTTCTGCTTGTCTTCCTCCTCTAGCAGCTGCAGCCTCTTGTGTTCCATTTCCTTCTGCTGGATGCTCTCCTTCGTGAGGGGGTTGCAGTTGTTATGTCCCGGGAGCAAGCGGAAGTAGCGATTCTTTTCAGGGTCAAAGTAATACCCTGGTAGATCTTTAGTCAAAAGAAATAAAATCCACCTTAAAACACTATAAACTGACCCACCTAGTATATAGTCCAGTGGCCTGTCCACCACCCCTCAGAGCTGCCTATTTTCTCTGAGGGGCAGAAGGTGGGCTAGCATTGAAGGTCACCATCCAGAGGCCAGTTCCATCCGGGGGGAGCTGTTTGCCTCAGGATCACCGTTCTTGACACATCCAGCTCCTCCTTTTAGTGTTTCAATTTGCTCACAGAATTTCCTCTAAGCCAGGAATGGGATGGTGACACATGGAGTACACCCACGTGCAAGGGAAGACACCAAGGACTGAGGAGGAAGGGCAACCAGAACAGACATAACCAGATGATGTTCATCTTTCCCCACAGGCAGGGCCAGAGGAGGCCTATCCAGCAGACTGCCCTACCTGGCACAGAAGAACTTCCAGCTGTGCTGGATGAGGTAGATGGAGCCTCCTCGTTGCTGTGGCTGGAATCCTGTGGGCTTTGCTGTGCCCCTGTGTTGCACCTGTTGACACACAGTCATGGTAACTGGCAGTGAAGGGCTTGAGTCCCAGTCATTCTTTGTGGGGTCCTGGCAGGGGGCGGGTCAGGCAGTTCTACAGCCTTTACCCCTGACCCTTTGACCTTTGATTACTTAGGGAGAACTAACCCTTCTTTTCTTTGAAGACAGTTTACCTACTACAGCTACACCAAAGTTAGGACAAGGTTTTGGTTTCTCATCCTTAAGGGAATGCGTGTCACAGTAACTCCCTTTTCTTATCTCCTCACTTAAGCATTTCATAAAAAAGAGAACAGAAATCTTTGCCAATAAGAATTTTACCAGCTGGGCTCATTTATCAGTTCAACAGCAGTTATAAGGCTAAGTGAATTTTATTCTTTATTGAATTCAGCAGTACAAAGAGTTTAAATTTTACTTGGCTACCCAATCTTACAGATAGAGCAACTGGGGTAGGGGCATAGAGGTGATCTGCTCAGTAATACTGATGTAGAGTCATTGTTTAAACTCTCATTTTACAAAGCTACAAGTGGCAAATATGACTAAAGGATATAATGGTATAACAAAAGAACCTAATTTTAGAATCCTGATAAAATCTTCTTTAAAATCAAGAACCTCCCTCTCCCCACACCAAAAGGAGTACAAACTGCAAAACTAGGTTGAAGGAATAAAATTAAAAAAAAAAAAAAAACAACTTCCTCTTTTGTCTATAAATACTATGCATGATTTCAGAAAAATTTATTCTCTCTTTTTATGGCCTAGAGGTTCCTGTGGTAGCTCATCTGTGATCAGCAGCAGGAGAAAGGAAGGATTAAGTGTCATGACAAATGTTTCTGCTTCTGGTCCAGGGACTATTAGTCCAAGGACTGCTGCCCCACTCTCCACGCAGATCCCAGAAGGTGGCTGTCCAGCGTGTTTCCACACAACTCTGCCAAAGCTGAGTTGAGACTCTTCTTGCAGAGGTCACATCTTGCTGCATGTTGTACTCTTATAGGAAGGCCTGGGGCCCCAAACTATCCATGGTTCTTTCAAAACATACAAACACTGGACACTGTCCTCATCTTTCCACAATATTGGTCAAGCCTGGGACTCTGTTAGGAATGCAGACTCTCTCGTTGGGCCCCACCTCACTCTCTGCATTTTGACGAGGCCGCCGGTGACTCATGTGCATGTGAGGGTGCTGGACAATGCTAGAACGACACCGGGAAACAACACTTGCCTCTCGTTAGAGCTGTGTTGTCTGAACCAAGAGTTTTGCCGCTGGCTCCTCCTCCCAGGCCTTCTACTTCTACTGGTTTTATGCATTTCTGCTCCTAGAAGAGAAAAAAACATTACATACAAATGTGTGTGCACTTTTCTATTTGCTTCTTGATAGTTGCTCCATGTACAGAAGTAGGCAAAAGGCTGGTCCAGTCTGGGTTATTATCAATAACCCACACCAAGCCTCACCTGTGAAGGGCTGCCTCCAGGTAGAGACAGATAAAATCCAGCGCGTTTGTAGCCCCTTCTCTGGCTGCATGCAGTCTCTTACCTCGCAGTTGACACCCGGCCTGACAACCTGCTAACCTCCATTCCCTGGGTCACTCACTTCTGTGAGGTGTTGACGGACTCTCACGATTACTTTAAGACAGCACTTTGAGCCTGGCATAGGAACTGTCCTGGGTTATTCTTCTTTCCTTTCCTTACAAGATAACACCAGAACATATAATAATTTTTCTTTCGATCTAGCTTTATAAAGAATGTTTTAGCTTCCTCAAGCACACTAGCTATTAAAGAATGTGCATGTGCTTTTTTTTTTTTTTGACATAAGGAAGGAATGAGATTAAAGTGCTTCTTAATGACACTGATTTGCAATAACTATTTCGAGTAGCTTTTTCAAATCTTATCTTGTATAGCCTGAATCTATCACTTAATCATCAAAACATCACAAGTTTTAACACTGGGCATCACATTAGTTCTTAAAAAGACTGAACTATGGTCCATGAACCAGTTGCTGTGAGTTTCAGGCTTTCTCAACGCTTGGTGATTTTTTTTCCTCTCCACTCACTGGAGACACTAATGACATCTTACCAAATACATTTTAAAACCACATTCAAATGCCACAACAAGATTAGAAAAAAAAAATTCTAGGGTTGAATGCAACCAAAGAATAAATTAGAAATCTATTTGCCTTTATTTCCCAACTTCCACTTCTGGATGTGGAATGCCTATTAGCATCAAATGAGCACTAGAGGGTCTGGACCTACATTCCAGAATTGAGCATTTATTTAACACTTCCACGTTAACCTATAAGACGGTGAGCTGAGGCTACTTCAATACAAAGAAAGGAAGAGCAATTTAGTGAGTATAATAGTACTTAATCAAACATTTCACAAATTCTGTAACAAATTCCATGCTGGTGGGAACAGTAAAATGCTGCAGCTACTCTGGAAACAGTTTCACAGTTCCTCAAAAGATTCAACACACAGTCACCGTACAACCCAGGAAAACCCAGCAGAAAACATATGGCCATACAAAAAATCTGAACAGGAACATTCATAGCGACATTATTCATATTTGCCTAAAAGTGAAAACAACCCAGATTTCCATAAGGTGATGAATGGATAAAATCATATGGCACATCCATACAGAAGAATGGTATTCAGCTATTAAACAAATGAAGAGCTGATACATGCTACAATATGGATAAACCTTGAAAATATTATGCTAACTGAAAGAAGTTGGACACAAAACTGTATGATTTAGTGTATATGAAATCTCCAGAAAAGGCAAATCCAGAGAGAGAAAGGGCTAGAGAGAGAGAGGGAGAGGCACACAGAGACACGAGTGTTTTCCAAGGGCTGGGATGAGAAGAGGTAGAGATTGAGGAGTGACCAATTGGTACAGGGGTCCTTTTTTTTTTTTAAAGTTTTTTGAAAGTCTATTTTTCTGTATTAAATTGTTTTTTTTTCCAGTGATCCCAAATGAGTTGATAAATGCTTTGATTAAATTATTTTGTATTTTCAGAAATAAGAGTGACTAAATTATACATTTTAATTAACTAAGTGGCAGTTTGGTAAAATTTTTATAGAACTTTTAAATGATTTATGATGGTCCACATTTACTTGTTTTTTAAGCAGTATTCCACCAAATTACTAGCTTTCCAAAAGTTGTAGTACCGTACACAATACTTTAGTATGATAGTTTTGTTTAAAACCAGAATCGGGTGAATATAACTTTTATTTAACCATTTTCCATTTAGAAAAGTGCAGCTCGCTGCCAACATTTATTTAACATCGCACATAGAAATGCTATGTTTCTAGGATATGACATTTTCAGCAACCAAACTATTAAAAACGAATGACGTCATTTGTGTCCAAAGACTATGTATATACTAGAGCAATGCAAAAGTAATAATAAAATCGAGATATTTCATGGCAGACTTTGGGGGTGAGGTTAGGACTGTAATCCACGAGTTATCTCCGGGTAAACGCTGCAGCCACAAGTAGTCTTGAGGCAAACAGGAAAAGGGTTAAACTAAAATTGTTGCTTCATGCATGTGTAAAACTATATATCGGTGTCATATTTCTTTTATTGTTTGGGTACACACTTGTTGAAATTTACATATCAAGTGATGATACTTTATGTTTCAGTAAAAGTTTAAAAATGGAAAACATCTTTTTACTTAAAGCTTTATGAAACAGAAGTTTAAATACAGAAGTCATTCTGTATATAATCAGAATGACTAGATAACAGATAAGATCCTTTTCTGGGGTCAACCTAAAAGAAGCTAAGCGAAATTGGCAGATCTTTTAGTTTTGTTATTTACTTCCCCTACTTACTACTTCCATCACACTCCCAGACAGGTGCAGTACATTACTATGAAGCATCCTAAAATCCAGAAGGGGGGAGGTGTCATATATTACTAAAAAGGAGGTTGAAAGACTGGGTGTGTGATATTTTTAAAATCTTCATTTTGGGTCAGCATAAATGTCCATTGTTTTCTTCTCTATTTTCAATAGCATTTCATTTTGAGGTTTAACACAGCAAGCTAGTACAGTATAATAATCCTGGATTCTGAGTCATTTCAAGATGAAAATGGAAATAAGCAAACTGAGGAAAATTAATTTTCTTCTTAACATCAAACTCTTCATCTCCTGCTTGTTGATCTTTTCTTAGTCGACAGGTGGTCCACTCTTAGCTGACAGTGCTCTCTGAAAAGGCAACTTTGAATTTGCTCTTACATCTAATTGAGATTGATATTGTTGAACACCAAGAGTTCTGAAAACCTCTAAATCTTCTTCCTGGTTCATCAATCTTTTATATATTTTCTCAGACAGAGGAGTATACCTCTGAAGCTTTGCTGTGAATAGCATTTTGATAATGATAAATTCTGAAAATATCGTTTTTATGTCCTTTATTTTATACTTTTCAAATAAAGAAACTGCCAACAGTTTCTTCCGGATGAGAACTGTTTGGGTAGCTTCCACTGTAGCTCTCTGTAACTGGGTTCAGCCAGTCAAATAACATGTTAGTCAGTTTGCTGGCTTGTCCTTTCTAATTCAGGTAGCTGCTTAGCTTCTCCACTCCTCGCTATTAATGTTGCTATGTCACCCCATTTAACTTTTACAATGGTTCCAAGAGCTTTCTAAGGTTTAACTCCTTCAGGAGCAAATCTTTCAACCTCTGCTGGTTGATAATCCTGAAGTTTGGAACTCTTGAGCATTTTTTGCTTCAAATTTGGAGTCTGTAGAGACCTACTCCTGGATCTCATTCACCAGAAGATTGGCTTTGCCTCACAGTCTGACAGTTTTCTGCAAAGGGACGGCAAAGATTTGGCTCTGATATCCAAAATGCTTTTGAGTGTCCTCCAGTTTCTCAGATAACCTGCCCTTCCCCTACCCCAAGACACTATTCCTGACCTGGACGCAGTCAGGAAGGTGTAGACCAGAAAAAGGCCTAGAGGCTTGTAGGGTGGGGGCTGCTGCACTGGGCTACGGGAAGTTGCAGGCAGCCTCCCTCCCAGCTTCAGAGCATGGGAGAACATGGGAGCCTGGGAGGTAGCCTCCAAGCCTCAGGGTCTCCTTGGTCCCTTTAATTTATTTAGCCCAGGGAGGTAGGCCCAGAACTCCCTCAAGAGCTGAAATTCGGCGTGGGCAGAGGCTCTACTTTCTTCACCCAATCTCTTAGGATGGGTGGCTGGGGCAGCTGGTTCTCAACATCCTGCCTGGCTAGCACAGGGGCAGGGGCCTGGGCTGGAGCCCAAGGGCTGCACTGGGGCCACGGGTTTCTTTTTGGGGTGATGAAAATGTTCTGCAGTATGAGATACCATGTGATGATGGCATAACCTTGCAAATATAAAACCCATAGAATTATACACAGTAAGATGAAGAATTCCATCTCAAAAACAAAAACGATTTACTATAGCAATACTATAATATTTCAAGTGAGAAACATCTTAAATATCCAACAACAGGAAGATTGTGGAGACTACTGGACTGTACTGCGGAAAATGCTAATGCCACTGTAAAGCAGAATACAAAATGGCCTGTACAAGAAGCTGGCCGTGCCCACCATAAATTAGTATTTTTTTTTTTTTAACTCTACAAATGAGGAAACAGGCTTAGATGGCTAAGCATCCTGTCCAGAAAGACACATGAGTGGTGGTTAGGGGATTCTCCCTGTGCAGCTCTGGCCCCTGGGCTTGCTGACCCACACAGGACAACCCTCCACTACAATTTCCACTGTTATTTAAAACTAGAATCGGGGCTTTGGAATTTTGTTTGTTTCCTCAAGGAAGCTGTTGCATCAGTTTTCTTTCTCCTTTGCTGTTTGATTCACAATCGAAGTCCACAGACCACTCCACTCCCACCAAGGGGAAGGAAGGGGATCACGGTTTCAGAAGCAAAGTGGTCAGACGATGAGGCTTCCCAGACACACCACTACTGGTATGGAGAAGGCGGCTAACACAAGTCGCTGTGGAAGCTAAACTGGAAAGCTGGGGTTCAACCCAAGGACCCATCACTCACTAGTTCGTGCGTTACCTCGGGCGAGTGACCACCTCACTGGGCCTCCTCCAGCGTCCGACAGGGCTAGGGCTGCGAAAACGAAATTGATGCTCGCGAAGCAACAGCACGGTGGCTAGCACTCAGTGAGCGCTCAGCCCGCGTCAGCTGTCACGCTGACCCGTCCGCAAAAAATCCATCGCAGCCTGCACTTTCCGGGGAAGCGGCCGCCACGGGCCCGCGACGCAGCCCCTGGCAGGTGCTGAGCGGTACCACCGCATCAGGATTTACAGAAAAACAAACCAAAACGCTCCTTCGGGTCAGACACGGAGCGGCAACACTCAGCCCCCTCCCCCCGTGTCTGCGGCGCGGCAGAGGCGACCCGACAGGACAAGCTGGACTCCAGGAGCGCGCCGGCCCAGCCCCCACACAGGCCGCCCTCAGGCCGGCGACGCACGTGCTCGGCCCCTCCCGCCCCCTCCTCCCACGCCCCGTCCCACCCCAGGCTCCGGGGGGGAGGAGGCAGCAGCCCCCGGGAGGGCGCCAGCAGGCGCCCCGGCCGGCACGAACTTACCCGATCTCGGGGGTCCCTCCGGCTCGCCCTGAGGCCCGGGCTCCGCAGAAGCAATGGGGAAGCGTGCAAGGACCCAGAAAGACCCTGACAGGGCGTCCGCCAATTAGCTGCGTCCGTTTTGGTGTTGTCTCCGCCGATAGGGCCATGGCGGCCGCTCCTTCCTTCTGATTAGACACGGCTTCGGACCGTGTGCGCCAATAGGGTGGACCTTACGGAGTGGGGCGGGGCTTTGGAGTTTCGGCTCCGCCCAGGCGTGACGGAGGCGTGATTGGGCCGGGCGCATTTGGGGGCGGGGCCTGGAGCTGAGGGGCGGGGAAGGGGCGGGGCCGACTCCCGCAGCTCCCGGGCGTCCTCCTCCCACGCGGTGGCTCTGCTATCCCGCCCTCCTGGCCACCTTCTGCATCCGCTTCCGACTCATCCAACCTGTAGAAAAGTGCTTTCGCCGCTCGGGGCTACTGTCTTCAAAACTGAGACTTGGGGAGGAGGAAAGATTGTGTTGTGGGAAGGGCAAAGACGGCTCTGAGATGGGGGAGAAAAAAAAGAAACAGGTGAACAGGTGGTGGGAGTCTTCCACAGGGACGCCAGGTAGCTGAGGCTGCTGACCCTAGGACTGCGTGGCTCCGAGGTGCAGAGCAGCTTGCCCAGCATCGCAGGCCGTAGGCCTTGCTTCTAGATCTAGTACTGTTCCCTGCTTGCTCTGTGACCTAGGGAGAGTCACATCCCTTTCTGTGCCTTGATGTCTTATGTCGAAATAAGGAAGTTAATCTAGCATTCTGGTGTTTTGGTTTTTTTTTTTTTTCCCAGCGCACAGGCTGTTCATACAACCAGTATTTCCAGAATATTCTCCGTGTGCTATGTCTGTTTTAGGTGTCTGCTGACAGCCATCAGATCTAAAAAGGGAATGGAAACCTGTGATGGGTATTTGACCAGAAGTGACAGATTTGTGAAGAAAGCTGAGTTCAAATAGGCCAGGGTTGGTTTTTGCCTCAAACAGGTCTGGCGAGTGGCTGGAGTCATTGGACAATAGGTTGTGGTGTTTATCAACTGTACCTGTGTGTGAATGCATTTTAATCAATAACAAAGAAGGTACGATTTCCACTCTTCAGAAATTTACAAACAAATGCAAGGTGTGGAGTGGGGGAGATGGTGTTGGAAATGACAGAAGTGAGTATAGTCAGAATAAAGGACAGCTTTATGAAGCTTGAGCAGCCTGAAGGGGAAGGCAGACAGAAATCCTAAGCTGAACAACCAGATTGGAAGCCTGTTCAAGGAATAATGAGGCTTTATTTTTGGGGGGGGTTGGATGGGATAAGAGTCTTGGCAGCAAAACCAGCAAGGTAGGTTGGGTCAAATGTTAGAGAAGGGAGCAGGCAGAGTCTCTGAAGGGTTGAGAGTTGGGGACTGATGCTGAGTGTTAGGGAAATCACCCGGGCAGTACCATAGACAAGGCTGAAGAGAAGTCAGCTAGGAGACTCATCAGGAGCTTATTGCAGGAACAGTCCTTGTGGAAAGTGATCAAGCCTGAACCAGAGTGGTGGCAGCTGGGATGGGAGACACATTACAGTGAAGGGAGAATCTGCAAAATTTGAACTCTGTGAGGGGAGTCAAACTGGATTCTATACTGAAGATCCAGGGTCTTCAGAGAAAGTCAGGAGTTGGCTGGGGGCTTGCTGAGTGAATGAATGGCAAACAGGCAGCCAGGGCCTTATTGAATATCCATTGAGAGAACAGTGGAGTAGGCACCGGATATGCTTTGGATACCTACAACAGGCATACTGAGAGAAAAAGAACATTTGCAAATCAATGCACAAAGGAAGCTGGATCTTAGGCAGTTCTTTTTGGCATCTCTGAACCTCAGCTTCCTCATAGGCAAAATGAAGATAATGATAAGATTGTCTGAGGAGTAAATGTGATGACTGTAAAGCACCTCACTGCTTGGTCTGTACTCCTATCGATTGAGCACCCTCTCTTACGAAGATGGCTTGATGTCTAAATGGTGTATATTATCAGCAAAAGTTAAAATTCCTTTTTTCCATTTCATTTCCAGAATTGGAAGGCAAGGCAAAAAGAAGTTTTTCTTTGAAATGACATCTAAAATGAATCAACATTACATTTGACTACATAAAAAATAACCAATATTTTTATAGTTCTTGTCATGTGCCTCATATTTTTAAAATTTTTTCCCATGTATTTATTCTTTTAATGAATTAACGAATTGATCATGGAGAGGTTAAGTAACTGGTTCAAGGTCACATGGCTGATGAGTGGCAGAGCCAGGATTTCAAGCCCAGGCAGTCTGCTTTGAGAGTTTGTGCTCTCAAGGCAAAAACTATCATAAATGAAAGTTGAAAGACATACTCTAATTTGTAAAAATATCTATAATTCATCACAGAAGAGGGCTAATTTTCCTAATATGTGAAGCAGTCCTTCAAATAAACTCAATAGAAATGGGAGCAGTGGCTATACCAACTATACAGAAAAGGAAGTAAACATGAAAGGATGCTTGACCTCAGTCACTAAAAGGAAAATGTAGTTTAAAACTCCTCTGACTTATCTTCTTTCATAACTTGTTAGGCAAAATCCAGAAACTTGTTAATACTCAGTCTCTCGTACAATCTGTGAGAGAGATAATTTGGCAATATATCAAAATTTATCAAAAATATATGATGTACCTTTGACCTAGCAATTATACTGCTAGAAATTCATCCTAAAAATATATTTGCTTATGTGTAAAATGACTTATGTGCATGGAACATTGTATAATAGTAAAAATATTCAAGCCATCTTAATGTCCAGTAGTAGGAGACTACTTCAAGAAATGATAGTACATTAATTTAATAGAATACCATGCACTAAAATAGATAGAAAGATGGATGGATAGATAGATAGATAGATAGATAGATAGATAGATAGATAGATAGATAGAAAGAAAGAAAGATAGATAGATAGATAAAAAGAGTGAGGAGGCTCTTTATATACCGATGTGAAATTACCTCCAAGATAGATTCTTGGTGAAAAAAACAAGGTGAAGAACAATGTGCAAAATATTCTATAGGGTGAAAAATGTGTATTTGTGCACACAGGGACATGCATGCTCATGTTTAACTTCCAGATACATAAAAAAAATTTGATAATATTGGTTACTTCTAGGGAGGGGACCTGTGTGCTTAGGAGACAGGGATGAGGGAGATTTACACCATATACTTCATTGTACCTTGTGTATTTTGAGTGTGCATGTATTACCCATTAAAATATAAAATTTAAATATTAATTAAAACAAATCTACATGTTATGGACAGCAGCCAACTGCAGAAGTTGTCCACTTTAAGAAGTGACTTTGTAAATGTTTTGCTAAAGGAACTAGAATGCCTGTCAAATTCTATCATAGAGACAATTAACCAAAATATAATCAATACAAGAGAAACATAATCAAATTAGCATGTCCATTCTATGATAAGTCTACCTAGAGCTCAGAAAAAGGATCCTTTTAATCAGAATTTGTCAACGTTTATTCAGTAATATCCAAGGGATGTGTATATCTTATTCACTGGAAATCTGGATCCAGAAAATTCTCCAGTCCCTTCTCTAACGTGAATTAAATATCCTGCAAAACTCTCCAAAATGCTTTGTAGAATTACATGTTGACTACAGTGTTGGTGACTGATTCTACTACCCAGTGACCATGATTCTGGAAGGGAGAGGTCCCTGGGTAATGGGCAAGAATATTCTAGATGCCAGGAAGTTCTATATCCCAGTAATAATGAACTTACACAGTATTGGTATTCTATGTCCTGGGGTATAGTGATATATAATCAATAGTCAGAACCCACAAACTGAAGAATAAGACTTGTGGTACCTCTAAGATATTATTCTTAGCTAGTTAGCAGATGACCAATTGAAAAATTAATAATACATGCTTGATGCAAAAAAAAAAAAAAAACTTAAGAAATAGAAAAACACAAAGTAAAAAACAGCTACCCAAATCACCTCTGGTAAATTCGTTCCTCCAAAAACCACTTTTAATATCTCGAGGTCTATTTCTAAGCAGGTGTTTGTTGTAGTTATTTATGTAGTTTATTAATTCATTCAAATATTTAATGAGCATTCAGAATGCTATTCCTGTTCTAGGTGCTGAGGATTTTGTTGTATTTTTAAAATAATAATAAAAATTTTTTTTGAAACAATCACAAACTAATAGAAAATTCCAAATACAGTACAGAGAACTTTCATATTGGATTCCTTTTAGTTTACATTTTCCATAAACAAGGGCATTCTACATTTGCAAGATATAGCTATCAAAATCAGGAAATAAACACTGATACACCATTGCCAATTAATTCTCAGCCCCACATGAGTGTTACCCATTGTCTCAGTAATTTTCTTTGTGGCAAAAGGATCCAGTTCCAAATCATATGTTGCATTTGGTTATGTCTCTTGAGTCTCCTTCAGTCTAGAACAATTCCTCAGTCTTTCTTTAATTTTTATGACTTGACACTTGGAAGATTACAAGCCAGTTAATTTGTAGAATGTCACTCAATTTGGGCCCTCAATTTGGGTCTGTCTGATATTTTCCCATGATTCGATTCAGACTACATCTTCAACAGAAGATCAGAGAAGTGACGCTGCCTTCTTCTCACTGAAGCCTATCAAGTAGCACATGATCTTCATTTTGTCCCATTATGGGTGATGTTAACTCTCACTTCTTGATTAAGGTGACATTGGCTAGGCTTCTCCAATGTAAAGTTACTCGTTCTCTTTTTTTATTAAAATGTACATATATTTTTTATTTTGCAATATAGACTCACTGGAAGTTGCAAAATTAGTAGAGAAGTCCCTGCACCCTTCACTGAGCTTCCCACATTACATAACCACAGTTCGATATTTTTCTTTTTCTTTTTGTAGTTTGGTTAGTATTTGTGAGTCTATGTAAATATCCCATTCTGTATCAAACATTCAATGAATGAATGCACGACTGAAAGGACTCTTGGGTTCCTCTGTTAGTCAGTGGGTTAAATCCATTCCTCTTATTATTTACTTTGCTATTCAAATAGTCTCAGTTTGGCTAGTAGAAGCCTCTTCACACTGATTTCTGGGTCCTTTAGATAAGTCCTCATCATTCTTTGACCATTTCCTTACTTTCTGGAAAAAGATGTTCCAAGTATATCTTGTACTTTCCCTGTCCCAGGCCTCGAAGGAGTCATTTCGCTAAGGAATCCTTGTTCCATTTAGTGGAGATTGGTATTTAAAAACCAAAATATGAGTGCTAAATGTACTCATTGCTATTAGGGTGTCCCTGTTCCATGGTCCAATTGGGGGTCATGGTTGGGAATATAAACACAACACACTCATGTAAACACATATACACATTTACAGCTATATTTACTTGTACATCTATTATCTATCTATTTATCTATCTAATCTACTTATCTATTTAAATATCTTGAAAACCATGAGTTCACACCAATACCTCCAATTCTAATTGATCATCATAGGTGTTGGAACAAAATGGCCCTTAACTTTTCACCCCCTCCATCTTAGTGAAAAGCCCGCCGGCGCCAAAAGCCCCCTCCATCTTAGTGAAGGCCCAAGAGACCTATCAACACTAGCCCCCCTACCACAATCCACGCAATACCCTACACGCACACTAGTCCCCAACCGGATCCTCCCCTATATAAGCTCGCTCCTCCATTTAATAAATTGGAATTCTCGGACTCTAAAGGCCCCTGGTGATTTCTTTCGTCCTTGGGTTCCTGCGATTCCTGGTGATTTCCTTCCTTTCGGATTACTGCGCGGTTTTGGTGGTTTTCTCTCATTTCGGATTACCGTGTTCTGGTGGTTTTTCATTGGTGCCGAAACCCGGGACAAGGAGTGCCTTCATTAGGCCCCTTGTCTCCTGTTCACACCTAGAACGACTCCAGTCCGGAATTCCCTGCCCATTTGACGGCCCGCTCGTCACAGTCACCACCGACCAACCGGCTATTCCGTGAGTAACCCCTCTAGAGACGGACACTCCCAGTTACTACAACAGAAGAGCCAGCCGTGACCATCCGGCGGCCTCCTGACGCGTTACCGAGAGAGAGGGAATACACCCCACCACAGTCTTCAAGACTACGTGGTGGACTCTCGTCCTACCCTACACCAATTTATAGGGGACAACACCTGCGCGTAGAAAGGGGCTGGCTCCCTCCTTCTCCTATACTTTTCCTCCAGGCTCCTTGCCTTCCTCCCAAAGCCCGGTACCGGCACTCTCCGAATCCTGAGTCCTGGACTCAATTTAGGAACCTTCCCACGGGTGACGACCTCTGGGAGGTCTCCTAACCGGGTTCTACTGAACCCTCCGAACCCCCACATTATATAGGGGACGCCCTATATATTTGAAAGGAGGTTCCCCTGCTGTTCGGAGACTTCTTTTCCTGCCTCGTATCTCCAACATTATGGGAGCCTCCTCTTCCTCCCCCGCCGCAGACTCCCTCTCCAATGCCTTTTACGAAACCTTTCCACACTCTCTTTAAAGGGAGATATCAAACCTAAACTCCTCACCAGAGTCTGGACTCAAAATTGGCCGCAATACCCCTTAGATACTCCGTCCGGTTGGCCTTCCGAGCGGTCTCTTGACTCTAACCACATCCAGGATCTTTTCAATTACTGCCAGCGCCTGGGCAAATGGGCAGAAATCCCTCACGTTCAAGCTTTCCGTCTCCTATCTCAACACCCTGCCTCTGCTCCTCCTGCTCTCCCTCCCAACTCCTCTTGGCCGTCACTCCAAAGCCATCTCCGCCCACCCTCCCTCCTCCTCCTCCCTCCCCCCACCTGCTACCAACGAAACCTTCTGATCCTGCGGATGAGCCTCCTCCGTATCGATCTCGCCCCAAAATCTGGCTGTACCCCTACCACTACCTGCCTCTAACACACCTCCCCAATTCATATCTCTTCCGCTCCTCCATTCAGCCCGCCACACACAGGATCCCGTGGCCCTCCCCCACATCCGGCTCCCTCCCTTTCTACTCCCTTCCAATCCTCCCACCTTAATGGCCCCACTTCGGGAAGTGGCAGGGCAGAAGGTAGTCCAGTCCATGTGCCCTTTTCTCTTTCTGATCTCTCCCAAACGGAAAAAAAAAAAAAAAAAAAAAAAAAAAGCTAGGGTCCTTTAGCTCCGACCCCACCACCTATATTAAAGAATTCCAATGGGTGCTCCAAGCATACAGCCTTACTTATCAGGACATTTTTATGCTCCTGGCCAATACTCTCCTATCAGAGGAACGCCATAGGGTATGGGATGCTGCCCAAACACATGCCAACGAGACTAGACGAACAGACCCTACCTTCCCATTGGACCTCGAGGCAGTTCCGGATAGAGATCCTAACTGGGACTATAATACTGTCCAAGGTGTCCAATCCGTGACCGATTCACTTTTGTCTGGTAGTGGGCCTAAAAAAGGCTGCCCGGAAAGTAGTTAATTTCCAGAAGGTCCAAGACATTATACAAAGAAAGGAAGAAACTCCCTCTGATTTTCTAGACAGATTAACACAGGCCGTCCGACAGTACACCAGCTTAGATCCAGACACGGACGAAGGAAAACATATCTTAATGACCCTCTTTCTAGCCCAATCCTACCCCGACATAAAACAACAAAATTAAAAACTAGAGCATGGCCCGCAACCCCTCAGAGCGAAATCCTTTCCACTGCCTTTAAGGTCTTTCACGGCTGAGGAGGAAAAAAAGAAAACTCCGTAATAAGGCACGCCCAGGCTGACTTTCAGATGGTGGCTCAACTAGTGTCCAAACAGACAAAGGCCAACCCTACCACAAGGACCCCTCCCGGAGCGTGCTTTTAAATGCGGCAAGGAGGGCCACTGGTCAGCCAGGCGTAAGAACCACAGCCCCGGCCCCCACCCGGCCGTGGTCCTAAATGCAAACAGATGGGATATTGGGGATCCGATTGTCCCACCACCAAGGGGAGATGGAACAACGACCACTCTCCACAATCCCTCCTGTGATCGCCTTGGCCAATGACTGATGGGGCCCTGGGCCTGTCCCGACTCTTACTATCACTAAAGCAGAGCCCAGGGTTAGTCTGGTGGTAGACGGTCAGCCTATCTCATTTTTAGTGGACACTGGAGCCACCTTTTCACTCTTGAGGGAGTTTCGAGGCCCTACCACACCCAGTTCAACCCCTATTGTCGGGTAGGGGAACACGCATACCCCCTCATAGAACCCCCTCCTATTTTGCCAATTACTACAAACGCCCCCACTCCTTTTCACACTCCTTTTTAGTTATCCCACAATGCCCAGTTCCTCTCTAGGAAGAGATATACTTTCTAAGCTTGGAGCTTCCATCTCAATCCCCTCCTCAGACCCTCCAGTTCCTTTCCTCCTGGCCCATTCCTAAAACTAAGTCCGAAATCCTGTCCTTCCTAGGACTGGCTGGGTA
This sequence comes from Cynopterus sphinx, assembly GCA_030015415.1. Classification (NCBI taxonomy): domain Eukaryota; kingdom Metazoa; phylum Chordata; class Mammalia; order Chiroptera; family Pteropodidae; genus Cynopterus; species Cynopterus sphinx. The sequence goes on from CM057384.1 coordinate 134,735,058, forward strand.
TTTAGGGCTTGGATCCCAAACTTCTCTCTCTAAACCTCTCTATGAACTAGCCAAGGAGACCCCCAGGAACCTCTGTCCACGCCTTCTGCTACTCCCTTTGCTCTTTATGTGACAAGCTCCTCTCCGCCTCCTGCTCTCCACCTACCCAACTTGACACAACCCTTCCTACTATACTCTCTCACGAAAACCAAGGACAGGCCTTAGGCCTCTTAGCACAAAAACAGGACTCCCTGCTAGCCCCGGTCGCGTATCTTTGTTAGCCACTCTATCCAAACAATAGGGGGGGGGCGCCTTGTCTACGTGCCCCGGCGGCAGCACACAAACTTCCACAAGCAGCTTCCAAACTCACTTTCGGTGCTCCCATAACTATTCTCTCTCCCCATCGCCTCAAAGACCTGCTCACTTACAAGGCCCTCCAAAGTCTCCCTCCATCTCGAAAGTACTCTCCTTACTTACAGCCTTTTAGAAAATCCCCTCAATCTCCTTTCAGCCCTGTTCGCCTCTAAACCCAGCCTCCCTCCTTCCCGTCCAGACTAACGTTCCCCAACCCCTTCACAGCTGCTTAGAAACTTTACACCATAATACTCCTAAAGCTAGATATGCCATAGTCTCTCTTCAAAACACCATAGAGGCTCATGCACTTCCCCAACACAACCAACCAACAGGCGGAGCTCAGAAAGCAGCTATTAGGGGCTTGTGTCCTGTCCCCGTGACAAGACTCTCAATTTATATACCGATTCCAAATATGTCTTCCATATTCTCCTTTCTCATGCTCAAATATGGAAAGAACAGGAACTCCTTACCAAATTAACGCTTTGAATTACATCTCGACTGGACTCAGTTGCTACCACTGGCTCTTCTAAAGATTAGGCTCTTTCCAAAAAAAAACCTACCAACCTCTCTCCTTTGAAATTATGTATGGGCGTAGCCCTTTACCCCCCTGGCATAGTTCCTCCAACTCTGTCATTCCTTCTTCCTCATCATCCCTCTCCTGTCGTACATTAGAGGTGAAATATGGAAATATCAGGACTGGCTATTGCCTGCACCCCGTAAGTCAGAAATACTAACCCCCACGACCTGGCGATCAGGTCCTCTACACCCCTCCTGACGGAAAGAAGGACCTCCAACCAAAATGGGAGGGTCCTAACCCAGTTGTCCTAACCACTCCAACAGCTGCCAAAATACTCCTTCCAGACAAAAATCTAACTCCTTGGATTCACATTTCCAGGTTGAAGGCATACACCTCGAAAACCTCTCTCCTCCAGTCAGACAGCGGAAAGCACCAGCCACTGGGTGATACCTACGCCTGCTCCCCACACCCGTCCAACCCCTTAAACTCAAAATCACTCGCGCCGGAAGCCTGTCGCCTATCCCAGAGTAACTATGACCCTTTTTCTTATTTTTCTTTTTTAGTCTCTCTCCCCTACCCTGGGCTCTCATCCAGTCTGTTTGTCTGGAGGTTCAAGGTTCAGGAAACTTACACTGAAAACAAATCCAACTCACTCGCCTTACTGCCACTGCTGACTGCCCCTTAGTGGGATGTTCCGGGCCAGTCACTATACCCCTGACAAACAGTAAGCTTATCTCCCACGCCACCCGTCCCTATGTCTGCTTTTTTATTTGACCAAAAGACAGGATTATTGCAAACGATGGCCGGAAACTTATGGTGGATGTCTTACTTGGGCCTGTAAAATCCATGACCCCTATCTCCAACAGGTCAAGGTAGGTGGCAGTATTTTACAGGTCTCAGGTGGCTCCTTCAAACTCCACATCCAAAGATTCTTGGAACTCTAGATGGGCGGGGTAGTTCCTGGTGCCTTTTATTGTAATGGCTATGTTTCACGCCTATGCGGACGCCTTACTATCACCCGCCAATACATTCCCATTAACCACTCGGTTTCTCTGGTATCTACTGACATCAAACATCAAGAGACTCAACCTATTTCAGCCCTAGGGTCCACTGACTCGACAAGTCAACTACCTTACCCACCTACACCTGGCTACAAATCCTCCAAACGCTTATCTCTCTTAATCAGCACTCTCCCTTCCATATCTCCCAAAACCTGTTTTCTTTGTGCATCTCAGACGACCACTCTTGGCCGCTGTCCCTCTAAACTTAACTTCATTTCCTCTAAAACCCCTCAAACATACACTCCCCCATCTCCCTAATGTTCCCTTATGGGAACCCGAGACCAGTCCAATCACACCCTTATCCCCAGACTGTGCCTCCTAGGAAACTCTGCCCCCTCTCTATCATCGCCCTTCCACTGCGACTATAACATCGCCATTTCTAATCCCACCCCATAGCATCCCGGTTCTTTTTTCTGGTGCAACGGGTACTCTCTACACTGTCATCTTTCCCAACGCATTACTCCCTGTCTCCCCGTCACCATTGTTCCCCAGCTCACCCTCTATTCTAACTCTGAACTACTCTTCCTCCTCAACCGGTCTTCTAAACATAAGAGAGCGGCCTTCCACCCAGTCTTGATTGGAATCTCTCTTACAACATCGGTGGCAGGAATTGATTGGGAGGCGGAGCCTCGGATGCACTCTATGGGTCAGACAGATCTTAATTCTAAACTCGAGTGCTCTTACATCTACTGCTGAGTCCTTAGGCTCTCTCCAACGACAAATAACATCACTCGCAAAGGTTGCCTTGCAAAACAGGAGGGCTCTGGACTTACTAACTGCAGGAAAAGGTGGAACTTGCTTATTCTTAAAAGAGGAATGCTGCTGCTATGTTAATGAATCAGGTATTATTGAAACCAACATAAAAAAACTTGAGGACCTAGCCACCTCATTCTACAAAACTAATGCCCAACCCGCCACCTGAACATCTCTTTTCAAAACCCCTTCCTCACCTGGCTCTGGCCCATTCTAGGGCCGCCACTATAATCCTTCTCGGCTGTCTCTTCCTTCCCTGCTTAATTAAATTTCTTCAGACACAGGTTGGGAGAATTTCTAACCAAACCTTTAATCAGCTTCTCTCAGGAATTATAACTACCGTCCTTTGGCTCAGGATCCCGCTTTCTTTAAGGAACAAATCACTGAATGCTGATGGCTACCTAGGTACAGTTCCTGGAGGCTCTCGACTCTGACCTGTGGGCCTCCACCCCGAGGATTCCTGGGAAGATTTTGTGAACAGATCAACGATTTCTGGCTGTAGGGAACCCTCCAGGACTTCACGCCAACAGAAATTATCTTCTCCGCTACTTAACATGGCATTATATACAGGTCTTTGTTCCAACTTTCCTTTCCAGAGCAACTCCTCCTCCCTCCCCAAACAGCCCTAAACTACGCCCCTTTCAGCAGGAAGTAGCTTGAGACGGGTCAGCGCCCCTTTCCCCAAAAACAAAGAGGGGGGAATGTTGGAACAAATGGCCCTTAACTTTTCACCCCTCCATCTTAGTGAAAAGTTCACGCCCAAAAGCCCCTCCATCTTAGTGAAGGCCCAAGAGACCTATCAACACTAGCCCCCTACCACAATCCAATCAATACCCTACAATGAACACTAGCCGTCCCCAACCGGATCCTCCCCCTATATAAGCTCGCTCCTCCATTTAATAAATTGGAATTCCTCTCGGACTCCTGTGCGTCCTGGTGATTTCTTTCGTCTTGGGTTCCTGCGATTCCTGGTGATTTCCCTTCCTTTCGGATTACTGCGTGTTTTGGTGGTTTTCTCTCATTTCGGATTACCGCGTGTTCTGGTGGTTTTCTTTCAATAGGGCTCATCCAACTTTTCTCCTTTTTCATATTTATGTCTCCCTTCTCCAACAGTAAAATTCCCATTTTCTTTAATTTACTTATTTGATCAATCCCTCTGGATGTAGCCATAATACAGACGTCTCTACCACCACCCATTCTCAGTGCAAATGCCCCGTGCTGGGCCGTATTCTCCACCCGCACTAAAGAGGATGTCTTTCTCATTCCTCTTGGGCTGCAACACTCCATGTGGGATATAGTTTTGGACAGACAAAATTCTTGCCTTCAAGGAACGTATATGCTAATTGTGGGGGAGGAGTAACAAAGAAATAAAAATGAAACATCAGGTAATGATAAGTACAATGAAAAAATGAAATAAGATAATGTGATAAGGAGTGATTGGGTTGCTCCTGTGGGTTGATGGTATGTTGATTAGCCTCCTTATGCTCCCCGCCCTGTTCTGTGCATATCAATGCATAACATTGGCTCTTCTGCTGCCTGCCTTCTGATTGAGTTCAAACAGTAGGAGATAGGTGGGTGGGCGGAGAGAGAAATCCCTGCCTGCTTTGGGATGTATATTTTGGTAGTGGCCCCTCCTGCAGGTCCAGTTCTCAATAGGCTTCAGAAATTCCATTTCCTCCCCTGCCCCTTCAAGCCCCAGGTGGTAATAGCTTCCCACTGTGGCAAACACATTGGTGCCCCAATGGTCTTGTTTCTCTTTACCCGGCTTATACCTTTGTTAATAATTCTTTCATTAAAGTCTATTGAACCACCCAGGTTGCATTCTATTCCAGGAAAAGACTCTTTGAGGAAATTACTCTTTTTTGTTTAAACAATTATTGTGAACCATTATCTTCAAGTTCATACATGGTCTTATACAATGAGATTTTTCAAAAACTAAATCTGATCAGTTAAAACAGGAAAATGTTAGCCAGCCTTGTCTTTATGGCATTGACTGTAGAATAGATTTCCTTCTTGTCTTGCCACTGACCTGAGGGCCAATTAGCGTGTGCTGTGCTTTAAAGGGGGTATTAGGTACCCTGTTGTGACTCTACCCCCCAGAATACAGACGATTCTAGTAATGCCATTTTTGGTTTCTGTATGATACAGAACTGTATTTTCTTCATCAGGCGTCATCCTTGGCTGTGCATTTCTCTACCTCCCATCCTAAGGAACCGTCTTAGCCATTAGGAGCCCTTGCACACACAAGCCATTGCAGGATTTTGTTTTGTCCACCTTCTTTTTACTACCTTGTCTACTTGGTGCCAGCACTGTGCTTACATTCAGAAGATTCTTCAAATAATTTTTAAAACTTTTTTCCCCCTTTGCTTACCATTTGCAAGCCTGGGGGGTCTCCCAGGAATGGTGTAGATTAGAGAATGAGAAGGAGCTTGCAGGAAGAATACCTTGCTATAGCTTCTGCTAGCATCAGTTATTTCCCCAGGAAGATAGAAAAACATGAAAAGGAGGTACATTGTTTCCCATAACTGGCTTTATCGGTGTCAACAGCTTTATAGACGTGAGATGCTATAGATGGAGAGAAGGGAAAAATATGCTGCAGAATAGTAGGAGGGAAAAAAAATTGAGAGAGATAATTGTTCCACATCTTACTCTCTCCTTGGTTTCTTCTGCATTTGAATATCTGTTTAAGACTGATAGGAGGATTGCCTTTAGGGGAAAGGTGTGAAAAATGATATAAATGGAACCACTTCAAAATGGAGTCTGAGCTGCCAGCCCAGAGGAACCGCCTTGCATATCTTACTCCTCAAACCTTTGGAATGTTTGAACTGGGAAAAATAACCTTTGGACTGGACCTAAAGCAGCATTGTATTCCAAACAACTGTTTGCAAAGCTAACAGGAAAGCAGACATTCTTAGTGAAGATTAAAAACGTTCTTTAGAATTAGCACCACCTCACGTAGCTAAAGAATAACTTCACTTATTTGCACCTATAGTAATTCCTTCTTTGACTTATTAACACCAATAAAAATTCCTTCCTTCTCTTCATGTAAAAGCCGAAAGATTTATACTATTCAAAGAACAACCAGAGTATGTTCTTTCTTTTCATGTAATTATTCCCCTTCTCTTTCTCATAAAAACCCACTGCCTTAATTGGAAGACTCTTGAGATTTCTGCTCAAATCAGTGCTTTCTAAATAGCTATTCTTTTGAATCTCAAATGAATGCTTGGTGTCTCTCACTTTGGCCTTTTTGTTTTAGGTAAGCAAAGGGGGTGGGGAAGATTTGGGCTTTAGTTTAAACTTGGGAAGCTATAGTTAGACTTAAAGCAGAACTGAATTCCTCAAGAAATGTGTGTGTGCATGTGTGTGCACGAGCATGCGCCCCTTGGGAAGGCTATTTTAAAAAATCTAAGAAGCATGTTGTTCCTAACCCCAGGAGAGGACACAGAGACTGGACGAAACTCTTCTGTTGTGTTTTCTGGGATCACATATGTAGAAAATCAGATAAACCAAGCAGGCTAATGTAAGGAACCTCTTCAGCCCCAAATTATGTCCCTTCCCCATCTCTCAGATAAACCAATACTAAAAGCTATACACTTTCATGAAATTAATTTCTTCCCTGTTCTGTCCCAAATTTGACTTCCTAGTTCTCTGTTCTGCATTAAAAGAGGTAATTTGAGGTACTGTGACCCCACCTTTCCAGATTGGAAAAGTATTACGCTATGGATAAATGAGAACATATTTGAAAGTGTTTTATATATTGGAGGGAAGACAGTTTATAAATAATGTTGCTTATTATTTTTAACCATCACCTGAAATACAGCCTAGAGGTTGAGATACTATACTGTGGAGCCAGCTGGCCTGTGTTCAAATTCCTGTTTCTTCACAATTTAGCTGTGGGACCTTGGGCATGTTACTTGATGTCCCTGAGCCTCAGTTTCCCTAACTGTAAAGTGAGGATATTAAGGGCAACCACCTCGATGTGAGAATTAAATGCACTCAGTTCATGCAAAGCACTTGGAAACATTGCCTGACTCACAGTAAGCCATCGAGAATTCGGTGCAACTGAACCCAAAATATTGCATTGTAGCCTCCTTCCACAGAGCAAGAATCCAGCATCTGAGCTGGATCGTCTTGAGAGAGCAAGGAAGGTAAAACAGAATTGTAGGCGAGGTGTCCCAGGCATCTGTCTTCCCATTCTGAGGCATGAGTGTGGATGCCTACCTCTCCACTGAAGAGGCAGCTCCTTGGAAAAGGCTAAGTGTCAGCCATGGTGGGTTTCTGCTTCAGAAGCTTTAACCCCTCCATCCTTACAGTGGAGGGTTCAGCAAAATAAGCTTCTTTCTATAAACGGCTTCCTCTCGGCACACCTCTGTGGACAATGTCTAACGGTGGGGTTGGCTCATTTTCTGGAGCCAAATAAACATTCATTCCCACTGGCACCATGGTGATGGTGTCACTGCTAATGAGGCGCGGAGTTGCTGCAGGAGCCATTAGGGAAGCCCCCGGTAGAGTTTCGTTTATTGCCAGGGGAGGTGGCAGAGACAGAAAAAGCACAGCTGGGCTTCCAGCCCCCACCAGCACATGCAGTGCAGGCAGCTAGAGCAATTGTTTAGACTTTTAAAGTCAGGGCATAAATTCCAAGAAGAATGAAAGTGGGTGAGATAAAGGATTGGGGTCTATGATTTAGAGTTGTTTTTCAGGTTTCTGAAAATTTAAATAAGTTAAGGTAATGGGGTAGCGCAACTGAAAGCACATTTCTTAAGGGGTTAGCAATTTGAGCGATGCCTTATTAAAAAACAAGCTCTGAGTTGGTTTGCTCGTTAGAGATTTCACTCACTGGTAGAAGCCTACTCTATCAGATGCTCGGTAAATATACAGTGTAGGTGCTGCAGGGTGGCTGGGCCATAGGGGAGGTCTTCAGAATGGATAGGGTCCCTTGTAGTGCAATGAGCACAGAATATATGTTGTGACAAAATCCCTTAACTAAACCAGCCTTTACAGATACACTGAGATTGTACACGACCAGTTGGATGGCAGAGAATATGAACCTACATGAACAAGAGATTGCTACAGAAATGGGTGCCTTTCAGAAGTCACTTAAGGAAGGCTGGCCCATCCATCACAAAGCATTTGTAGGTGCCGTTTCTCGATGAGGATGTTTTGGCTAGATGGACTGAGATTTGCAGGTAAGTGAGCGTCCTAGTCACATCTCTTTGTGCAAAGCACCAGAAACCCAGTCAGGCTGGCACAAGCCAAAGTAAAATTTAGCGGGAAGATTTTAGGTTATGTGCGGGTATCTAGGAGGCAGCGGCACAGGAATTAGGAACTGAATGTCAGGAGCCCAGGTCATTTTCTCTCTGCCTCTTGAGGGCTACATGAATTCTCACCTCCGCTACTCTCTGCATATCTGTTCATTCCCTTTGACACGGATCTCTGCAGCCTCATACCCACTCTGATGAGCAGTAAAATAAAATCTAAAGGGTCTAGTTATGTTTCAGAAATGAGTAGATATAACTAGCAGAAGAGGCCTCTGCCAAGAAAAAAAAGTAGAACTGAAGAAAGATTTAGCTCTCCTTGGCTGTAATCGGTATCACCAGGGCATAAGAGGGAAGGAATATCCAGGTTCCCTGATTATAATAACATGACAGCCGAGGGGACCAGGACTGTCAGACCACCCTGGCTTTGGTGCCAGGCAGGAACCTGGGTGGAACGAGAGGAAGCAGAAGGAGCATAGGCTTTTATATTGTACAGATACTGAAACCAAGTCTGTGTGCTCGAGGACTTAATAATGATTTCTGCGAGACTGCCCTGAAGACTCAGGACTAGGCAATATGGGTAATAAATTGGACAGATCCTTGCAGCCTCACCTGTTCTTCTAGTTGACATTGCTACACAGAGAATGCTGGCCTGAACAAGGTAAAAAACAAAAACAAACAAACAAACAAAAAAACCAAAAACCAAACCAAAACAAAACAAAATAAAAAAAACAACCCTGTAAGAATGAAGCTGAGATTCAGCCCAAAAGTCATTAAGTAAGGCTAGGCAAGGTAGACATCAACTTAATGAGAGTTTCAGGAGCCTGGCACCAGGTGTCAGAACCTGAAGGGGCAAGGAGGGCACAAGCACAGCAGAATGGGTGGAGCAGGGGCCATGGTGGTTCAGAGTGGAGTGTCAGAGCCAGAGTAGAGTGGGGGTGGATATATGGGGTGAAGAGATGTTAGTGATGTTAGCAGCAGCAAGGTCAGCCCATGTGAGGTACTGGAGCACAGTAGAGTGAGCAGTTGAAGGGTGTACTCAGTTGAAGGGTGGGCTGGGAGGATGTGCAGGGAAGATAGTTAGGCACTGGGGTGGGGGTGGAGTGGTAGGGGAGGAGGGTGGCAGTTGATCTGTATTAGTCTCCTTGAGCTGCCATAACAAAATACAACAGACTGGGTAGCTTTAAACAACAGAAGTTTATTTCTTCATAGTTTTGGAGGCTGGAAGTCAAAAAACAAGGTGTAGAAATCATTGAGTTCGTACTGATATAACTAACTAAATAAAGAGAAAGGTTTATCTTATAGTAGAATGTTGACAATTAAATAGAGAGGGATGACGGGTTAGAAAAATCACAATTTGGCAGCCAGTATTGTAATTATTAATTCAGCAAAGAAACATTAATGAATACTGAAACTAGAGGGCAAATGTTTGATGAGGTAAGGATATACACATAATTTCAAAATATCTCCTAAAAGCAAATTACAAAGAGGGAAAGAGTAATTACACAGTAGAGAAACATGGTGGGTATCACCTTAATCAGGTGACTAATGTTGATATGACCAGTAATGACACACATCTAGATTGGGTACCATCTGATTTGTTGCAGTGAGAACAACACAGCATCATTTTTGTAGTTTTCCTGCTAAAAACACATAACCTGAATCTTGTATACATTTGGCTTGAGGGGCTTGAAAGGAAAAAGAGAAATTAAAACAAACAAACTAGGAATGAGAAGGAATACATATCCATATTACAAAACAGAAAAATGTTAAAAAAATTTTGAGAAACTGCAACATACAACTCTATGACAGCAAATTTGAAAGTCTAGAGAAAACGCATTAGTTTCTGTCAAAATACAAACTATCGAATTTGACCCAAGGAGAAATAAAAAACCTGAAGAGATTACTTACCATAGAAGAAATCGGAAAATGATTTGAAATCTATCATTAAAGAAGAGGGCCAGGTAGATTCAAAGAGGAATTTTATCTAACCTTTAAAGAATGAATGATTCCAAAGTTATTTAAAATATTCCAAGCTACAGAAAAAAAAAAGTCAAAATCCTTTCATTTATTTTATAAGGCCAGAATAAATTAAAAACCCAAACCTGATAAAGATAGCACCAAAAAAAAGAATTATAGACCAATCTCACCAATGAACATATATTTGCAAAAATTCTAAATAGAATAGCAAATAGAATCTAGCAAAAATAGCCTATTAAACACATACACAAGCAAAATAGCAACAACAAAACACCTAGCAATCTCCGTCCACCCATATATCAGCCCTAGAAAAGCTCTATTGAGGTGATTCAATATCTCAATAAAATCCATGATTTCATAAAGGAGAAAAACCACAGGATCACATCAATAGATGCTAAAAATGTGTTTAATAAAATTAATTCCGTTTCTAATAAAAACCAGTAGTAGAATGAAACAACTTAAATGTGTCAAAAGCTATTTATTGAAAACCAATAGCAAATATTATCTTACGTGGTGAAACATGAAAACAATTTTCATTAAAATCACCATTATAATTTGGCAAATTGGAAAGAAAGAGAAAAGCTATCTTTTTTTCCCCCTCAATGATATGATTACATACTTACAAAAACAGAGAGAATCTAGTTAAAAACAAACAAACAAACAAACAAACAAAGGTACCAGAATTAATAAGATAATTTGATAGTGGAGATAGATTTTAAATATGTATTATTTTTGTTACAATAACAACAAAAATCATAAAATACTCAGATAAAAATCTCATAAGACACAGGACCTATATAAAGAAAACTGCAAATATTATGAAACCAGAAATAAAGATCTGAATAAATGCAAAGGCAATGACATTCTTGGATATGGAGACAATATTTAAAATTTCAATTCTGTCTACAGCCATGCCAGCCTTGAACACTCCCAATCTCATCTGGTCTTGGAAGCTGAGCAGGGTCAGGCCTGGTTAGTACTTGGATGGGAGGCCACCTGGGAATAGTAGGTGCTGTAGGCTTTAAAAAAAAATTCAGTTCTCTACACAATAATATATACATTTAATGCAATTCCACTTAGGGTGCTCATAGGGTTTTTCTTAATTAGATAAAATAATCAAACTTTACATGAAGGATAACTGAGGTACCATGGAAAAAAGAATATTGGATATCAGAACATTTTATTGGTATAGGAATCATTAGATAGAGAAGTGAAATAGAACTGAGAATCCAGAATTGGTACACTTGAAAGGTTAATATATAATAAGTGAGCATTTGAACTCAGTAGATAAAGGATGAAGTACTTTTTAAATGATTTTGATTCAACAGGTTATCCTGCCAGAAGAAAGTACATTTGAACCCTTATCTTACTTCAAACACACAAATTCCAGATGGAAAAAACATAAATGTAAAAAATAAAATAAATATTTTGTAAGATAAATTAGGAAGTTATGTGTATTTTTTTCTAAGGATTCAGGAGATCTTTTTAACCAAGACTGGAAGCCCAGAAGTTATAAAAGAAAAGATAAACATATTTGACTGGAAAAATTTTAACAATTATATTATAAATGGTACCATAAACAGAGTTAATGGGTAAATGATAATAGCATGGTATCTGCGATACAGATGGTAGTCAGAAATTAATTTCTATAAAGTTAATTTTACAAGTTTCAATTCTTATAAATTGACAAGAAAATACTAAGTAATGAAATAAAAAAATGGGCAACGGATATGAAGAGAAAATTCACAGAAGAACAAGTCCAAATATCCTAGTGCCATACACAAAGATGCTCAAATTTCTTTGTGGGCAGGATACAGCCATTGCCAGCTTCTTCTTGTAAAAGTGTCAGTGTCCTTCATCTGCACGAAACAGACTCAAGATGCTTATTTTTACTTTTAAAAATTAAAATATTATTTTAATAATAAAATAATTATTATTAAAATGACATTCAATATTATTTTATAAGGATGCTTGGTTTTGCAAGCCATTTTGGGGCTGGATTTCAGCTCCATCAAATTGTGCTCGAACTGCACAATGAATGCACTGGTCTAGAATCCGAGAAATGCAAATTAATAATGAATGAAATATTGCTTTATATCCATCAAACTGACAAAAACTTAAAAAGCACTATACCTGTTGCCAGCAAGGGTGTGGGGGAAAGTGTGCTCTTATACAGTGGAGTCATAAAGTGCTCAGTCTTTTTTGAAGGCAATCTGGCAACATCTATTAAAATTAAAAATACATATTCCCTTTGACCCTGGAATCCTACTCCTAGGAATCTATTCCATAAAAATAAAAGTGCTAATTTGTAAGGACATGTGTGCGAGAATGTTTACTGCAGCATTGTTTGTAGTTGCCAAGACATGGAAACGTGGTGAATAGCCATTAATCAGGGAATGGCTGAAAAATTAAAATATATTACTCCGTAGAATATTACATGACCATTAAGTGGAATGAGTTATAGCCTTACCAGATGTCGGAGATAGATTTTCATAAGATGCCGGTGAGTGAGAAAAGCAGGATACAAAATGAGTGTAATGCGATTCCATTATTGTAAAAAGCAGAACCAAAAAGCCTTCTTGTGTATATATAAATATGTATATGTGTGTGTATGGTAGCAAAGGGAAATCTCGACGAATACACTCTAGGTTGTTAATGTGGGGGCAGGGAGGAAATGAGGGGGAGAGTTGCCCACGAGGAAACAGTGAATATGATATGATCCTGGGAGTGTCAGTGCATAGGTGTGTGTGCACATACATATGTGTGTGCAAGGCACACGGAAGGAAGCTCCCACCAGTGTTGCTGACTAGCCTGGTGAGATTTCAGGGGATTTTGATTTCCATGATTGTTTCTGTATGTATTATTTCCAATTCTTTCTAATGGACATATATTATTTTTATATCCAGGAAAAAGTTGAAGTTATTTTCATCTTGAAAATAAAATAACAACAAAAAACAAATAAACTCCAAACTCAAAGTACTCATACGACTGAGGAACACACACATTGTTATTTATAGTGGGCTTGAGGGGACCGGGCTTGAGAAAGGAATGGAAAAGAATGAACAAAGCAAATGTCTCTTGCTCTGAAGTATTACCTCGGTTGCAAATTATGAGGCAGTTGGGAAAATGTTTAAAGTCCCACATATATTTGTTACAGCATATCTTTTTGATGGTTTCACTGTGTCAGCAGAATTATTTGCTGCCTTTTGTAAACTTTTAAAAACTTTTAGTAGGTTTGATATTTCGTTTTTTAAATTTTTTTTTTATGGGAGAACCTAGAGAGGTGGGAAGTCCATGAGGGAGGGATGAGACGAACGAGAAGAGTAAAAGGTGGGGGCAGCTGTTGGGGGCACTGGCTCAGTGTTGCCTGCTGCTTTGAAGGTGTGTGGCTTTATGTTTGAAAAAGAGGACGTTTCCTCCCTGCTTTTCAGATAACTAATGAAAATAACACTACGTGAGATGACAAGCCCAGCACTGCAAATGTTAAATCTGAGGGTGGAATTTATTTTGGTGTTTCGGACTTGAAAGAAGAGTCCTTTGGACAGAAGTTGAGAGATTGGGAAATTTATTGATCTAGTTTTAAGGCTTCTAGTTAGTGTGGGTTTTCTTTTACTCAGTTATTGTTTTAAAAACTGATGAAACAAGGAAAATCTTTCCTACCCATAAAATGAGGATCCTCAGAGTCTAAAGGAGTTGCTGAAAGTGTTAAACAGACTCATACAGATAAAGCACTTTAGGATAGTGTCTGAGCTTGGAAAGCTCTCTATAAGTGTTATGTTATTATTATAATTATTATTATTATTACTACTACTATTGCTAATCTTTCTTCTTTAGATGAGCTCAACTGCTTACACAGGAAACACTTATTTTGGGGGGAGAAATGGCCTCTAATATAAATATTGATGTTTAAGATTCTGAGATACTGTCGGAATTACTTTGCTTATGATACTTCACCCAACACTGTGAATTTGGGGCACTAAATTCTGTTTGATGACAAAATTAAATCAATGGTTACTTATAGTCACCTGAGACTTAGGGATTTAATAGGATATTAAAAATACTTTTGATTTCTTGAAATAAATGTGGTTTTCAATAAAAATCAGGTGTTTCTGAGTCTCTGGGATAGGACACATAGAATACCTAGGGATACCTAGCAGTTTTCATCAAAGATGTCTTTTTCTAATAATTAAAAAAGGAACCTTTAAAAATATCATGCGATGAGGATAAATTAATGGGTTTTGCTTTGGGGTTTGGTGTCTTGTTTCATCCTGTTATAATGTCCCACTACCTATCTGACCTCTTCTCTAGTTTGAGAGCAGAGTCTTCGAATGCCATTGCTAACTCTCTATACCTCCTTCACCTTCCCTTGAGTTCTGGATAAGCTATTTTGACCCACCCACTGGGAGAGCACTCGTGGTGTGGGAGATCACGAGCCCTGAAAAGAAGGCAGGAGAAGAAAAGACCTCATTCCTCTGCATTTGCAGTGAGCCAGCTAAAGAAACCCCCTGCAGGGCTGCCAGGTTTTAAAAGCAGCACCCTGCTGTGAGAGAACAATCGGGCGAGTGCAGAGCAAATGTGAGGACTCTGCCCCTCTCCAACCTCATTCCTCCTAGTCCTTAAAATAGAAACCAGTGCCTGCGGTGGCCATTTGGTAGCCTGATTTTAAAAACTCCCAGTCCTCACCTGCCTTCCTGCTTTTGGAAATGTTGCTGTTTTGGCGCCCTCTCCTAAGGGGCTTTGTCTGGGGGACAGATTTGTACCTTTTTCCCAGCAGCATCATGTGCTTTGATTCTCTTGGACCTGGACAGAAGACTGAGAATGACAATTTGAGTTTTCACAGTCTAGGCTCTGGGCTCCTCACTCCAGTGTCTGAGGCATAAATCTGTCTGTGACTTCTAGGCCAAATGAATAGTCCTCTGAAGCATCGACCATCAGCAGGTGTGGCCTTTGGGCTTTTCAAAAAGGCAAGGCACCTCTTGGATGTTCAATTTCAGGTAATGGACCATTCAGGGGATATAAATACAGGTTGTAGGCATTTGCACAAGAAAAACAGGAAGGTGTTGTACATTTTATAAGCAAAGGAAGTAGCACGGACTTTGTCATACATTTGCACTGAAGTGGCTCAGGGTGTGTCTCTCCACGTTCTCAGAGGAGGGAGAATGCAAGTTCCAACACATGGCTGACTATCTCAGCAATCCAGCACTCATATCAGAGTGGATCAGAGCAGGCTGGGGTTGTTTTTTATTTCCCCTTCTTGAGACTTGCAGTCCTTCTGGGTAAAACTGGAATAGCCAAGGAATTAATCCATATATTTTTAAATCCATTGAATATAAGTTTCTGGCAACAAAAGAAACTGGACTGGCAAGCAGTTTGAGGTAAGTCTGTGTGGGTTTTTCTTCCCCTCTCAGTGAATAACAGATCTGATGCCAAGACAGCTTTGGCTATGGAACAGGGCATTATTTTCCCCACCTAAGTCAGCATGGGTGACAAATGAATCAAGTATGCTTTACTGCTTTAAAAGCATGGGGGATCGTGGGTAGTCTTTACTCAGAGGCAAGCCATGTTCCCCACTACCCCAACTTTGCAGATAAAATCGCCAAAGCTCAGAGAGGAAAACATGACTTGCTTTTATGACATGTATATTTTGGTTGACTCAGTAGAGCAATTTTCTTCATTTCAACTAGGTGCCTAGCCATGGTACCTACTCAATTGTGCCAGTCAGAAAGTATCCTAAAACCTAAACAGTCAAGTCTTCTTTTGCTGCATTGGTTTGACAGGTGTGGTATTTATGACATGTCAATGCTCCAGTGTGGCATTAATCCAAGATTGCCATGGACCGAAGGCCATTCACTCGTTCAACACAAATCTTGGGAGTACCGACTATGTTCTATAACTTAATGGCAAAAGACTCACTTGTATCATATTGATGCTTTTTCAGTGTTTTTTCGCTTTTAAGGTATCCGTGTAAAAATCGCTGTGCTTGGCAGTTTCTTCCAGAGCTTTGAATTTGGCGGGGTTTCATAATTCTGCAGCTTTCAAGGAGTGTCCTCTCCACTAACTGACACTAGAGGGTGCTCAACTGCCAGTAACAAATTTGGGCACTTGGACTTTTTGTACTTATTCAAGACCGGTTTTATTCTTTTTCAGTAAAAAGCAGTCGCATAACTCCATCCTCCTCCTAATGGGGTATCAGAAGAGGAGACACTCTAACATGGACTAGATGTTAGTTTCCATTAAGGCTTTCTCCCCTGAAATTCAGGCTTTTGAAATATCCTTGTTGACAGTAACTTGCTCATAACAGTGCATCCTGGGTATCACACTTAATCGCATCCTGTTGTCATCCACCAGATCCACATATAATTCCATTATATCCCAAGAAGAAATTTTTGAAAAGACTGACTTTTTTAGAAACTCAAAGAATTCACCAATAGGCCAATTTGGCTCTCATTTTGTTGTTTTGTCTAATGCCCTTTATCCCTTGAATGCAGGAAAGTCTTGCCTCCTGTTTTGGCTCAGGATTATCTGGCTTCAACTCATTTAGTGGACCATATTCCATTGACCTCTGACTCCCCCTAACTCTGCCATTCCTCATCTCATGTTCTTTCCCTTCTTTGTACTGTTTAAGCACCAATCAGTGCTCGTTCTTTCATCCTTGACCTAAGGAGACTGGAGAATTACTTCTCAAGTGTTTACTATGTGTCACACTATCACATGTATTCCTCACAACAACCTTTAGGAGGTTATCAGCACCCCCATTTAAAAGATGAATAAACTGATGTTCAGGTTTAAGTCACCTGCCAGAGATTATGTATCTTGTAAGTAGTTGAGCCAAGATTTAGTTTGAAGGCTTTTTGATTTTGCTTTCTTCTGTACAGTCCTCCTTAACTGAGACTTCTATTCTAGGCTTTTTAGTATTGTCATCAATGTTTTCAGTTGTATCATTTCTTGTCATGTTCCTTGGTTTTACTTTATGAAAGTTTAAGCGAGAATCACAATTTATGATAAAAACTAGCTGACATTATAAAAATGAAAATGGACCTCAATTCTGACAAAAGCACTTCTCCTACCCCCAATATATCTTAGAATTAAAAAAAAAAAATCAAACTGTGAAAGGAGTAGCTTTGTTCATTACCTAAAGAGGGTCTTGGTTCAGCCCTTGCATAATGAGCTTTAAAGTCACCCCAGAGTGGCTAGTACACAAGATTAGAATAGTTAGAGTTGACTTTATGGAAAGACATCCTAGAAATCCAAAGGCCTTTAGAATCTTTCTTAATGAGCTCATTTGTTTGGTCATAGTTATAGTTTTAATATTTCAAGTTTTTGGGGGGCAAGGAATTTCTCTCTGTGCTCCTTAGTATGAAGTAAGAGGCTAACATGAATATAGAATCACCAGGTTGAAAACTGAAGTTCCTCCAATAGACATTTTCTACATGTCTAATGCAGTTCTAAAGGAGAAAATAGGTATAGAAATTCGAGTTAGTAGGCTTCGGCATTTATTATGAGTAGTGATTTAAAAAACAAAACCTCATTGAGATATGATTCACATGCCATACAATTCACCCATTTAAAGTGTACAGATGAATGGGTCTTAGTATAGTCAAGATATGTGCAACCAGCACCACCATCAATTCTGAACATTCTCCAGAAGAAATCCTGTATCCTTCAGCTATCAGCCACCCATTCCCCTATATCTCCCCTTCCTGTCCTCTTAACCACTAATCTATTTTCTGTCTCTATGGATTTTCCTATTCTGGACCTTAATATGAATGGAATCATAATATATCTTTTGTAACCAACTTCTTTCACTTAGTATGATGTTTTCAAGCTTCATTCACATTGTGGCATGTATCAGTACTTTATTCTTTTTTACGTCTGAGTAATATTCCATTGTTTATCTATTCATCTGTGCGATGGAAGTTGTTTCTACCTTTTGGCTAGTATGCATTATGCTGCTGTAAACATTAATGTTCAAGTTTCTGTGTGGACATATTTTCACTTCTCTTAGGTATATGCCTAGGAGTGGACTTGCTGTGTCCTGTGGTAACCTATGTCTAACTGTTTGTGGAACTGCCATATTGCTTTCCAAAGCGACTGGACCATTTTACAGTCCCACTAGCAATGTATGAGGGATCTGATTTCTCCTCATCCTCATCAACACATGTTGTCATTTGACTTTTTGATTATAGCCATCTAGTGGGTGTAAAGCTGAGATTTATTTTTAAGACCGTGGGATTTATATCACTACAGTTATTTGTGCTTTTATTTATTCTTTCAACTACTAATTATTAACTAGCATTTATTATGAGTAGAGCTAGGCCGTGGCCAAGCTCCAGAAATGTAAAGGTGCCACACCTGCCCTCCATATCTTGTGGAGAAACAGAAAATGAGATGTGCCAAAATACATGCATTTTAATACAGCTTTGGATAGAACTCTGCAAAAGCCAAAAGTAGCAAGTGACTTATGTGAGATCTGTGTAACTCACATAAGATACATTCAAGCTACTAAATGGGTAAGATTAAAATATTTAATACCAGCTTTCTAAAAAGCCTCTCTAGAAACAAGATAGCTTTCAGAGTTGTTGTTCGTGAGCCCACTCGTGTCTGTAAAATATCCCCAGTTTCAGAACTGTCATTGAGTTCCAACTATTACAATATGGCAACTACACAAATCGGTGTCAGTTGTGCAGGGATAAAATAAGTTGATTAGTGAAAATAGAAAATATCTGATGACTTTGGAAATCCAGGTACCAAAATAAAACATTTCTTGCCCACACCTTAATAATCCCATGTCATTGGATTTTTGCTTTTCCTTTTTACCAGAACCAATTTCTTACCTTTTGTCTCTTCTCCAGCAGTCCACCTCACTCATTTCCCTTGCTTGATTCCTCCATTATTGCTTTCTTTGGGATTCCGGATGCTCTGGGCTGTGCCTCTGTCCCAGTACACCAAATGCTGCATTGGAGAAATTTATCCTTAGGCTGGCTGCCTCTGTTGGCATAGATACATTTAAAATGCACTGGTACCTCTTTGGGCTTTAGGAACATTGTCTCGCCTTCCTTTTCCTCTTGAGTAGAATGGACATGGAGTTGAGGTCTTTTTGCAGCTATGCAAGCCAGAGTTCATCTCAGGCTCTGTCCTCCTCTTTGCCAGAGTGTGGGACATTTTAGGTCCTGTGGCTCCTGTCCATCTCTCCTGCTTGTGGACACCTATTTTTATATGGTGGTGTAAGTAGCTGTAGAACACCCAGACTTAATTTGTCCTCCTGTGATTGGCTCTTCAGCTTCTCCTACCTAATATCAAAGTAGAAGCTTGAGGTCACGTAAATGATGTGAGTGAGGGAAATGGGTGCTCTGGAGTGTCACCATAGCTAGAGCAATACCCTGCAGAAAGCCCTCTTTGGGAACCCTCATGGCAACTACTTTTGCAGACAAAAATAAGTTTCTTTACCCAGAATATGGCTGAGGGGGTGAATTATTTCTGTACCCATGGATACGGTCTTAGGGAAAATTGGTTTATATATGTCTTGGTCCACTCATGGTTCTAGTCACTCCCCATGGTGGTGATAGTGAAAGGTTTTTTTTTTTTTCCTGTGCTCCATTCTGTCCCTCTCTGCAGGAGGACCTTGCCAGTTGCTTTGATTTAGGATATAGGAGCTTTCAGGATTTCAGATATGGTGTCCATGTGGATGTGCCAAGGAAGGATGTGGAAAATTTGGACTCAGCAGGTAAAGGAGGTTATGAAATAGGAGTTAGCTATCTTAAAGAAAAAGAAAAGAAAAAAAAAGATACGTTGAGAGCTTGATAAATTGTGACTCTATCAGGGAAAAAGATCCGAGGCCCACTTGTGATTGTCTGGCATTAGTGAGGGAGAAAAGGGGCTGGGGCCAGACCTCAGAGTAGACTGTGATTACTCCGTGTGATTTGAGTGGAGAAAGCTCCTGTATAAAAATACCCCATCTGCTGCCTCTCCTGAAGCCTGAGATTCTAATGGGCCACTGCTTCTGCATGCCTGTGTGTGTGCGCACGTGCACGCGTTTACGCTGTGAATCTCATGCAGTCTTGATCCCTTTCTTGTGAAGGTTTTGGGGTGTCCTAGAATCCCTTCTTAAGATGCAACGACCCAGGAAGGAGACTCCTTTAAGCCGATTCAGGGCATGCCCCGAGTAAAAGAGTGGGGATTAGCAGGAAGGGATTTGGAAGAGGCCCTTGATGGAAGATGGAATCCATGGAGAAAGGAAAAGCTGGAGGAGGGGGTACTTAAGAGAATTCCAGTCTAGGTCATGTTTCCCCAGGAAAAGAGATTTAGATCAATGATGGGGGAATATTGGGGGCTGGGAGGGTCAACGTCCTCCAGTAAAATAAACCCCTTTCCCGTAATAGAACGTCCCAAGGCTTCGTTGGCTTCTAGCCTTTAGATCTTGGCTTTGACTTCATGTTTCTCTAGTCAAGTGGAGCCAACTGATGTCATTTTCAGCAACCAGAAACCTGGCATCATCCTGGGCCCCTCCTGTCTTCCTTAAGTCCACAGCGATCCAGCTACCAAGTCCTGCAGGTTCTACTTCCTTAAAAATCACTAATTCTGCCCCTTTTCCCCACCCCAATGCTGCAGCCTCCTAGCACGTTCCCAGACCTCCCGTTCAGCCTACCTTCATTCCAGTCACATTGCTGCTGAAACGAGCTTTCCATAACGTCAATCTTTTCATTTTCACCCCTAGCTTAAAATCTTTCAGTGTTGCCTGAGTCTTCCAGATAGATCTCCACATCTCTGAGCACCTGCACCTGCTCCTCGCCTCTCCAGCTTTTCCCATCTCACTCGTCCCCTTGCAATTACCTTCCTACCAGAGGGATCCCCTGAAACCACAATGCCCACTCTCACATCGCCAATGGCTTTTATATTTACTGTCACCTCTGCGGGGCCATTTTTCCTCCTACAGGTCATGTGAGACTCAGCTTAGGCTCATCTCTTCTAAGAAGACAACCCTGACATTCCTGTCTGGTTGGTGTGGTTCATGCAATCCCAATGGTGCCTTGTGTTCCTTGGCTTCATCATGGCTCAGCTTTGTCACTGCCTACCTTTCTCCTCCGTCACCTTTCAAAAATTAGTCCTTTAAAGATGAGAACTGTCTTAGTTCTCTTTGGACCCCAAGGCCAAGGAGACAGGAGGCATGGTGGCATAGAGCAGTGGTCCCCAACCTTTCTGGCACCAGGGACAGGTGTTCCTATGAGAATCGAATGCCTGATGATCTGAGGTGGAGCTGAGGCAGTGATGCTAGTGTTGGGAGGGACTGCAAATACAGATGAAGATTTGCTTGCTTGCCCTCTGCTCATCTCCTGCTGTGCAGCCCAGTTCCTAACGGGCCATGGACTGGTATGGACCAGGGGTTGAGTACCCCAGGCACAGAGTACAGAATCTAGAAATATTGGCTGTATGAATTAGCCATTCTTAGTTTTTGTCTTGGGTCTGGAAGGCCTTTCACCCCATCTGGCTGATTTCCAAAATCTACCCAGCCAAGGCCCAAACAAAATGTGAACTCTTCCAAGAATACTTGCTCTCCTCCAACACTAGGAGTACTTGCTCCCTCTGCTGATGTTCTTCAAAGTATATCACTTATCCCCTGTTTTATATCAATTTATGAAAATCTCAATACCATGAAACCTTGAAAACCCAAAGGAGTGAATGCACTCAGTAAGTACCCAAGGATTTGTTCATTGGGATTACAGGCACCATGCCAGAAAAAGGAGAGACTGGCTACGCAGGTCATGTCAACTAATTACTCTGCTTGCTTGTAGGTTTGGGCCTACTATATTTATTCTCTCTCCAGATGGATGAGAATTGCTTTTTGAGGGTTGTTTCATGTCTGGTTTATTTTTATTTCACCACCTGTGCCTAGCACAATGCCTCCCTCATGGAAAACCTCCAATGAATGAGTGAATGAATGAACTGAGTTAGTGGGAGGCAGTTCTCTACTTGATTTCACCCTGTTATAAGAGATTTCAGAGGTCTGGCTCTAGGAGCACCTCACATACCCAGAGTTTGATTTCCCCCCACCTACGTTTTGAGATTTTGTGCAGAGTAAGAACCCATCCACCCACATCCTCAAGGAGAGAGAAAACCAGCTTGCAGTTTTGATGCTCCTTCTTCAGCTCAGTTCCTAGAATATACTAGCACTGGTTCTAGATCTCAGGGAACCAGCACGGCCAACCAGTTTCCAAGGTCATGGCTAGTTGTTCTGTGGATGAATGGAGGGATTGAGGGGAAGTTTGTTCCTGTTTTTTAAATACCCACAGGACTTAAAACTCCTTCAGTTCCTGGAGCCCACTAAGAACTGTATTTATTTTGGGTGGGTTTTGTGGTACATTTTCTCTTTCAAGTGAACTCTGGCTGTTTGTGAGGCCTGCATCTCCTTCCCTTCTCTCTCTTATTCGACATGCCTTAAAAAAGTCATCTGGAAAGGTTGATACTTGCTACAGAAATGCCACCCTTCTCTGCTTCCAGATGGGATCCTCTCACAGCTCTGACTTGTGGTCTGCTCAACCTTCAGACTAAATGATTGTGGGTGCCCCTTGTGGTTCAAGTCCTTGGGTCATTGGTTACACCTCAAATATTCTTTTGGATGGGTGGCATTGAACACTTACTTGAGCTGGACCAGAAAGTTTTATTAACTGCTGTCAAGACTAAAGGCTGCATTAGATGGATTAACATGATCGAGAAATGCCTTACCCTTCCTTTCCTAGCCCTTCCTTTCCTGGTCACACACACCATCTAGAGAAATGCTGTTCAGTAGAAATACAACATGAGCCACAATTTTTAATTTCCTAGTAGCCATTTTAAGAAAAGGTTAAAAGAAATAGGTGAAATTAATTTTAATAACATTTTATGTTTAACCCAATAAGTAAAAATACTGTCATTTCAACATGTAATCAATAGGAAAATTATTAAAATATTTTACATTTTTTGTACTAAGTCTAAGAAATCTGGTACATATTTTACACTTGTAGCACATCTTGATTCTGACTAGACACATTTCCAGTGTTTAATAGCCACTTGTAACTCATGGCTCTGTGTTGGACATTATAGCTTTAGAATATCTAGGTGGGAAGAGGAAGTGGTTATTTTGGGCCCACTCTGCCTCCTAAAGTAAACTGCCTATCCAATCAAGATAAAAGAGATGGGGAGAAACGAAGTGTATTCAAATATATGAATATCTATAGAGCTTTAAAGATGGTATTTTAAAAGTATCTTGGTATCATAATCAGCAAGAGAACATTTTTGGAGTTTAAGTAGTTATATGACTTTTGGCTGAGACAAATAATTATTATTTTGTTCTCATTCAAGTTGTTCATTACTAATTTTTCTTAGATTAACGAGTTTTAAAAAATGAAACCTGATAGACGATTTCACTTTCTGATATGTCATTTTATTTAAACTTCCTACATTTTTTATGCCAACAGGAAAGAATTAAATGTCTATATTAGAAATAATCAACATGTGTTGAGAGCTTGTTATGTGCTAGACATTTGACACATGCTACCTCATTCAGTCCTGGAAAGAACTATATGAAATAGGTTCTATGATTATTGCCATATTTCAGATGAGAAAACACATATCAGACATTCAAGTTGCTATGTAAACTTGTCCAAAATTACCCAGCTGGTGAATGGTGAACTCAGGCAGGTGGATTTCAGAGCCTGCACTGCTAACCATAAATAGCATCTCCTTGCAAAATTAATGTAAAATTTAACATTCCCCCAAACTGATCAAGGTTCCTGTCTCCTTTTAACTTGTACTCTAAGCTCCTTACTTTTGAGCATTCTGGCAAAACAAACAAACAAACAAACAAACAAACAAAACCCAAAAAACAAAAAACATGTGAGTTTTTCTGGGGTGAGATCAATACATTTTAAGGCTTATCTGCAAAGTTTGTTCTCATTGCAATGGGTCAGACCATCTGTAAATTGACAGATAGAAGATGCTTTACTTCGAAAAAAATCTTAATCTATGATATAAAAAAACCAAAGTTAAAATAATAACCCTTATATGTCTTAGAATTGATGAAAAGTGAATTCATGATTCTGTTTATTTAAAAGTCATACTTGTATAGATAGAGTTAAAATGACATTCTATTAGATTATAAAAAGCAAGGCTATCCTACTTAAAAAAAACAAATCCATGTCTTTAATCTGTTATTTTTCATTTGAGCCATTATAAAATGTAACTTAAATGTTTAAGTTCTAGATTAAAATTTCTGAAAGTGAAGACAGACCTGGTCTGCCATATTCCAGTGTGCCATATGGTTCTAAATTATACTAGTTTATACCTCTGGGTCAAAACACAATAAATGATTACACAGGCTTAGAGTATATGTTTTTCTTTAATATGTAATGTAAATTTATTTCCCCTCTCTAAATTGTAAGCCTTGTTCAGAGCAGGCTCTACATTATCTGCTTACTTTATCAAATTGCATATATTAAAATATGCTGTTGTTTTTCAGTCTGAATTGCTATAATTTGGATATTGCAAGGAGGATGGTGGGAGTTCTGACTGATACTTCAAACTCATACTTCTTGTGTCAGAATACTGTACATGCTTTTCAATGTTGTCAAGGCCCATCCCAGATAAGGTACTAACTTTTGAACCAATCAATCCCTTGACAGCAATTTTTCAAACTTTAGTTTTAGAAAAGAGAATAACTTTTCAAACCCCAAGATGGTGTACACAGAAGTTACAAAGCAATCTATACAAGCTGACTCTGCTATAAACTAGACAGACAGAAGGGGTTAAAAATTTTGAGTCTTACAAACATACCGATTCAGCCCTGTTCGGTTTATCTGGGACTCTAATAATTTTTGGAGTTAAACTCTGAAAGTTCTAGAACTTTTTTAAATTTAAATTTTATTTATTGCCTGGAGAGGAGCTCTGAGAAAGGAAGTGAGAGGGCACAGCTTTCAAGAACTGGCAACTTGGCCTCTCTTCTCCCCCTTTCCACCCCTCCCCCACTATCTTAGCTATTTGACCTGATTAAACAACTTTGGGATGGTAGCCAGATTTCTGTATGCTAACGAGGCCTCTATTCAGGAGTTAGTGCGATTTCACCACCCGGAGCTTCCCGACTGCCCAGTGGAAGCCTAGCTTCACGGCACCCTCCCAATTTTGTCAGGGGTTCGCTAGTGAGGAGTTGACACAGACTTGAAGTAGAGACTCTGAACCCCTCAGATCACATCATATTATTCCTTAGCAAATTCTTTTCACCTTCTATCTAAGTAGTGAAAGTTGACGTCAGAATCGCCTATGCCACTCACCGAAAGAAGCTCTGGCAACGCCCAGTCTAGGTTCTATAACTTCTGTTCAGTTACTTGCATTTCTAGTAGCAAAATACATTTCCAAAAGTTTCCTTAAACCTCCCCTAACCCTAAGCCAGGTCAGAGCGCCAGGTCCCCTTCGACTCTCCAGGTGCCCGGACTCTGACTGCTGCAGAAGTTTTTGGCGTGTGTGTGAGGCACAGAATAGGTGGTAGTGGGGACCCGCGCGGAGTGATCACCGCGCATTACGTAACGAAAACCCTGGCGGCAGGAGGGACGGGGCCTGACATTGAGACATTCCAGGGGGTGGGGAACTGCTGTCCTGGAGTCGCCAGGAACGGCAACGGCAGTTCCAAGAAACCGAGAGAGGAAGGTGGCTGAGATAAAGAAAACACTTCGGGAATGAGAATATTAAGAAGCGGCAGGACTGAACATTAGCAAACGGCTGGGCACGTGCAGTAGTTTGTTAGGCGAAAAGGCAGCCTTCCAGCGTTGGCACGGGAACCACGGGATTTGCTCTTTGGGGAATTAAAAGCGTAATAGCAAAGTCAAAAGCTAATGAATGGAGTTCAATGATTTGTTAAACATACTTCGATATTTTTGTCTAGGAGAGCTGACTCTCTGCAGTTATTTAGAAAGTAGGGACTCAAACCAAATTAGAATACTTTCCCGTGCGACTCCCCTTTCCCCACTCGAAAAGGGAGCTGCTCTCACGGCACTGCCCCTTTAAGACCTGCTCGCTCTCGGGTTCTACAAAAGGGAGTGACCTCTGGGCTTTGACAGCTCTCCTAATAACTACCACCGCGCAGGCCCCGCCCACCCGGCGACCAGTCGCGCCGATTGGCCGGCGGGCCGGTATCCCGTGCTCTGATTGGCTCGCCGCTTCCCCTGAGCGAACCTTTAGAACTCTGAGACAGACAATATTCTGTTACATTGTAGCAAAATGGCGACTGTCATTCACAACCCCCTGAAAGCGTAAGTAAGACTAAAAAATGTACATATTCCGCGTGGTTTCAATATGAAAAAAAAGGCGCCTTCTGCGTGCGGAGCGCTGCCAATGCACTGAGCTTGCAGGCGCCTGCAGCCGCGGCGGGGCTTCTCTCTTTTCTTTTAGCTCTTACTTCTTCATCTTTTTTTCCCCCCTCAACGCGCAGAAATGTCAGGAGATGCAATTAACAAGAAGAAAATTGTTACATTTGCGTTCTGCTTAATTGGAGGACGGAGAGAGAGAGAGAGAGGGTAGCGGCAGGGGAGCCTGGCGCTCGAGCGCTCTGCAGCGAGGGGGTCGTGGGCAGCTCGGGGACAGCTCGGTCCCCCGAGTGCCCGGCCTCGCGGGGCGGCAAGCGCGGGGCTGGGGGCGGCCGAACCCGGGAAGAGCGCGAGGCAGGGTCCGGCTGGGTGCACTTGGCTGAGCCCCGCACCTTCGGAGCCCGGGGCCCCCGCAGGGCGAGCGGACCGCGGCAACCCCGGAGTTTGCAGGGCGCTCTCCGCCTTGCGATGGCTGGCGGGGAGTTTGTGCAAACCTTCCGGAGTTGGGAGGATCGCAGGGGGAGCAGCGGGTACCCGGAGCCTTGGGGCCCAGGTGGTTGCCCGGGGCTTTCCTGCCGGGGCAGCCCCCGGAGCGTGACGGCGCTCCGGGCGGTCGCCGGTGTGTCTGCCTGTGCGTTTGTGGGCGAACGGGCTGTAGTCAATTAACGACTCGGGTTAACTTGGGGTGGATTCGGAGGCAGGGAAGCTGCAGGTCTCATCAGTGCTGCTCTCGCCTCCTCTGGGTGAAAAGCCGAGGCGGGCGGCGAGGCAGCTTGGGGCGCCCCGCCTGAGCGGGCAGCGTCTGCTCCTGGCCAGGGCTCGGGGCAGGTGCCTCTGGCCGCCGCCGGGAGACTTTGAGCGGACGCCCAGATCCGGGACGGAGGGGGGCGGGCTGCGCGAGGACACGCGGGGGCCAGTCCCTGGGTCCGACAGCCAATTCCTGCCTGCCTGCCTCCCTCCTCCTTTTCATCCTGGCTTCCTTCCTTCCTTCCTTCCTTCCAGTCGGTGGAACTGTTAAGCCGCCAAGTCCGCTCGCGATCGCGGAGCCGGGGGTGGCTTAGGAAAACTAGCGTCGCTTTAAAAGGGGTGCTCTTGGCAGTAATATTGGCAGTGGGGAGCTCCCTCCGGATCGCGGTGCGACGTGGGTGGGGGTCCGCGCGCGGGAAATCGGGTCTTTAGAGCGAGCGGGGCTGGAAGCCACGAGCGAAGGGTGGGGGAGGTGCGCGCGGGGGCGTTTCGTGCCGAATTCTCGCGGGTGCGTGGCGGATACCCACCCAGATTCTTTCAACTCTGCGCATCGCCGTCAGCACCCCCCAGCTCCTCCTGGAGTTGAAATCCAGGTTCGCGCCGGGGGGCGCAGGAGGATTCCTAAAGCGAAGGAACGCACGGGAGTATGGAACGCGCTGATGTTAGCTTCCCTCCTCCCATCAGTAACAGGGTAAGAATGTCCAGGTCTGGAAGTTTTAAATAGATACGTACATATATTAAAGCTGCCGTTAAGAGGACATTCGGAGCTAAGGCTGATCAGGGAGCGGCTCCCAGCTCAGCTCTCGCTCTGCGTCTCGGATACACTGCACTTGGACGCCACAGCCTTCCACCCAAGAAAGAAAACGTTTTATGGCAGAATAAATGGGCGTAACTTCGCTGCGTCCTCGCTCCGGGCGGCTCGCGCTGCCATACAGCTGATGCTGCGAGTTTCCACTGAACCCGCAGCCGATTTGCAGTTCCCCCGTCTCCATCCGAAATCACACAATCGGGCTGATGCCACCTGGTAAACTCAAGTTAAAAAAATCTCGCATGTGCGCCAGGTTTGTTTCCTACTGGGAAAGCGCTACCCTGGTTACCCTGGAGCCCGCTTACGCGCGGGCAGGCGCAGTTGCTCGACGCTCCAGGGTTCCCCTGCTCGCTCCAGGTTTTTCCGTTTTTGTGTTTTTGGACCGTAGGAGGGTGCGTGTTTGGGGAGGGTGTCTGTGGTAGGGTAGGGTTAGAGGTGGGGGAAGGGACAGAGCGGCGGTCTAGTGAGTGGAATTAATTCTGATTTTTTACACTTGTACTTTGTATAATTAGAAGCAGTTGCAATGTGATGTATTCGTAGTTCTCTGTCGCCATACACTCGCACATTAGCAATACACACCACTCCTTTTTCTAGGTGGAAGTTGAGGGGTCCTTTGTAGTTAGCTGCTCCTTTTTGCACCCCAACCCTTTTCCCTGGGGGAAAGGGGGTGTAAACAATACCCCCGACCAGCCGAGCCTCCTGCGTGCGCCCTGGACGGTTTTTAAACTCCTAAGGTACGAGCACACACGTTGTTATCGGGAGACCTACACCATCTGCCTGTATTTTTAAAACAACTTGTTTAATAAAACATCTAATTTTTTCATTTGTTTTTAAAAGTTGCTGATCAAGAAACAATACACACGTGAATAAATTATGCATGGGATAAATTAGAACAAAGCGCAGAGACACATCTTAGCCAAAGGGATGGATGGTGGTGCTGGGAGGAGGGGAGCCCGGAGAATGGTTTGGAGAACTATGTTTTTATCCTCCTGTGTCCCTCCTGACAATGAAACGGAGCTGAACGACATTAGCATTTTCTCTGTGTGCGTTCTGGTTCTGAGTCTTTCTCATCTCTTAAAAAAGAAAAAAGGCAACACCACCGACGCCCCCTATAGAAACTGGTCACACAAAGGTTTCCTCTAGGATTGGGGGACAATGTAGTGGTAGGTAATGTTCTGGGAAGAAACAAGCCCAGGTTTCATGCAACACCTTTGTAGGGCTCTGCCTACCCTGAGTATGGGCCATTTTTCATTATACTAGCTTTTTCCACATGGGATATTCAATAATTCAATAGCTCAGGTAACTGGATGGCACAATTTGAATCTCATTGCTTCAGGGTCTTCCTTAGGGCCCCAAGCTCCTGGAGCCACATCTCCTCTCAGCAGTTTGGCTTTCTTCCTGCCTGGCTTTGATCTCGCCTCAACTCCCTTTCTTATTCCTCCTCCTTGTACCCTTCATCCCCTTCTCTCTGAAGCTGACAGCCTGGCTCTCTCTCTGTTGTTGCCTTTAACATCTTATTACTGCCCAACAGGGTGTTAGAGGCAGAAACAGGAGCTGCCTGGACTGATCAGATCACAAAGGGGACTCGGTAGGTGGCCCCACAACCAAGCAGTCACATCTGGACAAATATAATTTAAAAGCATTGATGGACATGTGTGATATGTAAATGGTATGGCACATTATTTAATTTAGCAGCTATATTGTCTTAGCCTAGATGAGACACCTATACGCAAGATAAGGGCCGTGTAGCGTGAAGTAAGCACATGTAGGTAACACAAACATGGATTTGAGAAAGGTCTGTGTGTAAGTCAATCACATGACATACTGTGTTCTGGTTGATTTCTGCATGCCTAGGAAACATAATGCTTTTAATAAAAATTCTAATCTTACTTGCTATTCTAGTTCAGGTAAACCATCCTCCCCCCAAATCTGCTATCAACACTTGAAACAACTTACTTTTATTAAGTTATCAAACCTCTGGTTTGTACGCACTTAACTGGGAATGTCTGCCACCTTCTGCCAGACTTGATTATGCACATATGTATCTATTATTATAACTGCCTGCTTAGAAAAGCATAGCTGTTATCATTACTTAATTATTCCGTATGAACCAATAGAGCTTTACCTTAAGTAACTGATCATAAGAACGAGATTAGTAAACAATTTTCTTATGCTTATAACTGAACATACATAATTGTATCAAACCTTTTGTAAGGAGTTTCCCTTGCTCAGAGGTATGTGTTTATATCTCTGTTTTGTTTTTAAGGACACAATTCTGGGAGAAGTAAATAAATATACTTACTTAGCTAAGGTCAAACAGCAGGTCACGTGTATAGATGGACCTCAAATCGTCATCTCTTTACTTTATATACTCTATAATCTGGATACACGCATTCTAATCTCGTGGTTTTGTGCCTGTGAAAGTTGTGTAATTATTGCCACTTAGAAGCCAGACCTCACTCTTGCTGTAGCACTCAGTTTAGATATCAGACTGGAGGGGGTGATGGTGGTGGTGGGGTGACACATTCCTGGATCTAATCTCCTCTTAGCTGTTTCTGTTGGGTGGGGGAATGAGGGTAGGTACTAAGTGAAGAACATTGGGGTTGAGACTTTGTGAACTTGCAGCCTTTTATGGACATTATTATAGCCCCTTATAAAAAAGACATTTTGAGTCAACAGATGTCTAAGAACCACCTTCTCCATCTGCTTCTGGTTGCCACTGGGAAAAAAAAAAGCCCTAAATTCTCTAAACTTCATTAGCACACATTATTTTTCAGCAGGAAGAATGTCTGGTTTTGATGAGATACCCATAAAGGAGATTAATTTCTGCCAGAACCCAAGTGTAGGCATTGTCACAGGGTAAACCCCTGAAAGTAGCCTGGCCTGCAGACCACCTGGGAGACACCCAGAGATCACAGTGGAATAATGCGAGCTTCTTAGGTCCATAAGGTGGGCTGAAATTCAGAGGCGATTTAATTGGAGACTTCTCATCTTTTTGGAATCAAGCAGGTAACTGAAATTTGGATACATCTGAGAAAGCCCATAATGTCTAAAGCTGTTTCAGAGCCATCTGCTCAGATCAATGCAAAAAATAAACTGCCACAGTCAGCACGCTTTGTTTTGAGCGGGCACCAGAAAAAGAAAGGAAACTGAGGCTGATGTTTCCGAAGGTAGTAGGCACACAGAATGTAGTGGCGGTGGGGGCAGGGGTATAAGAAGGCACCAGAATCCAGGCCTGCTTGTTATCCCAACCTCTGTAAAGTAACTTGTGTTTTTTGAGTGTTCTGAAAGTCACTAGAATCAGAAACGAGACAGAAATGTAGCCAAATTCGGCAAGCCGCTGGCCCAAGAAATGCCACAACTACTGAAATAGTTTTTGCCCAGGCAGGTTTCCCTTCAGGGGCCTATGTAAGCATGACCCTGGTTTTAAATAGTCTTTAAATATGTAGGTATTTAACGAGGAAAGATAAAGAGTGGCCTGGGGGTGGGGTGGGGATAGGTGAGTGGATGAAACTATTGTGTGGTGTGGAACTCTCAAAAGATTATTGTTTAACCAAGAGAGACTGATATTATAGTCCACTGCAAGTGACAAAGTTTTCTTTAGTTATGTGAGTGACTGGAAAGAGATGAGGTGTTGTGGTGTTTTTGTAATTTGTTTTTCTTATTGGTCCAGTTACTAGTGTTTCACAGTCTGTCAAACCATATGGATGAATGGAGCTAGCATCGTAAACCTGTCACCAAAGGAAGGTTTTGAAGCCTGTGATTTGCATCAGAGTTTTAAAAGCAGTGGTTAGTAGGTGTTGGTGGGTGGGGAGAGAAGGACAGACTGTTTAGAGTTTCTAGGTAGTGTGTTTGTGAATAGTGGTGGGGGTGGCAGAGGAAGAGAAGCCTGGAGGAGGCTAAGATTTAGGGGCTATGTTTGGAAGCAGGGAGGGGAGAGGGGATTAGACTCAGAGCTCCTAATAATGGGGTTCGAATAGCCCACTTTGAGTCCTCTACTACCCAGTCCTCGATTCTGAGCCTGAGGAACAATGATGGCACATGTAATCCTTCTTTTGCACCCTTTTCACCCTTCCTGGATCCAGAGACTGTGGTCATCTCAGGTTGCTGTGAGATGAGTGAGTTTTATTGTTGTTGTTGTTGTTGTACTCGTAGAAAATCTGCTGTTATTGCTAACGGCAACTGGAAGCTCTGCCAGAAAAGGTTTTCCAGTCCCCGAACTTTCACCTGTCAGTGTGGCCCCATTTCAGACTTGTTTCCTTTTCTGCATTGTGCATTTCTCACCAGTGGCCAGTGGTTTGCAGCTATGATAACTTCAGAGTAATGGAGGAGAAAATGCTCTGGCACAGGAACCTAGAGCCTTGAGCTCTGCTCCCACCTTGCCGACCAACTAGCTATGTGATCTTGGATGCAGAACTAGTCTGAGCTGCGTATTCTTTGTCTTTAAGATGAAGGCGATGCACCTGGATTGCCAAAATTCCTTTGAAGTCGAAAAACTTTGTGGCTCTTTCTGTGGTCACTTAGGACAAGGGAGACAAATAGGGGCCAGAGTTCAACTTCTTCTTTGTTTTTAAAGTGTAGCTCTAAAGGGGGGTTGTTAAGATGGGAGATGCTTCTGTAGTTTCATCTCTGGTCCAGTCTAGCCACATTGCACTATCATTTGGGGTTCTAATCAGAGTGGAACTTCTCTCTTCTTAGGGCCTAGGCTGAGGACCAGGTGGTGGGCCATTTAGATCATAGGCTTTTCTTCTGATTTTCTCTCTTGAACACATTTCTTCTCATTAGCACCCTAACCAGAGAATGGAGAGAGGACAGAGAAGGGGGAAGCTAACTGAACTCTTTAAAATGTAGAGACTGCATTTCTAGATAGTACAGGCAACCCCACCTTATAAACTTAAAGAAAAATCCTCCTTTCCCTGTAGGAATATCATTATTTTGGGGGATAAATGCCTTGAAACTCAGAGACACTTCTCTCATTCCCACCAGCAAGGATTGCTTTCCCCTTGTTCCCTCCCCTGAGGATAGGGACTTCATAGGGGTCAGAGTTTGGGTTCAGGGAGGCTCCAGGACCTTAGCAGTCATAGTTACCTGGTGAGTCTTAGCGTGAAGGCCTCCCAGACAGAGAGGTTTCATCTCTCTATAGGGGGTTGAGGGAGCACCTGGATGACAGACAACTCGAGAAAGTCAAGAGTTTGTAAATTAAGCCTCTCTTTTCACACAGTGAGAGGAACTTGGAGCTTGTGTCTCATCCAGCCCTGGCCCCCCACCCCCAAGGGACCCAAATGAAATAATGGATGTGAAAATATTTCAGAAGGTGTAAAGTACAAATATGAGGTGTTACTAGGAGAAATGCAGTTTCCTGTAGCTGACTGAGGCCTTCTCAGAGAGCCAACAATACCTCATATATTAAACGTTATTTTAATATAGTAAAACCAAAATAAGTGAAATGAATGTGTAATCATTGTTTCTCAGGAAATGCAAAGCTTTATTCATCCAGCTGTGTGTAAATAGCCTTGGGGTCACAGTGGGATTTCTCCATTTTCTGGGTTTGAAATAGGTGAGAGTATGAGCTCAAGGGACACCTTCCTTTTATTTCCCATTGGCTGCCCTGAACTGAGTCCACCCCTAAAATCCGGGAAAACAGAAGCTCAGGGGGCAGAGGGAGTACTTTCCTGGAACTTGGGTTGGTAATCAACCAGTCTCCTCCTAATACCAAGAGACTCCAGGGAGAGACAAGGGGAGAAGGAGGGACTGGAGCTTAAATCTGCTGGTGAACAAGGAGGGTGTGCTGTTGACATAGGAGATCAGCGACAAGGATTGAGTCTTTATACAAAGTAGACTATGGAGAGCATCGTGATGGGGGTCAAATCTCAGAATCAGAGTGACATCTTGATCGCCAGCCTCGAAGCTGCTTCAGATTCAAGCATGCCGCAAAGCGACAATACTTCTTTACTTTATAAAAGCAAATTATGGAAAACGACATCTCAACTCCCATTCTCCCCAACTGAAGACTCTTTAGGTGTTTTTTGTTTGCTGCCAGTTGAGCTCAATGAGAACTGTCCCACCCTCTTTGGAGCTTTGTCATCCCATCTTGGCCAACACTGATTGCCAGCCTGCCCCTCAGAACTAAGCAGCTCAGTAGCCTCCTTGTCTGCACCTAGGAGCTTCCACTCCAAGGAAAGCCTTAAATTTGTCTGTCTCTTCTTCCAGACCCTTGTTCATCAGGGCAAAGTAAGTGCCTATAGACCAAGAGCCTTACTCTCCCCTGGGGTTCTCCTAGGGAAACCAGTCAGTTGGGGAAGGGAGGGAGGGGGAGGGGAGGCAATGTGGTGCTGGGAATGGGGGAGGGCAGGCTGGATGGGGTAGTGGGAGTGGAGAGAATATATTCTCTCCTGCTAATTATTTTCCCTGAGGACTTAGCCAATGCAGAACCATCTATTATCGTGGGAGCGCTCTATGGTGGTTCTGCCTGTGATGAATGCTAAGTGGAAACAAGCAAGAAAAATTAACAGGCGGCTGCTTCTGTCCACCTAATTAAAATGCATATCCAAATGCATAATTCCTTATGTTTCCCCATGCACACACTCCCCTTCCAATCCCAATTCTATGAAGGAGAAAAAACACTTTCCCCCAATCATTTCTCTTGATTATATTTCCGTCAAGGAAGAACTGGAGGGTTCCCTTACAATAGAGAAGGGCTGTTCTTGTAAGACTTCTAAAATTGCTGGGTTTTTATTTAGATTGAGCCCGAAAATTCTGAGCTGTTTTTCTTTTTTGCTGGTTGTTGCTGTTGCTTAAATGAACAAGAACTTTATAGGGCTGTAGAAAAAAGGCAGAAGGGAGCAGAGAAAGAAGAGGGAAAAAATAGAGGGAAAGCAAGAAAGAAAAAAGAAAGTTCCCACCATTTTTGCTGACCTTTTAATTTTGTACTCAAAGTCTGGCTTGGCTCCGCAGTGAGAATTTTGAAGGTCTTTTCTATCTCCTCTTCATCTCCATTCCTTTCCTGGACTTTGCACTACTTCC
Source organism: Cynopterus sphinx (assembly GCA_030015415.1). Lineage (NCBI taxonomy): Eukaryota > Metazoa > Chordata > Mammalia > Chiroptera > Pteropodidae > Cynopterus > Cynopterus sphinx. The sequence goes on from CM057384.1 coordinate 134,769,863, forward strand.
CCCCCACCCCCTCAAGCAAACATAACGCAGGGTTTTGTAGAGAGATTTGAGAATACGTATCTACCTGTGCAGATCAGGTAGAGAGAGAGAGAAAAAAAAAACCCACAAAAATCTCTGCGTTTGAGACAAGATCAGATTTGCAGACATCACAGTCCCGAGTATGTTTTGAATCAAACAAAAAATAGCTCTTCATTCTTATCTTTCTCCTTCTTTGTTCACCGATTATTTTTTCCTCCTTGGGAGAACAACTTTATTCGGTGTCATAAAATATTTAATAGAACAGGAAACTTAAGTCACTGCGTTCAACTCAACGTCACTGGCATCTTTGCGATAGTCCCCCTTCCCCTGCCAGCCCCCCTCCTGAAGCCCCTTGACTGCCCTCTACAGCCACCCCAGCTGTTGATTTATCTGGGCTTCTGGCTCAGCAGTGCATGGAGATTGCTTTTAATTAACTCTCTTCATTTTTCCCAATCTTCAGGGAGCAGCAGCCCTTTAATGATTTTAATATTTTATCTGGATTTATATCACCTTATTTGTTGTTGTTTGACTTCCGCATTTGTTTTCCCTGAATCCCTTCTAGACAGATATATTTGCCCCATCCTCCGGACCCCAAGATCCTTCTGGAGAAGGGACAGTGGGTCTGGAGAAGGGCCCGCCTTCCCAAGCTTCCTACCACCTGCATAGGGTGAGGCGCCTAATGTTGACTTGTGCAATGGTTTGGATTAATACCCTTTGTTTTAGGAATCCTAGTCTCCCCTGACTCAGCTGAAAGAGTTTCTGAGCTTTTCATTAAAAAACAAAAAATCTGATTTTTAGAAAGTGAGATCTTTTTGCCTCTCGTGCTTATTGCTTCTGTGGGGGAGTGAGCTGCACTGGAGAGTTAGATAAAAACTGCTACCTGGGTACTCTGTTCCCTGTAGTTTGAGGTCTGCCACCTTGCTCACCCCATCCTGGCATAGTTCAATGGACCTGCTGTGGGATCATGACTTTAGGGCAGGGCTGGAAGTAGGTGTAGTTAAGTCTCTGTGGTACTTTATGTGTCTTTAAATGTGGCTGGGATCTGCTCAGCAACTACTTGGAAGAGCAGTTGTAGATGGAAGGGAACTCGTAGAAGCACCAGTTGCCTTCTCTACTCAAGGTTGCCTTCTCCCTCAACCCTCATTCCCTATCCCTGTGCCTACTCTCCAGTATGGGAAGACACATCACACTCTGCACACCTTCCCAGCTCCCCCTTCAGCCTCCTTTTGGCTGCAAATTCTGCTCCTTTCCGCAATAGTCCCCGAGACGTCTGGGAGACAGGCGTGGGGGCTGGTTTTCAGAACCAGCTTGTCCACAAAATGCCCTTTTGGCATTTCAGTTTGATGATGTATCTTTAGGGTTACCCATTGCTAGGCAATTGTCAACTAAAGTTTGAGCCTGATGTGAGGATTGCAGTGAATCGCCCAGGGTGATTGTATGTACATTTACGGACTTGGCTTTGCAGTCCACGTTCTGGGCACAGGAGTTTGAGAAGACATTATTTCATGTACCTTTATGGTTACTGGTTTTTAAAGTCTAGCCCTGGGCCTGGCACACAGTAACACAGGTGTTTATTTTGGTGATGAAAATGAAGATTTCTCCTCACCTCCTTGTACTCACCCTTTTAGCTCTGCTAGCTCTGAAAAGCTATGATATGTGAGGTTCTAAGCTACAGGCGGAATACAGAGACACAAACTAAGGCTTCTACACCATAGCCTGGTGTTAAGGCTCCTACATGTCCTATTCGGTGTGTCTTCTTGGCTTTTCCTTCGCAGTTGCAGACCCTTTTCAGAATCCTGTGAAAGTTGTGGACCGTTTTCCCAGAAAAAATGCACATACGTGTGAACATCTGCATTTGCTTTTATGGGGTTCACAGACCTAGAGGAGCCTATCGGTGGATGCACTAGATGTCCATGGTCTCCAGGTTAAGAAGCTCAGAATGAGAGATGTGGGTGAACTCGTTATCCTGCAAGTCTGCTTCTGTAGCCCCGCTCAGTGAGAGGCACCTGTCATGTTCTCCCTTAGTTTTACCAAACTTCTTGCGGCTCTGCCTCGCCCCAGGTATACCTGATGGACATCTACTTGCTCATTCATCTTCCACATATTTCAAAGTCCCATTTCCCCCCATGAGGCCCTTGCTGATCCTTGGGTAAAATTGGGCACACGTGCTCTTGATCCCGTAGTCCTAAGCATACTCTTCTCCCTTGGCCACTGAAATACTTAACTCTGGTTAGTTAGAATGTAAGGCCCAGGAAAGTGGGAACAGTGGCTGCCTGTGCCTTTCCAGTCCTAGGAACTAGCATAGTAGACACTTAATAAATATGTGGGGAATGACTGAGCAAATGAAGCCAGCAGGTGGACACACGCTTTTCCCACCTAATTTGCTTCTAGCTCTTTAGAGTTGACGACGTGTTTTTTATTCTCTCCCTTGACTGTTAAAGTTTGGAAAAGATGTCAGAATTCCTTTCCCCCAAATCTTCATTTTCAAGGGTGGGAACACAGACACAAGATTGACTTTACTTGCATGCAGCATGTTTGGCTGTGATCAATATAAGCTTTATTTATTCTAGCCCCTTGTTTGCTTATCACTTCATCCTTATAGATCTGAAATATGTCACTTTTCCTTTTTTTGGTCTTGGGAAGTAAGGATAAGTCTTTCCACTTTGTTCTCATTCAGGGACTAAGTAATTTAGGGCTTGTGATTAGCCACTGATAAAGCTACCTTATTTTGAGTGCCTGCTTTGAGGTTAGCTGTGTTTGAGATTTCGTTTAGCCTTACTTATATCTGAAGACTTATGGGTTCTAAGATGGAGAAGACCAGAAGATGAGAGAGTACTATACTGGTTTAACCCATGTCTGGGATCTGGTGAGCATCTACTGCCCATCCTGTTGAGTTTAGAAGTAACTGTAGCCCAGTCACTGTTTTCAGGTACGTATTCTTTGAGGCAATGCCTTTTGTATACTTTCAGAGTACCAAAGCCTAGATAGATAGAACTTTCCCTATGACTCAGTGTCCCAGCCATGTTCAATGCAGATAAATTAATTTGACAATGAGATAAAAAATAATGTCCCAAGGATCAAGTGAGGGCCTTTAATCTTCATACTGAGAGAGACAAAAATACCTATCATTGTAAATTTGTTGGGTCCTCTAACCACTTTTCAACCCTCCCAATCATTCAGTGTTGGGGCTACCTGGAAGATGGTACCACCTGGAAAGGTCTGGTTCTGTGTAAGGAAGGTAAAGACTGAGGTGGAGATAAGTAACCCAAGTCAAGTTTTAATTCAGATTCTAGTCCGCTAGATACCCGTCAACATAGAAAGCCAGAGAAAATGCTGGCGGTGCACAAAATAGGGGCTAGAGGAGCAGAATTGTACAAAAGTGTCCTTTAATGCAGAAAAGTCATACTGCACTAGCACTTGCTCTTAAAGGTAGCTCTCCCTCAGCCTTGGTGTGTAGCCCTTTGGTACAGAGGGGGCACGTGGGGCCGTCCGGTTCTCGGTGCTCATTTCCTTTCTGGGCAGCCATCCCAGTATAACAGATACTTATACATATTCTGTCCTCATTTTATCTAATTACACATGTCTCTGGGGGATAGGGAACAGGTTTGGATCATTCAGTTTTAGGTCAGTTATGCACAGGGTAGCTGAGATGAAGGCTGATCTATAGCGTTCTATGATATGTGGAAGTTTCCCATAGTTCCCTGGTCCCAAGCACACCAGGAGGCATTGTTTGCTGCCATCTCAGGGGCTGGAGATCCCAGTCGGCATTAGGGGGTGGGGGGCAAAGAATACAGCCTGATTGGTTCTTGAGTCTGAATGTAAGAACCTTTCTGAGACCAAGCTAGCTCTTGCTATCCTTGGAGCAATAAGATTTTTATTTGATGATCTGCCAAACCAAGAGGGCCCATTAATATTGGTTCCTCTTCTGGAGATCATTTGTTCTTACCCATTACCTGCCTGGAATGTGTTCAGATTCCTGAGAAATACAGAACAAAGAAGCTCTGATCGATGGAACAATCTTTATTTTTGCCCAGTGTTGCCCAGAGTTCTTGTCTCCTTTGTGACCCAGATGAACTGGTGTGGACGATGGAAAAGCTCTGAAATGTCCCCACCTTTCTCTAAGACTCAGAGCCGACAGCCTTGGGCAGTCCAGCTTCCTGGCATCTCTCCTCTAGGCTCTATTGTAGCTTTTCAAATCCCCAGGAAAGAAAAGCCTGCTGGTTACCCTTTCATTCTTCTTTTGCTTTCTCCTTCTTATTTCATTTCTTGACTCAGACCTCAGCCTCCCCAATGTTCTCTGAGCTCTAGAGAGAATAATTTATTTAATGCTTAATAGCAAGGCTTACACACCTCCAGTCTAGGTTTCCTTCTGACTTCTTGTCCCTTCATCCAGTTGACATCACTCTCCCCATTCCCTACCCCAGCTGCATGCAGCGCAATGCACCTTGACCAAAAAGCACTGATGGGGTACAAAGGAAGAAAAAGTATTCCACTTTGTCCTCATGTGGGCACACTCAATCTTGTGAGTGCGGGATTGGGGAGACGGAGAGAGCAAGAGGGTGAAGACTGCACACAGCAAAAAACAGGTGAGAAGAAACAGGGTGTGTGAGGTCACACAGTGGGGAGTAACTGGGAGATAACGAAGCAGTCCGAAATAGGAACAGAGAAAGTGGGTCCCCTTGTTGGGATGTCAGAGAAGGTCTCAGGGAGGAGGAGGTGGCTCTGAGCTGAGTTTGGAAGGAGGATGGGATTCTGTTGGGCTCACAGGAGCGGTGGGGTGTGAGGATGGAGAAGTCTGGGCGTAATAGGGAAGTAAACGCAGATTTGGGAAGCAGTTCAGTCATTCTTTAGAGAATCCTCTTCCTTTCCGGAGGAAAGAAAGCCAGGTGGGAGGAAGTATGTGGGGTATAGCAAAAGGATCCACTTGGCTGGATGGGAAATAGCCTGGGAGGCCAGGTTGGTCTGAGTGACCCCCAGTTTGGCAGCCAATTCCTGGGAAGTGCTTGAATGCCTCGGAGGCCAAAAGAAAAGTTCCTGGGGAGGTTGGAGGCGTCATCCTGTGTCTCTCAGCAGAGAGGACTGTCTACCTCCTGAGGCTCCTTCTCACTAAGGTTGAAATGAATCCCGGCTTTTGGTTTCTTTGGTTTTGTGTCCCGGGCCCTTTTCAGAGTACTTCCCAGAGGCAGTGGGGGTCAGAGAGACACACTGGGGGCCTGAGCTGGTGTGAGCCAACCGTCCTGTCAGGTACAGGACAGCCCAGGCCAGCACATGGGCAGAGTGCTAAGTAGGGTAGGATTGTTGGGCACAGCCTAAGTGGTGAATCTAAAAGTATTTCCCCTTTTCAATGCTTTAGTCACTAACCCCTTTCTTTAAAAACAACAACAACAACAACAACGGTGATGACAACAATGACAACAACCCATAAACAGTATAAATAAAAATATACAAATCCAGTCCAGAGAAGAAAACATGAATGCTGATTCATATAGTTCAATCCCATCTCTTGCCCCAAGGAGGAGTTTCATGGTTCATATGTGGGGAGTGAGGCTGCAGGTCTCTGACGTGCTTGTCCTGAGGGGATTGAGGTGGTGTAATTTGGAGGTAGTGCTTCCCTACTCTCACCCAGGCGCACAGGCCACCCCTCTTACTCATTCAGACTCTCCACCTACATGTTGTCTACCTCTGACCGGCAGGCAAGCCCGGGGCCCAGGGAACCAGTGTTCAGGGGGAACCTGGGCATCACACCAGCCCTTTGGGGTTCTTGAAGCCCTGAACTCTGTGAAAGTTCAACACTCTGTCCCAGGGAGTGTGGCAAGCAGTGGCTGTGCGGCCCAACTAGGGTGCTGGCTCTGGAGTTGGAGGTCTGGGTTCAAATCCAAGCCCCGTGATCATGGACAGGATTCTTAACACCTCTGTACTACAGTTTCCTCATCTGTGAAGTGGGAGTGATAGTTTCTCCCTCTGGAGGGTTGTTGGAAGAATTAGAGGAAAGAAGTTCTAGAACTCTGTGGCATTGCTACTATTATTAATTTATTGTTTTTACTCTTAGAACAAATCTGTTAGAACAGACTTTGAGAAACATTGATCTATGGGACACTTTGTCCAGTTCAGATTACTTCATGCTACTTAATCAGTGCTGATGCAGGGTCCTTCTGAGGAAGAACAAGAATTTCACAGATGCAGAAACACCACGCACGGAGGTGGGCTGAGTCCTGGCTCACACTTCCATTCACTCTTTCCTCCTCCGAGGGGGAGGACAGTGCTTTCTGCCTGGATGAAGACTTGCCCTTTGCACAGCTAGAAAAGGGCTTGCAAGTCCTTCAGACCAAGGTGGGTGGGGGTCGAGAGCTGATCCGACACACGGAGGGCGGCGACACCTTGCTCATCTGCAGCCCTCCCGTCCTGGTGGATGTGTGTCCACCTTCCCAGCACATGCTTTAGGTAGGCAGTGGTCTGTGCTTGACAAGCTGGCATTCCAAACTCCTGATCCTCCAAACACCAGACCCCTATGTTAGTTTTAACTGTCCAGAGCTTTTCCATGTGGTGTAATTGATGGGACTCGTTAACCTCGTCAGAGGACCTAAACTTTGGCTTATTTTGCGTCCCTTGAATGGACATGTATCTGATGACCAAGCAGAAAAACCCATTTTCTGAATTGGCTGTTCTAAATCTTCCTGCCCGTTCTACCCCCCACTCATCTCTGGGGAAAAGAAGCAAACACAGAGATAACCTGAGCTCGCCTGTTTCTGTGGCTCCAGATAGGAGGGAAGAAGATCATTTCTGTCTGCGACCTTCTCCTCCCTGCTCTCTCTGTGTCCTGATAGCGAGGGACAAAGCAACATTTTCAGAGAGATAACAGGAAGGGCATTGAGGAGGTTGGTTCACAATCTCTTCTGGCCTTCTTTCTCAGCCCCCACATTCCCCACGGGGTAAGTCACATTCTCATTGTCCTCTGGGAACAGCCTTAGACAGATGCTCAGACAGATGCTTTTATTGAAGAGAGCCCGAGATCGTATGGTGTCCGCTGACCATGAACCTTGTGATAATTGAGAATATTCTCCGTTGCCTGTGTCCAGGAGAAAGTGTGCCACCTCACTCTGCCCTGTCATTTGCGTCGTGAATTTCTCCAGCTTGTGTCTCCTCAGACCATGGAGCAGTTGGCATTTATCTTACATTAGTTGAGCATGTATAGTATACCAGCTACTATGCATGTACAATGTAAGCAAAACCAACATGGATTCTATTTTTGGGGAGCTTATAGTCTAGTTGGGAGACATATACTAACCACATAAATATATAAATAAAAGTTGGATCTGTATTACATTGGACAGCCCAGGATGATATAAGAGAATATAGCAAGGGGAACTGTTCTAGTCTTGTGTTGAGGGACAGCTGAGGCAACATTTCATTCCAGACAGAGGGAACAGCATATGCAAAGGTCCTGTGACAGTTGGAGCCAAGGAAAGCAGTTGTGTCTGGAATGCCAGAGAAGAAGGGAAAGTGTGGCTCATGATATAGTAAGGGAGGTCAGCAGCAGGGGCCTGGACACGTAGGGCCTTGATGAATATTTTAAGGATGTGTACTTTCTTCTAAGAGCTATAGAAGTGTTTAAGTTAGGAAGTAAATTAATTCAATTTACTTTCTAAAAATGTCCCCTTGGCTATAAGGGAGACTTAGCGATAGGTCCTGGGAAGGACAAGATGAGTGTGTTCTGAGGAGGCTTTTCTGGGTATAATTTAGAAAATAAAAATGAGGTATGAGCATGTACGTGAAGGATCAGGCATTAGCTGCACAAGGCTGTGACCGTAGAACTTTCCCTTTAACTGCTTTCCTTCTTCCTATCATTCCTTGTCCCATTTGGTAGTTGAAGGAAAACTGACACCCTGCTCCACCATCCTTGGAGGTTTTTGGTACCGTGGATAGATTGGTTTTCCTCCCAGATAGAGTCTGGAGCAGTTTGCCTCATTCTGTTGTCCCTGCTTCTCACTCCAGCTGTGCCTTTGGGCTTCTCAAGGTGTGACCTGAGGACTTGAGGACGAGGGGCACCTCTGTGACTGACGAAAAGGTAGATTCATGGGTTTTCCCCTAGACCCGCTAAGTCAGAATCTCACGGGTGAGGTCAGGTAATCTGACTCTAAAGCTTGAGAACCACTGTTGGTCTAGCACTGCACGTGCACCAAAAATGTGATGATGGGGTGTGTGTGTGTGTGTGTGTGTGTGTGTGTGTGTGTGTGTGTGTGTTTGGTAAAACAGGTACCAAGAGCTTTCGAGGCACAGATGGCCTTTAAGCCTCACAATGATGCATGTGAGGCGACAGGGCCCTGGTAACCTCGCTGTCCTGGTTGACACAGTTATAAAACTGGTGGGCTGAGGGGCCTCAGAGCCAGGTGTCTGACTCTGAGTGCACTACACTTTGCCTTTCTTTCTTTACACGTCTATTCTCCAGGGGACAGGGTTAAAAAGTATTGAATTCTTAGAATTTCCAGATGTAGTTACTTTTTAAAAAAGCATCAGTACCTTTCTGGGGCTCATACTATCCATCTAGTAAGTGAATATCCAGTTAGTACTTGAAAGGGGTTGAGTCAGCTGGGATTATTGTAATTATTATTATAACTTTTTAGTATAGAAGATATCAAATCTATACAAAAGTGGAAGAATATCAAGAACCTCTATGTATTCACCACCTGACTTCAACAGTCACAAGGGGGACAGACATCCTTTCAATTTTTCAGACTTTGCCCTGAAATGTTCTCATGGTTTTTGTTTGTTCATTTCTTTTTGGATTTTCATGTTTTTATGCCCATTGAATGAAATACCTGATAGGAGAATCAGTAGCAGGAACAGAGACACTTTCAAAATACTCCCAGCAGCTGATGACCAGAGAGAGAGGAAGCTCTTTTGGCTCAGTTTGTCTCTCGACAGTACAGTTCATAGACAGAGCTAGTGCTTAGAATTGTAGATTTGGGAAATACCTTAGAGTAGGGGTCCCCAGCCTCTGGGCTGTAGGCCAGTACTGGTCTATGGCCTGTTAGGAACTGGGCCACAAAGCAGGAGGTAAGTGGTGGGCGAGTGAGTGAAGCTTCATCTGAATTTGCAGCCTTTCCCCAGCGTTAGCATCCCCATCCCAGCTCTACCTCAGATCATCAGACATTAGATTCTCAAAGGAGCACTGGTCCCTGATGCTGAAAAGGCTGGGAGCTCTGCAGAGAGCACCTGTCTAGATATTACAACAGAGGCCTAGCAACGTCTGGGGATAGACAGGCCTTGTACAATGTATAAGAGGCAGAGCCGGGCCTGGAATTTCGGTCCTCCAGCCCTGTCTCCCTTACATACCGCAGAGGGTCTCTTGGCATTTTCACCTGGAAGACAGAATTCCAGTGGAAAGCTCTCCAGAGCCCCAGTGGCTGAAATACCAACATTTGGTCACTTCAACTTTTACTTCCTTCTTGTTAAAATACCCTTGATACAGCCTCAAGATCTCCTGGTCTGGCTAGAGGAGAACACACCTGTAAGTAAGACGAATCCTGTAGAAGCAAGGTGGGCCACATGCTCAGGGTCTCTTAGCTCTGCCTGTCCTGATATTCTAGAAGCTCTAAGGCATAATATGACAAATTTGTGCCATAGATTTTCAGGGAAGGGAGGAACCCATTTCACTGACCATCTTCATGGAGAAGCTGGATGAGCAGAAATTGGGGACTGAGGAGGAAGAAGAAGGGGATCCAGTCTCTTGGCTCAGTGTATCAACCAAGAGTTAGTAAGACCCCCTGAAGTGGAAGGCTCTGCACCTTCACACTAAGGCGGATACCGAGAAGCAGAGGACACGATATCTGTTCTCAAGAAATTTCTGTCTAGTTGAGGGGCAAGGCATGTGCTGAATACCCATATAAGTGGAAAGTTGTAAGACTGTAAGATGCAAATTGACTTTTAAGATCAGCCCACAGAAGAGTGCAGTGGAAACCAAGAGAGGAATCACAAAACTGAACGGAGTAACAACATTAATGGTCACGTCCCCAGTGTCTTCCGCGTGTGGCCATGCCCTAGATGCTGTAATAACTGCATCATTACACAGCAGCTTTTCTAGTGATAGCCACCCTCGTTCCAGCCGCCATCTCTTGAACATCTATGCTCTACTTGACAGCCCTGTGCTGTGTGCTGTACACGCATGAACTCATTTTCTTCTCCTAGGAAGCAGGTATGTTAACTATTTGACAATGAAAAAACTCCAAAAAGTTTAAGCAGCCTGCCCTAGACCCTCAGGTGTGGACCTGTCTGTCCATCTAAATGAACGTGGGTTTGAAAAGGAACAGCCAGACTGGGTGGCTGGCAGGGAATGAAGGACCTGCTTATAAAACCCTGTGTGAAAAGTTGGATGTGTTGGAGCGTTATTTAAGGTATGACAGGGTGGACGTTGCTGGTGATTAATTGGCAGGATGACTTGAGCAGGGAGGCTGTGGCAGACTAAAGTGTCTGGGGTCTACAGGAAGGGGTGGGAATGGGAATGTGCCTGGTCAAACCAAGTAATGAAAATCCTCACACCTCATCAGACTTAATTAAAATCAAATAAACACTCCAGCAAACCCACCTCATACCAAGCAGGGGCAGAGATTCCTGACTGCTGTGAGAGGAGGGCGTGAGTACTGGTTCCAATATAAGCTGCAGGGGTATAAACCTTCATTATTATGTAACATCTGTCAGCCATGAATACGCTTTGTGTTGATAGGCTTCCTTACACGTTTATGGTTTCAGTCTTCAACTAGGTCCTTGGTGCCCCATCATCATTTCTTTCCTTACCCCCTTTTCATTTGTTCCCACAACAATTGTTCCAATATTTCGCCATTTACCCGAAAACTCTTTCCATCCTCTCACTCTTGGCAGGTGATTTCACCCCAGACTAGTTCAAGAAAATCAAAGCCACGAAGCAAGTAACTTCCCTGTCATTCCTGCCCTCTGCCTCATCATGGTAAAGCCACTTCTTCACAGAGGCCTCCCCTGCCCACCCCATCTAATACTGCTCTATGTCACTCTCCTATTACCCTGGTATAGTTGTTTCCACAGTGCATGCAGAAATTATCTTTATGCACTTGTTTGTTCACCTGTCTTTTGTCTGCCTTCCCCCTTGGAATGTAAGTTCCATGAAAGCATGAACCTAGCCTGCCTCATGCACCGCCAGCATCCACAGTACCCAGCACTAGGTAATTGCTTGGGACATGGAAGTCGCTCAAAAATAGAAATGAATGAGTGAATTCCCATGGGTTCGGCCATGATTCACGATCCCATGATTCGACCTTCCTTTTTCCTCCTGACTACCCTACTGCCTACTCCCTCCACCTGATGTCCCCCCTTCAAACATAACCTAAATGAATTCTTCCCCTAAAACTGCTTATTTTCCTTTGGGTTCACTATCATTTAAGCAAAATCTCAGCGTCATCTTTGGCTCCCCTCTTTTCTCATCTCCCCCATAAACTTAGTCTTGTTGACTTAACCTTGGCAATGTCCCTGGACTTTTGTCCTCTCTTCCGTTTGTTTCTCATTTATGCAACATTAGTGCTCACAGGGACATGGGCAGGAGCTTTCTATCTGACTTCCCAATTTGTAGTCTCTCCCCCTGTCAGGCTATCCCTACCCACAGGGAGAGCTTTGCACAGTTCAGTTCCTTTATATTTTCAATGGCTCCTATTAATCATAGAATTCATCCATCCATCCACCCATTTGTCCATCTACTCACCTATACATCTACCCTCCCATCCATCCATCCATCCATCCATCCATCCATCCATCCACCCATTTGTCCATCTACTCACCTATACATCTACCCTCCCATCCATCCACCCATCCACCCATCCACCCTCTATTTACCGAGTGCCAACCCTGTCCAGCACTGTGTAAAGTGCTGGGATAGAGAACTGAGAGCACAGTCTTTACTTTCATATCAATTTTTAATCTTGTGGGTGGAGACAGATATAAACAATGAAAATCATTCAAGTGTCACAGGCACTTTTTATTCATTCATCAAATATTTATTGAGTTCCCACTGTGTGCTATGCACTATAGGTGCTGGATATTCATCACTAAATAAAACGAAGTCCCTGCCTTCACAGAACTCACATTCTTGTGGAGGAGACCCATAGTGAACAAATGCACGAGTTTAATACTATGGAGAAAAACAAAGGTAGGTAAGGGGTACATGTATGTGGGTTTGATCCCTTGTAGAGCGTGTTCAGAGATGGCTTCACCGTGTTGGTGATGACTGAGCAGAGACCCGCAGGATGAGAGTGAGTGGCAACTGCAGATATTTGGGGGGAACAGAATTTCAAGCAGGTGGAATGGCTAACACTCTATGCCAAGGCCTTGGGCTGAGAGTGAGTTTATATAGGGCCTGGTGGGATACAGGGGAGTAAAGAAACCTATCCTATGTGGAGGGACCAGGGGGTACTTCTCAGGGGAGGATGCCAAACTCCCTAGCCCAACATTCACAATTTAACCTCCTATTCCACCACCTGTCCATGGACTCTGAGTTTGAATCATGTCAGACCATGAATTTCCCACCTCTTGGCCTTTGCTTCTCTGTCATTCTTTGCAAGGACTTCCTTCTCTGATCCCCATGCATCTGCCCAGGAACCCTTCCAATGTCCACTCACCATTCAAAGTCTGAGCCTCTTCTAGGCAGAACCAATCACCGCTTTGCAGGCTCCATAGCACTTTGTTCATGCTGGTGGAGCACTTAGCACGGTGATGTCCCGGTCACGTCCACTGGCCAGAGCACCTCACGAGAGGGAACCGTACCGTAGATGTTTCTTGGTCGCCAGCACCGGGCACAGTGTTGGGCATATAGTAGGTGGTTTAATGCACATGTGAAGCAAATTCCTCTAGAAAACAGCTTGCTTTGTTGCCAGACCTCTCCATACAGACACGCTGGCAGACACACATGCCCTTTTTCTACACATCAGTTGCCTTAAAAAAAAAAAAGACTCCCACAGTTCCTAATGAAAGCAACAGGGTCATGAAATTAATGTGTCACTCTGGTGCCAGCTTCACTCGGCTGACTCATGGCCTGCGAAGGCTTTTTCAAACATGTGTTTCTCATCTATGTGTTAATTTCTCTTCCCTTTCTCAGTCATCTTCTCTTCCCCTCAACTTTGTGGGAGGTAACAGACTTCAGGTCTGGTGGCACCTGCACCTCCTTGCATCCTCTGAGCAGACGTTTTTCAGCGTTGGGCCTGAGATGGGGTTGCGGGGTGGGCTCTGACTTAGGAAGAGCAAAAGAGAGTAAAAATGAGATTTCTTTCCCCCTTGAAATTCACTAGAGCTTATTTGATTGTTTGAGAAAGTCCTGAAATATGTGTGTGTGTGTATTCACAATATACAAAATATATACATGTATTTATATATTTCTCTATGATGGAATCATATGTCTTTAAGGTCATTCCATGATATATTTTTTTCCCTCCATGGTGGAGAGAGGAGAATATTTCCAGGTGTCCTGGAATTAATTTGTTAATTCAGCAGGTATTTATTGAGTACCTAACTATTCCGGACATAAAGCAGTGAACAGAATGGGTGAAATTCTTGTCTTCCTGGAGCTTACGTGCTAGTGGAGGCAGACAGATATAAGCAAATAGAGTGGGAGGGTGATAGGTCTGTGAGGATTACTGGAGCAGGGAGTTGGAACAGAGAAGTTTGGGGGAGGACAATTTAAAATAAGATGGCCAGGGAGGACTTCATTGGAAAGTGACATTTGACGATTACCTGGAGGAAGAGGAGTCAAGACAGAGGGAACAGCACGTGCCATGGTCCTGAGGTGGAAGGTGCCTGATGTTTTGAAGAACAGCAAGGAGGCCAGTGTGACTGGAGCAGAGTGAGCGAGACGGACAGTAGTAGGAGAACTTTGTCTTATCTTTGGAGTTGGGCATCCACTGGAGGGTTTTGACAACATCACCCTGGCTGCTGAGTTGGGATTAAATGGAAGAAGCAGGGGCCAAGCAGGGACCAGTAAGGATGCAGTGGCTGGAATCAGGGTGGTGATTGTAAAGGTTGAAAAATGTGGCTGGATACTAAATACATTTTAGAGCTAGAGATGACAGGGTTTGCAAAGGAATTGGAAGTGGGGTGTGATAAAAAGACAGGTGTCATGGATGACTCCAAGGTTTTTGGCTTGAGCAAGTGGAAGAATGGGACTGCTCAGAGGGTAAGGGCTGTAGGGGCGGCAGGTGTGTGTGGGCTGCGCTTTGCTCTTGGTAGGCATGAAACACAGATTTGACATTAGGTGGAAATGTCCAGTAGGCAGGGACATCATTGGACCTGCTCTTGTGGGATGTCCATCCGGGGTTGGTGGGGGAGGAGATTAGGAAACTATCCAGTGGGCCTCAGTGGGACCTGGATACAAACTGGTTGCTCCAAAGGCACAAGGAATTATCTCTGAGTGTGGGCAATTGAGCTTAATTTTTTTCTAAAATTATTTTTTTAAAGCATATTTGGATTCAATTAAAGAAATACTAGTACCAACTACATGCCAGGCATTATACTAGGTGCTGAGGATATAACACAAGGGTGGAACTAAAATGATTTTTGCCTTCTGGAGCTTATAGTCAATTTAGAAAAGTGGTAAATCCACAGATAATATGAGAATAGACTCTATATCTTGATGAATACATTAAAACCTTTACTTATGACACACTATTTCCATTAATGTGAGAAAGCAAGAAAAATTGGAAATATTTGTGTTTTTCCCCAAATGGAATATGTTTTGTCTTGTTTACCACTGATCCCCAGCACCTGATTCAGTGCCTGGCACACCAAGTAGGTGATTAGCATGTATGTGTGGAATGAGCGAGTGAACCGTGCCCCCGAATAGCAGCTGGCCCCGAAAGGAGGTAGTGGGGGAATGTTGCTCAGGACAGAGTATCCTCTGTCTTTTGGGCAAAGGTAAGGTCAGTAGAGTGGCCTGGGTACCAGAACATACCAACAGGCTTGATGGACAATTCTAGAAGGTTTTGGGGAATGGCATGGGAGTATGAGAAAGCCACAGAGAACAAATGAAGTTAAACTCTGATAATCAAAGGGAAGAGTTAGCCAAGGATGGCGAAAAGCTTGGGTAAAAATATTGCCATTTGGGGTCTTACCTTAGCCTTTTGGCTTCCTGTTGACCTTGAATGAGGTTCCTCTTTTCTTATATAGTTTGGAAAATTTCAAACATACGTAGTATAATGAACCCTTATATATGTATCACCCAGATTCAATAATTAGCACCTTATAGCCAGTCTTGTCTTACAGCCTACCCTTACTCTCCCATACTAGAGATTATTTTGAAATAAATCCAAGACATCATTTTACCTGTAAATATTTTAATATGTATTTGTAAAAATTAAGGATTAAAAAAAGGTCAAATCTCATTGGAGTTAATAACTTAATATTATAAAATATCCAGTTAGCGTCAAAATATAATATATAAGTCCATGTAGATATGTTCGTGTGTGCATATATCTTAATTATCATTTTAGGAGTATATTAAAACAACTTTATTTTTTTATAGAAATGATGTATATTTGTTACTAAAAATTAAAGCAACACAAAGTAAAAAGATGAGAACTAAAAGAGCACCCCATATCTGTTAGGTGAACATCATTTCAGACACCTCTATATGTAAGTCACGTGGAAGAACAAATAGAAGATGGGTATAAATGCTCTCAGAAATACTTTTTTATGTTACAAAGGAATCACTGAATAGTATTTTAGAGCTGAAAAGGCACCTTTCATAAAGCTAGTCTAGAGCGGAAGTCTTCTGAGGGCGGGGATCTACCTTAGTTAGGTTTACATGCAGCCACCTCCCCCATTGTCCTGCCTGGTGTTCCTGGGGCCAATAACTGGTTTGAATTGAAATGTTCTTTAAGACATCACAGAGCCATCTTATGGAGTAGGGTGGCTCATGAGTTGAAATCCCTTGCAGACAGGTAGTTAGGGCACACTTGGGCCTGGAGCCTGTGCCCCTTACTCTTGTTTCACCGCTTTCTCCAGCTCCTGGGAGAATGTAGCAAAGAGGTTCAGGGCACAAGCCCAGAGCCAGACACAGATGGGTTTGATTTTGCTCTGAATCTTCTTCCATGACTTAGTTGCTGTGTGACATCTCTTACCCACACAGTTTACCTATCTCGAAAGGCTGTGTGAAGCGTAAATGAGATAATGCCTGAAAAACTTCGAGCATAGTTCCTTGCATGCGCCAGGCGTGAACTAAATGTTAACTGTAAGTGTTCTCGTTTGTAGTAATAGCAGAAGCTATTACCATGTAGTAATAGTGTCAGTATTTTCTTTTTCTACTGGAACTGTCAGCCAGAACTCAAAGAGAGCTCAGCCCTCCCCACCGCAGGGTCCTAGCTGCAGATAGAACCCAGTTGATAACTTTGACTATTGCTTTTTTCCTGCCATTGGGAAGAGGAGATTATATCATGTGGGAATCCTTTTCCTCTATTGCATCACCTTCTGCCTGGTGGTTATGTGTCGTGGTCAAGGTTCGTGTGTCTCCTCTCAGCGTGTAGTTTAGTGGTGCTGCCTTAACAAAAGCTTCGTAAATAATTATACCGAGCTCCTCAAATAGGAACTCTGGGCAAAGGGCTGGGTGCAAGACGTCTGGCCTTCCGGTGGCCCCTCCAGTCTGCTGACTCAGCAGCTCTTCCAGGGCCCTCCTCCAGGCCCTGGGGCTGTCAGGTCACTAATGGAATCTGCTGGAAGCAAATTAACTCATGTAAAAAGGGCTAACAAATCACTCCAGCTGTTGATGCCTGCCCCAGGAAGGCTGGCATGTCCCCATTCACTCATAGGTCCTCACCCCACATTTCATACCTCTCCTAGGGAGCCCCACTTTCTCCTGCATGGTTACCGAGGAGCACACAGGCTGTGCTGAACTCTCAGCCCGCCACCCCCCAGCAGAGCCATGGCCTGTGCATGTGAGAAGGCCATCTGTTCGGCCTGACACGCCTTCCTGTGTGGGAGGCCTGAGAGCTGGCTCCATGCATTATTCACACTTCTGGGTTTGGGTTGACTTAACCATTTGTTCTAAGTAGAAGCTGGGAAAAGGAAGGCAGGTCAAGGAGGAGACAGCTATGCTCTTAGCTGGGGCATGGTCTCCTTCCTCCCTTGTCAAATGTATACTTTTTTTAAAATATTGTCTCCTGTGGGCCATGCTCCACATGGGTCTGTCCAGTCCTCCTGTGTTCTTGGAATGTAGTTTCCCTCTCTGGATCTGTGCAGGTTTTGGGGATGGGGTGGGGACAGGCTTCACAGAGCAGGCTGGGAAATGCTTGTTTCTAGAAGCGTGGGCTGCCATTGTGACCCCTTTTCTCCTTTCTCCTCATCCCTCTTGCCTCCCTCACAGTTGCCTTGTAGATTCCTGAGTAAATTGAGGGTATTCTGGTGTGCGTGTGCCTTATGGCTGCAACAGGGGCGATAAGAGAAGGAGAAAAGCTGTTCTTCAGCTTCAGAGAGAGGGATCCAAGGGGAAGGATTTGTGGGGTTGGAGAACCCCAAGCAGCATCCTGTGGTGCCTGCAGAAGAGAATTTGAGTAATGCAATAGGGGTGCAGTGGTAACATAGGTGTGCTCTTCCTCATTCTGTCATGGAGAAAGTCTGTGTCATTCCTTGCCCAAAGGCATCTATGTGGAGGCCCAAAGAAGAGGCCAGGCCAGAGAAGACACCCATCAACACGTTTCTGTCTTTCCTTCCAATTCACCCAGCACTTTGATAGCAATGGTTGATCTAGATCCTAGAACACAAATTTCTAGACATTCCTTACCTAAGGATAGAAATTACACCTGCGTGTAGGTATCATGACCTGAGGTTCCTGCTGATGACCTATGCCTTGAGCCATAAAAGTCCCAGCTAACAGCATCCAGGTATTTAGTCCTAATGCCATCTTTTCTCTGGGCCTCAATACCCAGGGTTATATATATTTGCTTTGAACCAAATTTACACCTGGGTTACATACTGGCTCAGTAGAGTCCTTTGCTTTCCCTACCATCCCCTTGGCCAGTGGGACTTTGAGATTGTCATAGTTAAAAGGCTTTCTGTAAAACTAAGCTGCGTAGAAGCAAGGTAAGCCCAAGGTGAGAGTTCCAGGCTGGGTTTGTGTCTCCCAGGTGGCCAAGTTTTCTAGACACAACCCTGAGAGGTCTTCATAGATCCGTACTATGAATGTGTTTTGATGTACCGAACAGACCAGTGCTTCTACAAACCATGCTGCTCTGGTCAGTTCACCACTGTGCCTCAGTTCTTCTTCTGTAAAATAGGGCTAATAATAATGGTCTACTATCTCACCAGTGATAATAGTGAGATGGCACTTGAGAAATCTCTCTGAAAAGAAGGCAAAGGGTATGCTCAATGCCCATTTCCCTCATTTGTCTGTGTGTGTGTGTGTGTGTGTGTGTGTGTGTGTGTGTGTGTGTGTGTTATCACGGCAAATAAATCATTTGAGATTTTATTTTATTCATTCATCTTGCAGATAAAAAGGTGGTGAGGTAGGTCTATATCATCCTTGCTTGATATAATCTGAGCAATCCTCACCAGTGCGTTGGTCCTAGAGCTGGAAGAAGCTGGGCCTGGGGCCTCCCAGTTTGGTCTCCCCACCCCTCCTGCCTGTTACCTTTTTATATTCTATATCAAAGTCTTGGCTGTTCTTTCAAGTCCTATGTAGTCTGGGCTCTGATCATCTGGGGACTGCATGATTCTTATTACTATTAAAGGTGAGGGTTTTCTAAGCTTATTTCCTTTAGTTTCTAAATCAGTCTCGGAAAGAAGAGGGCAAAAGTAGAATTAGAAGGACATCTGCGACCCCAAAGGTACACATCCTGGTTTGTTGCAAATTCGGGTGACTTTAAGGATTTGTGATGAGTGAAGTGTGAACAGTAAGTGATTAGCTGCAGAACTTCTGGAACTATTGACGAGTTTTGTTTTTAGGGTCAGGCTGAAATCCATAATCTGATCCTGCTGCCTAGCTCTGCCAGATACCAGGGCTTCAAGCCACCCAGAATATACCTTCATTCCAGATTCCCTGTCACCAATTTGTTGATCACAATTGTATCTAGCCGTATTCACAAGAAAAACAGATGTAAGGGAACAAATTGAATTTTCCTATTGGCCTCACCATTTTAACCTTACTTGTTTTTTTTTTTTTTTGGCTTCATTTCTAATGACTTACAAACTGTTAAGGGCCCTTTGAGATTAGATCTTCCTTTCTCAAGCTTCATTTCTAACTGTAATAGTCTCTAAATAAACACTTAAATGAAGAAAGAGGTTGGTGACACTTGAAAAGTTCATCCTTGAATAGAAGGAAAAGATAATTTTAATAATTGGAGGGATTCCAGCTCATTGGTTGGTTTTGAGTTTACACGTTCTGGCCATTCGTAGAGATCAGGGAGCAACAGCGGGCGCTGTGTCTGACCATGTAGGATTCAAACTGGATTCAGATTTCAGTTTTTCAGCCTTGTTTCTCTGGTTATCCCTGAGGAAGTCAAGTGAAGAAGCCTGAGTCATCTCCCCAGTCTTGGACCTGTGTTTTTGACTCAGTGTCCTCTTGATGCAGATTCAACCTCCTCCTCTGTGAAGTGGGTTTCAAGATACTGCCCATTATTTGTGCATTCCAGTTGAAGCGCCTGAGTATTGACAATATCATAATGAACATTTGTAATTTTTTTGGTGTAAAAGCCAGCAACGTAGTCCCAAAACCTATTAGTTTACTTCACACGGGTATGGGGACAAAATGCCATACTTAGGGAAAAAATAAGTGATCTTAGAATAACCTTTTCATTTTATAATTCAAAATGTTAAAAAAATTTAAACATTTGAAATGTAACATGCTGATTGTAAAAAAATGCACAGTGAGAAGGGCATAAAACAAGACAGAAAAAGAACAGAAAAAATAAAAAAGGCTTCTTCTCCAGTTATTCATTCTGCTCCCCAAAGTTAAGGACAGTTTTATGTATATCCTTCCAGATGTTTCCTATGCCTCTGAAAGCATACATATGTAAATGTAAGGCCATGTCAGAATAGCTGCTTGTAATTGAATTAAAGGAAAAAAAGTCAGTCATAGAGTAATTTTCTTTCTTTTTTTGGACTACATGGTAAACTGAGAGAAACTCATTCAGACTCTTAAGGAAAACTCTTTCTCTAAACACTTAAATATCTCCAATAAGCCTGTGATTTGCACATGCCATGGGCTCTTTTTAGTGATGCAAACAGTATACAGTGCGTGGCAAAGAAAGTTTATCTAAATTTTAAACAAAACACAGGCTCAGAATATTCAGTGTAGAAATTAGTGTGTAACACTGTGTGAACGAAGAGATTGTGAGATTTTTTTGTTTTTAATAACACCAGATTAGTGGCATGCAATTTTTCCAGGTATCCCAGAGCAAAATATTAAAGGTCAAATAAATGTGTAATGTGAGAATGTGTGATGTTTATTGCCCAACATGGTGACAGGCTGTGATCCTGATGAGTGTGAACTGGAGGAAGTTCTGGATCGGTTCTCTTAAGCTGGAGAGACCAGCCAGGCAACAAGCACATAGCCTCTGTTTCCTCGCAGAAGTCCTCCCCCTCCCCATTTGAAGAAACAGAATGTGAGCTACCAAAGCAGGCTCCGTGTGGCAAATTGGATTCAGATTTCAGTTTTTCCTCCTTCCTCCCACTGACTGAATGGTCCTTAGGCTGCAGAAGGGGTTTTGAGCCCAAGTCCAGTCATTTGAACTTTTTTTATTTTGGTTCTCAGCTTGGTGCACGCAGCACCCTGCTCAGGACTCTAGCCTTGTTTTACTTTGCAGCTTCCTCTGGGATGGAGCAGTAGGAGCCTTGAAGGGCAACCCTCCAAAGCAGTGGCTTGTCTTCTCCACCACCTCCTCCTTTGTCCCAGTTCTGTAGGTTCATTCATTTTCCGCAACTTGATTCTCTCCAGAGAAGCAGATCTGGGGCTCAGAGCCCAGTGCTGTTTTCTCCTGTGCCCTCCCTTCAACTAACTACCTGCGGCTCCTCTTAGCTTCCACATCCTCAAAGGGGATAATGTTCTCCTTGAAAGCATCTTTTGAGGATTAATTGACGTTTGCTCTATGCTTTGAAGAGAGAATCCTATCAAGTCTCGCTGCTGTCCTCAAAGCCTGGCCCCGGTTCCAGCTGGTGCCAGGTCTGGCCAATCCGGATGCAGGGCGAGTGGGCCTCTCATTGGCTGCCTTTCTGGGCATATCGTTTTCAGGTTCATCACCCACAGTAATAGGGCAGTCACCCAACTAGAAGGCACAGATCCTCAGGTGGATATTTTGTACACTGCACTTTTTTCATGTATTTGCAGCAATGTGAGCATCCCTCAGGAAGTTAGTTTGTGGCCATCTGTGACATTCTTTTGGTTGGAGATTGTTCTTTTCCCCTCTCTTTAACAACTTTATAGGTGTAGGAGCAAGAGTAGTTATAATTTGCCACCTCTCAAAGAAGTCCCTTTGCCAGGCCATTTATATGTAAATTGCATATGGTCTGGAGAAAAAAAGTATGTTACTTGTTTCAAGATAAGCATTTTCATCTCAATGAATTCTTTGTTAAGAGTTGTTTAATCAAAGAAGTGGAAGTTTCAACCTCTTTTTGGAAAGATCCAGACGATGCAGTGTTAAGAACTGAGGGTTCTAAGAAGGTGGATAAGAAAAAGAAAGACAAGTTTTGTTTTAAGGACAGACTGAACAGGAAGTTAAAAAAAATTAGTCAAATTTAGTCAAAAGTAGTTGTGTTGTCATCATGGAGGACACAGCTGGAGGGCAATGCCAGTTAAGCATGTTAGGTTTCTTCCAAGTCCTGGGATGGGCATCAGAACGGGAAGGATTGAGGACCCGCTGCTGACTGTTCCCATGGGGCATTTCAAGGGGGGACCTTCATTTCCTGGCATTCCTTATTGGCCCTCCAGCACCCAGGCCTAATAGTCTCTCAGACAATTGAGGGTCGGGGCTTTTTTCTTAGGATGGTCTCACTAATAGAAATCATTATTTCACTTTTCTAAATGATATTCTTGGCCTCTTGAAAAATTGGAGGTCTGGCAATGCTGAACCTTCATTCTGCTGAGGGCAGCCATCAGCACTACTGCCCCTTTCGATGGACCAGTGGGACAGACACTGTCTGCTCTATCAACAGGGGCAAATGCTGACATCTCACCTGTCTGGGAAGTTAACAAGAAGATAGTGTTAATCTAGAAGCACATGTATGCACACACGTGTACACACACACACAACACACACACAACACACACCCATCAGGGTTCAGGCTCAGAGGGGATTACCCTATAGAGAACTCACATCTCAACAGGTTCAGGGTATATAATCTGAACAACAAGTTTGAGAAAAGTTAATCTTGGGATAAGATGAAAAAAATTAGATCATGGCACACACTAAAAGAGATGTTTGTGACCGGTGTGTTGAAAACATTGTGTGCCTTTCTTTGGCATGCTCCTGGCTTTGAAGCAGCAATATGGATGAGGTAGTGACTAGAGAGAGGCAGGGTCAAGAGACCTCTATCTAAATCTCTGTGATGCTCTGGACAGTACCTGAAACACCGAGGAGCTTAATCAATATTATATAATGATAACCAGCCGCAAACTTGCTGATGAACTTAACTTTGAGACTTGGAAGAAAAATTTCTCTTCTCCTTTTCTCAATTTGCTCACCAGCAAAGTGGAGACATGACAGCAGGCACTGCAAACTCAGATGCTAACAAGGCCAGTAATACCATGTAAATGGGTAAAGGGATGTCTGGATGAGAAAAGTAGACTAAGGAGTGGAGAGGACTGTGATAAACTGGAGGTTCATTCCCATCCAGTGGGATGTCTGAATTCAACTCCAGCCACTTGCCATGCAGGAAGGTGAGCCCAGTGTTTCCAGGGCTCCTCATTTTTTAAGAGAAACTTGAAATCTGAATTTGTACATGAACTCTAACAATTTTTAATGTAACTAAT
The DNA here is from genome assembly GCA_030015415.1 of Cynopterus sphinx. Taxonomy (NCBI): domain Eukaryota; kingdom Metazoa; phylum Chordata; class Mammalia; order Chiroptera; family Pteropodidae; genus Cynopterus; species Cynopterus sphinx. The sequence goes on from CM057384.1 coordinate 134,792,844, forward strand.
TTAATTTTCAGAAAGCATAGTGCAACCAAGCAAAACATATTTGGGGCCATATTTGGCCCGTAGGACCTAGGTTTGCAGCTTCTGGAATGAAGCCAGCTCGGTGCCTCCCTATCTGGCTACTGACCCTACTTTGATGAACCCAGAGCACGAGGAGGAAGGAGTGGGCGAAGAAGAAAAATGGCTGTGAAGACAAAGTTGGGGCAAAGATGGGATGTGAAACTTGGACTACATGATTGCCGGGATAGATGGGCAGATTGGCCTCTGCCAGCTTCAGTGAGGAGAGTTGCAAGGCCTGGCAAAAACTGTGCTTGGAGGCAGGTAGGAGGACAAATCCAGGGGAGGTGGTTTAGGGGAAAGGGCATAGGCTGTGGGTGGCAGTGGTATGGGCACCAGGGTGCAGAGGTCAGGGGCACTGGGGATAGCGCTGGGAGCAAGATAGAGCAAAAGGGAGCCAGGTGGACCTGGGGTTCAGACTGTTTGCCCTCCGCCTTACTGAACCCTAGTGGGTATTTGCAGCCCTTCACCAATCATGCACAGAGCAAGTGTGTCCTGGCCACACTAGAAGCTCTGTGCTTAGGCATCTATTCAGATAAGCACAAAACTTGGTCCAGCCCTCCAAACTTGTAATCATGGTTGGGAATGTGAGCCTGTCATACATGAATCGAGGCAGAGTAGACTAGTGGGTAGGAAGAGAATAAGGTGAGGGCTCACACAACTTGGAGTTGAATCGGACGGTTGTCATTCACTAGCCGTGCTGCTGGGGCAAGATTCTCAACTTGTTTTTGAGCCTGGTTTGCTCACTGAGGGATAGTAATAGTTCCTACCTTATAGGTTTGTTGTGAAGATTAGATGAAACGAATGCTATAATGTTTGTGAAGTGCCTGGTACAGTACCTGGCCCATAGCAAGTGCTCAGATAGAATTCATCATCATTGTGAGACAAGCAGTCGCCTCAGTTAACTTGGGGTGAAGCACAGACTTCATTGTCTCAGCAGAGAGATGACACAGATGCAGTAGGAGCTTCCTGCTCCCCTGTTGAAAATGCTTCCCTAAATATAAGCTCTCTGTCCTGACATCCCGTTTGCCAAGAGACGTGGTACCCACCTGAATCAGGGTCATCTACTGAGCTTGAGGAAGTCTGTTCGGCCCCAGTAGCACCTGGTTTACATAATGGTGTTTTCATTCATCTAACAGATATTTGCTGAGGAACTACTACGTTCCAAGGACTAAGAAGGGGTTTGAAGATGCTGAGTATAATAAGACAAGGTGTAGGTCTTAGGGTGCTGAATCTAACATTTCGAGGAAGTTACTATAAGAGAGATTCCCAAATAGAATGGCTAAATAGGACAGAGGTTTCTTTCTTTCTCATATAAGTCTTAATGGTGAACACACCCAGCTGGCAAAGTCAGTCCACAAAGTCACTTATGGAACCAGGTGCTTTTTAAAGAATTAATTTATATATATATATTTTAACTGTTTTGCATTTGTAATTCTGTGTTTCAGGACGTGGGAAGTAGGAGGTGAGCAAATCCAAGGCCAGCCCTTTGTCATTAAGTCGCTTCCACTTACATCCCATTGGCTGGGACTTAGTCCTGTAGCCACATCTAGCTGCAAGGTTTGCTGGGAAATGTAGTCTGGAGCCGATGGCCATGTGCTTAGATAAAACTCGGGGGAGGAGGTTGTTATAAAGAGAAAGAAGGAAACTGAATATTGACGAACAGTTAGCAGTTATGATCAGGGAGACAGAGAAGTAAATAAATCAATGCTCATAACACAGGTCAGTGCTCCACTCGAGAGCACTGGCTGGAACCTTTGAGTCGAGATTAATGTTGTGGCCCTTGCGGGAATCTGGGCTTCGGAATTAGACTTCTGGGTTCAAATCTTAGCTCTCTTTCTTACCTCTGGCCCCTGCCCTACGGGATTGGTGTGAGGATTAAATTGACCACACGAAGCTCTTAGAACGTGGTCAGTGCTAAGGAAGTATAAGCTTTTACCGCTGGGAAGTGAGGATGGGATGCGTTTGAGAAAGTCAGTTGACTCATGTATACTTGGAGAACTACTCATGGATTTGCCACCTCTCAGTTTTATAACTTCCCATAGGCCTTGTCTCTCCAGATGCAACATTGGGCGTTGAACCCTTGGCCCTCTCATTACTGAGAAATGTTAATGAGGATAAACATGGCCATTGGAAAGGACTGGTGTTTTGACAAAAATGGAATGAATTTGGGTTTGCCTGCACTGGACCTAGGGGAGGAACTTAGAGAGGATGTTTCAAGGTTATGCTCAGCTTTCTATAGCTTGGGTAGGAGACAATAAATTTAGCATCTGGTCGATAGGCCTCTGTAGGAAGAGTAACAGCCCCTCTTGTGGGGTGTGTCTCCAGGTAAAGAGCTCTAGAAATTATTTTAAAACAATGGAATTTAGCTAAATAAAAGAGAGATTGAGAGATGAGTCCTCACTAGGAGGTTGGGGAGAGCTTCGCCCTTGCGGGAAGACCCTGGTGGCCTTTCTAGGGCCCCTTCAGCAAGAGGAGAAAATGAAAAAGCCACCCTGCTGGTAGCTGCACTGGCAGGAGTTGGGGTGTCCTCTTACCTGGAGCCAGTGTTCTATGATAGGCAGAAGGTATCACGTTGCCCATCTTCTGCAGGTGTCATGTGGAAAGAGAAGATTCCTCGCTTCAGAACAAGAGCCGTAACTTTCCTTGGCAACTCACAGAATGGATAGACTTTAGCAGACAAACAGACACTGGAAAATGGTTTTCTACCAGCTTTTTGCACTGTCTTGTCTTAGGTGGTCTGAAGAGCTTTCATATCTTTTTTTGCCTGAGCTCTTAGAATCAGACCTCATAGTACTCTAGAAAGTAACACTGGGTGCTCTGTCGCAATGGGCACAATTTTTGACGCTCTCAAAGCAGTCTAATTGACTCCTAGGAAATGAGATGGACAAAGAGAAGGGAGTACATGTTAGAAAACTCATATGTGTCTAGGATTCTACCTTTGGCTGTGGAGAAGCCAGTAAAGGTGGGCCAGGGCTGTGAATGTAGCGGCTGAAGGCCTCGGAAGGAGCTAGCTCATGGGTGAGTGGGCAGATGGTTGCGTTCTTGCTTGCCCCTCTTACCTTAGCTGACCTCCTGAACTTGAACTCTAGGTGTCACAAAGGTCTTACAACTGGCTAGCCTGGGTCTGTCTGTAGGTGGTCACGTCTCAGGCTTTTCACTCACATTTTCTCCAGCTCTGTGAACCTCATTTCTTCCCTATTGCCAGTTCCCACCTGGGTCTCCACTGTTGTGTACCACTGAGATCAATCTTTTATTTTCCTTAAGAGAGGCTTATATGGGAAGTAGAAGCTGAAGTGGGAGCTGTTTAAGTGTGGGTCTCCCATTCACGGAGGATTCAAGTAAAATTTTGATGTTATCTCTGTATACATGTAGTCACCAAGATATTTATCAGAAGACATCAAATATATAGTCTGTACCTGGACCACACTATGGGGCACTCTGAATTAATGTGTGTATATATATATGTAAATTAATGTGTATTAATGTGTAAATTAATGTATATATAATGTGTATATATATATGTATATATGTATACATACATACATACATACATACATACATACATATAATAGACCTTGTGATTCTCTTGAGATCACACTGATTTTAAATTTGAGTTTGTGTGTGTATGAGAAAAGTAATTTGTTAAGTGCGAGCATTTCAAATGTGCTATAAATGATGGTAATCCTGCTTTGCATTTCTTCATGTTTTAATAACCTGGGCATCTGTGCCTCTCTCACCCTTTGAGGGGCCCTGTATTCAAACCTGCTAGGTCAATAGTGAGCAGTTTTTGTCTTTTTTTTTAAATGAGAGGGCAATTCAGGAAAAAAGAATAAACATTTTACTGGTTGTTTTTTTTTTCTCCCAATGAAAATGAAGAGAGCTTTATTGAGTCTCATGACCCAGGGGAAAGTGGGACATCAAAGAATGTTTATTCTTACAATTTACTCTGCTGAGTAGAATAATATCAATGAGAAAATGGGCACTGCCTTTTAGTCATTGAAAACTTAATATCCAGGCATTTGGAGACAGTTTAACTTTTCATTCTGAAATTAGACCTGGATGCCTATGTGATCCTCATCACTATACGGACTAACCCTATAACCCATGGACCAGTGTGTTCAGTATCTCAGTGCCCCTCGTGTCCAGCATAGTGCCTAGCACATAGTAGGGGCTTAATAAATGCTTCTTAGAAAGCAATATGGTATAATAGTTAAGAACACAGGCTCTAGCCAGACTGCCTTATTCTATCACTTATTAGCTGTGTGATTTTGGGCAAGGTACTTAGTTAGCCTCTCTGGGCCTCAGTCCCAATCTGAAAAGTGGGGATTATGTCCATTCCTGTCTCAGGGATGAGGATGGAATGAGTTAATGCATGGGAGCATTCAGAGCAATGCCTAGTGTATATAAACCCCGCATAGTCTTAGCTGTTACCATAAATATTGTTAATGAACTGAACATAAACCCTAGTTTGCCTTTGGTGCTAGAGCCTTATAGAGAATCTCTTTCCAACTCTGGCTTCTACTTTGCCGCCGCTATTGATCAGATTTTCTCTCCAGTTTCTGTCTGTGAAACAGACTTGATTTCCATATAAAATAATTATGCCTTTTCCTCATTCCAAACATTTTTTTAAGGGAAGAGAAACGAACAACAAAAACGCTAAATGTTTTTGAAGCAAACCTGTGTCCATCTGTAATGAGTTGTGCATTGTATTAATTACCCGGATGGAGCCTGCATGTCTAAATTTTGCAAAACTGCTCTTTTCCAAAGAAAGCACCAGTTTTTGTCCCCACTTTCATCCTCTCTTACAGAGAGCTCTTCCTCTACACTCAGCTAATGTCTGCATTCACAGAGGAGCTTCAGTGAAAGATGCAGAGCAGATAAAACCTGGCTCCAAGAGTCTCGCCCACCTGATGACTTTACTCTTCATCACTTTTATTTTTGTTCACTGACTTATTTTTTAACGTTTTAAAAATTGAACTGTCGCATACATACAGAAAAGTGCACATATGTTCATCTCAATAAATTTTGACACGTTGAATATACTTGTGTCATCAATACCCAGACTAAGAAACAGGAGGACTGAAAACCAGCTGTGCCCCTTCCGGTTATTGCCACAACCCCTACCCAACTCGCCATGGGGAACTATGCTGATTCTAACCACATTGAGCAGAATCTTCTAGTATGTCCACTTTAGTGTCTGAATTTCCCACTTCAGGACTGTGAGATTCATCCATAGTGTTGTTGGCTGTGGTTGTAGGTCATTCATTCTTCGTGCTGTACGTGTATGGTATTCGGTCACGTATGCATACTGTGATATCTTTGCCTGTTCAGCTCTTAATGGGCATGTGACAGCTTCCAGTTCGGGACCTCTGGTAGTCGCACATGCTGGCACATGTCTTTGGAGACCCAAAGTGCGCGTACCTCCAGTGGGATGGCTACGTCACAGGATAGGTAATTGAATAGATGCAGCCACGTGTTCTTCCAGAGTAGGGCTGCCAATTGTCTGCTTGATTTTGATGAAGACAGTGATTTAGATTTGATTTGAGTTTTAAAGCAGAATAGCATTACACCAATTCTGTTGATTTTGCCGTTTCTATTACTCCCCTCTCATGCGGTCATCAGGCGAATTCACTCAAGTTGCTATAACTGCTATTTTTCTGGAGGCTCTTGGAAGACTTTTAGAACTTCTGCCTGAAATGGAAGGATTAGGACTTTTTTTTTCTTCTAAAATATCTGCTTTATTTTCAAGATCAGAAAATACTAATCACTACACTCTCTGCAGAAGAAGTTATCTCCTCCCACCTGCCAACACGCCTTACACCTGTTATTGAATAAAATTTAGAGAGTAGGGAACTTTTGAGTGAAAATCAAAATCAGACGTCAGTGAGATTACTGATTTTCCAAAAATTTGCGCACTGGATCTTTCCTCTCATGGTTTCAATTATAATTGCTCCTCTTCAGCATTTAACAAAGCCGGACAAATGGAGAGTCGAAAGTTTCTCCATCTAGCCCTGATTTTTGGTTGTAAACAACCGCAGTGCAAGAGGCTTCAGGAATGCAGAGAGACAGAAGGTCTTCATGTCCAGCCCCAGAAACCTTATAAATAAGGACCTCTGAGTCTTGGAAGAAATTTAATTGAATCTGTTAGTTTTGGCTTGCCCTACCTTCTCTGACCCCAAATAACAAGTTAGAAACATCCCATAAAATAACAGCCAAAATCTTATCTCACACATTGCTCTCTCATAAAAAATCTCTTACAAAAGCACTCTGAAATCCTGCAGCACGGGGCAGTTCTTTTGTTTTACAGATGGGAAAATTAAGACCTACGGGGTTGACTTGACACAGTAAGACCCCGAAAGAACTGGGGGTTGGAGGCCAGGCCCAGGCCTGGGATTTGCACTTCTCGGAGTAGAGGTGCCCTTTTCTAAGGGGAATTTGAAGGATGATGGAGCTGTGTTGGGAGCTCATCATGACGTCCTTCTGATGGGTGACTTTTACATCCTGGAGCTTGATTGACATTTTGTCTGGTTAGAAAACGGTCTTTATTTTTAATTTTAATTAGAGTTGGTGTACAATATTATGTTAGTTATATTAGTTTCAGGTGTACAATATAGCAGTTTGGCATTTTTATGCCTTAGAATATGGTTGCCCCACTAATTTTAGTAATCATCTGTCACTGTGCAAACTTAAATTTTCTTCACCTTTTTCACCCATCCCTCATCCCTCATTCCCTTTGGCAGCCAGGAAAAGGGTCTATGGTAGGAACATATGTACAAGGAAGTTATTGCTCTTTTTTTTTTTTTTGGTAGTGGCCAAGAATTGACATTGGGTGAGTGCCCATCAGTAGGGAGACAGCCCAGTAGCCACGGGACGTAACTTCCTACCATGGATCATTACAGAACCATTAAAAGGATTTTAGCGAGAGAGAGAATAGTATTTAAATATATAATTCTATTTTTTGTTAAATAATAGCCACTCCCCCCAAACCTAATGTGTGTGTGTATGTGCGCACATGCACGTGTGTGTGCGTGTGTAAATTACATGAGCATGGGGGAAAATGGAAGGACACAAACCCAAATGTTAACACAGGCTACCTAGGGAAGGCAGGGCCAGGGATGGGGATGCTGATGTGAAAGAACAGGGTACAGAAAGATAACATAAATGATAAAATGTCATCTGAATAAATTATATATGCACATATACGTTTACATATACATAAAGAAACAGAACACAGAAAAAGTACATGTATAAATTTAAAACTCGGAAGAGTGGTTCTAATAGGGACAAGGCCATGATCGCTGTGTAGGTCAGTTAGCTGGGCAAGGATGAGGGCTTGGTTTTGGGGCTGAAGGCTTTACCCCCAGGTCAGTTTTGATGCAGTGAAGGATATTAGAAGTAGATCAGCGAAAATGTGTGGGTGGCTGAGCACAGACACACTGCTGCATTTGGCAAACCAATAATCCTAACTACCATCTTGAAGTGCCTACGATGTGCTAATTTCTCAAAGTTAGACATTTTTATCCCCATTTTATGAATAAGGAAAATCAAGGGCAAGCAACTCAAGGATGCTTAGTGAGTGAATGGAGATTTAAGCCCAGGTCTGCCTGATTCTAGAACGCCTGCTTTTTAGGCCTCATCACAGCTCGGACTTCACATCCTGCTGCTCTCAGTGGGCTGATCAGGGCCGGCCTGCTTTGGTCCAAACTGGGGTCTCTGCAGGGCCCTCTCTCACGGGCCTGGGCGCTAAAGTGTAGGTTTTTGCTGTGAAAACCAACCAAGCCACCACCTAGTGAATGCTTCCTGTGTGTATTTGCTGGCCTGAATTTGGATGGCAAAGCTTCTTACCTGGGTGAGGGAAAAACAGCCCGTTTGGGCCTCTTTTCCCTGGGGAGCAGAGGTACATAGAAAAGTAGGGCATCTGGACACCTACCCCAGGACAGGTGAAAGGCAGAGTGGCTTTTAAAAAGGACAGTTTTACCGAGTCTGACATCTGGCTCCTGAGCCGTATCAGCAGCCACTTTGAGAGCAAATGCGTGGGGCTTTCATGGGATCCTCTCCCACCTCTCCTTGCCAAACACCCCGCAGCTCCACTACACACAAAAGAACTAACAGTAGTGGCTTGTTCAGTGTCCTGGTAATGTGACTTCCACCCAAATCACTGAGCGCTTGTGCTGTTGCTGAGGCTGCTCCAAAGTGGGTACTCAGGTAAAAAATCTGTTTTTGCAAATCGATGTCACCTGGGGTGACCCTTTCTCTCTTTTTTACCTTGCTTTTCTCATCATAAAATGGAGATCGATTAAAAGGCTATGCTCATGATTAAAAGGATATGATATATAAAATATATTTTCAAACAATAAGAGACATCACGTATTTAGATAGATCAGGCCAGTTCTGAGTGTTAGCTTTTGGCTGAGAACAACAGCGCTGCTGACACCAACAGTTACCGCCATTTTAATTTAGTCTGGATGTTTCCAGTGCAACAGGACCACTGTTTTATACAGGCTGCTATGTCTTAACAATGGCATTGATGACTTCCAGGAGCTGGCTCATTAAGTAAAGTTTAACTCTACCGCAGAGGATGAGCTGGCTGCACAGACTGCCTTCCCTGGGCCCTCCTCTCTCTGAGGCCAATGGCTGTTTTTCTCTCTTTGAGGTGGCAGCAGCCGGAACTGGAGCCAGTGCCTGCTGCCTCCCTTCACTGCCCACAGATCAGGGGAAGCACCACAGATCCTGGGAGGGGAAGATAGAAGGAGGAGGAAGCGTGCAGCAGACAGTTGTCTTTGCTTGAGGATTTGGCGCAAGGCCTGCCTGTGCCCGCACTCTTGCTCTTGGCTCACAGATTGTAGACTGAGCCTCGTGGCCAGGACAAACGGCCTGGCCTTTCAGAGCCTCAGTTTCTCTCTCTTTCCAGTGGAGCAAAATCCTGACAGTGAATCTTGTTATTAGTTCCTTAAAGACTGGGACTCGGCCTCTGGAACCTGGCACGGTGCCTGGTGCACGGTAGGAATCCAAAGAAATGCTTTTTGTTAACATGGACCTCCCAGAGATGTATGGCTGGACAGTGTAAAATGTAATCATTTAGAAAATATCATTCTTTCTTTTGTATTTTTCCGTGCAAGGTAAAGTATGGGATTTGTACACTTTTTCCTCCATCCTATTCTTTGCATTTATTTTACTTAAAAAATGATTTCCTTCTGACTTATTAAGTAAAGCTGATAGGAACTCGGCACATGTCCCTGTTCTGTTAGCTTTTCTGAGAGCAGAGGTTAAAATCCAGGCTCTGCTTTGTTCTGCTTGAACATAGAAATAGATTGACCAGCGCAGGAGGAGAGCTTTTCTGCATCCTGGGAGCTGCTGCTAACTCTTTCCTGCTCCCATTAGGACTTTAGAGCCTTCTGAGGTCCCCAGACAGTGTGATTTACCTGGATCTAGACAGGACAATGGTTGGAGCTCCCAGTGGGCTCCCTGGCACTGGATAGGCGGGTGTCCTTTAGAAAAAGAAAAAAAAAAATCCACCCAGATGGAATGATAAAGGAATGACATCACAGTAGGCATGGCAACAGCAGAGTAATCATAATCTCCCCACAAGGTGGTCAGAACCCCAAGGGAAGGCCTAGTTTCATTGTGCTCTCTTCCCCATGGGGGCAGCAGGAGCAGGAAGGCATGGAGGAGGGGTTGCTTATCCGATGGCTAGACCTGGCCAGAGGTTTTGGTTTTCACTCCAGATCTGTCTCCCTGCTCAGACAGTCTCTCTCTGGGGTGGTGGTGTGCCACCTTGAAGCATTTGCATTTCGTCGATTTACTATCCAGAGTTGCCCTGGGAGTTTGGTGAGAGAGGGAGGGCAAAATCCAAAAGAGAGGGAAGCACATCACTGGAGAGGGAAGCAGAGAGGTGAAATTATCATTAGGAAGTTCTGTGGAACCCTGGTGCTCCATCCTCAAGTTCTCCTTGGAGGCTCTGAGCTCCTCTAATAAATGCATCATCCGTCTCCTGTCCCTTGCTTGGCTTCTTCAGGCCTGGACTTTTTTGCAGCAGACGGTGTTGAGCTGGTGTAAACCATGTAAGTTGTGCTAATTTCAAGGTCACTCATGTCCGAAGGCCAAAGAGACGAGATTCAAGCAATGCCCCGAGGTACCATGTGGACATTAAGCTGCTGTACATACGGTGAATGCCAACATGGCATCTTATCTCAGGAGGTCATTTTGAACACAGGGCAAGGGCTTTAGCGGTTGCACAGTTGAATGAGGGGCATGAACCAGGAGGTTGTTATTCTGGGGTGTCTGGTACCGTGGTCCCAGAGATCGTTTCTCCTTTCCTATCACTGGGGGGTAACCATGCCTGGGTCATGCCTGATTGCCTCTTTGTAGGCCAAATCATAGCTTGTCTGTCTCTCTGTCACCCTGGCATTTTGGGGTCTTAGATGTGAGGCAGCCTGACCAAGGCTTGCGTGGCTATAATGAGGCAGGATGCTCCATCTCTACTCTTCAGCGGAGCTCCCCAACCCATGGACATTTTAAGACATTTAAAAGTCTCTTGAGATGCATGCTCTTTTACTATCTGGAATTCCAGTTGCCACCTGGAGAGATTGCTCCTCCAGCTCCTCTTGGCTATGCATATCTTTGTAAAGTGAATTTATTAAAAAAATTTTTTATTGAGATAAAATTCATATAACATAAAGTTCACCATTTTGATTGTGTATAATTCATTGGTTTTTAGTAAAGTGTGCAACTGAGTGGTTTTTAGGATAATCGTGGTGGTGTGCAGCTATTATCACTATCCGATTCCAGAACTTTTTATCATTTCCAAAAGAGATCACATACCCATTAAGCAGTCGTTCCTTGTTCCCCCCTTTCCCCAGCCCTTGGCAACTGCTAATCTGCTTTCTGTCTCTGTGCATTTCTCCATTCTGGAAATTTCATATAAATGGAACCAGATAATATATGTGGCTTTTTGTGTCTGGATTCTTTAACTTAGCATGTTTTCAGTGTCCAACTGTAGTGTAGCAAGTATCTATTTCATTTCTTTTTATGGCAGAATAATATTCCATTGTATGTATAAGACCACATTTTATTTGTCTATTCATCAGTTGATGGGCATTTGGGTTGTTTCTACTTTTTGGCTATTATGAATAATGCTAATGTGAACATTCAAGTTCAAGCCCTTTTGTGGACATGCTTTTAATTCTCTTGGGTATCTATACCTAGGTGTTGAATGGCTGGGTCATATAAATCAATTTAATTTTTGAAGAATTGCCAAACTGTTTCCCACAGTGGCTGCACCCTTTTACAATCCTACTAGCATTGTCTGAGGGTCCAATTTCTCCAGATCCTTGCTGACACTTGTGAATGTCTATCTTTGGGTTTATAGCTATCCTAGTGTGTGTGAAGTAGTATCTCATTGTGGTTTGGATTTGTATTTCTCTAATGATTAATGATGCTTCATATCTTTACTTTTTTATGAGTATCTTCGTATGCTCATTGACCGTTTTTATATTTTCTTTGGAGAAATATCTATTTAAACCTTTGCCTATATTTTAACAGCGTTGCTTGTCCTTTTGTTACTCAGAAGTGAGTTTATCTTAATACATCCTTGTTTTTTGTCTAGTCCAGCATGATAGAACCAACATGTGGAGATGGAGTTTTGTGGTCACTTAAAAGCAGGCCGAAGTCGAAGTGTCTTGCCTATTAGGCCACTCCTTGGTGTTCTTGGGGGGTCTCCTCTTCTCGCCTACCCATAACAGACCCCCCCACCCCAGTTTCTCTCCTTGACTCAGCTCTTGTTCTGCTCTCAGTTCCTCCCCAGCTGACCCTATCTACACCCATGGCATCCATTATCACAAATACGCGAATTGCTCCCAAATGCATGTATCCAACCTGAATTTGTCTCTGGAGCTCCATATTTACATACCCAGGTAGAAGCTCCATGTATTTAAAACTTACTACTTTCCTCGCCAAGCCTCTGCTTCTCCTGGATTCCCCATCTGGATGACCGGCAGCATCATCTACCAAGTCAGACGTGCAGGAAGTCATCTTGGACTCCTCTCAGGCGCGTCTGCCTTCTTTCTGTCAGGTACTGTTCATTCACTCTCTTCAACAGCCCTCTCTAATTTGTCCTCAGTTCTTCAGTCTTCCTCTGACTGCCTTAGTTCAGGTCTTTTTTATTTCAGCTAGGATCCTTAGTTTTGAGCTACTTCCATCCATCCATCCTTTCCTAGAAAGATTACATTATGTCCCTCTCATCTTAAAACCCATTCGTGGTTTCTTGTGGCCTGAAGGATAAACTTCCTACTCCTTTATCAAGCTTATAGGCTCTCCTGGATCTGAACTCTACCTGTCTTTCCAAACTCCTGTTCCCTTGCTCATTATCCTCTCTGCCCTTACTTTAGCCATAAGAAATTCCTTTGGGTTTTTTGAATGGGTTGCATTTCCTCAAACCTCCATGCCTGGGACAGATTTTCATGGCTGGATTATAGATCCAGTGTGGCCTAACGTCAATACTACTGTGGCTAGACAACATACTGACTGTGTCTTAGCTGCAGATTTTGATTCAATAATTAATGTAAAAGATATTGCATGATCTCACATACAAGTGTAATCTAAAGAACCAAACCAACAACAGCAACAAAAGCGGAAATAAACTCATTAGATACAGAGAATGTTTTGAAGGCTACTAGATGGGAGGGGTTCAAGGGGACAGCAAACAAAGGTAAAGGGATTAAGAGGTACGAATAGATAGTTGCAGAATAGACATGGAGATGTAGAATGTAGCATGGGGAAGTTGGTTAATAATGTAATTAGTATGGAAGGGGGGAAGAGGGGTGCTAGATTTAGTGGGGTGATCACTTTGCAAGTGACGTGAATCTCTGATCACTACGCTGTATAACTGAAACCGGTATACTATTGTATGCCAACTGTAATTGAAAAAACCTCATTGAATTGTACAGTGTAAATACTAGTAACTAATCGTCTATTATGTTTCAATAAAGTCGGGGGGGGGTTTGGAATAATTTATGTGAAAGAATTTTCAAAATAATAAAAATTAAACAGCATTTTATTGTATTTATAAACCACCTGTATTGCAGCAGTGATGGACTCTGGAAAAACCCTGACATTTGCCCCATCCTTAGCCTGTTGTTACTTGAGTTACTTTTTGAATCCAAAACACCAGGAGACATGATGTGACAAGCATATGTATGTTTTGGGACTGATAGGACAAAATATTTGGAGTCAGATTTGGATCTCAAGGTTGCCATGGCTACTGGCTACTATGATCACCAGCATTACACATTCTTTCAGAGCCCTACACCTCCAACCTCTGGGATATCTCATAACTTTTTCTGAGAATGTTAGTGCTTCGAGAAACTGAATGAAACTGAAGAAGTGATTCCTGGCCCTTTCTAAATAATTTAAGCAATTTTTGAATTTAGATTATTTAGTGCTTTCTATCCCTCCCTCAAGTTTTTACATAGAAAAATTTCAAGTTTTCTGAAAAGTTACAAGAATAGTACAGCGAACATCCCTATGCCCTTCGCTTAGAAGCACCATTTTAATAATATTTTGCCACAGTTTCCTATCTCTTCTCCCCTTTTGTGCACATGTGTGCACACCCACCCATACTCACACCCACATTTCCTCAAAATGGTCTTTAAAGTTTGTTCTCTTTGTATTTTGGTCATGGTATCAAATAGTCTGGAGAAGACAGATGCGTGACAGGGCAGAGAAAGAGGCAGCTTATTCTCTTGTGGAAGATGATATATTCTCATAGTTTCCAAGCGGATGGAGAAGCCATGGGATTAGATCAGTTGCCTCTTCAGAGAATTTGCTAATCCTCTCTTCATCTGGGCCTGCAAATATGATCACCCATAGTTTCAGGAAGAGTGAGATTTAGTTTCTGATACACCTTCCTCTTCTGGGTGTATTTTGCAAGCTCAGTGCAAATCAGAGGATTTGAACTCTTGGCTCAGTGCTGTCACTGACTGAAGGACACTCGATGATCTTGAGCAAATTTATTTCCCTCTCTCAGCCTCAGTTTCTCCTTCTATAAAATGAGAGTTCGGACCATTCGCTCTTTAAGTCCCCTCCTCCTGCTCATGTCTTATGACCCTGTGATGGCTAGAAAAACTCAGTCCTTTTGGAAGTTGTCAGAAGCTACGTAATGTACTTGTGAGATGAACCCCAGAAATTTATTGCTGGCTGGGTTTTGGCCAGGACTGTGTCTGGTTTATAGCGAGGAGTGTTTTTCTCCTTGTAAGAGCTACCAATGCTCTGCCTGCAGTGGCCGGAGGCGGGCTTGGTGTGGGGACTGAGGAAGCAGCAACTGACTCCTTAGTTGGAGCCTCCCCACCTCCCCTTCCTTTGAGGTTGCCTGTCTTCATAATTTGTCCTTCGCCTTGCTTCCCACGCCCTTTTATAGCTACTTTTGTTCAAGGATATTGCCGCCTCCTTTTTCTGTCCCTGGCCCACCTCCAGGTTAAGTATCTTAGGAGGACAGCATCAGCTTGAAGATGTTGATGAAATGGGTAACTACAGTGGTGGACCTAAACAAGGCTGCACTCTCACAGTGCGGGTGAGACATTCAAAAGCCAGCTAGTGGGTTGGGTGTTGATGTTGTTCTCCAGAGGGTTCCACAGGGTTCCCATCCACTGAGGCCAAGGCATAGGTCCTGGACTGGCCAGACGTCTTTTATGGGTTCAGATCCCCATGGGTGGGATTTGCGAATGTTCTGATAAAGGAGAGAAGGACTTCCATGTGGCAGGGTCGAGGAAAGGAACTGCTGAGAGCACGGTGATTGGAGGTTCATTTATTAATTCAGTAATGATTGTTGAAAACCAACTACATTCTCTGCAAGGTCCCTTCACCCAGCAAGTCTGAAATCTGGGTAGTCATCATTAATGTGCTGGGCACTGTGCTTTGTATTATGGAAGTGGTAGAGATAATATTAATAATTGTTATATGTCCTCTTCTGATGGCCACGTACCAGGTATGTTGCTAATTGGGTCACGTCTATTCCATTTAATCCTTCCAGCCGCTCTGACGAGGTAGGTGCTGGGGCTGCTGTGAAACATCCTGTAGTGCACAGGACAGCCCCCCATTCCCTCCCCCACCCCCATAGCAAAGATTTATCCTGCCCAGAGTGTCATCTGTTTTAATTAGGATTATCTCCAATCTTAAAATTATATTATTTTGACTTTTGGGATATGTATTAAATGTCTTTTCTTTTAAGAAACAATACAGTAGATGGCAGTTAGTACGGGGTAGTTGGGCTTTAGAAGGACCTGATTTGGCAGAATAACATAGTTGGCAAGACTATGTTGATCCCTCTAATTCTTGTTATTGTTGCTGTTGTTGTTATTAAAACTTTCCCGGACTGTGAAATTTAAACATCTAAGCATTACTCTATCTAAGGATTATTAAAAAATTTCTGGGTTAAAGGATTGAAGAAAGAAAGGGTCTCGTGTGGCAAGTAAGGCAATGCCTAAGATGACCTTGGGGCTCTTGGGGTCTGATTTAATAACAAGTGTTTATTGGCCACTCGGTGCCTAGTACTGTGGCAGGCCTTGTGGGGAGGACAAGAGAAGTTTTGCCCTGATGGGTTTACAATCTCTGTAGGTCAAAAAGTGAGCACATATCAAGCAGGTAGGGAACAAAGGAAGAGCCCGGCACATGGTGGTTAAGTTTAGTCACTTGCTAACCAAGGGGTTTTACAGGAAAGAATTTTAGGTTCTTGGCTCGGATCTGCTGTCTGGTAATTTATATGACTTCAGGCAAGACACTTAATTTCTCTGCCTTTTGTTTTCTTATTGGTTTCCTATCTTGGGGAGGAGCCTCTAAAGGTCAGTGAGAAAGGCATCTCTGATGAGTTTTTTCCCTCCTATCTCCAATGGGGCACCCAGTCCTGTTGATTCTATTTCAGCATGTCTCTAGAGTCTGCCCAGCCTCTTCCTATTCCACCCAGCAGCTGCAATAATCTTGCTAAAACATAAATCTGATCATGTCACCAGCCTCTGCTTAAAATCCTCAGTGGTTTCCTCATTGCCCACAGGATAAAGTCCAAACTCCTTGGCAAGGCTTTCCTGACTCTATGGTCTGGGCCCGGCCTACCTCTTCAGTCTCATTTCTCTTCCTTTGCCCTTCACTGTCACACATCCCTTGGTCTTGACACAGCAGAGGGCTCACTCTTCCCTGAGTACAAATTGCTGACCCACCTCCCTGGAATTTCCTTTTCTTTTCCACTTGGCAAAATTGTACTAAACTTTTAAGGTTTGTCTCAATCATTCTCCTCTGGCAGATGCCCCACGTTTTAGAGATGGAATGTATTTCTGTCTCTCTCCTTCACTGGGCAGTGAACCTGTAGAAGGCAGGGCCTTCATTTGTCTTGCTCTGTCTTGTCAACTTCAGACCCAACCATTGTTGAGTAGAAACAAATGGATAAAGGAGGAAAAGTTAAAGTGGAGATAATAATGTTTATCCTTTGTTACTACCCAAGGTTGCCCAGGAGCAAACATGAGATAATGTTTATTGAAGAACTTTGAAAAATGAGAGACTCTACGAATGCAAAACAAAGTATTTCTCATTGTGTACAAAAGGAGAGACTGTTAACCTTTGAACCACGAATGTAAAATCCTTAAGACTTTCCTTCATTATATCACCATTAACGTGTGCACGTGTGTCACGCACAAACGCACACACAATATACACAGCACACACAGTACACTTGACCCTTGAACAGTGTGGGGTTCATGGAGCTGATCCTCCCACGCACAGTTGAAAATTGTGTATGACTTTCGATTTCCCAAAACTTAACTACTGGTAGTCTTCAGCTGACCTGAAGCCTCACCGATGACCTAAACAGTTGACTAATGCGTGTTTTGTATGTGATGTGCATTACATACTATGTTCTCGTAATATAGTAAGCCAGAGAAAATGAAATGTTACCAAGAAAATCATAAGGAAGAGAAAGGACATTTACAGAATTTATTGAAAAAAGTCCTGACGTAGGTGGACTCGTGCAGTTCACAACAGTGTTGTTTAAGGGTCAAACTGTATTTCTAAGAGTAAAGGGAAGTGGGGTCCGGCACTGGGAGTTAGCATGCCAACCAGAAAAATCCAGTTGGCTAGAATTTTGCACGATTCTGCGAAAATATGCTTCTTTGGTGCAGGTGGCCTGAACCTGCCCGGAGGCCTTCAGCAAAAATTCACCGTTTTTTCCCCCAGAACTAGGGATGATCCTAGAGACAGCAGTGGCAGGAGAGGAGGGGCTAGGTTCTCTTTTTATTGTGCGTGTACGCTTTTTCTCCTTTTTCTAATTTCTGTTTTATGAATATCGTCTGCCCCAATCACCCACATTAAACATGGCGCATCAAAGAAAGAAGCAGTGAAGAAGTGGAAAGAGGTCTGGACTTGCGGAGAAGTTTGCATATAGTATTGTACTAACCTTTATCATCGAGATCTGTGAATGTACTTTATTCCACACACCCCTTCTCCCCCAAACTGTAATTCCATTGAGGGTAGGTGTTTTCTTTGTATATTGTTGCTCCCTCTGCAGGTGACTTGCACCGTGGTAGGTGTAAATGAATGTTTGCTGAATGAACAAATGAACTCACCAAGTAAGAACGAAGTTTACCTCTTGCACTAAAAAATTAGTGCATCATAGCTCTGATTTTCTGTATTTTCTGGAAGAAGGAATTCTTTTTCCCTTTATCCAGATCCAGGATAGAGGCAATTTTCTTTCATGTTACCTCTGGGCAACCCTGGCTCCCCCCCCCCGCCCCCCCTTGATTCTTGTCCATACACCACCTGAGGACTCAGAAACATTGAGTCTTGGGGCTGGACCCCTTTCTTCTCAGACCCCTGAGGGCCTGTCACAGAAAGGGGGAATGGGTCAGGGAGGAAGCCCAAAGGATTAATTGGTTAAACTTTATTACAAAGGCGGCTCCTATTGTTTACAGGCCATTAAAAACCATTATCATCTTCCCAGGCTGGGCAGACAGCAGCTAGCTTTGATGCATGTCTTAGAGAGATAAGGAAAATTTATCCCTTGTTTTGACTTGAGAATTTCTTCTTGGTTTATTATTTAACGCAGTAGTCAACTTTCTCTCCAAATGTTCCTAGTCTCAGACAACTTTTTCAAGTTGTTGGCAGGGGCGATTCAGATCAGAATCCCCTAATTTTGGAATTGAAAGAGACCTGAGATAAATGACTGCCCCTAACTTACTCCCCGCCTCTCCCCACACTCCTGTTTCTCCCCCATAGGACGGTTCTTGGACACACCAACTTCTCACTCAGGTAATTTGTACCTATTGATCTCTGTGAGCAGAGCAGACTTTTCTCACAACCTTTGTGATGCTTCTCACCTCTGCGGCCACATCTACTCTGCTGAGACTTTTTAGAGCCCATCCCCACCCCAAATTACCAGCTCCTTACATGGATGAGTGGGTTATCTTAACTCTGCCATCTTCTGTGATAGGCATATCTAGGCTTCCTGTGTGTGGGCTGGCAGAATCCTTGAGGGCTTGTACCCACGTTCCAGACAATCTGTTTTCCCCAAAGGCCTTCTTGAGGGTGTGACTTTCAATCTGGATGGATATAGGCAGCAGGAGGTAGGCTGTGCCCATCCTGCAGTAGTCAGTTGTTTTTTGCCCAGTGATCCTGTGTAATATTCTATGTTCTAGACCTGAAAAGAAGTCCTCATACCTAGATACTGTAGCTTCCTTTTTAGCTGATTGAATTTGAGTGTGCTCTGCAGGAGAGTGAATCAGCTTGGCAGATATTGGGTACGCACTTTGTTGAATGAATGAGTGAATGAATGAAGGAAGGAAGTAATGATAAAGGTCAGCTAATACTGAGTCACTTCTTATGGGTCTGTGTATTGGCTAAGGGTCAAAAACGATGTGAGAGTCTATCTAGAGGGGAGTGGAGACTAATTCTAAGACCAGGCAGGTAAACATACGTGGAAATTGACATTTAAGCAACTCATTAAAGTGGATAGAAGCTGGTGGATTAATTCTGAATGGAGATCTGGAGGGCTTTGGACAGGAGGAGATGATTTTTAAGGATTTCAATGAACAGGGAAGAGAAAGGAAGAGAAAGGAATGGAGATCCAGACTGACAAATAGCAAAGGCAAAAGTTCTGAGATGGGAAAGCCTCCGCTTGCCACAGACTAGTCCTGGCAGCTCCAGTCCGAAGCCACATCTCTTCCTCAGCCAGGGTGGCTCCAAATCCATCTCAGACAACACCAAATAATCCCAGGAATTTTTTTTCCAGGCGTCTGACCCTGGGGCAAGTCTCAGAGCAGACATTCCTTTCCTCCAGACTTTGCTGGGACCCGCTGCAGAATTTTGCTCATTGGAGGGTGTGTGGGACAGATTCAGAGATGTTCTGGATTTGGTGAAGGTGGATAAGTTCTCAGTGCCGGATCCCTCAGTTTCCATTAGACTTTTCTTTGCCTCTCCCCCAGCCATCCTCATTGCCAGGACAAGAGCCACCCCCTTCTGAAGCTTTGCTCAGGCTCTTTCTTCTCCTCAAAGGTCTTCCTCCATTTCTGTTTGTCCAAAAGCATCCACCCTTCCTGAAAGGCCCAGCCTCCTTTCAGAAGGAAGCGCACCTTATCTGAGCTCCCACAGCTTATCTTCTGAGGGCCCGCTAGGAGACTGACCCTTCTCCCTGTCTCTCAAATGCTTGCCACTGGGTGGCTGTCCTCGAAATAGAGGAAAGAATGGAGCTTCCTAGTCTCCCAGTCTTATGACAAACAAGTATCCGGGGTCCAGATGATTTTAACACATTACAAAATCATACCAAAACCTCCTTTTTTTCGTGTTCTCAAGGTAACTGCTTAGCTACATCCCAGGGAGTGGGAGGAAGCCAAGAAAAAATTCTTAATCTTGGGGAGCAGGACTGAGTGCAGCAATGTCTTGGAAATGGAAGGTTCCCTTGGGCCCTTGCTAAGCAGCGCCGAAGCCCGAATGCAACTGTGGGCAGCCTCCCCCTCTCCGGTCGCTTATCTCTGCCTCACATTCGCAGACTCACCAGCCTGGAGTCTCTCTGGATGTTGGCCAAGCCGGTTGGGAATACATAATAGCTGAGATATGGGCTGGGGGAGCCCCCCACGTTGTTGCATGCCATGGCGCCGTGAAGGTCTCTCTTGTCCTCCTCTTTTCTCCCTTCTAGCCTTTCCTCTGGCTTTGGGAGCTAATCTTTTTGGTCCCACCTCCCTGATGTTTGAAGAAAGGGAGATCCAGATTCGATATTTGCAGGTGGCTGTGCTAGTAACTACAGACACCTCTTGGAGAATGGAGGGAGGTTTGGGTGAGCAGATTTAGGCCGAACAGAGTTTAGCTAGCTGCCATTTTGAACCTCAGCTCAAGGTGTTGTGAATGGTAAAAGCTTCCTTATAACCCCCCCACCCCACCCCCTCACTTGCTTTTTATGACTGGGATTTTGCTTTCGCTTTAGTTCCCTCCTCTTTTGCTTTTTGTCCTGAAAAAAAAAATAAATAAGAATGAGAAACTGGAAAGGCCTCTGGGAAAAAGAGTCTAGCCTGAAGGGAGCAAGGACCGCTGGAAATTTGGTCAAGTCTTGGCAGGGGTCTGGAGCCTGTCCTGAGGGTGCAGGGGACCAGAGGGTTCAGGATCCTGCTATTTGCGCTTTTGCTCTGGGAGCATCTCTGATTTGGGTGTACAGCTGGGTGCCCCTTGAGTCCCTGATATGTTGATAGGACTACTGTACAGTTGTCAAAATTGTAGCTTCCCTTTTAAAGACGTCTTGGGCATTGACAGAATGGATCCTTTCCCTTCCATACATGAAAGCTAGAGTTATCAGGAGTTTTCTGGTATGTTCTTTTCTTCCAGTTCTTTAACTCAACGCCATGGGGTTCTGAGCAGTGGCTCAGATCCCCTTAGGTGAGTTGGATTTTAATAAAGTCAGATGCTTTTGCTTGTTGTTTTACATTTTTAATTAGGTGTGTGTGTGTGTGTGTGTGTGTGTGTGTGTGAGAGAGAGAGAGAGAGAGAGAGAGAGACAGACAGACAGACAGACACGCATTTAGCCCATAGCTATAGGCTTGGGAGTGTTCTTAGCCGATGGGTTGGCTGTGGGACAAGATGTTAGCGATATTTGTTTCTAGGATGGGTGATTTGATCATTGTGCACCTTATCATTTTTTGATTGATTTCATGTTAATCTTCCTCCATGTATTAGCCTGCTTGGGCTGCTGTACTAAAGAACCACACACTAAGAGGCTTAAACCACAGACATTTATTGCCTCACAATTCTGTAGGCTGGAAGTTGAAGATGAAGGTGCCAGCAAGGTTGATTACTTCTGAAAGCTGTTCAGGCCTCTCTCAGCTGCTGGAGGTTTGTTGATAGTCTTTGGTGTTCCTTGGCTTGGAGATGCATCACCCCAATAACTGCCTTTATTTGCACATGGTGTTCTCCCTGTGTACATGTCTCTTTCTCTGAATCTCTCCTCTTTTAAGGACACTTGTCATATTGGATTAGGGCCCATCCTAATTACTTTATCTTAATTAGACCGGAAATGACTCTAAATAAGGCCACATTCTGAGATCCTAGGAGTTAGGACTTCGACATATATATTTGAAATGACGCAATTCAACCTATAACATTCCACTGTCTTCTAAAAAAGTGTGGGTTTTTTGTTTTATTTTTTGAAAACGTCCTCTATGTGTTAAAAAATTTAAACACTACAGAAGAGTAAGCCAGACTTCAATACAGAAGAAAACAGTTACCCATTTTGTTGTTCCTGTGTCTTTCTGGAGATGTTCTGTGAAATAAATATATATCTGTCTTTTTATTTTCCTTCTCTATTCAAATAGCATTCCAAATGCCCTGTTCTACACTTTGCTTTTTAAATTTAACAACATATCTCAGATTATTCTATACCAATAGATATACATCTGCCCTGTTTTTAACAGATGCATAGTATTTAATTGTGTGGATATACCATAATTTATCTAACTTCACCTTTCTTGATGGACATTTAAGTGATTTTCAATCTTTGCTGTAATGTAACATCTTCTCATTACTGTTTCACTACCCGTGAATGTGTTATCTATACATCTCACTCTTTCCTGAAGTTCTTAGTTAATAATATATAAATTGAGAATATTTAAAAAATATTTGTTAAGTTCCTACCATGGAAAATATTTAATATTTCATCATATTGATGTATCCATCCAATAGCTTGTTCTAAGTCAGTAATGAAAATTCTTGCAAGTAAATCTCTAATTATGATTTAATTTGATTATGCTTTAGCATAGGTTCCTAGAAGTGGGTTAAATAATCTGGCAATAGTTAAGCCTCTGGACCCTTATTGTCAAATTGCATTTCAGAAATGTGCCAATTTATATCTTCACTACCAGAGTGCCCATCTTGCTTTATAATACTAGCATTATTATTAAAACAAAGAAAAAAAACTTGCTAATTTGGTATGTAAAATATGACATTTCATTGTTTAAATGTCTTACTTTATTATCTAATCTTATTTCCTCTTTTGTGGTTTGTCTGTGTCCCATGGTCTTTTATCTATTAAGGTCTTAATACTTTTTATTATCAATTTACATGTATACTTTATACATTAAGGGTATTGATTTTTCATATCTGCCATGTACATGGCAAATGTTTTTACCAGTTTGTAGTTTGACTTTTAAGTTCTTTTTAAGCCAATTTTATTGTGGTATAATTTACATACAATAAAATGCTCATTTTAATTATATAGTTCTATGAGTTTTGACAAATAACTCGTGTAGCCACAACCACAATAGAATATTTCTATTATCCCAGAGACTTCCCATGTGTCTCTTTGTAGTTTCTTCCATCTTAGGCCCCAGGCAGCTATTGATCAGCTTTCTGTCGCTACGGATTAGTTTTACTGGTTCTAAAATTTTATATAAATAGAATCACACAGTACATACTGTCTTACACTCTTTTGAATCTAGCTTATTTTACTCAGCATTTTGAAAAACAGATTTATCCATGCCATTGTGTGCAGTAGTAGTTTGTTCATTTTCATTGCTGAGAGTATTCCATTGTATGACTATATCACAATTTTTTATCCATTCACCCGTTGATAGACATTGGGGTTGTTTCCAGTTTTGGTCTATTATGAATGAAGCTGCTATGAGCATCTGCATATGAATCTTTTGTGGTCTTACCTTCTTGGGAAAATGCTGAGAAATGAAACCACTCGGTCATGTAGCAAGCACATGTTTCTTT
Organism: Cynopterus sphinx; assembly: GCA_030015415.1. Taxonomy (NCBI): domain Eukaryota; kingdom Metazoa; phylum Chordata; class Mammalia; order Chiroptera; family Pteropodidae; genus Cynopterus; species Cynopterus sphinx. The sequence goes on from CM057384.1 coordinate 134,816,130, forward strand.
AGAATCAACTGCCATGCTCTTTTCCAGAGCAGTTGCACCATTTTATATTCTCATCCTCAATGTATGAGCATTTTGATTGCTGTACATCTTCACCGGCACTTAATGCTACCAGTCTTTTCAATTTTAGCCATTTTAGTGGGTGTGGTATCTAGCAGTTTTAGTTTGCATTTTCCTGATGATTCATGATACTCAGCATATTTTTCATGTGTTTATTGGCTGTCTGTGCTCTTTTGTGAAGAGACTGTTCAAATCTTTGCTCATTAAAAAAATGTGCACTGTTTGTCTTCTCGTTACTGAGTTGCTAGGGTTCCTTATCTATTCTGGGTATAGGTCCTTTGTTACACACACGTACTATGAACACTTTTGGTCTGTGTTTTGCCTACTCAATAGTGTCTCTTTTTTTCATTGTGGTAAAATATATATAACATAAAAGGTGTGATTTAAATCATGCTAAGTGTATAATTCAGTGACATTGATTACACTCACATAGTTGTGAATTCTCTGCTCGTGTCTCTAACAGAGTCTTTTGAAGAGCAGAAAATTTTAACTTCCTTTTGTGGTTGTTGCTTTTTGTGCCCTGAGAATCTTTGCCTATACCAAAATCACGAAGATTTCTCCGTATGTTTTCTTTTGGAAATTTTATAATTCTATTGTCCACTTTGGAGGTTTTTTTAAAAAAATTTTTTGTATTATGTGAGGTCAAGTTTGAGGTTTATCTACAATACTGATACTCAGTTAAAATAAATAAAAATATATAGATGTTAGCTATTATCCCTTTTTATTATCCTCTCATTTATCCCAGTGCTATTTAGCTTAGAAATTCCATCTTCCTGTTCAGCTATCAGTTAGATATTCACCTTATAATCCACTGGCTTAAAAAATTTTTTTTCAATTACAGTAGACGTACAATAGTATATTAGTTTCAGGTGTACAACACAGTGAGTAGACATGTGTATGTCTTACAGCGTGATCTCCCAATAAGTCTAGTAACCACCTGACACCATACGTAGTTATTTACAATATTACTGACTATATTGATTCACTTGGAATTTGTTTAGTATTGTGTTTCGAGTTGAGGTTTTAATTTGATCCTCCCGCCCCTGCCACTACTAATAATTAATTGGATAATGGGAAAGGGAGTTCCTGGTGGGGATGTAAGAGGACGAGAGGGTAGAACCTTTGAGAAATGGAGATCACTTGGGCTTGCTTGTGGATGTAGTAGTTGTGGGAGGCAAGCCAGAGAGGCTGGCTGGGGCAGCCCCTTTGAGACCCCTGGACCTGGTCCACTAGGGACCATGAACCGCTGAGAGAATGAGAGTGGTGCTTTAGCATAGTGTGGGCTGGGTTCTGAGTGGGGAGAGACCCAAGGGATGAGGACTGGAAGTGGATGCTAGCAAATTCTAGCTTTAAAGCAACAGAGAGGATGGGGAGTAGGGTGGCAATTACCAGTTCTTGATTTCAGGAAGGGTGAAGCTGGAAGGAGGAGTTGAGATTGCCCTTGAGATACCAGCTGCGATGTCAGGTAGAAAGCCTCTGTTTTAACCAGAAGTAAAGAAAGCAGGAGGAGAAACTGGCTTTTGGGGGAAATAAAAGAAACTTTGAAAATAAAATTTCAGAGGAAATTTATAACATTCCTTGAGAATACAATCAGAACAGTTTCCCATATTTTGTACATTGTAAGTTTCCAAAGTGGTTTTACATACTTTTTTTCTTTAAAAAATTTTTGATTTATGTGTGGTGTGATAGGCAGGACAGACATTGCCCCATTTTCCTTCTAAGGGATGAGAGGAAGGTGAGGCGGAGTGAGGTTAGGAGGCTTGCCCCAGTTCTTTCTGTTCTGAGTTATGGGCACTTGTGTGGGGAGGAGGAAGCCTGGAGTCAATTCTGAATTGGCTTCTACCCACTTGCTGTGTGAGTGTGGCCAGCTTGCTCCCACCCTTCAGCACTTCAGCTTTCAAGGTGGGGAGGTCTGAGGGCTCCCATGGACTGGGAAAAACTCTGGGTTGGATTCAGGGGCCTTGGGTTTGACCATAATTCTCACCATGTCTTTGCCAGCGCTTGGCACTGTCAGTCTTTTAAATTTTAGATATTATAATGGATATTTAGTGGCATCTCATTGTAATTTTAATTGCATTTTCCTGATGACTAATGATGTTGAACATTTTTTCGCAGCCTTTTTGGCCATCCATATTATTTTTGTGAAAGGTCTGTTCAGTTCTTTTGCCCATTTTAAAAATTGTGGGTCATTTGTCTTATTTTTGAGGTTTAGGAGTTCCTTATATATTCTGACTATCCATCATTTATCAGATATATATGTTTTGTAAATATTTTTCTCCCAGATTGTGGCTTAATTTTTATTTTCATTTTAGTGCCTTTAAAAGAGCAGACGTTTTAAATTTTGAGCAAGTCCAGTGTATCATTGTTTTCTTTTATGGCTCCTGCTTTTAGTGTCCTAAGTAATCTTTACTTCACTCAAGATCACAAAGATTTTCTTCCCGGTTTTCTTCTAGAAGTTTTATAGGTTTCGCTCCTACATTTAGCTGTATGATCTATTTTGAGTTAATTTTTCTCTGGTATGTGAGGTCAGGGTTAAGGCTTTTAAATTAAAAAAAAAATTTTTTTTTTAGTAATGTCTTTTGCTCTTTAGGGTAATACTGACTTCACAAAGTGAATAACATTATGCCAGGTACTGCAGGGGATATAACGGTAAGATCCGACCCTTGCTGGAATCACACGCGTGCACGCACACACCCCCCGAGCATGATAAAGGCAGAGTTTGATGGGCTCCATAATCTTGTTGGCATTCAAAGAAGGAAGAGGCCATGGGAAGCCTCAGAATAAGGATTCCTGATGAAGGTGACACCAAAGAAAGGTTTAGTAAGGCTGCAATGTTGCCCAAATGCTAGTCTGTTGAATGGTGCTCCCATCAGGGCATATAGAATAGAACCTGGATGGTGTCCACCTGGAGTTGTAAGGCCTAGTGGCCCTGCTGACATAGGGCTGTCAGTCAAGAGACTATCCTGCTGAGGTGGGCAGGCGTTCTGGGTGACTGGTTGTTTTACATAATCTATGCCTTTGCCTCCCCAACTTTTAAGTTAAACTCCTACTGATCTGTATTCTCAACCCGTTGAATATGGAATGAAGGGCTCTGGAGAGGAAGGCGGGAGGAGGGGGGACTTGTGGACCACTCCCTTCGACGCCCCAGCGCTGTGCTCAGCTCCCCGAATACATGATTTCATTTAGTCCTCCCACCAACTCTACAATCACAGCTTCGTTGTTTCCTTTTTTGCAGATTAAAAAAGGAGACTCATCAAGGTTGAGTGCCTTGCCCAGGGTCAGCTGCTAGTGAGGGTAGAGCTGAGATTGCTGCCTGCCCGCTGGCTCCCCTCAGCCTCTGCAGCGCTCTGCCCACTGCTCTGAGAAAACTTAATTTCTGAGGAGAGCAGGAAAGGAATGGGTGCCAGGGGGAGGTCAGGACTAGATATTTGTGAGTGGGTTTTTCTGATTTAGCAAAAACACCCTCAGCACTATAGTCTGGGCTGTGGCTGACTGGCTGCGTGGTCAGGGTTTGCAAAGCTTCCAAAGATCCTTTTGCTAGAAGGGCTTTAAAAGCTGCAAGCTCTCAGCAGTTTCTATCAGTTGGGATTTTTTCCCTCCAGATTGAATCCTGTCAGGGTTTTGTTGGCTTACATGTTCCCAGAATGACCCCGGGTCTCTCTTACCTGAGCAGCAAGAAATCGTTACCAGCCCCATCTTTTGGCCTCCAACACCCCCTCTTTACTTTTTCAGGACCCTCTGGTTTCTCCAAGAAGTACAGGTCGAGCACAGCAGGGACAGTGGAAAGCCAGACTTTGTTTTGACCCAGATTTGGGGTTTGCTCCTCTTCCTGGTCTCATTTTTAAAGCAGCCCCTGGAAGTAAGGCTCCTGTGGAGAAGCTAAGGCTGTGAGGAGCTTGAGTGTGGGAAGTCAGAAGTCACCTGCTATCAAAGTCTCCATAGTCCCTGACCCTATTCCAACACCCCTGATCACTCACAATACCCTTGTCCTCAGACCCCTCTCAGAGAGCCCTTCCTGCTTGTCTTTGGGCATTTGGCCACTGGTCCTTTGTTTGGTCATCATGGGCCCTGCCTCTGCCAACTCAGAGACAAACAGAGATAGGGCCAGGCCCTGGCTACCCGGCCTCGGGGACGGCATTCCACGCTGCTCTGTGTCAGCAGAAAAAGTATCCACGGTAACCTGTATTCTAGAGGCCTCTTGCCCACTGTCCGTGAGCTCCCCTTCCCAGCCTGCAAGGCAGCCCCTCTCTGCTCCTGGCCAGTCCTGCCCACCAGCCCCAGTGCCCTCTCTGCTGGGCAGCAGCGCTCCAGGGATCCTGAAGTGTGCAGCTCAGTGCTCTGGGTGACTTGAAGGGAAGTGTTCTGGGTTGGTTCTCCTTGCCGCCGCCTCCTTCTGGATTTGCCAAGGATGATGCCTCTAAGCCCCTCCCAGCTCCCAAAATACCAGCCCTGCCTCCCAGCCCTGCCAGAAAACGCTTAGCACATTAGCGGGTTTAGCCGCCACCGCCACCGTTGCAGTCATTTAGGAGGCTGCAGAGGCGCATGAGTTTCGTTCTGGAATTCTTTCCAGCTGCTTGCTATTTTGACAACACTGGGTGGCACCGTTACCAGGAACCTGCCTGGCCTGTGAGACAGAAGTGGCTGGGGACCTGGGAGTGGGGGTGAGGGTGGGGAGAATGCAGGGCTGGGTAGTGGGCACAGCAGCTGTGAGTAAGGGACTGTGAGGGAGGTGGGTAGAGGGGGACGGGCCCTGTTCTCCCTGGTTTGTCTCCCTTCCTGCCTGCTGGAGCAGACTTGCAACGAACAGATCTTGGGCTTTAGCAACTTATTTCCAGTTGCCTTAGTGCTGTGGCTTCTGCTTGCAGGAGAGGCAAGAGGCTCCACGACTGCCAGAGAGGCAGCGAGACAGAGGAAACCAGCAAACCTCTTGGACTCAGGACACCTTGCTGCAGTTGCTTCCCTGACATTTAGTAGCTGTGGGCTCTGGAGCAGGTCCCCAACTTCCCAGAACTCACGGTTTTCACCTTACAATGGGAAGCTCGAGGCCGGCCCCTCCACCTCAATATAAGGGTCTGGAGAGGAGGGTATGGATCTGCAAGAGACGCTGTGACAGTGTTTTGTAAACTGTAAAGTGGCAAATATTTGCATTCCTTGCTCCTGGAGGGCAAGGACTAGATTTTGTTTATATTTGAGTTCTACCTCCATTTTTTTTTTTTTTGGATAGAAAAGTAAATATGGTGACTTTCTGGAAGTTTCTGACATGTGCATTGATGCTCAGTGTGGTAAGGCCGTGGGTGTATGAGTTTGTGAGGGCTGCTGTAGCAGAATGTCACAACCTGGGTGGATCAAACTGCAGAGATCTATTATTGCCTCACGGTTCTGGAGGCAAGAAGTCTGAGATTGAGGTAGTGGCAAGGCTGGTTCCTTCTGAGGACTTGAGAGGCTGTCTGTTCAGGCCCCTGTTAGCTTCTGGGGGTTTCCTGGCAGTCTGGTAGTCCTCGGCTTGTAGGAGCACCACCCTGTCCTCTGCCTTCATTTCTTCACATGGCGTTCTCCCTGTGTGCACGCCTCCAAATTTACTCTCTTTATAAGGACACCGGACAAATGGGCTAGGGTCCACCCTAGTAACCTCATTTTAACATCTTCAGCAACTCTTTCTAGAAATGGTGGGTAAGGGGTCTTCTGAGCGTAGGGAAGACCAAGGTGGTGTGCCAGGCTTGGTTGGGAACAGTTCTGGTCTAGGTGCAGATGGTTGCGTGGTGACAGACCCCAGTTTTTACTGCCACTCTTGGATTTGGCGCGGGGTGTGTTTGTGTCTTTGTTTCCCTAGAGTTAGCTTTCTTTGTTCCCTTTTGAGTAAGTAGGTCCTGGTAAGTAGGATCACTCCATTTATATTTTAGACTCAGATGCAGTACCTGTTCTTATATTTCACACCTTTTTTGTGTCCCTCTTTCGGTTCAAGCCACTAACCCCACACACTCAAGACCCACCCTCCTTTATAACTTGGAAGCTCAGGGACACAGCTCCCCACGTAGGACCGACTCTCCTGGTGAGAATGTGGCTCACATTCTCTTCCCCTTCCTTTCCTCTTTTTGCCGTCTTTTTTGTCCTGCACCAGTCTCCTTCTGTGACGTCTTTCTGATGGGGGAACCTCATATTCCATGTGTCCTTGGTGCTTGCACATCAGCAAGTATATACCTTCTGAGTGGGCAGGATCCAGAGCGAGCGTGTTTCCGGACCCCAGTGTCGGTGCTGGTTGTGGAGGGCATGGGACACCTTGCCACCCCTGCCTTCTGTATGTCAGCTTCACTACTGTCCTTTCACTTCTAACTCCTGACGTGCTCCAGTTTAAGAAGGGGCTGACATGGAAGAGACATGTATAAAAGTCACCCCCTGAATCTTCGGAATTCTTACCATGTACCAGGCACAACGCTAGGTAGGTGCTTTCCATCCTCTTCTCATTTATTTCTCTCCATTATCCTACGAAGCAGGTATTTTCATTACCATTTTACAGACGGGCAGTTGAGGTTTTGAAAGGAAATAAAGGAAATGCAAACTGCTCGAGGCCTCTCAGCTAGTGAGGGACGGAGACACTTTTTATGAAGCCTCATGTGCTATTCTCATATCCACAGGGTGCCTCAAAGGGTGGGCAGTGGCTCACTTGCATCACAATTACTTGGAAAAGGTGAGCGAAAAGTCTGGTTCCTGGTCTCCACCCTTATCTGCTGAAGAGAGTAGGGTGGGGCTGGGAATCTACATTCCAAACAAGGCACCCCTGGGACTTCTGTACTCATAGAGGGCCAAGAGCCACCCTCAGGGGATGCTTCCTCACCAGTGCCTTCTTCCCTTCCTGTTCCACCCAGGCTGCCATTTCCCACAGGTGTGGGTTCTGAAATGTGGGGCACCTGAGTTCTGCTTCCCTCTGTTAAACAAAGCCTCCCCATACCCCCCTCCCCGCCCTGCCTCATCTCTCTCTGGTGTAGAGCGGCCCCAGAAGTTCTGGTGGAGGCAGGGCAGTCTGGATTCATGGGTACTGGGCACAGCAGCTGTGAGTAAGAGACTGGAGGAGGGTGGCTTGTGTGGCCCATGCTAATCAGACAGCTTCTTGCCCTTTCTGGATATTTCTTTGTCTGTCCCTGCTCTACTCTGCCTCAGTGGAGTGCCCAGGCCCAGTGTCACCAGGCAGCAGCTGGGGGTTGGGGGTGGAAAGACCTGAGCCTTGTTTGGTGATGATGTTTAAGTTTCTCTGTGGCTGAAAGAGAGAGTGAATATTCCAGAGTGAAATCTTGGGATGACCCTGGCAGAAGTATGAGTGCTCCCTGAGGGCCTCCGTGGAGAACCACATATCCTGTTCTCTGCTTTGTCTTCCTCTGCAATCATTCTGTCTTCCTCAATCTTCTTCACCCTCTCCTGTGCCCACAGTTCCACTTTGCATCCTCTTATCAGAAAAACCCACCACATTCCAGCAACCTCAAAAAAGAAAAATCGGAAGGAAGAAATACTATTGTCCTTTTACTAACTGGGCAACAATTACTTGCTCGCCCATGAGCTTTAAGTCCTAACTTATGGAGCCCCTGGCCCACCTCTTTCACAGGCTCTCATGGTCACGGGACACTGGAGCTAGAATGTATAAGCCCCATCAGGCAGGAACTTGCTGTGCCCCAGTGTCTAGAAGGGTGTCTCTGACATGTAGGAGGTGCTCAGTGAACATTTCTTGGCTGAATTAGTAATAGAGCTGAAAGGCATTGCCAAGTTAAACTTGCCCAAAGGACCAGATAAGCAAACAGGCTCAGAGAGGTAAAGTCATTTGCTTGGGTTTGAACAGTGAGTAGGTGGTGTGGTTGGGGCCAGAACCCAAATCAAGAGGATTATTCCTGAATTCCCAAGAGGATCGACATCTAAGTCATGGCTTCTGAAAATATATCCTATGAGCCCAGAAGACCGCGGCCTGTTTCTCTGGTAGGAGAATCTGTTCAGACACCTCTCTCTCTGGTTTCAAGAGCTCAGGAATCTGGATAGAAGACACAAGCTGTTTTTTCCCCCTCCCAGAATAGACAGCATCTCTGAAAATGCTGCTTGGATTTCCAGGCTGACATTCTAAACACTACCTCATCCTAAAAGTAAATGGTGAACTATTTTTACACGCTATTAAAATTTTAATTTGGAAAACTCCTGTCCTTGGAATGCAAAATTCACCAGGCATTTTATGTCCTACAGGTTGAGCTGGTTACTAGAACCTTCTTGTCAGTCTTACTGGTGAGCCCCAGTTGTGGAAATAAACTGGGGGGATTTGATGGTGACTTTTACTGTTTGAGTTCAAAATATCTTCTTTGTTCAAAATGTTCACTCCATTTAGAGTTCTTCTTTTCTTCTTCCCTCTCCTTCCCATTGCTCCTTCACAAAGCAGGACATTTTGACACTAACTAGTGGGGGGTAGAGGCGAAAAATTAATATGGTTCATGGGAGCATCAATCACACAGTCCTAAGTTTCACTCATTTCTGTGGCTCTTCAGCGCTGACACGTACTCCATTTGTGGTCTCCTCCCTTCTAGTCCTTTCATCCATCTTTGATCCTCCTCTTTCCCCAAATCTCTGTCTGTCCCAGACCTTTACCCCATTCCCAACTCCTACTGCATCCTTTACCTCATCTCTGAGATTATTTTTTTCCTATCCCTGAGGTCTGGGTGGGGTGACCCAAGGGAAGGTGGGAAAGTATCTGTTTCTTATATTACCTGATAATTTTTAAAAGCTGAAAGTTTAGTTTAGTGTTGTTGTTGTTGGGTTTTTTTTTGTTGTTGTTGTTTTTTAGTCAAAAAGCCCCCCTGGCCAACCTACTAAGTCAAAGGGAAGTATCAAAATTATGTTGCAGTCAATATCACACACTTTTTCTAACCTGTCAATAATAATAATGATAATGATAATGAAGTATTTATTGATCCTCTGCTACATATTAAACACAGTGCTAGGTACTTTTCCTAGGGCTTATTTGTCAAATCCTTAAAACAATCCTAGGAGACAGGTATTTTAATCAACTTATTTTATTGATGAGAAAACAAATATCTGAAGGAGTTTGCCCAAGGTCATACAATAAGTAAGAAAGGCAATTGCAGTATTATTAAGTGACACAAACTCACTTAGACTGTGCCCTGAAAAGGTGAAGTATTTGCTTCAAGGACCCCGGATATCCAACTTTTGGACCTTCTTGAGTATTTTAGTATGGTGTGATGGTGGCCTCTGAAATTCTCAAGATCAGAGAAAATTTCCCTCCCTGACCCCATAGGTAGGCTACAAAGAAACCTGGAAACAGTCTTCCAGATAGGGACAGGCTCTTAAGAGGAATGGTACAGAGATGAAATTTGGTGCCAGATTTATTTCTGATCTCGCTGCATTTCAACAAATGCCTAAGCCCTGGGCAGTATGGAGACTAAAACCAGAACAGTCTATTCCTTTTCCTCTAGGAGCTCACAATTTAGAGGAGACCGACACGATGAGCTGTTGCGAGGTACACGGGCGACGTGCTGAAGGGGAGTGGGTAGTGAATGGAGCATTTGGGAGAAGGAATGACATAAAATCATGTCAGCATTTCAGAAGTCATTTGGTCGTACTTCCATTCAAGGTTTTCAGCATTTCCAGAATAGTGTTGGTTGCAAGAATGGGCTCTTCTCTTTGCCAGCAGAAAAAAAATTACAATGTAAAATGTTTTTCCAAAATGTGCAGGACTGAACTTTGTTACTGCAAGAGGTACTGAATAAGCAGGCACTTTGAGTCCTTTAAAGCCCTGGGCTGATATAAGGCAAGAGTTGGAGGCAGGGTCTGGAGAGATGAGTGGAGGAGTGAGGACCGGGTTGTTTGTTGTTCTGTTCCCACCACTGAACACAGGAGGCAGATTTAGTGTAAGCAGGGAGTTCTTCCTGGAGAGTTCTCACGCCGCCCCAGCTCCCTTCATGGACCCTCCTGACGAATCATGTTGGTTTAAGGTTTCAGTCATAACCTTTTATCCTTAGAAAGGGACTTGAACGGTGTAAAAGAATTATGCGTGGTTCCTATGACAGTGTGTGGGGAAGGGGTGAGGAAAGAGGGCCGAGGAGTGCGGGGATCGAAGTTGTCTGGTAGGAAAGGAGGCCTGACTGGGGTCCAGCAGAGGTGGGATGCATGTGGCCACAGCTCGAGAGAGGGATCCCCTTCAGGGAGAAGAGAGTTGTTTCTTTTAGAAACTAGAGGTGCGTTTAAAGGAAAAAAAAATCCTTTTCCACACCCTTGCTGTGACCAGAACCCACAAAGATGGATGGCCCTGTGTGTCTGTGGCCGCTGCTGCTGCTTCTGCTTTACTCCGTGAGTTCAGGATTCACCTCAGTTTTAGAAGCAGCAATTTCTCCTTTCTCAGTGATGACCTGTGGCGGCAGGTCCCAAGTGAGGTTGGGGCTGCCCCTTGAATTTAGAAGCAAGTGTGTCTCCAGGGCTGCTAGGGATTCTCATTTTGCAGAAAATGTAAATCTCTAGGAGGAAAACTACTACTTCTTTGTCATTTCCCTCAGTTGCTAGCTTGATGTGGCAAACATGGAGTCCATGTTTATTAAGCAAACCAAGGAAAACAGCTAGTTATGGCAGCGGGATAGAAATTCAAAAAAAAAATTTTTTTTTTTATGTCACTGTCTTTTTCATGACATCACCCAGGGTGTATTTTATACCAAATTTCCTGGAAACTAGTTGTTGGAGTAGTGAAAAGGAATCTCTTTATTAGTGGCATGGATTCACTGAGCAGAAACCAGATTCAGCTCCCTTTGAGGGCTCCTATGTGTCATATCTTAGCCTTGATGCTTTCTCTTGCCCCCTACTACTTCCTCTTCTTTCTGCCTCCTTATCAGAAAAAAATATATGCAACGTCCTCACCTCCTCCCCTAACACACTATCAATTCCAATGAAAGGAGGCCTTGTATGTAAACAATTATGTGAAAAGGAAAAAAAAATCTCAATCTCATATAAATGTGAAGGTACTGGTATGGGGCAGCTTTCAGTCTATTTAAATTAGGGATTTTGTAGGTTGTTGTTGTTTTGTTGTTGTTCTTGTGGGATGGTATCCAGTATTCCAGTGTTCACGAAATGCTTTGACTTCACTATCACTTCTCCTAGGATAATTATAGGTTGGCATAATGTACCTATTGTTCTCTTCCACAAAGAAGCACTGTCATAGAATGATGGGATGGGGCTGGAGGGGGTTGCAGTGTGGATCTGGGAGGAGGATCTTTGTGTTTGTGTGAACGTGTGTGTCCTGGACAGCCATGCTGCATCTTGAATTATTTTTCTTATTCTGTTCTTCGGGTCACCTATGTCCTAGTTCTCCAGTTGTTTGTCCATCATTCTCTTCATTGCATTTCTGCTTTTGGTTTCTCTGCGACCTTCTCTCCTGGGGTTATCCCTGAGTGCTGGGCACAGCCTGAGCACTTCAGCCATAGATTCTAAGCTAGGGTTTTGAAGGAAGTGTTTAAGATTCTTTCAATGAGGTTATTTGCCTGAGTATGACAGGCTCAAGTGCTCATGGTATTGCAGATGAAGTCAGAGGTTATCCAGGCCATTCTCTTTCACTGAACACGTGGGTTTCTCATTTGCATTGTTCAGAGGCCTTTTCACTACAAAGCTTAGGCATTTCTTCGTTCGTTCATTCATTCATTCATTCATTCATTCATTCATTCTAAGCTCATTGAGTGCTTGCCATGAGGTTGGCTCCTGAACTGCATATGGATGTAGTGATGAGAAAAAGGACACCAATCCTGCCCTCATGGAGCCTTCCACTCTAGCTGCCCAGGTAGGCTGGTATAAGATCTGCAGGTGTTGTTGACACATTTGATCCCAATGGGATCTTTGACTGACATGCTGGGCTTCACGGCTCATGTGCCAACCATCATCAGGCAATATCTCCCCCGCCGCCCCCCAATTCCCTAGTGAGATCTGTTAGACTGAGCTCTCCCTTGGAGATTTTTATGATAATACCTGTCTCTCCATCTCTCAGCCCTCCTCCTCTCACCAGACCCTTCTGCATTGGGGCTGTTAGTCATACACAGAATTGTTTCTGACTCCAGCCATAAGCAGTATTTTATTTTTATTTTTTTACTAAACGCCAATAGCATCTGAATGGAATGACAACCTATGTTACCATGACCTTTGGAAGCCATGGCCTTCATATCTCACCCTGAAGGAGGCAAAGGCAGGCTTTGCTGAAACTAGGGGACATAAGGGCCTCTGGATTCTGTGAGCTCAAGTTTAAAGGAGAGGAGGCCTTTCCTATCCTGGAAGGAACTTATCTCAGCTGTGCTTCCAGGGAAGGTAAATGCCACATGAAAGAACTATGTTCTTTATCTAACACTCTCATTTAACTGGGAGTCCTGTATCTTAGCTGGTGACTCTACAGGGTGGGTTGGGTGTGGGTAGAAAGGCAGGCAGTGGGCAGGGACCCTGTACCCTTCGAAGGGGATGGTAGTAGGATGTAGTTATTGGAGTGCCGAGGTCCTGAGGGATGTGACAGTTCCCCAGGGTATCAAAGTGAGATAGGGTTGAGGATGTGAGATCGAAGATCTCTGCCATGCGAGGTCTTTGGAGACATGGCCATGGAGGAATAGCCCTTGCACGAGTCAAGAAAAAAAGTGGCTTTAGCCTTGCTTCTCACCCAGTTGTATCTGAAAATACATTCTGTAAAATAAACAAACGTATTCCCTTTGTATATACTTTAAAAAAGAATACAAATTCTTTCCTTCTGAAAAGTTAAAACAAAGCCAGGGCTGAAAAGCTATGTACTCAGAGACCATCCAAAGTGTGTGTCAGGCCTGGGGCTGCTTCAGAAGGTGTGCTGACACGAGAGGTTGGGGGCCCAGAGTCTTTGCTCCCACTCCCAGGAGCTAATCCTGAACATTAATACCTACATGAATCTCAGACACGTAGTGTGTGAACGCTGGGCAGGCCCTCGGAGATCAGCTGATCTGAGAACCAGGAATGCACAGAACCGATGAGCTGTGAGGGGTCTCACTTAACAGACAAGGAAACCGAAGTCCAGAAAACTTAGTGATGGGCTTCGAGTTTAATGCAACAGAGTGGGATGCGAACCCAGGACTCCTGACTCCCACGTTGGATGCAGTTTACTGTGATGATCCACTTACAGGTCCTGTCGCCTCTCTCAAATATGAGTATGTTAAAGGCAGAGACCGTGTGTGCCGTATATTCTGTAGTGTCCCAGGGGGCCAGTGTCAGTCCTGCATACCCAGTCCTCCCTGTTGGCAGCAGCAAGGGAGCATTTGCTTGTTGGTACCCACAGGCTGACTTTTTTGGGTGCCCCCCCTCTTCTCAAGCAGGAATTGATTTTCCATGACTGAACCCATGCTTGTGTTTCCTCCTCTCTGAGACCTAGTTACCCCAAAGGCAGATACCTGTCAGGGATGGTATCTGCTAGAGGATTATTCCCAAGAAACTCGTATATTTTACCCCTTAGCAGCTATCCTTCTTTCATGTCCTCAGAGTATTTATGGGTATAAAAGAAGGATAGTTGCTGAGAGGTAAAAAGCTGATACTTGAGAAGTAGCTGCTCGTGAATGGCAGGAATGGCGCTGTTTTCTCCCCCTGTTCTCTGCCGTCGTTCCCTGGCTGTAAGGAGAGGTGAAGACCAGAGTCCTCACATTGTGTTTTGTGCCTGACATTTGGGGTGGCATGCCTGTAGCATGACTGGGCTGTGTCCAGGTGCATTCAGTGTGGGTGCCGCTTTTCCGGTTGGCCCCACTGAGCCACCCACATCCTGAGCAGAGATAGCTGAACCCACCTGGTGGTGGGATCACTTCTTGGCAACCTTTGGAAGGATTCTTTTGCTCAGAACTCTATGACGACGTCAAAAAGACCATGAAAGAGACTATGATTCACGGTGGAGTGAATGGTATGTAGTTTCCCAAGCGATTGCCTGCGCTATGAGCAGGCCTAACCACAACGGGCAGTTCACAGCGGGGTTCAGTGTGAATCACTGTGGCCCTGGGAATCCTTGTGATGACTTCAGCCAGGTGGCTGAAGGACAGGCTTTGTCTTGGCTCTGAGCCTGGTCTCTATTGCTGTATTTTTTTTCCCTCTCAGTTCTTTGAGCCACTTACTGTCCCTCCCCGGTTACCTTAAATCCTTTTTGTCCTTGTTTCAAGGCTGGAGCCTCATGGATACATCTGTGGACATTTGCCTGCAATCACTTCAAGTCCAGATACCAAAACACAGCACCTGCATTCCCCTTTTTTGTTTCTGTGGCTACTGCCTCGGGCTAGTTTTTCATCTGAGGTAGCTGCCTGTGAATATCAGGAATGGTTTCTTCTTCTGCTGCGATATCGGTGGGATTGTGTTAACCACCCTGGCTGAGAGGAGGACTCTGGGGGTGAGTGCTACCCAGAGAGTCATCCCCCAGTATTCCAAGGGGAAGGAAGTCTGTGATTATTTCCTTCCCCATATTATCGAAATGTCCCAATTATAGTGGCCTGAGGGTCTTAATCTTTATTTGCCTCATGCCTATTTATATGTAGGCTCAATTAGCAAATATATAACCACTTGCCTGTCTGCCCATCCATTAAATCATCCATTGTTTGATCCACTGATTGATTGATTGATTGATCCATCCAATAAGGGATGGTGAACCTATATATTTAAAGAAACCAGGCAGGTAAAGTAAATGAAGAAAATGGGCATGATAAAGCCAACAGGGAGTGGGAAAGACTGTGGTGAGGCAGAGAGTGCAGTTCACTGAGCTGAAATCTACAACAGTCTCTGACTTCTTGGGTTTGTGTGGCACCTGTGGCCACAGGGAACCATCTTTATCTCAAAAGCATTTGAGTTTGAGCAGCCCAAAGGTGTTTGGGTGGGGCCCCTGGCCTCTTCATCAGTCTGCATAGTTTGTTGTGTAAACTCTGGAATGTGTATCAGTCAGGGCCACGGACTAGTACTGGTCTGTGGCTCTGGGTTTGGCAACTCCTGGTGTAGAGTACCCAAGAGCCTTCACAGCCTATCTCTTTGCTGCAACAACCCACCAAGGTTGACAGGGAAGGGCCATCCATCTTCTTTCAATATCAGGATCTATTTTACAGATGTAGAAATGATAATTGAGAATTAGCAAGGCCTTGCAATTATTGGGAAAGTTGAGTCTGGAACGCAGATTTCTAAATAACTAGTTTTATTTTTTCATCATCTCACCGTACATCATATGTCCATGTGAAACTTTCTTTTCTACTTGACTAAATTTGGTGGAAAAAGAATGTTGACTGAATAAAGAAAGAAAATGGATCTTTTTATTAGGTATCTGATAACCCAGCCTGCAGATAGTTAGTTCTTAAACCAAAGTATCTTAGTAGAATTATACGATTTGACATAGTTTGAGCTTTTTAGCATGTCATTCATTAGTTCACAGTTCTATTGATTCAAGACTTTATTCATGAGAGAGTTACAGTGCCCTGTCTATTCCAGGCCTTGTATTGGCTTTTGAGAATATGAAGGTGAAAGAGATACTGGTTCCTATTAGTTTCGCTATGTATTTACCAAAACACCCCAAAGCTAATGGTTTCAAACAGCAACCATTTCTTTTGCTTACTATTTTGTGGGTTAGTAATTTGATCTGGGCTCAGCTGGGTGGTTCTTCTGATTTTGGCTGGGCTCGCATAAGTGTCGGTGGTCAGCTTCTGCATAGGTTATGGGCTGGCTGATCTAAAATAGCCTCAGCCAGGACAGCTTATCTTTGCTCCATGTGTTTGCTCACCCTCCAGCAGGCTAGCCTGAGTTTGTTCTCGTGCCAGCCAACTAGGCAGGGTTCCAGGCGAGCAGAATTGAAGCTTGCAAGGGCTCTCGAGGCCTGGACTTGGAACTGGCACAGCCTAACTTCCGCTATATTCTGTAGTCCAAAGCAAGTCGGTGAGTGTATCCTAGCATACTTTTCAGCTGCAGGAGGGCAGTTTGATCCATGTGCTCTGTTTAGGCCTGTCATCTACATGCCTTGCTTCTCTCGTCACTTATCCACACTTCACCCTGTCCCAGTGGGAAGACCTGCCCTCCTTGCTTCCTCTACTCTAGTTCTACTGCATTTCAGATTCCACCTTCACAAAACCTTCTGGAGTGATTCCAGACTCAACTGACCTCTTGATGCTTTTTATCAGCTGCAATACTTGTAGGTAGATAGCATTTACCACTTACAGGGTATTTCAGTCAGGGGCTGAACTTGCAAAATATACCTACCCTGAAGAGGCCTACTTTCTAGGAAAATAGAGTTGTTGTAAGGATTAAATGAATTAATATATATACAATGATTAGCATAGTGTCTGAGACATAGTAAGTGCTCCATAAATCCACATGCCAGGGATTTTATTTGCTATTTATTAACCCATACAACCATTGTGAGAGGCAGATTTTCCTGTCTCCTTTTACAGATGAGTATAAGGGATGCTCAGATAAGTTATGCGATTTTCCTAAAGTCACTAATTAACAGAAAATCTGAGGTTCAGTTTAACTCTTTCTTTTTTTTAACCCCATCTGAGATGAGGATGGAATCAAATGTGAGCGAATTAAATGATTCATGCATGATGTTGTAGTAAGATCAAACCCTCGTCCGTTTGGCCTCTGCCTCAGTTTGCTCATCTACAAAATGGGAAGGCAGACTTATGGGAATTGTGGCTATAATGTATACTCCAAATCGATCACAGTACAGTTTAAAACAGTACAATCATTTATAAGAGAAAGACATGTAGGGGAATGGAGCATGAGTTTTGGAAGTGTGCTTGTGTCTCCCACTTGTCTTCTTTTTGCACAAAGTACACTAATGAGATCTCCGTTTCTGGACCATATCCTGACTGGATTTGGATCAGCAACTGCTGATCACAAATCTAGATCTTTGGGTGTTTCTCCTTGGGCCCCTCAGGCCTTGACACGAAAGGGTTGGTTTGCTGTGGGCTGAGTGGCCTCTCTGATTCCTGGGGCCTGACAAGGCCTGCTGGTGTTTGCTGTCAGTCAGGTAGTTCATGTCAAACTAGTTTATTTAGTGACTTGGCCTGATAGAAGCAAAGTAACAGGTTAATGGGACTAGCGGGCAGCTCATTTAACAATTCTTAATAGTTTGCAGCAGAAACCACTTCTAGGTTCTACCTTCAAAGATGTCCATATACTAATCCCTGGGACCTGTGAATGTGTTACCTTACACGGGAAAAAGGACTTTGCACCTGTGATTAAATTAGGGGTTTTGCGCTGGAGACATTTTCCTGGATTATGTGGGGGGTCCTATGTAATCACAGGGTCCTTATAAGAGGGATGCAGGAGGTTCAGAGTCAGAGATGGTGACGTGACAGTGGAAGGAGAAGCTGAACTGCTGTAGTGAGGAAAAGAGCCAAGGAATGTGGGCAGCCTTTAGAAGCTGGAAAAGACACGGACACGGATTCTCCGCTAGAGCCTCCAGGAGGAATGCGGCCCTGCTGAAATCTTGATTTTTCGCTCTATCCCACTCATTTTGGAATTCTGACCTCCAGATATATAAAATAATAAATTTGTGTTGTTTTACGCCATAAAGTTTGTGGTAATTTGTTATAGCAGCAATAGGAAACTGATACCCCACCTTTCTACATGTCCTGTTGAATCTACCAATGTTCCAACCTCCTCTGGAAGCTCTCCGTTCCAATAGCCTTTAAACAAAGGTGATGGATGAATGCCCTTGACCCTCCCCATACCTGCCCCCCAGCTGGGAAGATCTGTGATTCAGGTTCCTGCTAGTGTGGATGGCTTTGCACCAAATCATCCACATGGCCAGGGTTGTACTTCTGACCACTGACCCTATTGGCTAGACAGCTGACTGGTGCTGGTGTGGCATTCTGAACCAATGGCATGAACTATTTTATTTTTTTAATACGTTTTGCTGCTGTTCATCCATGTGGACAGAGAGGCCAGTGTTACAGACCATACTGTCTGGGAGTTAACTCATGAATTGCCTTTTCTGCCACTGGGGGTAGCAGCAAGTGGAAGGTGGGATCCCGCATCATAGTGCACAGTCAGGTTATCGCATCTGTTCTCAGTGATCCTATGAGGAGGGTCCTCATTTTTCAGATGAGGAAAGTGAAGCTCAGAGAGGTGACTCGATCAGGCAGCAAGCAAGGGAGGAGCCAGGACTCAAACCTGGCATCCTCGTGTCAGCTCCCCAGCCCTTCGCTGAAATGCTTTGCTGTCTCTCACGTGACGTAGCATGCGTGGAGTAGGTACTCCTGACGTATTTACTGGCTAAGTCAATGAATGCTTGTCACTCAGATAAGCCAGAGGCAGAGTTATGAAACGCCACTGATGGTAAGGTAGACCGAGGGGCTGCCAGGGAACCCAGCTGGACAACACGGAATTTACTACTGCGGGTGCAAAGATACCATGGAGCTGGCTATCTTAGCATCTCACATCTGGACTCACGGGCAGGCCCAAATAACTGTTGTTAAATTTTCTGTTGTCTTCTATCTAGCCATGATCCAGGTGCCACACAGGAGTTAGGAATGGTGATCTCTCAGGGTGTCCCTTTCCCTGGGGCTTCCATCACCCCATGTTTGGATGCTCTCAGTGGCCCAGCTGGTGATCTAGGTGGGAAGTTGGGTGTGGGCTTGGTAATTTTCTTTCTTTCTCCCTGAATATGGAAGGGAAATGGGGGGACAGGGAGAATGATGATGGAGATAAACTTAGTGTGAAGCTGCAGGGGGAGCCCGTATGGTTTTTGCCTGCCTAGAAATTACCAGTGTCCCTAATAGACCAGCAGCTTGTGTGGATGTTTCCTCCCTTTTGCTTTCTTTTATGTCTTGCTTTTGTGAGAAAGAAGAAGATTTCCCACTGATGAGCCTTATGCCAGATAATGAATAGAAGGCAGATGACCCCAGATGTCTCCCCATCTTCCGCCATCCCCTGGAATGTCTTGTCAGCCTTAGTGGTGGTCTTTGCCCTGCCAGTGTGTGTAGGATGATCCTGCTTTGCTAAATTGCCTCATGGCTGCTGTCTGACACTTGGTTTCCTTTCTCTCCAAATCTCCCTCAAGTTATTACTTCATTTGCAGTGCTGGTCAGAGCAAGGCAATTCTATTGATTTTCCTTCTTTCATTCTCAATTTCTCTACGTATTAATTGGGTCTAATCATGTTTGCCATCCTCCTATCTTTAGCGGAGATTAAATTTTTTGTGTTTAAAGTGAGGGATGGAGAATGTTTTTGGGTAGAATGATGAGAGTATTCAAATTCCAGTAGTACACAAATTTTAAGATAAAGACCCAGTTTAGTGTTTTAGCAGTGTTTTTAAAAATTTAATTTTGGATTTTTTTTTTTTAAAGAACAGTCTCTATTCTGGATGTTTCCTAAACACTCTGTAAAATGTTGTGGGAGCCTTTCACCTAGAGATGTCACATCAATGATTTAAGATTTGGAGGGACTGGGGGAGAGGAGGTTCAGGACAACTCTGGAGATTGAGGCCCCATCTCATGCTGGGTCATTGGCAATGGCCTCTGCTAATTGGACCTTGTCCTGTCAGGACACATCAGACAGGGCCATGGCAATACTGAGCTTGGTGGGGGTAGACTGGTCTGTAGGAGCAGGTGTCACTGCTGCTGGGTCCCAGGAGCGCTTTGTTTCTCGGGGGAATGAGAGCCGACTGGCAGTCATGTGGACTGAGGTCAGAAGGCTGTGCTGAGCTGGGTTCTCCAGGATCCCAGGCCTGAAGTTCGGGCCATTTTGGGTTGTGTGATGGCAGAGCTGGTGTGTGTGTGTGTGTGTGTGTGTGTGTGTGTGTGTGTGTGTGTGTGTGTATGTATGTGTCTTACGAGTGAGGATGTTTGCCTCCAAGAATCACTCTCAACACTGAAATGAGGTGTCTTTTTTTTTTTTTTTTGCTAGTGCCTTTCAAAAATGAAAAAAATCTTTAGTCTTTGAATGGTGTTAATTAGGAATATAAATTTTGGCTGCAGAGAAGAAGTGAAGAAACATAGTCTCCTCCAGGTCCGGCAGCGGGAAGCCTTCTTCCCCCTTTTGTTGCTGCCTGGTCCCTCTGCCCTCCCCTTGAATTTCCTTGTGACTGTCCCAGGCATGGGGGTAGAGGGTCCATGCCTGCCTGCAGGCATGTTTTGTTGAAATGCTGGTATGTGCCAAGGGACAAGCACATGGCTCTCTG
Source organism: Cynopterus sphinx (assembly GCA_030015415.1). Taxonomy (NCBI): domain Eukaryota; kingdom Metazoa; phylum Chordata; class Mammalia; order Chiroptera; family Pteropodidae; genus Cynopterus; species Cynopterus sphinx. Next base: position 134,836,345 of record CM057384.1, read on the forward strand.
CTAGCTTGCATGAAGGAGCAGTGGGGACATGTTCCAGGGTCCTGGCTGGTCAGTGCTCACTGTGGCCAAGCGATGCCACGCCCCTTGGACAAAGTGACTCTAGGCAGCATGGAGCCCTCCATGTTCTTTTTTCCCTAACCCATTCCCTATCCTGCAGAATGAGGTGATTGGCTGAGAGAGAGAGAGAGAGAGAGAGAGAGAGAGAGAGAGAGAGAGAGAGCGCGAGCACACGTGTGTGTGAGTGTGTGTGTGGACTGGTGGGGAATTAAGGTCTGTGGATTTGGGTGACCTGTATTCTAATCTCAACTCTGCCACTTAGCAGCTCTATGGCTTTGGTTAAATTCCTTGTGTTTATTGAGCTTCAGTGTCCTCATATGTTGATATTAGAGTGAATGTATGCAAATGGCAGCTGAATCCTGTATTTGCCATATAGTGGTTGCTTGACACATAAAGTATTGTGATAACTGGAGCTGTGATGTTGGCTTTGTGAGAGTATACACTCTGCAGGGTCCCCCCAATAGGACAAACCTAACCCTAAGAAAGGGGACCCTTGGTTGGACCTGACAACCTCTCGTTCTATTCCAGTCATGGGCAGACGATATCCTGTTGTCCTTGCAGGGCTGCTGTGAAGCACCCCTGTTCCCCTAGTAATGCCTGGGCAGGTGGGGCCCAGGCAAAGAATAAAGGCAGCCAGGGCAAACCTTTAGGCCAGCAAGTCAACATTTATTTATAGATCTTAGAGGGAGATGGCACTCTAGGCCTGCAGGAGGTGGCTGCAATGGGCAGGGGGCAGGGCAGAGGGCAGAGGGCAGTGACAGTAGGAGGTGGAGAGGCCAGGCAGCATTTGAGTATAGGAGAGTGAGGGTTCCAGCAGATTCAGAGTAAACTGAGGAGTATTTAATAAGATGGCTATTCATAAAAGTGTGAGCAGGGAAACATTCAAGGGGATAGTCCACATTCTGGGGGTTAGGTCAAGGGTATAGGGGAAGGTCAAAGAGATCACAGAAGGTAAGTCCTATGGAGAGGGCTACCAGACAGGAATCATGACCTTCAGTGGAAGAATGTAGCTGCCTTCCCCTGTGACTCTCTCTTGCTCTTTTTTCCTCTTTCTGATCTGCCACAGGCAACCACCATTGGTCCAGGCCACAAGAGGCAGAGGGAAGGGAGTAAGTGGCTGATTATACAGGACAAACACTTGGAGGCACGAAGCAGGGACAAGAATGGTGGAGAGAGAACCTGGAAGGGTCAATGGGAGAGAGTTGGCACAGAAGCAAGAAAAGGGTAGCAGTAAGGCTGGGGACATTTGTGGACACATAAGAGAAATGAGTTACTGCAGGGACCCAGCCAGAGGGCCCTGTGACAGAATGATTGTCATGGACTCAGGGATGCAGACAGACGGGGACTGAATCTTAACCCTGCTTCTGTATGGTCTCTGGTGAGCTGAGTAACTTCTCTAAGTCTCAGTTTCCTGTGACATGGGAATGATGGTGATGATGTTCTTTACCATGTATTGGAGCACAGTGAAATACTCAGCAAGGTGCCTGGTGCGTGGTGAAGGCGCACTAAGTAAAGCTAGAACAGATAGAGGGGCTTACACGAAAGATGGTGTCCAAGTGAGCAGCTGCCATGTGTAAAACCCAGTGGGTTTTATCATTTATCCAGCTAATACTTATGAATGCCTACCCCTGCGCCAGGCACCCAGCCAGAGGCTCTGAGAATACAGGGTGAGCAAACGAGACCATTCTCTCTCCCAGGAAGCATACAGGTCTAGTGGGGAAAAGCAGGAGATAAGGAAATAAAAAATGTTGAGAGTTGTCAAAGTACTAAAAAACCCATAAACCAGTGCTGTAGGTCAGGAGTTTGGGGAGGCCTCAAGGAGGAGGTGGGCAGGAGTGGAGCCCTGAGGTGCCAAAGCAGCCAGCCCTGTAAAGAGGAGAGCTGCCTGGGGAGTGACCTACACGTGCAAAGGCCCCAAGGAGGAGGTGGGTGGGTGTTTCTGGGTACAGAGGTGGCTCGGGAAGTGGAGCATCAAGCTGCTACTAGCATCTCCCTCCAGGGTGAATGTGAGGATTAAATGGAAGGCTCTTAGCCCCATGTTTGGCACCTATACATGTTCTGTGACCATTAGCTGTTGGCTGTAATTATTACTTTAATAAAAAGTGTTATTTTTGAAAAGGGTGGCATAAATAAGTGGGTAGATGCGATATAAAGTGTTCTGCTGGCGTAGCATATGTTTACTGTCAAGGCAGCACAGAGTACGGTGGTGAAGAGCAGACTCTGGGACAAGATGGTCTGTTCAAATCCTAGGCCAGGGGTCCCCAAGCTCCGGCCCATGGACTGGTACTGGTCCAAGGCCTGTGCAGTGGGCGAGCGAGTGAAGCTTCATCTGTGTTTACAGCCGCTCCCCCGTGCTAGCATCACCGCCTCAGCTCCACCTCAGATCATCAGGCACTAGATTCTCATAGGAACACTGGTCCCTGGTGCCAAAAAGGTTGGGGACCGCTGTCCTAGGGGACATTTGGCCTGTGACTTCAGCTGAACCTCAGTATCCTCACCTGTATAATGGGGTATAGTAATAGCATCTCTTTCATGGGGTTGTTGTAAGGAGGAAAGGAATTACTCTTTCTAAAGTGCTTAGAACTGCACCTGGCCCACAGGAAGGCTCACCTAGTGGTTTTGTCATTGCTAAGGCTCAGGAGTGGATGCAATGCCGGCACAAGGAGATAGGAACCAACGACTCTGCTCCCCATGAGCTTGGTCACAGGTGGGTCTGTGACATGTATTTAAGGAGATCCTGGCACCCAAGGCAGCATACGGTGGGCTGCTGAATAATCGGTGAGACCATTAGTAGAGGGAGGCATTAAGGGAAGGCTGGAGTGGGGACAGGAAGGCTCTGAGGAGGTATGCGAAGACAAGAAAAATAAGATTAGTGCTAACCAGACCTGATGGCAGCAGTCAGGAGAAGACAAAAACAATCCAGGCAGTCTGCCCCAAAGCATTGCGCCTGCCTTCCCCTGGAGCCTTTTGAGCAGTCTACAGTTCCCCAGGCCTGGCCTCAACTTGCTTCTCAAGTCTATTAGTAAGGACAGCCCCCTAACTCCCTCTGTCAACTCCTATTGAGTCTTTAAATCTACTGGAAATTGCTGAGACTCTTCTTTCTCAACTTTCCCCAGGCCAGAGAGGCAAAGAAAGGTTAGAGGTCAGAGGACAGGAGCTGGGAGGATGGGGGAGGAGGTAGACGGCAGTGTTTATGGGATTAACCAGAACCCTGTATGCCTGGCAACTGGCAGATTCTTCTGGTAAGATAAGTGGAACCCTCTCCTCTGCAAGGTAATTATCAGAGAGCATAAATTCTCCAGATAACCTGTCTTCCGCAAGAGGGATGTTGATGGCTGTGGGGCTTGTGCTGCTCCTGCTCCACTGATACTGACTCCTGTCCCCTGGCCTCCCCCCCACCCCCGCCCCTTCTTCTTTGTTGCCCGATCAGCTGCCGTGCCCCTCCATCCTCTCCCACAGCCTTCAGCCTCCAGCTCAGGTTGGCTCTTCTGGACGTTTCTTTTGGCTTGCCTCTTGCCTCTTTTAATGATGAAGTTCCCGGAACACAGCACGGCCACATGTATCCCTGTGGTTCAGCAGGATTGGTGGAAGAGGTGCATCCCACGCGGGGAGGAGTTTCTAAGAACTGAAGGAGGCTTTGAACTTCGCTTGGATCCAGGTCCCCAGAATGAGCACGACTTGAGTGCTGTCAGGTCAGCGTCAGGCTCTCTGAAAGGTGGGGACTGTACCTGGTCCCAGAGACGGAGAGAAGGTAAATCAGGTGCTTAGCATGGGTAGGCAGGTAGTAGGCACATGTTGGCACATCTTTCTTCCCTTAGGATACTTTCTGAAGCCCTCCCTCCTCTCCAGCGCTTGTGGGCGTCTGAGGGAGCTCACACTTTGGCTGATATTCTCTTAAGTATTTGTTAAATATTTAAACAACAACAACGAAAAGGCAAGGTGCTGTGTGAGGGGCAACTGGAGAAGCAGAGCAGCGTCTCCTCTATTGTCCTGAGCAAGTCAGTTCTGGCCCCAGACCTGCATCCTGACTCTTGACCAAACTGGACCTGTGTTCTGAGAAGCCCATTTACTGCCGTCACTGAACCATTTTTGGAGGTGGGGTGTCACTCCTCTCTTAGACCCCAGTCTAACAAAGATCAGTAGGGTGATCTTATCATTTATGAGCCAAGCAAAGGTACTTTTGAGAGGCAAAGCGGTAGTTGTTAATAATCATGCTGGGATCCGGATGTGAACCAGGGCTGTTCCGTGCAAAGCGGGTTCTACTTATCAGAGTTCTCTGCCTGAGATAATGCTGATAAATACGTCTCTTCAACTTTCTACAATCCTGGTGATGTTTTAGCCTGACTCAGAGATTGGGCCCTTGGTGAGGCCTGGCTGGCCTGCCTTGCCCCTTAATTTGCCTCTGCACATATTCTTTCAGTCGGAATGCGTGAGGATAATGCCCTCCATCTGACAGACGGGAGCTTGGCGCCCAGAACGGTTGAGAGACTTGTCAAAGACCGACAAAGACTAAGTTCCAACTTCAACCTGGAACTGAGGTCCAGCCTGCATTCTGCCATTGGCCTGTCAGGGGCCAACCCTCATTCCCCCATTCTGTGAGATGATAGCATGTCCTCACCAAAACAGCCGAGGGCTAGGATGCTTCTGTGGGCCTTCTGCTAATCCTGATCGCTTTCTGGACTGAAGAGAGATGGACAAGCCAGGCCGGGAGGCACTGTCGGTGGGAGAAGCCTAAATGAGAGCCTCTGCTGTGCCTGGTTGTTCCGGAGGATTTTTATGTGGAGTGAGGGGCACGAGGGGGATTTTGGCACTACTCTGTTTGATGGGGAGGATCAATACTCTCTTCCCCTCACCGGGAGAAAGTGAGGCATGTGCATCATTTCATTCATTCATTCCCAAATGAAAAAGGGCTTTCGAGGGAGGCTAGAGAAAAATTGACGTTCAGTGGCGAATTTTGCTTGCTGTAGTTAACAACAATTATTAAATAGGTAGGGTGAGCTAGTGCTTGTTTTCCTTATTCTTAACTATATTTATGGGTTTTTATTAAGTTGTACCAAGCTGGGATAATTGTAAAACTATTTGCTTGAGCTGTGTGACTCTCGGGTCTCCCATTCTCTTTTCTTTCTTTCCAAGGGTGGAGTCTTTTCATTATTGAAGATTTACTCTATACACAAGGAGTCAGCAGACTTCTTCTGTAAAGGTCCAGATGGTAAATATTTTAGGCTTTGCAGGCCATGTTACCTGTTGGAACCACTCAACTCCACCATTGCAGCATGAAAGCGGACACAGACAATGTGTAGAAGAATGGGCATGACTGTCTTCCTATAAAACGCTATTTGTAGAAGTCTGTGGTGGGCTGATTTGGCCCAGGGGCTGTACTTTATAGATCCATGCTACAAACAGAGAAGAAATCCTTGAACTAGGAACCTGGACAGGAAGGATGTAATCTCAGGCCTGCTCCTTTGTGGCTGGAGAAAACCGCTTTGCCTCTCTGGTTATTCGTTTTCCTTGCAATACGACAAAGGCATCAGACCAGACAATCTCTAACCCTCTGGGATTCTTAAATCTGACTGTTTAGTTCATAATAATCTGGCATCTTTCTTCTCCTCCTGTCAGTAGATGTTCAGAACCACAGAGCCTCTCAGAGTCCATGAGCCCTTGCTCACATTTTGGTTACTTTTGGTTTCTAAACCACATGATAACATTTTGTATTTCTCTGATGGTATCTTTTCAGGCAGCCCCCCTAACCAGCCAACACCTTGACTTACTGAGAGGTGGATCTGGGACAGGAATGTTTACCTCTGGGCTGTTTGGCAGTTTGGGGAACAGGTACAAAAAGGGAGATAGTTAAGATTACCTAGAGAATCAGTGATGCTCTTAGAGAAACCTTCAAAGGTTTGGAAATACTCCCCCCCAAAAAACTGTGGTTCAAGTTATTCTAATTCTGGAGGTGTGACCCACTGTGAAGGGCCAGTGGTGCCCCCGTGAGAGGCTGTTAGGATAGTAGCCAAGAGCAAGGTCCTGGGCCGAAGTTGCCTTGGCTTATATCTTCACAGTGCTCCTTAAAACCCTTTGTGCCTCATTCTTCTTATCTGTGAAATAATAGGACGGAGTTTTTATGTGGATGAAATGAGGTAATACAGGTAAAGTGCTTAGAACAGTGCCTGGCACACATAGTAAGTGCTCAATGAACGGTAACCATGCCACTATTATTATCATTCCCATCATCAGTTATCCTTTTATAAATATATATGTTAAGGGCATCTCTTCCTCATTTTTATACCAGAATCATCTTCAGTTTTTGGACTGGCGATGTGAGCTGAACGCTTTGCTCCTAATCTGTATGTTAAGTGACTCTTGCTGAGTTAGAAAGGTTGGGAGAAGAAGACTGTGTGTGTGATGGGAGGTAAGGGCATGGGAAGGAAGAAAAGAAAGGAAGGAAGGAAGGAAGGAAGGAAAGAAGGAAGAAAGGAAAGAAGGGAAGGAGGGAGGGAGGGCACTTGGGAAAATTGGTCCATGAGGAAAGGGGGATCAGACTCTAAGTTCAGTTGCATCCTGAATTGGGGTGGAAAGGAGGCTAGACTTCCTTCAGGCAGTGTGGAAGTTTTGGTATTCTTTGTCATTAATCTGGATGTAAAGGTTATGAAGGCAGATTTAGGTATTTCTAGGCACCCACCTTTTTTCTTTTGATGTTTTCTTAGTTACCTAGGACATATCTACATTTTCCACCAAAGAACTTAAATTGGGGGCCATGACCAGCTTCTTGGTCAGTCTGACTTTGTTCTGTATTTTATTAAAGGTTTACAAGTGTGTGCCTCAAAACCCAGCAGGACTGAGACAGTTTTCCCAGGGGGCTGCCGAGAGAAACCGGGGTGACTCTCAACCTTGCGGCAGGTTAAATGCGACTCAGTGCTTCTTTGTTTGGCTTGATGTCCTTTAGAAGGACAGCCCGGAGATCACTTGGTCTGCAGGGCGTTTGCTTCCGCAGGCTGATTTTAACCAACTCTGACAGGAGGGCAGAGGCCCCCAAGCAAGGTCAGGACCACAAATCCCATCCCAGCAGGTGCATGATGGGGAGACAGCGCCCTCCGGATGACCTTCAAGTTCCCATTGATTTCCCGTCAAGCAGTGCTTCCCCACCCCCATCCCGCTCCTGTCTCTGCCACTACCCATAGGCTTGGGGCTCAGAGCTCTGGGACAGCACATGGATCAGCTCTCTGAGAAAGCACATGCAGAAGCGGTTAATCCAGAGAGAGGCCCTTTCAGGGAGTGGAGTGGGTACATTGGGGATCTTCTTCAGGCACCGCTAGTTTACAATGCCAATATCAGGCCTGGAATGTCTTTTTGGGGCATAGAAATGAGTGTTTGATAGCACAAATGGCATTTATCAACTTGACCCCATTTCTCTCCAGGTTTTGGGGTATGCGGGTGGCATTGTGGGGTCATGAGCAAGATTTGAGTATGGAGAATGGAATAGGTCCCAAATCTACTGTCATGAGTGTGTTGGGCAAGGAAGGTCAGAAGTGAGAAGGTGTGACTCTCTCATTCCCGGTGCTGGGGGCCTCTCCCAGCACTGACCTTTTGTCCTCTGGAAGGCCTGGCTTCCATACTTTCCAAAACGTCTATTGTACTTAGACCTAGATCTTCCATTTGTTAATTTTTTGTTCAGTGATATCTGTTGAGCATTTTCTATGTGACAAATCCTGTGTAAGGTGCAGGAGAGATTCAGTTTTAGACAAGATAAATAAAGACCCTGCTCTCATGGAGCTCACAGTCTTGTTGCGTGGAGACAATCAGCAGGCAAAGAGAAAACAGGAACATTTTTGATAATAGTATTTAAAAAAAAATAGAACATGAGATAGCAAGGGTTAGATCAGGAGTATAGTAGGGTGGCCTCCCCTAGATAGGGCGGGTCAAAGAAGGAAGAGGAGTCTATGGCCATGCCACCCTGAACATGCCCGATCCTGTCTGATGTCGGAAGCTGAGCAGGGTTGAGCCTGGTTAGGACTTGGTTGGATGGGAGACCATCTCGGAACACCAGGTGCTGTAGAAGGAAAAAATAAAAAAAATGAGGGATTGACAAGGTTCTTGCAATCTGTGAGGTCAGCCAAGGGTTGCCACACACACACACACACACACACACACACACACACACACACACACACACACAAGAGGAGAAGCCAGCCAGAAGATTTGGGGTAATGTATACCAGGGAGACAGAAAGAGCATATGCAAAGGTCTTGAGGTGAGATGATCTTGGTATGTTAGAGGAACAGAAAGAAGTACAGTGAGGATGGAGTCTAGTAGGCTGGGGCCGGGGCAGGAGAGAAGGTAAAATAGGAAAGGTAGGCATGGTCAGATAGTCTGGGGGCCTGCAGGTGTGGGAAGGAGTTGGGATTTCATTCTGAGTGCAATGAAAAGCCATTGGAGGGATTTAAGGAGGAGAATGTCGTGTTCTGATTTTCATTTTAACCCATTTCCCATTTGGAAAAAAAGTGCAGCTCGCTGCCAGTGTTAATTCGATTTTATATAAACACACTCTTTGAGGTTGAAGCAAATATGACTGGGTTTCAACGTGAAAATAAAATAGAAAAACTGTTCTTGGAGTTATTTCGAAACAGAACTTGTCTCTTATCCTAACGTAACAGAATGTATACATAAATCGGATTCATCAAATGATTCTTTGGCTAGCAACTCTTCGAGAACGATGTTAACATCATGAGTAGGAACGCTATGTTTTTTAGGATTTGACATTTTCAGTGATCGAGAATTACTATATTTTGTAAATGGAAATACTGCCCCTAAAAATAGAATGCTCTGAATAGAATGATGTCATTTGCTTCCACAGATTATCACTCTACTAGAGAGATGCGAAAATAATAATAAAAGCAAGATATTTTGTGGCAAACTTTGGGGGTAAAATTAGGACTCTAATCCACGAGTTATCTCGGGGTAAATGCTGGAGCCACAAGTACTGCTGAGGAATATTCTCAGGGCAAATGGGAAATGGGTTAAAAAGATCATTTGGGCTGCTGAGTTGAGAACTAACTACAGAAGGACGTGTTCTTTGTGGTTGTGTTTTAAGTGCCTTTACTGGGGAGGGCAGCATTGAGGCCCTTATATTCCAGCAGCAAAGCTGGGAGTCTGAGGATGTTTCTGTCTCTAATCGATGTCCAGCTTCAACTGGCCATCACACCCAAGGGACAGCATACTGGTGCCCACCTTGTAGCTGAGGTTTCAGAAAGGACCCAAAGTATAAACCAGTTCAAACACTTCTCATCACTGAAGTTTCTGTGATCGGTGTGTGTGTTTTTTGTCTAGGTATGCTTCACCCTAAATAGTCTCTCTCTTTTTTCTGCTTTTGAAAATTGGTGCATTCTACACATTTTTTAGTCTCTGGTGGGGAGATTTATTTTGTCACGTCTGGATGCCATTTGGAAGGCAAACCTTGGACATCAGGAATACTGCAGTCTCCCCCAGAGCATTCCTCTTTCCTGAACCTCCCTGCCAAGCCCCTGTTATTTACTGGAAGGAGTCACACTGCTTTTTTCCCGCCTTTAGTCTCCTGTCCTTGGCAGCCCCTTGTCTTCAACCCTGGGTTGAGTATGTCATCAGAACACCCTGTGGCAGCTCAGAAATCATGGCCAGGTTCAATATAAATTCCGTCTTGCTTAGGTAGCTTTGCATAATAAGTCCCTGAAAAGTCTTCACCAGAGTAGAAGCTGCAAAAGGGATTTATTGGGTCTGGCGGGCCTGAACGTCAGCCTGAGTGGCATTTAAGTCCTGATGGGAGTTTCAGGGTTCAAATTCTTCATCGGTCTTGGCTTTTGCAAGGCACTGCCCTTGTGCCTTTCCTGTGATGTTATGAAGGTCAGAGTCACTGCCAGAGGGACCACCCTAAGGACGTCAGGGTCTTCGCATTTGTTTGCCTTGACCAGATCTCTTGGGAGTTTTGTTAGGGGTGAGGACTTCTGTGGGACTAGTCTGCTACAGGTTAGTGCTGCCAGGTTCACCCGTGCCAGCTGCCTGAAAAATTTCCCCACAGGAACAAAACCAGCTGCGTTAAAGTCAGTTAACTGGGCCTTCCAGCTCTGTCATTTCAACATGGCTCTCTTGTTCCTGCCCTTGCTTTGGGCACTGGGGAGCTTAGATAAGTGAGTTTCATATTTCTCAGAATCACTGGGGGTATCTGTCAAAAATAAAGATGTCTGGATCACATCTCAAATGTCCAGAAACGTCCAGAATCAGAATTTCACAGCACCCCACCTCCCACCCCCACTGATTCTGACTGAGCTAAAGTTTGAGATCCACTGCCTTAGGCCATTCTTCTGAAGAGTGGGGTGATGGCATTCCTGATAAGCAAAGGGACAGTTTCTGCATCAGCAGAGGAGCTGCTGGCCCTCCAGAGGTCAGTCCGATGACAAAACAGAGTATTCGGTTAGCTTGTAAAGTTCAGAGCAGGGGAATATTCTGTGTCTTGCAGAGTGACCTGAATAATGTAGATGGAAAAGCGAAAATCTCAGGAGCCGGAGTGAACTTTTTAAAGATGATGGGGAAAATTCGGAAGGATTTGAATTGATAGGCTATCTGTTTTCAGAGGCCTAATCCTGTGCTCAGGAGAAGCCAGATCACTTCAGGCATACCTCTTTTTCATACGGAGAAACCTAGGGTATCCCAAGTCTCTCTCAACTGTGAAGCTTCCATTAGTTTGCTAATAAGGGTGGCATGACATTTTAATCAAGCAATCCATATTTATCACATGCTTCTATATTCTTAGCACTGTGCTCAGTTGCGTAGCAGAGAGTAGGCAAGCCTTAGTCCCGATCTTCAAGATGCTTAGAATGCATGGGGGAGAAATAAGGAGGGTAGTAGAGACTGGCCAAACATAAATGAAACAGTGAAGGGTCTCAGAGAAGGCAGAGAGCAAGTGCTTTTGGCAGGGATAACTGGGAGGCTTTCTGGAAGAGGCAGGACTCAGTTAGCCCTTGAGCAGAGTAAGGCCAGCTAGGCCAAGGTCGGGAGACAAAAATGCCAGGTGGGAGGAAGGACCTGAGAAAAGCACTTTGTTGGAGTCCAGGTGTAGCGCTGTACGCTTCGTATATGCAGGCAGATCAGATGAAGGTTTATTCATTTATTTACTCATCATTCAGTCCTAAATCGTAAGCTCTGTGCTGTGCTTGGGGACAGTGACAAACAGGCCAGATGGTGCCTGAGCATTTAGGGCAAGCTTCAGACTTCTCAGATCATCATGCAACAGCTACTCTGTTCTTGATGCCTGAGGTTCGACCTTGACCACCCTGCTGCCTTCTGTCTTGAGACAGGTTTGGGGGGTCTCATATGACAGACAGTCTTAGAGACACTATGGTAGTGAGGGTGGTGTGTTATGTGTGTCACATGCAGGGCATCGGCCTGCTCAGGCAGAAGGTCATGTCACAAAATGACAGAGGATATTGCTCTTGTGGGAAAGAGAAAAGAACCACCACTGACCCCAGGTATTTCCCTCTGCGTGCCAGAGACTCTATCTTCTTTAATTCTCTCACAGGCTTGAAGTAGGCATTATGTCGCCCATACTGCGGGAAGTAGAATGTAGGCTCAGGGGAGATAAGAAACCTGCCCCAGCGCTGTGCAGCCCATAAGCTGTGGAGCTGGACTCAGATCTGCCTGATTCCGAGTCTCTGTTCTTCCCACTCTACCCCAATACCTTGGCTCTCCTAGGGCCTCGACAGCTTGGCAGAGGAATTTGGGCACTGTTGGGAGCCACGTTAGGTTCCGTACTGATGAGCGGAGGACTAAAAGTTGGGTTCGAGGGAGAGTTCTTTCTGTCGGGGTGGGAAGGAGAAATGCTGTTGTAGAGGACGCAGCCAGGAGACTGCTGCAGTAATCCAGGAGCCAGGCGATGGCTAAATGAAAGTGTCTGCAGACATGCTCTCAATTTTTTCTTTAAGCTTGCAAGTAGCCATGTAATCTGAATCACCAATTTCTATGTGCAGAAACTTAAAAGACCATGCCATGCATGCGGCATACGCTTTACCCCTCTAGTTTAAACACCGAGCATAGGTGAGTGGTGTAGGAGCTGTTGTTGGAAGCACTTCAACAGAACCTCATTGGGCACCTGCTGTGTGCTGGGCTCTGTAGTGGGGGTAAAGGCCAGGTACATAGTGAGGCTGGGTCACACTGCTCCGGGGGGTGCCATTCATATTGATGTTCATATGAGCGGTTTCCCCTGGAGTTGTTTAGTGCAAAGCCTGAGTGGCCATGTACAGTGGCCCTGTGGATGCGGTCCCTACCCTCACGGAGTTTATGATCTAAGATGAAGACTAAACCTTGAGTTGAGTTTAAATTGACATTATTAGTCGTCTTTGTTGGAAGAGGACCGAATGAGGAAGGAAAAGGATTGGAATCTCTCTCTTACTCATCCTCTATAGCCGTTTTCTATTTTAAATGTCAGAAACACGGTCTTAGTCAGCTTGGGCTGCTCTACCAAAATAACCATGGATCGAGTGGCTTAAACAACAGGCATTTATTTCTCCCAATTCTGGAGGCTGGAAAGTCTGAGTTCAGGGTGCCAGCATGGTCTAGTTCTGGTGAGGGCTGAGGGCCCTCTTCCTGGTGTGCAGATGGCTGTTCTTTTGCTGTCTCCTTGCAGAAAAGGTGAGGACAAAGGGGAGGGGGAGGGAGATAGAGGGGGGTTGGGGGGCTGGCTCTCTCTTCAGTATGAGGGTACTGATCCCTGCACAAGGGCTCTACCCTCATGACTTAATTACCCTCCAAAGGTCCATCACAGAGGGCTAGGGCTTCAATGTACAATTTTTTTTTTTTTGCCGGGGGTTGGGGGAGCATAATTCAGTACGCAGCAAACATTAAACTTGGCTTTCTTTCAAGGGCAGATTTAGAAACAGTGTAACTATGAGGAAAATGAAGTTTCCCCTACCTTGCCCAATGTTGCCCCCTGCTTGCTAGTTATCATAAAACACGACGTCAGTGGGAGATGACTTTCTGTGCCGCAGTTAAACACGTTTAAACGTAACCGGGAGGGAGTCAGCATTACTGGTGCAGATGAATTTTCATGTATGTTTGTGGGCAGTTGTGGAAGTGTGGGTAGCTGCGTGAAACAGCAGGAAGGCCAGGGGCCCACAGGCGAGAAGAGGGGCTGCTGGGGGTGGGGGGAGGACCCAGAAACCCTGTGCAGGCCAGGGCTGCTCTTTATCTGTGCTTATCTCTGTTTATGTGCACAAACAGCAGGGATGGGCCAAGGTCCTGTTTTTACAGCCAAAGGGGACTTATGGCCGCACAGTGGGAATGGAGAGAGACAACTCCCTGAGAAATGAAAGAATTCAGTGCCAGATGGGATGAAGGAAAGGGACCGGCCAAGGACAGCCTGCTAAGGAGATAGGAGAGCAGTTCTCGTAGGTCCCCGTACCCCCCACCCTAGAAGAATGGAGACTGGGGGAGGGAGGGAGCAGGCTCTGGCAAGAGATGAGGAATTTGCCTTAGAGCAGGTGTTTGAGGTAAGGCAGGACACCTGTTCTTGGGTTAGAACACAGGACCAGAGAGACAGTGAAAAGTGAGGGGCCCCAGGTGTCTGGGTTGGAGGGCTGGACCTGGGAGTTGTCTAGGAATGGAATCTATGAGAACAATAGGGGGGTCTTGAGAGAGGGAGGGGGAGCATGAGGAAGAAGAGGAGCAGGAGTCTCGAAGAGGGTGTTATGGACTCTGAAAATCACATTTAGAGCCCAGTTGGCAGTCATTTCGGAGAATTCATTTTTTTTCTACTTTGAATCCCCTTTGGCCCCTGGAATTCATTTCTCCACAGATATGCTCAAGGAGGGTCATTGGAGCATTCTCAGAGCTAGGATGGTGCTCTCACTCCTGATGGGATCCCTAAGAGATCTCACCTTCATGAAGCCCCAGAATTGGGCAGCCAGCAGTGCTCCGAGCGGCAGGCCAGCAATTTGTTTCCCTCACTCCGCACCGCCCACCCCCCGCTTCTGATTGCAGCCTTGAGTAGCCTGAAGTCAGTTGCTGATGAGAACATCATTCTACTCTGCTTTGTGCCAGCCCAAAACATCTATCATCCCGTGGAAAAGCCAGCCTTTTTGGTTTGGTGAAGACGGGTGATGGCTGAGGCTGGACTGGGCCTGACCCAGCCTGGGGCCTGCTGGTCACCCCTCCACAGAATGAGTCATTCTCTGCCAGCCTTTCCTTGCTCGCCCTGCCTCTTGGAACTTGCGTGTGCAGATGTTACTCCTGGGATCCTACTACTGTGGGATTTTTTTTTTTTTTAAGATATCGTATTGAAAAGGACATTTGTCTTCTCTCTGGTTTAAATAGCTTTCCATGGATAGGGAGACCTGGCCGGCCATCGTTTTCTTCTAGCGAGCAGAGCAAGGCCTGTGAAGAATTTGGCTGATTAACTTTTGGAGAAGAGCTGCTTAAGTTTATCAACGAGGCTTGGTTCAAGTCTCTTTTCTCCTCGCAAATTTTGAAAAAGGCTTTAAAATTTGTTTCCAAATCTCTGCCAGTGTCTGGTCTGTTTAAAAGCGACTTCCCTGGAGACGATGGCAGAGAGGGTGTTGGATGTCACATTTTTTGCAGCTTCAATCTTTAACACAGTTATTCCAGTCCCCAGAAAGCCTTTTCTGTTTACTTAACGGAGGTATTATTCACACAAAGATTACATTTAAAATGCACCCCCCAGCATGCCTGTTACTAATAACATTGCATGTTAGGAAAGTGGAAAGTATTTAAGATTTGAAATTAATCTTCGCCCATTGTGCTGCTTTGTTTGACTTTCTTGTTCTCTCCTGCATGGGGCATGGATTTGGCCAACCTCACTTTTCATTTTCAGCAAGCTCACTGTCTTGTTCCTCTCTTTTGGATTGAAGCTGTTGGAGAGCATATTAGGAAAAGTCTAATTTGAGAGCCCACTATAGATTTCTTTTGTGTTGACTTCCAAAGTTTGTTTTGAAATTGGAAACCCTCTTCTTTCCAGTCAATAAGTTTTAGTGTCCAATTTTCTTTTCGTTTTTTTAATGGGTTCTCTCTCAGCAGAATTTCTGGGTTTGGAATAGTTAACGTCCTTTCTGGCAATCTGTCAAAAGACCGTGGGAAAACAGATAACTGTTTCTCACATCCGACACCTCTCTGTCATGTGTTCTTGTCAGTTCTCATCAGTGTGGCGTGGCTGTTTCGTGGAGGGGAGCTGGAGCATCTGGGACACCCTGAGCAGGCTGTGTCATCTCGCCTGGGCTGGGCTGCCTGTGAAAGTTGTTACCCTGAGCTACATTATTGCTTTAGCAGAAGGAGACATTTCAGTTGCCGGGACACAGTTGAGAACACTTTAGAAGAAGTGGTTCTTTATTTTTTGATCAATCTCATGATCCTTGTTACCAACCGTGATTACCTCAGCGTATGGGCTGTTCCATTTTATAGCATTTTAATGGGCTTTTATCCCCTCCCCAATTCAGTTCCAGCTGTGTGTCTATTATAATTTGATTACAGTTTGGTTTGCAATTGCTAGGACACTTTCTGAGCAATTTATACTTTCCTTGTGAGTGAAAATGTTCAGGGGTGAAAAAGGAGCAAAAGGACTTTTTGTTTAGCGGGCACACCCGTCAGTAATTTCCAAAAGGTGTGTCAGAAACTTCAATGATTATATCCTCCCAGAATAAGAAATTCGCTTTAAACTCTTTGGTAGAATCTGACCCACAGACTTTTTACAAAGATCCATTTAAAATTTTGCTTTCTTTATTCCTCTAAATATTTTGGTTAAGAAATATATTATTTTTAACTTAGTGACTTTCCTTCCCCAATTTTGTCTTTTCAAATATACATAGAACCAAAACAAAGGGATATTCATAATGTTACTTCAAAATGAGCTACTGATTCTCTCCTTGGCCCTGGAATCTCCTAGCTCTTCCTTTCTTGCCTTTTCCTCCTCTTCTGCTAAGAAGCTCAAGTTTACTTGTCAGAGGTTATGTTATTACATTTGTATTTCCTTGAGCCATTCATTAACCTCTCACATATATCCATCTTTTATTTGTTAGCTATTTGATCTCATTGATTATCTTTTGTACTTTACTTTTGATCAGTTTTATCAATGTTATATTTTTGGTGTTTGAAAAGGATATATCTGAAAATTAGTGGCATCACCACATGTCCAAGTATAACAAATATTAGGGAACATAAAATGTACTGTGCTTAATCAGATCACCACTATAGGAAATGAGAAAGGTCTATTTGTGTTTTAAACCCTAGAAAGTGAAATATTTTAAGTTCAAAATCCAACTGTTATTTTAAATGATTCCTTTTGTTTTCCATCAGAAAGTTATTAAAGTGTGTGGTTTTAAAAAATTGGTGCACGACCCTCTCCACCTCCTTCTCCCTATAACAGCTCTACTTTTATGGGATGTTTCATGGGTTCTAATCTTTGTTTATATGGAGCAGTTCTCTCTTGCCATAAAGGCAATCTGTGCATGTATACTGGTGATTTGGGTACATTCTAGAGAGCCTTTTCCAGGGATTACTGAGAACAAAGTGTGGCTGATGGGGGATGTTAATGAGGGGGCTCTAGTAGGCCCCATGCAGAAGGTTGTTTCAGATCCACCTCTGTTCTGGAGTGGGACCTCAAACTTCCTAGAAGAGGGACTTGTCACTTTTACTGGTGGTTTTGTTGACATTAGCCAGTTATTTCTCCAGCAGAGTCAGTTTATTTGGGAACAACAAATGCATTGCAATTCAGTCTATCCAGCCTAATGGTAAACCATGTGCAAGTCCTGAGGAGCAAAGGAGAGGAACCTTTTTTATGAACTTGGGTGGGGCTGCTGTAAATGAAGAGTCCATTGGTGGAAACCGAAAGTTGAAAGTATTGTGACTTTTCGTTGGCTGAGTTACTGCAGTCTCCAGTTGGCTGAGCTGTTACTGGGCGAGGAAGACTCTTTTCCTCCCCTTAAACCAAGGTAGTGTATTATCCTTGGGAGGCGCAAGGTGCAACTTTTCCTGTTGGGGTCAGGGATCTGCGCTGAGTGACTCCATTTTAAATGAGGTTTCTGTTTATTAATTATCATAGCTTACTTTTGAGGTTTTTGGCTCTTAGTTAAAGAGATCTCCAAATTGCCTGGTGGATTTGGTTCGGGAAATAGAAGCTGGTGGAGACCTGACCCCCAGTTGGATTTTACCCTTGGCCAGGCTCTTGGTACTCAGCGCCTTAGTCTTCCTAACTGCAGAATCTTCCAAGGGAGGGTGGGGGTGACATGAGGTTCCCTCTGGGTGTGCTTCTGTTTCCGCTGGCCTCAGTCCTCTTCTCCCTCTCTCCTGACAGGCTCGGGGACCAGTTCTACAAGGAAGCCATTGAGCACTGCCGGAGTTACAACTCGCGGCTGTGCGCAGAGCGGAGCGTGCGGCTCCCCTTCCTGGACTCCCAGACCGGCGTGGCCCAGAACAACTGCTACATCTGGATGGAGAAGAGGCACCGAGGCCCAGGTGAGTCATGATGCCGCTGGGAGGTGCACATACCTGGGCTCCCGGTTTGGGTGGAGGAGGAGCAGAGCTCATCTGGGGATCCCTGCAGGGCAGGCGGGGATGGGGAAGGCTGTACAGCTGGCTGGGATGGTGTGGGCATTCAAGCTGCATTGGCAGGGGAGGGGCAGGATGTTTAGCCCCAAAAGGGGAAGGCTGAGGGCAGCTATATTCATCTTTTACCCTTGTTAGTGTCGTTTAGTTATAAGCTGGGAATCGGCATCAGATCTGGGTTTGAGGCTTAGCTTTGTCATCAAACCTCTCTCCCTCACGTTCCTTATTTATTAAATGGGGATAATTGTAATACTTACCTCAGGATTTTGTCAGGATTAAATGCAAATATTCATTTAAAAAGCTCATGAGTTTAGCCCATAGTGTGTGTTCCATAAATACTGGCCACTATTGTTGATATTACAATTACCATGACACCACTCTTCTGGGTACCAGAGGACAGAATAAAGACCAACCGGTGGAAAGTAGAGAGGCAGCTATAAGTAATGCAGTTTTCTGGTGCTGTATGGGTATCTTTTAAAATCTTTATGTTATGGAAAATTCCAAACCCATCCCAAAGTGGAGAGAATGGTAAAATGAATCTCCATGTATTTACTTATCATCCAGCCTCAACAACAATCAATTTTAGGCCAGTCTTGTTTTATTTATACTCAGCTCCATTTTCTTCCTTGACCTCAGGTTATTTTGAAAGAAATCCGCGATGCATATTATTTTATCTGTAAATGTTTCAGTATGTATCTCTAAATGTAAAAACTTAAACAACTCAACCAACAACAGCTATCAAAGCTCAAAGTTAACAGTAAGACTTTAATGTCATGAAATGTTTGGTCAACATTTATTTCCCCCTGTAGTTTAAATCAGGATCCAAATAGGATCCCTTCATTGCATTTGACTGATATGTCTCTTAAGTCTCTTTAAATCTGTAGGTTCCCACCTTACCCCCGGCCCCCGCTGTCCCCACCCCCCTCACCCCAGTGTTACTTGTGGAAGAAATTGTCTTTTTTTTGCATTGCAGGGTTTTCTAGAATCTGGATTTTCTGATTGCATCGCCATGGTGTTATTCCTGTGAATTGGTGGTTTGGTCTAGAAACTTGATCAGATTTAGGTTCAGTTTTGGGGGCAAGAACAATTCCTGAGTGGTGGTGTATATTTTCATCAGGAGGCTTGCACAGTCTGGTTATCTTTCTTTTTCTGATGTTAGCAGCCCTTGATGATAATTGCCTAGATCCTTTATGTCATTAAGAGTCACAACAAGGTGACATTCGATTTGAGGCTATCATTATTTCTTCATTTATTAGCTCTATAACTTCTATAAAGAAAAACATCTCATTAAAATTTTTGTTTTTGTTAGGTACAGTTCACATATGAAAGGCAGGAAAAATAATTTTCCCCTTTATTTACCGGTTTTCAAAATGAGTTGGTTCCCTAATATTCTCCAAAGATGATCAATAAGTTATTATTAAAAAAAAATACCATCATGTATTCACAGATTGAAACATTGGATACATTGTAATCTGTTGCAGCTATTATTCTGATTTATGCTTAAGCCGTTCCTTCTTGGCCAGTAAGGGTTTTGGCCAGTGCTCGTATTTTGAAACAACTCCACGAGTAATTTCTGATAGCTTTGTTGCTATTCTACTATGAGGACAAATGTTTCAGGCTCATTGTATGCACTTACTGCC
Organism: Cynopterus sphinx; assembly: GCA_030015415.1. Taxonomy (NCBI): domain Eukaryota; kingdom Metazoa; phylum Chordata; class Mammalia; order Chiroptera; family Pteropodidae; genus Cynopterus; species Cynopterus sphinx. The sequence goes on from CM057384.1 coordinate 134,855,613, forward strand.
CCTAGACCTGCAATCAGCTATTTCTCTAAGAAACTCTTGTTTCTTTTATTGTAGGAAATATTATTTAGATACCACAAGCTGGTGGTGCTCATTGATCCTGGGTTGGTCATAATTTCTAAGACTTTTCAGTGAGCAGAACTAAGAAATATAATTTCTCTTGTTTAAAAGATAAACTACATTATGAAATTATACAGATATTTTTCATTCAGTTCAGTTTTACACAGCTTTTACTTAACTATCATAATTCTGTATCTCCTTTCGCCCCCCCCCAAAATTCTGCCTCTTAATGATGCCAACAAAACTGCCTATTTGCTTAACCTCACAATATATGTACAGCAGTATCAGAATAAAACAAGATTGCTGAAAATGGTTTAAAATTTTTCTTTTTGCTGGTAGGGTATTTCCTATTAAGAATGCAGAATCAAATTACTGTGTTTTAAGGTCACTTGAAGTAATTCCTGTGTGGTTGTGCTACTCAGTCAGTTAGAACACTTAGGTTTATTTGTTTCATTTTGCTTTCCTTATTTAGGTTTGTGTGTGTGTGTGTGTGTGTGTGTGTGTGTGTGTGTGTGTGTAATTTTATGTAATTTCTTTGTAGATTTAATAATTTGAAGTAATTATGGATCCATAGGAAGTTGCAAACATGGTACAGAGACATCACTTGTACTCTTCACCCAGTTTCCCCCAGTGGATACATCTCACATAACTATAGTACAATATCAAAACCAGAAAATTGACATCTGTGATAAAATGTGTATGCATAATTTTATGCCATTTTACCACATTTGTAGATTTGTGGAAGCATCACCACAATCAACACACAAAATTATTCCTTCACCAAAAAGATCTCCCTCTTACTACCTTGTTATAATCACACCTCTCTTTCCTGCTCATCATTTAAATCTCTTTATCCTTCCCCATTTATAATATCCTATCTTAAACATGTATTCTACCTACATTGAAAACCACATCAGATAGTATTATAATTTTTACTTCAACTATCAAACATAATTTAAAAAATTTGAGAAGTATCTATTATATTTACTCATATTTTTACTCTCATTCTTCCTTCCTGATATTCCTGATATATAATCCTGATATGCAAATTAAGTTTCCTTTATTTTTAAAAATAATTCTTACTGATTAAGGACTTCGTTTAGCTATTCTTTTAAAGTATGGCTGCTAGTTCCAACTTCTCTTAGTTTTCCTTCATTTGAGAATATCTTGATTTTTCCCCTTTATTCCTGAAGGATATTTTTGCTGGATATAAAATTCTGGGTTAACAGTCCTTTTATTTCAGCACTTGAAAATGTTTTGGTACTTCCGTTAGGTATCCATGGTTTGTAACGAGAGATCTACTGCCATTCAAATGATTTCCCCTTGCAAGTGAGGTGTCATTTCTTTCTAGTTGCTTTCGAGATTTTTTTCTTTGTCTTTAGTTTTCACAAATTTGATTTTGATGTGTTTTGATGTGGATTTCTTTGGGTTTATTCTTTTTGGATTTTTCTCAGTTTCTTGAATCTATAGGTTTGTGTCTTTTGGCAACTTTGGGAAAATTTCAGCCATTATTTCTTACAGTACATTTTCATTCTCACTCCCTTCTGGGACTCCACTGACAGAAATGTTAGATCTTGTTATAGTCCTATGAGTCTCCCAGACTTTAACTTTTCCTTTTCAGTCAGCTTTCTCTCTGTTGCTCAGATCAGGTGATTTATTATTCTCTTGTCAAGTTCACTACTGTTCTATCCTCTGCATTCTGCTGTGGAGCCCATCTGCTGAGTTTTTTTTTTTTTTAAAATTGTGTGCTTTAGTTCTAAAATTTCCATTTAGTTCTTTATATTTTTTATTTATTTGCTGAGACTTTATGTTTTTTCATTTGTTTCAAGTGTTTATAATTGTTCGTTGAGACATTTTTGTGATGGCTGCTTTAAAATCCTTGTCAGATAATTCTGAGGTTTGTGTCAGTTCAGTGTTAGTATCTATTGTCTTTTCTTTTTCAAGTTGTGATTTTCCTGGTTCTTTGTGTGAGTGGCCACTGGACATTTTGGCCATAATATTGTGAGACTCCAGATTTTATTTAAGTTTTCTGTTTTCACAAACTTCTTCTGAAACTGTGCTGGTGGGGGAAAAGGGTTGCCCCTCATTAGTCAGATGGGTGTGGAAGTCTGGGTTCTCCACTCAGCCTCTGTTGACACCCTGTTGGGGAGGAACACCTCATTTTCATTAGGCGCAGGTAGAGGGTCAGGCTCCACACTAGGCCTCCACCATTACTACCCTAGCAGGGAGGAGGAAGCATGTCTCATTATTCCTTACATGGCCTCTACCTGTGGGGTGTCATCTTCTCACTCAGCTTTCTCTGACACCAATCCAACAAGGATATTAGGATGTCCTGCTAGGCTGTACTTTTCTTGGTCCTTTGGCTAGAAAGAGCAGGATTTTATTGGGGCCTTTCAAATCTCATTCATTGCTATTTCTGGGTTATCAGCTTTGCTAGAATCTAGTCTGGGATATATAAGGCAAAAAACCCCCACAACAACCCCCCTCCCAGCTCCCCCACAGAACTTTCACCATCTTCTTGTTCCTTGGGTCCAAAAATCCCTAGTTGGTTTACCTTTCAATATCTTATTTATGTTGTATAAACAATGTCTAGGGATTTTAGTTGTACTTAGTGGGGAGTATATGAAAGAATATATCTACGCTATCTTTCCAGAAACAAGTCTGTGGGTTACTTCTTCATTTAAGGAAATTAACAGCTTTATTGCAGTATAATTGACATACAATAAACATATTTAACATATACAATTTGATAAGTTTTGGCATGTACATACCTCTGAAACCATCACAACAATCAAAATAACATATCCAAGATGCTCAAGTGTCCTTGTGTCCCTTGAAATCCCTTTCTCCTGCCTTTTCACCTGCCTGCACCTTTCGTTACACCTTCCCCACTAGGCAACCACTGATTTTCTTTTAATATTGGAATCATACAGTATGTACTTCATATTTTTGCTGGGGTAGGGTTCTGACTTCTTTCTCTCAGAATAATTATTTTGAGATCGCCCATGTTTTAGCATGTATCAGTAAGTCATTTCTTTTTATGCTGAGTAGTAGGCCATTGTATGGCTGTAAAACTGTTTATCCATTCACCTGTTGATGGACATTTGGATTTGTTTCCAGTTTTTGGCTATTATAAATAAAACTGCTGTGAATGTTTGTGTACAAATCTTTGTACAGACATATACTTTCATTTCTCCTGGGTAAAGTACCTAGGTGTGTAATGACTGGATCGTAAGGGAGGTGTATGTTTAACATTTTAAAAAAACTGCCAAGCTGTTTTTCAAAGTGGTTGTACCATTTTACATTGGTTCCGGCAATGCAACACTTGGTATGGTCAGCGTTTTAAAGTTTTAGTCGTTCTAGCAGTTATATTACTGGTCTCACATTGTGGTTTTACTTTGCATTTCCTTAATTAGTAATTTTGTTGAGCATCTTTACATATACTTTTTACCATCCATATATGTTCTTTGATAAAGTGTTAAAATCTTTCATCCATTTTAAAATTAGTTTGCTTGTTTTGTTGTTATTAAAATTTTATAGTTTTATATATATTCTAGATATAAGATCTTTATCTGATAAATGATTTGCAGATATTTTCTCCCAGCTCTTGGCTTTTCATTAATAGTATCTTTCAAAGAGCAGATATTTTAAATTTTATCAAATTTTTATTTTATGAATTGTGATTTTGTTGTATCTAAGAAATTGTTGCTTAACCCGGATCAAAGTTTTCTCTGTCTTTTTTTTTTACTAAAAGTTTTATGTTTGAGGTTTTATATTTAGGTGTATGAGCCCCTTTGAATTAATTTTTTAACAATGTAAGATACAGAATAAAGTTTATTTTTTTGTAGATAGATATCCAATTGTTCCAGCATAATTTGTTGAAAAGACTAGCCTTTCATCACTGAATTATGATTGTGTATTTGTCAAAAATTAAATGTCTACGTGTATGTGGGTCGATTTCTAGACTTTCAGTTCTGTTTCACTGATTTGTTTGTCTGTCTTTACACTAATATCTTACTGTCTCAATTATTGGATTTTTATCATGCATCTTAAAATTAGGTAGTGTTAGCCCTCCAAGTTGTCCTTTTTCTAAGATATTTTGGCTTTTTAGGTCCTTTGTATCTCCACATGAATTTTATAGTTTGTCAGTTTCTACAAAAAGTCTGCTAGGATTTTGATTGGAATTGTGTGGAATCTGTAGATCAGTTTGGGGAAAATTGACAGTTCTCAATGTTGAGTCTTCTAGTCCATAAATATAACATATCTCCCCATTTATTAATGTCTTCTTTAATTCTTCCTTTCATACCTGTGTATAGGTCTTTCACATTTTGTCTGATTTATCGCTAAATACCCCCAAGTTTTGATACTATTGTAAATGGATTTTTAAAAATTTAAATTTCTGATATTTCTTTGCTAGTATACAAAAATGCAATAAATTTTGTACATTCGTCACGTTGTCCTGCAATCTTGTTATACTCATTTATCAGTTCTAGTAGCTTTCTATAGATTGCATGGCATTTTCTACATAGTTGATTATATCGTTAGTGAATTAAGAAAATTTTATTTTCATATAGATGAGTTTTATTTTACTTGTGTATTGCACTGGCTAGAATGTTCAGTACAATATTAAGTAAAAGTGGTGAGAGTGGATATCTTTATGTTGTTCCTGATCTTAAGGTGAAAGCATTCATTGTTTCATTATTATGTATGATGTTAGCTGTAGGTTTTGTGGTCACTATCAGATTACTAATTTGAGAGTTTTAAATCAGGAGTGGATATTGGATTTTGTCAACTGATTTTTCTTAGTCTATTGAGATGATTATATGATTTTTCTTTCGTGGTTTGTTAATATGATGAGTTACACTGATTGATTTTTGAATGTTAAACTAACATTGCATTCCTAGGGTAAACCTTACTACTTTGTCACAATGAATTATCCTTTTTATATATCTTCAAATTTGCTTTGCAAATGTTTTGTTAGTTTCATATGTGTTTATGAGATATTGGTCTATAGTTTTCTTGTGTCTGTATGGTTGGGTTTCATGGTAATGTTGGCCTCATATATGAGTTGGGAAGTTTTCCCTAATTTTCAGTTTTCTAGAAGAATTTATGTAGTAGTGATATTTTTTCTTTAAATGTTTTGAACATTTGCTAGTGAATCCTTCTGGACTTGGCAATTTCCCTGTGGGAATGTTTTTTAAGTACAAATTTAATATCTTTAATAGAGATAGGGCTTTTCAGGTTATCCTTTTTATCGTGAGTGAGCCTTGGTAGTTTGCAACTTAGAAGGACTTTTTAAATTTCATCTAAGTTGTGAAAATTAATTGTTCATACTATTATTCATTTAATGTCTGTAGAATCTTTAGTGATTATATATATACATATATATATATACACATATGTGTGTGTGTGTGTGTGTGTGTGTGTGTGTGTATAATCACTTTAGTTGAACAACCTCTACACACAAAATAGATGATTTAAGATTTTTGAGTGGAAAGGAAATAAGGTCTCAGGAAGTTTTTTGAGTCTACTATATGTTTTCTAAAAATCATTTAACTGAGTTTTTTAAGATCCCTGATGGCTATGGCCAAATGAAAAGGCAATCTCTTATATTGGAAACTTGAATTTTCTTTTTCACATGATCAGTCTAACTAAAAGTTTCTCAATTTCATTGATCTTTTCTAAGAAATAGCTTTTGGTATAACAGATTTTCTTAATTTTTTTCTTATTTTATAATTTCTCTGATCTTTTTTTTTTCTGTTTTCTTTGGATTTAATTTGCTCTTCTGTTCCCATTTCTTAAGGTAGACACTGAGGTCATTGCTTTCAGATCTTTTTTATTTTCTACTATAGACACTTTTAAATATAATTTATAAATATAAGTACTACTTTAGCCTTATTTCACAGTTTGACATTGTGTTTTCATTTTCATTCAATTCACAATATTTTCTAATTTCTCTTTTGGTTTCTTCTTTACCCATGGATTACATAGAAGTATGTTATTTATTTCCAAACATTTGGGGAGATTTTCCAAAGATATGCCTGTTATTTATTTCTAATTTAATTTCATATGGTCAGAGTATACTTTGTATAACTTGAATCCTTTTAAATTTACTAAGACTTGTTTTATGGCCCATAAAATGGTATGTCTTGGATAAATATTTTCTTTGGTCTGGAAAAGAATGTGCATTTTCCTGCTGTTGGAATTTTCTGTAAATATGAGTTAAATCAAGTTGGTTGACTGTGTCACTCAAATCTTCTATATCTTTACTGCTTTTTTTGGTCTTAGTTCTTTGAATTATCAAGAGAGAGTATTGATAATTTTGACTATAAATGTGAGTTTGTCTATTTCTCTTTACAATTCTATTTTTGGTTCATATATTTTGAAGCTCTCATTAGATGCAAAACATTTTTTTTTTTTTTAAGGTGAGGCAACCCTTTGTTGACCTCACAGATTTCAAGGACCTTATCAGCTTACAATCCCTTATTTTTTATTTTTTATGCCTATAGCACCTCGTCTTCCTAGGTGGTCTTCCATCCAAGTACTAACCAGGCCTGACCCTGCTTAGCTTCCGAGATCAGACAGGATTGGGCTTGTTCAGGGTGGCATGGCCATAGACTCATTAATATTTAAGATTATTATCTCCTTTTGGTAAATCGATCCCTTTATCATTATGTAATGACCTTTATCTCTACTAGTATTATTTATTCTAAAATCTACTTTGATTTTAATATAGGCATACTCTTCTTTTTTTTGATTAGTGTCAACATGGTGTATCTTTTTTCCGTTCTTTTATTTTTAATCTATCTGGGTCTTTTTATGTTAAAAGATTTTTATTTTTATTTTTTATAGGCAGTATATAGTTGTGTCTTGCTTTTTAAATGTAATGTGACAATCTGCTTTAAAAATTGTTTATTTACATTTAATGTGATTATTGTTATAGTTGGGTTTGAATCAGTCATTTTGCTGTTTTCTATTTATCTTTTTGTTCCCTTTCCCCCTCATTTTCCTTTTTGGAGGGGAATAATAGAATTTTTTATGATTCCATCTTATCTCCTCTGTTGACTTATTAATTATAATTCTTTGTTATTTTAGTGATTGCTTAGTGTTTACAGTACAGATTTTTAATAACAGTTTACCTTCAAGTGATATTTTACTACTTCATGAACAGTATAAGAACTCTAGAATGGTACTGTGGTAAACAAAATAATGCCCTTCTACCCCAGAGATGTCCACACCTTAATCCCAGGAACCTGAGAATATTACCTTTCATAGAAAAAGGGACTTTGTTGATGTGATTATATTAAGGACATTGAAATGAGGAGATTATTCTACATTATCCAGATGGGCCCAAAGTAATCATAAGGGTATTTATAAGAGGCAGGCAAGAGAGTCAGAGTCAGAGCAGGAGATGTGACAACAGAAGCAGAAAGTTGGAGTGATACAATGGAGGAAGGGGTCACAAACCAAAGAATGTGGGTGGCCTGTGAAAGCCAAAAGGGCAAGGAAATAGATTCTCCCCCAGTCTTCAGAAGAAATGCAGTTCTGCTGACACCTTTAGCTCAGTGAGGCTGATTTTGGCCTTCTGACTTATAATATAGCAAATTGGTATTGTTTTAAGTCTATTAGTTTGTGGCAGTTTTTTAGAGCAGCAAAAAGAGACTAAATATGTACTTTTATTTTTCCTTTATTGAACTTTGTATAATTGTTGTAATATATGTTATTTTTGCATGTGGCATAAACCTCATACTACATTGTCATTTTTGTTTAGGCAATCATATTTTAAAAAGTTTTAAATAATGATAAGGTCTTATGTAATTACTCGTGTACTGAACCATTTCTGATGTTCATTCCTTTGTGTAGATCCATATTTAGATCTGTTATCACTTTTTATCTCTCTAAAGGATTTCCTTTAACACTTCTTGAAGTATGGGTCTACTGATGATTAATTCTTTCAACTTTTGTATGTCTGAGAAAATATCTTTGTTTGCCTTAGGTTTTTGAAAAACATTTTTTGCTGAGTATACAATCTAGGTTTACAGGTGTTTTGCTTTTCTTTTCAGTACTGTTGTGATGTTGAACCACTGTTTTCTTGCTTGCATTGTTTCTGATGAGAAATCATTCTTCTCTTTGTTCCTTCCTATATAATATAGCTCCTTTTTCTGGCTACTTTTAATATTTTCTCTTTAATCATTATTTTAGGAAAATTTCGGTTATGATATGCATTGTTATAGTTTTCTTCATATTTCTTGTGCTTCGTTTTGTTGAGTTTCTTAGGTTGCAGGTTTATTCTTTCATCAAATTTTGAAATTTCCAGCCATTAGTTCTACCAATATTTTTCTCCCCTCTTTTCTCTTTTGAGGCCTCTGATCATACATACATTAAACTGTTCAAAGTTGTCCCACAACTCACTATGCCATTCTTTTTTAAAAATTCTATTCCCTATGGGTTTTATTTTGGATAGTTTCTATTGCTGTGTTTTCGAGTGTACTAATCTTTTATTCTGTAATATCTAATCTGACATTTATCTCATCCAGTATGTTTTATTTTTAAATATCACATTGAAGTTTTCATTTCCAGAAGTTAAATTTGAATCTTTAAAAACATTCTGTTTTTACTTAACTTTTGAACATGTAGAATACAAATAATAACCGTTTTAATGTTTTTGATGCTAATTCTAACATCAGTTTCAGTTCTGGATTGGTTTCAATTGATTAATTCCTCCCCTCATTTTAGGTTGTGTTTTCTACCTTCGTTACATGCCTTGCAACTTTAGATACGGTACCAGACATTGTGAATTTTACCTTTGTGATCTATATATTTTTGATTCCTATAAATGTCTCGAACTTTGTTTTGGGACAGTCAAGTTACTTGGAAACTGATCCTTTCTCATCTTGCTATTTAGATTTCTTAGGTGGAACTGGAGCAGTGCTTACTTTAGGACTAATTATTTTCCATGAGTGAAGCAAGACCTTTGTCTGTGCTCTACCCTGTACTCCACGAATCATGAGATTTTTGCAACTTGCTGATAGGAACAGACTATTCCCTGGCCCTTGTACTCACCAGGCACTGTTACCTTTATTCTTACCAGGTGGTTCTTTCTTCAGAATTGAGCAGTTTCCTCACAAGCATGCACTGATCAGTGCTGAGATGAATCCACCAAGAAGACTCTTGGTGGATCTCAACACTTTCTCAAGGCAGTAAGCTGTGCAGGCTTAGGGCCCATTTTGTTTGTTACCAGTGTCTGAGGGATCACTGTCCTTCATAGCTTGATGTCCATGGTTTTGAAAACTTTCATTTCATTTTTTTCCCTTTTCTTCTGGTTTCAGGTGGGAGAGTAAATCTGGTCCTTGATACTCTGTCTTAGCCAGAAGCAGACGTTTCCTTTTTTATTTTAATTTAGTTGAACTTTATAATCATATAAAATATTTACATGGTTCTAAAGTCAAATCTATAAAGCACAGTATATTCAGAGAGAGTATAACTCTATCTCATTCTTTTACCCTGTTTTTTTTTTCTTTCTATAGGCAACTTTTTCTTCTTTTTCTCGTCACTGTTATTTTGTTTTGCTCTCTCTATAACTATGTTTTTTTCTTTTTTTAGTTTTTAGTTTATCTTTACATATATCAATATTTGTATAAATATGTATATCCTTATTTGTTAGATAAATGATGGTATATTATATACAGTATTTTCCACCTTGCTTTTTTTCACTTAACAATATATTCCACTGCAATGTATACTTCTCTCTCTCTCTCTCTCTCTCTCTCTCTCCCTTTCTCAACAGCTTTATAATAGTCCATTGTGTGGATATGCTATTGTTTATTCAACCAGGTCCCTATAGATGGACATTGGATTGTTTTCAGTCTTGTTCTAGTATTGAAAATACTACAGCAAATATACATTTTTGTATTTTTGCATGATATAGATTCCTAGAAGTGGGAATGCTTAGTCAACAGACAAATACATATAATTTTGCTTGATACGCCAGATTCTCTTTCATAGGGTTGCTCCATTTTGCATTTTTACTAGTGATGGTAGGCATATTTCTAACAGAATTTTTAACAGTGCAGTAGAATGCTTCATTGAAGGATGAAAACTAGAATTATTGAAACAGGCGAAGGGAGAGACTTTTATCTGGAATATCAGAGAGACAATTTTTGTATTAGGTATGAGTCAGACCCAATAACTTCTAAGCTTCCTCCTCACATTATAATCCTATTATTCTTTAAAAAATGCTTATGATGGATTTATAAAGTATGTCTTGGTGGTTTATTTGATTCTCTACACATTTTATATGCCTTACTACAGTGCTCTTACATTACCAGGATTCATTTTCCCTGAGCAGTTTTAGTTGGTGATGTGGTAAGAAAGGAAAAATAAATTTGATAAGAAGTGGCTTGGTGGGTAGGTAGGCATGGGGCTCTCTTTTCCTGATGACTTTGGTGTGGGGAGCCTGCTGTGTGTGGGCAGCAGTGGGATGGCTCAGTGGGAATTAGATAGGATAGTGGAGAGGCTGTGAGTGTGGGCTGTGGCCAGAGTACCCTCATGAGCTGTATGACCCTGAGCCACTTATTTAATCGCTGTTAGCCTCACTGTCATCCTTTAAATGTATCATAGGTTTGTTGGCACAATGAGATAATAGTGAGTGTAAGGTGCTAGCCTATCACAGAGGAAGAGCTCGGTAAATGTTAGTTATGGTTACCATTTCAGCTTTTGAGCGTGATGGGACCAGTGAAGGGCTTGGGAACCCCTGGGCTAGAAGAGAGGCAGGCAGCATTCTGGATTTGAAGTCCACCTTACCAGGGAAGTCTTGGCACATGGGATACTGGAATTGAATCTTAGAGAGAGAGAAGCTTGTGGAGAAGAATGGGAGAGCAGGCAAGAAGGGGGTTGTTGGTGAGTCAGATAGAGAGTCATGCTAAATACTGGGGTATGGTGCCAAGTGCCCAGGACTCTAAACTTTCAGAGAGGAGAAAAGGCACCATGGCCTGGGATGGTTCAGGAATGCTTCACTGAAGAGGTGGTTTATGAAGTCAGGGCAGCTCTTAAATAAGCCAAGAGAGAAGAGAAGGGCAGAGTACCAAGAAATGACAGAGGTACACGAGCTTGGGAAATACATCTCTCCCATTCTTCAGTCCTTACTGAGGGGCTTATTACTCAACCCTCCAGCTCTGTAGAGTTGGTTCAAATTGGCATTTCAACCACAAACATTAACGAAGCACTTATTGTGTGCTGGGCCCTGGGAATATAAATATGAGTACGACCTGACGTAGTGTAAAGTTCCTTATGTGGGAATTTTTCAAACTACAACTGCTTTGGTGGATCTCTGATACTGTGGTTCAGGAAAATTGTGTTGGGGCCCAGACATCTGTCCTTTTTAATAACTACTGATGCAGTTCTGATGCCCAGACTTGATGAAGAACCCCTGGCTTATGGGCTGGTGTAGTCACTGCTTCTTTGCTCTTACTCCCATTTCCTCTAGTTCCTTCGTCTCTCAGTTTGCTCTCCTTCATGCACAAGAGGGTAGATGGGATGGATGGTTGGGATGCAGAGAATATCTTTCCACTTTTGGGACAGAAGGTGAATAAATTGGCATAAGTTACAGGAAAGTAGGTTTTGATTCAGAAGAAGGGTGGGGCAAAACTTTCTATTATAGTAAGAATGGGCCAACTTCAGGAAGTCTCTCCTGTGAAGTAACGAGTTTTCCACTGCAAGGAGGGTTCAGTGGCAGCTGTGGGTCCACTTCTTGGAGATGCTGCAGGGACAGCTCTTCCCTGGGTGGATTTGAACTGTCACTGCTCAGCTCTGGTTGGGGAAGAAGAGGTTATTACACTTCATCTTTTCAAAGTCTTTTCTATCCCATATCATCTTACCATCTGTTTTCTTACACTATTTCATCTTCTGAAGTTTTAATACCTCCTGATGTGTCCGTCAAAGATGCTCGTGACACTAAGAATCTACCTGCTGAACTTGGGTCATGCTGGTAGCAGGCAATTTGTCTGGAGTCTGCTGGTCATACAGGCATCAAATCCGTCATGCTGAATTTTTCTGTGGACCCAGCTCCCCACCAACCCCTCCCCTTCCCTCCTCAAGGGTGTCAATTCCTGTGTGTGTGTCTCTGTGTGTTATTCCTGCACTTGGTATTGTAACTGGAATTGCAGCTCAAAGTAACAGAAAAGCCTTTTGCTTAGTGGAATATGTGAATGGAAGGATAGCTGTGGCTTGGTTCCCAGGGAGGACTGATCCCCCCGCTTGTCTCCCACCTCCCTTTTCCTCTTCCTATCCTCCCAGCCCCAGGCTCAGCCCTTCAGCTTAATTTACCATGTTGCAGCTGTGAATCCAACTTCCTCCTCCATCTACAACACACACACACACACACACACACACACACACACACACACGAACTTTGAGTTATGTGCCTCCTGTTCTAATGAGATAAACAACATAACTCTCACGGGACTCTGCTCGTCTCTCCATAAGTGGAACTCCAGGGCTGAATGCATTGGCCCTGTAAAGGCACTCTGGTGCCAGCCAGCCTAGGGAGGAAGTCAAAGAAGTGGAGCAGAACCCCCCAGAAAGTCCTTGGGGTCATTTGCTTGTTGAGACAAGGTGGAGTCAAAGCAGACCTCAAAGGGAGGCCTGTTTCTAGTTTTGTGGCTGACGAAGCAAGGAGAAGTATGGATGTGCAGGGTGGGGGGTCTTGTCATGCACATGGACATGGAGTCCAGACTCATCTAAGTCAGTTAACTCATGATAATTAATTGACATTCGTACCAGCCTTCATGATTATAAAGGGCTTTTTCTTGAATATAAGCTAATCCCCGTGACAGTCCTTGTAAGGTAGGTGTTATTAACGCCCTCACAAGTAAGGAAGACAGGCCCAGGAAGGTGCGATGTTTTTCAAGATGACAGGGAATGGTGGTGTGAGGATTCATGTGCTCGTCTTCTACACCGACTGACCGGGGAGCTTCTCCAATCCATTAGGGAAAGTGAAAGAATGAAATAAAACCTGTCCCCTCTTCTGGGCATCCAAATTACTTACTAAAGTGGACTCTCCCAGGAGAGTGGACCTGCAGCTACAAGCCGAGTGGCCTGAGGCTGCCTTCGTGTTGCTGACCAACAAGCACAGTGACTGCATTCTCAAGGACGACATAGGACCTGGAAAAATGTTGACAATTTTGACCTCTTGTCACTTTGCTGGTCTGGAACAATTCCTTCTCACTCACCTGTTTTTGGTCAGGTTGGAAATACCAGGAAGCAGTCTATGGGGCAAGAAGGAGCCCGAGGCGCAGAGACTGCCATGCGGGGGTGGGTGCTGGGCTCAACTATGAGCCTACCTTCTGGGGTCCCTCTTGGGTGGCTCGGATGTGGGTAGATGAGTTTCCTGGGGCATTGAATAACAACAGGTCATTCACTTCCTTCACTTCTGATTCTGGTTCAGCTTTGGTTGAATTTATTTGGTAAGTATTTCTTGATGTGCCTGCCAGGTACTATGCAAAATGTTGGGGATGCTCAAAATGGACACGCCATCCTGGATCTTATAAAACTGGTAGGGGAGGCTGTCTAGTAAGCAGGCAACTATTGATGACTTCTTGGGGGAAACACCGAGAATCATGGACCATTAAGCCAGCCTTGGTAGGTTAGAGAGAACATCCAGACAGGAACTAGGTGATGATTTAGACATCCAGAGGTTCTTGTTCAGACATGGGAGCAATCTGTAAGGTTCTTAAAAACAAATTGCCCAATTTCCTCACCTGCCTACATTCAGATTGGGAAGGTCTGGCATGAATTTTGGGTGTTGGTGTTATAAGGAAATTCTTCAGGTGATTTTTGGTTTTAGCCTGGATTAAGAACCACAAACCTAAGATGAATGAGATTGGTAGGACTAATTCTGGGACATGGAAGAGCAGGTCAGCCCTTGTACTTGGCTTTTTGCTGGGATCCTGGGGCGCACCAGGCCAAGAGCTGGCCAAAACTTTTGGAAGGGACCTAGAATCAGTGCACCCATTCAGGAATTATAGGGTCAGAGATGGATGGTATGGTCCTGCACTAAATCACCCCAGAAACATTAAGCTATTCCCACTGATGCCTTTCCTCAAAGGGAAGTCAAAGCTGGACCTCACGTGGGAGGGAGAACAGTCTTACTTCATTTGATTCGTTTGGACTTCTATACATTGGCACAAGTCCAGTTCTCAGAGCTCAGGTTGCTCAGAGCTTTGAGATCCTTCTACTGCGCAGAAGCTCATGAAGTTACCAACATAATCAAGTATTAAGTATTAGGATGATTCTTGGACATGACAAACCCTTAGCCCATAACAGCAGAGATTTTTCCGGAGCCTCTAGGCTCCATCACCCTTAATGATTTCTAAGAATCAGAAGGGGAGGGGAAAGGCCTCCAACTTGTTCACAGCCTTGTGACCTGTGGGGGCAGCCTTGTGATTAAAAATAAAACAGCTCATAAAAGGAATTTGAAAATTTTGGTTGCTTTAGTGCTAGAATGGTTGCCTCAGCTTTGGAACCAAACAAATAAATGGGTAGAGATGACTTGTAAAAATGAAAAAATGAATGAATGGGTATACACCTTAGAAACTTTTGTTTATTTTCTCTGCAAAAGGTAAAAAAATAAGCCAGTTTCCCTCTTGACTTTTAAAGGCCCCTAAAAGCCAGACAAATGGGAATAGATTCCTGATGTTTTCTGAACCCCATGGTTAGAGGTTTAGGAAGTAACCCTCTCATATGAGGCTACTTGCATCTAACAGTTGTCACATGTCACATTGATCCACAGAAAATAGAATTCAATTAAAGTAATACTGGAATCCATTCATTCATTCATTCATTCAGCAGATATTTAGTTTGACTCTTCTGTGCATCAGGCAAAGTTCTGGTTCTAGGGATTATGACGAGAACAAGACAAAGTCCCTGTCATCACCAGGCTTTTCACTTCAGCACGGTGGATTGGTTGCCTTGCTGGTTTGTTTTGGGGTGCATCAGGTAGTCTTTTTAGTCTGCAAATCACCTAACCAGTCTTAAGCCCTTCTCCCTCACCCCTCAGCCTCTACCCCCATCCTTTTCTCTGGGAATAGACCATCTAGTGTGTGGAGTCCATGTTCCTTGATGCCTCTGGTTGCCACACTATGTGTCAGTCATAGGAGCCACAAGAGTGTTGCCTGATAAGCAAGAAGACTCCTCATAGATTACTTGGCATGACAGATGATGCTGTTATGGAACTTTGGCGCTGAAGGCCAAACCTAGATGGTGACTCTTATTGGGAGGCAGTGTGTTGTACCAGCCCAGCCAGAGGACTCCTGCCCATTTCTTTCTGTAAGGCCTGGTCAGATGGGTGGGGATATACAGGTATGCTGGCTCTCTGGGCATGGAGCCTGGTCACCGGAGCAGGCTTATATTCTGATGGGGGTTGTATAGGGCTACCTTTGGCTTCAGTGAGCTGCCAACAGCTAGCAGTGGGTAGAGGAAGCCAGTAGGTAGGAGATCCGGCTCCTCAATCCTGTTTCTTTGTAATGTTTTCTATTTTAGGCTACCCATAGATAGGCAGGCTGACTTCTGCTGCTCCACCTTGATCAGAACCTGCTTGACTTGGACAGAGAGATAGTTGATGGGCAGTAGCTGGAGATCCACTGCAGTGAGGTTGAATCTGGAAAGGTCTGTCTTGTGGTCCGCAGGTCCCTTTGATCTTCTCTTCAGGTCAGGAGAATAGAACCAACTTCGGTAACAGTGATGACTCTTTTTGGCATGGGCTTACTGAGACCGCACCTTGGGACACACAGA
The DNA here is from genome assembly GCA_030015415.1 of Cynopterus sphinx. Lineage (NCBI taxonomy): Eukaryota > Metazoa > Chordata > Mammalia > Chiroptera > Pteropodidae > Cynopterus > Cynopterus sphinx. Next base: position 134,871,459 of record CM057384.1, read on the forward strand.
GCAAGGGTTCTGGGGTCAGATCACCTAGATTCTGCCTCAGCTCTGCCATCTACCAGCTGTGTGGCCTTGGCAAGTCACTTCACCTCTCTAGGCTTCAGCTTCCTCTCACTGTGAATGAGAGGATTGACAGGGTGGAGCCTTTAACCTTTACACTGACTCTGTCCACAGGCCTTGCCCCTGGTCAGCTGTACACATACCCTGCCCGCTGCTGGCGTAAGAAGAGACGATTGCACCCGCCTGAGGACCCAAAGCTGCGGCTGCTGGAAATAAAACCTGGTCAGTACCCTCTGGATCTTGACTGGGTCCACAATGGGAGAGGTGGGGAGCACCGGGCTGTCCCAGGACATGGGGGCTTTGCTCTTTGTCTGTAGAGTGGAGTTTTCCAGGAGGGAGAACATGCCCACACATTGCTCAGAGGTGTGGCTGCTCTTGTGTATAAATGTGTCCATGTGCCCACCCTAGCCTTCCTCCCCTCTGGGTGTCTTATGTCTTCCCCTTCCTTTTGTCTTCCTCTTGCCATCTTAGGGGAATAAAGGAAGTAGGTACAGGGCGGGAACAGGCCCAGGATGAATTACTTCCCAACAGAGCAGAAGGGATCGTAGCTCTTTGGGTTGGGCAATACCTTTTTGTGGTTTCAGGTTGCTGTGTACCCTCTTTCATCCTTACTATGAACAAACTTCTGGAGCATTTTACAGAAAAGGGCCAGTCACTTAAAATAGGACTCACCTTGGACATGGAAATGTAAGAGTTTGAGCTCCAAATTTGCATGTAGGTGATGCTGACAGCTTTGTGGCCATGCAGAAGGAATTGGTTGGTTTTCTTGATGACTGATCTGTTATTGCATTTTTGACTAGATGGCTATCTTCAGACCTGTGTCTGGGTTGGAGCAAAGCCAAGTGATTGCCTTGAGGCTTTAGCTGTAAGGGAAACTCTGGTTTGGGGGTGCCTGGGAACATGACTCAGGGTGGTGAGAAAAGTGCTGTTGAGAGGAACAAATGAGGGGCTAACATGTTCCCTCCCATTGTCATCAAAGTGCTGCAGACCCAGCCTCCCTCCTGCCTTTCCACACTGACCCCTCGGGCTGTTTTCTCTGTAAAACCTCTGCTTTTAATAATAGGCTCTATTTAACCCAAAATATCAAAAATAGTATCATTTTAGGATGTAATCAATATAAAAATTACGAACGCGATATTTTACTATTTTTTTTTTTTTGCTGTTTTTGAATTCCAGGGTGTATTGTAGTTTTAGTACATTTCATTGTGGACTAGCCACATATCAAGTGCTCACTTGCCACAAGGGGATAGTGGTACCTTTTTGGTCAGTGTGGTTCTAGACTACACTCAAAATATGGTCTTGACCACCAGCACGGGTATCACCTGGGAGCTTGGTAGAGATGTAGAATCTCAGGTCTCCCCCAGATCTGCTGAGTCAGAATCAGCTTTTCCTCAAATCCCCAGGGCTGCATTTCCAGAATGTACATTGAAGTTTGAGAAACACTGGTCTGGAAGACTCGACCATATGTCAGCATGGCACGACTCCATATCACCTACATTTCTTTATTAAGCACAAACAAATGTGGGTATGAACAATTTTCTTTGAAAGTGGGGGCTTCCGCCTTCCTTGTTCCAGATCCATTGCTCCTGGTGTCTTGGGAGTGATATGGACAACTGATGAGCTACCCTGGTTTGATCCTTACTGAGACCAATTTAACTCCACCCCTATCAGACCTTTGCAGTAGGTGCTATAGCAGGAGGCTGAGCCCGTGCTGGTTGGCTGTGTGGAATCTCAGGGAGAGTGTTATGCACATATTTGCCACTGGTTGGATGTATCTCCCTGGTGTAGGACGTGAGCCCTCTGCATACATTTCCCCATCTGTCAGTTGGCACAGTGTGGTACTTGGGATTCCGAGCTGGCCTCGCAGGTTCATCATGAAAATCAAACCAGCCCTGTGTAGTAGTGTTTTCCCTTTCAAACCCTCTTTATTAAACACTTTAAGAAATTTCAATAGATAATACAGTTACATGTTTTGACATTCTAAAGATAAAAAGGATATATTATATGGTGGAAAATAAGATTCTCTAAAGAGGCAGTCATTGGCACCAGTTTTTTGAGATTCTTCACGAGATAGTCTGTGCGCACACCAGCAATTACATCTATGTGACCTTCCCCTCCTCTTTTTACACAGCATGCCACCTTGAATTTTGCCCTTTCCATTTAAAAATGTGCCTCAGGCATTGGCCATGTAAGTATATAAAGAGTTTCCTCATTCCTTTTTTTTCTTTTTTTTTACAATTACCCAATATTCCATTATATAAATGTATCACAACTTATTTAACCAGGCTGATCCCAATTTTTGTTTCTGATTTTTTTCAATTTAACCAGCAATGCAGTGAATATTTAGCATATATATGAAGACATCTCGCACGTAATTTGTTAATGTAAAGGCTTTTATATAAATGCTTGGCAGTAATTTTAAATGGTTAGTCTTTATTTTTTTAAAGTCTTTATTATTGACATTTATATTAAATGTCTTTATTAAAAATACTTTATGTCAGACTAATTGAATTGCCTGTTATAGACTCAAAGATGTTTAGCATGGTAAAATACCTCAGATATCGTTAATTACAATTCCTTACTGTACTGAGGTCCAGACAGGTATTGAGACCCTAAAAGTCACACAGGAATTTCTGTGAGAAACAGCAGAGAATCCAGATTGCTTGATTTCTCTGTTCAATGCCTTTTCTGTTTGCTCGTGCTGCTGATAGGTATACCAACTTAAAGAAACTTTAACAAGGCCTTTTTCTTTGAAACCTTTATGTTTATAAAACAAATCTACATTAATTATTAAAATGTATTCTAGAGATAGTTGGAATTCTTTCAGTCATAAATGTCATACATTCAAATCAAACTAGCTTAGCAAACCAAGGGAAGTTGGTTCAAGTAGCAGTAAATCCCAGAGTTGCTCTAGCTTCAGGTATAGCTGCATCCTGGGGCTTAAGCATTGCAGTGAGGGCTCTCTGTGTCTCTCTTTCTACCTCTGATACTTCGTTCTCATGGGGCAGGCAGATGGCTACTAGTAGCCCCTGCACCTGCCACACCCAGCAGACAGGCAAGTCCTCTTCAGTAGCTGGGGCGGAGAAGTCCCTGGAAAGACTATGCTTAGCTGGTGGGGTTTATGGCTGTCGTACCAACACTGCCACCAGGAGATAGAGTACTCCGAATCAATCATCATCATCATCGTCATTGTCATCATCATCATCACCAGTGTCTGATCAGCACAGTGTAGTTTACAAAACTCTTAACAAAGCATTTTCATTTATATCACTTCCTTTGGTCCTTACCAGGTGGCAGGGAGGGAGGGAAGGAGTAAAAGTGGTGTAAGCTCATTTTCAGGTCCATGAAATCAGGTTGCAGACAAAGCTTAAGTTTACTGTGCTGCTCCTGTGAGACTGGTAGTCTCACTGTTAGTGGGTCTGAGACAAGAAGCTATATGTACGACTGTCTGGTCCTTCTGTCTGTAGGCGTTTGCATTGGGCACACTGGCCTCACAGTGGCTGAATGTGGAGCAGAGCAGCTAAGGCCACAGCTGGCTTTGCACTTGCTCTGATGTTGGGCCAGCTATGACATTTGTGGAGAAGGAAAAGGAAGACTAGGGCTCGCGGTTTACTGCAGCAGGTGCTCACTAGCACATGGTGCGTGTGTCTGTGATCGTTTGAAAGGTTTCCTGGTTCTCTGCCTTCAGGCTTGGGGCAGAGGCTGAGGTGGCTGTTCCAGGTCTCAGGGGATAAAGGACCAGCCTCTGGGATGGCCAAGGATCCTGTGGGAGGACCCCTTTCTGGAAAGATAAATGCCAGTCTTGTTGAGGATGGACCCAAGGGCCCTCTGAGGCATAGCCATATCCCCAGGTGGAGAAAAGATCCCTACGAAATTGGGCTCACCTGAGACAGGCTCATTCTCCAGGCCAGTGCCCAGGCTCTGAGAAACAACAGACAGCTCAGGGCGAGAATAAACAACTTTTCAAATGACAGAGCTACTTCTTAGATTAATGTTCCCGGATTTGGGTAATCAGACCTACTACTGAGATTACTAAAAACAAAAACAAAACCTCAAAAAGCCTTGGGCCAAATGTATGTCATATCCATTTCCTGTCCTGAGTCTGTACCACCAGATGTGGCCTGGCTTTCAGGATGTATCAGCACACCCGCCTGAGACTGCAGGTTGTGAATCAAGATGCCAGGGGAGTGCCCAGGAGTCAGTGGTGAGGAACGCCAGCCTTGGACCTCAAATCATCAGGGCCCAACGGGAGAACCTGAAGTTGCACAAAGAAATGTATCACTCTCTTCCTAGAGGCAACACACATGTGCATTTTAATTTTTCATGTGAGCCAAAATTTCAGAAAAATGCCTTCTTTCAAGGCCTCAGCTGGCTCATAGGGCGCCTTGGAAGAGGGCGCCCCCCTCTGGGTGGACATTTGCAATACGATTCTCCCTCTGGTGGATTAGTACCGCCCAAGCTGGGTCTCAGCCCCCTTTTCAGTGGCTCTGCCCTCATTATCTATAGAATGCACAAGTTTTGGATGAAAAGACCTTTTTCATTTTTTGGAGTATGTCCTTCCTAAGCACAGTGTTGACTGGGACATTATTTTCAAACGACTGTTTCTTATTTTCATTCCATTCGATTTGGGTTCAAAGAGAACTAGGTTTTTTGGTTGGTACTTTTGAGTGTGACTCAGGGTAGAGTCCTTGGTCAGAGTCCCTGGAGAACCTGCTGCAAATCCCTAGTAGGTGGAAGCAGTCACCTGGGTGGATGGGGCCAACCGTCCCAGGGATGCAGGAGCAGTTGAAAGAAACAGAGATGGAGAGGCTAGGAGTCTGCTCTCTGACCCGCTGTAGTAGAATTGGGGATAATAACCTTTCTGAAGATCACTGCAGATCAGGACGTGTCAGTATTTAAAAAGCACATGCCCTTTGACCTAGAAATTCTGTTGCTAAGAATCTATCCTATAAATAAATATATATTTATCACAGCGTATAAGGTTGTCCATTGTGTCATCATTTGTAACAAGAACAACACAGAATGGAAACAGCCAGAAGGCCCATTCATAGGGGACTAGTTAAATACATTCATGAAATGGAATACTATTTTGTCTTTTAAAGGAATGAGTAGAAAAAAACGGAAGGACATCCAAGGTATATTGTTAAGTAGAAAGAGAAAAGCAGTTTGCACAGTATTATGTATCATACTCTCTGGACAGACCTTGCTGAAAGTTGATAATCAGTTTGTTCATCCTGGACCAAATCTCTTTAAATTTATGGAAACTAGAAGACTGAATTTCTGTTGAAAGAAAACCAATGAATGACCCAACCGACTCTCAGCACTCCTCGACCACCCAGTCCTGTGATGCCCTCCCTGTTCTCTCTCTTCTCTCCCAGCCCCCTGGTGTGGGCTCTCCTGAGCGACCCTTGACAAGCTCCAGGAATCTAGTTATGTCTATGCCTCTTGGAGCCTCCCTTGGTCAGGCTCCATTAGCACCCTCATCTCCTCCAGGGAGAGGGATAGGAGTTCCCCTGGTCTGTGAGATGGGGGGCGCTGGCCTGGAGCAGAATTGTCTCAAGGCATGAGTTTCCTTCTATGGCAGACCCTTCCATGGGTAACGAGATGCCACATGCAATTTATCATGTCAACTCTCAGCCTGTCCCTCCTGTCTTCCTTTGTGTCCCTGCCTGAGTCTAGCCAGTGGTGGGCAGCTTTCAGCAACAAAAGCCAGGGTGTAATGGGGGTTAGAGTTGTCCTTGACCCCAGGTCTGCAGAGCTGAGAGCTCTGTCAGGAAACCAGGTCAGGGCAAGGGGAGGGAGGGATGTACATTCAGGAATCTTGAGGGGTCTAAGAGAAGGTCTGAGGACAGGGCTGCAGAACCATCCCCTTCTGGTTGAGCCTGCAAAGCACAGAGACCATCTGGGCTGAGTAGACATCGCAGGGTAGGGAGTGGGGAGTCAGGTCGTGGCTGCTGTTCGGTTATTTGTTCCTGGGTTAGATGACACACCGATGGAGTGCACCCCATCCTACTGTCCTCATCCCGTCTCTCACTGCGAAGATGCCATTTTGCCTATGTTTCTATACTACTTGCTGAAAATAAAAATGTGTCTGTATGGGGGTGGGATGGAGCTGAGAGCCAGGGAGAGCTCTTTGGAATTGGGAAGCATTCTCAATGTCCCTGGACTTCTCGCGCCCAACATCACCCCTCCACTCAGTCTTGAATAAATATCTCGCAACCTCCTACTTCGCTGGGCGTCTGAAGGACAACACACGCAACACTATTTCTCTCCGCTGACTGACAATGGAGTTCAGTGTTCTCTGCAGCTCGCACTTGGCTGCGGAGGCGCAGGCAAGGTGTTTCGCGGCACAGCCATCACAATTCATGCAACGTGAAGACTTGGGCAGGGGCCTGGTGCCAGAGAACGGCCTCCCCTGGAACATTTCCCCAAGAATGGGGTTCTGTCCTTGCAAAGGGAGAGTCGAGCTGGCAGGAGAGAAAGGTGGATAGTAAATATCCACCAGAGGGCCCTGAAGCAGGACAGATGTTGGGCAAAAGCCAGCTGATTCGAAAAGAGGCCTTTAATTCACCCCCACTTTTTTTTGATTTGAATGAAAAAAGAAAAAGGCTGCGAACAAACTTACTTTTGTCCCCTCTGGATTAAATGCTTAGATGGTCTGCTTAGATCGACTTAGCATCTTCCAACCCCAGACCTTTTGGTCTCCACAGTCTAGGGCAGATTTTATCTTTGCTTCTGAGGTTGGGACACCATGGCACCGAATTAGAAAGTTAATTTCCCAGGGGACATCAGTGGTGAAGCCAAGGAAGGAACCCAAGGGGGAGCCTGTTGGAACCAGGGCCATGTTGCTCCAGGACCCAACAAACGTTCATCCTGGTGTTCTCAGACCAGGAGGGCTTTTACAATAGCCGTTCATTCTGCCCCTGAGATGTACCTGTGTCTTGTAAATCCCTCTGATCCGAGACACTCGGGGAGCAGCACAGCTCTTTGCCACCCTTGCCGAAATCAGGGGTGATTGGGGGAGGGCAGCCAGGAATAGAATTCTGGTTCTTTCTCTTTCTCTCCACCCCTCCTGTTTTTGGCAGCCACTGAGTGACTGGGGGTGAATGACCAGGGTAATCACACCCCACCACACGTCGTTGGGGAAACATGAACAGTAGGGAAGGGACCCTGAGGAGACGGGAGCCTGGGGTGCCCCAAAGCAGAGGGTGCCATAGCCAGCCAACGACAAGTCACAGGGACCCTCAGCGGGGTGCCCCTCCAAACGGGCGGCCCAGACAGAGAGCCTGTGTCCCGCCTGCTTCGGCAGGGCTAGGGCGGCCTGCTTTGCTCGCCTAGGGTGCTGTCCCTCCTGCACTGAACCTGCCAGAACTCTACAGATGGGAGCAGGCTGCGGCCAACTTCCCCAGCTTTTGAAAACCCTGCATCTTAATTAGTTCCCTACTGCTTTTGTGCATGGCCCACATTTTAATAGTCTCCAGGCTTCTTCCACCATTTGCTCTCTGATGTTCTGCGTGATTTCTCTTCTCCTCAAGACAGTCCCCCCGACTCTTCCAGCACCCTCCCAGTCCGGGAACAACTTAAGGAACGCCGATGCGCCAGGCATGTAGCCCGAGATTGATGAGCCTGTCAGCTGGCTCCCTCTGCCCCCCACCCCTCCTGTGTGCTCCTCTCAGGGATGAGCCAGGCCGCAGTGGGCGGGGTGGGGGGAGGCGAAGGGGGAGACCCGTGGAGCCCCTAGCCAGGTGTGAGCCAATGGACAACGTGACCTTCTCCTGGCCCACAGAGGAGTCTGGCTGTGTCCTTCCGAGGGGGAAGGACGCTCTGGCTCCCACCCCCACCTGTCAGTGCTTATCTGTCTCTGCGCGGGGGGTTGCCTGAGCTGGGTACGGCTGGGAGAATGGATGCCTTCAAGTGCATCAGGGGGAAATGACCAGTCATTTATCTCTTTCCTGCAGTGTCAGAGCCTGCAGCCATCCATCCCGGAGGCCTGCAACAGCAGCTTCTCCAGCTCTTGTTGGCCTCGTGAGGAGGAGAGCGGAGGAGAGGTGGGTCGGCCACTGCAGCCCCCGCTTCGTGTCATGACTGTTTGATTTTTTCTTCCTTCCTGGCAGTCAGGGGAAAGGAGCTGGGTCTGGGGGGCTGAGCCTGGACCTCCTTGGCACTGCTTCTGTTCTGCAGGACTCTTCGAGCTCAGGCTGGAGAAGGAAATGGGCGGCAGCTGGGAGTCGGCCGGGCAGCAGTGTCCACGGTCATGTTTTGCAGGTGGGCCGGGCCGAGCCATGTTTAGGGCCTGGGTTGTAAGTCTGAGGAATTGCCCTGTTAGGCCACTGCCTGTTCACTTGACTCTCTCCACTGGAAGATGCACACTTTGAGGGCAGAGGCCCACCTATTTTTTTTTATCTGTATTCCTAACATCCGGCACATAGTAGGTTTGCCACATAGGAGGTGGACAGTAAAGACATATTAAAGGAAAAAAGAAAGGTTTCTGGTGTTTGATTTCAAGCTCGAAGAATATGGCTTAGCTCGCATCACTCCCATTTTACAGATGTGGGAGACTGAGCCAGAGAGGAGAAGCCTTTGGCAGCTGACCTGGCCTTGTCATCCAGTTCCCAGCCTGGCCTATGGGACCTGTCCCAGTTTTGCTGGTTTGCCTCTCTTTGGTAAGCACTACAGCTGTGCTCTGCAGGAGAAATGGGGATCACAGGCCTGGGTTGAAGTTCAGAGCCTTCCACCCACTGGCTGTGTGATTTTTGGGTAGTTATCTAACCACTCTGGCCTTTATTTTTTTCATTTGTAAAATGCAGCGTGGCAGCACAGGGCTATTCCGAGAGTCACGTGGGATGGTGGAGCTGAGGACTTGGCAAGCGTGAGGAGGCACTGTGATGCCCCCTCCGTGCTGCACTGCTGGGTCGGCTGAGGGGGTCTCTGCCAATACTGTCCCTGTCCCCAGCACCAGCGGTGCACGATGCACTCTTCACAGGCAGCTTACTCCCCAGCTGGGTGTGTGCTGTCCGGCTCAGAATGGGAACACATACTGCCTTAGAGTCTTTTCAGAACCCCAAGTCTTGTATCTTCTACATTGAGGAGAGAAAACCTGGCATCAGGCTGTGGGACCCACCTTTACTAGAGCCACAGCTTGCATAAGCTCACCCCTGTGTCCCAGAACCCAGCCCTCTGGCGTCTGTTGTCCAGGGCAGAGATAAACTGGGAAGGCTTCCTCCCTGCCTTTGTTAACGCCATAGTATGCTAGGCTGGCTGGTCTGGCTGGGTCTTTTCTGTTGCCCTTGGCATGGGCTGGTCCACCTTCTTCTAGAAAACCATTTCTCTGTGGACTCACTCCACTGGTGTGGCTGTATACTTTTGCTCTCTAGCACTGGCCTCTCTTTAGCACCTGGCCTCTGTCCTGTTCCCTTTGTTGGGGATGCCCCTGCTCAGGGCCAGGGGATTGCTCTCTAGTACGTACTGCCTCCTGGATGTGTCTGAAGACCAAGATGTAAGTGCCATGAGGGTGGGGCTAGTCTGTGTCTTGCACAGCCCTCTCCTAAGCTCATTGGTGGGGTTCCACATAAAGTATTGTAGCAACTTCTGTTTGGTTTCCCCACTTCTGCCCTCACTCTCCTTCAGTTGTTTCAAGAGTGATCCTGTTAACATACAGGCATCATCATGTCACTCTTTGCTCGAAACCTCCAGTGGCTTCTGATTGCACTCAGAGTAGAAGCCAACATTTTCACAGTGGCCACACGGCCCTTCACAGCTCCTGTACCTCTGAACTGGGTCCCTCCTCTTCCCACTGGCTCACTGTGCTCCAGGCAGATGGGCCTTTGCAGGAATAGCTTCTCTGCCTGGAATGTTTAGTTTATGTATTGTTTCTCTCCTACTAGTCATATCAATGAGGCAGAGATTTTTGTCCCTTTTGTGCATAGCTGTGTCCCCAGTGCCTAGAACAGAGCTTGGCACACAGTCAGTGCTTAATAAATATTTGTCAAGTAAATGAATGAGCAAGGCATCTTCCATGTGGTTCTGATGTGATTTCCAAATCTGCAGGACAGTGCCTGCCCTAGAATAATGAAGCAGGGCCCAGCATCTAGGCCTTCGAACTGTGACTCATCTGCAGCCTCTTCTATGCTCTGAACTTGGCCTCTTTGCCTCCATTCTCCCTGGGCCCATGCCCAGGCTGGGAGAAAGTGTCCCTCACCATCCCTCCTGGTCCGAGAGTGTCGGAGGCTGAGGAATTTGCCAAGAAGTGCAAGAAGAGGGAAACTTTAGAGGGCAAAAAGAAGGGAGCTCATATGGAGTATCCCTACCTCGCTTTGTACCCGGCACTCCACGATCTCATCTGGCCCCATAATAACACCGGAAAGTGGGCTTTGTTTTCCCAGTTCTATGGATGAGGAGATCAAGACCAAGTCTGTGTTTAGGGTACTAGAGCTGACACTTCACCCCAAAGCAGCTTCTCGCACTTTCCAGTTCTCTCTATTCCCTTGAACTATTTTACCACGCAATCCATTCCCATCATCCTCCCCCTCCCTACCATCCTGCTAAGCTGCATCTGCTTGGTCTGCTGGCCAGCCCAGTGGTGATCTTCCTTTAGCAGTGTGGGTGTGTTTGGGTCTCGGGGGTGCGGGAAAGCTTGTCTGTGGTTCTAACCTCTGTCAGCTTATGGGTGGGCGGGTAGGTACAGCAGGGTGTGGGAGGCCATTTGGAGCCATGATGAACCCTCTTGTTGTGTGGATATCCTCAGATTCTGAAACAAGTAGTAACAAGGTCCTGTAGGGTGCAACCTGGGTGGTGGGTCCTCCCAGTATTGTAAATCACAAAACAGGGAGTCAAATGCATCCAATAATGTGGCACCCCTGAGAAATGAGCAAATGGATTACTGGGCCTGTCACCATCTCAGGAAATCAGGGCTTTGGTCCTCCCAGTCTCACCCTTGTGGATTGAGAGATAACAATACCCACCCGCCCGCCCACTCACCCCATTTCCCTCCCTGTGAGTCTAAGAGTCTGATGGGGATCAATGAAATAATGATTCTTAGGCTTCTTGCCCCTTGGTGTAAGTTGATGTATAAATCCAAGAAAATGTGTTAAGTTTAATTCTTCAAAACAATAAGCACCAGAGAGAGAACTGCACATTTGTATTTTTAAAGAAAAACTGGAAGCAGGAAAAAAAGAAGTGCGAGCACTTATGATATAGCAGGAGGATTGTCTGCCATTGTCTGTGGGATTTCTCCCTCCCTTTTGCACCATAACTCTACCTCCAGGCCCCTGCGTCAGAGAGCCCGTGATGGATGGACGGATGGATGTGCCTTGTCGGGGTGTTTCACCGCAATTTCCCTTGGGGGAGTCTGTCTGTTGGCAGAGCACAGCCTCCCGAAAGATGGTATCTCTTGCAAACTCGACAGCTAACAGACAGCTCCTCTCTTTGTATATTTCCCCAAAGAAGAACTGTCTTAATCTGTTTTTTATATGGCATATTTTATTATAATCCATATATGACTTGTAGGTTCCCAGTCCACCGTCCTGAGCCAGAAAACACACGAGGAGTCAGAGGCTCCATGAGCCTGTGACATCCAGGCACTTGCATTTTTAAATGACCTGGGATTTAATTACTCACTGTGTTCCCATGTTGCACTTTCGGGCTCATTTTGCCTGCATCCTGTTAATGAGCTCAGTGGCTCCGACAACCCAGTGGAAGCTATGCTTTTGGTGCATTCGGTGGCAGACTTGGGGCACCTGAGTCCAAAGCCTGTGGCTTTGATCTCCATCCAGGAGGATGCTGCCCTGTCCACCCTGTTCATAGCCCTAGGCAGAAGGAAGCCACTGCTCTTCACTGATGATTTTCTTTCTTTTTTTCCCTGCCCTTTGGTTTTATTTGTGCTTTTTCTTCTTTCCTTCCTTCCTTCCTTTCTTTTTTAAAAAAGACTTTCTATGCTTCAATCCTTGTTTGTCTAAGAGGTTTTTTTCTTATTTGGAAACCGATTTGCTTCGGTTTGCACAGAAGCTGTCTCTGGTGTGATGGATCGTGCTGGAAGTCACCCAAGGAGTATCTCTGTTCCCAATTAGAAGTGGAGGCAGAGCTGCTTACGGGGGCCCAGGGAGGCAGCTGGCTTGGGTGACAGCTGCTGCTGCTCTGGAGAGAGTAACGATCCGTGGGTTTATAACCATGTGTATAAAATCAGGCTAATTTAAAGATGAATTATGTGTGTATTTTGGACCATTTTCTTTTAATGTTAAAGGTTTGATGGCTCCCGTCAGGTTATGTGGTCCCCAAATTTGTGCGAGGTTCAAAATGAGTCCACTTTTAAAGAATTACTAAATCCTACATCCAGATGAGATGTATTAGAGTAAAACCGAATCAATGAAACCCCTCGGAGCTCAATAAGAAGCGTGTCTAGGATATATATTGTGCAAGAGTTTGAACCTGTTACCTTCTTTTTCCCTTCACTCTGGGGCCTCCCGTGGTTAGGAGCCTGAGAACGTGCCCTGTGCTGGTTTGTTGAGAGGGTACTGGTTAGCCTGTCACTCTGACCTTGCAAGCCTTACCCATAGTGCTTTGAAATTAGGGTTTGCCAGTGGTCAGCGAGAATGCTGTCCTGGAATGGCGCTTGGCTAAGAATTAAGCAGGCAACATTTAGTACCACATTGAACGTCCTTCCATTTTTTTGGAAGCAAAATGATAGTGAACATTACTTTCCGTGCTGTGAACCTGCACTGATACAGCAGCCACTAGCCACATGTGGCTATGGAACCCTTGAAATGTGGCTGATGTGAATTGAGATGTGCTAAAGTGTAAAGGGCACTCCAGATTTTGAAGACTTAATGCAAATAAGAGAATGGAAAATATTATATTAATATGTTTTATATTGATTGCATGTTGAAATGATAATATTTTGGATATATTGGGTTAGAGAAAACATTATTATAACTAGTTGCACCTGTTTCTCTTTTAAAATTGTGGCTTAGAAAGTTTAAAATTATCTAAGTAGCTTGCATTATATTTCAATTGGACAGTGAGGCTTTTCCATTAAAATCAGAATTATTCAAACTTCGATAATACTAATAATATGTAACATCTATAGGGCACTCAGCACCGCAGGTTCTTTGATTTACTATGTGATCTAATTTTGAATCTTAAGTTATGAATAGAAAACAAAACCAAAATTGATAAGCCTCATTTTTCACTATTTCTAACACGAGTTTTTTTTTTCCCCCAAGTTTTCTTTACTCAGCGTATTACCTTGTTAATTCTCACACCAACCTTGTGAAATAGATACTATGATCGTCCCGACTTAACACCAAAGGAATCAGAAACTTAGAGATTTAAGTAACTAGCTTATGGTCCCTCAACTAATATATGGCAAGGTTATGGTTTGACTCCAGGGGTTGTCTGAAAGCAGAACTTCTGTGAGTCAGTTAAATATCTTGGTCATTAGGCAAGAATGATGCCACTAACTTTCTCTGTGACCCTGGGAAGGTCTCCTTCTCTTTCTGTGCTCCAGTTTCCTCATTAAGGGATTGGATTCTAGATGCTATTGGGGGTCTCAAGCTCTTTGCATATAGGGAAGCTATTTCATTGTTCCTCCTTTTCACTCTTGATTCTTCCACTGTGCCCATCTGGTAAAGGACCAGAGGACCAAGAGAGTAGATTGAATTATGGGAAAGTAGGATGGAGGAGTATTTATTGGGGGAGGAAGGAGGAGGAGGAGGAGGAGGAGGAAGTTCAAATGGTGAAGACCTCAGTGTGGGGTCAGTACTGTTGGGGCAGGGTGAACACCACATGAGGACATTTAGGTAGAATGGAGCCCACAACTGTGACACAGACCTGCCCTCAGCCTCAGCAGAGATCTGCCTTTTATCTTGAAATGTGAAAACTATGCTGAGAGTCTAGCAAGGCAATGGAAATGCACGAAGATGTGGAAAAAGACTTTTCAAGGAAGGCCCAAAGAGAGGCGAGGTGACGTTTGTCCAACTTAGAAATTACGTGAATGGATTCTGGAGGAGGCTGCTTGGGGTCAAGGCTGGATTTTGTGTGATACTAAGCAAGTTCTATACCCAAGATGCAGTGTCCGCATCTGTGAAATGGGACAACTGTATGTATCTCTTGGGTGGCGGTGGGGTTTAAGTGATACAGAGCAATAACAGCTGCCACCTTTGGAATGTTTACTATGTGCCAAGCACCCTGCATATGTACAAACACAGCAACACCCAGTAGGGCTCAGCCTGGGCCTACAAACTACTAGTGAGGATGCAACAAGCCGGGTTCTTGTTATGATCTTAACGGCGTTTAGAAAAGATCGTTTGGTTGGTTGCATTCTTGTTCTACTGTGTGACTTTCAGTGACGTTACTTCTCTGAGCCTCAGGTGACTCATTTATAAAGTGAGGTGATTAAAGCAGTTGATCTGTAAGGCATTTTTCAGTACTAAAATGTACATTTCTGGAAATAGGATTTATTTGGTGTTGAGAAGGCTAAGAGGATACTAAAATATGAACTTCAAATATATATGTGAATGATTATTATAAATTTGAGGGATGGTGACCAGCTGTCTTTTCTCTTTTGACTGAGGATAGGACATAAAGCGACACACTTTAATTGTTTTAATTTGACATTTGGAAGCCTTTTCTGACTTGGGAGAAGGAGTAATATGTCATCGGAACAGGCTCTGAAGTTGCACACTTTGAACTCATTAAAGCAGACAGTTGGCTATTTTTCTGACACTCAGCTTCAGTGTAACTCATCACACGGGTCTTCCCTGATCCCCTGAACTTAAGTAGACACCCCTCCTCCACCCCCGCCACCTTATTCTTCTTTCACATTTTATTCTTTTGTTTTCTTCCATAGCCCTTATGACTATTTGTAATTGCATATTTATTTTTTTTTTAGTATTAATGTTTGTCTCTTTAGATTGCAAACCCTCTAAAAGCCAGGACTGTCCTTATTTGGTTCACCTCCAAATAAGGTGCTCAGCAAATATTTGTAGGATGACTAGGGTGGATGGATGAATTTCAGAGGTGGTTGATTTGGTGGTTGTGCTTCTTGATGGAGGTGGATCCTCTGCTTAACTTTTTTGGTAAGAGAGATCCCAAAGACCTTGTCTCTTAAGGTCTTTGATACTGTTTCTCCTTCCCACATTCTTCTGGGGACTGGCCACCAGGGGTGTGCATTTCTTCAGTTTTAATTGGATGCCGGCGCATCTTCCTTGTGGACTGGTCACCCTGCATCTGGTTCTGGTGGAGGAGATGGAAAGGGTAGGTAGAGTCAGCTGAGTCAGAATAAAGCCCAGTGGAGCAGGGCTTAACTGTGCTGGCCATTTCCATTTACCTTCCCAGATCCACTCTTCATCTGTTACACTGCCCTGGGCTGACCTTAGTGGGCTGCATCCATGGGCTCCCTTGCTCTCTGGCTTCCAGCTGAGGCTGGCCAGTGGGAGGGCAGAGCAGGATGAGGATGGAAGGGGAGAGGAAGGTTAGGCTACGTGTCCCCATGGCTTGTTGTCTCACCCATGAGCTCACAGGGGCAGGGCTCCTCTGCTGCAAGTCACTGCTCCTACCCGGGAGCTCTGCTATGGTGCTCTCTCCAGGTTCATCTGTCCCTCCAGGAATAGAAGTGGTAATGTGGCTCCCCGCTGTTAACTCCCCTGGGGTGCTTCACCATTCCATGTTGTTCTCTTCTGCCCACACCTCTGGAAATAGTCCGCACACTAATCTCTCAACACCCCCATACAAATGGGCCATTTGTTTTCCCTATTTACCAGGGCACCATTCTATCATATTCTTGCACCCATCTTATCTGATCTAGGTGGGGACTATACATCTAATTGTTGGGGGCAGGAGTGTGAGGTACTGGATCAGAGGAACACTTTCTAGTAAATCCAAAATGATCACCTATACCTGAGGTTTCTGTTTTTAATGAAAAATAAAAATAAAACAACCCTCCTTTAAGTTAGGACTTTGAGGGATATATTGAGAAAGGGATTCAGCTTCCCCCTAGTCTCTCTTGGGCAGGGCCAGCACTGGCTGCCATTCTCAGTTGGCTCCAGGACTGACGCCCCAGTAGCCGATCAAACTCCTCATGTCTGCAGAAGAAATGCCCTGGCATGCAGGCACTGCAGCTCCCAGCTGCTGGTCTGGGGTTCGTTAGGCATCTGCTCCCCCTCTTTCTCTCCCCCTGGTTTTAGAGGACTTCGCTAACTCTTCATGGAGCAAACTAAAGCTGGGAAGCCAGCATGGCCAAGGGGAGGTCATAGAGTTGCCACACAAGAGTCAGGCTAGAGGGAGAGCATAAGCTGTGAGGCCAGCATTGGTGTATTTCTGTAGCGTTTTCAAAGCACTTTAATGTAAAGGAACACATTTGTGCCTCACTAAATGGCCTTGTGGGGGTGCTTGGCATTGTTATCTTCACTTTGCAGATGTAAAAAAAAAGGCTCTGGGGTCAGTCCTTGAGTGCCTTGCCCACCTTGCCAAAAGCCACAGGGCCAGAGGGTGGCAAGAAGCAGGACTGAGACCTAGGCCATCTGACCCCATGTCCATTTTGGTGCCCTTTCTGCTCTGCCTCTGCTGTCTTTGAGGGAGCAGCCAGGGTAGGAATCTATCTCTGGGATCGTGGGCTGCAGTCAGAAAAGCTGGACTCAACTCCAATGTCCTGTTCCACCCGGAGGAGAGAGCACAGGTTGTCTTTGAGTCCTACCCAGGAGCTCTGGTTCCTGCATGCCCTCAAAGGTCATCTCTTCTGCCTCTCCTGTTTCTCCTGCTTCTAGTGGCTTGACCCTGCTTTTCTGTCCTTGTTGTTCAGAAGTGGAGCTGCCCCTGAAGAAGGACGGGTTCACCTCCGAGAGCACCACACTGGAAGCCTTGCTCCGCGGCGAGGGGGTTGAGAAGAAGGTGGACGCCAGAGAGGAGGAAAGCATCCAGGAAATACAGGTATTCTGTGCCCCAGTGGGGGTGGAGCACCCCCAGAGCATTGCTGGGGTCCTTCCAGACCTCCAGCAGCAGCTTGCGTCGGCCTCTCAAGGGCCAGGGCTGCATCTCAAACTGCCTTGTGGTACTGTTGCAGGAAGCCTGCAAATTTTTTTCTGATTTAACATGTCTCCCAGAAGAAGTCATTGTTCTCCTCAAATCTGTCCCTCGTCCTCAATCTCCCTATTTATGTACTCAAAATGTGTTTTTTGGGTCTGCTGTGTGCTAGGGCCTAGGGGCATAGGGGTTAGCAAAACAGATGGAGTGAACAGTCCGTGGTCTGGACTCAAAACCACAGGGTTGTCTGCATCAGCTGGTGCCACGTGAGTCCCTGCCTTACCCTTGCCCCCTGCCTCCCACCCCATCCTCTCTGCTCTAGTTCCTCGGCTTTTTCACAGTAACATCCATTCCTTCTTCAGAGCCAGTTTGGAGGTCACTCTCCAGGCAGGTTTGGTGGCTTCTGTCTCTTGTGTTCACAAGCCTCTGTTCACACTAGGATGCTCACACCGCACAGGATTATAATGTGTGCCCTAACCATCCTTATCTACTCAACAATCCTCATGGTTGACTACAGTGGTTAGCAGAGTATTGTAATAATGTTAATAATACAAATATTAAATAATAGTATCAATTGTGAAATATAATTATTAAAATTAAATTATATTGATAATAAATTCATATATGTTAAATCTCATATTTTATACATTTGATTTATTACATATTTATTATCTTTATATCCAATTTAATATTTGTACATGAATTTATTAACATTTTCATTAAATTGATAACAGTGTGGTGTTTGGTTTGCTTCCTAAACATTGCCTGTCTGTGAGTTCCTTCGGATCAGAAACGATGCTGTCGTGTTCACCCTCGGGCCTCGCACATGCCCAGCAGAGTCCGGTCTCAAGAAAGATGTTGAATGAATCAGTCAGGCTGGCTTCTTTCCCTGCCATTCCTGTGTTCAGATGAATGGTCAAGTCTTTTTCCATTTAGTTGTCACAACATGGCTTATCGTTGTGCCTTCCTCTACTTCACAGCTACAGCCCCAGTACAGACCCTTATTGATGGCCACCTTTATTTGTCTGACACGACTGGAGTCATCTTCGATGCCTGTCTTTCTCTCACACCCAACATCCAATTCGTCAGGAATCCTGTCGACTGAGCCTGCACCGTAAATCCAGAGCGTAGCCCCTTCTCACCGCATCCACTGGGACTACCCTGGCCTAGGCCACTCTGCTCTCCTGTCTGAACCGTTGCAGTGGCTTTCTGATGATCTCCCTGCCCAGGGCCGGACGGGAGCCTTTTAAAACTAAAGTCGGATCCTGTCATTCCTGTGCCCTGCCTGGGCTCCTGTTCCTCCAGAGTGAAAGTCAAGGTCCTCCTACCTCTCTTTGACTAGTTGCTTCCTCTTTCCCTCTCTCACGCTGCTCTAAGTACCCTGGCGTCTTTGTGCTGCTCCTGGACACACCAGGCCCTTGAGCTTTGCTCTGGCTGTTTTCTCTGCTGGCAAAGTCCTCTCGCCAGAGATCCTGTAGTCTCTCTACTTCATTTTCTTCATGTTTTTGTTTCTATCTCTTCTCTCTGAGGCATCCTGGCCATTGTATGTAATACAGTTGTCTTGTACCCTGCCCACTGCCAGCACCCCTGGGTCTTTTACTCTGCTTTCCTTTTCTTTCCTGCACCCCTAGCTCTTATCACCATCTAATGTACTTTATTTATTTTCTCTTTTCTTCAAATTGAATGTAAACTCCTCAAGGGCAGGAGTCTTTGTCTTTCGTACTTAAATATCTCAAGCATCCAAACAATGCCTGGCACATAGTAGGTGCAGAATAAATATTTATTGAGTTACCCCAGTTACAGTCCTTATCGTCTTCAACAAAGCCTACTTAATTGACTTTTCATCCTGAAATGAAGCTCTGCTTCTGCTACCCCCTTGCTAAAAAACTTAGCTAAAACACTTTTGTTTCTTACTAAATAAATCCAAAATGATGAGTACGACCTTCCTGGGCCTCTTCTCTCTGCTCCTAACCCAGATTCCAGGCTTATTTCCCACTAGGCCTTTACTTTCTCTACTCCTCAGCCTTCTTCCCTCTGTGCCTTTGGTCATGCTGGGTCCTTTATCTGATGTACCTTTCTTCCATCTCCATGTGTACCAATTCTACCCATCTTTTAGGCTCAGCTCTAAAGCCATCTTCCCCATGAAGCCTTTCTTGACTGCCCACCCCCCCCCAGCTGGAGGGATCTCTTCTTATCTCTGACATTTACAGTAACTAGTACTTTAAAAATTTGAATTTTTTTTTTTATTTTTGCTCTTCATATATCTCCTTGTGGGAGGACCCCCTGTTTTTGGAATTTTAGACCTTTGGAGTCATCATCTGTCACATCTATATTGCTCATTTAATGTAATGTGACTTCATCAGTGAATGGGATGGAACCATTTCCCAGAAGTCTTGATGTTCTAGTGATGGGTAGACTTTTCCTTTTAAAGCCGACGGTAGGTTTGAGTTCTTCTTAGGCAGCATTGGGCCAGTATATGGGTTGTCACTGTGGAATCATCATCACCATCATCCCTGATGTAAACTTTATGTCTGCAATGTACAGAGCTTGGGGCTGAAACTGGGACCATAGCCAAATGAGTTTACATGTCTTTATTGGCTTGATTGTTAAAATAAAGTACATATGTAGTAAATGGACAGTTTTATTAATTTTTTCATTCATTCAACCAAAGCTTATCGAGTCTTCCTCTGAGCAGGCATTGTGCTAGGTTCTAGGGAAACAGAAATCAGGAGAGACCTGTCCTCTCCACTTATACTTATATTCTGGAGAGGCATACAGACAGAAAGCAAGTAAACAAACAGAACAATCGTATTTCAGGGTCAATGCCGGGAAAAGAACAGAGTATGAAGATTCAGAATAAGAAGAGGAACAGATCCTAGGTAGTATCCTAGGGGAAGACAGAAGTTTAACCTTGGTCCTATGGGATGAGAAGGAGCCAGCAAAGTGAGGATTCTAGGGGAGAGCTTTCTGGGCAGAGAAACAGTTTGCTCAGAGCCATCAAGACAGGTCTGAGCTTGCTGTGTTGAAAGAACAGACAGAAGGCCGGTGTGGCTGGAGCACAGTGCCGGGGAGAGATGAGCCTCGGATGGAGTTGGAGGGGTGGGGGTGGGGGGCAGACCACTTCAACCTCCCAGGACATGGAAGAGGCTCTTGATTTCATGGGAAATGGAAAAGGAAACCATATGGAGGCCTTTGTTCAGGACAGTGAATTCGTGTTTCACCAGGATCAGGATCTCTTTGGTTCCTGCTTGGAGAAGAGACTGGATGGAGGGCCAAAAGCAGAAAGAGGGAAATCAGGAGATTTTTATAGTTTTCCAGGCCAAAGATAATGGAGTCTTTAAATGAAGAGGAATTCCTTTTTCTTTTTTTTTAAAAGCACAACTACAAACCATTATCATCACCACCATAAAGACTGCTTAAAGTAACAGCGAGAAAAGTTATTTTAAAATGTGTTTATTTTCCAGATAATGTTCTCGGAGAGCGGGGATGCAGGTGTGTCACAGGGGCATCAGCTGCATGTCTAGCTGAACACCCCTGCCCTTTACTCCCCATACAGGACGCCCCCTCTGCTTCCTGTACTCCGAGTGCGACCTTTGTTTGGGACTTCTGCCTCCTCCCCAGTTAGGTAGAGAGGCTTCTGGTATCAGGGTCATGTAGCAGGAAATGCAAACACATTGGGTGGCTGCTGTCAATCTCAGTCCTGGGGCACATATGAGAGATTCTAGAGACCTAGAGAAGTTGATGGGAAATGGGAGGAATGGAGCCTGAGGGAGAAGTCAGTTTACTCCTGGACATTGAGGCTGAGGCTGTATGGCACTTTTGGGGACTAATTCGGCCTCCTTCACCAGTCTTTCACTTACCAACCTAGAGTCCATATCACAGGTAATATCTTCATAATAAAAAATGAGGGGAATCAGAATTGTGCTCAGATGCTAGAGGCAATGACCTTTAAATTTGAGGCACGTGGAATTTACCGTGATTAAATGACTTCAAGACCCAGAAAGTTTGCAAGATGGCTGTACGAACAACAGCAATAGTCGTAATAACAATACCCCATATTTATATTATATCTTTTCATTGAAGGCCGCAGAGCATTTGGCTTGTTCTTGTCTTGATTGGCATTTGCTCATGTTCCCATTTACAGTTCAGGAAGCCTAGATACAGACAGGGAGGCTAGGAGGCTTGTGCCAGTGCTTCCTAGCTGTAGGTCAGAGGTCATGTCCAGCAGACGACGCTTCTCTGTTAGATGGCTACGGCTCGCCCAGAGACTCATGTTGGCTTCCCAGATAAACCTAGTAGAGAAGTCAGAGAAGAATTGACTAGACCTGTTTTGAGTTCTTTGGGAGGGTTTGGTAATTAGCAGAATCCTGACCCCAGTGATTGGAACAGAATTCTCTGACAAGAAGGCAGTGGGAGGAGGCCACTGGTAACTTACTCCTGGGCTTCCTGCTTTGAGGACAGGCCACAGGCATTGTCCAGGAGGCCTCTTGAACAATGATGATGGTTCCAGATGTCAGTGCAGTGCGTGCTGTTTTTTCAGCCTTTTCATAGTCGTGTGATTGTCACATCATCACCACAGAATGCTTGGATGCTATTATCCTGTCTAACATGATACCCACCCACCTTCCTATCCTCATCTTATACCAGTCTCTTCCCGAGCCACTGAGCTCTGGTCACACTGGCCTCTTTCTGCTTCCTGGACAAGTCATGTTTCTTTCCCTGCCCTTTGCCTAGAATACTTTCCCTTCCTTCTTCCTCCCTGTCTCCATTCCAAAGCTAGTCTTTTTTTTTTCCTCCTTTACATCCCATATTTCTTCGGTCACTTCCTTAGGTGAGCCTTAAGTAACCTGACCCTCAGATTACTTAAATTTCCTTTTAACACACTCTAATAGCAGCTTGAACTTGCCTGTCATTGTTTTTATAGCAGTTGTAATTATATTGGTTACATATATTGTTTAAATCTGTCCTCCCTTCACTAGATTTTTAAAATTCATTTGAGCTGGGACTGTAGCCATTTTGTGGCTTGTCTAGCATAGCACCTGCTATACAGTCAACACTAGACAAATGTTGGTTGGTTGAATGAGTGAATGAATTCCTATTTTTATCATTGGGGGAAGAGGCATGAAGAGAGGATGACTCACCCAAGGTCACAGTGTGAGCCCATAAAGACACTCCCAGGGCCCCTGACACAGAGTCCAGTGAGCTCCATGCTCTATCCCCTTATCTTAACCCCACTCTGAGGGCTGGGTTCTCTGCCACAATCTCTTATCGCTCTCTTAAACCTAGAGATGCATTCCTGTCCCTATCCCCAAGGGAAGTGAATTACTCAGGCCCCTACAGCAAGGGTAAGCCATAATACACCTTGGGATCTTCGGATACGTGGCTGAGAAACAAATGGGAAACTCTGAGCTGAGGAACCTGACCTGGCTTTACTTTTGATTTGCTGTATGATCTTAAGTAGTCAGACCTGTTTTCAGCCTCAGTTTTTTCACCTGTAAAATGGAAATGGGATTCTCTGCTGCAATAAGACACAGAACTATTGAAGAGAGATTAAATTCATGATCTTTAAGATCCATTATAAATAATGTGCTATAATGAAAATCAATTAAAAAAGATAGCAATGGGTATCTGATTGTGAACAACATATTAATGTCAAATTCTGTTCAGATAAACAGGAAGTTGCTTGTTTTCATCAAATGGGTTCCAGCATGGCAGGGAAAAGAGAAATGTATTCTCATATTTTCATACTAACAAAAGGAAAATTACATTAAAGAAAGTAAGTCTTGACAAAACATCTGAGTCCACATAGAAAATTGCTCCCACTGGAGTATTATTCTCTTTTTAGAAAACCTTTCCTGGGCAAAGAGAGTTGCAAAAGGTCAGTGTCCTGGGAGGACTTGGCTGGCCGGGGCCTAAGGGTTTGAGAGAGCATCGACACTGCTGAGGCTCTAACTCTGGGCAGCATTTTGAAAGCCCCGTTTCCCAAGCGATGGCAGCATCTTCGTTTTGTTAAAACAAAGCAACAAAATGGAATATCGCCCAGATTACCCTCTGATGGTTTTCTCCTTTGCATTCCTCAACCCTTCTCTTCATTTTCTTGTCATTTCAGAGGGTTTTGGAAAATGATGAAAATGTAGAAGAAGGAAATGAAGAAGAGGATTTAGAAGAGGATATTCCCAAGAGAAAGAACAGGACCAGAGGACGGGTAAGTTGGGATGCCAGGACTTTGCAAAATGTCGGCCTTTGGTTTCAAAATCTCACTGCAACTAGAGAGAGATCATACCTGTGGCCTTCCTTGCAGAATACTCAGAAAGGAAAACTCCAGAAGGGCTGCGATCCTGGGTGATAGCCAGCAAGAGTTTAAAGCTGGCAAGAGAGAGGAGAGTCAGAAGATGTCCAGAGAAGGTTGGGGGTGGGATATGGGTGAGAGTAGAAGGCAAGGAAAATCTGACAGTTGTCCTCATTACTTGGTCATAAAAGAAGGTTGAAAGTTCCCTGTCCCTGAGACTGCCCCAGAATGACAGGGTCAAGATCCCTGCTTTGGGGTGCGCTTCACTAGTTGAAAGAGTAGAATCATGCTGGGAAAGCATGAGGACTACAGCTGATGGTTCCCAAGCAGGTATGGCTTGGACTTTGAGGCTTTTGTGGTCCCAGAATGTTGCAAAAAACAACACAAAACAGATAACAGAAAAACAGACACCTGGGGAATGGCAGAGGGGAAATCTGTGGTGGAAAGAATAAAAATATGAGGGTGGCACTGAGGGCAGGGAACCAAACTAGAGTGGTGGTCTCAGGTTGGTCCTCAGAGTCCTCAGGTTTGAGGCCAAAGGGGCTTTCGGTGGTCACCTTCAGGGATCCGTCTGCACGGGTGCCTGATAATAACCAAGTTGGGAGGGACCTCTGGGGGTAGACCGTGGTTTTATATCCAGGAATTAACTCTCAGGCCTGCCTGGCTCCTTCAGGCACTGGCAGGACCCTTACTTTCCCATGGACAAAAGGTTAGTCCTGGGTGCCCTGTGGGTTTGGATGTAGTGATAATTAAGGCAAGCCTTTCTATTCCTGTGGTTCTCAGGCCTTGGTTTACATCAGAACCACCAGGAAAGCCTGTCAAATGCAGATTCCCAGGGCCCAACCCAGAAGTTCTGATTTAGCAGGTTCAGGGTTTGCTTGGAAAGCTATATCATATGCAAGTTCCTAGGTGACGGTTCAAGTGCTCCAGCGCTGTCTGCACTGAGCTGAGATCCTCTAACCTGTTGACAAAAGCTGGACTTCCTCAGGCCGGGCCCGGCAGCCCTCTGATGCTGCACATTTTTATATCTGCACAGCAGGTGGTGAGTGGCAGGCGAGGGAGCGAAGCTTCATCTGTATTTGCAGCTGCTCCCCAGCGCTAGCATCACCGCCTCAGCTCCACCTCAGCTCGTCAGGCATTAGATTCTCATAGAAGCACCGGTCCCTGGTGCCAAAAAGTTGGGGACCGCTGCCTTAGACAGTTGCCACCCAGCTTCAGCAGTGATCAATCAATGTCTTGACAATCTTGTTTTATCTATTTTTTTTCTCTCACTTTTTGTTGGTTTGTATGTTTTATATTTTTATGTATGGAATATTCGAAAGCAAGTCCTAGATATTTTATTATTTAACCCAAACATACCTCAATGTATATCTCTAAGATATCACTATTATACTCAATAAAAAGAACAATTATTCTAATATCTATTATTCAGTTCCTGATCATTTTCCCCTGATTTTCTAAAAAATGCTTTTTATAGTTGTTTTGTTTGAAACATAAACTTCTTGTATTCTACAGCATACTGCTTCCTTGCTATATGTTGCCATACACATGCATAAATGTTTTTTTCTCTGTGCCATTTATTTGTTGAAGAGCTTCTTCAGTGGTTGGTCTTATAGAATTTTTCAACATTCTAGGCTTGGCGGACTGGTTTATTTAATGTGTTCCTCTATCCTCTTTATTTCCTGAAAACTAGTTGTTTGATGAGAACTTTTGTGAGATTCAAGATATCTGTATGTGCGTAAATATTTTTGGTGGGGCAAGAATTTTTCCTAGGTGTAACGTGTGCTTCACCTTGCGTCACATCAGGATGCAAATGCAGTTTGGGCATCGTCAGCCTGATCTCTTCTTACAAAGTTGCCCATCGAGTTTTCACCTAATTTCTTTAGCAGCCACTGATGAGCTCTGTGAGTTCATTAAAAGTCACAGTATAGTGAATACCTAATTCCATCATTAAAGGAGGCATAGAATGTGGAATTTCTGGGCCTTTTGTGAACTCGAAGAGCTTGGTCACCTCCAGCCTGCTTCCATCTCTTCCCTCAGCCCAAACCAAACTTAGTTGAGTAGATTGTGGAGGGGGAAACAGTCCTCTTTACATCTTCTTCACTCTCAACCTAAACCTAGACTATTGAACTCACAGTCATCAAATATGAATAGGATGTCTTCTCTGCAAGAACATCAGTGGTAGCAGCCCTTTGTACTTACTGCATACTTACCGTATACCAAACAATGTGACGAGACTCTTTACATAAGAGCTACCATATGGAGAGTGATGGCTATGTGCTTTATACTGCATTACTGTACTGGCCACATGTGGCTACTAAGCACTTGAAATGTTATTGGTTTAAATTGAAATGTGCCGTAAATGTAAAACACATACCAGATTTCTAAGACATAGTGTGAAGAGAATGCAGAACAACTCATTCATATTTTTTATATTAATTACATATTGAAATGATAATATTTTGGATATATTGGGTTAAGTAAAATATATTATTAAAATTAATTGCACCTGTTTCTTTTTACTCTTTTTAAAAATGTGTCTACTGGAAAATTTAAAATGATATGTGTGGTTTGCATTATAATTCTGTTGACCGGCACTGCTTCTTTTATTCCGACACGTTGGTGTTATCACTTCCAGAGAGGTTAAGTAACTTGCTCACAGTCATCCAACCTAGTAAGGAAGAAGTCAGGATTTGAACACGGGTCTGTACTTTTTCTGCCAGGTCATATGTGGTCCACTGCCCAGCATGTGGCCAATGACCAGTTTATTGAATGAATGATTGAATGATGACAAAGAAAAAGTCACATTTCAGCTTTGCGGGAGCTGAAGGAAGACCTGAGCACAGTGAAGGGGCCGGATGGACCCTAGACTAGCTCCTGGCCCACCTCATCTGGCCAACAGGCAGTTGAATGGCTCTACATTGTGCTGGGACATTTTGGACATGTCACCCATGGTGGGAGCCACGGGAGGACCAGAAAGGGTGTAGGTGAGCCTGCCTGTGCTGGAGTAAATCTGTGAAGCTGCTTCACCCACAACCTCAATTAAGTCACTTTTTTTTTTAAAGTATACAGTACTTTGGCTAGACATCTATAATGTTCATAAACCGATCC
This sequence comes from Cynopterus sphinx, assembly GCA_030015415.1. NCBI lineage: Eukaryota > Metazoa > Chordata > Mammalia > Chiroptera > Pteropodidae > Cynopterus > Cynopterus sphinx. Next base: position 134,897,926 of record CM057384.1, read on the forward strand.
CCCCAATTGTTCCCTTCCTCCCCTGGCCCTCCACTTAGCCATCGTATTAATGCTAACTGCATTCCCTCTGCCATGCTCCCTGTGCCCAACTGTCAACTATTAACTCTATTTGTGAGTCTCCTTTTAATTAGTTTGTTCTTTTTATTCCTTAAATTCTACATATAAGTGAAATCATACAGTGTTTATCTTTCTCTCTCTGACTTAAATACCTTCTAGGTCCATCGAAGCAATATCTTTTTCCATCCCCTTCCTTTTCCTATGCAGGGGTCTTGTTTTTTATCCTTCCTAGCCACTCTATCTTTTGGTCGGAGCACTTATTCTTTTCTATTTAAGATACTTATTGATAGAAATGCAATTGTTACCATTCTGTATTCCTGTTTTTGATACATTTCTTTTTCTTTTTTTAAGAAGTCCCTCCAACATTTCCTGTAATTCTGGCTTGGTGGTGATAAATTCCTTTCGCTTATTTTTGTCTGGGAAACTCTTTATCTGTCCTTCAACTCTAAACGATAGCTTTGCTGCATAAAGTATCCTTGGTTATAGATTTTGGGTCTTCATCCTGTCGAAGGTTTTATGCCAATCCCTTTTGTCCTGTATAGTTCCTTTTAAGAAATCAGCTGCCAGTCTTGTAGGTGTTCTCTTATAAGTAACTATCTGTTTTTCTCTTGCTGCTTTTAATATTCTTTCTTTGTATTTAAGCTTTGGCATTTTAATTATGATGTGTCTTGGTGTGGGCCTCTTTGGATCCCTGATTTTTGGAATTCTCTGAGCTTCCTGGGGCTTTATGTCCATTTCCTTGACCAGGTCAGGGAAGTTTTCCATCATTATTTCTTCAAACAGCTGTTCAACATCTTGATTTTCTTCAGTTGCACCAATCAGATGAATATTTAGAGCCTTAATAGTGTCCTGTATCCTCTTTAAATGATTTTTATAGTCTTGGCATCTTTATCTTACCATTCTCATTTAGTGTCCTGTTTGGCTTTCCTGTCCTCTAGATAGGGCATTTGATCCTCTTCTTTATTTATTTAGTTATTCCTTTGTTTATTTCATTTAATATACTTCTCAGATAATGTATTCTCCATTTCAGACTGGTTCCCTTTTATAATTTCCATTTCCATTTTTATGTTTTTATCTCTTTCTTGGAGTTCTCTACACTTCCCGAGAGTTCATTGAGCATCTTTATAACTAGTGTTTTGAACTCTACATCTGTTAATTTACTTGACTTCTGTACTTTTGGATCTCTGTTCTGTTGTCATACGGTTTCTGCTTCTTTACCTTCCAATTTTGCTGCCTTTCCATGTCTGTTTCTATGTACTAAGCAAAGCTCCTAAGTCTCCTTGTCTTATTTGTGTGGATTTGTGAAGTAGGATGTCCAGTGGCACAGTCATGAGAGGGGTTCAGCTACAGGACAAATTTAGCCCAAGCCTCTACCCCTCCGGGGCCACCTGTTAAGATTCAGCAAGGAATCCACAGATGCTGTGCTTATAGTTGCCTCAAAGGCCACACCAGAAACCGAGGCCAGCTGCCTCCACCAGTGTCTCAGAAAGGAGCACCTGACTCGCGGAGGATACACCTGGATGTGGCTTGGGTGGGGCCTGAGCTGGGGGAGGCGGGGTTCCAAGGAATCCTCTGGGTGGAGCGACCTTTGTTATCCAGTTTGATGACGTCAGGGTTATGGTGGTGCAGTGTCCAGTGCATTGGTAGCAGGGAGGGCTTGACAGGGAACAATGGATACCACCGGCACTTCTATACCGAGTGAGTCTCGCCTCGGCCCTCATTCCGACAATGTCTCCCTGAAAGTCCTTGGTGCCCCCACATGTAGCCCAATTGACACTGGTGCTCATAGCAAGCAGGTCCATCACCGGGAAAATCCGCTGGTGGACGCGGCCCTTTTAAGCTTCTGCCGCTGCCACAGCCTCTGTCTTACTCAGCTGTCGGGACCGGCTGCCCCGCGCCCTCACCCCGTCCTACCTTCTGCCGTTGCAGGGTGCTTTCTTGGATTTCTCTGTAGATCCCAGGCGATTTTTTTCTTGCTGCTGTTCTTTGTTTCTGTTGCAACTTTGATTTGGTTGCCAGAAGAATGAACAGAGCCTCTATCATCTACGCTATCTTTTTCTCCCTCTCAAGCCATCTTTTAAAGTGGGATGTTCAAGCTACTGCTGGCTTCGGGAGAACAATCACACCCATTTCTGTTGTCAAGACTGACAGGCAGTCTGAGGCCATGCACTATACTGTAGCATCAGTATCTCCTGGGTGATTGTTAGAAATGCAGGACTCAACTCCACCCTAGATAGGCTGAATTAGTGTCTGCACTTTAATAAGACCCCCGGGTGCTTTATGTGCTTATTGAGGAAGCCAGGGCTAAGGTAGTGATTATAAAAACAGCCTCTGCCTTGTTTGAACCATGAGTTCCAACCCCAGCTCCACTACGTACAAGACTTGGGTGAATTATGTAACCTCTGTGACTTGACCAAATTATATAAGTACTCTGGGTGTCAGTTTCTTCATTAAAATGGGAGCAATAATACACAGCCAATTCTGAGTGCTTAATAAAGGCTAGATATTCTTAGGAGGGTGCAATCAGAGGGAACAACTCTCGGAGTTCTGACAATGGAGATTCCTTGAGAGGTGAGGGAAATTCACACTCAGCAGTTAACGATTGTGTCTGGTAACTTGAGTCCAAGAAATCCACACTCTTTAAAATTTCTGAAATTCCTCTGAGTCATCCATGTGAGTATGATCAATCGGTTTATCAATCAGTCAGTCAGTATTTATTGATGTACCGTGGTGTAGTCCATTGCTTTTGAGACTTTCATGAGCACGTGAAGCACCTGGCTAGCTTGTTAAGGTGCAGATTCTGATGCAGTAGGTCTGCAGGGTGGTGACTGAGATCTTGCCCGGGTAACAAGCTCACGGGTGATGCCAGTGCTGCCGACCTGAGGATTACACTTTAAATAGCAACAAGGTAGAGGGGTGGTTCTCAGTCATTTTTTTTTTTTTGGTCTCAGGAATTCTTTACTTAAAAACTATAGAAAGTTCCCCCAAAGCATTGTTATGGTAGGTTATAACTAATGATACTTACCATATTAGAAATTAAAATAAAAAATGTTAAACCTAAGAATATGCAAACACAGAGTGATGACACGGCCATGTCATATAACTTCTGGAAAACTCCACTGTGTACTTGTGTGATAATGAGATAAATAACATTGAGCACTACTATGGAAATAGTTTTGACATTGCAGACCCCTTGAAAGGGTCTCAGGGACCCTCAAGGATCCCTGGACCACTATTTGAGAACAACTAGTATAGAGGAACTAGCTCTCTGAGTCTGTCCTAGTCCGAGGGTGTTTTAATTGCCAGAAACTCAACAACTTCAGCAAAAAATGGGAAGTATTTGAAATACTGCTGGGCTGTTGCTCCAACTTTGAGCATTCTTTGAAGATTCAAACCTCAGGAGGGGCAAGCAAGTGGCAAGGATTTAGGATTGGGAAAGGCAGCATCTAGGCTCTACTTCTTGTTCCATCACTCTCTCGCCTTTCCTGTTTCTCTGTGCACATGGCCCCATAGCTCCTGAACTGCCGGTTGGATCTACAGATTAACTGACCTGTCCTAATAGGGTCACTATTTGCCAGGTCCCTTGGATCTAGAATGTGGTTGGCCCAGCTTAGGCCAGGAATCTACTGCTGAGCCAGCCAAGCAGCTGTGGCCAGGGGGCAGGGCCATGTGGTACAGTCACGGCTGTCATGGCCCACCAGTGTGTGAGTGGGGATGGGGTGCAGGGGGGTAGAGGCGGGTGGGCAGTTCTCAGAGAGGGAGGGCTCATTGCTTTTGGGCAGTTAGCTTCAGTGTTTTCTATACCAGAGTCTGGAAACCTTGGTCTTACTCCTTCTACTGACTGTGACTGTAGACAAGTCATGAACCCTCTCAGGACCTGTTTCATCGGGTGCCAAATGAAAATGACATTACTTGCTCTCACTCATAGGGTAGTGTAGGAATTAACTGAACTAATACATGTGAAAGCTTTGGATGCTATGTACCCAGCATAGTGCTAAGTGTTGAAGATTCATAATAAAGTATGAAATGCATCTTCGCTCTCAAGAATATTGGAATTAAATTGAGGAGAAAATAGCCATGATACAATTAGAAAGCAGCAGGCTTCTTCTGACTGTGCACTAACCAAATGCAGTAAGCGCTCAGAGCAGAGAGATCAACGTGGGCAAGGAGGGGGAATAGTGTATCGAGCACTTCCTGTGGACGGAACGCTGTCCCCTGTGGTTTTACACACCCTTAGCTCTAACTTTCTCAACAACTGTGCAGTAAAGGTGTTGCTATGCCTATTTTACAGTTAAGATAGGGAAAACTTAGAGGAGTAACTTGCCCAAAGACACATAGCTGGCGCTTAGACCTGTGTCTTTCTGACTTTAAAGCTGATGCTGTTTTTATTTCTCAATGTGGCAAGAAGAAGAGTCTTAGGGGCATGGGAGGTTAGAGGGTAAATGCATGCATCAGATGGGGGACGGGCAGAGGCCCTGGTCCATGACAGGGATAATAAAAACAAAGGCATGGACATGACATGAGCTTGAGGTGAACCTAGGGGCATTGGCACTAGGTCACCATTGTACATGCCATTGGGTTCTATTTAGGTGACAACGAATGAATGATCAAGAGTTCTTGTTCTCTACTCCTTTTGCCTGATTGGTCTGGGAGTCACATAGGAAGGATTGGGTAGGGCAGTGCAGAGGTAGAACCCCAGCTGGTGGGTCCTTTGAGCAGTTCCAGGGTCAATTGATAAGCTCCTGGATTAAAATGTGGAATCTAAGAGAAATGCAAAGACTAAGATGGCCTTTGAAGGAAGAAAAACTAGCCCTTGGATACAGAGGATGAGAGAGATGATTGACTCACTGAACCACTGGCTGATTGATGGATTTGTTTATTCAGCAAATGTTTATTAAGTGCTTCTTGAGTGACTGGCCCTATGCCAGGTTCCAAGGATAGTGGTGGCCCAAATCTCTACCTTTACATGGGGGTGACAGAACGTTAAGTACACCGACACATGTATAGTCTCATGTCAGACAGTGCTAAGTGCCGGGATGAAATGTACAGCAGGGTAGAGGAAAGAGAACAATGCGATATAGGTTGGTCAGGGAGGGCTTCTCTGAGGTGACAATTGAGCAAGACAAGTAGGATTTCGAGTTCCCAAGCGTGAGATATTCCAGGAGACTATAAAATAGAAGAATCCCTAGTGTGTTTCCCCAGTGCCCTATAGCCACAACCCTCCTTTTGCAGTTGAGTTATCTGCGGTACAGGGAGAGTGTGGGAGCCCTCAGCCACCGCGCTGGTCAGGCCTGCAGAGTGAAATGAAACCCAGGCTCTCAGCAGGGCCCTCCCCTTCCCCCGTTGGGGCTCAGCTGGAGCTCTGGGCTTCCAGTTACGCTTCCAGTTCTGCCTGTCTCCTCCTTGTCCCTGGTGGTATTTTTAGTCTCTCAGACCCCCTTCCCCGAGCCTGCTGTTGTCTCCGGCATTCTGCCTGACTTGCTTTCACCTGCTCTGAGGCGACTATGACAGGGGTGCGGGCTGCACACGTCAAGCTGTCCCCGGCTTCATGGAGGGGGTATGGGGAGGGCGAGGGCAGCTGAGGGTGACCACCCTCGGCGTCATGGGCAGGCAGGGAGGCCTGTCAATGCCTCGGGGTGATTGCCAGCCCTTCGCAGCTCCCTCTTTGGGTCAACTCTGAGTAATGAGGGCAAGGGGGGGAGGGGGCAGCTGGCTGTCCTGTGCTTGTGTGTGTGTGTGTGTGTGTGTGTGTGTGTGTGTGTGTAGGGGGAGGGGCCGGGAGGCAAAGAGAGGGAAAGAGCGGTAGAAAGGAGCGTGGTGGAATTTTGTAATTTGTTTTGGAGAGAGACAAGCTGAGGCGAGGTGGTGAAAGGGGTAGTTTGCCAGGTGGTGTTGTGAAGCGTGTGCGTGGGGAGGGTGGGGAAGTGGAGCGGGGGAGTACACATGCATCCCAGGCCTTTTGACCGTGAAGTCTCCAGGGCCACTTTTCCAGGCCCGGTCCCTGGGACTGCCCCATTTTCCCTGCACCCCAGGTTGATGTTATGCTTTCAGATTTTTATTTATTTATTTAATAATTTGTAATTTTTCAAATAAAATATTAGTATGATATACAATATGACTACTCCACCATGTTGACCAAAACCTCAGAGGCACTGTCATGTTTTATTTCTCAACTGCTGTACTTTTCTCTCTGTCCCCAAAGACCCCAGTAGGCACTTCCTTTGGCTGGGAGTTTACTGACACTCATTACCAGAGAATGACCAGAGGAGGCTAGGGTGCTACACACGTGACTAGCGTGGGACTTACAAATGTTTAAAAATAAACCTGCTGCATTCTTGCAGCCACTGTCCTGGGGCTGCAGAGCTGCCAGCTCCCTCCCTTGTTGGTCTTCTGTCCTCAGAGGTAGAGCTTATCCCACCCGACTCCAGGGCACGCTGGCTATTTCTGGAGATGCACATAGGGTGGTGGTATCAGTAGTCCAGCCGCAGGAGACCGTGAGCGGTCAAGGTCCCTGTCAATGGCTGGAGGCCTGAAGCAGACCACACAGGGAGGCCTTGGCTGAAGCCCGCGCCTGTGGAGTTGGTCTAGCAGGGTGAGGGGAGCTCCCCACATGCCCAGACTCGTGCCCCGGGTCCCAGTACCAGGCCTGGCTGGCTCTGCGAGATTCGGGGCAAGGACTGTGAATAGAGAAGCCTGGCTGATGATTGTAATTTTGCTACTTTCTCCAGTATACCTATCAGCTGGTCAGCTGAGGGGAGCAGGCTTAGCCTCCATATGTGGTGTCAACGAAACTGGAAGGCTGAGGAGTTGGAGGAAGGAGTCGTACTGGCAACAGTAGCAGATGGAAATTTGGACACTAGAGGCTTTGCAGTGAGACTGTCCTGAGTTAATGTCCTGGCTCTGCACTTAGTAGCCTAGTGACCTTGGGCGAGCTCCTTACCCTCTCTGTCGCCTCAGTCTCCTGAGCTGTAAAGGGAACTAACAGTAGTACCTCCCTCTGGGAGCTGGGAAGAGTTAATGAAAGGAAACAGGTGAGTAGCTGAGCAATTTGAGGCCAGTTACCTAACTTCTCTGCATTTCAGTTTCCTGGCTTCTGAACTGGGGTTGGTATTGGTACAAATATGGTGAAGATTGAATGAGGAGGTGTGAGTGAAGCACTCAGGCCTCACCGAGTACATGCTCAGGGCCGTAGTGATGATGATCAGAATAACAAGTGTCCCGATACCCCAATGTCTCCCCAGGCCCGCGGCTCTGCAGGTGGAAGGAGGAGGCACGACCCCGCCTCTCAGGAAGATCATGACAAACCTTACGTCTGTGACAGTAAGTACAGGCGATGTCGCCTTCCTTCTCCTGCCCCTAGCCCCGCCCTTCCCTGTGCTTCCCTGGCTGGCAGTCCCCAGCTGCAGGCTCCTCCTCTTGGGGCCTGCATCTCCAGCTCTCATGCCTGCACCTCACCAGTCACCACCTATTCTTGCTCCCTCTCTGTTTCTGCACGAGGAAGAGCAACCGGGGAGGCCTCCCCACTTTGGGTGTTGTGCTCCTCTCTTGGGCAGTGTCCTCCTTTGTAGCTCTCCTCCAGCTCCTTTTTTACTCTCTCGTCTCCTTAAGATCCATCCCCTATTTCTCTATTTCTGAGAGTTGTAAACAAAAGTATTACTCAAAATACTCTAGCAAAGGTACTTACTTGGCTTCTGTGCTTTTCATTTGTTTCCCTTTAATTTCCTTATTCTCTGCTATCCTATGCAGGGCAAGTTATGAGTCTTTCTCTGCTGATGACTTAGTTAATAAGTGGCCCTTGATCCATCTCCAGCCTTTCTTGCTTGCTTCAGACACCTTTGGACAAGCGGCTGCCTGGCTTCTGGGTTTAGGGTCTGTAGACAGAGATGGAGAGGGCTGAGGGCGAGAGTGCAGGGAGCTGCAGTGGTGGATGGGCCTCCAGAAGCCTTCAACTTTTGCTGTCAGCTCTAGTGCGTTTGTCTTTCTCACCTAGCAGAGCACTGGGTGTGGGTTTAATGCCCTCATTATCTTCTCACTGTGTCAGGCGCCATCTGCTCATTCCACGGTGAAGGCGGCCCCCTCAAATCCACACTCCCTGACCATTTCCCTTCCTGTCTTCTATCTCTGAGGACCTGGAGCCCTGCATTAGGGCAGCAGGGGCTGCAGGGAGAGTGGCTGAGGCAGGGCCCTGGTGTGGTGGTCCTTCCGGAGGCTTCCCCCCATTTTGCCAGTGTCTGCAGTCTCTGCGAAAGCAGGGAGAGGACTGGGGAGATGAGGACCAGGGACTACATTGGGGGTGGTGCCCTTTTATTTTCTCTTCATTGGCCTCTTTTGAGTTGTTCTGTGTCTGGTGGGGTGATAGCTGGTTGGAGAACATTTTTGCTAGAAGAACTCAAGCTCCATGACTCCCATTTGGCTGCTTAGTACATTGTGCAGATGACATTCCTGAGACAAGTGCAGGTAACATCTCCATCCCAGAGCAATCCTGTTTCAGCATGAGGAGGGAGCAGGGCACAGAGTCTCATTCTTGTTGGCAATAGCAGGAAGTGCCTGCTCTGGCATGGCTCTTACTTCTTGAATGGGGTTCATAAAAGCCCCAGCACGCTAGCCCTGGGGAGGCTGGCTCTGGGCAGGGGCGGGCCCTGTAGACTCCATGGACCAGGCTTTCTGGCTGTGTCTGGCTGGGGCAGCTCAGCTATCGAGAATGATGAGCTACTTTGGAACGGAGGTTTTGCCTCTTGATTCTTCCTTTAAAGAGCTTTATTTTTGTTATGAGATTTTCTGCTACCAAAAAAGTGGAATTACTCTTTACTTTTTCTCTGCATCTTTTGTTGGATTCTCAGCCAATAATCCACATATTCCTAAACACACCCATCTGTCCTCTTTCGCCCACCTTTCAGTTCCTCTCTTCACTCCTTTGTCTAAGGCCTGCCTCCACAAAGTGCCCTTTGTGAGTGTCCCTCTCTTGCCTTGCTCCCCCTTGTTCTGCGAAAAGTGTTTGCATCATGCCCTCTCCCCCAGCTTCTATGGCTTTGTTTAGGGGCTCTCAATGCCATTTGCTGTTTCCTGTTTCCTTCCTCATGGGGTCTCTTCCTCCTTCTGTTTATGCTGTGGTACTTGGGAGGCCTGATCACAGGCCCGATGTTGGCTTTCTGGAAGTTTCCGTGGCTGATTTCTTGGCTCTGCCTGCACAGACACTGCCTCCCTTTTCCTCTCTCAGCAGAACAAGGTCTACCCTAGTTTGCCCTTCTCTGTTCTGACTCTCTTAGGAAATTGTGTGGCAGCTCTGTGATTAATAGACTTTATTTTTATCTGGTGCCCTTCAGATATGTGATCCTTTGGGATAGGAATGACCTTTCTAGAGGTCATGAGGCCCACTCCCCCACCCCTGAACTGAGCAAGGAATGCTTTTAATAATCTCTAATGCATCCTAAGTAGAGAGGTATCTGGTCACCTCCTTGAATGTCCCCAGGGATGGTGTTACCATGAGCTGACCTTTCTTCCATGATTCCAACAGTGCTTTGAATGATCGTTTTTCCTTAATAGGAGCTGAAAATTTTCTCTTCTAGGGGCTCCCTTATCTTTTGTGCTTCTTTCCCCACCAAATAGGTACTTGAAGCATTTTGGCTATTCTGGGGGCGCTCTTAACATCTCCTTGTATTCTTGGTTTACCTAGGGCCACATCCCAAAATCTCTGTCACAGCCTGCTTCGAATTCCCTTCCAGGTTTACATTTAAGCTCAGCATGCCCATTGGAAGTACACAAAGGCCAACTGGCTCAAAGAGTAACAGACATGTTTCCTTGTTTATGTTACACGCCAGCTCTTAACACTACCATGTCTGTGGAGTGTAGCAGTACCTGGCCACTGTCGCTCTGCACACCACCTCAGTGACTTCCCACATGGTCGGAAGGTAGCTAATGCCTCTCTCTGTGTGTGCTCTTTTCTATTTATGCATTTGATTATTTCCTCTTCCATAAATCACTCTGCATTGGCTATATTGAGTCTCAATAAAGAGATACAATAATATGTGACTTCAATATACAGGATTCAATAAAGACAAATTTAAAGACATTGCCCAGTAGTTAAATTTCATTCTGCACAGATTCATGATTTCTGCCATTTTTGTATCATCTGTGGTTTTATTTGCATAATCCTCACTCCATCTTTTGAGCTATTTATGAAAATATTAGGCCACCTTGGTCCCCGCTACCTCTTTCCAGGTTTAGATGGAGAGGCAATAGCTTTTTTTCAGATGTGATTGTATTTAACCCTTCTCGGTATACATTCCTAAATATAGTTGTTATGTTCTTGGTTCAAACTTCCCTTTCAAGACGGGTGGTTAAAATATTATCTTAGCTGTTAACTTCAGGTGATTGATAGTTTGCCTATTACCTTTCATTCAGTCATTGAATTTCTTTCATCTCAGAGAAATATTAAATCATCTGAACATAATTTATTTTTTACTTAATCCATGGTGCGTGTGTATAGGTGAATATTTCGTTTTCTAGCAAATCTATTACCAATCTCTGTTAAATATCCTGAAAGTTGCCAAGTTTAAGGATTCAGGTTCTATTTCTTCCCTTTCAATCTCTTGCTGAAGGAAAAGTGTTCATTACCCACTAAAAAGGCAACTGAATATAATTTTGTGAGAAACGTTGTCATGTTTGTCCAAGTGTGTACCTGGACCACGGGCACAGGATAACCTAGATGTTTATTAAAATGTGGATTCCTGGGCCTCACACAAGACCTCTGGCATCAGAACCACCGGGAACAGGCTCAGGAACCTTCATTTTTTGAGAGTTCCTGAGAGGGGAGACTTATGAATACTGACTTTTGAGAATGACTGGTGTACTTCATCCAAATTTGAAGGCATCTGGCCTGTGACTGCTCAGCTGTCTTTTTATTTTAATTTTTATTTTTATTCCCTGCTTTTTACATCTGGAAGTTCTAGAGTCTCCAGGAATTCTATTCTCCAGGCAGAGTGCCAGTCACTTGCATCACTATTTCAGTTGGTCTCTTTAGAATCTTGCTTCTCCAATCCTTTCTTTTAAAAAAATTATTTTTTAAGGCAAACAGCACCTGGTTGATCTCACAGAGTGCAAGGACCTTGTTAGCTTACAGTCTCTTATTTTTTATTTTTTATGCCAACAGCACCTGATCTTCCTAGGTGGTCTCCCATCCAAGTACTAACCAGGCCTGACCCAGCTTAGCTTCTGAGATCAGATAGGTTTGGGCTTATTCAGGGTGGCATGGGCGTAGACTCCTCTCCAATTCTTTCAGCATTGATATAAAACTTAGCAGTCCTGTATACAACTCTGCAATCCAACACTTGACTGTAATTAATGGCTATAGATCCTAATAGTATTATTAGCCCCTTTTTATAGGTGGATGGTAACTGGAGATAGGTGAACGGAATCCACAGGTTTGGGTTACTGGGATGGATGTTTTAAAAATCATGTCAAGAGTTTGCCTCTTCTCTTTCTAATTGATCCTGACCCCAGATTTTCTGTTAGCATCATTGAGGCAGACTCCTGATGAGAGACCTACTTTTTCATTTTTGTGTTCAAGGAGCATCATAGGAGAGAAGATGTGATGATGGGATGAGATTCAGGGAGAGGGAGGACATCTCATCTTTGAGCCTTAGCCATTTAAGGAGAGGCAAAACACATATTTGCCCTTTTGCTGGGCACAGGGAAAGCAATTTGTGAAGTTCTTTTTCTTCCTAGTTTTTCCTTAACATTTTTTAAAAAATTAATTTAATTTTTTTGCAGAAAGGACATTTCACATGAATGAGACCTACCCACTTAACAAATTTTTAAGCGTACACTATGTATTGTTGAATAGAGGTACAGTGTTGTACAGCAGATTTCTAGAGCTTATTCATCTTGTGGGAGGCAAACCTTGTGCCCAGTCCACTCTTTAATGCTGTGTATGACTTTTAGATACCTCATAATTGTAGAATCAGGCAGTATTTGTTTTTCTGTGACTGGCATATTTTACTTAGTGTCATGTCCTCAAGGTTCATCTATGTTGTTGCATATTGGAGGATTTCCTACTTTTTGAAGGGTAAATAGTATTCCATTGTATGTGTGTACCACATTTTCTTTTTCCATTCATCTGTTGATGGACATTGTTGTTTCCGCATCTTGGCTATTGTGAAAAATTGCTGTGATGAACCCAGGACTGCTAATATCCCTTTGAGATCCTGATTTCAATTCTTCTGGATAAATACCCAGAAGTGGGATTGCAGGACTATGTGATAGTTCTATTTAAAAAAATTTTTTTTTGAGGAAACTTCATCCTATTTTCCATAGCAGCTACACCATTTTGCATTCCCACCAAAAGTTACATGGTATCTAGTTCTCCACATCCTCACCAGCACTTATCTTTTGTTCCTAGTTTTTTCTGATACAGTGATATCTCCTGCTAATGGGTGGTGACAGTGTGCAGAACATTGTGCTAAACATTTTATATATATTTTATATATATTTTTTCTATAAATCCTCACACTAATGCAGGGACAATCCACTTCACTTTTCTGTGAAAAACTGAGGCTCACAGAGGTGAAGGGACTTGTCCAAGGTCACACAGCTGGTTAATGCTAAAGCTGGGATGTGAATCCTGGTTTCTCCAACTCCGGAGAACACACCCCGGGACATCTCCGTACAAATTGCAGATTAAATGTGCCCCATTCCTTGGAGTTTGGTTTTCCTGCACACCTTATTTATGAGGTGAAGCCCTGTCCACTGTTGACAGACAGCCTCCTAAGTGTCAGGTTGGCAAGCTGGAAGCAGGTAATAATTACAATTGAAGTGGAAAGGAATGGACTATGGAATTTTGAGCCTTTTAAATTGAAATCTATTAAAATCGTTCCCTTTCTTTCAGCCTTGGGCATTAGGGTAGATAGTGACAAAAGGCACGTAGATGTGATCGCAATCTTCCTGGTCGAGTCACTCATCTCTGAGTTCTCTCTGGCAGTCACGTGTCAGGAGTGAGTCCTCTCAACTCAACCTTTGTGTCAGTAAGAACTTTGTTTTCCACCACCCTCACTCTGCAGACATATATATTTTTTATTGTATGGCCCGTGACTTAAAACGTGACCTCTTCAGTGTTGCCTCCCTTCTAGAAATTCAAGAAATCCAGTGGGTGTGTCACTATGTCCAGTTGGGGCAGTGTCAGAATAAGGCCTGGGGTCCCTTCCTGCTCTTATTGGAGGGGGTATACTGGAGGGAGAAGGGTATGGGACAAAAGGCAAAGATCTTGGTTCTACCCTCAGTGGCTGTGGCACCACTTTGCCTCACTTGTCAGTGAGGGAGGGTCCTTTCTTGAGTCTTTCACCTCCGCAGTTAGCATTCCTTCACCACACTGTAGCCTCCCATCTTCTCAGGCAGTAGCTTAACAGTGAGGCTCTGCACCCAGGAAACAAGATGTTGGACTCTGGGATGATCATGGAAACTGCCAAGAGGAGCCATGTGATGGATGGACTAGAGCCTGGAACAGACACAACTTGCACCCAAGGCAGTCCCAGAAAATTTGCTTGACTGCATGCAACCTCCTTAAAATTCCTCTGGTTTTCCTCATACCTGAGCACACAGGGAGAATCAGATGACTATTGCAGTCTTATTAAAAATTTTTCTGAGGGCATTAAGGCCCCACATTCTCTAAGACTCATGTGCTTTTAGCTTCAAGCTGCAGTGGAAAAGCCAATAATGTGGCCTTCAGGCTGGCTGCCCTTGTTGCTGAAGAGAAGCCGAGCTCATCACTCAGTTGTCACAGCTATTATCTTGCAGGTCCTTGCATGGGGTGTGGGGTGGGGAGGGGGTGGGAAGGCTCTGTGCCCCAGAAACTTGATTTGTGGAACAGGGCCTGTGGCATGCGATTGATCCCTAGAGATTGAGTGCATTTATTATAGCAAAGCTGGGTCTGTTTAAATATTTAAATGCCATCGTGTCATGGACACAGGTTGAATTGTGTCCCAGCAGGGCTGGCCAGAGGCAGGGTTGGAGAGAGGCTGAAGATTCTCTTTGATACCCTCATGCCCTCATTTCTCTTTTTCCTTTGCTCCTGCTGCCTACCTTCCCCCTCTAGCATTCTTGAGAATCTTGCCCATTGATCACAAAACCTAGGTTTGCCTTTTCTGGGCTGTAACTGACACCCTCTTGAGTTATTTTCTCATCTAGTTAGAACCTTATTCTCAGCTAGCTGTTACTTGATGCAAACTTTGTGGCAAAAGATTGCTATTGAGATATGGATAACCAATAACAGGGTAGATGTTAACATTTGTAGAGGTTCTTTTTATTTAAACATATTTTTTTCTATGTACATAGTATAGTCCATTTAAGAAACATCAGACATATATATGTATATATACGTATATACACATATACACACAATACATACTATTTTAATGCCTCCCCCCATTCAACATTCATGAGGAACGGCTTTCTATATCAATAAAGACATTTTTCTGATGCCATTTTAGGGTTATAAAGTACCTATAAAGTATTTACATGGCCCATTTTGCTAATGTTCCACTTGTTGGATATTTAGGCAGTTTAAAATTTGTTCACTATTAAAAAACAATATTGCAGCTATAGCTCTGCATAATGCTTTTATTATTTCCTAGAAGCAGAATTGCGAGGCCAAAGGGCCTGGTGCACAGTCTTTGATTTCTCTCATTTAAAGTTACGACGGTGGGTAGAGGTCAGCAGGTGACAAGGTAAATGCAGCCCAGGCTAGAGAGAGCTGGGTGAAGAAGAATGTGCCCTGGCTTTGGAGTGAGAAAGCTGAGGTCAAATCTCGGCCCTGCTGCTTGTTATCTGGGACTTAGAAGAAAATCATTTGGGCCGAGAGTCCCCATTCCTTCGGACGTGGGGTGGGGACAGTGCATAGCTGGGAAGCTACATGTGATAATGTGTTAAAAACACGTTTTTTTGCACATGGTATGTGCTTCGTGAAAATTTCTTTCTCCTTTTCCTTTTCCTTATTTCCTCTGTCTCCAATATAGTTGGAAAGATAAAGCTGATATCAGACGAGGAGGTAGCATGCTGCTCGGCAGTATTTCATCGAGTGGTCAGTGAGCATTGTGGGCATTTGGGGGAGAGAGTGGTGGTGGTGGGGGCTGGTATATGGCGGGTGCTTCCCTAGGACGTTGAACAGGTCCTCAGTGAGTGTGTATTGAGTTGATTTCAGTCTCCAGGGGTGAAGGGGTGTGTGTGCGAGTGTGGGGAGAGGTAATGATAGTAATGTAAAAGTTCGTTGACCTGTATTATGGGCCTGGAATGCTCTATGGGTTTCATCCATATTCAATCTTTAACCCTCACAAAAGTGTCATGAGACAGATGCTATAAGTTTCTCCATCCTACTGATGAGAAAGCTGGGGGGAGAAAAGGTTCCAATTAACTTTCCTGAGGTGTCATAGCGACTAAGTGGCAGAGCTAGGTAGGGTTCGATCCCACTTCTGCAGTCCCCTCTCCGTCACTCAGCCTCTTCTGGAATCTGCCTTACCTGGCACATATGCTCCCCTCACATTATATGATAAAAGTTTACCTCTCTGTCTGTCCTCCAAACTGGACTATGAGCCTGCTGAGGGCAGGGACCATTTCATACTTAACTTGCATCCCAGCCCCAGCAAAGCACAGTGGTTGCTCCCAAAATGTTGATGAATGTGGGATGCTTATGCCAGGACAGAAGACAGAGCAGTTGGTCCAAAGCAGAGCATTTGGGTCAGTAGACTGGGGACCGTAGTGGACAAGGATCCTGGGGATTCCAGGCTTGATTACTTAGAGGTTGGCCTGCACAGTCTGTGGACAATCATGATTCCAGAGACATCTCTGGAAAGGTTAATCTGTAGGATTAGGTGTTCAGGGAAAAGAGCCTGAAGTCTGAAGGCTGAGAGGAGCCTTTACCAGTCAGCTAGGAGAAGGCATGACATCTGGATGGGTAACAGCAGGAACAGAGTGGACAGGGCAAACAGGAAAGACTTTATGAAAAAGAAAACCCACAGAACCTCGCAGAGGACAAATAGGATGTGGGGTACAAGCGAGAAGGAGGTGTCAACAATGATCCTTGAAGTCTTGAGCTTGGGTAGTAGAGACATGAAGAGGCTTAGCTGGAATATTCTAGAGGAGGAGGTAATTTTGGGAGGTGGTGAAACTTCGACATGAGCTGTTAATTGGTAGAACATCCAGGCAGAAGTGTTTAACGTATGCTAATGGACATTTATTTCCTCAAAGGAAGTGAAAAGGTTGTACCTGTGTGTGAGGTGGATGAGGGTCTATCCCAGATAAGGGTCAGTGAGACACACTAGAGGGGTTGGGACCCACAGCTGAAGCCAGCTCTGCATCTGAGGCAGCATTTATGTCAGGTCGTCCCCGAGAGGTTCTGAGAGTGAGTATACGGGCCAGATCCCCAAATGTTTGGGGGCTGCCATACCTTATGGTAATGGGTCTGATTTTTTAATGTTCTCTGTTTATCTCCCCCAGAGATGTTGATGGTTATATTTATTATTTAAATTGCCTTTATTGTAGGGTTAAAAAATTATATTTTACTCTTTAAGCTAACTAAAGGCAAGCTAATGTAGGACTCACCAGAGTTAAGGAATCAAAGACACTGTCTCTACAAGGGATGATGGTCAGAAGAAGGTGGTTTTCGAAGCCCATGATTTGAATCTTTGCTGTGTCACTTCCTAGCCATGACCTTGGGCATATCCCAAAACCTCTTTGAGCCTTGGTTTCTTTTTCTGTCAAGTGTGGACAATAAGGTTCATCTTAGAGGGTTGTGAAGAGTGTGGATAAGTAGCTGGCTGCTTGGCTCGGAGATGCACTCTGAATTTATGTTTGTTTTACCACCTTAAGAAAGGTATTTATTTCACCCTAAGTTGGGTCCCCAGTTCTGTTCTGTGCACTGGCTGCTGGAATTGTCAGGGACCAGGGAAGCCATCTAATAAAGTTGTACGAATTTCACCAACAGCTAATGTTTATTGAACATCTGTTGTGTGGCAGGCACTGTGTTAGGATGTTCTCACAACGCTCAGGTGAAGTATGAACTATTATAGACAAGGAAACTGAGGTGGGAGACACTAAGTCACTTGCCCAAGGTCACACAGCCAGTTAGCGGACCCAGGAAGGCTGACCCCAGAGTTTACCAGAAGTCTGTTATGCTTCTAAGAGTCCCACTAACACATTTAATGCTTTGGTTTTGGGAGTTAATGCATTTCTCTGCCTAGAATAAAAATTAGGTTATACAGTATTTTGAAATGAAGGGTTTATTCTTTATCTCCATTTTTTCTATTTGTTTTTTTTTTTAGCTGGGAGTCACATTTCCATACAGTAAATTCCTAAAATAAGCAGAACGCCCTCCCTTGATGGAGACACAGGACTTTCGGATCACTGGCATTTCATAGATTCTGGCTCGGGGCTCACTCCTAATACATGGGTCAGTGCCAGGCCCCGAGGAATGTGGCTTTGAAAAATCAGGATGTTACAACCCACCCCAACTTCAGCCTCTTGTGTTTATATCCAGAATTCAGTTTAAAATAAGCATCAAGTGGCCTGGAAGAAGAAAAAGGAGGCGGCGGTGGACCTGGCTTGGTGGGCGGGGAGAGGGGTGTAGGCGACACCTGGGTGGATCCTGCGGCTGGGAGGCTACGCTGTTTTCCCGTCACAGTTGAGGGGATAATTGTTGAAGGAGGCTCACAGCAGAGGCCTCGGAGGACTCAGGGAGGCAGGGTCATGAAATGCTGCAATGGAAGACTTAGAGATCATGTCACCCAACTGTCGTATTTTACAAATGTGGAAACCAAGGTCAAGAAGGTATGGGATTTGTCCAAGGTGTTCGTGTCAGAGCCAGGGCCAGATCCCACATTCTGCAGAGGTGCACACATGCTGCCAGCCTCTGGGCTTGAGGGTGGGAAGGGGAAACACACCTGGACTGGTCTTTACATGTTGTAGGAAGGGCCCCGATCTTGAGGCCACCACTTTAATCTCTTAAGCTTGGTGGAGTCATCATTGGCTTTTGAGAAGAGCCCAGGCATTTAAACTAGTCACAGGGATTGACACCCTGCCTTGAGCACACAAGTCTGAGCTGGTGGCTTTTTCAAGTTGTTTAGGTTTTGTCCCAAGTTGAGTCATGGCAGGGCTTTTCTCGCTTGGGACTCCTGCCCATTCAGGGGACGGATAGCAGGTGTTTCTCCACCCCATAGGTCGGTCTTCAGAGAGAAGACAGAGAGTTGTCTAAAAGGTTTGGGGATCCCCAGATGTCTATGACCCAGTCTGGTAGGGTGTGCGTCTCCTGTGAGAATGGCTTCCCATTATTATATCTGCCCTGGCCCCAACAGGACGTCGGGTTCCACTCGGAAAGGCTGAATGGAAGAGAATTTGATGATGGAATGATTCTGGAGATGTAGGCAAGATAAAGGTACTGACAAGGGAGGGGGAGCCCTCCCCACCCTGAGTCCCAAGGAGCCAGAAGGACACCTGGCTCCCAGGGAGGGCTGGAGCTGCAGAGTAGGGCATAGCCTTCGCACCAGCTGCCCAAGCAGGGATGGGCAGGGCGCAGATCCTCAACCTCCCTCTTCTCATCCTCCCTCCTACTGCCTGTGCCTGCCACTGGCCAAACTCCACCGGAAGCAGAGGGCAAGAGGCTGTGGAGGTCAGCCGCAGACACTTGGTGGGGGGAAGGGATGGCAAATAGAAGAATGACTTGTGCATCTGCCAGTTGTGTGCTTCAAAGTCAGAGAGACCGGAGTTGAAATCCTGGCTCTGCCATTTAGCAAGTTGCTTCGTCTGTAAAATAGGATGGTAATCCTCACCTTGTGAGCTGTTGTGGGGTTCAGGGTGAGAACATGTGCCTGATTCATCGGTCAGTGAGTACTGGTCTGTGGTTCTTTGGAGACGCTGGCAGGGACAGGCATTGCTGGGTTGACGTCGAGCTGCAGAGTGAGGGAAGTGGCCTCCGCAGGGTCGTCTGTAAGTGTCGCAGGGCAGAGCTGGGAATGAGATGAGGCCTGGTGACTCCGAGGGCCCGGGTTTTGTTTCTTGAACGCTGATCCCGTAATTGCTTTCAGTCACTGCTTTCAGTCTCTCGGAAACCACTGGCTCAGATACCCACTGCGTGCTCCAAGTTGGGCTGATGAAAATGTGCCAGAGTCATTAAGTTATCAGTGGGGAAGGCGGCCGCTTCTCCCCGGCAGGAAGGATTCTGCTGTTTGCTGCAGCCGGCTTGTTCACACACACTGCCCCTGGTTCTCCCTTCCCTCTCCTCCTGCTCCTCCCTCACCCCTCCTCGGTCCCCTCCATCCCGCTTCCCAGACAGACAAGATGCGAGTGGAGTCGCGTTGGAGCGGGGGGAGGGGGCGAGCTGTAAATATTCTGAGGCAGCACTGAAGGTATTCATAACTCCAGACGGAGGTCCTGCCTAGAGAATCCAGCTCTGGATTGGGAAGTGGGCAAGCTCTATTTCTGCAGCTTGACAGATGGACCCGCCCCAGGGAGAAGGAGAGAGAGGAAGGCAAGCTGGACCTTTTGTATTGTCACAGCCGTTTTCTCTTCGTGTGCTCTGTGCCAGGAACACAGAAATCCAGGTGCACGCTTGCCAAGGTGAAACGAAGGACCTTAGGTTGTGCACAGGCAGGGTTGACTGGTCCCAGGGGTGAGAGCTTCAGAGGTGCATGACGCAAAGGATCTTGCCCTGGGGAAGGAGACAGGAGTGGGAGGATGGGGGCACAGTCCTCTCCGAATGCCTCAGCAGTCTTGGGGCTCAGTCTGATTCCGCACGACAATTCCAAAGTGAGACTGCTGACATGATAAAAGAAGAGCAGATGGTTCTAATACTTTATTTTCAGAATGTATCCTTCCCACCTTCTTTTTCTTGCAATTTCATCACCCCAGACTTCGGAGGAGAAAGTACTGGATTCCCCTCTCTCATTTTGGGTTTATTTCCCTTTGCTGGTCCATTTCTGACGGCGGTGGTGGTGATAATAGCTGACAATGGCTGAGACTTAGTATGAGCCAGGCACTATTTTAAATGTATTCTGTCACACAGCCTTCACAGCTGTGAGGTAGGTGTGCTGTTTTGATCATCCCTGTTTTCCAGAGAGGATGCTAAAGCAGAGAAAGGTTCAACAACTCACTAGGGATCCTGCAGCCAGTCAGTAGCACTGCAGGGATTCGAACCCAAGCAGTTCGGCTCCAGCCTCCCCACTTCCTCAGCCATAGATCCCACCTTTTTGAAGGCAGGGCCAACCACGAAGCAGGGCCGGAGCAATTGATGGCACTGAAAGTGACCACTGCTGAGTGGCTTAACCACTCTGGCCCGATTTCCAAGGTTACCTCAGAGGGGATTTTATTCCCGACTCAGGACGGATTGGGTCCTGTGTTCATTGTGGCAGCAATTAGCTACCAGGCTGGCTGTTTGGAATAACTTGGCCCCAGATCTCCACCCCTATCCCCAACAGGTTTCCAGGACCAGATGTGTAATTTACAGGGCCCAGCGTGAAGTGAAAACGAGGGGTCTTTTGTTCAATAAGTATTGAGGATTTAAAGATGGGGACAACAAAGCATTAAACCCGGGACCCTGTCTGAATGCACAGGTCACATGCCCATGAAGCTGGTCCATGAGTGTTCGGAGTTTTAGGGACCTAGGATGAAACACAGGGGAAACAGTACCGGTTTTCCTTCTCTCCCAAGACAGTCAAAACAAACAGGAGTTGTAAGGCATTTCTTTTCATCTAAATGTAGCAGTACGATCAGGTTGCAATTTAACCAAAACAATAAATCTTAGAAATTTCTTGTCCCCAGGATGAAGTCATTCGAAGGACTGGGAATCGGGTCAGCAGCTTCATTTGGGGTCAGGAATCTTGCTTCATTATCTTCAGCCCCTCCTAACTCTGCCTTTTGAATCCCTTCTACCACTCGACCCCCCACCTCCTTCCTCCTTTCGCCTTCCTCCTTCCCTTTAGTCTATGAACCTGTTCAAGGAATGACGCAGTTAAGGGACAAGCACCACTCAGTCTCCCTGACCCCACAGTCCTGTTCACCGACCAGCATCACTCTTTCCTCCTTCCTCAGCCTTGCCGGACTCTCTGTTGGCCCCATCACTAACTGCTTCCTCGTGTCCAGGAATACCTAGCCCTCAGCAGTCTTGCCTTGCGGCCCACAAGGTTGCAGATTCCCTTCTCACTAAAGGGACCTGCTGATCACCAAACCCAGTGGTCTCTTCTCATTCCTCATTTTTCTTGACCCTTCTCAGGCATCTGACATTGTCGTGGCTCTGCCTGTATGCCCAGGTCTTCTCGTCTGTGAGATGGGGTTGTTGGTTGCTGTGAGTAAATTTACTTGAAGCACTAGAATAGGCCTGGCGCACACAGCACACACTCCGTAGCTGTTAGCAGTGGCCAGGGCTGGTGGTGTCATCATTACTGTCATCTGGAAACTCGACTTCTTTTAGTTCTCTCCTGTGTGAGTCTTTCTTAATAAACTTTTTAAAAATCGATTTTTCTTTTCCACCCGACTCTTAAGACATTGGTGTTTTCTGAGTTCTATCCTATTCTTCTCTCTTTTTACAATCTTTCCTTTTCTCCATATCCATAACTTCCGTGGCCACCCTGCCAACTCCCACATCCACATCTCTTTTCCAAGCTCCAGGGGAGTAAGCCAACCCCAGACTGAATTCATTTGCTTCCTACATCTCTTTATTCAATTACCCAAGTCAGAGACCAGGGTGGTTTTGTTCTCTTAGCTGATGTTGAGTGCTAGCCACAAGTCAGGCCCTGTGCTAGTCACTGGGGATGCCACAGTGTGCAAAATGCATGGGGACTGCCATGCTTCCTGCTGGTGGGAGAGACACCTATTGATACTTGACTAGTTCTTGGAAGCTAACAAACCAGGGTCCTCTCTTTGATTTGAAAAACTTTCAATCAAAGGATATTTGATTGGGGCTGGGAGACATTCTAGGCAGAGGTAAGAGCTTGTGCAAAGCCTCTGTGGTAAAAAAAAAATGCTTAAAAAAAGGAAAGGCCAGTGAACAGGAGGGCCAAGAAGGAGATGAAATGTGGCACTGGATGAGGCCAGGGAGGCGGGATGAGGCGGTGAGGTGGTTAGGCTGGATGGTGTATGGCCAGGAAGGCTGTGTTAGTCTTTCTAGGCTCCTCCTTGCTGCTTACACTGACTCCTTCCTACCTGAGTCTCTCTCTAATGCCCCTCCTATCCTAAAGTCCTCATTGTTTCACACAGAGAAAATTAAAATAGCCTCTTGCCCCCTTCAGATCTATCTTGTGCGCTGTAGTCTTAAGTGGGGTTTCTGACATGTAAATCTGATTAAGTTGATCCTCAGGGTACAGATCCTCCCCTGACTCCCTATTGTCAGGATAAAGTCAGCCCAGCTTCCTCTCTTGTTAGTCCCCCTCGCACCCAGCTCCATCCCCCCTCACACCCGCTATCCTGAATTTCCTGTGGTTCCCCAAAGATGCTGGGTGAAATTTGCTTTGGTGTCTGTATGCCTTTGCCCTCTTTGTCTGCCTGGTGACATCCTGCTTATCTCACAAACTGCAGCTCATCCCACCTCCGCCAGGAAGCTGTTCCCACACCCTCTGGCCTGTGTCCTGGCCCCTGTTTGCAGGGCATGTGGTCACACTGGTGCATTTATGCCACCTCCCTCCTTCCTTGTTGACATGTACGCCTCCTCTTCTAGAAAGCAAACCCCTTGAGAGAGGGGAATAGGCCTCATTTCTGGTGCTGTAGGGCTGGGCACATATTTGGTGGTTAATAATTATTTTCTTGAAGACTTGCTGATGAAGGAATGACATGTTCCAAACAGGTGGGGAAAAATGAGGTTCTATCCAGAGAGCTCTACATATAGGGACTACCGGGGTAAAGGACCCCCGTGTGCTGCCTGGCTCTGTTTCTTCTAATAGCTGAACACAGGCCTCAGGGCTGCCTCCCACTGCCTTTGCCTGCCACTGCCATCCATCCAGAAGGGTAGGTGAAGGCAGGGCAGGCAGAGTCAAATCTACATATATCAGTCCGTTAGCATAGTGATTTTCAAACTTTAGCACACATCAGAAGACCTGGAGGGCTTGTTAAAACACAGATCGCTGGGCTCCACCCCAGAGTTTCTGATTCAGTAGGTCTGGGATGGAGCCCAAGAATTTGCATCTCTTACAAGTTTCCAAGTGATGCTGATGGTGCTGGTCTGGAAACCACTCTTTTAAGAATCTTTCTTCTAGCAAAAGGCTTTGCCCTAAATAAAAATAATTACTTTCTGCGGTGTTGGGGAAGGAGATATGGAAAGCTTTTTGCCTGAGTTTGGTTTGTAGGTTTCAAGGACTATTAGTATGAGATTAATGTGGATAGATGGATTGGATTCTATACACTTAAACCTCCTTCCCCATCTCTGGGCTTTTCCACAAAGCGTTTCTGTGTTCATTCATCAGCTATTCAATGAATATTTTGAAGGTATAATATGCACATGACAACATATAAGATAGAGTTGTTGATAGAGAGATGAAATTGATGTGAAACTGTCTTTAAGAGAGGTCCTCTACTACAGATATCGTTTGAGGAGTCCTACTTAGCTGGGTAGTGAGCTCCCCATTAGTGGAGTTGTCCTAGCACAGGCTTCTAGAGTCTTCATGCGCATGAAACAGTTTGATACATTAAATGACTATTAAAATCCTGAAATTCTGCGTTTAAAGATAGACAGTGTTAATCGACATGACGAGGTGGCACACATGAAACGCTGTGATGGAGATTACAGTGGGGAGGCCTGTAGAGGCAGCTGAGGCCTCCTCATGTAAATACTGATATTATCATTTTTATTTTTAATAAACATTTATTCTTTACCAAGAGTATACTTGGTGATAAAATGGGGTCATGTCTAGTGACCTCATAATTTGCTATTTATTGACCTCATATCATTTAAAAGGTTAAACAGAAAAAGCCACAAGTAGGCTCGGAGTGTGCCTCAGGGGCCTCTTTAAGTTCCACTTCCTGAGTAAAAGGGAATTGAGATGTGTAGTACCATTCAATTTTTTTTTTTGCAATATTTACAGGGGGGCGGGATAGAGACAGAGAGAAAATTGTAGGACTTGAATATATAGTCAACTAGGTCACCGACTTGAATTTCAGACACTCATCTTATTAAGAAAGTTCAACCAATTGCCAGATTCTGTGGTGTAAGGTAAGGTCAAAGTCCCTCTTTCAGGAGAATTCCACACTAAAGATGTGGCAGACCAAGCTGAAGCCCCTTGCCCTCACTACTGGTTTTTGAATGTCTGTTATATGCTGGGTACTGAGTGAGATAGCTTACAAATATTATCTATAGTCCTTTTAACCATCCTCCGAGGTACATAGTACTATCATCAATTTCAGATAAGAAAGAAGGCACAGAGAGATTATGTGTCTTGTCCAATTTCACACAGCAAAATTTAATTCATTTATGGAAGTCAACATAAAGTTGAACTGTGATAAAAGACAGGTCAAAAATTATAGATCTATCTCACGTCTGAGTATAGATGCAAAATGCAATATTAACCAATAGAATGCAGCAGTGTATCAAATGGATAATCCACTCTGACCAGTTGCAGTGCATTCCAGGCATCGAGAATGGTTCAGTAATAGGAAACATTAGGAAATCAACGTATTTCACTATCAACAAACTAGAGTCATATGTTAGTAGGTGCTGAAAGGGCAGCGAATAAAATTCTCCTATAACAAAACTCTAAAACGGGAACACGAGGAACTACTTAAATGAAGACTCAAAATTAGCCACATATTTTATTCTGAGGGAAACACTAAATCCAACTTCATTAGGATGGGAAAATCTTGCTTTTGCTATTTTTAAATGTCATCTTGGTGATTCTTATAAGCTAAGCCAAGAAGATAAAAGAGTTCGTATAAATATCAGAAAGAAGAGATAATTATCTGTTTTGCCAATGGTTATAATACCTAAAACACCTAAGAGAATCTAGTAAGAAAAGAAACCCTACCAGAAATAATAAGAATTGGCAAGGTGGCTGGAAACAGCTCTTCTCTGTACCTTGGAGTTCCCAGAGCTGATTAACTTTGGTACCTGGAACTAGGACTTGAACCCAGGTCTGACAATGAAATCGATGCTCCTTTTACACTTGCGACTACTATAACCCACGTATATGAAAAGAGTCTGTTAAAATTTGTAACCTCAGACATTCCAGTTCATGTGGGGTTTGCTCTGCTGGAGAAAGATGGGGATGAGGTGAGAGGGTCGACATAGGATTTTTACTGTAAGAACCTTGCAGCTTCTGCTACCAGCAGTGCCTCCCTCCAGGGGCTGAGATATTGTCAAGGGAGGTTGGGGGCAGTGGTCTGGTCTTAAGCCATTTAGCCAGACTGCTGTTTTTTGGGTATTGGGCAGCCAGCCAGTAGAACTGCCCCCTTTCTTCTTGGCCGTATGTATGTTGCTAATTGCCTTTGTCTCACAGTGCCCATTTGAGAGGTGGTGCCTGTGAGAACGTGCTTGCAGAGATTTGGGGTATCAGGCTGCTGGGACATCAAGGGCACAAGCTCTTGGTTGCCACACCCACCAAAGATACCTTGGCTTCCTAGTTTCCATGGTGGAAGTGGAACATGTTTTTTTGACACAAAATCACCGAGGGGTGCTTCAAAAATATTACTCATATCAAGCTGTTCTACTTCATACACAGTTAACCACAGGATAGTGGAGGAAGCACTGCGGAGAAATCCAGGAGACCTGAATTCTAGTGGCTCTGCCACAACTAGCTGTGTGTTTCCAGGCAAATCACTTAGCTTTGCTGGGCCTCACTTGCCCCATCTGTGCCATGGGGTGTTGGACTGGATAGACTCTCAGTCCAAACTTCAGAATTAAAATAATCATCACCTTTACCATGTGCCCGGCACTGTCCTAATTCTTTGCATAAAGATTAACCCATTATAACAACCCTGTGAGGTAAGTACTATTATTATTCCCATTTTCCCTCTGAAGAAACTGAGGCACAGAGAGGGTAAGTGACTTTGCCTAGGGTCTCACAGCTAGGAAATGAATGAGTTCTGACTTGCTATTGATCCTCTGCTTTTCTGGTTGTCCTTTACCTGGGCCATATTGTTACAGTGGTGTCGGTTCTGCCCAGGGGAAAGGGATGTTGGGGGTGAGAAACAGTTTTTAAAGCAACTCCATCCAGCTCTGGGGTGGATGGATGGGAGTCACTCGCTGGAGAGTGATGACAATGACTACAGAGGTTGCTGACATTTGTGTTTTCCTTTCCTTTCTTTTTTCTCTCTTTAGTCTGTGGCAAGCGCTACAAGAATCGGCCAGGACTCAGCTACCATTATGCTCACACTCACCTGGCCAGCGAGGAGGGGGATGAAGCCCAAGACCAGGAGACCCGGTCCCCACCCAACCACAGAAACGAGAATCACAGACGTGAGTTCCCGGCAATTGAATTGGGACAGCGATAAAGTGGGTGGGCTGGGCCTTGGAGCAGTCCTTTCATCACCTGTGGCATCTTCTTGTGGCAATCACTATTGGTCTCAGTGTCTCCTGGTGAGTCCTTGGTGACCCTTGTGGCTTAGGGTGAGCCGGGCCGGTTTGGCACACTGAGCCTTGTTCTTAGAGGAAGGAAGGTGAGTGTTAAGGCAGAAAGGAAACATCCTTACCTGGCTGTTGTCAGATGCCAGACCTGCTCCTCTCTTCTGCAGCTCAGAAGATCCATTTGCAACTGCTGACTCAGTTGGGCTCATGGCTTGTGTGTGTCAATTCATACAGACATTTCCAATATCTCCTTGGCCACCAAGAGATGTAGAATCTTCTCGATTGATTGTCTTGGCTGTTATAGGGGGTGGCAGTTTTGGTACAGGGCTTCCCTGCCTTAGAAACACTGCCCGGGAGCTTCCATGCTGTTTGTCTGATCAACCCGGGTGCATTTGCTCTCTGGGATGCTGGGCTCAAAGGCCCAAAGTGATGCTGAAGATTTAGTCCTTCACTTTTAGTCCTTCATTTCTTCCTCAACTTTCATGTATGAATTAGGGAGTCAAAAAGGGCTTAGCATTCACCACTTGACTTTCTCTGTCGCGTTCCTATGGCTTCTGGGCCTGCCAGAAACTCAGAATGGGATGGAATCATGGAATCTTTAGGACTCGATTCAAGATGTAGGGCGCGCTAAGATCAATAGGTAAACAATAAGTGTGGACATGCCACGTGTTTTCTATTTTGTTCGTAAGATTTGGTGGGAGGTGTTCTCGAGGGAGCAATTCAGTGTAATTAGAGGAATCAGACCTTTAAAAATATTCAGATTCTAGGATTCGAGGCTGACTCCTGTGTATTTCAGTCGATCAGCTCAGCCAACTGATGCTGATTGGCTGCCTTCACCCAATAGCTGAAAGCATTAGCACACCTTGGCCAAGACCTTCCTTTGGATTCGTGTGGGTTTTCGCCTACCCCCCACCCTACTTTCTCCTTGTCACATTGCCTTCTGTATTAATCTGCTCAGGCTGCCATAACAACATACCACCGAGTGGGTGGCTAAAAGGACAGACATTTATTTTCTCACAGTTCTGGAGGCTGGAAGTCCCAGATCAGTGTGCCGGCAGGGTTGGATCCTTCTGAGGTCTCTCTCCTCGGCTCGTGGGTGGCTGCCCTCTTGGTGCCTTTTCACATGGTGGTCCTTCTGTGTGCACGTACCCCTGCTGTCTCTTTGTATAACCAAATATCCTGTTCTTATAAAGACACCAGTCAGATTGGATCCAGGCCCATCCTAGCAGTTCAAATTTAACCTTTTCCTCTTTGATCATCTCTTTAAAAGACCTAATGTCCACATATAGTCACATTCTGAGGTCCTGGTGGTTGAGGCTGCAACATATGAATTTGGAGGTGGGGGAGGGACACAATTCAGCCCATAACACCTTCTTCAATTTTTACTCACTTTTAGAATGTAAGCCTTTTGAGTGACAGATCTTTGTTGTCTTACCTACCATTGTCCTCAGGACAGAATCTGAAAACCAGGGCAGGAGGGCTGATAGCTTTGCCTGCCTCTCCTTTCCAGCTCCTGAATAGCCACAAGACTGTCTTCTCTCTGGGGAGAGATTTCCTTGGGCCAGTCACCCTTGTCTTTCAGGAAGGAAAATATTTGCCTTTCCCTGACTCTCCTCTTATCCCTTCTCTGATCAAAGTGGCCAAGGCCCAGCTATTGTCTCCTACCTGGAGGAGGCTGAGAGTGATCTCCTTTGATTTGGGCTGCTGTCTGGAAAGTATTTATTGGCTATGGTTGTGCTCTCTAAAGTATTTATTAGCTTAGTACTATTTCTCACTCCCTCAGTGCTGGCTAATCTCCTTGACATCTCTTCTCAAATGTCAGGCCATTTTGTTCCTGCGCATAGGTGCTCCACTCACACTATAGGGTTTGGAAGCTTCTCTTTTGTCTGTGTCTCTTTCATGCGTGTGCATGGTGATGGCAGCAGCAGAGGAAGGTTCCACGTGGTCGATCAGATATACTGCAGGCCCTGAGTGGATCGAGGCAGTGTCCTCCTTAGCTCTTCCTGTGGTCCCCTCCCGGCAAGCTGCTGACTTCGGAGATGGACACTAGCATATTTATCTCTGTCCCCCAGGATCTCCTCATACACTCTCACGGGTCAGTGTCTTCTGCCTCCTGATGTCTTCACCTTGAGGCCAGACAGCTTTGCTTCACAAGGAAGCTATGTTTTTCCTCCTTCTGGATGGAGACATCTTAAGAAATCTCATCCTGATGCTTTTTTCCCTCTCTGTGGGTTTGCCACTGAGCACACTTGCTCCAGCCCCCTCTCTACCTATTCCTCTTCTCCTTCGCATCCTGCTGATGAAAAATTGGGTTCTTTGTAAAGGAGCATCTGACTGCCCAAGGGTGTTAACCTGCATTGAAAAGAATGACTATCTGAGCTCCTCCGGGGCCTCCTTACACAAAGAAGATTCCAGAACCCTCACACACACATTTTTAATGACATCTTCCTCACAGCACCCCCTCTGTGATTAACCCCGATTTTGCTAGTGGGGAGGGTGCGGCAGAAAGGCCTTCAGCGTCACACAGAAACCATCCTTCCCTGTTGTCCAATTTCTCTGGACAAATTCAAGAGATAGCAACTCTTCCCAGATTCTCGGCACCGCACATGCCACCCATCTGCTTGCTGCTGTGAATGTGTGCTCTGTTCCCTCCCACAGTCCCCTGGTGAGCAGCCCCCAACCATCTTCTTGTGAGCACTAATTGCCAGCATCATTAATACCCAGTCATTAGCTGCTCCCACTGTTTGGGGTGGGGGTGAGCTCCTATCCATCCTGCCCCTAAATGCCACTGGGGCTGTGTGGTGAATTGAATGTGACAGCTCTGCAGCATTCTAAGGTCTCAGCTTTGTGATCCTCCCTTGGCAGGGCTTCTGGAGTGGGGGAGGGAGGCAGGGGAGCTTAATCCACGAGGCTAATCTGCAGTTCCCTCAGGAAACAGTCTGGACGCCAGTGGGGTGGGAATGCTGACTTTTCCCTCTTTAACAGAGCTGCAGTGTGACCCAGGCCGCTCGTGAGACAGGCCTATTCCAAAAGCGGCCCCACCGACTCAGGAGTTTTCAAGGCCATGGGCAGCTGCGTTTGCACCACCCGCAGGAGACAGACCTTTTGCCTTTGCCCTCTTGCTGTCTCTTGCTGCATCCCCCCCAGCTGTGTCCCCAGTGAAGCCCATTGCTCCTCCCTGCACCTGCTGCTGCCGAAAGGGCAGAGCGAAGCGCTGGAGTCGACATTGACCTTCCTCCCAGCCCCAAGCTGCCCTGTGCTGCCAGCTCAGCAGTCGACTGCCATTCCTTCTGTCCTCCCCCTCCCTCCCAGCTGATATTCTCTGGCCTTTGTTCCTCTCCTAGTCTCTCATTTTCTCTCCTGAGTGTATGTTTCTTGTCCTTCTGTAGGCTTGTCCCCTTCTTTTTGTGCCCTTGCGTACCTGCCTCCACTGCAGGCAGTCCAGGGCTGCTCGGAGCTCCAACTCTCCCCATTGGGAGCTAATACTTTTCTCACGGGGTCTTCCCCACCCGAGCTGCTGCCCTTCCCTTCCTGTGTGAGGTTGGATTCTTTTTTCTTCCATTTCTCTCACCACCTTCATATACGTTCTATACATGAAATCACTGTGTGTGTGTGTGTGTGTGTGTGTGTGAGTGAAAGGAGGGAGTGCTTGGGCAGGTTGGGACTTTGGAGCATGCCACTCAGAAGCATTCTTTTGTGACTCCTTAAATGCCATCTTGGTAAATAGCCACAATAGGGCCAGGGTGGCAGAAAGGCACTAGATTAGAATTCAAAACTCTTCTGATACAGGCTCACCATGTCAAAACTTCTCATTTTTTAAAAAAATCTTTTTCTGTATAGTGGGATCTATTAGAGGTGATTTTTACAAGGTATTTTGGGGGTGGGGCAGAGTGGTTGTGGGCATTTATGAAGTCCTGGACTTGGATGGAAAAACTATGTAAATAAATTCAATCTAATCTGTTCATCTCTCTGTCCATCCATCCATCCATCTGTCTGTCCATCCATCCATCCATCCATCCATCCATCCATCCATCCATCCATCCATCCATCCTCCATGCACTGGTTTAGTTACCATGTACTGAGTGCTGCCTTGGTTCTGGTTCTCGTCCCTGAGGAGCTCACAGTCCTGAGCAGAGTGTGTAATAGGGTATGTGCAGCATAGTGAAGGAGCAGAGGGCTCAAGGGCACAGTGTACTACTCCATAGGGCAGTGATGCTCGAAGCGTAGCATCAGCATCGCCTGGGAACTTGTTGGAAATGCAGATCCTTGTCTCCTCCATACCTCCTGAAACAGAGACTCTGAGGGTAGGGACCAGGAGTCTGTGTTTTAAGAAGCCCTTTAGGGCATTCTGGTGTCACCAGAGTTTTAGAACCACTGCATTGTGGGATTTGCAAAGGCTTCACTGAGGAGGTGACATTCAAGGTAGCCCTTGAAGAATGAGGAGGAATTTTTTAGGAGGAGGGAGGGCTTCCCAGGTAGAGGTAACTGTATGTACAAAGGCAAGGAGACATGAAATAGCAGGGCGCATCAGAACATTGTTAGTAGTTTGGTCTGACAGCATTGGAAGAGTGGCAGAAATGTAGGCAGGGGCCATGATTGGAAGCGTCTTCTATGTGTGGTTGTCATCCTGTAGGAAATGGAGAGTCACAGTAGCAATTACAAGAGGATAAGAACCAATAATTTCTAAAGAAATCTGTTTGACATATTATTAATTGTTATATGGCATTTCGCTTGTACTTAACAGTATAAATGAGTATAAAATACTCTCTATAACATACTCGGAGCTCCTCGGAGGGAAATGTTTTTTAAAATATGTGTCTATAACATTTATTTCAAGCCTAGTTTCAGGTCCATGGAGTGGAAGTTTGGGTTGTCCTAGGTCCTGAGAAGTCTTTGTCTTCCATATAATGGTGGCATGCTGGACACATCGGCTTTCAATATCTGTCAAGAGAAGAAAAGGCCCACTCTAGGGCGCCTTTGGAGGGCATGTTGTACTGTGCAGAACTGAAAGAGGAAAGCTGAGTTGATTAAGGGTAATGTCGGCTGATTAGATAATCTGAAAATTAGTCTGATAATGTGCAAATTATCTAAAAGAAGCATATGATGTCATTGCCACACTAACAGGAAGGATCTAACAGATGCTGTCTTCTGACATCTCTGTCCTCTAACTTATGGCCCAGGGGCAACAAATCGAGCTTTGAGAGAGAGTGAAAATTACGTTTGACACAAGCCAAAGAATTTTGGACCACTCTGAAAGGTGCCTGAAAAGCACACAACCCACCACCTCTCCAACCTCCATGCAGGAAATTTAGGCTTTGTTGTTATAGGAAGGAGAAAGGAAAATTCAGGTAAGGGGCTCTGTCAGGAAAAGTGAGCTGCTTCTCTCTTCCTGAAGAGCAAATTCGGAAACTAACAACTAATAATTGAGATGAATTATTATTTCACTAAATACTTTATAGATTGCAAAGTGAAGAAGAACCAGAGGGGTTGCTCTGGCCTTGAAAGTAGCCTGGGAGTATATTTCCCAGGCCTGTAGGTTGTCCACACTCTTGACCTGGTGGCTCAGAGAATAGCAATAGATGTGGCCAGGCCAGGTGGGTTATCATGGTCTCCCACTCTGCCATCTCTGTCTGTGGGTCAGCTACTTCCACTACTCTGCTCCTTTGTTGCCTCATCTGTAAAGAGGAGAGAATAATCAAACTGACCTCATGGGATTGCTGTGAATCTTCAGTGAGATGACGGGGGTGATTGGCACCAGGCCTGCACATTAGAAGTGCTGATATTCCATCTCTGTGCTGTTTGGACCAACAGAGCATGTCTGCGACCACAGATGGCCAATGTGAATCAGGGCCTGTCTGTGGCTGTGCGATACTGGGATGCTAACTGCCGATGGGGTCTCGTTGGCAACATGCGTAACTATCAGAGCCTGACCTGGCCCCAGTACATCCTTTGCTAAATTTTAGATATGGGCCACTAATCCTTCTTCTTAGGCTAAACATGAGCAGTTATTGAGAACTTACCTGTGCATGTGCCCAGTTTGTGGGGCTAAGTGTATTTGGACCTCCAAAAACCCATGACATCTGGTCTTGGCCTTAGGAGAACTTGTGGTTTAATCAGGAAATAAGATGGTGCATGACACCCAGTGAAAGGAAGCTGTGGAGCAGAATCTAGCCAAGTGTGGCATCACTATATTTCCCTACAATCAGGCATCCACCTGCCATCTGCCTTTCTATGAGCCTCTTATTTCTCTTGCATTTTTGGCCTAATTACCAAGAGTATTCAGGATTGAAAAGTTTCATGTCCTGAGAAACAACGATGACAGTAATACTTGCTTGTGTCAGACACGGAGCTGAGCGTGTCACATTTCTATAATTTGTTCCTCACAACAACCCTATAAGGCAGGTGCTGTATCCCCATAGAAGATGTACCAAGGCACACAGAGACGGAATGATGTGCCTGTGGGCACAGAGTGTGAATGAGAATTCTTCAGTTGTGTGTCACTTCTTTTCCTACCTTACTAGAAATAAAATTATTTTATATCTAGGAGAGGAAAGAGGCAGAGGAGTGGTGGAATACCTGTTCTGCACCAGGCAATTTACTTGTTATCATCTCATGCAGTGTTACAAATCCACAAGGCACATGATACCACTCTTGTTTTACTGAGTAGAAAACCGAGACTCACAGTTGAATAACTTGTTATATAGTTAGCAAGATGGGAAGCTGAGATATGAATTCGCTTGAGTTGGACACCATTCAATTATGTCAGCACATTGGAACCCCAAATGATGGATCCTAGTCTCAGCCTAGTATCTTTGTCACGGTGCTACTGATCCCGCTTAATTTTCACCTACAGCCCAATTGTTGAACGCATCATACTGCATAGTGGTTTTCTGAGAGAGATGACTATTTATGGGTACCATCTTAGTCAGCTTTGGCTGCCATGACAAAATACCATAGGCTAGGTGGCTTAAACAGTAGGACTTTATTTCCCACTGTCCTGGAGGAGACTTGGAAGTCTCAAATAAAAGTGCCAGCAGGGTTAGTGTCCATCTGGTGTTGGAGATGGTCTTCTTCTTGTTGTGTCCTCACACAATCTTTCCTGGGTACATGTGGGTGGAGAGAGAGAGAGAAGCAAGTTCCTTGGTGTCTCTTCTTAGAAGGGCATTGATCCCACCATGAGGGGAATGACCTCATCTAAACCTAATTGTCCCCCACATGCCCCATCTCTAATGCCATCTGATTGGGGTTAGGGTTTTAATATATGAAATCTTGGGGAGACACAATTCAGCACATAACAGGTTCATTTACTCTTCAAAACTAACTTTAGTTGTTTGTGGTGTTATATGGACCCCACCCCCTCATTCCAAATTCTACTTGGGACTTTAATTTGTAAATGAGTTTTACTATCGAAAAAAAATTACATGCCATTCTGTTCAATAATTTTCCTGCATCTTTCTCATTCTGCCTCACTATCTTTCTTAGCTCTTCTTTCTTTTTTTGACTTTGTTCTTTAAAAACAAAACAAAAACAAAAACAAAAAACTTTGCCTAAAGCAAAAGTTCTAGGATTCATCCCTTTCTCCACCTTCTGGCCCACCACTGGTTCCTGCGTGAATCATTGCAACTCCTTTATTGGTTTCTCAGCTTCTGTTACCTCTTTTAGTCTATACTCCATGGAGTAGCCAAAGTGGTCTTTTTGAAGTATAAAATAGATTACGCCATCCATGCCCCGATCTCAACCTTTTTGGCACATTTGAATACAATTCAAACTCCTGACCTTGAGGGCCTCCAAAGTGTGGTCAGCAGCATCGACATCACCTGGTACCCAGGTACCTAGGTGACCTACTTGTCCAGGTTTTCCTAGGACATTCCCAGTTTTAAACTGAAAGTCCCGTGCTCTGGGAACCCCTCAGTGCCATACAGATCCAGACAGTTGACTACCCTGTGGGGAGGCTTGTAAGAAATGTGGAATCTTGGGCTCTTCCTCAGACCTGTGAATCCTAATCTGAATTTTAATGAGATCCTTCAAATTTGAGAAGCCCTGGGCTCCAAGGCCTGCCAGCCATTCTGACTTGACTTCTCTCAGGTGTGTGGTTGCATGTGCTCAGGGCAGAGCAGTATCCAGTGGGCCAGGGAAGAGCCTGGGTTCAGAGCCAGTGTAACCACCGAGTAACACGTGACCTTAGACAAATGTCTTAGCTTCCTTGTGCCTCAAGGACCACCTATAAAAAACCAGAACATTGATGTATCTCACAGGGTCACGTGAAGATTAAAATGTTAATTCATGTGAAGCGCAGCATTAACAGAAAATGCGTGTGACAGTGTGATGTGACTCCTCCGTGTAGCTTTAGAGCCATGGTTCCCAAGCTTGAGTGCTTCGGTGGTGTCCCTGGGCATTTTGTTAAAACACGGATCGCTGGATCCCATCCCCGAGTTTTGGATTCGTTAGGTCTGGGGTGGCACCTTAGAATTTTCATTTTAACAGGTTCCCGGGTGAAACATTGCCTTAGAGAAATCCAGCTTTCAAAGACTGGTATTTAATCTATTTCCTTTTAGTTTTATTTTCTTTCAGGTGCCCCAAGTCAGGTAACTGTCCCGGAATCAGGCTGCACTATTAAATCTAAGGGTTAGACTTGGTTTTCATTCTTTTCCTAAGGTTCCAGCCTACCTGGGGCAAATGTCTCTCTGGCTTCCAGCACCTGCTTCCTGGATTGCTTTCTGGGTTTGTCCCCCATCTGGGTGCTTATCCTTGGCCTGGGCTGCCTCTCAGCTTTGTGGTCCCTTGACTCTGTCCTAATTCTCAGGTCTGAAGCTTGAGGCTCATCTTTTTTCTTTTCCTAAGTGCTATTTTTCAGTCTGAAGGACACAGAAAATGCTGATCCATTGTGGACTGATGCGGGCTGACATACCTGAGTCCTGCGGACGAGGTGTGAGGAGAGGTGGAGAGGGGTTAGGCTGGGCAAGACAGGAAGGGGGCTTGCTGAATTCTAATAGCAAAATAATAATATCCCGACAACTTAAATGGACAAAGCTTATCCAGTTCTAAAGCACTGAGATGTCCCGCAATTCTCTGAGGGGAATGACACCACTTCATCCTGAGCCCTGGTGACATAGTTACTCTCACATTAAACATTTTCCCCCTCAGCTGACTCATTTGGTGGCAATAACCAGTTGCTTCACCTGGGCATGAACTAACCCACAATAACCTACTAGAAAATTGAAGTATCTCCTTGTGTTTTTCCCTAATCAGCACTGAGAAGAGTAATCAGTTTTGCTTGGTCTTTTTCTTGCTTTTCTGAAGCGTCCATGACAGACTTGGTGTTGATGGCCTAAGGCTGGAGCACAAAGAACATTACTGGTAGGTCAGGGGACCATCTGGCCCCAGAACTGGTGATGTGGTGTCCCAGCGCATGGCAAGTTGTAACCAAACACATTTGTCAGGATGGAGACATCAATGTGAGCAGACATGTGTTCTGTTTGTACAGCGCAGTATTTAGGATTAAATATTCTCATGGATGCATCTAAGGGTTTGAGTTTTTTATTTCCGAAAGGTGGAGGAAAAGAAGGTAGGTGTAAGGAAGGGTGGGATGACTGACATCACATTTAAAAATTTTTATAGTGTACGGCCATGCCACCCTGAACAAGCCCGATCCCGTCTGATCTCAGAAGCTGAGCTCAGAAGCTAAGCAGGGTCAGGCCTGGTTAGTACTTGGATGGGAGACCACCTAGGAAGACCAGGTGCTGTAGGATTAAAGAAAAAAAAGGATTGTCAACTGACAAGGTCCTTGCTATCTGTGAGGTCAACCAAGGGTTGCCTCGCCTAAAAAGAAAGTTTTTTAATTTTTAAAATTTTTTTGAATGAAGATTCTATAGCCAGCAAAACACACAGTAAGACATTGTCTATTTTCTCATCAGCTGTTGCAGGCCTCCCAGCAAGACACCAGACATGGGGTTCAAGGACTCTGGGGCCGAATGAGTCTGAGAGTTCTTTATTGCATCCATCCATCCTTTTCCAAAAAAATGCCTGAGAGAGAGGATTCCTGCAGAAGGGCAGGCCCATTGGCCTTCTTCACTGCAGATTTAGTCTCTCCAATGGGTGCCCCATTATTCCTTCTCCCTACTCTCTCTGTTATGAACAGAACTGATGTTGGTGGTGCCTTAGAATGGTCACTCAGTCCTCGGAGGACACTTCACATCCACTCAGTTCCTAGTCTTTGACTTTGCTTGGCAGATGCCCCTGCCACCTCCCAAAAGCATCTGTGAAGCTTTGCCCATTCTTTCATTAAATGTTTATTGTCAGCTCTGTGTCAGTCACTGTGCCAGGTGCTGGGGATTCAGGGATGAAAGCCACTGTCCCTGCCCTCAGGGAGCTCATGGCTAATAGAGGAAGAGACACCTACACAAATAAAAAACAGTGATGAAAGGCTGAGTTCCTCTGCCTTTGGAAAACTTTGTTTTTGCCTCTTCTTTCACCCTGTTATAACCCTCAAATAATAGGCCTGAAAGGAACCTTAAGATGTAATCTAGCATATTCTCTTGTGTCTGGATAGGCAGGCACTCCACAACCCTGGGTGGGGCAGACCTTCCCAGTGCAAAGGCCACTTCTAGAAGGCTGCTCCTTTGACCATGCCTTTAACTATATAACTGCCTTCACTTCTAGCTTTCTCATGGCATGTGCTGCCATTTCAGCTCCTTCTGTCTCATGTTGTGGCATTTTAACTCTATCCATAATCTTGAAACATTCAAACAACCTTCGACCTCTTCTCCAGGTGGGCTGATCTCAGGGGTGCCTGGGATCATTCTGCATTAACAGCCCCCCCTCCCTCTATCATGTATTCACATTGTCCTCAGTGCCAGGCGGCAAAATGGCTGATGAGGAAGAATGAATTCTCTGCCACCGAGGACTCTGAGTGTCCAATGGTCACATGGTGAGTGGACCCCGATGTCCACTTCCCTGCCAGGCTCCCCGACTCCCCTCCCTTTGCACATTCCGGAAGGAAGGCATTGTTTGTCTCCTCCTGGAGCCCCAGGGCAGGGCCCGAGTTGCTGTTAGGTGGCCAAGAAGAGCCAGCCCGAATGGAGTCCCACATTTTTATTCCTTGGATCTGTGGGATTTATTTTTTCATCCGTTCTAGGGAAGCAATGAAAAAAGGTGTCAGGCCTTGGGGATAATTTATATGAGTAAACACGTAAGGAGTGGGGTGAGCAAGAGCATGAGAATTAAGGCCATTTATCCAGGCTCTGAGGCTCTGTTTGCCCTCTGGTCCAGCCTTCCTCACAGTCTTTATCTCGCCACTTTAACCCTCTCCTCGCTGTACTGCACGTGGGCTGAGCACAGATCTCTCCACGGTGGACTTCTCTGCCCCAGCCTTCCGCTGTCCCCCCTCCTCCGCCCACGTCCCTCATTAAAGGCTGGGTAGAAGGTAGCAGGATGTGGCGGTGGCCTCCAGCTGAGGCCTGCTCACTGATTCTGAAGGGAAGGCACGTTGGCTTTCACCCCCCCTCTTCACCCTCCCCGTCTCTGAAGCGTCCTCCTCCAGCCTGGTCTGTCCAATGTGTCCAGCCTGGGGCTGCTTTTCCGCTTTCCCTCTTTTCCTGTCCCCTTTATTTTACTCCGTCCTGTGAAGCTGTGCTCCGCACAGCCAAGTGCACCGGGCTAGGATGCTTTACACTTGAGAGATGAAGTAATAACAGGTGGCAAGACCAGAGGCTGCCAGAGCCCAGGATTCCAGTTGCCATGGAAACATGTCAGACCTGTGGAGGGATGGGAACTGTCAGCCGTGGAGGGTGGTGGGGGGGACAAGTGAGACGGGTGAGGAGAGGCACATCTTCTGGAGGGTTCTTCTCACTGTCCCCAGACTCCCTAAGGGCTGTACACCCCAACTAGCAGGCCCTGGGAAAACTGCTGCTGGACAGGGTCTGGGTTAAGGCTGGGCGGTGGACACAGAGCACGGCTACGTGTTTGTACACATCAGGCCCTGGCAGGTGGTCTTGAGTGTCTGTTCCAGATGTGAAGTCACGCTTTTGTGGATGTGCCATGGAGGAGTCTAAACTTCTGGCTTGCTTCCTGTTTCCGTAGGACACTTGAGACAAAGCTCTGGTCTTGGAAGAACCAGATGAGGGGCTGTAGCTGGTGGTCAGATGTCCCTGCCACTCATTCTTTTCATGAGTGGCAGGTATATCACAGCAGAAATCAGAAGGGGAGAAAGACAGCCCTGACTGGGTGGTGGTTTCATGGAACATTTGGGGCCTTGTTTGCCATAGACATGTGGCCTGACTGAAATAAAAAATCCCTAGTGTGTACTTTCCAGAATTGCTGCTCATCCTTTAGAGTGTGTGGTGGTGGGACTATTTGGGGCTTGGCTTTCCTTTCTCTTGGTTTGATTTATGTGAATGCCCCCTCCCACCTCTGTTCTTCTATTTTATTTTGTTTTTTGTGCTTCCTCATGAACTTTGTTCCTGATTTCCATTTTTTTTCTTTTGAATTTTTTAGAGTTATCTCTACCAGGTAAATCCCTAAACTCCGAAGGCTCACTTTATTTTCTTAGGATCTTCCTTATATCTCTCATATGATCTCAGCCCATGAACATTAATCAACAGAACACCAAATCCATCATTGCGAGCTCTTCCACCGAGATACCACTCAGGCCTTTGCCCTCCCCGTCATCTTATTCTATAAAGCGGGACTCAATTTCCCATAAGCAGAAGCAGAATCTCTATTTAAATCCCACTTGCAAAGTCTGGGCAAGCTTCCTATTTATAGTAAAATCCTTTTTATAATGATCTCATATATGGTACCAGGAAATTGCTCATGGCTGGGTTAGGCCATAGGCCAGTAAAGCCATGGTGTGAGCTTTACTTAAAAAAATTTCTATATGTGTGGGAGGAGGGAGGTAGATGGAGTAAAAGGGGTCAAATAGGTGGTGACAGAAAGAAATCTGACTCTGGGCAGTGAACACACAATGCAATATATATATGCCTCACTGTTGAATTGTACACCTGAAACTTACTGGGTTTCATTAACCAGTGTCACCATAAAACAACAACAACAACAACAAAAATTCCTTCATGAGCCTCTGGAATTCTCTGAAGAAGTCTTTTCACAGCATATATGACAATAAACAGGGTCACTCTGGATGGGTGGCTATGTAGGGACATTAAATTTAAGTTCAAAGGGAATTTCTGCTTTTATCCGGCCAATCTCAATACTTTTTATCACCTTAGGCCTCCTAAATAACATATTAGGCGAATCAAGTTGACTATAAAGAGATTTATGAAATATTTTATATGTACTGTCTGGCCTCTGGACTTCCAAGGAGGCAGAGAAGTGTGATTACAGGCCACAGAGAGCATGGAGGTGAGTCCTGCCTCCTCCACTTGGTAGCTGGGGCCTGGAGCTAGCCCCTAATCTCTTTGGACTTCAGTTACCTCATCTGTCAAACAATCCCTACTTCACAAAATTTCTGTGAGAATCAATGAAATAACGTATGTAAATCATCCAGCATAAGCTCTGTCATGGTTCTATAGGGTAATAAATGTTTGCTGCTTTTTCTTCTCAGAAAGCAATTGAACAAGAGGGAGGCTAAGTGGGTAGGCACAACCTGGTGTCTCTTTTTCAAGAGACAACAAAGCATAGTCTTATATCCTTTTCTTGTATGTTTGTGTATGGGATGATGTTTCACCCATCATAGGAGAGGCACAGTGTTATTCCAGCAACCCAGGCCTCTCAGCACCCACTCTTGTGTACTCTGGGAGCTAGACATGACACTAGGCCAGATGACTGACCGATCCATTTGGATATGGACCAGCTCTGCTTTATGAGGACTAAGGAAATAAACCAGGCAGTGAATGATATTCAGAGCAACAAATAACTGCCCGGGGGAAAGCAAACATACTGCTCTGGCCCCACTTGGAAGAAGTCCCAGGGGTATCACTGTGCTGCCTACTGACATTTCCACCATTCTTTTCTGAGCCATTTGTCCCACATTGTTGTTAACCATTTCTTGTGTGGAGGCCACATAAGTGTGTTCCAAAGATGCGTTAGACATGGTCCCTGACCTGAAGGAATAGATTGCTTAATATGGGGAGATGAGGCAGGTGTGACCATGTATAAATAAGAGAGGCATCATAGATGTGATGTCAGCAGAGTACCTTCCCCCAAAACTGACTGGTCATTTCTGGCTGGGCAATTGGGAGAGCTCCGTGAGAGAACTATCACCCTGAAACCAGTCCTTAATACCAAAAGGTATTTGAGAACCAGATGCAAAGGCCCTTGATTAGTCTATTCCATGCCATTTTACCAGGGCAGAAGAAAGCTTTGAACTTGATCATGGGAAAGGAGTAGGAACTGGAGCTAAAAAGATTTCTCTGGAAATGAAGCGTAACTATTCACTATCACTTCCTGCACTAGGTCATTGCTCTCCTAAAATGGTCTCCCCACCCTGCTCTGGCATGTCATGACTGCACACCCCAGGGCCTATAGCTCAGAATTTGCCACCTTCTTCACCCCTTTGGCCTGACACTTTGCATGACCAACCGCAAACACAAATACATGTGGGGGACCCTGTTGTGATTCAGTCTCCTCGGAAACGTTTCTTTCATCAGATGAATTAATTTCCATTCCTTTGGTCTTTTTATATAGGATCAATTTCTCCATTACTGCCTGCTTTGCTCTACTAGATCATTTCTGAATTTCTTATTTCTTGTAGAGTGAGGGTCCCTGATTCAATAGGGTATTTTACAGTGGTAAGAACTGTAAAGAAGTACCTGGGCTTTTTTTGCCTCATTGCCTCCGAGAGAGCAAGATGGGTCATCAGCAACTCCACTGGAGTCATTGGAGAAAATTCAGCCAGGGTCCTTGTTCTTGCCATGTCTGCTCAAACCGGCACGGTTTGATCCGAAAATATGCCTCACTTTGTGCTACCAGTGTTTCCATCAGTACGTGAAGGATATAGGCTTCATTAAGTTGAACTAAGTAAACTTCCCTGAATGGGTCATTCCAGACATCTGCCTTACCGCAGAAACAATGCTAGCACTTTGTACATAAAATAAAATTTCGATTATGAGTGTTTTATTGTGAATGGAAGTCACATGATCATAGAAATCTCCTTAATTTTTACTATTCTCAGTGGATTCATCTTCAAAATTTGTGCCTTGTTACCCCTGGTTATGTAAAAGTATTCATGCTGGAAAAAAAAAAAGAATTACCTGGGAGTTCTTATACTCCAT
The DNA here is from genome assembly GCA_030015415.1 of Cynopterus sphinx. NCBI lineage: Eukaryota > Metazoa > Chordata > Mammalia > Chiroptera > Pteropodidae > Cynopterus > Cynopterus sphinx. The sequence goes on from CM057384.1 coordinate 134,939,731, forward strand.
ACTCTACTTCTTCATCCTTATAACTCACAAGGGATACAGTGGGTTGGAGAAAATACAGTTCTTTTGGTTGCTTAAAGATTTTGTGAAAGGGGAGAAAAATCTGACATGAGAGAAAGTCTCTAAGAGAACAGCAGAGAGGCAAATGATGAGATGGGACCTTCTGAGAGTTTTAGTGAGATGACATACATATGAGGTTCTTTGATTGATTTTCTTGCAGGAAGCAACCTGAGTTGCAACTGGCACCTTCACATTTTATATCTAGTTCATACCAATTGTGAAGTTTAGCTTTGGTTTACACTCAGTTCCTAAATGTAATATATCCTACTTCTTAATGTTCACCTTTTGATTGATTTCCAGGATAGTCTCTTAATGAGAAAACCTGAGTTTATCTGCGTTGTAGACGTGCTCAGGTTTTGCTAACCGAGCTCTAAAAATGGTTAAGATGGCAACTGAGGCAAAAAGGTAGAAAGGGACTTCCTTCTAGATTTCGACAATGAAAATTTTATAGGCAGAGTAAAATTTTTACAAATATACTGAATTTTAGAGATTATTTGCAAATCCATTCTTTATAACATGCAGATGCCTTTGAGATGCAGTGACTGATGAAGAAAAATGCACACTCAACAGGCCACAGGATATGGCCAGTTCCTCAGTCTGCCCCAAACAGCCAACACTTTTCTTGCAGAGATTCATCTGCCTCCCTGAAGATGAAAATCAATGACTTAGAAACTGATTAAACAATTCAAATAGCAACTGATAAATGGATTAACCCTCTATAATGTAATTCTGCGAGCTTTTGTCTTCTGCCTTTCCCAGGTAAGTTTTTCTATTCCTGGAGGCAAAGCAGAGGCATGGAGGAAGTGAAGGCCAGAGGGAATCACATTAAAGTGGGTGAATCCGTTTATCACTTACTGTCTGGATGGTATTTCTGCTCACATTTCTTCTTCCTTTTACAGATTTGTACCCTACGGGACCCTGATTAATGTTAGCCAGTGAATAATGAAAGATAGCAGCAGACACTGGGTATAGTGAGGAGGAAGATACCCCCGTGGTTTAGGCTGATCCCATAAATGGAGAGACTTTTCTTCTTAGTCACAAACAGGGAGTGTTAATGTGACAGAGAAATGTCCACAATAGGTAGAGAAAAACAGAGGAAAATGGAGGAGTTTCTCCCCAGGCAAAGAATCTATCCAAGGCTTTACCTCCAGCTCCCTAGACACTGAGAATGATTTCAGTGCTCGAGACATGGGCTGTTTGTTCTCACAAGGTTTTGTTTTTAAGATCATGTCCCAAGATTTTTTGTTTGCCTTTGTGTGGGATTCTCTTTACTCTCCCCACTGTTTATTATGGCCATTGGGTGTTTTAGGGCGTTGGCTCCAAGGGCTGGTTGTTCAGGGATGAGAGCAGTTCACTTGACTGGTAGGTAGGGCTTCTGGATGCTCTGCGCATCCAGGGATGCAGTGAGAGGAGCAGAGTCATTTGTATAAAAACACAGAGCTGGGAAACGTTACAAAATGCAAACTAAACTCTGGTGGCTTCGAGATATTACTACTATTGAACTAAGAGGGTCAAAAAGAAAACAGCCCAAGTTAACCACTTGGTTGTAACAAAACCTCAGATACTAGACTTTGTATTCTTCCTGGAGCAGATTCTGCCACACTAGGAGAAGAGGGGCCAAAAGAAATACATCTCAGCCTAAAATTGGATTTTTTAAAAAAATGTTTCTACAGCTCAGAAAGGACCGGATGGGACAGTCATTCCCAATAACTACTGTGACTTCTGCTTGGGGGGCTCTAACATGAACAAGAAGAGTGGGCGGCCCGAAGAGCTCGTGTCCTGTGCAGACTGTGGACGCTCTGGTGAGTGTGGCCCCTTCTTGCATCTGTGCCCGTAGACCAGGAACTAACGATTCCACTTCATTCCTCTGCCATCTTGTATGGGGTTGAAGGGTGGAGTGGAGAAGTGGGATGATTTCAAGCGGAGATGAGTTTTCAGGTCCTTTTGATATTTTTCTTCTTTGGATTGTAAGAACCAAAACTTATGCCCTGGGACCCAGGGAAAAGGGAAAGGAGATGCTTGTGGCTTGCGTTTGGCCTTTCCATGAACTGGGTGGGGGTTTCTTTGTGTGTGTTGCTGTGGACGACAGCGAGATAGTATGGAAGCACCTGGAGACACAGGCAGCACGCTTCCTTGTACCCAGCGATGTGCATGTAACAAAAAGATGTTTTTGTCCTGTGTAAGTGCCTGGGGCGAGCCAGAAGAGTATGGATAAAAGAATATTGGGAGAGTAGCCACATCTTGAATCACGAGTGTCAGAGATCCCTGAGCTCCTGGGTAGTTGTATAAATACCATGTCCATTGACCACTCATCCCATTTCCTCATATGGAACAGACAAAAGAGACCTCAGTAGACCAAGGAGGCAAAAGGGCAGGCATTCTTAGGGCTAATCTGTAGTCGACTTGGCACATTTTGAAAATTTTATCTTTAACCTATGCAAAGACTAAAGTAAAAAAAAATACTTTGATCTTGTTCTTTAATTCTTAAAATGAGCTCAGCTTTTCAAGTTTTGTTAAATTATTGTTTTGTTTTTCAATTTAACCAAACCATTACTTTTGGCTGGTTGTGGTTGGTTGTTACTACCTAGTTTTTCCTATCGTTTTATGTCATAACTTGGCCAAAGAGAGAAGATTCCAGACTCATCTTTAGTCTTATCAACTGCTGCCTAGTAGCTGAAATACAGTTCAATTGTGTGGTTGGTTCCAACAGTGAGGAGTCGTTGCTTCTTTCCATACTTCTACTGATTGTCTTTTCTACTCCTAGTGCCAAGGGCAGGACTGAGGTGACCCCCACCTGGGTTTACCACAGTAACTCAGTTCTTTCCTTTGCTTTGTCTGCAAACCTTAGCTTTAATCCTTTCATATTTGATTTTTAGATTGTTTAGGGTTCAAGACTGACTTGAGTAGCAAATCAGTAATTGAAAAAGGACTGGTTTCCATTGCACACAACATTAAATACCCTGACAGGGTGGCCCATCTGTGTAATTCTGTCAGTTCATTTATTTTCCAAATATGATACCTAATGCTGAACTTTTTACTCTACTGGTGCTAGCTTAGGAAAGAGGGCCCATCTGATAGTAGACCCTGGGTTTTAGATACTTAAAAAAAAAATGAAACAAACGAAATTCAACTCAGTGTTTTCTTTATAAGTGAATGATCTCTGCCACTAGAAGCAAAGTCACTTGGTGGAGTGATATTCTAACCAGAATGATATGGACTGCTGTGGGTTTGGGATGCATTAGAAAGGGCAGCTTCAGAATTCTCATTGCAAACAGCTGTAAATTTCCCCCTTCCTTTCTTATAAAGACAGGGTACTTGAATCTGATTGATCCAGGGGGACCAGAAGTAGGCAGTTGGTTTTTTTCTACCTAAAGCCTCTCTCTCCACAGCCTTTACTCAGCTTTTTCTTCCAAGGATCTGTCTGCTATGTGACTCAGGGGGCCGTTGTATACCAGCCTAGGTATTTTCATTGCGTTTGCCAAGAATTAATTGTGGTGAATAATTGAGTCTGATATTCCTGAAATAGTTGATACCTTGGGAATAAACAAGTGGCATTAGCTCACGGGATGTGCTTGTGAAGGCAGGTGGGTGTCTACTTCTCTAGGGCCTCCTGGGAGTCCTTCCAAGGAAGACTGTGGAGCTCAGGAGAGCTATCTTTCCCTTCCCACCTACCCCACTACCTCTGTTTCCTGGGGCGAAAATGAGATTCCTGATATTGGCACCATAAGTGGCACATTATGACCTCATTTGGGGGTAGTCCTAGGCCTATTTAGAATGTAAAAAATTTAAACCTGAATTTTACCAATTTCAGGATACTGTATTTTATTAGGCGTTTTAACCCGTTTTACACTTTATTAGTGCTCTGAGTTAGATATGACAACTCTGGACTTTCTGGAGTAATTAAGACCTGGGAGTGTTTAGTGGCTGGAGTGTGGGGTGAGTGTGCGTGTGCACATGCATGCCTGTGTACACACACACACGTATGTGGGTGCAGATCACAGGAATGTCCTCCAGTGGTTAAAGAAAACGAGAGACTCTTTTATTATCTACCACTTGTCAGACTTTCCGACCATTGTTTGCTTTCAGTGCAAATGAACTACATGGTGTAGGAGCAGAATTGAAAGGGTACCGAAAGAATGGGATTAGAAATGGGTAAAAATAAAAATAAAATGGATGGAGGCTTAACCACCTTGAACAGTGTATCTGACAGTAATACCTTTGTAAAGCTGACTGTCAAAATGAAGGACATTGTGCAAAGGAACACCAACAGAAAACACCAAAGAAATACCAACCAGGCTTAAAAAAACCACCAAGGAAACTCATTGTCTGGGGCCAGATTGAGTGAATGTGCGTGTGTATGTGTGCATACAGAAGAGAAGAAAGAAGGATTGTGGGTGAATCTTTTGCTGTCAGAGCTGTGGACATATATATTATGGTGGAGACGACTCCTTTTCAGGGAGGGAGTAATCCTTTTCTCTGGATACGTTGCTGTTGCCCCTTTCCCCCAAATCCCTGTCGCCAGGTGATGCACCCAGTTAATCTCTTTTGGTGTGAAATGGTTTATGATCTTACTATGAAGAATAACACTGTGATAATGTAATAAGAATATTAATAATGCTGTCTGTTGCTTAACCCATGTGCTGATATATTCATCATACATGTCAGCTCATTTGGGAGGAGAAGGCAGGAAGGAGAAGGAGGCAGCGGCCGCAGCACGCACCACGGAGGACTTATTCGGTTCCACGTCAGAAAGTGACACCTCAACTTTCCACGGCTTTGATGAGGACGATTTGGAAGAGCCTCGCTCCTGCCGAGGACGCCGCAGTGGCCGGGGTTCGCCCACAGCAGATAAAAAGGGCAGTTGCTAAACCCACAAACAGACTCTGGGCAATTCGCCATCACCCTCTGACTTTGGTCATTGTTCTGGTTCTAATACATATTTTTTTTAATGAAAGACGACTTTAGGTTTTCCCTTCATCCTTGCTTTTCCTCTTACTTTCCATGCACCCCTTCCTCCTTTCCCCCTATTTTGCGTATGTACAGCAGAAGCACAAACTACTGAAACAAAACAGAACAAAAGAGCAGAATAACGGTCCCTCAGTGAGATGGCATCGCGATATACTATTTATTTTCCATAGAAATGGGAAGTTAGGTGAAGTATCTCTTTTGGGGGGAGGGGATCTTTTTGGTGTGAGCAGAGTTGATTTCCTCAGTTTTCCTATTTATTGGCAAAATGAAGAGAGGAGGAATATTGGGTTTGGAAACAAAGAACCAGTAACATTAAATAAATTATTATTTATATATTCTAACTATGATTAGAAACTGACTTTTTTTTTTTGAGAGAAAGAGAGAGTGAAGGGAAATCAAAGAAATTGAAGTAGTATCCTGTTTAGAAGAAAGCCACTGGGGGGAGGATTGATCCAAGGAGACCTAGTCGGGAGGATTTTCTCCATGGGAGACGATTGCACTTTCTGTACCCCACTGAGCGTGTGGCTCCCCATGGCAGACCCCCTCCCCATTGCTCCTCCCTGACCTTTCCATCTTCCTCCCTGCTTCCGAGAAAATGTCAGCAGTTCCAGAGAAGGCTGGGGCTGCTGTGTGTGGCCTCCCTCCAGCACCTGAGCCCCCGACTGGCAATGCCTCCTGGGCTGCTCCTCTCTGTCAGCACAGCCGCTGTTTTGTGGTTGCTGGTTTTTTCCTCACTTTCCTCCTGGTGAAGAGCAATTTCCAAATGCAGGAATGGAATACAAGCAGAAAGTCATGGACTCAGCAGTGACAGAACTACCTGAGGCCGCCGCCACGCTCATGGAAGAAAGAATGATACCTCACAGTGTATTTTCCTTCCCCTTCGCCCCCTGTTTACAAACATAAACTCCCATTGGATGATCAAGTCTCTCGTATTTTCTTCTATTTTTTTATAGTGCCCTGCAGGCACTTTGTTTTATCTTTCCAATAGCATCTCCTGAAATAAACCAAAGCAACACTTGCTCAAGGCCCCTGGGGCTGTGGAGAAGACCATCCACCTTGTTGGCAGTCCCAAGAATTCACAGCGGTGCGGTCCTAGTCGAAAGGTATGTCTTGGCTGGCCTGTCTTACCATGAGGGCAAAACCATCATAGATTTTTTTTCCTTCCCCTTTCTTTATTTTCATTTTCCTCCTAGCTTGTCTTTGTTTTTCTGGGTTTGGGCCCCCTTATTAGTGTGGGAGTGGCTACTAGAGAGTCTTCCTCCCAGCCCTCTGCTGTGTCCATGCATCCCCAGGTGGGTTTGGGCCTAGTGTGGGGACTGAAGGTTACGTGGACTCTGGGAAGGGCTCTTTGTGGAGAATGGGGGGGCTTCTGGCTTGTGGCTCAACTAGAAGAGAAAATGGCTGGGGAAATGCTTGGCTAACTGCCTCCCTTGGCTATTCCTGCGGAGCGGCATTCAGGGAACTGACGCTGGAGTTGGCTGCTGTACTTGGGTAGGAATGAGGAGGTGCGGCCATAGGCGCGCTACATGTTCAGGCTGGTATTCCTTGCTCCAGTACCAATTTAACAGCCAAGGGGATGTGTCCAAATTAACGCAGATCTCTTATTGGCACAATACTAAACTGAGCTGACCTGAAGATTCTGAACTCCTACTAAGTGTGGTCAGGGTCTCTGGCCTCCATCAAGCCCAGGTCCAGAGACATGGACACAGCCGTCTGGCTTGGGTTGGGAAATCTGGAGGCCACAGAGGCGACAGGCTGCTTTTAAGTATCTGGGAGGATCTGCTTTGACAATCTAGCCTTTGCAGATCCTCATGAATTAGACCTCTCATTAAAATAACAAACCAACCAAATAAGAGCAAGAACCAAGCAAAGAAACCCACAAATGCTTCTCTGGTAGCCTCAGACAGAAAGGACTTCTACTTCTCTCCTGCTTCAGATGTCTAAGTGCTGGCCTGGGCATTTGTTCCCAGTTGTGAGAGAATGAAAGTAACAAACTCACCCACTTTTGAGATGTTCTGCCTAATTCGTATGTGTATGTGGCCTGTTCTTAGGACATATGGTATCAACCTTCAACATTTAATATTTCTGCATGCTCACGTTTGGAAAAAGCCAGTATAGTTGGTTCTCGTTGCTTTCTGCTAAGGGGATACAATCTGTTCTTGCTGCCATTCTCCACTTCTTTACTTCATCTGTTCTATTACTTTGACTCAGGTATCGGATTCATGCATTATGACTTGCTCTCTATGATGAAATGTGAGTTTCTATGTTAATAAAAACATGTCTGACCAATCTATACTATTATTTGAAATCTATGTAGTTGTTTGTAGTCCTGAAATTCTCAATAAGGCCTACCTTTGACCATGAGAATAAATGTTAAGCACACATAAGTAAAACAAATTATGAAAACTTAACTAATTTCAGGGTCTAGGTTAGGGTTCTGAAGGGAACCAAGAATGAAGAACTATCTAAATGAGGCAGACTCCCATGGGAAGATTTATGTGAAGATAGCTAGTGCTTATCTATTTTATTTTTACTAGTATAGCTTGGTCTTTCTTTCTTGTTGGGCTAGTAAATATCCTCATCTTTCTCAGTTGGTATAGCCAATGGGAGCATAATAAGGTGTGTCTTAGCATCTCTTAAGCAACTTGTCTCACCTTTCTCAGTATCTTTCAACAAACTCAGAATTTATGTCCTTTAAAAAACCAAACAACAATAACAAAATAACTAGAAGGAACTTTAAAGATGATCCTGTTCAAACCTTTCACTTATCAGTTAATCTACACTCAAAGAGGTAAAACGAGTGAAATTTGAGAGAGGAGAATGGACATTGCTTTGGATACAAATGTCTTTAAGGAGAAAGAAGGAAATTGGGAGGAGGCATAGGAAGAGGAAGCTGACTATCCAGGTTTCCAAAAATCTTGCTGCTGGTCCATGTTGTGTCTTTATCCCCCTTTCTCTACATAATGATGGCCAACATTTATATGCCCAAGTTGTTCTGAGTGCTTTCCCTGGGATAGTTTATTTAACCTTTGTCATTATTGCATTAGGTAGGTGTTTATAGTATTCCCAGTTTATAGATGAGGAAACTGAGGCTTGGTAAGAACGTTAGGAAATGTAGCGAAAGCCCCACACTTAATAAGGAGCCAGGTTTTGATCCCCAGCAACATGAGTCCAGGATCTCCTGTAAGCTTTTTTTTTTTTAACCATCGTTCTACACTGCCCCTTGCCCTATGCCTACATATAGAATATAGGAATATAATATAATGTGTAACATTTATACTTATAGAAATATATATTTTTAAAATTATTTATAGTTTGGATATCATTCATTTATTGTAAAGGAGAGAAATGGAAATTATTTACGTGATGAAAGATTTCAGAACTTTAGTGGATGCCATTTTAACAGTGATTTGTTTCAGTCTGCATACTTTACAAGAATGTCACCTTCTCTAAAAAATAATTCTTATCTAGAACCATTTTGTGTGCCTCCATAATCTGGGAGAAGAACTTCATCTTCAACTTTCATGCTAACTGGTTGAATCTCTCCACAGTTTTCCTTTAGAGCCCTATTCAATATCTACTACTGTTGCTTACTGTATTCTTCCTTGAGATTTTCCCAGAAGTATAATGCCTCTTTTGGCTACAGTTGTGGCTTTCAACTAACACTTGGTCCAAGAGGAGAAGATATAAATGTATATCTCTTCCTTGCTTTTTCTCAGATCCAGTTGAAGAAAGCGGTATTTACAATAAATATAGCTTTAAATGGTAACTTTATTAAAAGAAGAGTAAGCAGTTAGATCCCCCAAAAGAGAATTTCAATTAAAATTCTGTACAGAATATTATAGAAAGCTTGACTTCTAAACCATAATTTCTAAACATTTCCTCCTGATGCCTGTTTGGAACAAAGGTCTCCTTTTCTTGTGACCTCTGGAATTGTAAGAGCTGTCAGTGGTCAACATATCTATCATTTTGTCATTGCTTTTGTTAAATAAGTACCACTACTCAATATTTAATATAAAAGAAACAGAGTCATCAAGATGAAAATGATTTGACTAGTTCCTTTGTCCTCAGCTCAGTAAAGTACCCACCCAAAATGTCACCTAATTTTCTCAAAGGTAGGAGAATCAAAGATATAGAATCATCTAAATTTGTTGTAACATTCGCCTTCCCTTGGGGGAACTGTTGATGAAAAGGTGATTATCGGTGTTGTCTATCTGATGTTTTTTCCTACCTAGAACAATCTAATCCTTTATTTCGGTTACCGAGACCAGGTAGAAATCAGACCCCCTAATTTCTATAACACTGGAGTGAGAAATACGCATTTCATTTTTTAAAGATGCTTTAAAGTCAGTAATGCAATTTACTACTTGTATTTTAGAGAGGATTTAATAAAAATATGATGCTCACATCAATAGTATCCCTTTAAGTCTCCCTGCTTATTTTGCATCTCTGTATGCACCTAATGGGCTGCAGCCTGATATTGCCTTTATATAGCACTTGAGGGAACACAAGATCATTACTCGGGGAGAGAACTAAAAGCTGTTTGGAGGTTCTTACTTCATGGTGAAATAAAATTAATTAATATTATCCCAAAATGTCTCCTGTTACATCTGATGAATATGATCTTGAACTTGTACTTAAAGTTTGAGCAATTTTTGTGCAGGAGATTTTTTTTAGCCTTTGAAAGTGAGGTTACTTGTGTATTTTTTTAGTGAGGCATTTCTGATCTAGCGAGTAGGAACCTAGATTAGAAATGAAAAGTTCTGGGTTCTAGACTCAATCCCTGTGTGAGTCTGTTGCCCTGAATCTCTGCCTCAGTTTCACTATCCCTAGGATATGGACATTTCCTACCCTACCATACTATATAATTAATACTCTCTCGTGATGATTCTTAAAACAGCCCCGTGAGGTAGGATAGATGTTATTTTTTCCCATTTTACTGATGAGGAAACTGAAATTTGCTCAGGTTAGATGACTGGTCTGAAGTTCCAGGGTCAGTAAGAAGTGTCTGGGTCTTCTAATACTCTTTCCTCAATCTGGACTGACTTTTCCATAGGTCACATTTTGAAGATTTTTTGATTAAAATCAGTAAGGGCTTTGGGAACTTTCATTGGATTGAGAGGAGAGATATTTGATGCCGTTAAAACAAAACGAATCCAAGCCCAACCTATGATCACATTAGAATCCTGCCGAGGAGTAGTAATATCTAAGTCCTCATGAACTTTCCCGAAAAACTAGGCTTGGGCTTTCTAAATGGTCATTGTTTTGGTGGTGACATTGGGGGCACGTGAAGATAGAGGTGGTGACGTGGCAGGGAGCGAATACTATGGCTCTGTTTTGGTCACGAGCCCAAGCACTTCTAACACTGAAACATTGGATTATGTGAAACTGTGTGCTTAATAAACGTGATTTCTGACCATTTACTCAAAATAACAATATAGGGAAAACAATTTTGCTTGATTGATTTACAAAATAGCTGAGAATGATTGAAGATCCCCGACAAAACTGAATTATTAGCTAAGAAGCATTGGCAAGTAGATTTTCAAGGTATCTCATTACTGGCTCTCAACCAATGACTAAGATTTAATTTTTTTTCCAATTTTTAAATAATTTCAGACTTACAAGAAACTTACACAAATAATACAAAGAATTCTAATAGACTCTTCACCTAGATTCTTAAATAAATATAGTACAATGATTATAATCAGGAAATCAACACTGATGCAACACTACAACCTATAGACTTTATTCAAAATTTGCCAGCTGTCTCTTTTATGTTCTTTTTCTGGTCCAGGATTCAATCTATGATCATGTTTTGTATTTAGTTGCCATGTCCTCTTAAAGTCCTTTAATCTGAAGTAGTTAGTTCCATAGTCCTTCTTTGTATAACCTTGATAACTTTTGAAGAGTACTGGCTAGTCATTTCATACAATGTCCTTTGTGTGCTGTTTCCTAACGATTAAAATCAGGTTATGTATTTATTGGTAAGAATTCTATAGAAATGATGTTGTGTCCTTCTCAGTGCCTCATATCAGGGGCTACCTGATTAATTTATTTTATTACTGGCAACTCAGGCATTTGGCTTTCAGCTTAGGTTCAGGCTGGTATGTTTATAGACCTTAGATGATAATACTTTAATTCATATATACCTATGTTTATTTGGCAACTAGGAATTGGGTAATAGCATTAGCATGACTTGCAGCCCTGTGAAGGATAGGATGAAATTAAACATGGGGCCAGTGGGTTTATTTGCAGTCTAGTTGGGAAGAATAGGTATTCCCAAGTAGTTAATACGTGTAATTGTGTCGTGTAATGTGAAGTCTCTATGTGATTATTTTTGCTGTAGATCACAGTAGTTGGGGAGATTTTCTTAGAGGAAGTTATCTAGATCAACAAAGAGTTCTAGATTGACTGTTGCTATTTACTCCATAGGCAAGAATGTGTCTTGTCAGAGAGGATGGAGATAGAACGAACAAAAGGCAAAGCTGGGAATCACATTCTTAATCCTGTAAAATGGCAAAAATTGCAACGTGAAAACATGCCTAAGTATTCTTCCGTAGCATTTTATTTATGCTGCTAGTGTAGTGCTTATTAGAATGTATTATGATTATGGCTGTTTGTAGTCTTTCTCATTAAACAGATGGCATGTTCCTTCAGGGCGAAGATGAGGTCATTCATGTCTCTTGGACAATGCGCGACAACAATGTGCCTTAATAGTTTGTTGAAATTAACTGAGAAGTGAGAAATGTTTCTGAGCTAATTAGTGGAAGGATTTAGTGTCTCATTCCATAGAGAGTGGATGCTCAATAAATATTGTTGACAGAAGGGTTAGAGAAGTCATATTTGGACACTGTAGCTTTTGATCAAGTTAGAGAGCATGGTTGAGATCCAGGAGGCAGTGAATGAAGTAAGTAGTGGTGAAGAGTGAAGGACAGAGAATGAAGATGTGAGGACAGGGGGGAGGGGAGAGTTGAAGATGTGCAGAGAGATGCAGCATCAGCCTTGTTGAAGGGGACCGAGAGCAGCAGGCCATGAACATGGCAGAAGATTTCCAGTGGCCTGCCATTGGCTCTGCCAGAGGAAATGAAAGAGAAAATGGATGTTAGGGAGGAGCACAAAGCTGGGAACCAACCAGCTGTTATCTGGGTGGCTTTAAATGGGCAAGAGGAGAAGTGTGTGTGTGTGTGTGTGTGTGTGTGTGTGTGTGTGTGTGTGTGTGACGTGTGTGATGTGTGTTGGGGGGTCAACAGGCTTATTAAAAGGGTGACAGGTGACATCTTGACTAGAGGGGTGAGAGGCACTGGGAGGGGGACAGAAAGACTCCTGGCGATAAAGGTCTACTTGGATGCCCAGCAAGCGAACACTCAGCAGGCACTCCAGAGAAGGCCTATAGAAAGGCCGACTGGCTTTATCATGGGAGTGAGGGGGTTGGAGGCAGGTACAACAGTGAAGAGATGAACACGAAGGAAGAGGAGGGGAGTCTGGGAGGGGAGACCAAAAAAGCAGATCTGAGAGGTGAGATAGTAGAATGGGATGGGAAGGAAGGCGAAGAAACACAAACAGGCGTGAGGGGAGGGCTTGGTGATGGGCGGAAACCAGGTCCTTCTTAGCCTCCCGGTGGACAGGCTTAGCTTTGGAAGTGTGCCTCATTCAGTCCTATACATCTGAGTAGGGACTCGTAATGCCTTGGGTACTAGAAGGAGAGATGGTGGTGGGGAGGGGAGTTTCAGCTTGGAAGAGGCTGAGCTGCTCGCTTGATTTTGAACTTTGTTCTCTTTTAGCTTGGCCACTTTCCAGTTGGGCCTCTCCTTTTTCTTTCTCAGCTCTTGCCACTCAGCTCTGTGTGAGCTGGGAACTGTTAGGAGCACCCATCTCTGCCCTCAGGAAATGCTTCTGGGGTGAAATGTGATAGCACTTGGTTTTATTGCTTGCTTCTTTGTGCCGACTCCTCCAGTCCAAAGACTAAAATAACTTAGCAGATTTTATTTCAGCTAGAAGCAAAATCCATACCTGGTTGGTAGCCATCCAGACTAAAGGACCCACCTGTTTTGAACTGCCACCAGGTTCTAGAGCTAACACTTGGAATTACTGGGCTAGTTGAGGACTGGAATGGATCTCTTGGCTTGGTTCTCTCTCCAAGTAATTCCGACACTGCAGAATCGCTTGGGGCAGTGTTGGGAGTGATGATGTGTATGGAGCAGTGTCTTTTTGACCTCAGGCCAAATGGGACATTGGTTGGGGTTTTCTGTGATTGCAGCTAGTCCTATACCTTAGAACTGCTCATTTCCACTTAGGTGACAGGAAGACAGATTGCATCATATAAGTCTTTCTTGGGTATTGTAATAGTGAAAAGATTCAGTTCAGTTTCCAAGTGTAGGAGAAAAAGAAAATTTTGCTAACATACTGTTTTGCCTACAATGCCACCTAGAATTGAAAATCCAGCTGTGTGCTCTCTGTTTCTTTGTCATTCAGTTGCCCAGGAGCAATTGACCTTCCCTTTTCCTAGCTGATTTCATGCTGCCGATGCTCAAGGCCCAGACTACACTAGCTGCACATAGCCATAGGCTCATTAGCATGGCAATTAGTTCATTGTTTTCTTTCTTTTGTTTTATTTTTAATTCATTTCATTTCCACCACCCCCTTAATTTTAATCTTTTCTTTTTAGGTAGTTGTCCTGTGCTGTTGTTTTTTGTTTTATCTTTCGTTGCCTTTCCCTCTGCAGTCAATTCTATGACCCGGGGACTCCAGCATCCTTCAAGCAAGCCATTTCTGAAGAAGGTGAAAAGAAGCAATGATGACTTGCATCTCCTCCTCCTTCTTCACCTCCTTCTCTTCCTCTTCCCTTGCCTGGCCCCTTCCTGCACGTGTGTTTCAGTCAACACAGGAGCCTGGACTGTGGGAAAACCTCCAGTGCAACTCAGCTCAGCCCAGAGAAGTCTCAGAATGGTTTAAGTTTGTGCAATAAGAAGATTTTTTTTTTTAATTCTTCGTTACATTTTCTTTAAATGTGAGAAAGTACCCAGGTCAGACTGAAATTGCCTGGAATTGCTCTACAATAGAAATAACTGAAAACAAACTGATGGAAAAGAAAAAAAGAGTTAACTATTTATTTATTTCAATATTTAAAAGGAAAAAGTGCTGATATGGCACAGTATTTTTGTTTAAAGTACCTTCCACTTCAAAAGTTAAAAGCAATTTTGTGAAGACATGAAGTCAAGAGTACTTAATGTAAAATAAAGACTGCATATAACTCTAGGAAAAAATACCCCACATTTGAAATAAGAAAATAAAGATCAACTCTGCTCTCAGGCTTTTTAAAAAGCCATTGGTGTATGTGCGTTAGGTATTTTTATTTCTGCGAGTTGGATTGGTAAGTGAAGAGTGATCAGTTTTTTTTTTCTTTCTTCAAGTCTATTGAAAGTGTTGGTGATGTTCGATGATTGTGTTAAGACTTGACTGACATAAATTAGCCACAAAGGCTATCAGCAGTCTTTCCAAGCCCTCCATTCCCCTACCACCCCACCCCCCAAAATACCTCTCTCCCCTCACCCAGGCATGCCCTGTTTGTCTGAATGCCAGGCAGCCTGCCTCCTAGTTATCATGTCTGACAAGGCCTAGTTCTGAAAGGAATTCCATCTAGTGATTAAATATATCTCTGCGAGTTCAACAGATTCAAATACAGACAGCTTTGTTTAAAATAATGAAGTAAAAGCAAGAGAGAAAAAATAGACAACAAAAAGCATCAGCTGAGATGATACTAATTTGGTCACCTAGCAGCTCCTAGAGGAGACTTGCAAAAGGAGCCTTCAGTGGAGCCGGCAGGAGACTCTGGAGTGTCCCCAAGGGCACGGAAGGCCAACCCAAAAGATGGAAACTTCAAATTTAGTTGCTGGTGGGGTAAAGAGAAAGGCAAGTGTTCTGGCATGTCCTTTTATGGCCATGCTTGTAGAAGTGAATGTTGTGGGCTACGAGACGTAATTCAGCTTTATGTTCGGGCCTAGTGAAGGAGCTGGATTGACTGGCTTGGGCATTGGGTTTTACTCCAGGTCTTTAACACGTCCATGTGCTTGGGTTTCCTTCACTTGTAAACAGAGACGTATTCATAAATGTCCAGCCTCATACTGGATATTCTTGTCAGCAAAACTTCTTTGAGCGGCAGTGTTACTGAAATGGTTCTGAGCCTGAGAATCTCTCTTTTGCCTGTAAAGGGGAGATTGATTGGAAACCAACGTCCTGCTAGCCCTTTTAGGTCTCATTCAAGGCCAGTCCCTCGGGAATCACTAAGAATGTCATTATATCATTTTGTAGCCCTTTAATGTGACATTTTCTGATAGAAAATGTCCCTTGTCAAAATGTTAATAATTATAATAATAATTCGTTCTCCAACCAACTCCCACAAGTTATAACGTGTAGAATTGTGATAAAGCTTTGCATAATGTAGGGTTTGTATCAAGTTTGTGTAAGTTTTGTTAAATAAAAGTCTGTTTCCAATGCTTCTATAACATCTTTGTAAATTTTGCTTTACCAACCTCTGAGTTCAACTTGCATGTAGTCCTAGAGAAGGGACACCTGACAGGGTTCTGCCCACTCCCTCGCCTGGGATTTGCTGAACTCTCATGTTTTATTTAGAAGCATAATCTAGAACAATGGTTGGCACTGGCTTGGCTGATAGGTGGTGGCATGGAAAATGAACAATGCCCAGGGTTGGTGCCAGCATCTGCTCTCTGAGTTCAGAGATGCTGTCGTCTGCCCACTGTCACCATGACCATCATTATTACCTTCTCCATGGCCCAAACAGATGTATGTACAGACCTAATACACCTGTTCTATGTTGCTGTCACATGCCAGTGCCAGGAGTAGTTCTGCTCGACAATGCAAGGTTTGGTGTGTGCTTGGAAACTGTTGGGGGTTAACATTTCCACTGTCTCCAAGATGCTCTTGCTGTTGCCTCCTTAAGCAGTCAGTTGGTGCGCTGTCCGCCAGGCCCCTGTGCTAGGCTGTTTCCTGTGTGTGGAGGTGGGCATTCTTCTCTGATGGCTCCTCTAGGTCAGACAAAACTAGACCAGCCTTTCAGGTGAGGTCTTGCCCTTAGGACATCACCAGCCCATGCTGGGGCCAGGTGGAAAGGGAATAATATGTCCTTTTGATGCTGTTGCTATTGTGCTCTGTCTTCTTTTGTGACATTCATTATGGACTTAGTAAGTTTCCCTAGAAGTAAAAAAGACTTTTCTTTAATATATACCTTTGTTAGGCCTTTTTAAAAATTATGGTAAAATACACATTGCATAAAATTTATCATTTTAACCATTTTAAAATGTACAGTTCGTGGCATTAAGTACATTTGCTTTGGTGTGCAAACATCCATCTCCAGAACTTTTTCATCCTCTCCAATTTACACTCTGTATCCATTCCTCCAGAACTTTTATTTTAATTTGTCTTTTAAGTATTTTATGTCTTACATGCATCTTATTTCAGAAGACACTTGGAAAAGAGGCGGACCAAATTTTCTGCAAAGCCTACTCACTTGGTTTGGGGTGTTTTCTTGTTTTGTTTGGTTTGGTTGGGTTGGAGAGGAGGTTATTCTGAATAAGCAGTTTATTTTTCTTATGATTTACGAAGAGGTCTGCAAAGTTTTCCCCTGAAGGCCCAAATAGTAAATACAGAGGCTTCATAAGACAGACCTCTGTTGCAACTGCTCAGCTCTGGGGTTGTAGCATGGAAGTAGCCATAGACAGTATATAAATTAATGGGCATGCTTGTGTTCCAATAAAACTTTACTTACAAAAGAGGCGGTTGGCCAGATTTGGCCCAGAGGCCATAATTGGCTAATTTCTGATTTAGAAATAAAGAGTATTATACTGTTAAATTGGGAGTAGTATTTAAGACATTTTTAAAGTCTCAAGACTAAGGGAAGAGGAGAATTTCACATGACCAGGTGAAGGTCTAGACGTGCATTTCATGGCAAGTAATATAAGTTGTATTGAAGCCCACATGCAAAATCATTTTGGAGTCAAAAAATTCCACCACAAAATTTTGGAAAGCTGTCTCTTTGGTTTTCTAGTTTGGGTTCTGAGTCCAAACGACACTAGTACAATGCTTACCAAAAAGATCTATAAATAACCCAGCCAATCTATATGCTAGCCATATATAATAGTAACTCTGAGGACACGCTGACTAATACTGTTCATCTCTAGCAGCTTATGTATGAAATGAGGCCAACTTTAAAACAGTTGAGTTCATGCAAATGGGTCCTATGGGCTAAGTGAACGTAGACAATAGAATTTTATTAGTATGAAATAAATGATAAAGGACGTTTAGCAGAGCCCAACTTGGGAGGTGTGGACTTGTGGTGGTTAAAGAAATGTGCTCTTTCCGATGACTGCTGATTCTTCAATGGGTATGGCTCCCTGAAATTTTAATTATGGGGTGGGTGTTGATGATGTTGCTGAGATACATTTCTTCCTAAGAACTAGGATGTTTGTGAGCATATTCAGAATCAGGATTTCCCCTAACTCCTTACCTCAAATCATCAAAAAGCCAATAAGAAATAATTTTCCTCCATGGATGGTCAAGAAGTTTCCTGATATTGGACAAACTACTGAATTGAAACCTTCTTACAAATTGGAAGGGTGGCCTATGAACTAGTCGTGCTAGGTGGCAGCAGCCATGCCAAATTTATCAAAGATATTTCTTTAGCCATTTCTAGATGATGCTCATTGTTTGGAGAGATTTAGTAACTTTTCAGATCTCAGGGTACCCTTTATTGCTGAGTTCGCTGAGTTACCTCTAAGTTTTCTTAAAAGAGTCAGGGGTTGGGATCAGGATATTAGTCTGCTCCATTTTCTCCAAGCACCTGAGGTGCCCAGATGTCAGTTTTTAGGCATAGTTTAGAAGGAAAAAGGTCCTTCAGACCAAAATTTAGAAAATCCTGTTTTGTATTTTACATAAATCTGGTGTGAGTAGCACGGTCCCTTGGTCACCTGACTTTCCTTTTGCATCAAAATAGAAAATACTTTGTTGAGAGGTGCTAACAGTTGTCATCAGTGGTTTAGCACTGATCTGATAGATAACAGTGATGTTGACTGTGCTCTTAGTGACCACCTGGCAAGGCATAGTCATGGCCGACATGGGTCTGGAAGTCCTAGTGGAACACTAGCTGAAGGAGTATTGTGTTACATATTTTTAAGTAAGCATGATACCAGGCTGTGTTATATTGGGAATAATGTGCAAGTGCTGGAAAGTACTTCTTCACACATATTTAATATTTGATATGACCGTGTTTGAATAGCTGAGAATTATTAACCTGTTTAAAGGATGAACAGTAATCCCTTTCAGAAAAGGTTAAAGGATTTGGGGTGTTTAACTTAGGGAAGAGAATTAGAGGTCATGTAATAACCGTCATTATGTGTATCATTGAGAAGAAGACACTGACTAGTTGCTTTTGGTCTCAAAGGGACAAGAGAAACACCTTCAGACTTAGAACAAACTGAAGAACAGTTCTTTGGATACCAAGAATTTTTGACTTGAGGCTGATATGGAACTCACTGATAGCCAAACATTTCTCCTGTGTGGAGTCGGGGGCATGGGCTAGATGACCTCTTAGGGTCCCGTGTAGCTCTGCAGTACTTTGAATTGTAGCTGGTAACCTGAGTTAGTGCCTAACTCAGTCACTGTGGGGGTGATTGGGAGGCATTGGGGCAAGTAGTCTCATGAATGCACGTTGTGATCATTAACTAAAACTACAATGTCTACTTTACTTGTTCACATGGAAGCAATGTCCCAAGCCTGTATGGGGACTTGCATTGTTTTGATAGTGTGAGACACCACTTTTCAGAAAGTGAATGCAGTGGCAAGAGACTTTTTCCTTAAGAGAAACACCAAATTGTGTGTGTGTGTGTGTGTGTGTGTGTGTGTGTGTGTGTGAGAGAGAGAGAGAGAGAGAGAGAGAGAGAGAGAGAGAGAGAGAGAGAGAATTATTTGGCAAAAATTCTGCTTGGGCAAAGCAGTGATCAGGATTCTGTCTAAATAACTTAGAAAAGAATTCTGATAGAATAATTCTGCTCTGTGTTTGATATAAGGAAGTAGCAAGGATTGTACTATATTTAGTGCGCGAAGTCAACTTTCTTTGAACCAGAATATAGAGGTTGGGAATGGAGATAACTTGTGTAAGAAAGGGTGGAGACGTGATGAATTGCTAGCATGGACACTTATGCTGAAACTTCTACTTTGCTGAGCTGTGGGTTCAGAGAGACTGGTAGTTTATAATCTGAAAAACTTCTTTAGTTAAAATAGATTTTTTTTTTGCTGTAGACATCAACCTTTCGTCTGTAATTGAAAAATAGATCCATATGTTTTGACCACATATGGTTACTTTGTATAATGACCTTCTGATTATTAGTTTGCTTTATGCTACTGAGCAATTAATCAAAAATTCATTGACTGTCTCCTATGTTGTAATACTGTTCTAGGTTTTACAGGACATAAAAAAAAAGCAAAGGAGAATTGAAACAACTTCCGGGCATACTTTCTATGGACTATTCACCAACAGATTTCTTATACCTGCTAGCTTATTAAAGTTAAAGATTGGCCCTTTCAGGTTAAGATTATTCCTATTTCACAGAAATGGAAATTGAGGCTCAGAGAGAATGAGTTGACAAAGTTAATAGTGGCAGCTGGTAAAGTCTGTTTTTTTTTGCCCCCCAAGAGGTGTTCTAGTTCTAAACTCTCAACCACATAAAACATCTTTTCGTTGTTGTTATTGATGGGGAGAGGCAGGTGGTTAGCATATTATTCAAGACAAGATAATTTATAATTAAATGCCAAGTAGGTGCAAAATGTGAGTGCCAGAGTGCTCAGCAAGGGGAGCTGGTGTGCAGGTGGAGAAGTTGTCAGGGAAAGATCAGTAGAATTGGGTAGGCGAAGAGAAGGCAGACCCACTGAAGGCAGCTACAGGAGATTCCTGTGCAAAGACTCAGAGACAGGTCTGGAGCTAGAGCAGAGGTGAGGCTGAATGGATGCGGGGGTAAGTCATGGGGATCCTGAGCTGTGGGGAGAAGTCATAGGAACATAAATAGCACCCACATTGTGGGGCCTGATCCGCAACAAAGGAAACAGGAAAGGCAAGAGGTCCCAGGTGTCATGAGCTCTTGGGCAGGACAAATGTGGTGCTTATGCGAGGACAGCTGACCTAGGCATGTCAAGAAATTTGGGTTCATATACTCTTGCCCCACCAGGCCACCTCTGACCCTGTCATGATCATGCTTGGTGTCAACTGTTCATCTTGCATAGTGTCAAACCTGGTGGTTAATGATGCCGCAGGTATTTTCCACTAAGTGTTATTCTGAAACCAGAAAAATGACTCTTATACTACCTTCTGGTTTGCATTTGGGGAGGAGAGGAGCATATCCTGAGAGGTGGGTTGGCCCCAGAGAGCTTTGTACTTGAGAGGCCAGTTGAAATTTGGAATCAAAATTCATGATTGTCCTCCTAGCCAAGTTGGAGAAAGAGATTGTTTGAAAAGAACCTTTTAGACTGAAAGGTCGCTGAATATGGTTGAGGGAAAGCGGGGACGCCAGGCTCAGATTCTGGCCATTGGCCATGGGTGCTGAAGCTCTTTCTGGTACAACTGGGTACACTTAGCTGACTTAGACTTTGGTGGTTTCAAGCAGTCCTGAGATGTCACACTTCATCCAAGCATTCACTTCCATCTCTGTCTGTGATGCTCATTTCTCCCCACTCCATCTTGTCAGTGGGCTCCTCGCTGGCCCCTAAAGCTGTAAGAGGTGTAGCTGTGTTTGAGGCATATGGACTGTGAGTCCAGAGATTATGGGCCATCTTTTTCACAATGACCAAGAACTGTTGATGCTCCCCAATGTGCTAAATAATAGCCGCCGCATTCTCAAGGTAATCTTCCTAGTTGCCTTGTTAGGCTACTGTCCCACTTAGCAGATGAGTAGGCCAACACTCAGAGGGGTTCAGTGATTTGGCCAAAGCTATACAGAAGTGGTAGGGCCCAGACTAGACTCCAGATCTTTCTGATATTAACGTTAGTATATTTGCCAGTGTTTGCTATAATGTTCAATGACAATTGTGTTGAATCAGGTGTGGCTAAAAGTGGCAGAACCCTGGACTCGAAAGGTTATCTGACAGCATAGAATTAAAACCCGCAATAGAAATAATACCCACCTTCCCTCTGAGAAAAGGAAAAACAATTGGATGCCAGCCTCTGGTCCCCACCCCCTAACTTTTATGTAGCACCTGGGACTCACACAGCACTGTCTCACCAAACACTGTCAATCCCTCTCCTTCATCTGCCTTCGCCCTGTAGCACTGACATAGATCTGGTAGGCCAGCGTTCCAGGCCCGAGTGTTAGCTTGCTTTCAGTGCAATGTCCTGTGACTGTTTGATGCATCCACCTGTACCACCTACAAACTGGCTTAAAATTTCACTGTGTCCCACAGAAGACACCCCAGGTCTTTCTCCAACGGTGCATTAGATCTGTCACAGACAGGCCCCCAGTTGATTTTGCCTTGTAGAGGCTGAGAAAGTAGGCTTTAGAAGGAGTCTCTTCATGGTGATTGGCGCTAGGAGTAAGATTTGAGACAGCAACTTGCCCTCTCTGCTCCCTCTCCGTTAATTTCAGGAAACTCTGCAGTGCTAATCACACCTCACTTTTGTTACCTGAAAAGAGAAATACTTCCCTGAAACTAGGCAAATGCATACATCTATTTGACTTCGAAGACTAAGTGCTCTTTCCTTTTTAACCATTTTGTCCAAGAGGGGAATCTTCCCCCTCCTCCCTTGAACCAGGGGCTCTGTCTGGGCTTCTCCAACCTCCTCCAAGAAACTTACTTTTCCTGTAGTAACAAGTCCTGCTGGCTCCTGGGAGAACCCACCGGTTGGTCAGCACTGTGGGTTCAGCCAGTATGTTAATGAATCCGGGTTTCCCAGCAAAGACAAACTGGGCAGTTACAAAGAGCCAGCTGCCCTGGCCAGGCTCCCCTGTGCCAGGCAGGGTGCAGGACCATTTTAGGTGGCTGTGAGCCTGTCAGGAGCCTGCAGTGCTTCTGCTCACTCCTGGGCTGGGCACTTTTCCTTTCCTGGGACTTCTTGACCTCTCATTATCTCTCAAGAGTCATTTGGTTGACCTGCTTCAAAAGAAATTCAGTCTCCATCTTTGTAAATACCAATGAATTCAACTTGGTATTAGAAGATCTTGAAAGTTCCAGGGTGCCATTTTGGTGAGAATGTAATTTTTTTTTTAATGACTTTTTCCATCACCCTGTCTTCCTGTCTTATCCTCTTTGTCCAAACAGGGAAATGCTTCTTAGAGAGATGCCCTTTAGAGTTGTCCCTTCTTGAAACTTTTCCCTTTTAGGAGGCTGTGGAAAAGGGTGCTGAGTGCAGGGTAGACAGTACCCAGGAATGTTTTGGCCCCAGGGTTTTGAAGTGCATTCATCCAGCAGGCAGGCTCAGGGAGGAGTCAGATGGTGAGGCCCCAAAGGTTCTTTTTTGCTTTGGTATCTGAGAAGGGGCAGTCCTAGAGCAGGATGCAACGGTTCCAGACCACCTGGGTCACACACCCAGGGGTCAGTCCATGTTGTGGAAAGGCTAAGGAGACCTGGGCTAGAGTCCCAGGCCTGCTGCCACCTTGCCCAGTGACCCTGGACAAGTTACCATATTTTTGGGGGCATCAGTTTCCCCATATGTTTAAAGAAGGGGTTGGACCAGGTTGGTCCTAGGTTCATTCTAGTGCTGACAGAGGTGGTGAATGGATCAAGTAAGCACTTAGCAAGCAATGTGATGATGCTATCTGGCCAAGAAACTGATTTGCAATCTAATTGCAGCCTTTTGGAAGTTGAGTTTTAAGCCACTGGGATTGCATCAGTGGTGGCACCATTACAGGGTCTGTGGAGGGAAGATGGCAGTTTAAATCCCCCCTCCCAACCAGCACGACTGCTAAGCATGTCTTGAAGGTAGATGCCTCCTCTGTTCTCTCTCCACCCACCTGTGACTCAGGACTCCTCACTTCATCCACCTCTTTTCTGGATTGAAGAGGCAGATGGGGGACCAGCTGGCTTGGGATTGGACTGGGCATTTTCTGTATGAGGCTCAGGCACCTGTAGGGTACACCCTTGTGAATTATTTGTGTCTCCCAGCTCTGGCCTTCCAGAGGGAAGGCCCCATTTTCTCACAGGCTGGGCCTTTTTCAGATGAAGCTACATAGGTCCTGGGTGTCAACTGGTTCTAGGCTTCTGGTTGCAGAGAAGAGTCCTCAGGGCTGACCTCGTGGAGTAGGAAACAGAGGCTGACCTCAGAGCTACGGAACTGCTTTGCCTTTTCAACCCTTCCAATTCCTCACCTTTAACTCTGCGAGGGTGGGGTATGGAGGTGGCCTTAACCTAGTTTTGTCCTGAGATAATTCGGGGAGTGCCTTTAATCCAGGATCCTAGATTAGCTTCTAGGGCTTCGAGAGCAGTTTTCTCAAGTCCTCACACCACCCTGCTGAGTTTTCAAGGTCAGCCTGGAGTGTGGCCAGGGGACAGTGGGTCATGAAGAGGAAAGCAGGACCTCAGTACAGGTGGGCAGCCCTCTGACCTGCTGCATGATTAGAAGGCCCAGTGCTCTCTGGCAGGCTGCTCATTGGCCCCAAGGCCTGTGTGTGTGTCAGGAGAAGGGCCTTTTCCACTGCCCGTTTCCTGTGGCTGAGTGGTATGGTGGTTACCTGCATGGATGTTAGCATAAGATGTAGCTTTACATCCTGCCTCTGCCACCCCATTGCTAGGTTATCTTAAGCAAGTTTCTTCACAGCTCTGAATTAAATGGAGACAGTGACACCCAAGTCACAGATTATTTTAAGAATCAAATGAGGAACTATATTCAAAGTGCCTAGCACCCTGGACACACCTTAATAAGTTGTAGCTATTAGTAATAATAATACTAATACCTTTCTAAAGAAGACTCAGAGAATTGAGTTTCTTCATCCTTTAAAGAATGTGTTTTATCTCTTGAATAAGCAAGGACCAAAATCTTTTTCCTGAGTACTTATTTCATTCTCTTACCCATTCCTTCTAGCTTCCTTCTTTGTTTTCCTCCTTTCTTTGTCTCCCTTCTTCCTCCCTCAGAGCTTTCCCCAGGTTTGCTAATTCCTCTTCTCACTTTATCTCTCCTCTCTCTGTTCTCATGATCCGCTGGCCTCTGAGACCTCTTTTCTTTACTTATTCATGATTCTAGGTGCATCCTGGCAGTTCTAAAAGCTGATGCCATTCAGCTAC
This sequence comes from Cynopterus sphinx, assembly GCA_030015415.1. Lineage (NCBI taxonomy): Eukaryota > Metazoa > Chordata > Mammalia > Chiroptera > Pteropodidae > Cynopterus > Cynopterus sphinx. Next base: position 134,964,031 of record CM057384.1, read on the forward strand.
TTTTCTCCTTGCTGTGAATTCTACCTCCCCCTCCATGAAGATACTACAGCTCCCCAACCAAAGGCTCCCTTCCTGGCTGCAGGGTCTTCACCACCCCCTTGAGATGAGAATTTCACTGTCTTGAATCTTTCTTACTTTCTTATCTTTGGGTTTCCAACCACAATGACAAGTGGATTTGTGAGTCTGGAACTCAGTGGAGAGGTCTGTTGGAGATATCAACTTGGGAGTTAAAAGTATGTAAATGTCATTTAGGGGAAATGATTCTTACTGGATAAAAAGAGGAATCTGGAGTAAGAAAGAAGAGGAAGGTCCATCAAAGGAGACTGAGAAAGGTCAGCCAGGGAGGAGGCAGGAGGACAGGTGAATGTATGGAGGAGAGAGTGTATGGAAAAGGAGAGTAGAAAGCACTGGCTCTTTCAAGAAGTTGTGCTAAAAAGACGAGCGTGAATTGGGCCCTTGGTGGAGGGAGATGCTCAGTTAGGAAGGGTCTTTTTGAAAGACAGGAATTCTTACAGCATATTTGTGTGCTGGCAGCACAGTCATAGAGAGCATGGGTTGGAAGTATTGATGATGCAAGAGGTAATAACAGTGTGTGAGAGGTTGGGATGTAGGTAGAGGTGGGGGATTGGCTTTGGGTAGGAGCTGAGAGAGTTTATTCCTGATAATAGGAGGGAGACAAGTGTAGGGACACAGGTGCAAAGAGATAGGTGAATACACGTGGTGAAAGTTTTATTCTGATTATATAGGGAGAGTATGAGGAAGGGATGTGAGGGGTGGGAGATTTGAGAAGATGGAGAGAGGTGGGAGAGTGATTTGACTGGGGAAATATGGGAACACTGCCAAGATTTGTGGTCATCGTTTAAATGGTCAGCACAGTGGTGTGTTTTTCTCTGCTTTACAGGCACTGAGGTGGAGGGTTGGGCCTAACCGGAGTTGGGGTAAGTAGGAAAGAGGAAGTGAGGGGAGGCAGATATGTGCAAGAATGTGATTTTAGGGATCGATATGGAGTCTGTGGATGTGAGTGTGCCAGAGGCAGCGACGAAGAGGGTGGTACATGGTGAGAAGTGGTGGGATTGGTGAGCTGGAGCTTCCAACGTGATTAAAGAATTGGTGGTATCCTTAATAAGTTAAGACCAAGCTGGCTATTGCTAGCTGTCCCCTTTTTATTTTGGCTCAGATATATATCTCTTAAAATAGTTGAATAGATACTAAAATAGGAAATGGCAAAAAGCAATGCCCGTTTTGGAACAGTTTAATTCATTTGTCATTTAATGAGTGCAACTTAATTAGGTTGCAAAGGTATTCAATGGCTCATGATGGCACAATCAGAAGCAATGTCTTAAATCTTCCTGACCTCCATTGGCCAGTTCCATCAACACTAGGGTGGGCATTGGAGTATGTTCTTATTGATACAAAGGAAATAGTCTATGAGTTAGTTGTCTAAAGGGCCTTATCTTAGGGAGAGAGCATATGTTGCCTGTCTAAGCTGCTGAAAGGAAGCGAAGGCCTCTTGTTTATGCAGAAGATCCACAGGTCTCTGGCAAATAGAACTGCTATCGGGAAGACAGCATTTGTCTGGACACTGGCCAGTATGAATTGATGTCCTCTGCATCCAACAATCACAGAACTGTCTAAAACACTTAAGGGTATGTTGACAATAAGCTATGAGGTTAAGAGAAATACAGGATTTCTGGGAATGAGAATAGAGATTTGTTTCTTGGTGCCAAACAAAGCAGAAGAGTGGGAGAAACCTTGCCTTTTTTTTTTTTTTTTAAGTGTTTTCCAGTTCAACAAAACAGTAGCACATACCCTATTGTTGTGATCCTCACAATAAAAGGATCTTGTGGGTAGGAAAGGTTTTGGAGCCCTCATTTAACCAAGATGAACTCAGGGTCAGAGTGGCTGGTGGACTGCCTGAGGTCCCACATGCGGGAGCCTCGAGGAGAGTCTGGGAGCAGAGAGTCACCAAGTGGGGCCCATAGACCCTTGCATCAGTGTCACCTCAGGATACTAGCTAAATGGACAGGTTCTCACCTACTCTAGGCCTGGGGATCTGCAAGTTTTAATCTTCTCCCCTGGGGATTCTTATGTGCTCAAGTTCAGAAGCCACTGAGTCACCAGAATAGTGCTTCTGTGTCCTGGGAAAATGAGAAGACCAGAGACTGATAATTTTTGAGGTCCTGTTCTCCAAAGGAAGAGGAAAATTTTCCTCTTGAGTAAAAGAGAGTGAAAGAGATGGCTGCTGGGATGTGTGTTGAAGGAAGAAGAGTAGAAAAGGTCTTCATGGGGACTGAGAGACTGGGTAGAGTGGGCATCTGTGGATAAGAACCTGAACAGGGCAACCTGATCTAGATCAGCCCATGTGGGGTCTTGACCTCAGAGAAACTTCAGACTTGCCATCGCAGTTCCAACCATGAAATTCTGCCCCTGACAGTGGCCCCAAGGGGCTTCTGAGGGCTGGTCCTTCCTGATGTCATTCTTAAAGAAGGTACACTGTGGATGCCAAGAACATGCACTGGGTGGGGAATCAAGCAGTTTCCCCAGCCTCTCAGCATTTTGGTTACCTTGTCTGCTCTGGAGAGTAGGAAAGGCTTCCCAGAAGTAGGGCCATTTGGGCTAGCCATGCAGGATGAATAGAAGTTCCAAGAGCAGGCAAAAGGTAGAAGTGGTATTTCTTCGATTCTTTTATTCATATGTGAATTGATGGATTCACTCATTTGATGAGAGCTGCTTGGTGGAAAGGTCAGATTAGAGAGAATGAAGACTGATTAGGTATCCCAGAAAGGAAGGGAGTGAAATTAGGGAGTGCACTGCAAAATTCTTTATGCATATGAGTCACCCCGGGGGATTTTGTAAAAATGCAGATTCAGGTTCCAGAGGTCTGGGGTAGGTGTTTCTAACAAGCTTCCAGGAGCTGCTCATGCTGCTGGTCCACGGACCACACTTTATGTAGCCGGAATGTAGACAACCTGCTTGACAGGTTTGACTGTGAATGGGAGTTGAGAGGGAGGACAGAGATCATTTGCTTGCAAAAGTGTGAAGCGTAAAAAGAGTGGTTGTTTTTGTGGGGTGGGCAGGTGGAGAAGGAACATGGCAAGTACTTTTCTGTGTGACTGCTGTGTAGGGAGAAGGGGTGATTGGATCAATGGCTGTGAAAGATGAATCTGCAAAGGGCAGTTGTGACCAGACAGTAAAGATGCTTGTGATGCTAAGGAGCTGACTTCCTGCTGAGGGCAATGAGAGAAATGGGGATTCCTTCAGAAGGAGTGAGTTGCTACCTCATAAGTGATGAAGTAGAGAAAATGTCAACCACTAATTTTTCAGAGAGGGTCTTTCAGATTGTTTTCTGCAAAATAAAGTATCTGACTAGGAATCCCGTCTGTTAGTCAAACCCCAAAACAAGGCCACCATTGAGTTTGCGGCCCTCGTTATTTTGATAAGGTTAAGAAAAACGCAAGTTAAATATGTATTTGATTGGTGACCGGCTTAAGGTTTGAATCCTTAATTCTCACATGAGGCTGAGCGTCCAGGTCAGAGGTTTCTTCTCATAGGCAAACTCAGAATGGTAAAGGCTGTCTGAGTCCTTTACCCTCAGGGCTCAGCAGTAAGGACTGGAAAGGAATGTTGACTGGATTACTGATGTCTGCCGTAAGTGTGGGCTGGAGAAGTGGTTGGTATACTTTTAGCTATCCCTGGAGGGAGGTAGAGTTCCGGTGATAGATTCCTAATGCTCTCACACCTATTCCTGGTACCTTCATTTCCCTGGTTAGGGAATGGAGTTGATCACTTATCCTGAAGTCCTTTGTGAATCTTCAGACATTGTGAGGCTGTTGTCTACATTTACAAAGTACCAGGAAAGGCTCTCCTTTTGCATTACTTTAATATCGATGAGTGTTTTTGTACTGAATAGACTTCATGTCTTAGGGCATCATTTCTATTAAACCTGAAGACAAATGCTGGTAACTGGAAATAGCCATTGATTTGCTTTCTCCTATGGTATCTCAACTCCCTAATTTATCTAGAGGAAAAAAATAAAGCCCATGTACAATCAACTCTTCTAGCTTTCTAAGTAAACAGTGAGATCAATTCTCATTCATGAATTTGTTGCGTAAATATTTGTTTGATCACACAGAAAAATCCGATTAATCTTAGATGAGAGTTTGGCTGGTGGAAAATTATCTATCAGTTGCACTGAGTGGCCAAAGATGCAAGTCGAGTCCATCGCTAGTGGTGGCCCTGGGTTAGTACAAGGCCAGCTAGCTCTGGGTTTTGACATCTCCCACGGAGCCCAAGAATACTTCTCTTTTAAGCAGCGTTGGTTCAGGGTGATATTTGTTTCCATCTTGTCCGGGGTGGTGAGGGATATCAGGGACCTCATGGCTCAAGGAGCCTGAGCGAGAGGCTTCAGGAGAAGCTGGCTGTCATCATCTTCATCCTCATTTCTCTGCCATCATAATTTAGAATGTGAATTAGTGGCTTGGAAGAATTGGAGGATAAAGAAGGAAAAGTTTCGAAATGATTGGCGAAACTTTTGGGGGATTTGGGGTGAGGTTAGAGTAGTAATTATCTTGACAGTGGTATGGTATGATGATGGCAAAAATTGCAACAATGGGGGCCCTTTCTCTGCTCTTTTGTTCCTTTCCTAAGGTGAGTAAGGAACAGTCCTGTCCTTTTTTGTCTGACAGTTTTATGAAGGTGTCTGGGGCTGCTGTGGAATTGGCTTTGGATGCCAATGGTCTTTTTGTGTTCCTTTCAGAGGTTCTACCGGTAGAGCACTTCCTTCAGGCTAGCCCTAGGGAGGATAGAGCAACCAGCTCCATGTGGAAATAACCAGCCCAGAAAGATTGTGTGGGACAGTGGGGTGGGGAGAGGGGAATGATACCTCTTCACTCCAGCCTCTGGCAGAAGAGCTGTGGCCAGTGAGGTCAGGGGACCTCTGTTGAGATTCTTGGGAGTTGAAACCCAATAATGCCACCATTGTCTGCGGACCTTCTTCTGGCAGCTTCTAGGGCCTCTTTGTGTGGGCCAGACTGATTCACTCCCGGGTGATTCTTCCCCAGGGTTTTTCAGGATTAGTCACCGCCAGATGGTAAGGACTTGGTGCCCTGCCTGCCTCCTGCAAGCAAGACCGGCTTCCTGAGAGATTTTGCTAGATGCACGGAAAGACCTTAAGGGATAGGCAGCTAGTCCACCTTTGTGTGGTACAAGTTGAGGAAACTGAGGCCCAAAGAAATCCAGTGACCTGTATTACTGTGCCTTAGCCAACTTGTGAATAAAAGGGGAAAATGTCATATCTCATAGCTTACAGTTAGGCTGAACTGAAGTTGGGCCTTTGGGTTGACCATCTTGGGACATGTGTGAGAGACAATGGGGTGTGGTAAAGAGTCCACAGCACTAGAGTGTGAAGGCCTGGGTTTGAGCCCCGGCGCACGGCTTGCTGACCACCTGAGCCATTCTGAGCCTGTTTCCTCATCTATAAATCAGGAATGTTTATATCCATCCTGCCTACTACTTCACAGGCTTGTTGTGAGGAATCAAATGGAACCAGTGAGTATAAAGGTACTTGCTTAAGAATGTTATGAGTAATTATCATTAAAATATCCCAGCACTGCTTTCTTTATTACAAAATACTGACTATGGGTTGTTGCTCGGCTCATATCAGTTTGTTGAACTTCGAGGAAGTCCCTGACTTTCTACTGTGGAGGACTTGTTCTCAGGGACCCAAAAGGAAATCTCGTTGGAGGTGGGGAACAGACTAAGGAAGGTGGAAGGAGGGTGGAGCGGGGTGAGGGCGAGGTGAGGGAACAGGGGGCAAGAACAGAAGCCATAGGTGGGAGCTTTTTTGGTGGGGAGGGTCCCTTCGGGCCCACACTGTGCAAACAGGTTGGGCCCAGGATGCTGTGTGTGCACTCGTTGCCTTGTGAGGTTTCACACCTATTCACTTCTATTTTTAGTCATCCCCTAACTGTTGCTTAAATTATCTTAGCTTCTACTATGAGCTCCTTTAAAGAAAATTCATTTAAAAGAAAAATAACAGCCCTCTCTGGAGGAGAGGAAATGAGATAAACTCTCAAACCCCACTTCCACACTTCATTTTTAGCCCAGTGCTGAGACTCAGCCGAAGCAGGAGTCCTGTCAAATGTCGGGTTTTTCTAGAGCCTTCCTTCCAGACCTCATACTGTTCCTCCTTTGCCACTATATTAGTTACCTATTGCTGTGTAATAAATTATCCTCAGATTCATCAGCTTAGAACAACACAAGTTATTATTTCATAGTTTCTGAGGATCAGGAATCTGGGAATGGCTTAGCTGGTAGTTTTGACACATATTCTCTCATGAGGTGATAGTTGAGATGTTGGATGGGGCTGCAGTTATCTCAAGGCTTGACTGGGGCTGAAGGAGTCGCTTCCAAGCTTACTCGCATGCTATTGAGAGGCCTCAGTTTCTCTTGGGCTGTTGAACTGAGGGCCTTAGTTCTTTGAAGACTTTGGCCAGCGACCACTCTCAGTTTCTTGCCATATGGACCTTTCCATAGAACAGATCACAACACAGCAGCTGATTTCCTCCATAGTAAATGGAGAGAGAGAGAGAGAGAGTGAGCGCAATCAAAATGGACACCTGAGTACCTTTTTATTACTTATTCTCCAATGTTGCATATCCCCACGCCCTCTTTACTGTATTTGTTATGTCATCAAGTCCCGCCCATATTCAAGGGTTGGGGAATAGTCTTCATCTCTTGAAGAGTGGTGGATTGAAGAATTTGTGGATATTTTAAAAACGTGCCACAGCCACTAACATTGCTGCGTGGTGATCATTTCTATCCTCCCCTCACATTCAGTCTGACTTGCAATGTTGCTCTCCTGCCTGTGGAACCAACTTTCCTACTGGATGCGAGGATTCCTGGAGAATATGCTGGTCTATTGACCAGACTGGAGCTGTGGGAGAAATCTCCACCAAAACCTGCCACAGCCTTGCAAGCAGGGCTCCAGCACCTACGACTGAAGAGCTTCAATCCAAGGTTGGGAGGAAAGGCCTGGCTCTCAGAGACTTGATATATCTCCTGGGGCAAGCATGGAAACTGATGCTTACAGGGCTGCTTTGGCATGGAACCTTCCCCAGAACATGACACCTGCTACCAGTGAATGGAATCAGATCGAGGCATTATTCCTAAGACTATTTTAATTGGCACTTCCAAGCTGGTTATGATGAAAAAGCCTGTGGAAGGAGAAGCAGGTTGTGAGATAATCTCATGAGTTCCTCCCTCTACAATGCTGAAACCATCCTATTCAGAGAGGCATGAGGTCCTACTCCTGCAGACCACTTAATTCTGTTCTAATCCCCAGTGACTTGCTCAGGGCAATACGTTTTCAGTTCTTATATTACTTCATCTCCCACTTGATGACGGTAGCCATCCCTTTTCCTTGGATGCCGCGAGGGGCTATCTCTAGGTTCTCCTCCTTTTGTGACCATATTGTCTCTCTCTGTCTTATTAACTTCTCTTCTCAATGCCCTTTAATGCCTTCAGTTCCAGTAGTTACCCTTTTCCCTCCTTCCAATGATGACTTTTTAATTTTTCACTCTTTTGTTTCTCCTCGAGTATCTCACCAAGTTCCAAGGCTTTATCTACTGTTCATAGCTGATGATTTCTAAGTCTTTTATTATCTCCAGCCTGGTCCTCTCTTCTGAATATAGACCCATATTTTGTCATTGGCTCCTCCTGGACATCTCTACTGAATGTCTCATCTGCACAACAAATGCAACGTGCCAAAATTGAATCTATTATTACTCTTTGCAAGCCTACCATCTCCATCTCAGCTAACAGTGCTGTCATCTACTATGTGGCCTAACCTTGAAATCTTGGTGTCATTTTTTGACTCCTCACTTTTGCTCTCATTCATGTTCAGGCAGCATGATGTCCCATGGACCAATTCTACCTCCCAGATATTTTCTACATTTATTCCCGCTGTTACTGGGCTGATTCTGAATTAGTGCCATGGAATATAAGCTCCACAATAAAAATTTATTGAATAAATAGGTATTGTAACTGATCATCCTGCCTCAGCCATCTCCACTACATCTACCCTTTCCCCTACCATCATTCATCTCTCTAAAACATGGTACAAGGAAATCAGGTCCTTGCTTAAAAAACTCTGAGGATTCCTCACTGCTTACAGAGTCTAATTCAGATCTTTATGTTTGCATAAGGGGCCCTTCACAATCTTTCTTTTTACCTTTATAGCATCATCTTTTGCTACTTCTCTTTCCCCTTGCTCTCCTTGAGCTACTCTGCTTTACCTTAAATTTCCTGCAGTTTCTTCTTCGTGTAGTTCTTTTCCCACTTTTTCACTTAGAAAACTCCTATTCATCCTTCAAGGCCCAGCTCTTCTCAGTAGCTTTCCCCAAGCCCTACACTATTTATTCCTTCTCCATCTGTAAACACTTTATTCATTCTCCTATTATATAGTACATATTACATTGTCTTATAGTCACTTAAAAAAATATAACCTATAACAGTTATCTCTTTCTGCATAACAAATGACTCCAAAATGTAATAGCTTAAAACAATAAACGTTTATTATCTCAGTTTCTATGGGTCAGGATGTATGGTTTAGGTGTGATTTAGGTGAGTACCTTTGTATCAAGGTCTCTCATAAAGTTGTAGTTAAGTTGTTATCCAAGGCTGTGGTCTCATCTGAAGGCTCGACTGGGAGAGGATCCAATTTTGATCTCATTTACATGGTTTTTGGCAGAATTAATTCCCAGATTGTTAGACTGAGGCCTCCCTTTATTTGTTGCCATATGGACTTCTCCATAGAGCATCTTTTAACACAACAGCTGGCTTCCCTTAAAGCAAGTGAACAGGAAAGCATAATAGTGTTGAAGATGAAAGTCAGTCTTTTATAACATCCCATCACTTCTGTCATATTATACTTGCTAGAGGTGAGTCAATAAGTCTAGCCTATGCTCAAGGGGAAAGAATTACACAAGCTTATGAATAGCCTTCAAGGGGGATCATTGGTGGCCATCTCAGAGGCTTGCCTATTGTACCTCCTAAACTTGAGTTTCTCAAGGCAGGATCCATGTCTCATTTGTCTTTGAAACCTCAGCACCTAATCTAGTTCCTGGCAGTTAGTAGGTACTTGATGAATTTAACAGAATTGTTTTTCTATAAAAACCTGATCGCAAGTAAATTGCAAAGTCCAAAGAACCCTCAATATTAGACTAAAATGCACTTTAAAAACTAAAAAGTAAAATCAAGTGTTTAAATGTTATGGACACCCTGCTAGTCTTTTATTTCTAGGCACTTCTACGATTGCTTCCCAGTCTCACAGAAAAATGACAGAAAAGCAAGAAAGTGTTTTGTTTCTTGTGACTTGGTACAACTCTAAAATATTTTCAAATGGAAAAAAATGGGAATACCATCCCAAAGGTCCTCAGACAACTCAATAACTTAGACCACCCATGAATCCATCTCCCCACATGGAAGACCAGCAGTTGGAGGATCCTAGGCCATCAAGTATTGACTAATCACTGCTGTTTTCCACCAGCTACCCATCAATCACGCCATAAAACTTTCCAGTGCGGAAGGGAAAGCACAGAAATTATAGGTCTCCAATCTGAGCAACAGTTTCTTCTTCAGGCTCACTTTTCTAAAGAAAATTCAGAGTATTTAGCCAGGACACATGGCTGGATGCTCCTGATGTGCACAGAGGCCCGAAATGTACAGCCAGTGTCAAGGGTTCACATCTGATATTGATATTGGGCCCTGGACAGTGATTTAGGCTGACTTCCACATACTGTGGTAGGGCAATCATCACTTTGGCAGATGGTTGCTTACAGTCTACATTTTCAGCTTACGATTTAAAAGGAGAGTCAACCCTAAGTTGCTCATATTGGTGACCCTCTGTCTGACTGGCTGTATCTGCTCACTGTCACATGATCAGCTCAACCCAGATCTGATATTCCACATGGATGAAACCTCACCCAAGGCCTGCTTCTGCCTGCAAAATTATTGACAGCCCATCTGCTCAGTCCAACTTATTGCCTGGGGGTGAATTTAGGTGCTTTAGGTTTTTAGATTTCTTTTGTTTTCTGTCATGGGACTGGACTAGAACTGAGCTCATTTGGTGGAGAAGTTAAGATGAATTCTAGCAGTACTAACTTTTAATTTTGAAATTTTCTTAGTTTTTTTCACTTACATTTTTAGCTGGCAAATTTTAGAAGGCTTGTTTATCCCGCCAAACTAGATGGGCAATTTGGGATCAATAGTATCTCTAAAAGTACTATTTATTGGTAGCATAGAAAGAACTACAGCTTTGGGGATAGCAGATTCTTAAGCTTTCATTTAGTATTTTGGAAATCTAATGCCCAGAGGGACAAAGGACTTGTCTAAGGGACTCAATGCTGCAATAGATCTCAAATTGTGGTATTTGCTCCCTGGGGACAACATTTGGTTTTTCTCACTGCTGCATTCCCAGTGCCTAGAAGAGTGCCTGCTACATTTACTTATTCAACAAGTACTGCTGAGAGAATGAGTAAATGAATAAATTATTCTTGGTCCTCAGTTGCAGTGACTAATTAGAAGCTCTGGAATCATTACTATGGCCCTTGACATCTTTCTAGTGCTCTGCCTTGACCCCAACCTGGGCTGGTCAGGTAAATCATAAAAGTCAAGGTCAAGGCTGTTCCATCCCATTACTTTACTTTAAGAGCAACAACCACAATGTCTTCAGGTTTACAGATGAGATTCTATCTTGGACCATACTTGACCATGAAAACTTGGGGTATTTCTAGGCCATTTGAGAATGGTGCATGAGCCCTTAGCTGTTCAGCCTATTAAAAATGCCCCTAACACTCTTGCATGGATGCTCTTTGTATGGTTATTAATGATAATGATTGGTGTGACAATCTCTATGGACTGCCTACTGCATGGTACCTGGGTTCCCTGGAGTTTGACAGCTTGAAGGAGGATAACAGACCTCTAAGAGTTGTTGAGTTAAGTGTTTTTCCTAAGCAAAAGCAGTCATGGCCCACTCCAAAATTTATTTTTAACACATTTTTGTTTTTTTGGTCCTTATCCTTTCCATGGTCTTTCTCTTCACTGTCCTTTTTGAAGTACATTAAATATGATGAGAAAAAAAGTCATGCAGGTGCCTCTAAGGTGCCACTGTGGTCATTGATTTTCAGATATCTTAGCATTAGAAATAACACCTGGGGTAGATGAGAGGTGGGCCCACGGACCACTGCAGAAGGTTTACAGAGCAGGCTTGAGAATTAATTCAGTGAAGAAGCAGTGCTTGGTTAACATACTGGTCATAATACATGTGTACAGAGGTTGTATTCTTTGTTTTCAATTAGAGTTGACATTCAATATTATTTTACATTAGTTTCAGGTGTAGAGGTTGAATTCTTGATTGCTTAGAATTGGTTCACCCCTTTACATATTAAGTATAATGACTGAGCCTTGTTCCTTCCACCTGACAAGCTGAGTCTCCACGTGAGGTGGGAGGAGAGAGAAAGTGAGAGAGTGTGAGAGAGAGGCAAGAGAGAGAGAGAAAATTAGAATGAATGGATCTGATTGAATGAGATGGCTTCTCAAAGTGAGCTAGTAATAGTTTTTTCTCCTCAAATTACTCTTTAGCATGAATGATTCAGATTTGACTGCACTTTGCATAAATTCTCTAGCTAAAGCTTCTTATATATTTTTGCAATATGTAAATATTAGAATTTGTATGTGTGTATGAATATAGAGAACAGTTCGAAATTTGGGCCAAATTATTTTCTAATGAATGACCATGGAGACTTGTTTTTGGTGCTGTTTCAGATTGGAATTGATCCTATGTATTTTATATAATATAATTTCTATAAACCAGGCATCAGACCAAGGAGCCCAATTTGAGTTTTGTACTTTCTTGCCTGAGAACCATGGGTATTTAGGTTCTCCTTTCCTGAGAAATTAGTTTTTAAGAGCTCAACATTGATAAATAAAGTAATAAAATATAATTAGGTGTTTATAACTTAACAATGAATAAATAATAGACCATGATAGTTCTACAGTTATTTGTATCTTTTTTATTTATATTTTTAGCACATACCTATTAAGATAATGTATTTTTTTTCCTGGAGCTCTAATTTAATCAGTGATGTGGCTTAGCCTAGACCAAATTAAATATTGGCAATAATAAAATAAAAACTCTTTTAATAAGGACCATAATAAAAGAGACACATGTCATAGCAGTTTGTATATTTCTTATTGCCCTGGATTTGTTGAAAATGAACTGTTTTTCTCGCACTGTACTGAATATCTATAGAGTGATACTAATGTGAATTTAATCAACAAGGGGCAGATATTTTTGCCCCTTAAAGGCTGGAAATATCCATGTGTGTGGGCAATTGTGTATGAGCATCTGTGGAAGTAGGCAGCTGTGAATGTAAAACTAACACTGATTTTGTCTGGATATTTATCTGTGTGCCTTCTAACTCAAATACCACAAAATCCCACTTGCTTTCCCAGGACTATTCTCAGTATCTATGCACATGGGTTCTGAAAAGACATGAGATGTGTCCTTCAAGTGGCGAGAGGGCAATGGCTGCTTTCAGATGCCTAGTTTCTCTTTTTCACTGAGTCCAGTAGACACTAGCGTGATACCAATCACACACACCAGCCTCATGGACAGTCTTCTCTCTTCTAAGAAGCTTCTCACACCCCACAGGTTTCCCTTTTCTTCCCATCCACTGACAAAGCACCCCGAAGCCAAATTTCTGTTGTCCACAAGCCCCACCTACAAGTAAGCTCTCCTGCACACACATGCTGGCCATCAGTTACATTCCCTGTTTCAGCTTTTCGGGAGGATTGAGGTCAGTTATGGGAGGGGTTAGGGCTGGATTAAGAACGCCTCTTTACACCAAGTTCACACTACAGGACCAACTTAACAAGCAGTCAGAAGATTTACTGAACCCTCCTGATTGATAGAATAAATTTGGAGGAACATTCAGGAAGGACTTGATTTTTAATGATCTGGCTAGGATGAATCATGCACACTGCACCACTTTCAAAGTTCATTTTGGTAATTGGAATCTTATAAATGTCCTGTTGAATCATCTCACCCAGGGTGACCTGGGAAGGGATGTTTCCCCCTCACTCTACTGGGCTATTTAAATAGCAATACATGTATTTCTTGCTTTAAGAAAACAGGGAATATAAAAAATCTAGATTCTCAAGCAAGTACATTAGAGAATGATAGTTAACTTTACAGAAGAGATTAAGATAGAAATCTTTAAGTAGCAAGTGACTACAAGTAAATTGCTTTACAACAAATGTGCCTCTTTTTTCCTACCACCCTTGATTTGGAAAGACTATTTCTATTATCTTCTTACCTCTAAGGATTTTAAGAGTTAGTTCTGAGCAACAATAAAGAGTTCTAACAGTAAAACCTATAAATGTGCTTCCAGCACTTTCTTAGAAACTTCCTTTTATCCAACAGCATGCATTATTTCAGTCAGTCCCATGATAGATAGTCTTATTCTAATAGTTTCTCTGGTAATTGACTTTTCCAGTTTTTGGAGATAGGCAACAGATAGCTAACCTGTTACAGTGGTGCAGACTGGAGGATTTAGTTCTAGGCATAATTTTGCACCTGCTAATGGCTGGTTGGGTAACTTGGCTTTTGTGTCTCATCCTCTCTGGCATCCCTTACTTTTCTCTCATGCTTGAGTGATGTCTTGAGTTCTGAACTGAAGGAACCTACAGCCAGAGCTGAGGCTCATCTTAGTCTTACATTTTATGGAGGAAAATTGGGGCAGTAGAGGGGGTGTTCTGTGTGAACCTCATTTCCTTCCTTTGTGTTGGAAGGTCTTTGCAAGAGGCTGATGACTTTCTCAAGATTGAAACACAGTGAAAACCCAAGGGACTATTTTTGGAGAATTCCAACAAGAGTTTCCCAAACTCACTTGTTACTGTTCTCGGGTCCAAAACTGTCCCAGAATACATCTTCAGAGCTCAGCACAGTGGTTCGAGAGAACTTGAACGTAAAATTGGCGCACGCTCTCTCTCTCTCTCTCTCTCTCTCTCTCTCTCTCTCTCTATATATATATATATATATATATATATATATATATGTATTATTGGCTGCATGAAACACACACACATCAGCCCCCAGCCCCACCCACGGAGGCACCTCCAGATGCAAAGTTGGCGGCTGAGTTTCATGTCATGCTCTGGAATGTGCTGACCTTCCTTCCTAGGGAAGATGGCACTACTGAAGAGTGTTATTATTAGTAGTGCAGCTTTTGCTCTGATCTGTTGACATTCCTTCACTCTGGGTCTTTATTGAGCAATGGCAAACCCAAAAAAGTGTGGTAGTCAAAGAGCTGACCTCATCTCTTCCTTGAAATTTCTTCTTTTGGTTGCTGTGACCCTATATTGCCTGGTTTGAATCTTACCTCTCTGGCCATCTCTTCAGTTTTCTATGTGGGTTTTTTCTTTTTGAACTTTAAATAGCTGAGTTCCTCAAAGCTCACTTCTAGACCTTTTTCTTTTTTCTCTTCTTATCTCTTCTCCCCTCATCCTTTTGTTTTTTTTCTCTTTTCCTAAATAATTTCATTAATTCTCATGATTTTAATGACCCTGCATTTAGCAAAAACTCCTAAATTTTTGTTTAGTTCATACTTCTCTTTTGAGCTCTAAACCCATTATTTGACCATTCCACCTGACATTTCTACCAGGATTTTCACAGATTTCCCAAATTCAATGTGCTCAGAAGAGAGAGGATCCTTTCCCCGCCCCTTCCCATTTGGTCCTTGTATGCTTATCACAGCCTTCCTCAACTGAGTTAGTTTCACTGCAGCTCACCTAGTTATTTAGGTCAGAAACTTGAGAATGTTTCTTATCATCAATGGGTAAGTCCTGTCAATTACAGCTTTAATATTTCTCAAATCTCTACCTTAGTTTAATCATAATGTCTCCTGGTAGCTACGTCAACCATCCAACTAGTTCCCCCCACATGTTCCTCCCAAATTCTTTCCTTAGCAACTCCTTTCTTTCTCCCTTCCCTCCTGATGATTTAAGTTTGTGTTTGTGTTTTCCTTATTTAAAAATATCTTCTCAACTTTTTATTTGGACATAATTATAGCTTCACAGAAAATTATTAAATATATTACAGAGGTCCCATGCACCCTTTACATAGCTTCCCCCACTGGTAACATCTTACATAGCTATAGTACAATCGAAAGCAGGCACTTGACATTAATGCAGTCGCAGACTTTATTCATATTTTATTGGTTTCTACATGCACACACATGTATAATTCTATGCAGTGTTATCATATATGAAACCACCGTCACAGTCTAGATACAGAACTGCTTCATCATTCCAAAGATCCCTCATGCTAAAGTACTTTTCTTTAAAACATAACATGATCCAGTTACTGCCTTGCTTAAAACCCGGTAATGATTTTAAAGCTCTGAATTTTTAAATAAAGGCTATGAGCATAATCTGGCTCCAACTACCCTCCAGGCCTCCTCTTGCCTTTCTCCTTTCACTAGTGTCTGCTCACTAGCCTTTCCCTTCCTTTTAATTTGCCAAGCTCCTCCACTGCTCAGAGCATCCACATGTGCTGTTCTCCTCACTTGGAACCCTCCCAGCTAAATCCTCCTTACCTGCCAGACATCTTTCTCAGAATGTTTCTTTGACACCTCAGACTAGATTGGCTTCTGTGATTTGTTTGCATTATCAATTATAATTTTCCTTCATGGAACCTATCACACAGTTGTAAGTAAATAGATATGTGTACAGTTCATTAATTTGAGTTCTCTCTGACTAGAGGGTTTGTGGTGTCTAGCTCACCACTGTATTTTTTTCTGTATAGTCCAATGGCTGGTCTAACAGGTGCTCAACAAATGCTTGTTCATGAACAAGTTCATGAATAATTATTGGTAGCGCACTAGTTGTGGCTGGGGGGTCACCTGAGACCATGGAACTGGGCAGAGTCAATTTACTTATATAGATGTCTGCTCTATGAACTCATTTTCAGCCTTCCCAAGGATGCCCTGTCTGAGTATCTGAACATCTATTGTCCATACCATTCAGAATCTCAAACTAGTATTTTCTTTCCTATTCTATACTAGTATTCTCTCTGAGATTTGAGTAGGGAACAACCCTGGCCAGTGTCCTTTTTAGATCTTTGAGATGTTTTCAAGAATATCAGTTGAATGTTCATCTAGGCTTTTGATGTCAGGGTTCTTTCTCTGGGTCATTGCCAAGATGTCATTTTGAGAAGGTTACTACTCTCAAGCTAAGGAAGTCTCTAAGTTGGATGGCACCTGAGAAGCCCTTGAAAAGTTTTTCCATCAGCTCTCTCCTTGATGCTTCCACCTTCTCTTTGCTAAGTGTCCCTCAGATCCCCCATGAATAAGTCATTTCCATCCCCACTCTCACTCAGAGATAACTCAGTGTGGTTTGCATTGTTAGAGCCCAAAATTTGAAGGGTCTGTATACTGGCCAAATAGTATTTCCCCCTAATGATCATGATGCATCCAGCTCTCTGAGGAATTAGAAGAGAAAAAATGGGGACCTCCTGCTAAGACGTGGCTTTGCCAAGGGGTGGTGGTACCACCCAGAATCCTGACCATCTGTGGAGGGCACTAGGTTAGTGAAACTCACTCTAATTGGTGCCCCCTGTCTCTAGTAAGCTTCTTTAGAAGCACATAATCCCTCATGTGAAAGAGGCAAAGCAATGCACTCACTATACGTGGGGTTGGCAGAGTTGGAAGCTCTGGAAAAGGGTGAAGCCCAGCAGTAGGCAAAGCTGTGAATTCTTCTGTGACAGAGTCAGCATTGGGGTTTGCCTTGGATGCTCTGGGAAGATTCCTGTCTGATTCACAGCATTGGGAAACCTGGGATCATCATCCAAGTTTCCTTTCCCTGCCAAGTAGAAGTTCAAGGGTCTTCATGTTCTATAGGTCATAGCTGTCCTCTCACTGCCAGTGTCTCTCTTTTGAATGAGCTATGGCTGAGAACAGAGTCCAGCTCTGTAGGCCAAGCCTCAGTGTTGGTCCACTGGGGCTGTGGGCTCTAAGGTCAACAGCTTAATGTTTCTCCCTGATCTTGCTATTGGCTTGACTAACATAATACTTGGGATGAAGAAAAAAGTTAGAGCCAGCAACCAGTCCTTTTAGGATAGACTTGGCCATTGCGTGCCCTTTGCTGTGATGCTGCACTTTTTGGGCCTCCCTGCCAAGCCACTTACGCTTATAGTGCCTGGAGTTATGCAGAGTGCTATTCTCCTGGGCATGGTCATGGATGCTTTTGATGACAGTGCAATGCCTTACAGAGCCTCCTAAGAACCTCATGTGTTCCCTCTGACCTCCTCCCCTGCTCCCTAAGGCAGTGTGAGCAATGTTGTAGATCAGTAAGCCCAATTCCAAAAAAGTTTTATGTGTTGTTCCTGCCATAATTGATGCTGGGCCGGGAGATAGTATGGTTGACTCTTATGGTGCTGCCTTGTGCCGTGTGCTATGTAATATCCTTTTTCTTTCTTTCTGATCACCGTTTTCTGACCATGTAATTGACTATACCTCTAGGGAAGACATGCTCTTAGGGCAGGAGGATTTGGATGGCACCTATCCCTGGTGAAAGGGTTAATGCTTGTCTTTCTCTTTAAGCTTTGATCTCATATAACTGGGTGGTGGTACCAACGTGGGTAGGACACCACCAGGGCCACCAGTCTGTTTCCCACCATATGTTTTTTGTGCCCTCTCTCCAATTTGGGCATAAATGTGTTTTTAGTTAGTGGTCTTGAAGGATGACAAGTCAGACCCTCCGGCCCTAATGCTGCTATTTCTGCTTACTCTAGGTCACCCAACCTGCCTGCAGTTTACCCTGAACATGACTGAGGCCGTCAAGACCTACAAGTGGCAGTGCATAGAGTGCAAATCTTGCATCCTCTGTGGGACCTCGGAGAATGATGTAAGTTTGGAGCTTCCTTCACAAAAGGGAGAAATACAAGGAGCTGGGAGTTCTTTGAGGGGTGGAAAGGAAGTTAGGACTCTTGACACTGGGCTCCTGGAGAAAGTGTCAGTCAGGACCTCCACTTTCCCTTTGACTCCAGAAAATCTGGGACCCTGGTAGCACAGAGACCTTGGTTACCTCCAGGAATAGATTATATAAAAAAGGCAGGATAAATACTTGATCCTTTCCTTTATATATTACATTTCAAAATAACAGGGTGATTCCAACACCTATTCATGATTAAAACTTGAGAAAATAGAAACTATGAGATACTTTCTTAACATGATAAACTTTTTATACTTTAAAACTAAAGCCATTATCTTACTTAATGAGGAAGCACTAGAGGCACTTCTACAAGATCAGGAACCAGATAAGAATACTCACTATCTCTGCTACTTTCATCATTATTTTAGAGATATTAGCTAATGCAATTAGACAAGATATATCAACTAGAGGCATAAGAATGATAGCAAAGTAGTAAAACTCTTCATTTCATAAACTATAGTAGTATATCTGAAAAACCCAAGAGAATCAATGATAAAGCTAACTCAAACATTAAAAGTAGCAGGATATAAAATTACCATACAAAAAAATAATAGCTTTCATATACACAAATAATAACCAGTTAGAGGACGTAACAGTAGAGATTCTCTACTTCCAATAGCAACAAAGAAGAAATACTTAGAAATAAGCTTACCAGTAAATGTGCTAAACCTATATAAATAAAATTTTAAAACACTTTTGAAAAGATATAGAAGTAGACTTGAGCAAATGTTAAGACATCATGTGATCTTGGATAGAATGAATGACTCAGCATTATAAAGATGTTAGTTCTTCTAAGTTAATTTACAAATTTAATTCAAGCCCGGTAAAAACATCAATAGCTTTTTTTTTATAGAATGAGACAAGTTGATACTATAGTTCTAATGGAAAAAACAAACATGCAATAATAGCCAAAAAATAAAAATAAAAAATAAAAAACATTGAAAAACAACAGATTATGAGAGAAGACTAGCCTTACCAGCTGTTAAAACATGTTATAAAGCCTCTCTAACTATAACAGTATAGACAAATAGACCAATGGAATAGAATAGGAAACCCATAAATCAAATCAACTGCATATGGACATTTTATATAGAATAAAGGTTGCATCTAAAATTACTGGATCAAAGATGGACATTTTCATGAATGGTACTGGGGACAATAGGGTAACCATTTGGGGAAAGAGAAAATTAGGTCCACATCTCACATAATACATAAGAACAATTTCCAAATGGACTGGGGATCGAAATATAAAAAAATAAAACCATATCAGTACTAGAAAAAACATAGGTAAATTCCTCTTAATTCTAAATATAAAAAAAGATTTTGTGTGACTCAAAATTCAGAAGCAATAAAAGAAAATATTGACAAATTTGACCACATAAAAATTTGCATAGTAAAAACCACGATAAAGTAAAAGGACAACTGACAAACTGAGAAAAATATTGGCAGCACATACCACAGATAAAGGATTAACATCCCTAATATATAAAAAGGTCTTAAGATTTGAAGGACAAGGGGCCAGAAACTTGATGGAGAATGAGAAAGGGACATGAATGAGACAATTCACAAAAGATAAAAATGGTCCTTAAACATTAAAAAAGAGCTCAAATGCACTTTAATTAAAGAAGTTCAAATTGAAATAACATGGAGATTCTATTTCTTATAAAATAGAAAAGAAAAAAATTAAAAATTATTACAATACATTCTTTTGATGAAACAGTGGGAAAACTGGCCCCTTCATACACTGTCACTGGGACTACAAAGTGGTACAGCCCTTATGGAGGGAAATTTAGCAATACCTAACACACTACTGTGCACTTAACCTATTGACTTAGCAATCTCACCTACCAGAATCTACCCTAAAGGTATACTCACAACACTATGAAAATACATATGCATAAGGTTATTCAGGGTTGCATTGTTTGTACTTACTTGCAAAATATTAATATGACTTAAATGTTCATACACAAAAGAATGGTTGAATAAGCATGGTCCAGCCATACAATGGAGTACTATTCAGCTGTAAAAAAACTGAGGCAGATATTTATTAGTTAATATGGAGTGATTTTAGAATATATTAAGTGAAAAAAGTTAAGAAAAAGTATCTATATCTATGTTATGCTACTATTCTTGAAATAAAGGCATAAAAATATACGTATGTCTGTTCACTTGTGTAAAAGGAATATAGGAAGGATAACTAAGAAACTAGAGAGATTGGTTCTCCATAGGAGTGAGTGGGAATGCATTAGAAAGAATGGGGGGAAAGGAGTGGGATAGTGGGGAAAAGGGAGGGTGATACTTCTCTGAGAATGTCTTTTTGTATAGTTCTGAGTGTTAGAACCAGGTGTTGTTTCACATACCCTATGGTAGATAAATACTGAAATCAACCAGGATGTTGGGGGAACTGAAAATGGAATATGAACAGTAACCAGTGAAATTAACTATAATATAAACAGGCAACATAATCATACTGAAGTAACTTAAGTAACTTTGGAAAGTCTTATTTGTGTATTTTAAGACTAAAGACAGAAATAACTATACAAATTTTTTACTCTAGTTAGTAAATTTGTTTCTCACTGGCATGTGAGTTAGTCATTCTGAAACTACATGTATGCAGATGTGAACTAATAGCTATATATTGTGAATAATGAAAGTCAGTTTTCTCAATGTCAGAGAAAAAATATTCAAATAAAAGGGGAAGGCTAAACTGAACCCTGTGATGTTGGGTTGGAATAGGGTGTATCAGTATGAATTTGTGATTTTTAATATAATGCATTGTATGTATATGTTTACATATATTAAATATCTATAGCTATCTCTAAGTATACACAAATATAGGTATATGCCAAAATAAATATATGTGTATGTGTGTAACTACATGTACATTTCTTTACTAACTCTGTTGGCTAGGAAGACCTAGAAACAATGACAGCTCAGAAGCAATGATGACCCATAGCTTCAAGATATTGGTTTCTAAATACAGTTGACCCTTGAACAATATGGGACTTAGGGGTGCCAACCCCCTATGTAGTTGAAAATCTGTGTATAAATTTTGATTCCTCTAAAACTTAAATATTAACAGCCTATTGTTGACTGGAAGCCTTACCAATAACAGAAACAGTCTATTAACACATGTCATTATAATCAAGTAAGCTAGAAAAAAAATGTTATTAAGAAAAAGCATAAGGACGAGAAAATACATTTACAGTACTTAATGAAAAAAATCCACGTGTAAGTGGACTCATGCAGTTAAAACCTGTGCTGTGCAATGGTCAACTGCAGCATTCCCCAATAATTGGAACCAGGGATCTTTGGAGAAATGACTGATGCCAGGGCTGGAGATGGGAAAATACAAGAGGATCCTGGAGTATCCTATGGTACTAGAAAGTGAGGAAGTTCTCAAAAATTGATAGGACAAGTCTAAAGACCCACAAACCATTTGAAGGAACTTCTAATGGCCAGATTTGGGACATTTTGAGTAACAAAGTAAATAATGATAATATTGGATTATAACCCAAAGAACAAAACAAATATCTATACTGATATTTAAATGAATGAATGAATGAATGAATGAAGTATAGGTAAACTCTTCCTTAGAGCAGAATTCCAATTGACAAATGTAGAGAGAAGAAGGAAATCTTCTTCAGGCAAACATCACAGTTATGGCTGTTGTAAGCAGAACCATCAGTTAATGCCAAAGTTAATGAGCAAAAATATGATAAGAAACAGAATATTTGCATAATCTCAAAATAGTTCCTGTACCAGGTTACTTATTACTATTTTTCAAATGGAAAAATCATAATTTACAGTAGAAAAACTGACGGACACTGCCTTAACTATATAATCAGAGTAACATTACTAGTAATCAAAGTATTAGTTTCCCCTGATATGATGCACTGAGAAGAGCATAACATCTCTTTTGTAATTGTTTTGTTTCGTTTGTTTTTGCCAAAAATGCATACTCTTAAAAGATCGGACAAACTCAAATTAAGTGACATTCCATAAAGTCACTACTGGCCTGGAGGTCCCTGTCACTCTCTGCCTCTGAGAGGAAACCATGCTCTGTCTGTGGAGTGTTACCCCTTTTCTAATAAACTTTCCTTTTGACTCTAAAAAACAAACCAACCAACCAAAATAAAACCCCAAAACTCACTGGGCTGGAGTCTTCAAAGAGTCATGGTTATGAACGACAAATCAAGGAACTGTCACAGATTCAAGGACATTAAGAAAACATGACAACTAAAGGCAATGGTGGATCCTAGGAAAAAAGACATAAGTGGGAAAACTGATGAGATTCAAATGAGGTCTGCAGATTAGTCAATGCTAATGGTGATTTCCTGCTTTTCGTGGTCATGTAAGAGGTTAACATTGAGGGAAGCTGAATAAAGTATATACAGGAACTCTCCTATTTGGGTAACTTTTCTTTAAGACTAAAATTACTTCATAATAATAAATTAAAAAATAATGGGAAGTTTTCTAGCATCTTCCAAAGATGACATGACAAAGTTTTTTTTGAGTATCTTTATGAACTAAAAGATTTAATTATTTTTATTTGTTTCAGTTCATTACAGTTAAAAAAGGCTCTTCTTTGGCCAGTGGGAACATAATCAGGTTAGATCCTAAGGTTCTTTGTTTTTTTGATTTTTGTTTTTTGACTCAGGCATCCTAAGTCTTCATGATCCCAATAGTTTGGTAGTTTCCTTGCTTTCCAATATGTAAAAATATTTATTCACTTCAAGCTCCAAACCTGAAATCCGCCATTTCTCCAAGGACTCTGATTCCTTTTAATGGGAGCTAGGGGTTCTAATTTTTACTGTCTTAGTTATTGTTTTGGGGCATTTTCCATAGACAGAGCTAGAAAATATGTTTTGCTTGTTTTAAAACTAAGTACATCGTGAATTGATACTGATACCGAGTGTTTTTACTTAACCTCACCAATTTTATATTTATATTTTTATATATATCTCTTTATCAAAATTGTTTCTTTTCAGTACCAACACAATCACTCATTTAACACACACAAAGTCTCAGAATATCAATTCCACTATTACCGTCAACAATATAATTTCTGAAAAGAAATGTATATTTGCATATTTGCTCTTTTTTATGTCCTAAGATATATATTCAACTACGGATGTACAGTGAAACTACTTGTTTTAAAGTCATTTGAAATAGTTTCTTTCTTTGTAGTTATGCCACCAACCAACTAGTGCATCATTAGATTAATATGTATATTTTTTCTATGTTTTTAGGAATAATTACAATGTGAATTTTGCTTTATGGCTGTGTAAAATATTTACTGGTTCCAAAATCAAATCTATAAAGTAAACAATATATTCAAAGAAATCTAGCTTCTTTCACACTGTCCTTTCTCACACTATCCTCTCACTCTTCTTTTAGGTAACAAAAAAAACCAAACAATTTATCTTTCCATTCTGTTTCAGTGTAAGCATATGTATGTACACACGAATCCAAAAGAAAATAAACACATTTTTTTAGAAAACAGTAACAGATATACATGTTTTCTTTATCTTTCTTTTCTACTGAATATCCTAGAGATTACTCCACAGCAATATATAGATAATCTTCATCTCTTCCTATAGCTGCACAGTTCTTCATTAGTTTATTCAACCAGTCTCTTATTGATGGACATTTGGGTTGATTCTGGTCTTTTGCTTTTTAAGTAGTGTCAATGCAGAGGTTTTTTGTTGTTGTTGTCTTGGGAAAGCCTTAGGAGAGGAATCAAGGAGTGAGGAGTGGGGAATAGGGATCCTTTCATATAGTCAAGGACGTATCCTGCACATCCCAGGATGGGAATCCCATTTTTCTGTAACTGCAGCCATGGCTACATCTTGGCTCTTGGATACTTGGGAGCCAGAGGCCTGTAAATTGTATTTTTCATGAGGGTTAGCATGAGCTGGGGGTTCTTGGTGGTTTTGACAAGAAATTATCCCAAAAAGCAGATGGAAAAGAAGGAAATATGGTGCCAGACAATGATCAACCCAAGAAAAAAGCATTTAAATCCACAGGTACATTATTTCCCTGTGGGAAAGTTCAATCTAGGGGATTCTACCTTCTTGTATTTCTTGTGTCAGCACTATAGTAGGGCTTACCAGTGTCAGTGTCTTTAGGACATTAGTATACTGTTTCTGACAAGTCTCTTCATATTTTCTGTCCTCATCCTTACTTGTTTTTCTCACGTTATCCCTAAATCACATTGTCACATAGCTTACTTCTGCTCTGACAATCATGGTGCAACTTGTTTGGAGGACACCACACTGTCCTGTTTTCATCTTCTCTGACTGCTTCTTAGCCTCTTTTTTCTCTCCCTGTCCCTTGGTGTTCCCCAAGGGTCTATGCTTGGCTCTTTTCTCAGTAACCTTTTATGAGTCCTTGATTTTTCAAAAAATCCAACGACAGTTATGGATTTATTATTTCTTCAGAAAAATGTACATTTATTTCTACCTATACACAAAGTTGTGCATATAATTTCAAGGAGTTCATGAATACTCCTCCATGAGCACAAGTTCAAGGACATCTGCTCTCACACATTCTGGGCTTCCTCTCCTATGACCTCCACTCTCATCTAATCACAAAAGACTCCCAAATCCTTCTCTCACGCCCACAGCATCTGCAAATGATCTGATTACCAAATGCCTCCAGGGATTCACTTGTGGGTGATCTGTAGGTCTATAGAACCTGTCTTATACTGAAGTTGCCATCTCCTTCACACAGGTCTGCTCCTCTGTCCATGCCTCAATGGGTAGCTGCATCATTTGGCCTGCTGTCCAAGCCACACCCCAGGAGATATTCTTGATTTCTTTCCTATCACTCTCTACATCTAATCAACGACTCTTAAATGGGAACACGATATTTTTCTTTCTCCCATACCACAGCCCTAGTTCAGACCAACATTGTCTCTCACCTAGATGGCTATAGTAACCTTTTAAGTGGTCTCAGTCCTCTAGAAGCGACCTCTCTCCACCCGGATATCTATTCTTGCACATGAGCTAGTGAGATCTTTCTAAATCACAAGTTTGAGCATGTCACTCCTCTACTGCTAACTCTTCAAAAGCTTCCCATTGCCTCATGATATATATAAAAAAAGGTTTTCCTGCCTCGTTGCTTGTTTACCAAGGTTTCCAACTTCTATAGCTACTTTTTTTTCCCAGGATCTCTGTACTTGTGAGAGTCAAGGTGAGGGTTGATATAAAACTTTATTTTGCAAATGTCTTATATGCCATGGAAGCAGGTACAAAGATCACTGAATAGAACAGGGCTGAACCTGGAGAATGGGGACCAGATCACAAATGCTTACTAAGGAGATAGAGATGAATAAGATGAGGTTCTTCCCTCAAGAACCATATCGTCCATAAAGGAGTGGACTAAAGAAGGGTGTTCCGAATGAACTAGTCAACAGAACAATTGCATGTAGATATCTACTACAGACCAAGCTTTATAACATAAAGGAAAATGCAATTAAATGTCATAAGAAAAGGAAAACACTGTGAGGATGCAAGTGGGGACAGAGAACTTCCAGAGGGCTGAATAGAGAAGTCTTTATGGGAGAAAAGGGCTGGAAACTTAAAGGTGTGTTGGGAATGGTACAGAAGAGAAGTGGTCAGGAACTGGGAGAGCTTCCAGGCAGGAGGTACTGTTGAGCAAAGGTGCATACGGTATCCTTGGAAGTGAACCACAGCTGAAGGGTCCTGTCTCACCTGGGCTGCAGCCTCCAGCTCTTGAGGAGGATTTTGGGAACTGTAGAGGGGCTTTGCTTGCCTTTCTCTACATTAACTCAATAAAATCCCAAAATGGTTCTGAGGCGTCATAGGTGTTACCACCGAGTATGGTTGTTGCTCTTTTCACAGAGAGAAAAAGTGAGGTTCAGAGGAATTCAAGTAAAATTTTTAAACAATTGAAAGTACTTTCTATGTACTAGGCAATCATCATGGGGAATATAAAAATGTATAAATTTAGTTTCCTGCCCTTATGGAAACTGAGTCATTGACTATGGGAATTCAGAAGAATAATGAATCCCTTTTAGCATAGATGTGAGGTAGTCCAGAAAGGCTTTTGGGAGGAGGTATGATTTGAGCAGAGCCCTAAAGTGGGGGTAGGATTGGTGTAGGTGGTGGTGGTGAGGGGTGTGGGTGTGCAATTCCGGGTGTGGGCAAAGCACAAGACTCTAAATGGGCCCTGGAAAGGGGCAACCTGGGAGGCTGATCTGTGGAACTCAGGCTGGTAGACTAGGTGGGGCCAGATATTAGCCTTAAATAATTCAGTCTCTCTCTCCTTGCCACTGCTCTGTATTCCACCAGGACCAGCTACTTTTCTGTGACGACTGTGACCGTGGCTACCACATGTACTGTTTAAATCCTCCTGTGGCTGAGCCCCCAGAAGGTAATGCTAATGAAGGTGACAATCACAACAACAGCTACTACCACTTACTGAGCCCTCACTATGGTGCAGGCCCCATGCTAAGGACTTTACATGTCCTGTCTCATGTCATCATCACAGTCTTAGGAGGCAGGTATGACCACTACCACCTCACAGATGAGAAAACTGAGGCACAGTTCTTCCAGCTGAAATTTCAACCTGAGGATGGAGATGTTTCCTAGACACATGGCTGAAAAGGTGGGAGATGTGAGCTTCAAGGGAAACTGGCTCAGGCACAGGGATGCTGGTTAAGAGGCACCATCGAGGAGCGAGGGTCTTTACAATGGTTCAGCTGATCATCTCTGAGCACTTACCATTTTCTGAGCAGCACTTAATCTCTGCTGAGCTCCAAATTCCAGCATGTTTTTATGACTGGGACTTCTCTGACTTGTGAAAGTCAAAAGAGAACAAGGCTTACGAGAAGTTGGAGCCCAGGGGTGGGGCATGAGAGTTGGGAGAGACCCTGCTAGTAAATGCCATTTTGTTTCTTGTAGGAAGCTGGAGCTGCCATTTATGCTGGGAACTGCTCAAAGAAAAAGCCTCAGCCTTTGGCTGCCAGGCCTAGGGCTCCAGGTCACAGCAGGTGACTTGCTGCTGGAGAGGCTGAACCAGAGCCCACTTCAAGCCAGATTAAGCCCCTGCTTTCATGTATCCGGACAAACCACCTGTAAGGAAAATCTGTAACACGGAGGGCATGGGCACGTGGAACCAAGAGGGCAAGGTACCTTCTTACCTGCCACACACAGGTTTTGGCACTTCGGCTACCCCCTCCTTGTTTCTACCAGAAGGGTCTTGCATTGTTGAAGAACAACCCCAGCCCCAGCCCTGTGGAGCCTTCTTGTGTTTACCCTAGCCCTGCAACCCTCTCACTGGTTTCCACTGTAAGGGAAGCTATTTTGTGACCACCCATCGGTTACCCACGTGTAGTTTGGTGTTTTCTATATATTGTACTCTAAGAAATCTCACAGCCTCCTGCCTCCAGCTTAGGCTCTTCACCCTGAAACCAGCAGAGGAACAAAGGCTATAAAGAAGTTATTTATTACAAGTCTCCCTGGAAACTTCTAGACTCAGAGCCTGGAGGCCATGCTGATGGTGAAAATCCTTCCTTTCTTCATTCCTTGGTCTCTTGGAAGAGGAAGAGCTGCTTTCTGGACACTCAGTAGACATCCATTGGCATCCTTGGCCAGGATGGCCTCTCTATGGGGCTCGGGAGGAAAGGGGTGGCACTGAGGGGCGGGAGGAAACGTTCTGAAGCTAGTTCTGTGGTCCTGTCATAGCCAGTCAGTATTTGTTATTCATTAGAAGTGGCTTTGCAAGGGACCAGGTTGTACAGTTCCTTCACCTCCAAAATCGGGGCATCCTTGAGGTGAGACAAGCCACAACCTGTGGGCAGGAGAATGGTGCTAAGACTCTGCCTCCCAATTGACCTGGGTCTGGAGCTTTTCTTGGTGGGAACTTAAGAAGCAGGAAGGTGAGTGAAGAAGACGGCCAAAGTCTGAGTGTTGGTTCAAAGAACTGCAGCTGTGAGAAATCCTTCAGTGTTGATGTAACACTACGAATTCCTTTCCCCAAGTAATTTCTTCCTTCCATAAAGTACATGTCTGTCATTGTCCATTAAGACTTGACTCTGGATATTTTCAGATGGAGGTGAGATGATTGTTGTCTAAACAAAGAATCGGGACAATGTGATTACTCATGATCAAGTGGCAACGATGTAGAACCCTCAGCTTGAGGTTTGTCTTGTCTCCTCAGTGCCCCAAGACGTGCTGGACACTTGTTTTCAAAAAAATGTATTGAGAAGAAAGAGGAGGGGAGGCTCAGATTTTGAGAAGTCTGTGTTGGAATTCAACCCCGCGGGCCGGGCTGTCTTTGAATTTCAGTAGCAGTGGCAACAGCAGCAGCACACAATAACTGACGCGTTTCTGGAAAAATCATTTGCCCCAAGGGCAGGTCTCGTGAGCGGGATCCTTGCGCATGCTCAGCTTCCCTGAAATCAGCTCCATCTCTGTGGTCCGGCTGCTTACAACAAAGGCCGAGATTATTTTTAGCCCTTCAGTTCCTGAAGAAACCCCTGGAGACTCAGAGGCTGGGGCTAGTTGGGCCACTTCTGCCCTCTGCAGTGTTTGCTCTGTGACTTGGCGAGAGCCTTCTTCCTAGCTAATTGCTCTTGGCCAGTGCACCCAGGGTAGCCTGGCGTGGAGCCAAGCCGTTTTGGTCTCCCTCTGTCCTTTGCAGTGTGACCTGTGGCAAGAGATGAGGGTCACTCTCCTGCAGGGACCTGTGGCCTCAGAGTGAGTTATATGCATACGTAATGGTCTCATTAGAAGGGCCCTGTCCAGAATGGATTTTATCTCCTCGTAAGATAATTTCTCCTTCCTGCTGTTTGGTGAATCTGTTTTGGATTCTGGAGGCCCAGGGTTTGAGAAGCGGCTGTATTGTCACATCATTTGTTTGCCTGGGAGGGTCACGTCAGAGGGGCAGATTCCCCCCCTGACTGCTCTGGCTCTCTATCTCCTCACCCTCAAACCCAAAGTGGGGTGTTTCAAAGGCCATTGGTTTTGAAGATCATTTTGATTTAATTTCAGGAAAAAAGTTACCAAAATGTTCCAAATGCCACAGCGGCTTAAAAGTTAAAAAAGCAAATGTGAAACAAAAAGCCGTGGTCCTAGTGCTTGACAGGTCTTCTTCGGAGTATGTGCAAATCTGTTCCCAGCGCAGATGATGGGGGCTGCCTTGTTCAATCCCCAGACATACCTGCTGCCCCAAGAAGCTGTGAGGGTGGGAATCGGTCTCGCAGGGAAGGAGGGTGCTGTAACCTGCCGTGGGGGCGGGGCTGACCAGGGCTCTGGGACTGACATCAGGAAGACCCAGAGGTCCCTTCCTAGTTTCACTCCCTGCAGGATGAGCCCTCCCCCTTCCTCTTTGGAGAGCTCAGTTTCCCCATTTGGAAAGTGAGGTTGTTCCAGGGATAGCAAAGCTGGCCTCTGCTTATGGGGTGGCACTTTCAGGGTGCTGCAATCCGAATTCTTCATAGTCGCATCTGTCACCTTCTGCATTGAAAAAAGGAAGTGGTGGTAAACTTCAAATTGGTCTTTCTTTGAGCCCCAGAGAGCAAGCCAGGCTCATAGGGTACACATGGATGATCAGGGTTTTGGTTTTGGTTCTGGCACTGAGTAGCTATGTGACCAGGGCAAGTCACTTACCATCTCTGAACCCGAGTTTGCCACCTATGAAATGGAGATAATAATACTTGCCTTGCCTGTTCCACAGTGATGTTGGGAGACCTAAAAAGCATAAGGTTATGTAAATAACCACTGGTATCAGTGCTTGTCAGGGAGGGACCCCAAATGATTTCTATGCCCCCTTTCTTATATGAGTCAGCTAAGGTTAGATGTGGTCTTAGAATCACCATTTGGACCAAATGGAGTTTATGTTTTAAGGACTAGGCTGCCTGTGGCCAGGACTACTAGGCCAAAGCTGTCACAGACAACCATTCCTGTGGTGGGAGGTGGGGGATTTACCCTGGGGTTGGGGACTTCAGAATGAAGATACTCGAGATGCTTCTTTTTACAAGATCAATGCAGCCTAAAACGGAGACTTAACTTCTAGAGAGGGCCACAATTCAGTTCAGTGTAACATTCACTTCCAAACTTTGGTTGAACGCTTAACTTTATGACTTTCTAGCTGGTTGACATAGGGGAAATGACTTAACCTTTCTGAGCCTTATTTTCTGCATCTGTAAGGTGGAACGATATGGCCAATCCAGCAGGGTTGTTGCAGGGATTAGAGGTAATTCTGGTGGAGATAGATCCCGGCTTGGGGCCTGGCCTGAAGGCCTCCACACCATGGTAGCTCTTACTGTGTACAGAGGTCAAGTGGAGATTATAATGCTGTTGACTCCCGGCTCAGATCTTTGGAACAACCACGGTGCCTTTGCTTCAACCCAGCGTGGCTCCAGCTGACCAGAGAGAAGGTGAAGCTGTAGGATCCAGGCCGGAAGCTGAAACTCTCTGTTTCCTGTAGGTTTTTCTGAAACGCTGCCTTTCAGGCTTGCAGCGGATGCAGTGCAGGCAGCCTGGTGAGGAAATGGAGCCGAGGCCCCTGATAGATTTACATGTTAACTTTCCTTCTCAACAGCCCACTCACTCATTGCACCGAAGCCAGGAACCAGCAGGTCCCAAGGCTCCTCTGAGCCTGTCATTGCCCCAGGGCCAGGCAGGCAGGCAGCCCAGGCAGTCTGTGGAGAGCAGTCTCTCCCCCAGGCTCAGCCTAGTCTCACGGAACCAGGCTAGCAAGTGGGTGGGGAGGAGGGGGGCCAGATTCCTTCAGCGCTGGGGAAGATAACAGGTTTTAAGGTTGGGGGAGGGTTAGGTTTCACAGTGATGGTTCATGATACTCTGGAGAGTTCCACTCATGGTGCGTTTTAGTCTTTGTGCTTTGAACACAGCACGATTTTTGGGGGGCCTCCCTTAAAAAGTTCATATACTTTAAGGAAGAAAAATGAGATGATAATTGCTTTTCCTGGGGGCGCGAGTTTAGGGGACAAACTTGTATTTTTCTGTATTGTTGAAGAATAATTACTGGCAACCTCTGGCTTCGGGGCTCAGAGAAGAGGAGTCCCTAGTTTTCTCTTTGAGTTCCTGTGTGGGGGGGGGGTGGAGGAAGGGGAAGTGGGGAACCATGAAGGCCACCTTCCCCAGCCCACTGGCCAGGCGGGTCCTCAGTCTGTTATACAAGTGCTGTCGTTATGCAAGCAGCCTGCTCTCTCTCTCTCTCTCCTCTCTCTCTCTCTCTCCCTCTCTCTCTCTCTCCCTCCCTTCCTCCCCCCCCCCATTCTCTGACCCTCCCAGGGTCTCCCCTGCTGTCCACTGTGGGCCTCTCCTTGGAGTGTCCCTGTGTCACGACCCAAGGGAAATGACAGTTTTTTGGGCTAATCACGCTCACACTCCTAATGAAGATGACCTAATGTGCCACGCCTGGCTCCTTTCCGGAGCTGTGCTGTGGTGTCACTTGTAGTAGGTTTACATCCCCTGAGGAAGAGGGAAGAAAGGAGGCTCTGAGCCTGGAGTGGGGGAGGGTCAAAGGTCATTCCACTCAGGCAGAGCAAAACGAAAAGAAGGGAGGGGATGTGCTTGAGAAGGGGGCCAGAAACCCAATTTCCACTTAGGAAGAAGTCCTGGAGCTAAATAACTAGAGGGCATGGGTGAAAAGGAGGAGTTACTTCAATCTATTTTTTCTTCCTGTGATCCTGTGATCCTGGACAATATAGTTGTTTTCTCCTAAAAAAAAAAAAAAAAAAAAAGCCAAGCTGTTGCTCAGTTCTTGACACCAAGCCAGAACTTCCTTTCTTGAGGTCCCCTGGCCTCTGGCTCCCTGGTGGCTGGGGAGCCTCTGAGGGCAAATTGAGCAAGAGCAGTGCCCCTCACCAGCTGTAGATGGGAGATACAGAGAGTCTGTCTGCTGGATCCCAGTGGATTGTTCCTGCTCTCATAGGAAATGTGTCCTTTTGACTTTCTGAGATAAACTGCTGAAGCCCCTCCTGGTCTGGCTTGGGGGAGGGGTTAGGAGGAGAAAGATGGCAGCAAAGGGTGAGCTAGATCACTGGCCAGCAGCCTTGAGGAGTAGAGGTCCTTAGCACTGCTACTGGAGGGCGCAGGACCTGGAGGCTCCTCAGTCTCTAAGCCCAGGGCACCAGCAGCTGGGAAGTGATGAGGAAGATGGAAACCTGGCTGGCCCTGCCTCCCCTGGCAAAGTAGATGGGGGTCCTCCTCCTTGCCTGTGTGATTCCCTGCTTAAAATCTTACTTCCAACCCAAAGGATGCTTTTGATTTTCAGATCAGCCCAGTTTCATTTGGATACCAGATGAAGAATGGGGAAAATGATAGAAAGCAACAGAAACTTTAATTGCCTCAGGCTTGCAAGTCCCCCACCCAGGCCCTGGGTCCCGGCCCCTTTCCTTGGGTCTAATGATCAGAGGAGAGCTCTGTAGTTGTCTGTGGGTTGTTCCTCCTTCCCCTATTCTCAAATATTCCCAGGGCTCCGGGTGTGTATATGATTCTCTGTCAGGGGCCACAGCCACCAGCCCTGGTATAGAAGCTGCAGGAGAGATGGGTTAGTTCAGGGCCTTTGGGGTGGATGGAAGAAGATCTTTGATGCTGGGAAGCTGGATCCCTTTCTATGAAGGCTAGAGACCCTTTCTGAAGGGACAGCTGAGGTCATTGTCCTTACAGGGAGGCAAGAGGAAGGAGGGCAGAGGAAGAAGTCTGTGTTGACTGCTTAGGTGCCCTGACTAGGAGGATGAACAGAGCCCCCTGACAGACAGAGTGGGAACTTCCTTTGAGCATCTCTGCAGCCACTCCCAGGAAGGCTGGGCTGGACCGCGTGGCACCCTCTCCATGCTTCCAGCCCAGGCTGCTGGGAAGAAGGGCCTCCAAGAAATGGGTAGGGTGGCCGCAGAGGGGTGGGAGCGAGGGGCTTGCCTGGTCCTTGTCCAGTTGGTTTCCCAAAAGGAACACGGAGCTCCCTGTGTGAAGGGAAAAATTAGGAAGTGGGTATGTTCCCAGGGAAGGCTCTTTCTGGGCTGAGTGAGCCCTGGCTGTGTAACCTCAGATGGCTGAGGCCTGAGATAACTCCTGGGGATTCCACAAGGTTATGAGGGGTCTGAGAGGTGTCAGAGGGCATAGAGATGCCCCCTTGGTTTGTTCCCAATGCCCTCCCTTTTTTCACTCTCATGCCTTGAATGAGGACCATTCCAGGGTTCCCCCTTCGTTGGCCCTACCAGGAGAAGGAAGTATTTGTGCTGATGGTGACATTTCCCAGGGCAGGCCGGGGGAAGGCAGGAACCAGGACTGGCAGGCAGCCAGAACGCTCTTTGACAGAGATATAATTACTAAGAATGACCTCTAGCCCAGGCAGTGAGCAAAGTGGCTGTTCAGGACAGCACCAACCCAGTCCGGCAAATAAATGCCACTGTGATGGGCAGGGAGGGTGGGTAAGTGGTCCCTGTAGGGAATGGGGGAGGACAAGAGCCCCTGGGACCTACATTCTCAGTAACCTCTCTAGGTTGTATTTACACACACTGCATTCCGTGTAGCTGTAACAGCATTTGCTTGCCTCTCCGCATCTTTTATTTCTATCAGTTATTAATATTGATGAGGAAAGCAGGGATGTATACACACACACACGCCACACTGCTTAATGAACTACAGTGGACCTTATGTGTTGCTCCAGGATGAGAGGAAGAATCTGTCCATAACCAGGAGCTGCCAGACAAGATTTGTTTTTCTCTGATGTCCTTCTGGGCCAGCCCCCGAAGATTTCAACCCCTGTATAACCCCAGGGAATTGTATAGAGAGCCTTGTGTTTGCAAAGTTGTTGACTGCCAGGACTCTTTTATCTTGCCCCCTCATTTCTGCTCCTTTGGGGAAGACTTTTAGTAATAGTTGGGGATTTGGGGGAGAAAAAGGTCTTGATTCTGATTTCTATCAAAGGGATGCAAAGATTTTATGGGTAGAGTTGGGGTGTGGTTTGTATTGACTTTGCCTTTCCACGTTTACTCCCCATCCAAGACCTTGGTTCTCCTTTTCTTTATCCTGCCTTTGTCCTTCCTGCACCTTTCCCTCCCCTCCTGCCATGGGTGGAGTAGTGCTAGGAAGAAATAGTGGCACGAAAGAGAAAGCAAATATACCCCCTGTACATTTTCACTATGTAGTTAAAGAGGCTTAAATTAGATACTAGGAAAAAAAAGACACTGCTAGATAACATTTGAGTGAGAGTAGAAAATATAGAATGAAAATATAGATCTCAGAGCAGAGGAGGGGGGGAACAGGTGGCTGGACAGAGGTGGGTAGGGAGACAGAGTCCCGTCGTACTGATGCCTCTGGTCCACATGGCATTTGGGAAAGGAGAGAAGTCACACTTTGGCAATAAGTGGTCAGTTGCTTAGGGAAAGGGAGGGGTGCCCATCCTAGTTGCCTATCACTTATCTGCCATGTTTGCTCACTCTGGGCATTTTCCTCTGGAGGAAAATGAGCACATTTCTTGCCTGCCGTGAGGTATTGCTGGACAGGCTGACACGAGCTCAAACACTTGGCAGAGCACAGACCACGTGCAGGGCAATGCTCTGGATCCCATGGGAGCCGGAGAATTAAACCACATCTTGGTCCAACCTTCAAATTGCTTTCCAGTCCTAAAATTACGCTCTCTCAAAGCATCCTGATCATATGTCAGGTAGCATGCCATCAGGGAAGCTGTCAGTGTATCTAGGTCTCTCTGTTTAGGATGCATGTTTGTCAATAGCAGATGAGCAGGCTAAAGCATCTGGTTATTTCCAGCCTCTGGGAATTGGGGAGAAACACACAACTGACCTTAGCCTAGTTGCATTTGTTTTCCCAAGCACTGGCTGCTCTTGGAAGATGGACATCTTTAATATGAATTTCAGTGAGATGGTGAAGGCAACTGAGTTGGAGTGTGTCACCAGCCAAAGGGAGTCTGAGCCTGTGCCTCTACTCTAAATGCTGCTTTTGGACTCCTGGGGCAGTGGGCAGACAGGTGCAACTGGCAGGGCCTGAGTATAGGTGGAAAGTGATCTACCCAGTGGCTTGTCCAGTCCCTGCTAGAGAAAGCAGAAACTGGGAGTAGTGGAATGGGGGCATTGAGGGAGAGCATTTCATGGCATTTGGGAAAGGAGAGAAGTCACATTTCATGTTCTCACTCAATGCAAGGATTGAGTGGCCTCCCAGCCAGGCTGTGTCAGCTGTGCAGGGTGTGTCTGGCACATCGGGGTGTGTGTGGGGAGGAAACCCAACATAAGAGGTGGTTCCAGTAAACCTGGGCCCACCTTCTGCCAGGTGCTCGTCAGATTCTAGCTTCATGCTTCACTAGACCCCCCATTGTCTGTATTGACAGCAAGAATAAACCATTTGTTCCATCTCGCCTTTTCTCTCTGCACATGTCACAGCCAGATTTTCAGTTTCTTTCTAGCTATTCCCTTAAGAAGCCGCACCAAGCTCTCTTTCAAGCTCAATGGCTAGTCTTGGGGGTAGGTATGTGCCTATGTGAAGCTGTCAGCTCAGAGTTGGCCTAAAGCAGCCTTTGGCCTCTCTGTGGGGGAGGCTTTGAGGAGGGTGCTTTGGGGTCCCTGGACAGCGCATGGCTCCCAGCGGGTAGAATTATGATTTTGATGGAAAGAGTCAGGGACGTGAAGCTTTCATGATGCTTGGTGGTGAATCTGGTTTTAAAGTGCTGGAGTACCCAAAATGCATTCTGGGGTTTAATTCATCCTTCCATTTGAAAACCCACAGGCAGTGTGTTCTTTTGAACCAAGCCTCCTTTGAGTGACCTGGCTTTGCTCAATCTCCTGTGCTGGCAGGAGGAGAGGGGGGGAAGGCCATCTGACTTGAATTCCATTCAGGCCAGACTGTCGTCACCACCTTCAGGCAGCCAGCCTGAGACCCGAACCCACAAGACCCCCAGGCTCCGCAAGGGACTCTGCTGGCCCTGTGCCTGATCTATAAGCGGGTGTCCCCTCCCACCTCTACTCAAGTACACTCAAAGGCTGAGAATGCAGTCGGGTCGAACTTTTTCCAAACTGGATTCTGAACCACTGGGCCAATTAAGAAAGGGAGACCTAGACGAGAGACTGGACTACGCATGTCACACAGTCCATCGGTGCAGGAGCCAGAGCTAGTGCTCAACCAGGTTGGTTCCCTCTTCCACACAAGTTTAGACTGAGGACAATTTTAAAGCCCAGTTGTGATAGCCTTCTCCTTTGAGGGCCAAGAAATGCAGCTTCTCTGCCAGGAAGCCCAAAGAAATGGATTTTCTTCTTCGAGCTGCCTAAAGCCCCACTGTGTTTCTCCTCAGGGAGACGCTGGTTCTGGTGGCTTTGGTGAGGGTTGCCACCACATATGAATTCTCGGGTTCCTCTGGGTAGGCTTTGGGCCCTGGGGTAGAAAGGATGAGGAGGTTCGTAGAAGGAGATGCCCACCCAGTGCCACGTGGGGAAGCTCATGCTGTGCAGACTCTGCGAAGGGCAGGGGAGCACTTTGGTTGAGTCAGAGTGAGAGGAGTTGGGAAGGTGTTAGTTTAGTCTTCAGTGTCCTGTCCCAGCTGCCAAATAGACCCTGAGCAACTGCCCCCAGATTGCTTTGGGCTGCAGCTGAAAAGGCAACCGCTAGGAACGTTCCGATGACCTCTGGTTGCCGTGTCTCCATTTATGTCTCTAGGCCTGTAGATATGATACAAACCTGGGGCTGCTTCTTCCAGGTGTGGACACAAGAGAGGGAATGCACTTCACCTGTACACCCCCATCATTCCAACCTTCTTTCCTGTCTCTTTGACCTCATGCCCCAACTCTTTCTGAAACTCTTAGTTATAAAAGAATGGCCAAGAGAGTTGACCTCCAGCGATGGAAATGCCTGATAAAGAGAGTTTTCCTTTTATGCTCTCTTGAACTTCCTCCTTATTGGACCCTTAGGATCCATCACCACATTGCCTCCCACTGACTGGACAACTTAAGAGTTTTTGCCTTGAGCTGCTCCGGTACTTCGGACAGTGTCCAGGACTGAGCAGACACAGCTTTCACGAGGTCAGAGAGAAGGGTGTCAACTCGGGAAGCTGTGCGTAACAGCCTGAAGAAGATATCTCCACTGGCTTCTCTAAAAAGCAACCACAGCAACAGACAAACAAAGAAAATCCCCCACCCCCACCCCACTAACTCTTTCATGTGTGACATGATTGTGGTCTCAGTCTGTAGGTATGTGTGCCACTCTGCTCCTGTCTTCTGGGGATACTCCTTTCTCCTGTGTATCAAGTTCCCACTCTTTTGTGGCTCCCAATGTGAAAAGTGCTGTGATGTTTCTGCCCCACCTAAGGGATGTGTTGAAATCTCTCAGTGTTTCAGTCTCGGAGATGAGGCCATGTCACATCTCCTGCCGTTCTAAGAGGATGCGTAGGTCCTGTGACTTCCTAGGGAGCTGGCGGACTGTGAAAATCTCCAGGAGGATCTCCAGGTTGGAAACAGCCCACATCTGGATTTGGACTCACTGACAAGGACTTGCTCAGAGGCAGCCAGTTGCTTCATCAGAGGGCTGGCTGGAAGGGCAGCCCATGAACCAGGACCCCTCCCTCTCTCTCTGCCTTTGCTCCTGTCCTGACTGCGTTCTGGGAGGGGGGCCTGGAGAGGTCAAGACCTATAGCCAGCTCAAGGTGGGCATCAAGCAGGCTTCACCTTTGGAGCCCTGAACATGCCAGCCCCTCTGTGGAGCCTTTGCGTGCTCGTGAAGATTGAGTCACAGGCCCATCTCTTTGCTGTGGTTAGTATCTTGTTCTGTGGTTGGTTAACAGTGTTGATGACCTACGTACGTAGTGAATCTTTTTTGTCTGCAATTTAGAGAATGTGTAAACAAATAAAAGACTTTAAAACTCTTGAGACCTTTTGGTTACCACCCCATCCCCCAATCCTTAAAAAATTGATTCAAATGTATAGATCCTGTGGAAGCAGAGTCTTTTCCTGTTGGGGTGTACAGTGAGACTACATGCATAAATGCACGTGTGTGTGTGAGCCCATGCATGCATGTGTGGCAGGCTCCGGAGAGATGCTGGTGCTTGCATGTTTGCAGAGAGACTCCAGGGGCAATGCATTCCAGCTCTCAGTTGTTCCTGGTGATGGAATTCTGAGCCTGTCACACACAAGCACTTGGGAAGCCCCAGTCATGGCAGCTAAAGTGGGTACCACAGGCCGCTCAGCCAAGAGCTTCATCTGAGAAGATGGCGGGGCATTCTGAAGAGAACCTGCTGGAACTTCCTGGGGAGGGAAGGTCGATGACTCAGAGATGACTCGCAGCTGAGGTGGGGAAACGTGGTGGGGGAGAAAGAGACCTCAGGCTCAGGACCCATCTAGAAGCCACCTGAGTCATTGCTCCTTCCCTCTCGATCAGAAACCACCTTCCGTAAAAGGAAGTGAGACAGCGTCCTGGGTGAGGAGCGGGAGGGAAGACACACCTGCGCCAGGAGTCCCCAAGCCTGCTTAGTGACAGCCTTAAAGGAACAGTGTCTGGGTGCGGGACTCCTGGGCCACTCAGGAATTGGTTTCTGAAGGCTGCAAGCTAGGAGTCATTCTTCCCCAAACAAATTTCAGATAAACAAGAAAAGCTTCTCCTGTGTGCTAGACACTGGGACTGCAGCAGAGAAGACAAAGACCCATCCCTGTGGGGCTTACAAACCAGGCAGGTATAGTGCAGCGTATGATGGCTGAGGCCAAGGGGCACCGTGGGGGAGCTGGAACCAGAGTGGGGACTCTGGTCTCAGCCAGTCGGTGTGCTTTCAGCTACAATCTATTTGACACGGGTGGGCATGGCAGTGGGGGAACACCAGGTCCGTTTGGTCCCTCTGCTGAGTATGCCCTCCATTGCTCATCAATAGTCATTGCGTGCCTTCAGCCTTTCCTTTCTGAAGCATGTGTATGGGGTGGTTATTTCTAGCAGAGGAGCCATTGATTGTTGCTGCAGACACGGGCCATTGAGCAGTTTGTTGAGCCATTTCTACAGAGGGAGTGACATCCTGACCCAGGGGCCAGGACAGAACAGCCCACGTGGTCTGAGAGGGGAGCTGGGCTGGCAACGCTGAGCTGCTGATCCAGCAATGGTGGGGACTCAGTCTCGTGACAAAGTCCAGCGGGAAAAGATTGCACAAACACCCACGCAGAGCCCTTTCATCTGCACCAGGGGCTGTGATGTTTCCTCTTTGACCCCAGGGAACCCAGCTTTGCATCCCAGTCTCACTCCGCCAGTTGCTGAGATGACCTTAGAGGAGGTGAGAGAAGTGCATGGCGGCTGGGCCTGGAAAAATGATCTAACACAGACCAGAAACTGACGAAGCCCTGGGGAGACGAAGTGATGGGGGAGGGGTGGCACTGGAGGGACCCAAATTATGTTTGAAAAACCCAGAGCAAATAGATTTCCTTTGTTCTTTCCTTAGGAAGAGGAAAAAGCATGAAATAGGGGTGAGGTGGATTGGGGGTATCTACGAAGAAGTGACGAATGGGATAACACCCCGTGTTTGAGAGAGTAGTGTTATGGCAGAGATGTGATGGGGTTTACCCTTCTTGGGGGAGCAGAAAGGACCCTGGGATAGCGGTCAGAAGGTCTGGGTCTTGTATTACCCAGGCGTGGGAGTTCTGACTTCGTAGGAGCAGGCACGAGTTTTACGAAGCCAGCCCTAGCCTCGGGTGGGTTTGGGTAAGGAGCCAACCAGATCAGGTGGATATGCACGCAAGCAGCCAGGCCTGTCCTGCACCTGAAGCCCACCTGTGTCAGAGGCCTTCGGGGCATCCGGCAAAGTCTGTCTCCACACAGCCCTTTGGAATGTCGTGGTGTAGGGCCAGATACAATGAAGCCGGATGGTCTGTTCTACAGCACTGGTTTTCCAAGTAGAGTCCACGAAGGCCTAGGCTGATGGGAGGGATTTGGGGGGTGCCCAGAAACCTCGGGGGACAAGAGCGGAAGGAAAGTTCCTTATCTTTCACTCAAACCATTGACCAGCACAGCTCTGATTTTCTCTCTCATATAGTGCTGATTTGGCTGCTTAAAAAAAAAAAGCAACAATTTGATACCTTTTTGTGGGTTATGTGATAGGAGGGGCTCAAGGGGTATCCCTCGAGGCTGTGGAGAGCAGTGTGGTGATGGGAGGCCCCCGTGGGCCCGGGACCCTCTGCCAGGTACAAATGGACATAATCTCCGCTTCCAGCTTTCTCCGAGCGGGGCCTGACCTCCACTCAGGCTTCTCCCTTGGGTTTTTCTTAAGCAGAACTGAGGATCATCTGTGTCATGACCTGGAGGTTTCACTTCTTCCTCTCTTGGGGGCTCCTGCAGCCTGCAGTGCTTACTACCCTCCCTCTCCTACCCTGCCCTCTCCTCCCTCAAACCCTGGCCTACCACGGTGCTCAGGTGCTCAGTTGTCACCTCCTTCGTCATAAACCTCAGCCCATCACCGCTTTAGCAGGGCTAGACCAACAGCGCGTTCCCCAGGCTGGTGGGGTTGAGAACGTTCGGGCTAAACTTTAGGTCATTAGCATTGTTAATGCTTGGTCTGCGACATTACAGCTGTGAGCCTCATTAAAGGGTCCTCCAGGGGGAGGCCAGCCGAGATTCAGGTGTCAGCTCTGCTCCTCACACAGGCACCTGCCTGCCATCTCCTAGCCTCTGTTGAGAAGCCTGGTTCATTTCCTTCCCTGCTCCTGCTCCTGCTCCTGCTCCCTGTCTGCTGGATTCTGGGTCCGGCCTGCCTTTCTGAGTTGGGACTCACTCCTTCCTGCCCACTCTCCAGCACAGAAAGCTCCGATGTCTGCTGTTCCTCCCTTTTGCCCAGAGAGAAACGTGCCTGCAAGAGGGAGGGGAGTGGCTGCTGCCCGGCCTCATGGCTCCAACTCAGCTTTGAAAGAAAGGGTTTGCCCAAGCTTGCCCTCCAGGTACTGGGGCTTTCTTGTCCAGGGTTGTTGCTTTCTTCACTCCCCACCCTCGCAGAGAAAACCCAAGGCCTGGTGTTCCCCATTCACTCCTCCACCTCCTGGCTGGATTTCCCAGGCTCGACTGGCATCTGCTGCCGTGGCCCCTCCTCAGATTGAAACCTGAGTCCCTCTGGTTTTAATTTCTGGGATTCCTGATTCCTGGGAGGAGAGGCAGGGGACAGACTATTTGCCAAACAGAGAAATATGAACCACTCTTCAACCCCCTTGAAACCTTGAGGAAAATAATGCCTGTCCCTCTAGGGATTAAACACAGCCTCAACCCCAAATAGAGGAAAATACAATTCCAGAAGGCCTCCCAGGAGGCTGGGGGCTGAGGACCCCTGGCTGTCACCCCTGTTTGCTCTCCTCTCACCTGTGGGTCCTCTGTGTCCACAGAAGTGCTCAGAGGAGTCATCAGAGCCTCTTTTGATGAGTGCACCTTGCCCACCTAGAATGGGCTGCAGACTTGGGGGACATATGGAGCTCGGTACCAGCATTAGAACTTTCCAAGGGAAATGACAGGCCAACTGAGACCACCAGCACGGACACGAGTGTCTTTAGTTCAGGACAGAAAGACACTGTACGAGCCTGAATGCATGCAGGCGACAGAACATAGAAGAGCTGGGTGCATTGGAGCGGAGCCCGAGGGGTGTGTGGGACTCCGAGAGCAGTGGTTTGGGTTTTGGGGTTGGGCCTTGGACGTGGAGAAGACAAGGTAAGCAGAAGCCCCCTTCTTATCTAGGTGTACTGGGCTGGCCCGGGACTTGTGCCTTGGGCATTGGGACCTGGGCTGCATCCTAGATACAGGGCAAGCACGTCCACAGAGCCCTAGTTGCCATCTTGACTTCACTGAGGGCCTTCTCCTGAAGCTGAGAGCTGGTGGCAGAGACTCTCAGAGTTGAACCTGCGAGAGATGAGCCTGAGGTCTTTCTTCCAACAACTCTCCTGCCATTTCGTTGGATGCATGAGGTGGGGGATGCTTGTAACCTTTACTCCCTTTCCCGACCTTCTACATATCCTCCTGCAATATAGCTTCTTAAGCTAGTCTCAACTCTAAAACTTAGTCTTACAGTCCTCATTTTCTACAATTCAGAGCTTCTCCAACCTTCCACTCTGTCTTTTGTCAGTGTGTCTGACTTGTGTTCTGTCTAGAATGCCACAGTCCTCCATGTTCCCACACTCTTTCACCCAGATTCTTTCCATGTACAAGTGCTTTTAAGGCTAACTTAGCTCTCGCTTTTCATGGAGACTTTTCTGACTTGCCCAGGAGTGGTTGCCCAGGGAGCAGTCTTTCCTTCCCCAGAGCCCTCACCATGTTTTGTACACACTGCTCTTACAGCACCTGACACTCCCTGCCCATTTGTCAGCTTCGTCACTGGCCTTCCCAATTAGACTGAGCTCTTTGAGGGCACAGACTGTGTATTGTTCACTGGTGAATCCCAACTGCTTCAGTCCGTATTCAATGAATGGATGGATGGCTGGATGGATGGATACATGAGTGAGTGAGTGAGTGAGTGAGTGAGCAAATCAGAGGGCATAAAGTGGGGTAGGGTATGGAAGCACAGTTTGCCTCATGGACATAGCTCTTTGTCCCTCTGGGGCAAGGCCTTGGCCAAATCAGAAGCAGATCTCCTGCCAGGGCCTGGCCCTGTGTGGGGAAGTTGGCTCTGTTGGGTGAGGACTGGGTGGCTGGGCCTTTACCCATCTCTCTGCTGGGTTGCTACGGCCCACTTAAAACCCAAATCCTTCAAGTCAGACTGCATTATTCACAGGATCTATGTTAAGTGGGCCACCCTGTGTTCCTCCTAAAGGAAATCCACTCTGCATTTAAACAAATAATAAATTATGAAAATGATCTCCATGCTTCTCTGGGGCCAAAGGACCAGCTTTCTTTTTAAAGAGGTCACAAAGGACCCTAAAAATATCTATTATAGATTAGTCTCTAGACAGACGAACACAGGCTAAAGCCACTGATAAGGGGCCCCTAACTAAAAGCGCAGGGTTTAAATCCGGTGGTTTATACCTCTCCTTGGATTTTAAAGGGCTAGGTAAGAATCGAGACCCATCTTCTTCCACCTAGATCTCACTTTGGAGTGGGGTAGAAGGCAGCTTCTGGGACGACCTTTCAGTTGTGCTTTTCTTGTGTCATAAAATCGTTATCTTTTCTCTAGTTATGTCGTTAAAAAATATACACCGCACTCCTGTATGCTTTTAATTATGTCTTAAGGCCAAACTTATTACCCCTGGGAATGTAGATCCAATTATGTAATGGAATTCAGTAAGAAAATACATTTCAATTACAAAAGTCATTGGACTCTAATACTTGGGGACCTATTTGCTGACTGGAGGGAGGCAGCATGAAAGCTCATCCCTGCTTCAGTGCACAGGGACTGGGGTGTTGGGGAAGGCTGAGAGTGCCTGGAGCAAAGGCTTGCGCTGCCACCCACAGTGGCTGTCAGCGAGTACCTTACACGACCTCTGGAGCCTCAGTTGCCTCATCTATAAAGCGGGGGTAAGTATACCAGCTTGGTAGAGTGGCTGTGAAGATTAAAGAGAATCACACGTGCCTAGTGCCTGACACATGTGGTCTACTCTCTTCCTTCTCCTACCACTCTCTCTCCCATCATTTAATGACAAATGTGGCAATAACTTGATCCTAGGAGAAAAGGTGAGTAAGATTTTTCTCTCAAGATCTACATTCCTTTAAAAAACTTAGATGGCACAATAAGGCTGAGGACAATACTTGGCTTGGGAGTCAGAAAGATGTGGCTTTGCCTCTTCTTTGTCTCTTAATGGAGATG
This sequence comes from Cynopterus sphinx, assembly GCA_030015415.1. Classification (NCBI taxonomy): domain Eukaryota; kingdom Metazoa; phylum Chordata; class Mammalia; order Chiroptera; family Pteropodidae; genus Cynopterus; species Cynopterus sphinx. Next base: position 135,007,825 of record CM057384.1, read on the forward strand.
ATTGCCTCTACCTTACATCTTATGTGTCTAGGAAGATTGAATTAAACAACTTAGGCAAAACTCTTGGCCCTCTGCTCGGCATACAATAGGCACCCACTAAACAGTCACATGGCACTAGAAATAAGGAGAACGTGGCAAAGGCCACAAGAGTTGTTAGATAATGTCACAAGAACTCAGGAGGGAGAGGACTTCCTGGAGAGAAAGCTAGGAAGGCTTCAGAGAGAAGGTGGCATCTGAGCTTATTTTGACATTAGATAATGGGAGGAGGTGGAATGAGAGAGATGTTTCCAAGCGCATGTGTGGAGACAAGAAAATATGGCTGGCCATATTAATTGGGGTAGCCGGTGTGGACAGGAGTCTTAGGAGACGAGACTGGGGTCTGACCTGCACTGCCATCAGGGAGAGAGGAGCTGGGGTGTCCAGTGAAGAGCTGCTAATGGTTCCTGAGTCAGGGGGTGTGAGCTGTGCTGAGCAGGTGGATTTGAGAAGTGAGGAAGGCGGCTGGCTCTGGGACAAAGGCCCTGTTCCTTAGAGCCTGCTGATGATTGCTGGCCAGGCTTGCTGGGCCAAGGCCACATGCCAGGGGAGGGTGGTGGGTGTGATGCAGACCAGAGCCCCAGGCCAAGGCTTGGGGGTTAAGAAGGAGGGGCCAGAGACTGCAGCCTCTTTGCTCTCTATCTGTCCACTGCGGGAACAACTCCTTCTCCTCTCCTCTCCTCCCTTCCCCTTCTGGTCTTTCACAGCTGAGCAGGCTGCGGGGAGGGCTAAAGACATGTGAGGATTGCGACGCAGGGAGCAGGGCCCTTTCAGGTGGTGGGAAGAAGGTAAGAGAGGCAGGGATGCTGGAATGGCTGGTGCAGGTGGCCACGTGGTCTGGCCTCACCCTCCTGTGACTCCTTTGGGGTAGGGGATCTGGGCCCAGGATTTTAAACTCAACGTGAACTTGGTCAAGACCCCTGAAGAACATTTCTCAAGCCTGTGATGGGCTTCCCACTTGTCTGCAAAATGGTGTGAGTCTGTGTTTCCATCTGCCTTGCCTCAGATTCTCAAATGGGTCTGTGACATCCCAAAAGCTTAAACACCACTTGTCAATGTAACCCCTTCATTTTCCAGATGAAGAAACTGAGGCCTAGTGAGGGAGAGTGACTCGCTGGGTCCCACAACTAGTTAACTGACATCCAGGGCATGCTAGAAAAAAAGGATGTCTGTCAGGAGAGCAGGGGTGCTGGGAGCTGGCCCAGGAGTGGAAACAGAGAGAGGAGAGGGAGGGGGAGGTGAGGAAAAGAAAGCCCAGAACTGCCCAGGGATTAACCATCTGTGTGTTGTGTAGGGGCAGGTCCCCCCATGATACCTGATACCCTTCCCCAGGTATTGTTCACGTACTTTCCCAGGAATGGATTGGGCTGGGCTGGGAGACTGGGGGCAGGCAGAGTGGGGAGGGGGAGAGGTAGAAAGCAGTAACAAGTTGAGAGAGGAGGGGAGAGGAGAGGACAGGACAGGACAGGACAGGACAGGACAGGAGAGGACAGGAGAGCGAGAAAGAGACATAGACATAGACATAGAGCATAGATGGCAGAGAGTGGACCTAGGGACATATGAGGTGAGCTAGCGCTATTCCTAGCTCAGGAAGTCTACCCAAGGCCTTGGGGCTAGGGCAGAAGTGGGGAGGAGGTTCAGGGCCTCTACCAGGATTTTCCTGACGGCAGTTTCAGGAATCTGAACTTGAGGGCCGAATGTGTGGTAACCCACGGCTTGCTGGCTGGTCTTGGGACTTGCTGTTAAATGTTCTTTAGCCCTTCCTCAGACCTCACCGTCTCTTCCTTCCCCACTCCAGTAAGGTGGCCGTTACAGATTTTGAAATAACAGATTCTGGCAGCAGGAAGAGACTTTAGGCACCAGGGAGCCCAGCGGTTTTCAAAATGTGCTCTGATGGGACTCAGGGCTGCACAGATGAACAGGTAAGGGAGGGGTTGACAGAGTCCTCTGTCACTGACTGGCAATCTGTCTAAGATTTTGTTGTGGGAGAAGTTTCTTGGCTAAAAACATGAATGCTAAGCTCCCTGCCTCCCCTGAATTTATAGAAGGGAAACTGAGGCTGAGGCTTACTAAGGTGATGGGGAATCCAGTGCTGAGCTGGGACTCAGGTCCGTCCTCCTGACTCCCAGGCCTGGTCTCTTCTTTCTCACTGGGCTCAGCAAGGGAAGGGAGTCTTGCAGAGGAGAAGGGAGTGCCTGGGCAGTGTGCGAAGCCAGGCAATGGGAGATGTGGGAGCCCCAGAAAGAGTGGTGGGTGTCCTGCAGGCACAGCTTCCCTGCTAGGATTCTAGATCATGGGTTGGGCCTTCTGTGCCTGCCCAGGAGGGAATCTGCTCCAGGGTGGAGGCGAGGGGCAGGGGAGGTGGGGAGGCCCCAATTTTATACTCTCAGGTTTAGAGCCAGGAGTGTTAGGTTGACTCTGAGCCCTTGTCAGCTTGGTGGAAAGCTCCGGCAGGCCCGTCTCTCTTTTTCTTCCAAGGCTGAGTAGACAGATGAAAGTTGGCCCCTAGCCTCTGAGCTGGGTGCTCCAAGCAGAGGTAGCTTCTGGACAGCTGTGAAGGCTTCATTTGCATATATGCAAATAAGTGCCTGGCTCCTCTCTTTCCTAGCACCATCCAGGCAGACCCAGGTGCTATTGGAAGAATTCCAGATCCTGCATCAAAATTAACCTCTTGAATGTGTTTTTTTGGTTTCCCAATGTGAAATTTCCTTTGCATTCCTTCCAAGACCCTGGGACCTTTCCCAGTCCCCAACTCTATCCCCTGCCAGTCATGTTAGCTTCCTAAAACCTAAGAGTCAGAGCTGAAGAAACAGATTTGGAGACAGTCAGGGGTGTTGGGCAGAGTTCAACTTGGGAAGTCTGGGTACCGGTTCCTTTTAGATACTGGTCCCAGCTCTGCCATTGGTTCGGTGTTACCTGGGGTGAGCCACCTAACCTCTCTGCCCCACAATGCCTCCTATGGGTAAACAAAGAAAGGGGGTGAAGGTCCCTTCTAGCTCCAATAGTCTGTAAATGTTTGTTAACCTCTGTACATTAAGTCTCTTTGGTTGTAAATAACAGACACCCACCCACTCAAGGCCACTGAATTGAAACAGATCAGGAGGACATAGGGTGTTGCAAGAACACATGAGTGACAGTGAGTGGGTTCAGAACCGGAAGGGAAGGAAGGCATGGAGAGCTGTCTGGTGCCTCCATCTCTTCTCTCAGCTCCTTTCTGGGCAACAGCTTTAATCCTCTCTTTCTCAAGACTGATTTTCCTCTCCTTCTCATTGTACATGGCGGAAAAAAATAGAATATCCTACAACACCAAGTCCAGGGAAAGTGGCCCAGAGGGACCAAGTCAAATGTCTGTTAGTGTTTCCATTCCAGACTCCTGTAGGGGAACATCTATTCGTTTAGTTTGAGTCAGGTGACCATTTCTGGTCTAATCAGCCATGGCAAGGAGGTCAGCCATACAGGGAGAAACACGGCTGCCTGAGGCCTGTACCCTGACTCAGGGAGGTTTCCAGGTTTGGGGCAGACACCCAAGAAGTCTACTACATCCTACTAAGTGTGAGGTGCTGGATTATAGTGAGAACTACGGAGCTTTTGTAAGGAGACACTGGGCTCAGCATATAAGATTCCACAAACCAATGAATTAGATGCTATTGTTGTCACATTTAATCCTCATAACTCTCCCTTGAGGCAGGTTCCATTGCTCCACCCATTTTACAGATGGGGAATCTGAGCATTGATGAAGTTAAATAACTTGCCTAAGGTCAGCAGAGCTGCGATTCTCATTTGAGTCATTCTGTGCATCAAGTTTATCTTCTCCAAAGCAATAATTTCTATTCAGTAGGACTCTGGTGAAGATTAAGTGATATAAGTTGGGGTAAGTGCTTAGCAACATGTGTGGCATGTAGTAACCACTTATTTATGATGAAATGGTCCTTTGGCCTATGCTTAAAGTCTGTAGGAACTGGGGATTCAGTATCTTCAATAGCAGTCTGTTCTACATTTAGGCAGCTCTGACTATTAAAGTGTTCTTCTTTGTGTTCTGAGCTGTGGACTGGACTGGAATTGGACTCTCAGTAATTTCTACTACCGGCCCTAACTCTACCTATCAGGGGTCATAGCAGGCAGAATCATGGCACTTCAAAGATGTTCACATCCTGATCCTCAAAATACATTGTTACATAACAGGGGAGAATTAAGGTAGCAGATGGAATTAAGGTTGCTAATCAGATGACCTAAAATAGGGAGATTAATCTGGATTATAAAGATAGGTCCAACATGATCACAGGATCTTTAAAAGATAAAAGAAAGAAGCAGAAGAGTCAGCTTCAGGGAGGTGTGATGTGAGAAAGACTCGCCCAGCCATTGCTGGCTTCGAGAATGGAGGAAGGGGCCATGAGTCAAGGAATGCAGGAAAAGGCAAGAAAGTGGATTTTCCCCTAGAGCCTCCAGAAGAGAATGCAGCTCTGCCGACACCTTGATTTTAATATCTTTGATTCTCAGATTGTGTCGTTTTAAGGTACTGCTTAGAGCAGCAATAGAAAAAATGAATACAGAAGCATTTTAAGCAAATCAGATCCTTGAACCCAGGATTCTGTTCTCATGAGTGTCTTCTCCTTTAGGCTATATAACCCTGGCTTCTTCAAAGGGTTCTTTAAATGAATATTTTAGAGTTCAAACCCTATCAGAACCAAGGAAAGGTCATTAATTTGGCAATTATTGGTTCCCTGGTCACTTTCCACAAAGATTGGCAAACTAAGTAGCACAGAATGGATGGAGTCTAGACTGTCAGGGTTTGCATTTATATGATGGCAGTGGTGATGGAGAAAAGTAAATGCAGGTATAATTTATCACTTCTCTGCCTTTCACAACACCCTGCTAAATATCAGAGTAACCTTTAAAAAAGGCAGAGGCCATCAATTAAATAAACAGATGGCTTGATGGAAAATAGAAATATAAACACAGGCACCATCTCATAATTGACTGGTGGTAAGTCAGCCTAATTCACTTGGTGGGCTCTTCTCCATCTGCACTAAAGAAAAAAAAAGAAATGCATCGTGACAATGCGAAGACCTTCATGAAACCTGCCAAACACCAAAATAGATTACAGAAAAATGTTTGACATCCTCCTAGGGTTAACATTCTTTTTTAAACAAGTGGTTGCTTATGAGTCTGTCTAGAACGATTTAGCCGAAGCCTTTGGAGATGCAGGGGAATGAATAAGGTGACTTGTGGACAGTTCCTGCCATCTTTTAATTCAAGGATCCAAAGGTTGTGATTGAGTCTGCACACTTACACTCACGATTAAACTATTTATACAAGTTGCTTAATACAGATAGAAAAATACCCTGAACCATAGTTCCAATGACCTGATGGTATGTACGATGTATTCAGCAAAAATGGACCAGGGGTTAATGTTGCTAAAGTCAGTGTGGTCATTTTGGGTGCACAGTGGGTAATCCTTCATAAGGGTTCACCACTCTTCCCTATCTTAGTTCATCTATAATGGACTGGCAGAGAGGGATGGTTATGAGAAAATAAAATGCACTTAGAATCTCCCCATGAATCATTTATGGAAGACACCATGCTTGGCAAAGACTATGAAAATGTGACTGTGAAAGGCATTTCAGTCACTATTTCTGGATGGCTTTCAAGCATGACTACTGACCACAGAAACAGGCGTGGACACACTGGAAGGATTTAAAACTTCAAGGTAGAAGAGAAAATGTGTGGGCAGAGGCTGAGCCCATGGGGACGGCCTCCAGAAGCAACCATGAGGTGGTACCTGTGAGGGGTTCCTCGCCTTACTTTCTTTCACATTCCCACTATAGGCGAGAGGAGGGGCTGAATAAGCAATTAATTTAACAGAACTGGGGTTTGAGCAATTAACTTTTAAGTATGCAAGCAGTTCAGAAGAGAGAGGAAGTGGTTTCTTAGCACAGCCAGTGAAAGATGGTGTGATGTTATCAAGGCTTTTGTGTAACCAGCAAAAAGTTTTTCAGTCCCCACTCAACCCACACTGAGTATCAGAGCCATGATAGCCTAATGATAGGGGCCTCAAGAGCCCGAAGAATTGGTGCTCACTGGGTCAACTATAAATAGAACTTGTTAAGATCTTTCTAGAAAGCTGGGGGAGGCAATAAGCTAACTAAAGAACTGTGCAGGAGTTTTCCCAAGGGCACATTTTGTTTCCTTTATAGTCAATAACTAAGGGGGCATGTATTTGCTTCTTGCAGGTGTGTTTGAATCACAGCAGGCCTCCTGATGGAGAGGTGGTGTGGTGGAAGAGGAAGGGGAGGCCTGCACTTGGGGCCAGGGAGACCCTGCTTTAAAACTTTGCTCCGCTGTGTTTGAGTTCTTGGATCCTGGATGTCACTTTTCCTGCTCTGGGATGCTCCGTAAAGTAAGGGTCAAAATACTCACCTCACCAAACCCCACCCTGTTATGAGGATTAATAAGTGGTTAATAAACACATGCTATTTGGTGGGGGGACTTGTGGGAAGATAAACTACTGTCCTGGGGGAGTTAGGAGATCTTAGTTCTGGTCCCACCTCCACCACTAACATGTTCCTTTACTCTGGAATGAGGGGGTATACCAAGTGCCCCACAATCCCTGGGTCTTGCAGCTTCCCTGGTCCTTCCTCTGGAAGTTCTGCCTTAGAAAAGGTCCTGTGGGCCCAGGAATTTGTTTCTTGTCACCAGATGTTTGGGAAACCCTGGATTAGATTACTGTCTTCTTAACATATCAGGTCACAAAGTTTCCAGAGCGGATGCAAAAATGCCAACTTCCAGCACCTCTAACAATGGGGCCTAGAAAGTTGCATCTTTAACCAATGCATCAAGTATGTTTGGCAAACCTGATTTAAAATGATCTTTATGGTCAAAATTTTGACTGTTTCTACTCTGAGCTAAGATACACGGATCTGGCCATATTGTGTGTCAGAATAGAAAACACTCGTATCCAATTGGTAAATGGCTGCTGCCCCACCTTTCCCCAGTGTCCCAACCCTGTATCCTTGGTTCCTTTCCCAGGACTCTCTCTCGCCTCTGCACAACCCAGTCACTAAAGGGTTGACATGCCACACAGAGAGTCTTGTCCTTGCACCTCTTCTGGCTGATGAGTACCTGTACCACAATAGCTGTCACATATTTCAGTGTCACCTCTTGCTTACCCTCACTGAAGCAATAATCAAGTCCTAGACCGTTAAATTTTGTGAGGGGAAGCAGAAACTGAGAACAACTCATAGATTTCCTAATTTTTTTCCTGCTTGCATGTGGTCTTAGAAGCTGGCTCTTTTTGTCGTAGTGGTGGTGGTGCTGGTGGTACATCTTATACCTTCCCAGAATGCCCGTGTTAGACTCTTGATTGCAAGGAGAGGCCTCTTAGCTCATCTCAATACAGGAGACTGTTTATCGCCACTGATGCTTCCCCCAGTGTCACAGCCTATGAAATGTCCCTGTGACTTTGCACTACCCTCGGTCTAGCTCTGCCCAGATCATGGAGACTGAGGTGTCAGTAGGTCACCCGCTGCAATCACAGCCTGCCAGATCAACCCGTCAGCATACATGCTGTACCACTGCAAACAGGTTTTGGGGATTACTTTGGGTAAAAATGTTTTAAAAAAATTTTTAGAACTATCTTTAAAATAATATTTCTGGCATAAAGATGCTTGTACTCTCACAAGATATTTATGGTGAGGATACATGAGTTAAATGGTGGCAGGGTGACAGTCTAGCTTCAGAAGTCAAAAGAACAGACTTTAGAATTAGACTGTCAGGTTTGAATTCTCCTTTCCCACTTGTAAGCTGGAGCAAATTGTCACTTAACCCTTTGAAGCCTTTGTTTTCTCCTTTGTAAAATTTGGGTAATGAGAAGCTTGGGCTAACTGCACAGGGGCTTTCTGAGAGCTAAGTGAGATTCTGTGAGTAAAACACTGAGAACAGTGTCTGGCATGTAGAAGGAGTTCAATAATAAATGTTACCTGTACGTAAACTTTGTAAACTTAAGAGCCAGAGAGTAAATATTTCAGGTTTTATGGGCTCTATGGTCTCTGTCCTGGTTACTCAAATTTGTCATTCTGCCATAGACAATATCGTAATTGAAGGGTGTGGCTGTGCTGCAATTAAACTTTATTTACAATAACCAGTAGCAGGCTGCATTTGATCTTTGGGCCGTACTTTACTGATGCTTGTTTTAAAGGAGGACAGGTATCTTACGGAAAGCAAGGACAGCTAAATCGCCAGGCCTCCTGGATCTTGAAATATAGTCCAGGAACTGGAGGGCTCTGTTGAGCCTTTAAGGTTGGCTAGCTTATTGCCTTCTCAGCAGCAAGAATTCTTGCCCTTTTGCCATTTTGGAGATTCAGCTCCTGTTTCCATGTCTGCTGCTCCGGCCCCTGTCAATCAACCAGCTTATCCTCTGCTGCTAACATCTTTCCTGTATCTCAGAGCTTCTTCTTTTTCTAGTTTCTGCTTATTCATGCATCTGTACAGGCTTCTCTGAGCACCTTTTAGCTTTTATTCCCACACTGTTTTCTGACTTTTGCCTTCTGTTGGAGAGAGTTCAATTAGTTTGGTTAACAGCCATTGTTCCTGTTTGGGCGGAGATTTTGTTCCAGATACATAATGGTTAATTTTATGTTGGCTTGACTGAGCCGCAAGGGTGCACAGACATTTGGTGAAACATTCTGTGTGTCTGTGGGGGTGTTTTAGATGAGATTAACATTCAAATGGGTAGACTGAGTAAAGCAGATTACTCTCCCTAATGTCGGTAGGTCTCGACTAATCACTTGAGGACCAGAATAGATTAAAAAGGCTGAGTAAGTAAAGACCTTTGCCTGCCTGACTGCTTGAGCCTGACTGCATCGGTCTTTTCCTGTCCTTGGATTGGAACTTACACCATCAGATCACCGGGGTCTCAGGTATTTGGACTCAGACCGGAACTATAGTATTGGCTCTCCTGGGTCTCCACCTTTTCAACTATACATTGGGACTTCTCAGCCTCCACAATCATGTGACCCAATTTTTAATAATAAATCTTTATCTATAAATCAATCTATCAGCTATCTACAACCTACAATCTCTCTATCATCTATCTATCTATCTATCTATCTATCTCTCTATCTCTCTATCTATCTATTAATCATCTATCACCTCCTATTGGTTCTGTCTCTCTGGAGAACTCTGTGTAATACAAGATCTCTTCATAGGCCTTTGGTCCATATAGAGGCTTGGAGCACAGTGGTTGGGGTAAGGGTCAGAGGGTCCAGGATCTGCTTCTCTCAGCAAAGAGCTGTGGGAAGGAGTCCCTGAGAAGAAACCTGGATTCTGGGGCTTGCCTACCTAGCATACTGTCTTCCTGAATTGGTTTCTGGCCTCACCCATAGAGCCATCAGCCAAGCATCCATAGCCCCTCACATTGCATTGCCCATCAGAGTCACAATCTAATTCTTTAACAATATAGAGAGGCAGCCTAGTATGGTGAGGGAGGGAGTGGGCTTTATAAACAGACAATGTCCCAGAGCAAGGCACTTAACTTCTATACATCCCAGTGTTTCCTCTGAAACGTGGGGATAATGACATTACCTTGCACGACAGTGGCAAAAATTAAATGAGATGACATGTGTAAAAGTTACTGGTATGTGTGAAGTATTCACCAAAATATTGCTTTCATTCTTTCCTTCTCCCCCCAACCCCAAATTATAATTTTATCTCTGGTTATTTTCCTTTGATACTGCTGATGGAGCTGGTAGAACTTTCTAGACCTCTGATTTTGGTACTGCAGAATATCCAGGTCTTGGGAACAGTAATGCCTGCTCAAAGGGCCTTACACCTTCCTTTGTAGGATTTCCCACATTTTATGATGCTCCTCACCTTCTCTGAGATTGCCCTCTCTGTCCTTTTGATGATTTTCATTAGCCAGCCTATAGCCCTGTGTCAAAGGACTGGAACCGAGTTCAGCTGTGGGGAAGAAGAAGTGCTCTCTGGTTTTGGAGAAGCACTGGATTCCATGGCAGAAGTAGTGATGTGAACTTTGAACAACCAAGACACCCAAACTCTAAATAGAAAGCAATGGTATTTTCATCTACATCATTTTTCAAATGTATTTGTGGAGGAAAGATTTTTCCCTTCTCCTTGGATGAAAATTCATACAGCTCCCTGGCTTTTTCTGCTCCCTCTTAGATAATAAAAAGCCCAGGAGTCGCTTAAGTCACCACGCACTGTCTCAATCCAGAAATTAGAATGCCCAGGTCCATGCAATAACCCCAACTCCACAGCTCAACAGCTAGGGTGACTGCAGGAAGGAAGCCTGTCGTTGGGGAAAGGGTGGGGACAGGGGGTTTCTTTTTTCTTTCTCAGTTCCTCCTCCTCTAACTCTCCAGTCAGAATTAAGATTCCTTTTGAGTTGGAGAAGGCAAAGAGAAGAGAGGAGATGAGCAGAGAGGCTCTTACTTGACTGGCAGTAGGGATGGTGGATGATATTCTTTCTCTGGTGGGAGTATGTTTGAGGAGGCTCTCCATCATTAGGACCTCTTTTGGGCAGCTCTTTTGTCCAGGGCAGTTAGTTTCCTCCGGCTCTTCACAACACTCTTCCCACAGCTCATAGGAATTAGAGATCATGTCAGCTTCTCCCGGCTGAGGAGTGTTTATTTCTCCAGAAGGCTCCTGTTTCTTGGACAAGGCCCAGTGTGACCATGCCCACTTTCACTTGCACGATTGGCTCACATCTGGTCAAAGGGAAACACTCCCTGCCCAGACATACTCTTAGAGTTTGTAGGTTAGTTTCGAGACTGCAAAAATATCCCCAAACACCCACTGTGGAAGCAGCTAACCATCCCATGTCTTCCTGCCTTTAAAATTTTCAGGCTGAAATCCAACACATGTCCACTTTAACATCCTGCTTGTCCTCCCGCCAGTCACAAGGATGTGACCACGCTTTCTGAATGGTCTCTCTGAAATCCCTTTTGCTAGATTTGAGATGAGAAACAGTCACCTCTCAGCCACCCTCTTGGGAGGGGTGAGGCTCACAGCACATCAGGAATTTTTCCCAAATAAATCTTCTCTACAAGTCTTCTTCCTTAATCTCTAAAAGCCAGACAATTTTATATCCTCAATATAAGTGTAGGTAAGAAGTTTGAGTTCTGTAACACATTTTTGGATCTTACCTTGAAATTTTGCATCTTCTTCAGACATCAAATGGGAATGTCATGTCACAGTGCCTCAGGCGAAACTTTCAACTTAACACCTTGTTATATTTACTTTGGTCTTGGCACAATTGCTGGTGGAGATGACGACTGCCAAGGAACTTCAGATGCTTGAAATACAGACTACTGTGCATCATGGCCATGTCATGCATTTTGTGTTGTTGACAGTCTCTTGGGAACAAGCAGATTTGGCTGAGATCATCAGAAGACTTGAGGGTGGACTTTGCCTGTTACACTGGTAACTCTTCAGCTTTCCCGTGGAGAGCATTTTCAAAGAGTGCTCAAGGTACTCTTTCTTTTTCTTTTTTTTTTGGCTTCTTCACTTCTTCATAGGAAGACTGATTGAGCCTAGCTCACCTGGCGTTGGTGTAGTTGAATGGTAAAGAATCCCAGGTGTTTATTGCTTGTCTCAGGCCTTTGGATAACTCACCTCCTGGGACAAGGGAGGAGGCAGGGAACCTCCTGTAGGTTTTAGATGGCAGAAGGAGAAAGTGGGCATTGAGGAGATGGCAGGAGAAGCAGGAGGGCTGGCCTGGGTGGGGTATACATCTCTTTAGGTTAGATGTATCCATTTGTGTAGCTCCGGGCATGTTTTCCATCTATTTTCACATGTGGGTGTTTATTCTCTTCTGCAAACTGATCTGCCACCAGACGAGATCCGTGCCTGCTGGCACCCTCCACTTCCAGCACCCTCGCAGCCTCTGCAGGCCACTGAACACAGTAGGCACTACTAAATGCTGAGTGAGTGACTGAAGGCCAATGGCTCCATTAGAAAAGCAGTCACCAGAGGACCTCATTTACATTTAGGTCTGTTAATGCCACAAGGGTTCACTGAGGGACTTCTAGGTGTCAGCACCACACACAGGCATTACACAATTATTTTGGTCTGAAGCCAGTGGAGAGATCAAATTTAGTTTTCCAGCCTAACCTAGTTTAATATACTTATGATGTAAAAAAACATATTGGGGAAAAAAGAAAGATAAGATGAAAAAAATTGCCCATAATTCCACCACCCAGATAATTACTGTTAATGTTTTTTCAGATCTCTCTACTTTCATGCATAGTGTTTTAAATAAATGGATTCATTTGTATATTCAAGTTTATTTTCTTCACCTCATTTCCAACATTTTTAAAAACTTGTTCCTAAACATTGTCTTGATTCTTTATATAACATTTTTTTTTTCTGTTCATAAAAATAATAGACGCTTATTGTGGAAAATTGTAAGTTGAAAGAGGCCAGATAGCATCGCACAACTTCCACCCGGATGTAGCTACTGTATTTTCTTCAAGTCTTTTTTCTATAATTTTATTCGTATACAGTTTACAATATTGGCAACTATATCCTGTGTACAGTCTATTAAAAGTTTATTTTAAAAGTTTATTTAAAAAAGTTTATTGAAATAATATGTGCACAGGGTTAAATGAAAATAGTGTATAGATTTGCTTGGAATGAAAAGCAGCGCTGGTGTTTACTTTCGTGTCCCCAGTCCTGATGCTCAGGGCCAGCTACTCTTAGCCTTTCTAGCATTTTCTTCTGGTCAGCCTGTGTCTCCAGCTGACACGGGCCTACCACTGTTTTCCTGCTTATCAATATTAGACATTGTCCACTAGGCTTTCTGCTTTCATGATAAGGCTTCTCTGTCTCTGTCTTCTCCATGGTGATAGTTCCTCTATCAGTTACTTTTTACTCTGAGCAACAAACATATCTTTTTAGTCTTGTTTTATTGACTCTATACAGTTACTTTGACCCTTCGTTTTCTATATGGAGGATATTGACCTCACTCCCCTGCCTTTTTCCACTTTCCTCTCGTATTCTGTAGACCAATTTGTGTCTATAGTACTTTGTCTTTTTCAGTGTCAACATCTACGTGGCTTTCTGCAACAACAATGAAATTTTCCATCTTTCCTATAGGTTCATCTGGAAAATTAAGAATCAGTAAACTGTGTTTTTGTCTTTGTGGCTGTATCACCATGGTTCACTGCAGAGCTGAGAAGTACTTACTCCAAGTGTACATTTGCTGCTCGAACAGCTCTGTTTTGCCTGGGTTTTCCTTGCCTGTTTTCTTTGTCTTTATCAAACTCTCTATTTCACCCCAACCTTTTCATCCAATGAGGTAATCCAGCAGGTTTGTTGTCCTAATATTTGGACATGGAGTTTCTGGATTGAGCTTTTATTCCTTATCTTTCTTTCTTTTTTATTTTGATTTACTTTCTTGGAGAGTTACTATAATTTTCTCTGGGTTCTCCCTCCCTGCTCGCCCCGCTCTTTTTCTCTGTTTAAGACTGGAACACATTTATGTTTTGTTTAGGGTGATGTGAGGAGTACTTGATTGCTTTCTGTGCCACAGCATGGCAGGGTAGGGAACAGATTGTTCCACCTACGATATTGAATTAATCCTCCTGCAACAACAACCTTGCTTCACTCCTGTTCTTCACACTGTCTTTTCTGAGTCCCCAGCCTTCTTCCTTTGGTCGAATCACCCAGTGATTGTGCTCAAGGTTGAGGGGCCCATCACCCTCCTGGTTCGGTTACTACTCCTCTATCAGATTTCCAATTTGCCCACATCTTTTGAATTTGGCCCCCTATTTGATCTTTTTTTTTTTTTTTATGCTATCCTTTAGGGGTCTTGGAGAGAGATGCATGCAGTTAATGTGCCATTTTTTTTTTTACTGAAAGTATAGACATTTTTTTAAATGAAAAATTATTGATATATAATTAAATAAAATAAAATGCACCACTTTTAAGTGTAGAAATCACTGTTCTAACAAATGCATCACAGTCAAGATATAGAATATTTCCATCTCCAAAAAGTTCCTTTGTGCCCCTTCCCAGTCAATCCTCATACCTGCTTCCTCACCCAGCCTCAAGGAACTAGTACTTTTGCTCATTCTAGGGTTTTATATAAATGACATGTACAGTGTGGGCACTTTTGTGTCTGGTTTCTTTTTCTCGATGTAGTGTTTGTGAGATTCTTCCAGGGTGTTATATATACCAAATACTGTGTTCTTTTTATTGTCGAGTAACATTCCATTATATATAGGTGCCACAGACTGTTCCCCACTCACCTATCAGTGAATATTTAGGTTGTAGCCAGTTTTGATGAAGAGATGAAGAGCATTCATATTCATGTGAGAGAGAGATTGCTGGATTGTGTGGTAAGAGTATGTTTAACTTTATGAGAAACTGCCAAACTCTTCTCTGAAGTTTCTGGACTAGTTTAAACTCCCACTAGCAATTAATGAGAGTTCCAGTTCTTCCATATCTTTGCAATACTTAATATTACCCCTCTTTTTAATTTTAGACATTCCAGTGAGTGTGTAGTGGTATCTTATTGGTTCAGTTTGCATTTCTCTGATGACTATTGATTTTGAGCACCTTTTCACATGCTTATTATCCATTTTACATATTTTCTTTTGTAAAGTGCCTTCAAATCTTTTGCCCACCTTTTAACTGGGTTATTTTTTTATTTAGATGAAAGATTGTTCTATATTTTGCAGTCAAGTCTTTTGTGAGATAGTGCCTACGTGTTTTTGAGCTCTGCGTTTTCCTTCTTTATATTGTATTGTAAGCAATTCTTTATATAATTACTTTGTTTGAAAACATATTTAATATTTGTTACTATTCTGCTATACACATGTGTAACTATTTAAATAATTGTTTTTAAATTGTTGGACATTTATGTCTCCACTTTTGTAGCTCTTCCTTAGGATGGATTCCTAGAAGCAAAGTAACAAGATCAAAAGGTAGAATATATTAAGGACTTTTGATACATACTGTCAAATTTCTTTCCAAAAATTTTGCACCAGTATAAATGCCACCAGTAGCAGGTGGAAACTCCGTGTTATACCATCACTGCCAGTTTTGGATATTCTTACTTGAAAAAAAAAAGGGCTAATTTAATGGGTAGAAACGGTAATTGTTTTTAAGCTGCATTTCTTAAATTATTAGTGTGGTTGGACATATTTCCAAGTGTTTAGTAATAATTTACTTTTCCTCCTCCATGAATTGTTTATTCATATCTTTTGTTCTCAAATGGGGTTTGAGGCATGTTTCCCAACTCTGCAAAGAAGTTGCAGTGGGTGCAAGTGGGTGCAAGTATTCGGTACTGGAGTCAGGGGAGGAGAGACTCGTGCTGGCCACCAACCAGAAAGCGGGGTGCTGGACTGATGGGGTGTACCAGGACACCTTGGTACCTTCCACACTCCTTTCTTGGCACAGGTGAACTGGTTTGTGACGACTTCCACTTTCTTCTGTAAATAGGTAGAGGGAAACACTGCCTGTGTCCCAAAAAAGGAGGGACAAAAGCTAACCTTCTGAGAGTTAAATTGTAACTTTGTCGCCTAATGGAGCATGATGGTGTTCTGTAAGGTCATCAGACAGGGTCAAAATGGCTCCCAGGCCAGCAAGTTTTGATAGGAACCTTAACAAAAGAATTGCCAGACCTAAATAATAAGTTTGCCCCTCAGGAGGGGGAAAAGGTGTGGTTCTAAGAAGTCAAAATGAATGTAAAAATGTTCTGGGCCTGAGGGTGAGAAGGTCACTAAATTGTGATCCTCACATTTCACTACAATCATGCAGAATGTTCCCCAAATGTTTTGAGCCCAGGAGTGTCTCACATACCCCGACAGTAAGTTCCTCAGGGGGAGGTGGGAGTCCCCAGGGTTGTCTCTCACGAGCTTACGGATGATAGGTTTCTCGACATTTACAAGAGTCTCCAGGGAACCCCATACCTCACTTCACAAACAAGTCTGCCCCAAGTATTTCTGGGAACTCCCAGGGGGTATCTCACAAGGGTTCACAGATAAGAGTCCCTTTGATATTAAGGGTGTTCTTACATAGTGTCTCACATCTGCACCCCAGCCTGTTCCTCTGCCCCAATGTTCCTGGGGGTCTTCAGAAAGAGTTGCATCTGAGTTTACAAACAAGGCCTCCTCTTTCTAGTACAGTCACTGCTCCAGCTCGAGGTTCCCTGAGTTCTAGAGCCTCCCACCAGATGTCTGACTGGGCACTGCCCTCTCTTGGTGGGTGATGATGTCTCTCCTGATTGGAGCATTTTGGATACCAAAGCTGCAGATTGGTTTGAAGGAAAATGAGGTCAAATACATCTTTCTCTTCTGTTGGAGGGTGGTCAGGCAGGGCAGTCTGGGCCTTGGTGTTTTATGTAGAATTAGTCAACAGTTCTTTCCATTTTTACTGACAGTTCTGTTCTTAATGGTTCATATAGGAGTCTTGGTGTGCTGGCCCAAGAGATATATCTGAAGGATAGAATTATTCTTCTGATGACAGAGGCTTTGTGTCACCAGGTTAAGTTCACCATATCTGGCTGCTTCTCTCCCCAGGATGAACCCTTTCCAAGGAGAATCCACAGGTCTTCTTATAAATGGGTGTATTTTTTAGTTGCTATTTAAGGATAAATGAATTTATTGCAAGGTATGGGGTCGATTCCACTGAAGAGTCAGGTAACCAGCCAGGAGAAATGGCCACAGACTGTTGGAGCAGAAACCCCCTCGGGGCCCATCTGGATGCACTCCATTATCTCTGATGCCAGGGGCCAGCAGTAAGACTTCCACCACAATTTCTCCCAAGAACCAAACACCTCTGTCACCAGTTCTGATCTCACAGCACATGGTTGTCACCTAACATTACTCACTTTCATTTTCTGACTGTCTGATGGGTGCATCTATCCGCTTGTGGAAAGAAGGTCATGTGGGAACATTTTTAGGATGTGGTTTCTAGTTTTAGTCTCTCCAGTGCAGGAAGGCATGTGAGTAGGGGTTTGGCGTGATTGTTAGGTGAGCCCAGTGGACACATCCCACTAGCTTACCAGAAACACAGAGACATGGCTTACTCTCAAGGACTCACTAAAATGTCTAAAGTTAAAAAGAGAGGTAATATCAAAGGCATATTCAAGGATAAAAGGCTGTCCTGGCTTCATACAGTGCTAATACTTTTGGGTGGCTGTTGCTTTGGTATGAGGATTCTATCTTTTTATTCTTTGTGGCTATTATATCCCTACTGTGTAGATGAACTCTTCACAGTATCTTGTTTTAGTAATAGTCAGATAACATTACTAATTCTTCTTATTCTTATTGGTTGACTAGTTGACTCATCCCTCAAATATTTGCTGAGTACTTATTATGTGCCATGTACTGCAATAATATTTGAAGGTATTAAAAAGAATATGATATAGTCTCTATTCTTAAGAATCTTGCTGTCTCACGAGGAAGGAGTCAACACATCAGGCCATTATAAGAGAACTGTGAGTGCCAAGATAGAGAGGGAAGACCGAGATGACCTGGGATGAGAGATGGAATGCAGTCGGATTGTATTGGGAATATTGTTTCAAGGTCAAGTGAGTTCTGCAAGGAGTGCTAAAGATCAGAGAGGGTAGAGTTGGAAAAGCCTTCCTGGCCAAAGAGCCACAAGTCCTAAGAAACACTTAGGGAACACTAAGTCGTGCATAACAGCTGAAGCATAACTCCAGGGGTGTGATGGAGATAGATGAGGTCAGAGGCCTCATAGGAGTCAGTTCATAAAATATCTGAAATTCTGTGATAAAAATTCAGATTTCATCCTGAAGAGAATTCAGTTTTTATTCTGAAGATAGCTGCTGAAGAGTTTTAAACTACAATAATGGGTTCAGATTTGTGTCTTAGATAAATAAGACATCCATGTGGCAGCCATGTGGAGTATAGACTGGAGAGAGCCAGGAGAGTAGGTTGAAGACACAGCCCAGGTGAGAACTTTTGAGACTTGAACTAGTGTCAAGGTGGAAGGAGAGAAGAGGTTGTGTGGGAGAGATGTATAGAAGATTGAACCTCAGGAAACATCTCATCTCTCATGGGATGATAGGGATGAGGGAAAAGGGTGAAGTAGATGCTTTGATTTGACACCTTTAATCCCTCAGGACCAAAAGAATTACTTCTCTAGCTGCTGGGAGAATTTCCCTTGGCTGTAGACAAATATTTTGTCCAAGGTCACACCACCTTCCTATATAGCCCACATCCAATGACAGGTCAACATCAGGAAAGAAAAGCTACATCCAAGACCCTTTGTCCCAACTCAAGATAACTCTGAGGGCCATCCCACCTTCAGAACATCCTAAAGTGTTGGCTGAGATTTTACTGCAGCTTTGTGTCTTTCCCCCATGTCCCAAATCTGCGTTCCTCCCTTTTATTCCACAGGTGGGTATTCCAAGGGCACTTTTCAATACATCTCTTATGCCAATCTTCATCTATGATACTGCTTCATGGGAAACCCAAATCTATAATGGATGACGTCCAATTTCCTGGCTTGGGAGCAGTGTAGATGATGTCATTCATGGATATGTGGAATATAGAAAAAGGAGTTGATTTGGAGTTGATGAGAGGGAGATCATGAGTTCAACTTTGGAAAAGGTGAGCTTGAAATTCTTGATACTTTCTGGGAGTCAGGACTAAATTTTAAGAGAAATATGTAGACTGCAAGTATATATTTGGGAATCATTAGTATTCTGGGGTTAGTTTAAGTCTTAGATTGGCCTGTATCCCAACAGGAAGCATACACCCAATTTCCTGGAAATGAAAATGCCATGATCCATAGGTTTCTTCATCGTTGGCTTCACATGCAACTTCTGACTGAATTCTGAATTCCTGATTCATTGGGTAATTCTGGCCTTTATTCCTGAACATCTAGCAACTGACCCTGGGCTTGGTTTGACCCCATCCTACAGATATACTCCAGCTCCAGCCTCTTCTATATTTGCCCACTGCATTTTTGGCCTTGACCCAACTCCCCAATTCCTGACTTTTCTCCCTGTTTGCATGATCCAATGCCAAACCTACTCCTGGTGTTAATCTCTTCTAGAATCCTGAGCATCTCAATGGTAAATATTGTTGAGCTAGCCACTGTCAATTCCCGCCTTCTCTAGACTCTCTCAGTTGAAAGTGGTGATGCTTGCAACCCATGACTATATGAGTTTCTAGAACCCTTCACTATTGGCTCTCTGTAGGATCGCACATTATCAGGATACTGCTATTCCACTGTCTTTGAACATCAACCTGTCTCACTGTGGGCCTTTTCACCAGCTATTTTCTTATTGGCTGTGTGGTTAACTGATTCCTCCTTGTCATTCAGAGTATAGTTTCAAATGTCAGCTTTTCAGAGAGGAATCCCTTAGTCACCCAAGCTAAAGTAGCCACCCGATTCTTCTCTATAACATCACCCTATTTTACTTGAGTGAATAGCAGTTATTACTATCTGACTTTTTCTTATTTGTCTCTCCATCTTCCCCTAACTAGAATGTAAGTCTCTGAAAAGGAGGGTCATTATGGGAATCATTCACTATTTTGTTCCCTAGAACAGTGCCTGGCAAATGGTAGGTGTTCAATAAATACCTGAACTGTGGTAGGTGTTCAGTAAACATTGAACAGCTGGTTGAATTAATTAATCTGTTCTTTGGCTGCTGTGGCTACTTATTAGATTGAATTTATTATATTGAACATCTCCAGATATTGTATCAACTGGAATTAAATCTGAAGTCCTCACCAGCTGTCTTCAAGTTTCCAGTATGCTCTAAGGCAAAGCCTGTCTGAAATATGACCATTTATGCTATAAGAATCCAGATTCATCCCTTGCCTCCTTGGCCATCAGTTCATTTCATCTCTTGTATGATGATTCTTTCTCATTTTGTTTTCTTCTGCATCAGTGGCTTGATTGATGGTGATTAACAGAGGGTGGCCCATTTATGTGAAACACCTGCTTCCCACCTGTATCCCCTTGAGCAGCCTGCTTTGGACCCAGTGCAGGGAGCTCATGGGTGTCCTTCATAGCTGAACGGGCTTCCAGAATTTTCTCCAGGAGTCAGATCCAAACTGGCACCATGTGGGTGACCATCTGTATGTAATTTAGCCAGCATCAAACACATCTGCCAGCTTGTGAAAGAGACCTGGGGAGGCTTGGGGGCACCAAGAATTGATGGAAAAACTGGCCCAAGAAGAAGACTGAGCCAGATAGAGCAGTTTCCATTTTGTGAGTCAGGTTGTAATTCAGTTGATTTCTCTTCCTTTGGTCATAAAACGCAAACACCAGCTCAGAAGGTTGTGTTCTTGCATCACTCTCATCAACTCATTCTGAAGACAGTAGGCAAATGTGTCAAAGTAAATTTACCCAACTCAGTGTTGAAAAGCACATGTTGGCATGTCAAAGTTCCCATGGGAGGAGAGTAAGATGGCATGGAGGCTATGGTATGTTTCTAGTCCTTGCATCATAGCCAAGTCATTCATCCAACATGAGTCAGACTATACTACATGCTAATTACCAAACATTGGTCCTTAGGTCAGTGACAAGACTCACAGAACCAAGGGTCAACACATTTGGCTGGATGGATCTAGAGAGAAATACTCCAGTCAAAAATGTAGAGGAAACTGAGGTGAAACTGAACGTATTTGAAAATGTTTCTTTATTCTGCATGTGTGATTTGCATGTATGATTTTGCCATCTTATCGCTAAGTATACTCACCCCAAGCTATTGTTCCATTGGATCATTAGGTGAGCTGCAACCTCCTCCCTTTTTATTTTTTCTTTCATGAGTCCAACCATTTGACACTTTGACATGCTTTTCCAGTGTTCCATGCTGTGATAGGCATAGAGGGTACAAAGTTGACTACAATGACATTCTTGCCCTAGAGGAGCCCAAAGACAGCTGAGGGAGGAAGCTGTATGGATATTACATGTCAATAAGCCCATAACAGAAGCCCTTACCTTGGATAGAGGTGAAACTTGAGCCAAGCTCTGAAGGAGGAACAGGATTTAGCTGAGGAGGAAGGAGAAGGGAAAGCATTCCAGGCAAAGGCAGCAGGGCATGCAAAGGCTGCTAGTGAGGTAAACAGAACCTTTGGGACACTAAGAACAGTATGGCCATAGCATAGACTCATGAACATGCAAAGGCTCAGATAAGAAGTTTGGATATCATCTGAAGGACAGCGAGAGCTGTGGAAAGACCGATCAAAGGCATTAGATTACCAGACCTGAGATTCCTGGGAGGTGATTTAAGCTGAAGTGTGGAAAATGGGTTGGAGAGAGATGAAATTGCATGTAGAGGGCCAGGTCAGGCTGTTGTGGTGGCAGCTGGAAACAACTGGAGTGGAAGTTGAAAGGAGGTGGCCAAAGGGGTGTAAGTATAGAATTTGTAATTGATTGGATGTGGAGGGGGCTGGACTTTAGTCTTTGGAGAATGAATGGATGGGGTGCTGTGAGCAAAGACAAGGAACCCCAAGGAACAGGAGGTGGGAATTCTTCTTCTTTCTTCAGCCTCTGAAGGAGTAGTTCTAGATCAGCCAAATTGCTCAGAAAGGCCTAGGCAGGGAGCTTCATCTACAGGGGACTCTAAGACCCCTCTCTCAGCTGCCCCTAGAAATCAGATTGCTGTTGTGACCCCTTGGGAAGCCTGAAGGGGACATGATGGTCACACTTGGCTTTGGCCACTGGACATAGCCCCTGCTCGGGTGCAGAATGAGGTCACCTGCCTATGAACTAAAAAAAAGTGTTTACAAGCCAACTGAGTCTCTAGACCCTGAATTGAGAAGGTTTGTATTTGTTCACAGGGGGCAGGTGGAACAGGTAGAAGTCAGGGCTTTGGCTGGAGGGCCATGCTCCCTTTTGAGGGCCAGGGAAGTGGATATTTTGACTGTGGTTAGCTGGAGACCTGGGTTCTAGCCCCTTGGTCATATAGGAAGCTGAAGAGCTACTTGAAAGTGATCATATGCATACATTATACCAACACAGACTCTGCTTTCTCTGGAAAGCAATTTCAAAACCACTTCATTCTCCACCTGCATTTGGCTAATGGCCTGATTATTGCCACCCTAATAACCTCCAAACACTCTCAGGAGCAGCCTTGGGTCTGAAAGGTGCCACCCCCTTTCCTCCTTGCCTGATTTCATGCTTCTCTGGGACTGCAATGACAACAGCTATTTATCCCTCCCAGGGCCTGAGTTACTTGGAGGAGAGGCAGATGGCTGTGGGCTAATTCCTGAAGTACACTTCTGGGGACCATCAGCTCAGGCTCCCAGGCTGACATCCCATACAAGCTACAGGTCAGAGCAGGAACACTTCCCATGAATATGGATGTTGAGAATGGAGGCTGATTGCTCTGTTCTGCAGGACAAAGCTGTCACCCTAGGTGGGGATGACATTTTTGTTGAGATACAGGGTCAAGGGGGAGGGTTGTTCTCTGAGCACCAAGGCAAGACGTTTTAAGATTTAGGATGCTGGCCTCTGGAGAAAGTTGTCACTATCAGGAAAGGCAGCACAGAGAGGGCTTTGTGTCTGGTACACAATCCCTCCATTTAATTCTTTTCTCCTGCCCTGGCAGCACCCAGTGAAGAGCCTGGATAGTCAAGGTGCTGCGGGAGGAGTTTTCTGGTGGCTAAGAATTTACAGGGACCACCACCAAGATGTCTTTCATTTCTAAGGGGCTTGATGTCTTGGCTCTTGCTTCAACTGATAATGTCCCCCTGGTTGCTCTTTGTTCTTCTTTCTTATTGCCTAAATCTCACCTTGGTGGTGCAGCTCATGCCCCATGCACTTAGTCATTGAACCTAACCCTATGACTCTAGCCCACACAGATCTAACTTACATTATGTGAAGAGCTCACTTACTGCTATGACCTTCAGTTGGGCACATCACTGTATGTTGCATGGTCACTCATTGCTCTGCATGTCTGCACCGAGATTGGGTCTCATCTATATACTGAGTCTCACGTATGCATCAAGACTGTGAGTATTTTGTGGTCAGGGGCAATGCCCTGTACTGTATGTACATTGTGGGTCTCCTGTGGCACTTGGTTGGTGCTGAGCAGTCAGCATTCTGAGGGATGGGCCTCTAGAAGATCAGTGGGGCTGGCCATTGTCACTAGATATCATTACCCTAGGGCTATGGGAATGCTTCATCCTGAGAGATGCCATTGGAGTATGGTCCATAGACTTCCCTTTAGCGTCTCAAGGCCAGATGTTTTGTCCTCTTCCTGCCATTCCATAGCCCCTTAGCAGGTCTGTGGGAAGTGGGCTGCCTTCTGAACTGGGTTTGTTATTGAGATGACCAACTTCCCCCCTGGTGTAACACTCTGGCCTAATTTGGGTGGTGTTCTTCTAAAGATGGCATATGTGGCAAGGGACAGTGATGACTACGGACAATGTTTTACCTATTCAGAGGACCTGAACCACTCAGGAGCTTCCATAATCCTATGCCTTTGTCTGAGTCATTTTTTTTCCCAGAAGAATCTCACAGCATCCCTTTCATCAGTGTCCACCTGACAAATACCTACTTACTCCTTAAGCCTTAGCTCAAATGTTACCAGTCTTTTGTAGTGTCTTTCAATTTCTAGTCCCTAGATTCCAAAATGTTTTATAATTCCTTTCATTTTAGTGCTTTTCACATGAAGCCATGTTCATTTATGTGCACAACCCACTTGCAGACTCCTGTGAACTCGTTCAGGGTCAGACTCTGCCTCCTTTGCCCTTGCATTAACAGCTCTAACCTGACATGTCCTGAGTGGGCAATACACATTTGTGAAATTGAACTGAGTGAATTCTAATGGCAATAGGGAGAAATCGAGATGTTTTAAACAAGAAATAGATATATTTTGATTAGTGCTGGAGACTTTCGGTCCAAGACAGGGATGTTGCTGCAAATAATCAAGGTCAAGTTCTGGATCTCACCTTTGGCAGAGGCAGTAAGAATGGGGTAAAGCAGAAATGACAGGATCCGATGTCAAGCAGGGATTAAGATTAGAGGTTGAACCTAAGGGATTAGGAAGTGGGGTCCATGGGGTATCCTCAGGGGAGGCATGTCATATGAAAGTAAGAAGACTTGGGTATGTCCTACAAGATAGTAAAGGTCATCTCAAGCCAAAGAAAAATTTGAGAAACATTATTTTCCCCCTCAAATTAGTAACAAATTAATCTTTTGAATGGGAGAAGTTAAGTTCTAATGGTCAAAGAAGGTAGATAGGCTGTTTGTGTTCTGGGCTTGAAGAGAGAAGTAAGTAGACAAGCGAGCCATGAGTCAGTCAGTACCTGGGTGTAAAAGAATTTCAACCATTTGCTGTAAGGACTGGGACAGTTTACAGGTCACAGGTTCTGCCCCTGGAGGGAGAGAAGAGGCTTTTACTTTTATCCTGTGCCAATTCCCAAGCCACTCATACAGCCTCTGTACATCACTTGAACATGACACACTCTGACTTCTTTCTCTATTTAAAGCAAGATGTGATTCAGGTTTTTGAAAGCAATGTCTATCTGTTACTGGGGCTGGTGACCCAGGTTAGATGGCCACGAATCTGAGCTCTTCCTATGTCCCTCAGATCTGGAAATAGCAGCTCAGTGACATGAAGAAATGGCTTTCTTCCATAGAGGCTGTACTTGGCTCCTTCCAAGGACACTGGAAAATTTAAGTCACCTTTCAGCCTTGAGTGGCAATTGGCACATGTAACTGGAGCTTTAGTGCCTCGTTCAGACAGGTATGTGGTGTAAAGACACTTCATCCTGGCTGTGTTTTATTACATATGTGGGCTAGCTTTCTTCAAATTATATTTGTCTTGATGTTTCCTGGTGACATTTCAGCTATTGTCTGTCATGCTAAGAAATGGAGCTGCAGTAAACACGTGTGCTTTTCAGAGAAGGGGTAAGAAGAGCAACTAGTGAGATAGAAAAGGTGGGAGAGACAGAGGTCAGTGATAAATGCTAAGAGCTGGTAAATGTGACAGAAAGGTAGAACCTTGGCCATGTGTAAATGTAGAGAACTCTGTTTCTTCTCCAAGAGATTTTGCTCAAATGTTCCCAATTTAGGCACAGTAGACCACCCTTAGCAGATGCCATTTCAAACTTCCAACGTAATTGCTCAGAAAATGTTCACATAGATATAAATTTCATGTAGATATGAACATAAAATTCTGGGAAAGAGAAAATTATTGATAGCATTGGTACCCTGCCTGAGTTAGAGACAGTTTATGGCTTCACTGTTACTATCAATACCCCGGCCTGTGACAGCTCCCTGTTGAGAACTTCAATGCAGGTATGCCTAAAGATGACTTTCATAAATGAAATGGGGGTTCAGTCTTGTGAGCCTGGGGGCCCTCTACCAACAGACTTACTCTTCAGATCATACCAGTGGTCCCAGAAATGAAAGGGAGGAGTTCTCTGAACAGAAGGCAATGCTGTCACAAAGCCCATGTATTTATTCCCACCTGAAAGGCACAAGGCATCTTGAAGCCTTGGGCTCTCAAACTGCGGCCCAGATTTAGAAGCTAGCGTAAATTAATATTACTTATGAAATTTGCTTGATTTCAGATCCCCTCAGAAAATCATTAATTCCTCCCAAGGTATCGTGGGCAGCAGGTTAGGGGCACCAAGGGCCTGGACAAGGCAGGTGGACCCATCGTACTGAGAGCCCCAGATTGAGGGAGAAGAGAAGACCTAGATTCCAGCTCTCCAAATCTCTCCGCATCATGGGATCATAATATGGCTCTAAGGACAGCACTGTATCACAAAGCTATACTCATTTTGATGGCATTTCTGCAAATGGTTCTGTTCCAAATTGTTAAAGCAAACAGACAAAGGGTTTATGCTTTAAGGTGCAGAAAGCATCTTATGAAATTGCAGGTTTGTACTGCTAAGTCTGCGGCTTTAATAATGCATTAAAAAAATGACATTATTGTGTTGGAGACCCGAGTTTCTTTGCTCTACATTATCTTCATTTATATTATCTCTATTACAGATTACAGGACAATGCTATCCAATGAAGACTCTGCATGCACTTTTTGAAAAGGAGAACACACGATCTTGTTTTGTCGTTGGGAATTCTGTATGAGGTGGGCCTGTGTGTGTAGATGCCCGTCTTTGCATGGCCAAACAGAGATAGAGCTGAGCTGGCTTCATAGGATCTGGAGGAAATGCTCTAAATGGAGAAAGTGGGAGAATAAAATGTGTGCTACTTGTGTGGAAAAGAAAGTAAAAGGGGACAGAACCACAAACAAGGGACAATCTTTCCTAAAAATGTTCATGGACACCAAACACAGTTGTACGAGGCAGTTCACCTTTAACCCTGTCGAGGGGTCTAATGACTGAAAAATCAGAGATATCATCAGGCTGTTTTCCCCACCAGCTGGCCCTTGAAGACTGGGGTGGGGAGTCTCAAGCCATGTCGTAGGATGCATTCCCAGAGAGGAGCAGGATGGACAGGAAATGGTCCTAGTGGAGAAGTCATCCAGTCTGATGTTTGCTCTGTGTGGAGCTCCACATACAGCATCAGCTTCCTAAAGGGGCTGGCTTTTGTTTCCAGAGGTGATGGAGGTGGTGGAGAAAGCTTGTCCCAGATGTACTTCTGAGGGCAATCTGGATGATGCTGAGGCAGGCATGCCTTTCCTCTCCCTCTCACTGCTGTTTTCACTGCCACTGACCTATGACCTCTGTCCAGGAGCCTTTCTTCTTCTAAAAGAACATCAGTTGGTTATTCCACCCTCTCCTCATCCTTATTACCCTCCTCTATGGACCTCCAGGTCACATTTCCATATTCCTTCAGGACAAGGACTCTAGTCACCCATTCCCAGGCTCTTCCTCCACCCCCTACTGCCATTCCAAGTGACCTCATCATTCTCTGGAATGATCCTTGTCTCTTCCACTCTGACCTACCTGCTCCCCTCCAGTTTAGCTGCACCCATGGCCATGCCCTGGATGCCTCAAAATTACTCCATCTCTGAAATAATGTATTATGAAAAAAGCTCTTTCTGGTCACCATCTCTTATCATTTCAGCTCCCTCACTGCTTTTATCCCAGGAAATTTGCTCCCAGCCTGCCAGCTTGGTCCTTACATCCTTTTGGACCAGGTCTTAGGTCTACACATTCCACACCATTCCTCCACACCCATTGGAATCCTCCCCAAATACTCAACACTTACCTCTCCCCTTTTAACCTCCACATTCATTGAGTCACCAAGGGGCTTTATATTCTACCACTGAGATCTCCTGAATCTGTCCCCTCCCTCCATTCTCACTGCTGGGCCCTGTCCCAGTTGGGGCCAGGAGTTATTGTAATGTCTCTCTTCGATCTCCAGCTCCGACTTTTGTTTTTCCTTCATGCCCACTCCAGTTCTTCACATTCTTCATTCTCCAGTCATGGACTCCACTCACTGCTCCCTAAATAGGTCAGCAATTTTCATGCCACCTCCTTTCTCATTTCCTTTTAGGGAAAAGTGGTTGTTCCTTGCTACATGCATTTTATTTGTATCTATGTCCCTTGGCCTTGTGTTCCATTGGTTGGTTACATGTCTGTATCTTCCACCAGAAAGTGTGATCTTCACTTTTACTCCACTCTATAAGTTCAGCAGCTAGAGTACCTGCAACCTGGCTAATATCAATGGACATTTATAGACTTAAATTTCCCAGGAAATGACTTTCATCAGAACTGCCTTCTGGGGTCATTTATCAGTCCTGGCTCATTCCTACCCATCTTCTTTGGGGAAGATGCACTCCTATCTTTTGTCTCTTGCTCTTTCCTCTGTGGGGGCAATTGCTGGGTGGTCCTCCCTATTCTGCCATTACGTGAGGCTGGGCTGTGGAGGGGGTGGGAGGAGGCAGCAGGGACTGGGGAATGGCAAAGAACACTGTGTGAGTGAACTGGCAGAAGTTCTGTGGGCTCACCAGCTGGTACCATGTGGGAGAGCCAAAGGGAAAGTTCATTTTTTCCTGCCCAAATCTCAGAATCCTGAGTGCTGTCACGGGCCTTAGTGCTAAAGGCTTAGGAGTGAGAAGTGTCAAGGTCACCTCTGCTTCATGCCTGATGGGGAGGGGCTTTGTCGATGTTGTATGTGTGGGGGTATTGCCAGCCACTGAGCATGTCCAGACAGATAATAACATGCCAGAGTGAGAGGAAGAGCCACTGACCCAATTTGTAATTTATCTTTTGGTTTGATCCCAATGTTTTCTCTTTGTTTCTGACTTGATGTATTCATCTGAAGGCTCAGTGAGTTCATGCTGGCAAAGTCTTGCATGAATAGAAGCATTTAACTGCTCAGTAGATTAGCTCATAGTCGTGTGTGTGTGTGTGTGTGTGTGTGTGTGTGTGTGTGTGTATGCATATGCATGTACACTCACACCCATGCATGTGTACATGGAACATCCTTAACCCCTAAATGAGGAATCTTCCTTTCAGGTTACTTTGCGAGGTGGCAATCAGAGAGCCAGCAGAGGGGATTAGAGTTGGTTTAGGGAAAATCAGCCAGATCTCAGCACACAGACCTTTGCCCTGGGGAGGATGAAGGTAGGGATGTTGGTTGGAAAAGAGGAGTTATGTCTTTTCTGGACTTTATATTCTCTTTCCATACAGTTCCCAAGCGGAAAGAAAACATGGGCTGCATGTCGCCCAGTAATTCCCATCTGACTATAAGAATCACCTAATATTACATTTTCCCCAGTTTTATTGAGATTTAATTGACATATACATTGTATTAGTTTAAGATATATCACATAATGATTTGATATATGTATACATTGAGAAAAGGTTGCCACAATAAGTTTAGTTAACATCCATCACCTCACAGAGTTACAATTTTTTTCTTGCGGTGAGAAATTTTAAGATTTACTCTCAGCAATTGTAAATATATAATACAGTATTTTTAACTATAGTCTCCATGCTGTACATTATATCCTATGACTCTTTATCTTACAACTGGGAGTTTGTAGCTTTTGACCCCCTTCACCCATTTACCCGCAGACCTTCACCTCCACCTCTGGCAACTACCAATCTGCTCTGTTTCTACGAATTTGTTTTTTTAGATTCCTCACATCTATGTGAGGCCATATAGTCTATTTGTCTTTCTCTGTCGGACTTATTTCATTTAGCATAATGTCCTCAAGGTCCATTCATGACTCAATGGCAGGATATACTTATTTTTTAGAGCTGAATGATATTCCATTGTATATACATCCACCACATTTTCTTTATCTACTCATCCATCAGAGGATGCTTAGGTTGTATTCATGTCTTAGCTATGGCAAGTAAAGCTGCGATGAACATGGTGGTGCAGATATCTCCTCAAAATAGTGATTTTATTTTCTTTGAATTTGTACTGTAAAGTGGAATGGATGGATTACATGTCATTCTATTTTTAATTTTTTGGGGAACTTCCATACTGGCTGCACCAATTGACATTCCCACCAACAGGGTACAAGCATTCCCTTTTCTCCACATCCTCTCAGGCACTTGTTATCTCTTAACTTTTTGATAATAGCCATTCTAACAGGTATGAGGTGCTATCTCACTGTGGTTTTAATTTGCATTTTCCTGATGATTAGTGATGGTGATTACTTTTTCAGGTCCTTGTTGGCCATTTGCATGTCTTTGCAAAATTGTCAGTTCAGTTCCTCTGCCCATTTAAAAGTTTTATATTTGTTATTGAGTTAGAGGAGTTCCTTATGTATTTTAGGTATTAACCTTTTGTTAGATCTGATTTGCAAATATATTTTCTAATTCCATAGGTTGCCTTTCATTTTGTTGATGGTTTCCATTGCCATGCAGATAGGCTACTTATTAAAATGGAGATTCCTGGGGTCCTTCTCAAACCTCTTGGTTTGGAATCTCTGGAGGTGGCGCCTGGCATTCTATTTGTAGCCCTGGGTCGGGCCACCATGAGCCAGCTAAGGCCTCGCTGCCTATGATGGCAGATCCAAGACTAGACCCTGATGCTTTTGACTCCATCTAGGGCATTTCCTCTTACATCCTGAATGTCCCTGGTTCTTCAAGCTTTGGCAAACAAGGTTTATATTGGATGCAGGAGAGTGTGTTGAGTGGATCTCTTACTCTGCAAGCTTCTAACCCACCTGATTTAATTAATTTTCTATAAGATGGAACACAAGGG
The DNA here is from genome assembly GCA_030015415.1 of Cynopterus sphinx. NCBI lineage: Eukaryota > Metazoa > Chordata > Mammalia > Chiroptera > Pteropodidae > Cynopterus > Cynopterus sphinx. The sequence goes on from CM057384.1 coordinate 135,037,948, forward strand.
TTTGAATTCCCAGAGTGGGCAGACAGGGCTGAAATGGACACTTGCTCTGAGATAATTTGGCACCTGCAGACACCGTCTTTGACTCTAGAAAGGATTTCAAAGTCCTTTGTAGCTAACTTCACCTGTTTTCTCTAGGAGCCAGCTGTGTTCTCTTGACAACTTAGAAAAACAGGCTTGGATTTCTTCCTGGTCTATAGATATTCTTTCTCCTCCTCTTCCTCCTCCATATCAGCTAGCAATGAAGCTATCAAAGACTGCCAAAGTCATGTCTAAGACTTAGGAGCCAACTTGTAGAGGCTCTCACTGGCTCAAAATGGGATACTTTGAATATCAATAAGAATAATAAATGTGGTGAATTGAAATATACTAAATTTATTTAAATTTATAAGTTTATAATAATGCTTTAGAACCTCTAATTTTTTGTAGCTTCTGGATTTGGAGATCACTGAGAGAACCCCCAGGTTGTTTCTTCCAGTTGGCCTGGTTCTCATGGCTACGCCACTCTATCCAAGATCCCTCTGTCCCTAGTGTCTGTTCCAGCACTTTGCTTCCAGGTAGCTTTTATTGCTTCATTATTCTGTGTTAATCTACTTGGAGAAAGCATGGAAGAACACCAGAGTTATTGGTAGGGGTCTTTCTCTGTCTTTCTCTGATATGCACCATTGCTTCTCTTCGTAAGTAGCTTCTGGAAGATGAATAATCTTGCAGTCTCTTCAGTAAGCATGTTCTCTGAAAACGTGCTTTCTCTAACAGGGGCTCATGGATTTGGTGTGTGGGGGGTGTTAAAAAATGACTTTTTATAGGAGAAGTTGTGGCCAGTGGGCCTGAGGGGTGGGTGGTAGCGGGGACCTGGGCTCCAGGCCCTGCTTCTCCTTCCCCTTCCTACTCTGGGCCTGTTTCTTTACATATAGAAACAAAACAGTGAGGGATGTACTGCTGAAGTACGCAACACTGTGCACTGTGCTAAACGAGAGAAACCAGACTCCGAATGTGTCATACTATATGATTCCTTTTATATGGCTTTTGAAAAAGGCAGAACTATAGGGTCAGAAAACAGATCAATAGCTTCCCGGAACAAGGGGATGGGGAGAGAGTATTAACCACAAAAGAGCACCGAGAAATTTTGGGGTGAGAGAGTTACTCTCTATCTTGATTTTTGGTGTAAGTTAGTCACAATTTATAATGCTACATGTAAAAAAAAAGTAAATTATACTATATGTAAATTATATCTCAATAACCAAACAAAATATAAATACGCACACTCATTTGCTGGACCAGAAAATCTCTAAGGTCCCTTTCAGTGCTAGCATTCCCTGATTCTCTACAGAGGGTCTGGCCATGGAGTTGCAGAGCAGTGGGAATAGAGTCCAGGGCCTTTTTTCATTTTTAAACTTTCTTTCCCAGATTCCTCCTACTCCTCCCCAACTCAAAACAGTCTTTCCGTGGTATAATGGACAATAGAGGAAGGTAGGCTTCATGGGCTTGATTGGCCATTTTAGGAACGAGGCCACTCCCTCCATGGAGGTACACGTGTGTCTGTGTGTGCTGGACATTCTCAGAGGAAGGGCCTTGGCCAGCCCCTCATCTTAGGTCTGAGGTCTGAATTATTGGTCCGAAATGGAGTATTTTTAACAAGAGTTCAGAATCCAAATTGCAGTGAAGCAGCCACAGAGGAGGCCTGTTAGAAAATGGGCATCTAGACGAGGAGCTCAGAGCATGTACACAGTGACTTCAGCTTCTACTTTCCACTCAGGGTCTAAAGGAGGAGCCCCCAGCCTCCTGCCCTGCCATTCATTCACTGGGGCCTAATGCAAGATTATTGATTGAGGCCATCTAAATGACACTCAGTGAGGGAACCAGGCCCTAGCTGGGAAGACAAAAGCAAAAGGCTTGTCACAGTAAGAGAGAGGCTGCTACCTGCATAGACAAAAAAACAAACAAACAAACAAAAAACCCCAGAGCCTCTGGCTGGCACTCAGACTGGGCCTCACTGGCTGGCCTGGGGTCAGAGGGAGTTGCCCAGTGGGGATTTATACATGTGTCCCACCTCTGCCACCTCTTCGCACACCTCTCAGACATAGATAGCAACAGCTAATACCAGACTCATTTTATGAACACTTACTTTGTGCCAGGCACAGGCCCTCTGTATTAATTCACAAATTAATTCACAAATTCAAAAATATTATCCCTATTTTACAAATGAAGAAATGGGCTCAGATTGGGGTGTGTGGCTCAGCCTCTCAATTCCAAGATGTTTTGGTCCACTGAAATAAGCCAGACCTGGCTGGGCTAGCTCCAAGGCTCTGAGGAGACTGAGGCCATGTTTTTGAGGGAGCAGGAGCGTAACAGAAAGCTCAGTTCTAGGTGGAGCATATACCGAGATACATCTCTCACCCTGAGCCTCTTTAAAACAAACCTTGGCCAGGGAGGTCTGCCCCTTGGTGTGCGGGGTCTGGGACAGATCCTGTGACCCCCACTGCAGGCACGGAAGGGGTTAGTGCAGAAAAAGGCCCAGTAAGGTGAGCCAGGAGTCCTTGTGGGTTTTTCTACTCAGGGAGGCAGGTGAAGGGAAAGCGTGCCACCAGAGCTGTGTGGCCCTGGGGGACACACCTCTCAGAGGACCTCTTTGATGCTGCTCTAAGACTCAGAAGTTGGAGGCTGCCATATCTCAGTGAAAGTCCTAGGATCAGAGACAACCATCAGAAGTACCGAAGGTTTCTAGGAGGCTGGGACCAGTGAACAATTGGAAGCTGTCACTAAGGGAAAGGACAGCCTCATGCCCTTGATGCCAGAAGTCCCCAGAAGTATGAGGGGAGAGAGGAAGCAGTCAGAATAGATCTCAGATAATCCCAGGTGGGCACAGCTCTTACTTTTATAGCTGGCCGCTCCAAAGTGCCCCCTCTACCCTGAACCTGGAGCACATCTCTTCTTGGCGGTCAGCAGGATCATGAGTGTACAGGGACAGCTTCTAAACAAAGATCCTGGAAATAAGCCAGATGGCTTGGCTGCATAGGAGGAATTGCAGGTTCCTTGGAGGTGGTGGCCATGATCAAGGAAGATGGGGAAGCGTGGTTTGTGGTGGGCCAGGAGCTGACCATGGGACATGCTACATACCTGACATTACAGGTGCTATTGCAGGTGTGACCTTGGTCTTGACCTCATGGGGCAGAAAGTCTTGTTTTAGGAGTTGGCCCAGGGGTTGGAAGACAAGTTGATTTCTCTATGCAAGTGTGACCGAAGACTCATTTCCATGTCTCTGAGATCATCTCTTTGGGGAACAAAATTTCTGCAACTGAAGCGAACTGCTGGGTGCTGGGTTCATCATTAATCGAACAGCAGTACTATGGTTCCTTTTCCCTTGTTCCCTCCCTCTTCTTATCAGCCTGACTTCTGGGCTTTCAAAGTCCTGCAGCTTTGGCATTACTGGGAAATGAGATTGTCTTGTCTGTTGCTCGGGAAACCAAGACCCCCGTAAGGAGCACTGTCTGTTTGCCGCAGACTTTGATCTTGGGGCCTTCTTTAAGAATGGCAGAACCATGTCTGGCCACTGGGTTTTGTGGTTGAACACAGACAGTGGGCCACAGAGACCACCCAGCCAAGGAGACGCTGGGACTGTCAGGGGCTTCAGCCTTCCGGTGAAACCACTGTCCCAACCTACCAAGAGGAGTTCATACCCTAGAGATCTGGCTTTCCTGAACTGTTCAGCATTCTGCCTGGGAGTGAGGGGGAAACAAGCTGAGTGTAGATGTGCGTGTGTACTAATGGAGCAGGGTGAGGAGTGGGGAGTAGGGAAAGGTGGTAGCTTTTCAGATACATTTTGCCCCATGAACCTCCAAACCATGGAGCCACACAGAGTTAGCTGGATTATAGTGGGTTCAAGTCATTTATTTTTAGATTGTACCAGCATGTTTGGTTCTGGGGTCCAACCCCCAAATTCCAGAAAAATAAACTAATGAGAACCACATGCACTATGAGAAGGCCATTCCAACGTGTCCGTGACCATGCGCTGAGTGGGCAGAGAATACAGACCAGGAGCCCTGGGTGTGGAGCAGGGCCTCGCTCCTGGACGGCTGACAGAAACGGGCTCCGAGCCCTCGTTGGGGATGGGAAGAGGGCCGAGGCTGGGTCATTTGGACCCTGTTCCTTATGGCACTGGGCCTCTTATTGCTACATTTGCTACTTTGCTACTTTATGGCCCCTAGGTTGTGCCCAGGGAATGCCTGTCACTGGGTGGTACTAATGAGTAGGCTGTTGGCGTCTGCTGTTGCCATGGTTACAGGAGCACAGGCCTCTCTTCAGAGGGTCCCATGGTGAGTTATCAGGGATTCATTTGGCTGCTGTTGGACTGTGCCACACGTAGTCCTTGCTACATACTCAACTCAGCCAGCCCCTTTGGAGGCTGGTGGCACATTACCCACCTCCCCAGCCACCAAGGCTTTCCGGCTCCAGGGCCTTGCTGGAAAACCTCCCTCTAATACATTTTGCAAGACCCAACACCAACAGCCCTCAAGCCTTTCCAGCTTCTGGGAAGGCTTCTTACTGGTAGCTTTTGAAGTCCATGCATTTGGAGCACGAATGGGAGGGGTGCATTTTAGGAAAGACATCAGCTTTCACAAGCAGCCAAGGGGCCAGATGGTGGCAGGCTCCTGGTTCAGTGTCCTGTTGGTGAGGTAGTTTGCACACACCTGCAATCCTGCTCCTGCCACAGGAAAAGTCCCTAGAGTATGTCCCCAGGTGTTCGCTGGTCCAAGAAGCAACCCAGAGTTGTGCGAGTTCCCTTCTAGGTACTGGCCTGACTCCTTGGCCGTGGTGGCCTGGGGCACTGCCGGCTGACTGCACTGGCGGGCTGGGCCCTGCTATGTTCCTGGGGTACAGCAACACCTTCCCAGGAGATCAAAGTATTACTTTCTGGCAAAGTAGGAGCTCTCTCTCTAGCCCAGAGAGTTACTGCTGTGTAGGCCTGGCCCTCTGGCTGCTGCTGGGCATTTACCTGTGTCAGCCTACAGGTTTTACTCTTCCCATGTAGGCCAAGGCTATATCAGTAAGATGCCAACACCTGGTGTCTGTGTGTCTGTCTTGATGGGTGAATGGGCTCTTCTAAGGCTGTCCTGAGGCTTTGGCCATGGGGCTGCCAACATATTTGCCCTGTGAGCTCTCACTGGGAAGGGTTTTGGGCTCAGAGATGGTGCCCAGTCAGAGGAGCTACAGAAGCTCCTGGAGGCAGGGGAACATGCTTTGCTACAAAACTGCCTTCAAACAATTAATCTGGTCTGAATTTTTGGCTGTGCAGACCAAGTCAACAAGGAACTGACCAAGACCAGATTTTCCAGGTGTACTTTCATTTTAAAGTCTACACAGTAGACTGTGCTTGGACTGGTCAACTGGATAGAGCAACTCCATGCTACCTTCTGCTGTTAGGCGTGATCCACTGCAGTGGTGGTCACAGGACCGGCATGCCTGGGTGGCAGGTGGGCTATTGCTCTCAAGCACCCTTACCTCTATTGAGCCTGCTGGCTGGCCCTCTCCTCTGGATGTCCCCAGAGGTGTTTTGAAGCTATTAGCCTGCTCCATCTCAAGGCCACAGTCCTTCTGGCTCTGGGCAGGCCCTCTGGAGACCTCCAAGGTGAATCAAGTCTCAGGTCAGGGTCACTCAAGAACAGTAGCCAGAGTGGCTAGGGAAGCCAACCCTGTCCTATCCACAGTCATGGGGAAGAGCAGGAAGCAGCCAGGCCATTGCCTTGGATAACTGAGGGCACAGAGATGCCTGCTATTCTGGAACTTTCTCGGTCCACATGCCCTGTGCCTCCATGTCAGCACAGCTTGGGGACCGTTGGCAGGGAAGGGCATTCTTTGGGCAATGTTGGGGGCCAAGGAACTTGAACTGCAATTCAGTTCTGAAACAAGAGGTCCGTGTGCAAAGCAAGGGGGTTAAGAAAGGGTGGAGGGAGGAGAGGAAGGGTCCAAAGACCCCATAACAAGGGCTAGAGCTTTATTTCAGCATTATCTCCTATCTGCCAAGTGCCAGGCTCTGTGCTGAGGTCGTACAGAATGCCTGATGAGAATCTGGGTCTATATTGCCACCCCTGGAGACACTCTGAGGACTCAGCATATGTCATCTAACTTCCACTGAACCTCAGAGAGAGCAACTACTGCCAGTAGGGGAAACAGAGGCATGGTAGTCAAGAACCCAAATATAACCCTAATCAAGACCTTTAATGCACCCAGTGGCCCGTCTGTGATAGATGAAAGCCTGGTGCCCTGGGAACAGGGCCCCATAGAATCAGACACGACCTGGCGTGGGCGTGGGAGTTGGACAGATGGTTCATGGGAGCACCCAGGAGGCAGGGTCTGCAAACAAGCTTATGCGCCTTTGGTCACCAGCAAAAGAATTTGCCTACAGGAGCAAAGAAATACCAGTGATTGCTTTTTTGCTTCTATGTTTGCTGTTTATACATTCCCAAGGGAGATTTTTTCACCTCTGGCCAAAAACAGGTCAAAGGAGGAGAGTCATACCAGGTGGGGGAGTAAGTGTCCGAATTCAAAAACATGTTGCTTAGTGCTGCTCTGTCCAAAAGCCCACGGGAGACACATGACAATGACAAAACGAGAGTCACAGCTACCATTTGCTAAGCACCTACTACGTGTCAGGCACCTGACTTGGTACTTCACAGACATCACCTCACAGCCAAGTTGGCAGATGAGCGTTTTGACACACACGAAGGGAATGCGAGTGGATCTTCTGCAGGTTTTGGCAGGTGTTGCTTTCTGTCTGTTTTTTCCCTTGATGACCTGATGACTGGTTTTGTGGGGTGCCTTTGCTCTGCCGTCAGAGAACCATAAGGCCCAGGCCTAGCCCCTCTGTAGCCCAGGCTTCTCCAGCTTCACACCACACTGAGACCTGGCTCAGCGGGGGCCTGGCTGCTGCCGTAAGAATGCCACAATGTGGGGGCTGTCAGCGGTGGGACCCAGAGCCCCCACCCCCAGCGGGAACCCTCCTGGGGCTGCCGGAGGGGAGGATCCCAATGGCCCCTGAGTTCATGGCCATGTTTATTTGGAGTCAAACGTGAGGGAACAAACCAAGGAAAGGGGCAAAACCAGAATCAGTTATGAATTCATAATTTTTAAAGAGATGGTCAGAATCTTCATCGTTGTTAATCCCCAAGTTCTTTCATCTACACTAGCGCTTCTCTGGGGTTGGACCCTTGAGGCATTTGACAGGACCAGAGAGGGCAGCCACCACACCTGTGGAGACCACTTCCGAAGGTGGCCTCTAAGGGGGTGAAGGACGGGGAGGCGCAGCCACCCCGAGGTTGCTGATGGCGTGACTACGTGGGGTCAGGTGGCCACGGGGACCTGGGTGGGGGTGTTCGTGGGGGCGGCGGGAGGCAGTGCTGGGTGCTGTGGGTGCACCAGTGAGATGGTGGGGAGATGGGCTGGAACAGTGATGTGCTCAAGGCCCCACGGTCCTTCTTGTGTTTGCCGGGCAGCCCGACCCCCAGACAGCGGGAGGAGTGAGTGATGGTAACAGGAACATAACCTCAAGTGATAGTCACGGCGCCCCACAAGATGTTCTCCCAGAATGAGTGAGGGACAAGGACCTCTCAGAGAACCGGGTGTCGCGCAAAACTGTACAAGGAGGAGAGAGACGCTTGCAAACAGGGGCCTCTCCCAGGCCGACCGGGCTCTGTGGACTCTCTGTCGGGTGTCCCCGTTCACCCGTCGGATCTCCCCCCGCCACCTCTCCTCGCCCTCACTCTTTCTCCTTCACAGTGACCAGTTCTCCCCGCAGGGACACTCTGTCCGCGGAGGTGGAGCGCCGCCTCCTGCCCGCGAGGTCCTCGGGTGCCGGCCCTGCGGTGGGGACCTTCAGGAGGACTGCATCAGGCCCGTGAGGCGCTTGCCCGCCAGCGACTTTCCCTGCAGAGACACGCGACAGAGGCACACACAGGTGTACGCACACACACACAGACACGCACAGAGGGACAGAGACAGAGAGCCAGACAGGTGGATTAATCGTTGCATGAGCCGTGGAGTCCAAATGACTAGGCACCTGACCCCTTTGCTCTCTGGATTTGGGAGCCTTAATGCAGACAGTTGGAAAACCAGGCGTCTGGGGCGGGTTAGGGAGGGAGGAGGGTGTGTTGCCCTAGTCTTTCTGGAGTGTGGGCATTTTACTTACCCCAAGCCAGGCATTTCAGCTCTTAGAGCGTCTCTTAATGCCTGTGGGCTGTCCCCGAACTTGATCTTATTCAAGCGAGGAAGGAAAAAGTGGACCGGGGAGTATTAAGATCAGGGAGGGTAGGTTGACCCAAATAGATGCTGGCTAAGGATGTGGATGATTAGAAACTAATGAATTAACTAGTAGTCTTAAGAAGGCAGAAGACCCTAGGAATCCTGTTTGAAATGCAGGAGAGACCCACGGGCTTTGGGTCTGGATGACCCAGTTTGGGACTGTGGAAGGGATATTCACTGCAGCTCAGAGCCTGGGCTGGTGACTCAGTGCCACCGCAGGCCCCGGGGCAGTGTGCTGTTGCTGTCTCCTGTGATCTCGGCTCCCCCTCTGTGGTCCCCAGGGCCTCCACATCAGGAATTCCACACGTCCTTTTCTTACAACCCATGTAGTTACTCTTGAAACGATGAAGATGAACCAGGCCGTGAGGCCTGGTGCATGAGGCACAGAGGGCCTAAGAGAGGCCAGTTGTTCACACACCTGGGAGGAGGTGACTTAAGAGCCTCTGATGTGGGCACAAGGGGAGAGAGAACGAGTGAGTGAGGCTCAGTCGCTCTGCTCAGTTCCCTTGATGTGGTCTGAGCCCATTTCCCATTCCCTTCTTCAGAAATCCATAGCATCAGACAGGGGTCTAGAGGACAACGTGGCTGGACCCAAGCAGATTGATCACTGTGTCTGAGAAAACACTCCAAACCCATCCTGCTATTGACAGGGGTCAGTGACACCATTGCCATCTGCGAAGGGCAGCACACAACTGCTCGTCAGCACGGGCGGCAGTATTTGGTAGTGGGAGACTGCAAGGGCCAGTAGTTTCTCATGTTCATTTCCAAGTGGGGTGTGAAGGCTCAGCTTGTTTACTGGGCTTGGCCGCGTGTAAGCGGGATGTAATTAAAAAAATTGATCAGGCTTGTGAAGCCTGGTGGGGTACTCAATAAGCCTGCTGATTGATGAATTGATGGATAATGGGCATATCTGACAAACAAACGACATGGGCTATGAGTTTGCTGGATGCAGGACAACGTGTCATCTGGCTTAACGCTCCATGGAGGGACATGCCAGCTTGACTTTGAGACTTCTGATGGCACGAATGGGGAGCTTGTCCAGAAGTGAAATTGCTCTCAGGAGCTACTGGGAAGTCTGCATCTACCTCCCCCTGCTCTTTTGTTCCCCTGTCTTCCTTTCACTGTCTGCACGTTCTCGCGCTCCTCATTGTCACTGGTGAGATAAACTTTTCCTTTTTCCTCCCTATCTTAAAATACACACACATGTGCACACACGCAGAATCTCCCCCATCACCAACCTTATCTGCATCTTCAAATATACTGACCCTAGCTTGCAGCAGGGTACATTTCTACAAGGCTAAGGATTTTTAATCATTTCTTTAAATCCTGGAGGGTTACAGTGTCAGCCTGTGCACATTACTAAAAGCAGGATGGCTACTCCTCTGTGTAGAGTGGATAGGTACGATAACTTGTAGCCAGCAGGGGCTGACCTTCAGGCACTCCCGCCAGCCCTGGGTTCTAAGGCACACACATAGCCGGCACTCCCTTTGACTGCCCTTTCTTAGATGGAGCTTGAGGCATTTGTCATTCAGTTGGTTCACCTGGGATTGTGCCTTCTGGAAGCAGGCCTGAAGGCAGGAAGCATGGGTGTGTGTGTGTGTGTGTGTACGCGTGTGTGCATGTGTGTGTGTGTGTGTGTGGGGTCCTCTCTGGGGAAATACAGAGCTGATGAGTCCTGAGGCCTTGTGGTCCAGAGCTCTACAAACCTCCCTCACCCCCTCTCCCCGTGCTCACATGAAAGGCACCAAGGAATTTTGCTTTCCTCTCGGTGCTCCTTAAAACTGCGGTAACCACGTACCAAATACGGGTCCCTCCCCACCCCCATACCTCCTCCGCCAGGGCCACAAATTACTCTTTGTGTCCCCAGATATACGTTCCAGGTTTGCCACACACAGTCCGTGGGGCTCTGATTTAGCTGGCAGATGTGAAAAAAAAAATCACTAAAGCTTCTGCAAAAACAGTTTGTTTCCAGCGTGTATGTTAAAAGCCCAGAGACAAAGAAGGTGAGGTTTACCAGGCATCCAAAGCCTCGTTTCAGCTTCTTCCTCATTAGTGAGGTCATTTGGGCTGGAGAGGGGGCTGTGGGTTGAGAAGGTTGGAGAGTCTATTTCTGGAGGATTGTGACTATTTGTTTTAGCTGAATTTGACCCTGAGGCCCCCCACCCTCCAGACCTTCCAGTTCTATAGAGTGGGCCGGGCTGGGCTTGAAGGCACTAATTAATCTCTTCCTGCCTAAATCCTGGAGCTCAGCCTCACAGCTCTGACTCCAAGGACCTGTGGCCAAACCATCAATCCTGCCCTTCCCCTCCCCCCAGCTGCTTCTATTTCTTCGGACTTCAGGGGCAGGGGGTGCAGCAGACCAGCCTAGAGAACCGCCTGAGATTGCTCCCAACTGCTCAGCAATCCAGGTGGTGCTCCTTGGCATTTTTCACTCAAGCATTTACCAAATGCCAGTTCTGCTGCTGAAGGAGGTCATGAGGGTTCGGGTCGGCTGGAGGAGGGCAGCTCAGCCCAGTTGCAATCTGTCTTCTATGCAGTGACCTCCCGGGTGAGACTGGAAGGTGGTTACTCATGCAGGACGCAGGCAGGGCTGGATGCCTGGCCTCCGGCTTTAGGGCAGAAATCCTGCAATCACACTGGCTCAGCAGCTGCCTCCCTTCTGAAGAGCTGAGGTTCCTGTAGTTTTCAGGGATCAAAGTGAAATCCGACAGCAGAGGCTACCTGTGTTCTGAGATGCGCAGCCCCGAGGTTTATTCTGCTAGGGGCTTGCTGGGAGCTCCAGTTACCTGCTCTGCCCGGACAGAGGTGAGCTCCCACCCTCACCCCCGTCCTGCCTCTACTCCAGTCGGGATGATTCTGTAGGAAATACTTAGGAAGGGGAGGGGTTATTTCACCTCTGCCTGCCATCCTGCATAGTTACAGGGGAAGCCGTTTTTTTTTCAGGGTGTGAGTGTGTGATGTTCCTTAGGGCCGGTCAGTTGGGAACACATCGTGGTGCCGGGAAACTGCAGCCAGCTCAGCCTGAAGCCTTGGCGTAGCCGAGCCAAGCAGCTGAAGGTGGTTGAAAATGCTATTAGCAGGCAGTCTTTGTCCAAGTGAAAAAACATACATTCATTAAGAACTGAGCTGCAGAAGTAACATTCCAGAGACACCACAGCTTTGCATACAAAGCGCTTTTCACCTTCGAGACAGTTGACCAAATTCATCCAATGGAATTTGGGATCCTTCAGTTTCATGGACCACAGGCTCAGTGCTGGGCTCACAAACGCCCGCACGGTCCATCCCACCCTCCACCCTGCCTAATCACTTCAGCTTGGTGGCCATCTTGACGGCTAGAAGCCTGTAAGAATGTGATCATGAAATCCTTTGTTTCTAAAAAGGAAAGGCGCAAAAGGGATTAACCTTTTGTGCAGCGCTTTAAGGAAAATCAACATGCTGCTTGACATGCTGTGGCTCTGTGCATTGCACCTGCAGATATTAATCAACAAACATGCATGATCTAGGTGACCAAGACCTGTTGCCACTTACTTACCTGGGAGACTGATGCTAAACTCTTAGGGTAGAGAAGGGCTGTGTCTCAGAGTGTAGCCCTGGGGTCAGGTGGCCCCAGTGGAGCCAAGCACTAGGGGCTCAGACAGGACCCTTTTTAATGCTAAGTGGGCAAAGACATCTGAGCTACCGATGAAATTCTCTTGCTGATTTGCTCAGAAGACCTTAGACCAAAATTACAGTTATCAAGTCCACCAAGTCTAAATCTACATAACTGTGCGGATAGAAATTAACCATGGTTGCCTCTGGTGGAGAGGGATGGAATTGACTGGAGAGGGGCATGAGGGAACTATGCAGGGTCATGGGCTATCGGGTACTCCGGTGCATACAAATTCATTGAACCGTGTATAATTATACCTCAAAAGAAAATATATATATATATTAGAAAAAATCCCAGCTGTCACATTGTGCTTTGAAATTTCCCATCCCTTACTTTCCTCTAGTTGCTGCCTCAGCACATTTGCCTTTTAGCTAAATTTAACGCTTTTCCTCCAATACATAAGAACCGAGCTTCCTCCATGAGAGGGACTAGAACTTGCAACAGAATTTCATTTGGAACACTACTTCTAGTTTCCATGGATTCCCAGCTATCACCTTGTTGTGACACACAAGCATTTTTCGTCCTTGCTATTGAAAAATGGTGTTTTGCTGAACAGGGCTCACCAAGTGGCTTCAGTAGGCAAGAAGTGGGAGGCCCCAGGGATGAGCTGTTCTCCTAAGGAGACAGAAGGTCACCTAGGAGTAGGTGCTCCTCGAGGCCATTAATGATGAGTAAGCGTGGGATCACAGTCCTGGGGGAACATTCCTAGGAGAGCAGTCAGGAGCCGAAGAGCCAGGTGGGAAGCTCAGGACTCTGACTAGGGTTCGGCAGGAAGGGGGAGGGGGGACAAGGACCTGCCTAACTCCATCGTGTGACCTCCCCGGAGCCTCTTCTCCACTGAGCAAAGCAGCAGGAATGATTTCAAAAGGGAGCATAAGGAATCCTGTGGCATCTTCTTTCTCGACGATGTTTAAAACCGGGGAGAGGGTGCCATTTGGTGGGGATTGTTGAGAGGTCTGAGAAACTCTGGCAGCAGCTGATAGGGGAATCCATACCTAACACAGAATAGTTTCAAAAACTTTCAACTCTTGGTCTCTTATCACCCTCTACTGAACTTGGTGAGACAAAATGGGGAAATCAGGTTATGGGACAAGCCAAAGCTTACGTGCCGCTAACCCACAGCAGAGCTAGGCCCGAGCAGCTGTTTCGGGCTTTCTCACTCTTCAGCAGAAGGGAGTGGGAGCCCCGTGGCAAGGTCCATTCCTGGGGTCTGTATTACTCTCGGGTCCTTGCCAAGCTTTCTGATCTCTCTCAGGAGCTTAAGGGCATTTTATTTTGTTTTAAAATATTCTCTTTATTCGACTTTTTAAAAATAAGATACCACAAACATAAAGCAACAGCCAGATTTAAAAAAAAATCAAGAGATGTACTAAACTGAATTTAAAAAGTTCACTGGCTGAAGAATTAATATACATTAATATGCACTTAAGCCTGTTAAAAATAAGGAATACGATCAAAATAAAAATAATAGATTCCTGTGCAACAACACACCATCTTATGTCAGTGGTCTAAAAAATGAGGTTTTGCCACATAAAGCGTGGGTCTATGGAATTTGCCAGCCATCACTTCTTCTGAAAGCTATTCCCACAATATGTCACCGGGATCATAAGCAGGTTCAGACACTTTCCTCCAGCCTGTATTGGCAACTCTCAGTGCTTTTTTCTTTAAAAATATTTTTAATTTATAAAAGGTGAGTTGCTGGCTTTCCTATCTGAACCAAATGTGAAAGGACCAGCCTATCTCCTGATTCCCAAAGATTTTCTCTTTGAATTTCTTAATCCCACCCAGTGGGTGGGATCAGTCTCCCAGGTGTCCTCCCTTCTCAAGCGCCCTTCTCTTCAACTCACCCAGACCTTGATGGTGGCAGGGCAGGGATGGTCCCATGACCAGGGAGGGACACAGGTGAGCTGTCAAGGACAGTCACTATCCTCCCGCCCAGCCCACTGACTGAGCAGTGAGCGGCTGTTGTATGTCAGACCCTCAGATGTGCTGATGTCCACACCCCCCTTGCCCGTTAGGGGTTACTCTCACCCCCACTGGATAGAAGAGGAAGCAGCCTCACATAGAACTCGGGCCACTTGCCTGAGAGCATCCAGCTAGCCAGTGGTGGAGATGAGTGGGCTGGTCTCTGTGATCCATACACCTTCTACACTGTACGTGACTGTCACTCTCAAGAAAAGAGGCAGATGAAATGCTCAGGGACCACGGACTTCTCCACGTCCACCCACACCAGGCGACCTCTCTGGGGCAGCACAGGATGATTTTCTCAACCTCAGTGAGAAAGAAGCTGTAGCTCTCGGGCACACTTGAGGCCATTTCAGGCCCGTCTGCCCTGCTCGAGGTGCTGCCCTCATCATATTTGGGAATTCCTGAGAAACAGAAGGTGCCACCGTTTGTCTGGTAAGCCTAGCAAAGTGAGACTTTGGTTACTGTGCTGAGCTGGGATGCAGCCACTGGTATTTGGTGCACGTAGATTTACAGTGGTGGCTGCTGGACAGGCCAGGCGAAGCCACCACTTCTGTTTGTGGCCCTGCGTTACTGGTGCCTCTGGGATCTCTATGGCAACCTTCTCAGGGAAGCGAGAAGCAGGTGTGATGTTTACCTTTCCAAGGAGGTGCAGGTACAGCTGCCCTACTCCCTCCCACTAGAACCAACTCCAATCAGAACCTTGAATTGGGGTGTCCCAGCCAAGCTGGGGAAGCCCTCCCTGGGGCTTGTTCCTGGTGGCTCAGACTTCTGCCTCCTATCATACTCATCACTCACAGGGCTCTTGGCAGAGGCCAGCCTCTGCCTATTCATTTTAGTGGGTGCTGGGAGACCTTCCTTCATGGTCTCCGGCAGTGCTGGGACAAACCTTGCCAGGAGGGACAAGGGCTCAGCAGCTGGGCCCCACTCTGGTAGCACAATGCCCAGCACAGACACCCTCAGCCTCTTTTCAAATAGGGCATTCCAGCTTCCTTATTGCTTTTTCTCTGGTTGCGGGAGAAGTGTCTCCTTTTTCTACCAGATCTTCTTATCTCCTCCTTTTAGCTCTGACTAAACAGCGCAGATGCTCTTTGTACTCAGCTTGCAGGAAGTTCTTGGTGGACTCCGAAATGGCGGGGAGGCAGGCATTCCACTCCCAAGGCCCCTCAGTAGCCTGGGTCTGGTAGCCTGTGCAATGCCTCTTCTTCCTCTCCTCCTCCTCCCTAGAGTACTTTGGCATCTCAGCTCTGGTTCACTCCAAATTAGGCAAAGGCTCAAGGAAACAGGGACATGGCCATGTTGCTATTGGCAACAACTCGATGCTACTTTTTTCCAACTAGGAAGTTCATGTGAGCCTTGACTATGGCTACAATAGAGGATGCTGCTGAAATCTTGCAGACAAGAGAGCGGGAGGAGTCACTTGCTTGGCAGTGTGTGATCCTCCTGAGGCCCCACAAGGACTCTTAACTCCACCCTCCTAAGGGTTCTACTCATCTCCTGCAAACCTGTTCACCCAAAACATGTCCATTGGTTAGGGTCCTTGGTTAAGCCAGCTACTGAGGCAGAGAGCAATGAAGGCACAGGCCCCCCACCGCCCAGGAGCATAATCTTTCCATGAATGTCCGTGTCCATCTGAACACATACGCAGAGGGCTGGCTCATTTCCTTTCTACCACCAGGAATGCAGTTCAGCAGGCATTTATCAGACACGTATTTCTAACCAGAAAAAGTATAGCAGGGGACATGTCAAGCTGTATTTTTCAAGACAACTCTGGATCGAAACTTGGGCCTGTGGAATTCCTAGCTACGGAGAAGCTTCCTACTTCCCTACAGACCCTTTTCACATGTCACCGTGATGATTTTGGTCCCCGTGGGACAGTAGGTGGGTGGCTGCCCAGCCTTCTCCCCTGTGGAGGGGCAGGCAGAGCTGCCTCACTCCTATTAGAGCCAACTATATAGAATGTGAGATTGCCAAGTTTCCAGTAGGACTTGGCCTTTGGCCATGGGAGAATGGTTATGGGAGCTGCATCTGAGAGATAAAGCCTAAGGCTGCTGCTGTGGCCTTTAAAAGCATCTTCAAAGGTGGTGGGCTTTTCTATCCTGCTCTGCCAGGGGTCTAGGGGAAGCAACTTATAGGATTAATACCTCAAGACATCATTTGCACATTGCCACTGGGACCATGGACTCATCTCCGTGTCGTTTCTGGACCCCCCTCAGCTCCTTGTGTTTCTTAGACAGAAAACACTTATAGGCGCAAAAATGGGCAGGAAAAACGGGAACACCAGAAATGTGTGCCTCTGACTGTCCATGGAACGAGAGAGTGAGTGCAGGAGTGGTGGGCGGAGACGAGGCCACAGACAGACAAATCCTCTCTTCCGGATCTTGGAGCCCCTTCTGTGCAGAAGGATCCCAAAGAAGGTTAGAGAGTGGGGACGGCGGGGTCACTCACCCACTGCTGGAAGGAAGCCACCTCGGGGGTGAAATGCAGCGGCCATTCTGACTCTGCGCCAGCAGCACTAGGCAATTGTGTTTTTAGGAAGGGAAGTGAAGAATAACTTATCCAGCTGAAACCATGAAGACCTGTGGCTTTAGGGGGGCCCCTGCCCAGACACACACACAGCTGAGGCGGGCGTGCAGTCCATGCGCAGACGACATGCAGGTCCGCAGCGTATGCTACACAGGTACCATACACCGAGCACGGGGGCATCTGACAGGCAGGCAGCACATGCACTTGTGACTACAGCTGTGCACGTGTTCGTGTGCGTGTCTACACCACGGGCACTTACATAAGCATCTCATGCAAGGTGCGTAAGCAACCAGG
The DNA here is from genome assembly GCA_030015415.1 of Cynopterus sphinx. Classification (NCBI taxonomy): domain Eukaryota; kingdom Metazoa; phylum Chordata; class Mammalia; order Chiroptera; family Pteropodidae; genus Cynopterus; species Cynopterus sphinx. Next base: position 135,054,674 of record CM057384.1, read on the forward strand.
CGATTGGCTGTCGAGCCTTAACCTTAGGCTCCTGAGATGCCAATCTTTGACACACACACTGCAAACTGAAAGCATTTACCTTAAGATACGTATATAAAACCTGAATTTCCCCCAGGAAAAAGCCACTCATGTCGGTGGAAATGACCTCTTTGCTTTTGTCTCTGTCGATACTACAAACAGTAGAAGCGTGTACCCCAAGGGTCTGGTTTATTGAGATTTGAAAGCATCCTCTGCCACCTGCTCCTGATTCCTCCAACGACCCTACCTTGTAGTACGTGGTTAAAAAATAGAAGCCTTTGTCTATCTGGCAGATGGAGCAACTGGGCTTGCTGAGGCTGTATTGCTTAGGATGGCTCCAGGCAAGCAGACAGCTGAGAGGAGAGGGTTCCTGGGAATGAGGTGTCGGCTGTGCTGAGCACTACATCTGGACGATTGGATTTCATGCTCCTACCATGGGGAGAACTATTCCTGATCTGTGTCTGGAGGCAGGAGTCGTCATAGGTCCTGCACCTCAGTAGGAGGCGAAAGCCAGATCCCGACGACGACGACGTATGCGACATTTTCCACGTGGCTCTCCCGACCTCCCTGCACCACACAGCGACAAGCCCCACAGCTCCCACAGCTTCCCAGCAAGTGCTTAGGGGCCCTGCGGAGTTGACCTCTGGGCAGAAGCTGTCCTGCTGGGCACCACAGTCCCTCTGTACCGAGGGAAAGCAGAGGAACCGGCTCTCTGGGTCAACTTTAAAAACAAGCCAATAGTCACAGCTAACGTTTATTGAATGTTCACTGAGCGGGGCACTGTAAAAGAATAAATGGGCTTCGTCCACATCGTCATATATGAAATACCCACCAAACCTTTCTCAACTGTAAAGTAAATATGATGCCCCCCTCACAGAATACTATTGGAAATTAATTAATAAGGCAACAAGAACTGAGCACGGGCTGCAGATAATGTCGTAATAATGGAAATAATAATACAAAGAGCTACGCTTGAGTGCCTGCACCACAAACACTGTACTAAGCACCTTGTGTATTTTCTCCCACTTAATCATTTGCTCTTATCTCTCTTTTACAGATGAGGAACCAGGCTTGGAGGAGCTGCCCAAATTATCCAGCTAAGTGGTAGAGCTGGAGTAGAACCAAGTCCCTCTCAGGCCAAGCTCGGCATGACACGGACGCCCGCGGTGTCACACAGAGAGCCCCCAGGAAATGGCAGCCCCTGCCGTCATGCCCTCACACAGTGCCAGAAGACATTCCATGCGGTAGGCTTCACTACACGCATCGGACAAGTGAGCAGCTTGCCAGGGTCTTATTCCAATGTCAGGTGGAGAAACAGGATTCACCTGGGGCGGCCTGTCTCCCACTTCCCCTCATTCTGGTGGGCACAGAAGGGATGTTGTTTTCAGAGGGCAAAGCCAGTGGGTCATCTTCAGTGGGGGATGAGAATGCAGTCAGGGGAAATGTTGCTGCCAGATTTTTGACAACATTTAACCCTGGATGGTTGGTGGTGCTCAGTCATGCCCCACGAGGCTGACTACTGATGGAACAGTGAGAGTCTGGGTGGCTCAGGGCCGGCAGCCATGAGGGGCCAGTCGGTGCCTCTCAAAAAGCACTCCAGTTGGGCAAGATGCACCTTGCTGTGCCTCATCTTTGGGGTCCTAGGGAGTATGGAGAGAAAGGGGACCCTGTCACCAAACCTGAGAGAAGCTGCTAAAGGGCAGGTTAGGGGGCTCTGGTGGCAGCCACTCTACCCACACCCCTTCCTGGTAATCGTTTCACAACGTTCCACAGATCTAGAAACGATGCAGGAAAGCTATGATGGGGGGCACGCAAATGACAGGCTCTGCATCCGTGTCATTACCAAGGAAACCTCCATCAAGTGTATGGCCGCTGGACAGTGATCACTCACAAATGCTCATGGTTGACTCCCTTACGTATTTAGCACTATGGAACTTTTTAGTATCATCCCGGAGACAGAGCCCATCAGAATTTCCCCACTGGTTTGGCTGTGGATTGCAAGGTTGGGTTGAGCTTTTCATCGGCTGCTCTATCTCCATTTTTCAACTTAATCTACTATGATGGAAGGCCGGGCCCTTGATGCTTGCTTGACAGTCTGTCTTTTTCCATTAGGTGTCAAGGTTCAGATGCACCACGCTGTTAGTGCAAGTGAGAAAGGCCAGGGGGCAGGGTGAAAAACAGTCTCCAGTCCTGTAGAAAAGTCTGGGTGTTCCCTCGGTCCCCATACCTCTCTTCGCCACCTCTTATATCCAGAAACCAATGCCTGACAGTTTTAAAGGACTGTTTAGAAGAACACAGTAACAATCAACTCTGACCAGGTTTTCTTTAGCTTATTAAAGTTTTGCTGACTTTACCAGGATTGCCATGTTTAACGAGAGGCCTCAAATAATTTGAAAGCAAAAGATGAGGAGAAGAAAAAAGCCATCATCGATAATCACCATATTATATAATCCCATGAGTTGGAAGTAGCCAGAGTGAAGCTTAAGAGAGAGAAGAGAGTGTCATTTGCAATTGGGTTGGTCCTCGGGACAGCTGGAAAGAATGTGACCCAAGAACCCTTCCCGTACCCAGAGTTGGGTTGAAGATGAGTCCTCAAGGCATGGCCCAGGAGAAGGGGTCCCTGGGAAGGGCAGTTTCTCCCTAGTCTAAGGCCTCTGAGGGTTTGTTCTCCTCCTAGTCAAGCTGAGATGTTTCTGGTGCCAGCCTGCCCACCTGGAATCTGCAACTGACTTTACCATCTTTTCTGCTTTCAACGAAACACCTTTTCTGGATGGGAATAATGACAGGCCAAGCTTCCTCTGATGCAGAGCTGGGGCACCCCACGTACATGCCGGCCGCAGCTGTGCTTAGCCCAACTGCACTGCAGTTGCTCAGCCTTCCTGTGCCAACAGGCACCTACATCCTCTGCCCACTGACCTCCTGTTAGGCATTCAGGGAAAGGGCCCCGTTGCCCAGAGTTCAGCTGCAGCAGCAGGGTTGGCTTAAAACAGAACAAAACAAAAAAACAAAAGGCAAGGATGACATGCAAAGGGCAGTATTACCACTCCTTGACAGCTTTCCTTGCTTCGACTGTGAGTCATCATCTGGCTTTTTCTTCCACGAGGCACAGTCTAACCTGCCTCTTGGATCCCTCTTCTCCAGTCTCAGCAAATTCCCTCCATTTGATACGTTCTTCTCTTCCATGGCTTATTTATAAACCACAGAACAAAATGCAGTCGGAGCCATTTAACTAGCATTTTTAATGCAGCAGAAGATTTCAGTTGGAAGGGACGAAGGAATCCAATGCAGAAACCTGCTCTACAATATCCTCGGCCATTCAGCCTCAGCAGGTTTTCAGGGAGCTCACTGTTCCCCAAGGTGACAGGGTCCACTCTTGGGAAGCTGCTCCTATTAGAATATGCTTCAGCAGACTGACCCTCCCCAGATTGTCTCCCCACTTGTTCTAGCTTTGTCGGAAACAACCAAGAAATGTCCACTCGCTCTGGAAGACAAACACGAGTATGACCATCACATGATGGGTACAGAGTCTCCTTAGAGTCTACTTCAGTTTCAGCCGAGATGGCTTCATGATTCCCCAGTTATTCCTTCCGAATTTTCTCTAGATTGTTAAAGTTCCTGGTAAAATGGGGCTTAGGACCAAGACTCAGCACAGTCGAGAGCAACACGGAAAGCAGTAGAGCACTTTTCTGTCTTCTGACCTTGCCACTCTTGTCATTGCTGCCTAAAGTTGCTTTTTGAAAACAAGCGACTGCCTTCTGCCTTTGCTCATATTAAGCTTGCAGTCAATTCCGACTCCAGAATGCTTTTACTTGAATTACAGTGAAGGATTCGAATGCCATCCTGTAGTCGTAAGACTGCATTTTTTCCAACAGAAATTTTATCTGGTCAAATTTTATCTAGTTGTTTTGACACATCTTTCCCCCTAAAGGAGGTACTTTTCAAATATAATTTCCTTATCTACTAAATAAGCAATACCTTCCAGGTTTGGGTCGTTGAATATGATCAGCATATTTGTCTCTTTATCCAAGTTATCAAAAATGATGTTGGATAGAACAGGGCAGTGGCTGGAGCCTTGTGGCCATTGACATAGGTCTGTGAATTTAACCTCTTTCCTGTCATTAAGATACTGTGGATATACTTGCTTTACCTAATTAGGGGAAAACAGAGGAACTAAAGATGAAGGGGTGAGGGGCAGAAATAGACATTATTTTCAAGCTCATTGCACTAATCTCAGGTCACAAATAAATACTCTCTGGAGCAGGGGATGTAGATATAATGGTCATCCATATGCAGTAAGCCAGGCTGACAAGGAGGGGGTAGAAAGTTCCTGCCAAATTTTATACCAATGAGGCTCCTTCCTGTTTGGGGCTCTGGCGCCATTGCTCAGGCCAAAATGATTTGATGGTGACCAGGCAGGGTGAAGGAGCCACTGCCATTTGGATTCTGCCACTGCTGGGGTGGCTAGACATTCCCAGGCTTGTCCACCGTCCCATCTGTCCAGGAGCCATCAAATAAATACCCAAGGGTCTTTCGCTCATTGGCCTTCAGGTGACATCACTACACTGAAAATCCCTCTGCTTTGAGCTCTTCTCAGCTCCCTGCAGTGTCCCAAGTAGCATTCTGCTTCATAGCAACGTTGTACAAATTGTTCCTGTGTGCGAATGTGTATCCCACCCTCCTTCCAGGATGCCATGCTTTTCAAACTCATTTTCAACTGAAGAGTCTCATTTGCTGCTCAAAAAATAAATAAATAAATAAAAATAAAAATAAAAAAATATATAAATAAAAAAAAAATAAAAAATAAAAAAGGAGAGAATCTGAGTTATTTTCACCAGGAGCTGACTTTGGGGGGAATGCCATGGAGGTCCTACTCCTCAAGGTTTCTGTCTCGCCCCTTGGGTGGTGCCCCCACGCCCCTGGCAGGACTGAGGCGGATTCTGTCCTGTGCAGCAGCACACACCCTGTCCCCAGAACAGTCTGTACTTCCCTTTGTCCGTCTTGCTAAGGGCCCCGCAGTCACCTTCCCTCTCTGCCTCCTCACTGGACAGATGGGAGCCCTCGGCTGTTCTGTGTGGCTGCCTGGGGATAGGCACCGGCAGTCTGACTGGACAAGTGACAAGGAACAGGCTGAAATCCCACAACTCAATCCGCCACTTTAAAGGGAGAGCTCCTTCTAGAAGGACGTCTTTTCTGAGTGGAGGGTGGGAGGAAGGTTCTGTTACGGCAAAGGGCTACAGGTCACCTCCCAAAATAGATCCCCGCCTGGCACACGCACACGCAGCCTGCCCCCAGCCTGCCTTGCGGAGACTGGCAGGGGACACGATTTGGATCCGAATCAGTGGCTGTAAACACACAGCTGTGCCTTTCTGCCTCAGAGGACTCTGATTTTCACTTGACTGCTCAGCACACTGGGGTCTCAGGAAGGCGGGGAGGGCCTGGGTGTGGGGAGAGGGTGGGCCTGGGTGCGGGGGAGGGAGTGCCAGGTGTGGGGAGAGGGAGGGTAGGTGAGAGGAGGCAGGGAGCAACTCTGCAGAGCCTTGCTTGACCCGTGTGTCCCCGCAAGTGGGGGCCTGAGTTACTGCTGTGTGTTTTCTCTGAGTGGCACTCCCTGGGGAGGTTGACAAGTTGAACCTTCTTCTGCAACAGCTGGGGAAGGTCGGTCCTCCTTCCAAAAAGCTCACAGGGTCTAGGGCTGAGTTTCTCAAAAATGACGACCTCTGACCCTTTAGAGAAATAAAATTCCCTCCCATCTTCAGAGTCTTGGAAAGACCCCCATCCGCCTGCCATAGGGAATCACTTTGCCTTCTCTGTATCCCACCGGCCAAGCTGGTTTGGTCGTCTTACATTCTGTAGTTTGCTTTTTAAAAAATTATCATTTTCATTGTTCGGCTACAAAATTATAATATTAAATATGCCTTTTCAAACTTCACTCGGAGCCAAGATGGAGCGAGAAGGCTAGAGACCAGGGGAGACTTAACCTACCACTGACTGTAACCAGGACACGCTAACCTCCTTGTGCCCAGGTCTCAGAGGAAACAGAGCGAGCTGGCCCGGAGTCCTTGAGGAAGGCAGAACGCGCGGTGGCAGGTGAGCAGCAGCGTGATGCTGAGGTCCCCAAACGGTCACATTTCATTCCTTCCTGTGCCCCATGATGCACCGTGGTGCAGCGGCACGCACTCTGGGATCCACTCTTCTGCCCTGCTGACCTCAGCCCCACACCAGGCTGGGCGTCCATCCCAGAGGGCGGGGACTGCAGAACTGGCAAAGCTGCCCTAAAGGAGTCACAGCGAGTGAGGGAGCCCTGAGCAATGGAGGGAGGGAGACTATGGCTTAGGTAGCCTGTGACACTCTTAGTGCTGGTGCTTCATCCTCAAAGCCTTGTCAACACCCAACTCAATTCCATCCATGGGTTATTTCCTGGCCTCAAAGGCTGGCAGCCACTCCCTGGGCAGGAAGGCAGCTCCTCTCTCATTCTGAGGGATGATTAGCACAGCTCAAAACTCTCAGGATGGAGAGGAGCACAAACCTGTAGACACTACCAGCTGGAAAAGTCCACAGAGACGATCTAGTCCAAGCCGTTGTACAAAGGCGAAGCCCAGCACTCAGAGAGGGCTAGTGTTTGCCTAGGGTCACACAGCTAGTGAGCTCAGGCTGGAAGCAAAAGCCACTCTGCCTGAGGGCTGCTATGGAGTTTCAGAGTCCTAGAAGAAGTCCTCACTGCCTCAAAGAGGTGGAGTTCCATGCTTTCCCTCCCAAATACTGCTGTGGAAGTCCACCTCCATCTGTAGGCAGGCCAGGGTTTCATGACCACTGGATCCCAGGGCTCTGAGAAGGGAGAGGCTGGCAGTCTGCTCTGTGACCTAGTGGTCCCAAACGGGCCTAAGGACTGTTTGCAACCAAAACCAAACCCGCGTAAAGACTTTTAGCCAATCGTCCCTTGCTGGAGGCCCAGAAACCTTTTTTTTTTTTTTCCACTCAAGTCAAAGCCCTCTGGGGGCTCTGCTGGGTCCAGGTTTTGAGAACTCACTCCACCAGAGTGCACGGCTGAGCAGGAGGGGAAAGCAAGGTCCTCCGGGAAGGAGCCGCTAATGACGATTTGGCTGAACACCCTGGTTATCTGCCGCCTGCCTCGCCTGCCAGGAGCCTCTGCCCTTAACTTCTGGTTCAGCACCTGGGCCTGGAGCAGGGCGTTTCTTCCAGCAGAGCTGCCTGAAAGGGGGCGGGGTGGGGGGGTGAACTGCCTACTTTTGAGCTCTCATTAGCTTTCAGCTAGGGGGGAGGAAACGAAGAGGGAGGAAAGGTGGGGGAGGGGGACGGTGACAGCTGGCTTTCAGAGCTTCCTGATCTCCATCTGACTTTCCTGCTGCATTCCTTGGCAGGCACGCCTGTTGCAGAGATGCCACCTGCACAAGCCAAAGCTCCCTCAGCCCCTGGCTCCCGTTGTTTCAATTCCAAGGAGCACCTTGACAAAGCTCAACTGTGATGTTCTCCTGGAGGAGGATGAGCACACCTGGACCTGGCTCTTATCTCTTCTCTCCTCTGTGGCCTCCTATGCTTTCTCAGGCTCCAGTAGCCCCCTTTTCCATCGTTGGAGCTCAAGGCTACAGTTGATGAGGCTCCCAAGAGGGCAGCTGAGGCTTCAACTGAGATCCCAGGCAAAGGTGTCCAGGGAGGCTCATGCCAGCATCATCTGGGGCTGCCACTTTCTCTAATGTAAGTGCCATCACTCTGTGGCACTGTAGACAAGGAGCAGGGGACTTTCTGTAGCTTCTCCCTCCTGGGTTAGAGTTCTCACTGGATGACTTTGGCTACCACCCCAAAAGGGACAATCTAATTGCTGCTATTGAGACCTGGCTAAAGGCCTTTTGCTTCTCACTCTCCTCGGATGTGACCCCTTGATCCTCAATGTCAGAGTCAGCTCCTCGTGAGGCCCTCCCCACTTTGTGGTAGACCAGGGAGGAATGAGCACACCTAAGAGAGAACAGTGGGAGGGAGAGCCTTGCAGATCTGGCTACCCTCATGCCCTCATCTGTCAACCACAAAACCAGGAAGGCAGCGGGAAATGGCAGGCTGGTCAGCACTGAGCGGTAGGAAGCTGTCTTTAGTTTGAGAACCCTCCCCCTCCCCCAGTCAGTAATGCCTGGGACTTCCCACCAAAGAACCTGAAGAGATGGCAGGTGATGCAAAGGCAACCCACAATGACGTACCAGATGTTTCCTCTTGTGGCTTTCATGTTTTACAGCCACCCTGAAAGAAAGCTTCCTAGCAGACAGGACCGGGAGAGACAGCCTCCACTCATGTGAGCTGAGGACTTGTCTGGGGCTCCCCTTGAGAAGCGGCTACAAGTTACAGCTCTTCCCGAGACTGGGGCTCCTTGGGCCCAGGACCACCGTGTACAGTGGTGTAAGTCATTCACCACACAAGGGAAGCTGAGGGTCAAGTAGGAGCTGAAATCCAGCCTGTGTTTTGCTTGGCCAGGTGGGCATCTATAGAGGGAATCCTATTCCTGGTTTTGAAAAAGGATACAAAAGGGGCTAGTCGGGACATGCCGTGGACTTTCAGTTATGTTTGGTTCTGAACTCAGGCCTTCTCCATCAAATGGGCTTTACGCAGTCCACCCAACTACACAACGCTCAGCACAGCACACCTCCAGACATCTGCTTTGTATATTTGAGCTTGAAGCTTCCATTGGAAGGAGAAGCTCATGCAGCACTACCTCTGCTGGGGGTTGCAAGGCCCCAGCAGCCTCCATGAACGCATTAAGCTGCTCCTCAGGATCTCACGTAAAAGGGGGCATCTGTCAACTTCAACAGAAAATCCCTCCATGTCACGATACACCTGAGACCTGGAAAGAACAATGTGCTTTCTCCAAATATTCCTCCTTTACCAAGAAAAGAAAGGACCTAGGCATGGGACAAATTCTGGATTCAGATTCAGTCTTGGCTAACTGAGGTAACCAATCAACATTTCTTGCCAATAATTAGTCCCACATGGCAGTCAACCTCACATCCTTGACCCATGAGCTGCCTAACTTTACCCCCTCATTTTTCCATTATTAGCCCCACGACATGGATCTTTTTTTTACACATACTTCCTGGCACCATGAAAATACTCCTAAACTAGGCTTTCATCGAGCTTTATATTTCATAGTATGTAGCCAATGAAATAGCCACATAGGCCTTCTGTTATAGAAATCAAACACTTCATGTATATGACACCTAGAAAATGCCTACCAGGTTGCAAGGTGTATTGGTTAGCTGGTTAACTCTGTTTGATTGGGAGCCTAGGCTGATGAAGCCAAGTTCTTGGGTTCCAGCCTCAAATACACTGAGAGTGACCACTGTTCTACAGCCATGGGCCATCCCCTCAAACCCAGCCATGTCCCATGGGGCTGTGGTGTGATCTCAAGAGCACAGGAGTATGGAGGGATCAGGGCGAATCCATGTTCATTTCTGCCACTGGAACTAAAAGATCAGAACTTACCACCGACTGGAGTCTTCATATAAGAATAGCAGGGAATTTAGAAAAAAAATTTTTTTGAAGTTTTGGGCCTTTTATCTCAGAGATGCTAAAAATCTCAGGAGCGTGGGAGATTCTCCTCCTTCAGCTGGCCCTGAAAACATCTCTGTACGTTCTCCCACGTGCACACTTCCGACGCTGGTAAGGTGTCTGGTGCTTTTTCATTCCAAACGCTTTGTTAATAGACCTTGGAGAACCACTGAACCAACACCACTCTGGGATGAAGGGACATCAATAAATGCTCTTCACAGAGCCTCATCAAGGTTATTCTTGCCTTTCTTGATAGCCACTTCTCATGAAAAGCAGCCTGGATGTGTTTGGATATCTCATCTGAACGCCACTCTCACGCCCTCGGCCCACACGGTCACGTGAAGGGCCTCTATGGGGCTGTGGGGGTCCTGCATTTCTAGTTTGCACCAATAGTTCAAGTTGTCTCACAGCACACTCTGGGCTGGTCAACAAAATCGCTAAGCATCCTCCACACACTGTATGCAGGCTTCGGAAAAGATAAGGGGAATGGGTTCCCACAACTCTCCATCAGGCCCTTGGGGGTGAAGGAATTCCCATAGGCCTTGCCTTTGACATTCTGTGGCAATTGCTTGGTGTGTAAAGCCACATGGCCGTGGCAAACCAGCACGAAGACAGACAGGAGACCAGCAGGCCTTGCATTCTGCAAGTTCTAACTTCTCGCGAGGAAAGACCATAGAGAGAGAAGACCAAAGAAGAGAAGAGATGAACACCCATATTTTAACTGCTACCTAGTAGGGCTACTTTGATGTTTATAACTAACAAATTCAAAATAATGTTTAAATTCAGTTAAAATGCATCTAGCAATGACAAGTAAACAACTAGGTTGCTTTCAACCTAGAATTCTTAGATTGTATATTAAAGGAATGGAATAAAGATACTACTCACACAGTAGTCTGGTTTTTACAAGGACATTCCTCTTCAACTGAGAGGGAGAAAAGGCAAGTTGACATCAGTGGGTTTCCACGCTTTGGGAAGAGAAAAGTGGCCAGTTCCATTGGTGGGATCCCTGCTTCTCAGCTGCCATGTTGGTTCTCTTTGGTTTCATGGTAACAGCGCAGGCCGAGCCCCATGAACTCAGAAGGTTTGTTTTGACAAGTAAGTGAATGAATGGGATTGAGTACTTCCTGTGCATCAAGCCTGATGTTCAAATCTTGTAGAGAATGACATGGAAAGCAGATGGATGTGGAAGGGTAAGGCCACTTCCCTACAATGACAGTGAACCTGTAGCCCCTCTCTAACTATTTGAATCAAGGCCCAGGGAGCTTGCTTGTCAAGGCCTTGCCCCTGGGAGCACAGGGACAGTGCAGTGACTGCTTCTCCCTCCACCCCATGGCTACTACCATCCTCTCCCTGTCACACTATGCAAATGAGGCTGGCAGGGGGCCGTAAAGGATGAACTCATGCAGAGGCCACCAACACACACCAGCTAGAGACCACATCGCCAGAACCCATGCAGCTTGGCCACACAAAAGCCGCCTACACAGCAGCACCAGCTCGCGACCCACTCCCGCATGACTGCCAGAGTTCACAGAAGAAAATTTGGAATTTTTTAAAGATGAGCTACGGTTCTGAGCCAATTTATTTCATGGTACATTTCGATGGCCTTCTCCCTGGGCTGCTACAGAAGATGCACAAACTGCACAGCCCAGAGGGCGGTGGGGTCCTTCCTCTTCAGAGCCCTGAGCAGAAGGTCAAATGCGAGGCCCGAGGCTGGGCAGTCATGTGTGCACCTTCTGCAGAGGGAGCTGCTTGGTCTTTTGCAAATCCATCCCTAGAAGTGAAGCTGCAGACACTTGCAAAAGAAAAGGGGTGTGTTGAGGGGAGAAGCACTGGACTCCCTCCCACCCCAAAGGAATGACAACAACGTAAAAGAACCAAGAAAAGAAAAACAAAAAAACATGAGGGAAGAAAACCAGCTGAACTTACCACACTGCGAGTGAACTTTTCTAAGGAAGTTCTACGACCTTGCTCACTTTCTGGCTTTAGGAACAAAAAAAAAAAAAAAAAAAAAAAAAAGGTAGGGAGAAAAATACAGAAAAAAAAAAATTCTTCAGCTTACATGTGGTTTCCAAACAGCACAGCGGCAGCTAATGAACAAAACCAAAAGCAAAACAGGGCGAAAAACGGGAAAAGAGAAGCAGCCAGCGCTGTATGCGAGAGTCAGTGGGAGAGTCAGAAAACAGAAGCCCCCAGGAAATGGTGCTGCCTCCCGGGAGCAGAGAGCAGAGAGGGGTGTGTGCTTCTCCATTCACTGCGCATCAGGGCTCAGAGTAGCAACCACTGCTGCTCTGCACAGCCCACGGTCAACAGAAAGCTCATTGCTTTCTACTGGCCCTGCCTGCTTGCAATAGCTTCTGGTGATTGAGTCCCCGAGGCCATGGGCAGCCATCTGGGGTCCCCTAAGTGGGGACCCAGAACAGACTAGCTCTGAGGACCTGCAGGGTATGTGAGGGATGCTGATGGGACATCAGAAAGTGGCTGGGGGTCCGGGTTGGGACTTCTGAGATTTTCCAGTCCAGAAGCAGCTAGAAAGTCTGCTGACTTCAGTGACTCACTTATGGACCCTAACTGGTTCTCATTCTGTGTCCTTAGAGTAGGGAGGGCCTACCCATGTCCTTTGCAGAGTCTTGGGCTTCGGAAGGAGTGCTCTGGAAAGAAAATATTCTCTTAGTACCCAGGTGGGTGACCCCTTCCAAGGAAGCTTGCTGGGAGCTCTTAGCTGAGTGGTCCCCAACAGGGGCAAAAGGAGGCAAAGCCCCTGAATGCTCCCTGGGGCTGATTGCTACCCATCACCGAAGGAGAGTATGGTGTGCACCTGTTGGTTTTCTGCTTGTTCAAGGGGTCTGGGGAGAGAATTACACCCCAAATACCTACCTGCCAGTTTATCCTAGAGCCCTGTTCCAGGGCCCTGAGCACAAGTCTGGGAAATTTGGAAAGAACACACACTCATGTGGGGACACACACACACACACACACACACACACACACACACGGAGCAAACAATGGAAATTAGGGAGCTGAAGAAGCAGCCAGGTTTCTGTGGGTCTGAGGATGTGGTGGAAGCAGAAGGGGTGGGCAACAGGCGGCCATCTGTCTATGGGGACAGGTTAGAGGGCTCCCTTGTCAGTCATGCCCCATCCTCTCAGCTGGCCGCCAGAAGACAGGCCATTGCAGAAGGAAAACACAACATAAAAGACAGCACTGCAGAGCCAGGCTGGTCTTTCTTCTTGCACAAGGGACTGAAGGATCCATGCTTGGCCCTGAGTATCACACCAAATCCTCACTCTGAGGACAGCAGAACTCGACCTCCACACAGTGGGCAGCCCTGGTGGCAGACATTTGGCTCAAGACAGGCCAGTCCCAGGCCCTGCAGCTAGCATGCTGTGCCTATCATTTTTTACTCTGGCTGCTGAGTAACTGCTTACAGCAGGTAGCCGCCGGCCTGACTCATTTGGGTCCCTCTGCCTTGCACAGTCTCTTGGAGTTGCCCTGGAAAATCACTGTCACTGGTATTTAATTGTCCTGGAGGAGGAGCCATCAAAACCCAGCTCACTTGTACTTTGAGAACCTGGTACATCAAAGCAACCAAGCTTACCTTAGAAAATATTAGGTTAGAAGGTGAATCAAGGATGGAGGGTCAGAAAGCTAAGTCTCCAGACCCCATTGGGGTCCCTTCTTAGCAGAAAAGCCAGTCCCATTCACAATCCCCTCTCTTAGCAGAGGTTGTGACTTTCACATACCTTTTATGACCTGGACATTTATATCACATGGTAAACCCATCCCTGAAATCAGAAGATATGCTAGGCCTACCTGAAAGTGCTGGGTTACAAATCCACTCCACACCTGGAGACTCTCAGGGAGAAATGGAAGAAAGGGTAGGTTTTGTCACTTTTTTTTTTTTGGAAACAATTCTGAGTATTAAAAGGGTGTTGGCATTTGCAAGGGTTTGCTGCCATAAGAATGGTCCTTAATTTGGGGGCTGGAGAATAATTCTAATAAATGGCATTTGCAACATTTCACAGGAAGGCCATGGGTTCCTCCTCACTCAAGTGACCTCCTCTGAGAAGTCTTCCTCTTATGGGAGGACGTGCAGGTGCAGGAATGTCAGCCCCCATCTCTGAGAGGGGGTGCGTTTTCTCTTTGCGCTCAAACTTACAAGGAAACTGATGGCCTCTGGCTTCTTCTGGGTGTGTAGACAGGTCCAGATTGCTCAGACGGAAACTAAAATTTCCCCACATTGTGACCAGTTCAGGATCTTGAGCCACAAGAAATAAGAAACACTTACTTTGATCTTCTCCCACGAGAGCTAGGCTGAAGACACCAAAAGTCTCCGTAACCTTTCTTGAAAAAGTGGGCATCAGAGACACTTGCGGAGATAACAGCCCCTTCCTCAGAGCCCCTCCACCTATAGCCTCCTGCAAGGGAGCTGGCCACATATCGCAATTTCTATCATAGTGGGTCACGACTACACCCCTGACAGAAGGGGTACAGGCAACCAAGAATGCTGGGTTTCTGACAATCTGGGTACTCCCGAAGTCCTTTGCTCTTTCTCTATCAGGGATGTCCTTGGGGCTACTTAAGAGCAGGAGAGCAGTATATAAACACTCTTCTAGGCTCTGGAGTTATGTGGTACCAAGCAGATATGCAGACATGATCCTGGCACATGAGGTGGACAGGACACAGGGAGAAGGGCTGCATGACTAAGAGAGGCAGCCCGACAGAGAGCGTGTGGATGGAGAACCACATGATAGGGCTTGGGGTTGGGAGGCTGAGAGGGGAGAAGAAAGGATGCAGATGCAGATGTTCCTAAATGGCACGGCACAGAAGTCATGGAATTTGGTGCAAGGAGAAACACACTTGACCACAGGTGGGCCTCAGGTCAGAGCTGAAAAGGGCAGAGGGTTCGCAGGCATACTGGAATCATGAGCCATCTCTCCTGCCTCCTCTTTCCCAGATCCCACGCCCCTCTGGCTTTTCCTTCCCTCCTCCCAGAAACCCAGTTGAGTTCATCCCTGCTTAGTCAACCTTCACCGCCTCCATTCTGAGGGTCCCTGGATTCTGAAACCCAGACGCCAAAGGCTGCAGGGAGCCATGATTTAAATCTAAGTGGAGGAGGAAGAAGGAGCTTGAATGCAGTTATTTCCTGGTTAAAAGAGAACACAAACCCTGTGGGCTGGGTTAAGGTGAGGATGGGGTGACGTTAAAGGGTGGACAATCCTAGGAGTGACTTCAGGTGCCAGATGGCCTCCTTGAAACCTATAAGGTATTTTATCCAATGGGGGGCCACCCCAATACTTGCCTCATACTCATCTCTGAGCTGGCCAGCGGGGACAGTCTGTGGAGAGGGGGCTGAACTTTGCAGTGAGAAGCTCTCTCTAGTTTTCTAAGGGATTCAATGGTGTCACTGCCAGCCCTGTACTCCTGTGCTGAGCCACGGTGGCCTCAGTATTTGGTCACACTCCCTGCTGTGGGCAGAACCCGCAGATGGAGGTAACGGGCACATGGAGAAAGGATGTCACATCATGGACCTTGGGGTGGGCTTGGGTGACAATCTTAATTGTCCTTCACTGGAGTGGGTGCAGATAGAGGAGGGAAAGAGGAAAAGAGAAAGTAAATAAAACCCAAGGGATGATATTCTCATTTCACACCAGCAGCAAGCAGCAGGCAAGGATCAACAGTGCTAAGAAAGGCAAGCCTGTCCTCAAAGATACCTTCTTCTTGGCCAGCAGCAAGTCCTGGTAAGCATTTGATCGGAGGAAGCGGGCATAGCTGTCACTCTTCATCAGCTTGTAGATGTGCTCCTGGGAAGGAAGCGGGTGGAAGACACAAGAAAGAACTGTCAACCAATGCTAAAGGGAATTCTCACCCCATCAGCTACTGTTTCAGGAAGGAAACAAGTGAACTGAGGTACGCTGGAAAAACTTGCAACCTGTTTGTTTTGTTTTGTTTTTGTCCCACTCAAGAACACCAAACGAAAGACATTTTCTCTCTTAGAATGAGAGATCTTTAAGGATCATGTTCCAAAGGCTTTGTAATCGGGCCTGGTGCCACATTAGGATGCAGAATTGCTTAATGGTTAAAACCACAGCAGAGAATAAGAAGGAACAAACTATTGATATACCCAACCACTTGGATGAATCTCAAAGGAATAACGATGAGTGAAAAAAGCCCCAGAAGGCTACGGACTGTATGATTCCTTTGATACAACATTCTTGAAATGACAAATTATAGAAATAAACAACAGATAAGTGCTTGCCAGAGGTTGGGGATGAGAGGGGGGAGGGGAGGGAGGAGTGGTTAAAAAGACCATAGGAAGGATTCTTGTGGTGACGGAAAAGCTCTGTATCTTGACACATCTTACACATGTGTTAGGGTTGTACAGAGCTAAACATACGCATACCCACGAGTACAGGTAAAACTGAGAAATCTGATGAACTAAACAGAAGTTGCAATGTCGAGATCATTGCTATGATATAGATTTGCAGATGTTACCATTCGAGGAAACTGGGTGAATGGTATATCTCTGTATTATTTCTTACAACTGCATGTGAATCTAGAAGTATCTCAAAATAAAAAGTTTAATTAAAAAAAAAATCCACAGGCAATAATACAGTTGGGTCAGTTGTACATGTCAGGGCCACCATCTCATCCTGAAAAGGTGTCCTTGGACCCAGGTATTAGGGTACATGGGCAAATCTACCAGGCCTGAGGCTTACAGAAGGGCAGATGCTGTGGCATGATGCCCTCTTTTCTCCTGGGTTCCGAGAGGCATTTACATTCTGGCCTTGGCAAGAAATTTCACTCTTGACTTTCAGCTAATTCCTAGAGCCTACTGGTCTCTTCCTAACAAATCTGTCCTTACTGAGGACAGGGAAAGCAGGATTCATTAAAAGAAGAAACTTGTCATTTGAAAAAGATGATTTATCGGTCAAAATGAAATGTAGCTCAGCGGCCCAAGGTCCCAAGAGAGGATGTGTGAGGAGAGAGGGTGGGGTTGTTAGGCAGAGGCTGGCCTGGAAAGGAAGCCTCTTCCCTGATGTGCACTCATTGTTCATCTCATGAAGCTGGACAAGGGCCCCAGAGATGGGGGGATGGAGTGCTGGACCGCGAGGAGACGGTGCTTGGCTGCGCGTTGTACTGGTCATTAAGGACTTCCTTCTCAGGTAGGTGAGGGACGGGAGGGGGCACATTGAGAGACACCTGAGAAGGCTGCTGGTGCATCCCAGAGGAAGCTGGAAGCATGGCAATAACTTGCCAAGACCTTGTCTCTACCCCACTCAGAAGAAAGTGAAAGTAGAAAGCGAGAAACTTCTTGGGCGCATGTGGATCCCTCCCTGTGCCACTTCAGTTGGCCCACCAGCAGACCTGTTTGGGCTTCAGCTTGGTTCTTTCTCAGATGCCCCCATGCTTATAAAAGTGGGCTGCAACCTTACTTACAGGAATGGGCCCGCTGCAAGGATCTGAGTGAAATTAAATAGTGGCTTAGATTTGAGCTTACTTTGATAGTTCAAACGTGTTTTCTGATTTAACACGTTTAGTGAGAACATGCCTTGCTAAATGTTATTCTGCAAATTTCAGACAAAAATCCAGGCCGCTGTAGTTTGAGTTCTTTAAGGGAACAACATGCTTTTATCTTTTACATGTGCATCGCATCCAGCACGGGGTCAAATGTCAGCGGGATTTACATTGTTTCCCGGTTCACTGGAATGCGTGTGTGAATTTAACATTTGTTTGGGCAAGTATGCAGGCTTCAGTTTATGGTCAGATCAATTCCTGCTTCCTGCAGTGGAAGAAGAATGGGGACTGCACTCAGCACCAAGGAAGTCCCTGTGTGAGCATCTTGGCTCATCCATAAGGGCCTCAGGGCCCAGACTGAGGAATGTCAAGGTCTTCCTTTGTATTTGTTGTCTTTTTAAATTGTTCTAACATTTAAGTCGCAGGTACAAATGTTAGCCCAGAGTAAAAACGACTGTCTCCTTGTCTCGTGCATCACTTCTATCTAGCGGACAGAGCCAGGTGGCTCCTGAGTCATCTTTAGAGGCCTGCTACTCGTGCCTGGACCTTCAGGTACCTTCTTGTTCTGACTACTTAGGGGGATCTAAATCCCCGATCTGTCTCACAAAATACTCTCTGTCACCCCAAGAAGAATAAGAAAGCCTCTCCTAGCCCAGCCCTTCTAGCCTTGGCAACAAATTTCACCCCTGATCCAGCTTAATTCCTCCAGCCTCACTGTGGGCAGGAAAAGCCTCATCCATTAAAAGAAAGAACTTATCAGTTAAAAAAGAGCAGGGTAAAATATGTGCCTAAATATTTAATCACAAATATATTCAGCAATTATTTGTTGAGCATTTAGTAGGTGCCAGGCACCACGTCAGGCATTGAGACTACAGCCTGAAAAGGCAGAAGGGGTCCCTGCTCTCATAAAGCTTAGATTCTGTTAGGCAAGATTGGTGCACAAAGACTGCAGACTACTACTGTCGAAGTCATCTCAGACCCAAGACATTACTTAATTTCATTTGGCTCCTTACAGCGGGCCCATTCCTATCAGTAGGGTTGCACCTTGCTTTTGTAAATATAAGGGGATGTTTGAGCCTAGGGATACAAAGAAGCATAAGTAGAGGGTGCCATGAATGGGTGTAAATGGGATGAGCTATACTGCCGAAGGTGAGAAATGGTTGTCTATCAACTGAAAGGGTCCTCATCAAGGTAGGAGGATCTCCGCAGATAGAGGGAAATGGGAATTGGAGGTGGGGGAGTCTGGACTTGCCACTGTACAGTTTAGTCAACCACAGCAAAAAGGACACTCCCGAGGCAAGGAGGAAGGAATGGTAGATAGCTGTGGTCCACTCTTCAGAGGGGTCAATGTGGGTCAGAGGAGCAGTTTGGGCACCACTGTCATCCTCTCTGCGTCATATGGCGAACTCCAAAGCCAAGGGCAAGGTGAGGCTAGTGTGGGGAGAAAGTAGGGTGTGGGCACATGACCCGTTGGAGGTGGGTCATATGAAGGGCTCTTACTCAGCCAACCCAGTTGCTAGCCCTTGGCCATCATTAGGACAATCTCAAATCACCCTATGAGGGAACAACCACCATAGCAACAATGGCAGATGGAAGGCACGGTCTGAGAAAAACAGAGTCCGAGGACCTCTGTAGCTGTCCTGTCCTCCTGCAGGGCCTGCGACTCCAGGCCCCTCTGGCCTGGGCCTTCCTTTCCCACAGTTTACAGACTCATGACTCCCCCACCCTGTTCTCCTCTCCCAGCAAAGAAATAGAGCCTTTGATGTACCCAGTTATGGACCTCTGTTCCTTCCTCCTTGCCAGCTTTGTCTTGGAAACACAAAGACAGTAAACAGGGGGCGGGTGAGTAGAGTGCTGAGGTTTTTCTGGGAATGAGAATCAAGATAGGACTCAGGGTCTTTGGCCAGTTCCCAAATGCAATGAGTTTATCACTGCCAGGGACAGCAAGTGTACAAAGCTCTTGGCAGTGACCTCTATTGATTTATGGGGGGTTCTGGTTTGTTTCCCCTGCTCTTCAGGCAACCAGTCTTAAGGGAAATGTACATCCAGAACCTGCAAAGAGCAAGAGAGTCACTGGCAAAACCAGCCAGACCCCTCCAGGAGAATTCCTAAGGGGCTAAAGGAAAAGGTTTGCTCTTCTCTTCTTTGTTTTTTCTTGTCTTTTTTTTTTCTTCCTTATCTTCTTCCTTCTCTGTCCTTTTTTATTCCTTCTCCCCCTTCCCTTCCTCATTTTTTTTTCATAAAAAAGGAGATGATTTAATTGACTATGAACAAGCAGATCTACCAGGATCCACATCTGCCCCCCTGACATAGGGAGAGGCACCCACTCCAGGGACCGAGAGTATGGTTCTCCTTAGGTGGAGGAACTGATGCTCTAGTGCTCTAAATCATGCTGACCGTCTTAGCCACAGTTCTCAGAGGGGAATCTCTTTTCCACCCTCATTTTCCTTCTTGGGCCTGGCTCTGAAGCAGGGAGCTTTGCTTCCTGGGGAGGCTAAAGCAGAAACAAAAACAACTGGCATCGGTAGGGCCCATGACACACGTGGGAGCTGGAGGGAGCGAGCTGTGCAGGCTCTCAAAACCACGCCTGCTACAAACCAGTGTGTTGCTGGGATAGTGCTCGTCGGCTTTATTTTCAGACAAAACACAGTGACCCTCACAAGCTTAGGAAAGGTAATCAGACAAATGCCTGAAGCCTTGGGCCCCAAGGATGCTGGAGCAGCTGAACCACTTAAGACTACCCTTATGTCTCCTCTTAGCTGTGGCTTCCTAAAACAGCTAAGATCTCATTTCCTAGCTTTAGAATGGCCTCAGTGAGCGGGAAACCACTCAGCTGGAGCATTGCACAGCTGCCAAGAGCCCTTCTTGTGATTTTCAAGTGTCCTGTTTTTCTTTTTGCAGATGTATATGCCTCATCTCTGCCCTCCATACCTGAGCTGCCTGGAACAAATCCAGACTTTGGGAACTATTGGGTACCTCGTAGTTCCTTGGTGGAGATGAGGCTGTGGGGAGCAGATGTGATGTTGCGGTGTGAGGTGGTGAAAGAGGAACAGGGATGGTCATCCAAGGCTTAGCTTCAGATCCTGACTCTTCCTTTTCCAGCTTCGTCTATCACACAGTTAAAGGAGCAGATATAAGTAGAAGCACCACAAAAGCTATGCACATGCGAAGTAATAATAATCATTGGCCTTCATGGTATGACTGTCCTTGGCAGGGATGACATGGATAAGAGACTGAAGACCAGAGCGTTCCTGGGGGTGGGAGAAAGGTGAAGCAGAGTCCAGATGTCTTATTTTAGTTGCAGTTGTTGTTTGCCCTGAATTGGTGCTTTGGTTTGAACAACCCCACTTTACAGATGAGGACACTGAAACTCTAAAAGCTTAAGTGACTTGCTCAAGTACAGAGCTAGAATTTGAACTCAAAACTGTGTGGCCCCAACACTCATATTTTTCCCTTGTAACATACTGTTTTTTATTGTCCTTGAGTTGGTGTTTTTAGGGGATTTAGTGCTGCTTGGCTGAGACAAACAAAGTCTTCAACGTGTGGTCAGCAGAAACATTAGGGGCCTCCTCTCAAGTTCTAATCTGAGTCATACTATGGTGTAAATGCAGCAACTAGTTATCATTTCCTTTTGGGAACTACTCGCTACCACTGTTGTCAGTGACGGTAACAGCCAGGTCACCCAGGCTCTGGTTTCTCCCCTTGAAGACCTTGTACAACTTGACTTTCATAGCAGAAGGAAGGTCCCAACCTGGCAAAGCTCTGAGGGCTGACTGGGGCCCTTGAGAAGTCATAAGTAGCAAGTCTGTAGCAAAGAAAGCCATCCAGAAGATCCTTGAGTCTCACCTTCCAGGAGACTCCCGACTAACTTAAACCAAAAGTCTTCAGACCTTAGGCATGGTTAGCTAAGGTCCAATTTTCAATGAGGGTCCTGCAGGAGCACAGGGGGTGGGACTGCACAGTGGTAAAGATTTGCCATGAATCTTAAGTCAGTGGCCTCTTAATAAACACAGAAGAGGCAACAGAAATGACACCATGGCAATATGGACATCCACCTGAGTCAAAGACAGTAGTTGCTTGTTGTCCTTATGGATGCAGCTTTGGACACCATCCTAGGATCATGTGAATCCCAAACGAGAAACTCCCATTTGGAATTTTTTGTCTTTCTAAGCAGGACACGGGGGCCAGTTTCCATGTAATGCAGCATTCTAGTCATGAGAGAGTGTAAGAGTAAATGAACATTTGCCTCTAACTCCAAAGCATCTGTATAAATTTGTTCAACTTAACTGGCCAAAGGGCACAGTATTTTGATGCCGTTCAATCCCGAAGACAGTTTTACATATTGCCTTTTACCTCTCCAAATACCAGGGGTATCAACTTAGGTGTTTTCCGTTTCCTTGTAACGCCGTGGGGTTTGGTGAAAGAGATCTATATGCTCTGAAGCCTCAACAAAGACGTTTTGGAATTTAATTCTCTGATGCCTTCTCTCCAGGAACTACTAGTCTGTGCGGTGATAAACAGAACCCAATTACAAACAACTGATTTGTTCTTTTCAAAATGCATCCCTCCCTCTGCTGTTCATCTCCCTAAAATAAAACCACCCACAGGATGAAATGAGTAACTCCTGGAGCAAGCAGTGCCATGGCATTCTTTATTAAAATATGTCTGGCATGAGAAGTCTACCAGGAAATGCCCTCTAATCAAGGATTAATATCAGGAAACGTGGTACAGTCTTGTGATATGGGCACATAATGCCACCACCTCCAACACTGGGGCAAAGATGAATGGCCTTCGCTAGGCTCGAAGACTTCTACTTCTGAGAATTCAGGGGTGAACAAAAACACGTGCTCCACTGGGCTCTGATGTTTAAGCAAAACGAAATGTTAGAAGCCTTGCATTTTTAAATCAAGTTGCTTTTAAATATCTAGATTTTGGTAATAATAAAACTTTTGATCAGAGGCTTCTTGACTAGTCAAGGTGGGTGTAGATGTGAGGGTTTATTTTTCTGCTCTTGCGTCACCCTGACCTCATTTTGGCCTTGAGGTTGCTCTTTGATCATTCCATGCATGGAGGATGGCCAAGTAGAGTTTCTGTAACTTAGGCTGAGATCTGCTTGAGGTAAGTGACCCTCCTATGTATTTGTATATTCCCAGAGCTAGAACATCTGGCCTTTACGGGTATTCTAAGTTTTGCTGAATTGGCATAACTTTGCTGAATTTGTAGAAATTTAATTTAACCAGAATTTATTGATTACTTACTGTATGTACCCCCCAATGTTATTTGGCTAGATTTTTCAAAGTGGAAAGCCAAAGGACAAATTGCCCACCCCCCAAATGATAGGTACAGCTGAGAGTGTTATAATTCTGAACTAACTTATCAAGGAAAGCTTTTTTAAACCTCAACTGTGTGCAGAGCATTACTTTAGTGTTGTAGGGACTTCTAAAAGGAAAAGAAGACCAGATGCCTACTCCCATCACAGAACTTTTATATCCAGAGGTGCTGGAAGGCTCAAACACTGCAGGTACAGGGCAGGGTGGGGCATCTCAGCAGCTACTGCAGGCTGGGAAAGCTGTGGGGCTTGAACAGTTAGGAGGCCTACATGAGAACCTGCAGGGACCAAAGCCAATGGGCTGGGTTGGTCCATCAACTCGAGTGTCAGTCCATTTGATGGACATATTTCCAATCCAATCCAATTCAATTCAATCTAATCCAATCTCAGTATAGTGTTTTATTAGGTCTGTTTTGTTTTGTTTATAAAGAATGATGTGCAAGAAGCCATCGATGCCTCCCAGTCCCTTTACAATTTCCTTCAGTATAGAACTTCATAGCCCACAGGTTAAGATCTCCCAGCTTGAATGGGAGAATGGATGTTCATGATATAGATGGATGGGAAGATAGACGAATTGAATGGACACAGTGACCCAGTCCTTGGAACATCCTTGGATACTCTGAGATTTTAAAAATTGAAGCTAGGCAGTCACTGCAGCAGCCAGCTAACTCCTATCTCTTTCCTGCAGCCTGTGGAGGCTCTGGAAAAAGGCAAATGCCCTAAGAGGAAGCCCTAAGTTCTCAATGCTTCCTGTCGCTTTAGCCTCCCTTCTAAAAACTGCCAGCAAGACTTTAGACTACATGCCCTGAGATTCAGAAATCTCTTGGCTCTAGCTCTGCCTACTATCATCTGATTTCATCCTCTTCTAGATCAAAGCCTTCAATGCTTTCTTACTGTCTTCAGGGTGAAAAAGTTCCAATTCTGTAGGATGACACTCAAGGTCTCCAAATTTGGCCTCCGTATACTTTTTCTACATTTCCCCCCAACAACTCCTTTCAAAAGCAGATATCTTCTCGGAAGAATTCTTTTTTTTTTTGATGTAGCTTGGAATTATGAGACCTCCAGGAATATTAAAACCGTTAAGTTTTGTAAGTATACATGTACAAATATATAGCATTTTTTACTTATTCAAAAAATTTTCAGGGCTGTTAGCTCATCTGACTTCTCAATAATCCTCAGAGGGCCATAAAGAAGACATCATCCCCATTTTACAGATGAGGAAAATAAGGCACAAAGATCAAGATTCTTGCCTGAGACCACATAGCAAGTGGGAGACAATGCAGGTCCACCGATACCCCACTGAGAATAGAGATTTGAATCCCTAGCATATGGAACTGAGTCCTTTAAGGAAAACAGACCTTGGCCCATTTTTCTTTTTTTTCTCTTCTCACAAGGCTAAATCTATGAAATTGGAACAATACAGCAAATGGCTGAAGGCTATGGTCACAGCCCACAGACCTTTATGGAAGATTTGGTCTTTGCCCAAATTTTCAAAAGAGCCAAATGGATCAGCAAAACACAAATGCAAATGCTGGGCCCTTGCTGACAGGGAATCTTGTGAAATATTTCCACAGGAAGCTAAGGCAGGCAATTAACTTTCCTACAACAATGCATGTGGTCAAATAAAAAAAAAAAAAACAACCCTCAGAGAGAGCCTGTACCCCACCTCCAGTCCCTATTTCAAATGAATCCATCAATCTGGCTGAACCTTCATCTGGCTACTGACCCCTACTAATAGGGCACACACTCACACTTCCATCGGCATTCTGACCACTGTGGGGGCTTCTGACAATCATTGGGACACCTGAGAAAGCCACCCAGAGCAGCTGATCCCAGTTAGGGTATAGGGCTTAGATGTCACCATTCCCACGTTGTAGATGGGCAAACAGAGGAAAGCAAAGGACTTAAATGTATAATCCCAGACAAAGCACGTGGCAGAAACAGGAGCAGAGCCTGCTCCCCGGGTCTCTGGGCCCTTCTCTAGGGACCAGAGTTTCTCCAGCTGTCAGCATGCCAATCAAGCCCTCAGCACTAACCATCCATGGGCAGAGTGATCTGAGCAGCAGAGTCTTGGCCAGCAAGTCAGGAGATCTGAGTGCAAGTCCTGGCTGGTCAGGGGCTGCTAAAGACTTTAACCTCCTCTCCTCACCTGAAAGCTGCTGAATCACATCTATGTGGCCGGTGCAGGCAGCAGTGCCGGCCCTGAAGGGTAAGGCAGTGTGGGTATAGTGGTCTGGCTGACTTCTCCTTGGTCAGCTCTCTAACACTCAAACACAGTGCAGAAACCTTCACAGATCGGTGTGTTGCTGTTACCACACCAAGAAGTCTCCTCTAATCTCCCCTCCCACAGAAACTGAAGACTAGCCATTCCCAACCTTCTATCTTCTATCCTTCTGGAATTCTTGAAGCTGTTTCAATGACTTTCATGCATACGGGTCTAAACTATGGCCTGTCGATCAAATCCAGCCCTCCAGCAATTTCTTTGTCTTAGGAGCTAAGAATGGTTTTTACATTTTTAAATGGCTGAAAAGAAAATCAAGGGAGAATGCTATTTCACAAAAAAGTAGATGAAACTGAACTTTTAGTGTCCATAAATAAAGTTTTTAGAATATAGCCACACCTACTCATTTATGTTGTTTACATTGTTACCTTGTTACAGAGGAGCTATTTTTATATGGCAGAATTAAATAGTGACATAGACTAAAATTTAGACTATCTGGCCCTTTATAGAAAAAGTTTAGTTTTTTGTTGTTGTTGTTTGTATTTTTTAACCAAACCCTGGTTTACTGTAAAAGACAGGCTACAGAATCACCCTACTTGTATAATCACTCTATATACTTAAATTAAAGAAGAAAATACACTAAAATAGGCTTTTTTTTTCTGGGTGCTAGGGTTACATGCAATTATCTGAATTTTTTCACCAAACATGTTAAACATTAAAGTATAAAAAATAATGTTAACAAAATTAGGAATATAAAATAGAAAATATCTGTCCTTTCTTACTGTGGGCCAGACACTCTTGGTTGCTGACATGCTTCATTTCACCTAGTCTCCTTTCTACCCTATGCATAGGTATCTCTGTTCCTCAGATGAGGAAAGAAAGGCTCAGGCAGTTTAATAACTTGTCCTAGGTCATACCACTAGTGAGAATCATTTTATTTATTTATGGTAGAAACACATTTAGGGAAGAAAAAGAGAACAGGTTAAAAACAGAAACTGGTTTAGAAAGAATGTTTTGTTTTAATTCATAGGAGACCAATCCTAATAGATAATGAGAAACTTAGAGATGTTTATGGTGTCCTCATATCTGGTCTACCTCAAGGATGAGATATAATGGATTTCCAAGTACCTGAAAAATGGCAGAGCACTGTACTAGTAAAGGCTGTATGTTCAGAAATTTGTCAAGGCATGACCTGCTGACTTCCAAAGATTTCCCATAAAATCTTTCTTGAATTAGAAACAGCATAAATGTCAAGAAGAGAGGATTTGGTTGACTAAACTATGGGGTTTCCACACAATGGAATACTCCGCAGGAATTAAGGAACCAGGCTATAATCATATTGTTGCTTCTAGTGTTAACATTGTCATTTGGGGACTGCTCTTTGGTAAAGCAGGATAAAGCTAAAGAGCAGTTATGTCAAGGACTAACACTGTGGTCCATGGCGTCCTTAAGAAGCAGGACTCTTGGCATAGGGAAAGGAGGCATAGGTATAAGAAAGAAAATGTTAAATAAAATTGCTTGCAGTTTTCGATTTGAATAGAAAGTATCAGTATGAACTCATGATGTATTTTTATCACAGACAGCAACCACCTACTTCCTAGCTCTGGCCATTGAGAAGGCCTAGAACTGATGACCAGCCTAAAAGCAATGAGCAACCCTGAGTGCCCAGAATATGGTCTCTAAAAATCATTTTTCTCCAAGAAAAACCAGGAATTCTTGGAGAAATGGCTGATTCTAGGCCTGGAGCAGAATCTGGAACATCTTTGCTGAACAAAGGGATGATTCACGTCCTGAATGGGACACAGCAAGAAGGCTTGTGACTTCATCATGCTACTCAGAACAGAGCACAACTGAAAACTTACGTTTTATTTCTGAGATATCCCATTTGATATTTTGGTCCATGGTTGACTGGGGTAACTGAAACTGTGGAAAGTGAAACCACAGATCAAATAGGGGACAACTCTTACTATTTGGAGAGCACCTCTATATTCCAGGTCCTGTGCTATGTAATAAAATTCTACAAAGAATGACAAAAGCCCCTGCTTTCAAGAAGATTGCAGGCTAGTGGGGGAGAATGCCAAGGAAACAGGCAATTTTGCCAGTGGACGAAGTACCTCAAGAAGTGAGTTCTAGGGATTAAGGAAGACCACAGAAGGGACACCTAACTCTGTACGACACAATTAGGGCACAGATGCTGGTGAGGCTGGTGGAAGAAAAAGAGGCCATTAAGCCACCTAAACTGCAACTTTATCTTGAGGGATGGGAGGTGCCATTTCTAAAGATAAGATCAAGTCAGTGTCTTACTTCCTGTTCCATAACTTCTTTTCCCTCCCACCATCCTACACTTGGTAACAGGACTTACTGTTGTGCTCATTTCTCTTTATTGCTCGCCCCTGTGGGGTCCTATAAAGAATTTGAAGAGTTTGCCCTCCTACAGATACTACAGTATCTGTAGGTTTCATTTTCTGCGGTTTTAGTTACCTTGGTCAACCATGGTCCAAAATATTAAATGAGAAATTCCAGAAATAAACAATTGATGGGTGTTTAATTATGCACAGTTATGAGCAGTGTGATACAATCCTGCTTCATCTCACTCCAAACCATGCAGGACGTGAATTATCCCTTTGTCCACCGTATCCTGCTATGTATACTCCCTGCCCATTACTCAGTAGGCATCTCAGTTACCAGTTCGATTGTCGCGGTATCACAGTGCTTGTGTTCAAGTGACCCATATTCTACTTAATAATGGCTCCAAAGTGCAAGAGTAGTGATGCTGGCAATTTGGATATGCCAAAGAGAAGCCAGAAAGTGCTTTCTTTAAGGGAAAAAGTGAAAGTTCTCAACTTAAAAGGCAAGAAAAAAAGTTGTTATGTTGAGATTGCTAAGAGCTACGGTAAGAATGAATCTTCTATCGTGGACTTGTGAAGAAGGAAGAAGAAATTTGTGCTAGCTTTGCTGTCACACCTCAAGCTGCAAAATTACAGCCACAGTGTGCGATAAGTGCTTAGTTAAGATGAAAAAGACATTAAATTTGTGGGTGGAAGACATGAATAGAAAACATGATGGCAACGTGTTGAGCCTATAGGAAGACATCAGTAAGGGATTCCCTGAAATGAGTGACACCAAGCCATTTATTGTAAGAGATGGTGGAACAGATTCAGGAATAGATTTGGACTGAAAATTATAAAAATGACTGGAGAGAGAGTAAGAGAGAGAGAGAGAGAGAGAGAGAGAGAGAGAGAGAGAGAGCATGTGGGCACATATTCACATAACTTTCATTATAGTATATTGTGATAATTGTTCATAATTGTTCTATTTTATTATTAGTTATTGTTGTTAATCTCTTACTGTGTCCGATTTATAAACTGAACTTCATCATAGGTATGTATGTATAGGAAAAAATACAGTATATATAGAGCTCGTTACTATCTGTGGTTTCAGGCTTCCACTGGGATCTTGAAACATGTCCCCTGCAGACACGAGAGGACTAATGTCTTAGAAATCACTGAGGATGCAGTGCAGGGTGCTGGTTATAAGCGTGGGCTTCACGGTTCAATGTGGGCTAGACCTATGGCCCGGCCAGCTCACTAGACCCACTCAGCTGATGTTGTCTTATGGTTTCCAGATTCTACTACTAACTTATTGTAGAACTTCAGATGTAGTAAAACCTTGAGATTTTCCTGGAGAAGATAAGGCATATAACTATAAATTTCTATTTCTATGTAAAAATGTAACTAGTGTAGAAAAACAATCCTCCTGGAATTTCATTGCACGCCTACCTGGAATGGTTCCCATGGTTGGCCTTATGCATAATAAAACCTGAAATTCTAACTATACACAATACCTTGGAATCATGTTTAGGGTGGGGTGGTGGAGTGGACAAGTGAACACCTTTCAACAGAACCATTTGAGTAGTTGAGCAAACCTGGGCGTCTTCAAATGTGTATCTCCCTCCATCTTTGACGTTTTGACTGGTTATCTCGTAGCTATGAGAATCCAGGTTGATTGCACTTGGGGCCCCCGGAGCCAGAAACTCTTGCCAGATTTCTTCTACCCGCTTGGCCACATCCTGTAGGGGTTGTTTCTTGAGATCTTGGACAGCCAACCAGAACCTGAAGTGGAAGTAGAGAGTCAGTTCCAGGGGGCTTAGTTAGCAT
The DNA here is from genome assembly GCA_030015415.1 of Cynopterus sphinx. Classification (NCBI taxonomy): domain Eukaryota; kingdom Metazoa; phylum Chordata; class Mammalia; order Chiroptera; family Pteropodidae; genus Cynopterus; species Cynopterus sphinx. The sequence continues at coordinate 135,083,463 of CM057384.1, forward strand.
CTAGTCTCTGCTGGACGTGGTCCTAGAAATGACATCCCATGAAACTCATTCTGCTGCATCTCCCAACTTCCCCTGTTGCCACTACTGGGCAACAAAGATCGTGGGGACTGATGAAAACATGATTGCGGAGAACTGAAAAGAAGTGCTCATCAGAAGGTCATTGTACTTCTGGTTACCAAGAAGAGCTCTGTCTCTTGCCACATCAAGGTTTCTCAATCACATTTTGGGCTGGATAATTCTTCATCGTGGGTCCTGCCTTGTATATTGCAGGATGTTTAGCAGCAACCGTGGCCTCAACCCACCAGATATCAGAAGCTACCTCTCCCCAAGTTGTGACAACTAAAAATGTTCCCAGACATTACCAAATGTCCCCTGGGAGGTAAAATCACCCTTGGTTGAGAATCACTGCCCTCCATAGATGTCACAACACAGGCCAAGGTGAGTTTCTTTGTCATATCTGATTGGGATCAGTTAGAGGCATCACAGAAGCAGAAAGAATCTTGGAATCATAAAGAATATTTGAGCTGGAAGGACCTGGCTATTCATGTTACAGATCAGGAAACTGGTTGATTTGCAACATCAGCGCCCAGTATGATGCTTGCACATAGTAAGTGTTCAATAAATGACTATGGACTAAAGATGCGCTCATCTGGAACAAAGTTAAAGGTGCCTGGAGGGGGAACCTCTGCCATAAGATTCCCCAGGGAGCACTGGAAAGAACCTCCTGCTCACTTCCACGTTCGCCTCACACGAATCCCTCAGTGTCGGCACGGCAGGGCCTCTGGGAGAGCTGGTGTGAGCACTTTTCTGCTGAGAGCAGCAGCAACCAGAGCCAAAGCTTGGTCAATAGTTCCCTGGGTCCTGAGGATGGTTTCCAAGGCAGCCCTGGGGGGGGGGGCTTTCTGCAGGGCCAGGTGTGGGTGGCACACTTTGTGCCCTGTGACCCAGACAGGCCAGTTTCCTCATCCGTGTGAGTGAGACAGGACAGCCTCCTGGCTAAGTGATTCCCACAGCCATGGGAACCCCACGTAGCATCGAGTCAACAAAAGGGCAGGAGAAGCTGAAAAAAAAAAAAACACAACACGGTGGAAAGTGCATTCCATCTGTCATCGAATTTCACCCAAAGTAAGATGTACTTGTTGGTTTTTACAAAGGTTAAGGATGCCTTCCTGCTGCTGTTGGGAGAAAGGCCTTGGCGGCCACGTGTGGCCCGGAGGCACCACCCAGTGGCCAACTGCGGCACTGCAGCTCCCTCTCAGCAGGAGCGAAGCCTGGCAAGTGCGTCTGGCCGGGGATGTTCCTCTCCTCCCCACCTGCCATTTGGGATTCCAATGATCGCCTTAAATAAACCGTCGCGGTGCCCTTGGTGACCCCGAAGAGCACGAGTGAGAGGCAGGGGAAGAGACTGAATGGCTTCCCTGAACTGAAACATCAGGACGCAGAGTTCTGTCCTCCTCCTGAAGGTGCCACCGTCTTGGAATTGTCATACCTTTCCTGGACCCTCTTTCCTCATCTGTAAAGTGGGTACAAAGTGAGTGGAGGGATACGTGACACAGGTCTAAAGAACTCCCCACCTGGTGTGAGTCTGCAATGCTTTCAGGTCCCGTGGTGGGAGTTGTGGAGGGGTCAGCGTGCTGGTCCCAAGTTCCATACCCAGCCTGTATGAGCTCTTGAGGTTTCTCTTTCTCTTCTCGGGTGGCCTGGGCAACAGCTCTTGCCATTGCCATCTGTCGTTGCCCACCCTTCAACACCAGCTCTCTTTCTTTCTGTTGCAAGTGTTTGGTGCTCTTGTTCTTTGGTTGCCCCAGGAGAGGAAACGGGAATGGCTCTCCATCCAGAGGGGTGGAGATGAAAGGAGCTGTATACCTGCTCAGTTGTGCAGGTGGGCCCTGGAAACCCAACTGGGAAGGGCCCTGGAAACCCAACTGGGGAGTAAGTGAGTCTCCTCCGTCCCCCAGGCCTGCTCCCTAAGTTCTCCCTGTCCCACCCTCTGGGTCTGCCATAAAATGAAGGAGGTAGCTGAACGTGTAAAGGTGACAGTACAGGCTTTCTTCACCTGGAGGACAGTGTTTGACAGGCAGGTGGAATTTAGGAAACCAGCTCTAAAGAAGAAGCTGGCATGGGCTTTTCAAAGGACTGGAAGGAGTGAGAATGGGCAACCCACCAGACTAAGTGAGTCTCCTGCAGCCACATGCTGGGAAGACGGGAGAATGGCCTTCCCTCGGGAATTGCCTCTAGCTTGAGTTCCCCTGGTGAAGCAATTTCTCAGGGCCATCGTCCTTCCAAGCCTACCAGACCCTGTGACCTCTCACACAAATGGATGACACCTGGGCGACTTCCTGTTCCCTCAGTCACTGTCTCTCGTCTGCTATCTTTTGTCCCTTGTTCCAGTCTGCTCTGAGGAAGAGCCACTGAGCCTCTTTGGGAAGGCCCTGAGGACCAGCGGCTTCTGAGCTGTGCGGGCTGCCCTGGTTCCGGAGGCCCCAGGGTCCCTTTTGTAGAATGACTTAGAGGTCACATTAATGCACATCACCCAGCTGGGTATAGAGAAGGTCTGGAGCTGATGCAAATGGAAATTTCAAAATCAAATTTAATAAACTTTTGCATTAAACATTAAAGGATTCCCTTTGTCACACAAAAATAAGAACCAAAAAAAGGTACAGGAAGAAACAAAGAGCAGACTGGAGGAGGAGGGGCTGGAGGAGGAGGAAGAGAGGAAGGAGGGAGGAAGGAGACAGTACTTTCCTCTCTCTGCCTGCAGGGAGACCCTCTCGTCCTTCTGTCTGCCTTGGAGATGACCTGCCTTATCCCTCTCAGGTGACAGCAAAAATGCTGTCACAACAGCATCCTGACATCCCATCTGTGTTCACCATCACTGGCTTTGAAGAACCTTTGTGTCAATTTGAAATTCAGAACAGGCTTTGGCTTTGTGTGCCATCTGCAAGCCCACAGGCCTGAGCTGGAGCTCTGAGCCCCGCCACTCTCCCGGAAAGAGCCACCCTCTCCCCACATGTACTACGCTGGAAGGCCCAGTCGAGGCTTGCGCGGCTTCCCTCTTTATCACAAGCCAGCAGCTCCGCTCCTCCTGGAGGCCGCCGGCAGGGAGAAGGATGTCACCTTTCCTGCACTGAGCGGCTGCGGCTTGCCGCAGCAGGGCTGTCGTGACTGGCAGGCTGCGAGGACCCTCTGGTGTCAGGGAGCCCACCTGTCCTGCTGGCCCGAGTCATCAGAGCACAGGGAGGCGGCCCGTGTGCCGCAGGTGACCTGTGTCCGCGGCTGAGGCGTGCAGGCCGGACGGTGGACTTCACAGGGCTCGGATGCCCCCGGCCGGCTGGGCAGCAGCGGGGGGAAGTGTGGGCGGCTGCAGCTGCCGGATGCTGACAGGAACTGGCTTCCCCCTCACTGGCTGGCTGGACAAGGGAGGCCACACAGCAGCGGTCACTCTCCGTTTGCCAGGAGGTCTGGGCAGCGCCTTCGTGCCTAGGTGCCGCAGCTCTCCATCAACCAGAATGTTCACGGGCTAGGAAAACCCAGCTTTTAGTCGCTTTTCAGAGGAAGAGCCAACGCCACACGGAAGGCAGGGTTCCTGTGCCCTCTGCTGGTCACCGGAGACTCAGGAACACGGCTCTGACTTGGCGTCGGCTCTGGCCGGGCTGGAACCTTCTGGCGCCAACATGAGCAACGCCGCCGGCACCCCAGCACCGAAGCGGGGTCGTGTTCACCCAGCGGTGGCTGAAATGCCACAGACGGGCACAACATTGTGTGAGTCACTGCTGTCTCGATGAATCGTGTGTTTGGTTGGTGGTGAATCCCACCGGGTCTGGTGAACCTTTTGAGATCTTTCTAGAACTTGGGGCAACTGTCGGCGATGGGGGCTCTGGAGGCAAACCTGGCAACTCCCCGGTGCTCCCTTTAATTGCTTCTCCCCTCAGCTGACACTGTGCAGAACCAGGATAATCAATCTGCAGGTTAGAAGAACAACCCCATTCTCTCTGGAGACGGTGCAGCTCATAAAAAATGTACGGGGGACGCTCTTGGCTGCGGGTTTTGATTTTTAACTCATGCCTTGCCATGTGCAGTGCAGAGGGTGTCAAGCCAGGGAGGACAAAGATTTGTGCAGGGAGATTGAGAGGGGGTAAAGGTGGCAAAGGGCTCCTGTCATCCCCTTAGGACACGGTCAGATAACTCACTGCAAGTCCCTGCTTCAGAACTGGGAGGCCCCCACCTTGTGGAGGGCAGGCCACATGCATTCTGAAGGCCCCCAGCACACAGCTGTCTCTAGGGGCCCAGCGCAGAGTGCTGCGGACAGTGTGCTGCACATGCCATGCTGTCTGCAGCAAAATGCCCTGGCCCTGTCACCTCCAGGCCCTGGAGATGATGCCCCTTCCTCATCTCACAGGCTTATCCCACCAAAAACAAAAGATCAAAGGAGACTGCCACTTATATTGCATTGTCATAGATATCTTGGGTCCAGGGTGACTCTTTGCTGTGACAGCAACAATACTTATGTCTCTTTTGAGCTCATTTATTCTGCATTCTGAAGCCTTGGTATAAATTCAACCACTTGGCTACTTAACGGGTGCAAACATGTTATGATCTTAGTACCCCTTACACTGGGGAGAAGCCGGGAAGCATGGGAAGGCACATGCAGAGGCCTAGCCAGGTTCTGGCCAGTCTCCTGTTCTTCCTCCCAGGCTCCAGGGCCAGTTCCCTAGGCCCTTGAGTGATCCTGAGAAGAAGGGCCAACCCCAGCACGTCCAACACGACAGATGGGCGGGACCCTCGAGCTGTGCCATGCTGCCCAGCCCCAAGAGCTGCCATGCACGTGGACCACAGTGGAGTTGCACCTGCTGGGCTGTGCCTGGACACGAGGTAAAATGTTTTCCACTCTGATTTCAGGGTCATGCTAGGTGCTAAGCCAATATCTGTGGCCGAAGGAATGAATACAAAGGGATAGGGGAGAAAATACCCGGTTACGAGTGACCGAAGAGCCCTGAAGTTGTGTGATTTAAAACTGAGCTTCGCCCCCAAATATGCAATTACACTGAATATCATAAATGTGGAATTTGGAGCTCCGGAGAGGATTTTAGAAGCTCCTGGGTGATACTTTTTATCTCCGTCTGTTCTATTTTCCTTTTCCTCTCTCCCGTCACGGATCAGAGGGGACTCTCTTTAAGTCTGGATTTATGCATTCATGTGTAGATTAGTCACCAGCACACGCACACATGCTCACACACATTCTTTCACCCAAGACTGAATGCAGCCCTCCTGGCACAGGAGGAAGTTGCTGGCAGAGGCACAAGAGGTAATGGCAGGATGAGGCACTGAACACCTGCCAGGGACACTCCTCCACACTCTCCGGGCCTGAAATGTAACGCATATTTTATGAAACTAGTCTGAACCATTACGTGGCTGTGGCTACACTAAAGCTGGGCAGAGCAGTGCTAAGCCAGCAGATGTTTTTCCCCCATAATGACCAGGGCCTTGTGACCATTCTTCAAAGTTTCTGTAACAGTGCAGGTAACAGAGGGCCATAAGGGCCCTCCTGTATTGAGAACTAGTTAGGCGAAAGCGGCCTCTTGACCACTCCAACACGGGGACCCACGGGGGACAGGGGTGAGACAGGGAAATGGAAAGGACTCCCAGGGGTGGCTCATGGGGACCAGGCTGGAATTGGGATCTAGGGATGAACTAGCCACACAGAGATGCCTCATGGTGGCCGCAGAGAGTATGGCTTTCCAAGCAGGACGCATATCCAGGCACAGCTGCGAGGCTGGTCTAAATGCTGCCCTAATGAAGAGCTTGAAAGTCAAGGCTTATGGTACAAATACCCCATTAGGAATTAACATGAAGCTCTGAGAAGCGTTAGGCATAACGCCTCAGCATAAGGAGATAACTTGAGTGCTATAACCAGAGAGGCAACCTTATTTGGTTCACACAGGCATAGAGCCGCCTAGAAAGGCATTGATGCGCACAGTTAACTGGCATTTACTCATCTTCCTGGGGCTTTACGACATGGGAGAGCGCCACGGCCATGCCTTTGCAAACAGAGTCCTCCAGCCCAAAATACTTCCTTTTCCTCCTATTTGTCTATCAGTATTCTGTGTTTTCTTCAAAGTCCAGCTTTTGATTCGTCTACTCTGGCTTACATTCATTCCCACCCCCACTCCCCCTTAAAACTCTTCCACAATGGTTCTTGGAGTTTATACTCGTTTCTATTAATGATTTAATAGTTTCTTGTGTTTTTTCCTCAAGGACCTACAAGGTTGTTGCAGGAGACGATCATGCGTCTCGACTTTCTGTCATCCCTCAGCAGACTCTCGTGGGGCTTGACATGGCAGAGGTGTGTAATAAATAACACTTGACGGATGGATGGGACTGATGAGATCTCAAACTCCAAATGAGAAACACAGACTTCTCACATTAGCACAGAGTGGGCAGTCCTTTGCCCACAGAATATACTCTTGATAAACTTAAAAATTTTTTAAAAAAATTAATAAAGCCACTCAAAAAAAAAATGCCATTGGAAGATGGGAACCTACCTGCATATAAAAGAAAACCTGCCAAGAAAATGCTGAGATTTCCATCTTACTCGCTGAGAAGTCACCAGTTGGCTAAGATCACTAAACAGTCTTAGATAATTTTTATAGTAATTTTTCTATAGGTCTCTGCTTCTATATCTAATGCAATAAAACCCTGAATAAAGTACTATTTTATTCCTTTTTTTAAAAAAAAATGATCATGGGCCCTTCCACTTTTCCTGAACTCACTTTCCTACCTGTCGCAATGAACCTCACATTCTGAAAGGTTTTTTCCCTTCTTCTGAACAGTGACTATTAACGAGTACATTTTCCCCCATTTTGATGAGTCACAGACCAATAGAAACAACCAGATGCTGTACTGGCATCAGGTGACCAGAGTTATCGCCGCTAGAAGATACAGAATGCCCCCACAGACAAAAGCATGTTTTAAATTAGCTTTCATAGTTACGTAGGCAGTTATTGGATGATATTTACTCTTGCTTTTTAAATAATTCGAAATGAGGCCATGAACCTTTTTTTCTTCTGGTTGGCCTGTCAAGTATTTAGGACCCATACTTGGGAAGTTCTGAAGGAGAGGGTCTCTGAGCTGTCTCTCACTGAAGCTCCACAGCTCTAAGGTTTTAGTTAGTGGATGGCATTAGCAAAGCTGCACATAATGTTTGTTCTTCTTCATTTCAACCTTCGCCACATTAGCTGGAATTTGAATTTGAACCATAATGTTTTACCAAAAAAGAAAGGTAGAGAGAGAGAGAGACTGATTATGCAAATTTCTTCATACTCATTCTGCACACAGATCAAACATTTGAGAGATTTACCTGAGGTTTTCCGAACTGAATTCAGACTCCAGGAATCGGAGGAACTGGTCCCGCCCCACCTGGTCCTTCAACATCTCGTCAAAAGAGAAGCCCCATCTCTTGACTCGCTGCTGGCTGGGCTCTTTGCTTTTGGGTGAAACAAAGGTTTAAAAAATGATCACTACCAGGCAGAAACCTGTGTCATATTCTTTGCAGCAACTCAAATCTATTTTGCTGCCACACACTAAAGGAAAATGTTGCAAATTGAAATGACAGATTCTATAAAACCTGTATAAACTCTAAGTGCACACTTCTGTACACCGACATCAGCCAATGGTAAAACGTCTCTTTAAGAAAGGCATGTAAGTGAGGGTCGCCAGGAAGCATGCTAAGTGGCCCTCTTTCTATAGGAAATACGACAAACTCGTGGATTTGGCTTCCCTGGATCATCCTGTCAGTTAAAGGCCTAACTCTTAACCACATAATTTCTCACTTTTCTTTTTTCTTTCTTTTTCTCAAATTGAAGATGCTTTAATACAACTTTTCAGTAGAGATGTTGTCCCCACCTCCCACGCCTCCTTCAATCTATGAGGGAGAAACAGTAGTGTTTAGATCCAAGTGACGTACAACCGGAAAGAAATGAATCGGCTCATCCGGGATAAAATGTATTTGGCTGTTTAGAAGCAGAATGTTGCCTTCATTTGTTGATTTGACAACCACTTGCACAGTGTTTATGATGTTCTAGGCACCGTTCCAGGCGTTTTATGTTTGTTGACTCACTGAGTCCTCACGACTGCTCTGTAAAACATGTGCTAGCATTAACCCCATTTGGCAGATAGGGAAATTGAGGCTGGGTGATAACCTGCCCAAGGACACACTAGGAAGTGAGGGAGTCAGAGCTCAAGTCCTGACAGTGCAGCTCTTAACTCTGCTGTGCTGTGTCACATCCATGCGACCCTTCTTGGATCAAAGCCAGTGGGGCAGGGATGGGGGTGGGTGGGCTGGTCTTACTCTTTTGGTGTTGGAGGATGCAACTATCTCCTTCAGCTTCTGTCTTTCCATTTATAGTTCACTTGCTGTATTTATTCCCCTGACCCTTCAAGCAGCAGGAGAGTCCTAGTTCACAAGTCACATGCTGTAATCTCCCACTCAAGGAGTGGTCTGGGGGCCTGCAGGAGAATATCAGGGCCCACCTCAGACATGTGGAATCAGAATCCACAGTTTAATAAGCTCTCTGGGTGATTTAAGTGCACATTCAACCTTGAGAAGCACTGATCTGATAATACTTATTTCTCTTTTTAAAAATAGACACACACTTTTTATTACCTCCAACAAACATTAAGTAAATAAAATCATGTTTCCTTGTGTGGACACATGGAGTTGACACATTCTCAATATTTATCTCGAAAAATTACACGTAGTAAAAAGGGGAAGAAAGCATGTGTGTCGAAAGGTTTGGAAAAGCAGATAGCTCTAGATCAGTGTTGGTCAATAGAGCTTTCTGTGGTGACAGAAATATTTTACGTCTGTGCTCACATGTGGCTTCTGAGACCTTGAAATGTGGGTAGTGGGACCAAGAAACTGAATTTTAAATTATATTTAATTTTAAGTAGTTAAAATATCTTTTAAGTGGCTGCTCTAGTGGAAAGCATGGCTCTGGACTTCAGCGATTCGAACCCGACCCGTCTAGTTCTGCACCACTACACGTAACCACCGTCAGCAGCAGGACCTTCCAATTTCAAGAGTATGTGATTGAGCTTGGGAGGCTCTTGGGCACACTCTGCATCTCTAGGCTTGGCCCAGTGGAGTCACAGTAGAAAACTAAGTCCACTGGGTGAAACAGGGGGAATCCATGAAAGATGTCTTCCAAAGCGCCAGGCTGGGCCTCTTCCAACAAGCCAAAAAGACAGATTCTGGATTCTCTCAAACTCAAGCCACAGAACCGAGCAAACTCGCTAGATTTCCAGGGGACAAAAAGTACTGTTTATAGCCTTGGGTTGAGGCTAGCAGCAAATGTGAGCCCCAGAGAGCTGTAGGATATTGTCTCTTTCTGCCAGGGTCATGCTTGGACCTGGGATGGGCTCGACTATCTGCTCTTTGTCAGCCTTGTTTGCAGAGCTCTGCAGGGACGGCACTGGTGAAAGCTGCACCCTGGTCAAAGGCCGTGCCCAGATAGCCAGGTGTGGAAAGTCTCTCAGGCTTTGTAGTGATTGCCTCATGCGTGCACACCCACTACCAATGCCCTCACTTTCTGGTGCTCAAGCTGGGAGTCCACACTCACTTCCCCGGGTTCATTGGTGGTGGCAACGGTGGGAGAAGGGTCATTCTTGGGGTGGACCAGAAAGCTTGGGGTGACATAGTAGGTATAAAATCAGAGGCCTAGAGCAGAGGACAGGATATTCAGAAAGCCGCAAGCTCAGCCTTCAGCAGAAACAAGGTGGTCTGGAGAGATAGGGTCTTTTGGTGTGGGAGTTTCCTAGGGTGGCCATCACAAAGTACCAACACGCCGGGTAGCTTAAAATAGTTAAAATGTATGATCTCATAGTTTGGGAGGATAAGAGTCTGAAATCAAGGTTTTGGCAGGGCCATGCTCTCTCTGAAGACTCTAGGGGAGAATCTGTTCCATGTCTCTTTCCTAGCTTCTGGTGTTCCCGACAATATGTGGCATTCCTTGGCTTGCACATGTGTCTCTCCAGTCTCTGCCTCCATCATCACATGGCCTTCTCCCTGTGTGTCTGAGTCTCTGTTTTCTCTTATAAAGACACCAGTTATATCAGATCAGAGCCCACTCTCCTCCAGTATGACCTCATCTTAACGGATTGCATCTACCACAGACCTCAGTTGTTACCTGGCACTGGTGTCCCTTCTTCAGAAAGAACTCTGGCTGCTCACTCTACAGTGACCACCGTATTTCCAAGTAAGTAAAGTCTCATTCTGGGATTCTGGGAAGGACATGAGTTTTTGGGTGACACTATTCAACTTAGAACATCTGGGGTCTTTGAATATCTATTATTTGTAATCAATCCTATTTCTATACTTGGATGCTCCACCTCTGCTCCTTTTTTTTCTAGTACTTTTGGCCATTGGGGTCTATTCTATTAACAACTTTTCAGAAAAGACTTCCCTATACATGCATTTGCTGTATTGGGTATTTCCAAATATCACTCCCTTTAAGGTTCAAGATAAGATTTAAACATGTTGCTATCACTAAATGATCTTTGTGGTTACAAAATCATCCTGAAAATTAAAATATTTCTGAACATTCACCCCTAGGTGACTGGAACAATAACTCTTCCTTGGCCCAACTCAAACAAATAATTCACGGAACTCACAGCCTCTTTCATTTCCATCCACTGGGCAGAAAGGCTTCCCTATGACATGTTTTTTTTTTGTTTTATTATAGTTTTTTTTTAATCATTTTGCTTTTTAAAAGTTTATGTCGTTATCTCTCCAGCTAGCATGTGAGTTCTTTGAGAGCGGAGACCATGTCTCATATACCTTTGTATTCACCACAGTGCTTTTCGCACAGCAAGTTCAACGCTAAGAGGAAATCAATAAGAAAATGTGCACAGTGATGGGGCTGATGTGTCCTTATCCTGACAGCATTTTCTCATTGCTAGATGTATGTCTTTTTCGGACTCTTGTTTGTCTTCTGTGCCTGCTGAGCTCGCCAAATTCCTGACTCCCACTGGGCAGCCCAATCCAACACATAGCAAAGACAGGCGACCCTCCCAACACGTCAACTGTACATTTCAGCTGATCTCTCCACTCAGAAGCCAGCGCATAGTCGGTGAATACATAGTTGTTGTATTTAACTGAATATATAGTTGTTGAATTTAACTGAAACTTAATACATGGTTTTTGAATTTAACTGAAACTTAGAAAAATCGACTTATTTTGCTGGTCATCTTCAGTCTTTGTTCCATGGACAGGAACCATCTCTAGCCTGAAGGATGTTGGCATGGATCCCAGACTCTGTGCTTCTCCAAAAACAGGTTCCTAACCACTGCCAGCATCTGAGTGGGTGAGAATGTCCAGCTGGGAGAAGAAACAGGCCCCCGCAGCTTCTCTTTATTTTCACTTGTTTCTAAACGACTCGGTTCTGCTTGAAGGTGGACAGAACGCCGTAGGCGTTAGGTTAGGCATTACGATTAGAGTAAAAGTCTAAACAATATGAGCAGAACCCGAGCACTAGTTTTAGGGGTTGGTAGCACCCCACTGGGGATAAAGTGTTGATAGGCTTGGATAAACCAAGAGGTCAGGTGACCACCATTTCCTCAAACTACCACATGCCTTTTTGTTGACTTTCAAGGAAAAAGAAGGAAATCCCAATGTTACACGGTGAATTAAATTCAGCTACTTACCTCTCCTCTTTTCCAAAATATCAATAAAATGACTAAAAAAATAGTCATTTCTCCATCTATCCTCCACCTAACTCACACTTTTTGAATACCTACTCTGCGCTAGACATGGTGTAGGCACTAAAATAATTTGAAGACCTATTTAGAAATTCAACTGGGTGTGGATGGGGAGGATATGATATTGAATGACTGGAAGGTGAGGTGGCCACTCTAGATGGAGTAGTCACAGAAGGCCTTTCTGAGGAAGAGACTCCAATGCTGAGTGGTACTTGAATGAGAAAGAAACCAGCCATGTGTGGGTCTGGGGAAGTAGTCCAGGAATAGCAGATAGGCAAGCATCTGGAGTACAGTGAAATAATAAAAAAACACCAAACCAGACCAAACCAAGCCAAGCTAAGTCAAACCAAGCCAAACCAAACCAAACCAAACCAAACCAAACCAAACCAAACCAAACCAAACCAAACCAAACCAAACCAAACCAAACCAAACCAAAAACAACATTGTATGTAGAGACAAAGAAATTTCCTATTAGCAGATGACAGACTGAGAAATTTTGGGAAGTTATGAAGCAGATGAACAGAACTGGTGACAACTGATTGAGAGCTGCCTTTGACTTCAGTGGGTCCATCTGAGATGAAAGAAGCTGGATGTCCCTAACAGAGGCCTGGGGAATCCCCACACCCCTAGCAGCAGGACTGGAAGGCAAGGCTGTTGTGGGCATTGGACAGGGGGAGTATGGAAGAAACTCAGAAATGAGGAACAGTGTTCACATGGCAGGGAGGGTCTCCTATGTAAAGGGGGCGTGTTTTCAGGCCAGCTTCTAAGGTGGGCAATAAGACCAGAGGGCAGTGTCTCAGTAACTGAGGGGAGGAACAGCAAAAATAGAAGGGAAAAACATCTCGGCAAAGCAGGAAGATCTCTAAATACATTCTGGCTTTTTCCTGCTTCTCGTTGGTTTCTGCAGATCTACCCAGGTTCCCCTAAGATCCTTCGGCAGAAGAAAGAAGAATGGCTTATTGGGGAGCACCGTGGAGAGGAAACTGAGGAACTTCAGAAACCCCATCAGGGCCTGAAAGCATAGCACCTGCCACAGAAAGGTCATTAAAGGAAGGGGGCTCTACCACCCACGGACCCCTGGAGCCACCAGCCCCACTCTGAGGACCCAGTCTTTTTGTCTGTTCTTGGACCATGTACCCAAGGTCCAGATGGGAACTTCGCCAATTTACCTGGCCCTATAGCCACATGAACTGCTAACAGGGGAGCCTGCTGGGAGTGGGGGGTCGGCGTGGTGCAGGGGAACTCCGTGAACCAAACTAGGAGTTTTCAAACTCTGCTTTAGCTTAGAATGACTAGAATGCTTGCTAAAAATACAGATACCTAGAACCACTCCAGGGTATCTGTATTCTTAATGAGCATCCTAGGTGATCCTGATGCACCCTGTGTTTCCAGAACCAGTGACCCACACAATTGCTGAGGAAGCTCTCCCCAGCTACTGATATACCATTTGGACCAGGGCTGCACATCAGAATCATCTGCGAAGATTTCAAAACAAACAAACAAACAAAAAACTCTAAACACCCATGCCCCACCCCACAAAGAAACAAAAGAATGTCCTACTGCCAGAAATTCTAATTTAATTGGGCTGGGGAGGGGACTGGGTATTCATATTTGTTCCAGGTGATTCTAATATATGGACAAGGTTGAAAGCTAAGACCTTCATTTATGAAAACCAGTGTTTCCCCAAATTGCTGGGTGTAGAAAACAATTTGCTCTGAACAGTGATTAGAGTAATGGAACAATGACTAGAAAACAACTCTCTGATCAATGACGCCCTGTGAAACAGACTAAGTGGCAGAAATAGAGGAGAAATATGAAAAAAAAAATCTATATTCTACTCTCAGGAGGATTCAAGAGGATAAACATCAATAGAACAGAGGAGGCTACCAAGAAAAAGGAATCCAAGAAATATTAAGAATCCCTAGAAATGAAAAGCATGATGGTCATCCACTCCTCCCAACACTCAGTAAGGAAAGAAAAACTCATTAAAGTATAAAATCACAGAATAGAAACCACTGAAAACCAAACTAGTGACTCTGAGGAGTAATCCAAGGAATTCTATCCTTAAATAGAGAATAAAATGGCTAATTAGAAACAGATAAGGGATGTGGCTGCTCCATCCCAGAACCCCAGAATTCCTATAAAAGGATTTCCTGAAAAGAGAGGACAGAATGGAAAAAAGAATAGCAGTAATTTAAAACAACAACAACAAAAAGGAAATAAAACATCCCACGTTAAAGAAAGATTTAAGTTCTTGGATCAGATTAGAGGGGATGACGTAGGGCATGGTTTATTCATTTATTAAAATTCCAGGTCCAAAGAACATGATATATTTTTAGTTCTAACAACTTAGTTACTATTTGAAACAGATACAAAAGGGAAGAATAGTGAACATGTTGACGGCATTCTTAAATAGGCACATGCACACTGTTGAGTGCTGCACATCTCCAACTCAAATCGGATTGGACTCTGCCACCCTCGTTTCCTATCCCATGTTGTTTCCATACAGCGCTTCACAGTAACTGCCCTGAAACCTCAGCTTTGCAAAGATATGACACCACCGGAGGGAGTGGAATATGACCGAATGTTGAAATCAGTGAATGATCTTAACTAGTATTTTATGCAGTGTCTGGAATATGTCACACATCACTGTGTCTCCCTTGAAGATTTAGAATGTCCTGCGGTCAACCTGTGAGGTCCCTGGCAATGGCTCAGGCTCCCTTGGTGAGGTTTGGGAACCATGGCATTAGACTATCAACACAGGCTCTTTCTGGAAAATGAGATTGAGTTGGATGAAGAAAATTTTCTTTATTAAGCATGTCTGACTAGTTTGGACATTTTTATAATAAGCACCTATGACTCTTTATAAGGTTTTTCCATTTCAAGAAAAAAAGCCAGAAAAAGAACAAGCACGAAAGTGAATGGAAAAGATATACAGAAATGAGAAATGAAATAAAAAGTCATCTGGCAGAGGGGCCGAGGTGCACAGGCCCAGCACCCAAAATTCGTCTGTGCATTTCCTTCTGTTATGTGTAAATACGGCCCATGTTCACCTGTGCTCCGGCTCCTCCCCTATTAAGGAAACACACTAACTTCTCTTACAGGTGAGAAGCCTCTGGATGCAACTCCTGCTGCTAGTTACTCCGGAGAGCAGAGTGATGGACACCACAGCTCTGGAACTCTCTCTCTGCCTGGCTTCCAATCTTAACTCTGGCAGCTACTTGCCCTGTGATCTCAAGCAAGTTTATTAACTCCTCTGTGCCTCAATTTCATCATCTTTCAACAGTGAGAATAATAATGTTTACCTGTTGTGGGGGTTCCAGAGTGGTCCTGTCCTTTTTGGCACCAGGGGCTGGTGCTTCTATGAGAATCTAATGCCTGATGATCTGAGGTGGAGCAGAGACAGTGATGCTAGCACTGCAAATACAGATGACGTTTCATTCCTTTGCCCACTGCTCACCACCTGCTGTGCGGCCCGGTTTCTAACAGGCCATGAGCACATATCGGTCCACAGCCCAGGTGTTGGAGATCCCTGATGTAAGACATTTACTCTGTGGCTAGTCCTGAGTACATGCTGGCAATTATTGTTGCTGCTGAATAATATCTACATATGTATATATTTTTTAAATTGGCTGACAGATTCTTTCCCCTCCAGCAATCAGACTAGGAAATGTGAGGGACTGTCCTGTTATCATGACATCCACAGGGTCAGAGAGAAGCCAGAGGGAAGCCACAAAGGATGCATGTGAGAATCAAAGCTACAAGGAGGTAGACACCATCATTAAGCAGAACTCAGTGGGAAAGTGATTTGAAGAATTTCTGTTCTGGTCATCACGTCAAATTAAGATAGGGGATAATGTAATGTCACAATCTCACCAATTTTTTCCACACCTCTCCCACTCCCAAACATTAAAACATTTTTTTTTTTTTTACCTTATTTCTATGTCCCATAAAGAGATATCATCACTGATCCAGGGATTGGATGGCTCGGCTGGCGTTATCAAAGGGTCGTACTCCACATACTGTTCCGTGTAAGCGATTAAGCTGTAGGAGGGAAGGAGAGCAAAGAATGCCACTGATTTCCGAAGAAAAAGTTTTATTCTGTTGCACATAAACATTATGTCAGTCTTAACATAATTCTGAACTAAAGGGAAAAAATGACCACCACTCCCACTTCTGACAAATTGAACTGCTTTCATCTGCCCTTGTTCCCTTCTCGTTGTGGACACATGGTCTTGCATTCCTGCAGTCACCCTGTTCAGATGCACTTTATATCTTCTCCCCTCTTAACTCTTTCCCTGAACCTTGGGGCATCCCTCCCTGGTCACGGTAGCCTTACTGATATGCTGGTCTAAAACTGCTTTTGCATAACCCTTGAGGCTACATATACTACAGATCTCAAAGCGTCTGGGACACACAGGATGCTACAGTTCCTCCAGGCTGCCAGCCCAGCATTCCCAGCTGGAAGACTCTCTTATTGTAAAGACTTAAATCCTGGCAAAGTATAGGAGTTAGTATAAGCATTTTTCCAAAAAGCAACTTCCTTTTTCTAGTTATAATTTAAATAGCCATATAATCTTTTAAAGGACAAATTTTATTTGTATCAAAATGCATGCAGTTAAAACAATAACATAGTACTCAATGATTTCACACACAAAACCAGCAATAGCAATGATTTTTTTTCCCTCCTATTCCCCCCCACAGAGGCATTCACATTCTGCCCTTGTTTCTTTTAGCATTTACCTGTATATTTCTAAATATTTTAATAGTTGCTCTCGATTTATCAATTTTAGATGAGAATTTAACTTTCTACTTACCAATCTCCAACTCCCCATACCATTTACTCCCAAGATCTTCCAAATAGATTTATATATCAATTTTTGTTAAATCAATAGTCAGTGTTCCCATTATTGAACTAGATAAAAATTATTTGCTGTTGACCTAAGGAGCATATTATTTTTTTCAAGTAACATCTAGCAATAATTTTTCCATATCTTAAACACATCAGATAATCAATCAGTTCTGCCTCCCTGTTTCCCGGAGGCCTTCTTTGTCAAGAGGACAAAGTTCTGAGTCCTCTTGCTCCACTCTGGACTGTTTGCTTTATTGGCTGGATGGAAAATCATCATCCTGCGACTTCCTTCTCATATGTGTTGAAGCCCACGTTTCCTGGATTCCGTTTCTGTCTATTGGTTTTACTCCTTGGTTGTGTTGAAGCACACACTTTAGCAGTTTCCTAGGAAAGGAAATGGACTGCTACATATTTTGAGTCCTTGCAGGTCTAAAAATATTTCTACTTTATACTTGAGCGATAGTGCTGGGTGTGGAACCCTAGGATCAAAATAATTTTGTCAGCATTATGAAGGTTTTGCTCAACTTATTATTATTATTATTATTATTATTAATATTATTATTGCTTTCAGGGTTACAATTGAGAAGTCTGGATTCATTTTGATTCTAAATAGTTTCTTTTCTCTCTGGAAACTTAGAATCTTCTCTCTATTGCTGTAGTTCTCTGAAATTTCACCATGGCCCTGCTGATTGTTTTTATTCACTGTGATAAGTACAATGTGCCATAGACAAAAAATATATATTTCCCAGGAATATTACATTATTTCTTTGCTAATGTCATACCCTTCATTTTTCTTTCTATAATTCTTTTTAAATATTGGACATCCCAAATTAATAATTTTCCTAAATTTTTACTCCAATTTTTCTTCTTTTTCTTTTTGACAGTTTTTCCAACCTTTCTCTACTTTTTTTTTTTTTAAAAATGTGGCTATCATTTTCTTAAGATTCCAGTTTGCTCCTATTTATCATAGCATTTAGTTTTTGTTTTGTAGATGAAATATCTTTTCATATCTCTGAAGATATCAATTCTATATTTTTATTTTTAGTTTCTTCTGTTTCTTGAATAGTTTTTTGGTTCCTTCAAGTTTCTTTCTATTTGTTTTGATCACATCTGTCACATTGGGTTTTCCCTTGAGTGTCTGGAAAATCTCTAGACATCCATTTGTGCTAAACAGTGATGTACTAAAACCTTCTTGGAGGATCAATGTGTGTATGGACAGGACCTACCAACTGAAGGGCTTCATTGTTGAGTTATGGGATAGCTTGTCAGTCTTTTCACTAGATCTCAAAATGAGGAATCTGGAGTCTTTCCTCTGGAGACTTCTATTTTTATCTAGAGCAGGGGTAGGCAAACTTTTCCTGCAAAACCCAGAGAGTAACCATTTTAGGCTTTGCAGCCAGATGGCTTCTGTTGCAACTACTCAGCTCTTCTGCTGTAGCACAAAAGCAGCTGTAGACAATTTTTTTTTAATTTTTAATTTTTACTATGCACAACATAATACATTGCATGGTATGCAATACACTGCATAACTTCCTAGCAAGGGTAGATAAGGCTGAATATTTATTTCATCAATTGTTCCTTAATCAATGTTCTCCAAATCCTGTCACATGGTGATGACTAACTCTAGAGGCGCACCTGTATCTTTCCATCAAAGTCCACTGATATAAATAATAGGCAGCCCTCTTTCTCACCCCTCTTAGTGAACTTGTGGATGTGTGCAGTGGCCACTCGGGGGATGAGGAAGCATGCTCCCAGGATGGCATCTAGGGGAGAACCATGAACCACATCATGGCAGGTTACCAAGCAGCAATTCTTAAATGAACGCATGTGGCTGTTCCAATAAAACTTTATTTCCAAAACAGAGAGTAGAGTGAATTTGGCCCAGAAGTTGTAGTTTGCAAGTCTCTTGCCTATGGTCATGATCATTTGGCTCCTGCAGGGCTGTGAGCAGGACGGGGAGGGTCCCACAGTTCATTATGTAGACCTTTGATTAATTCTCTTGTTTTCGGATGGCCCTTTATGATGTGTTGTGCCTGAGTTCTGAGCTGATGTGACTCAGTTTCTCTGGAGAATAAACTGCCTATTCCCTGCAGTGGTAGTAATTGGGGAGAGACAGTCCCTAGTGGGGCAGGAAGGCTCCAGAGAAAAACTTTACCCATCCTGGTGGGGTTAGCCCCAAACCGCGTTCCTGCCTTCCATGGTGTCCCTGGTGCCATTATAAGGCAAGACCAGATTTTGTTGGGTAAACTGTCTCACTTCATTATAATATTTACACTTTTAAAATGTAGGTTTTGATAGTCTTCACTCTGTTCCCATCCATTTTTTAAAATTAATTTTTGAAGTATTTCAGGCATACTTCAAAGGTATAAAAATAAAAAAGGTGAAAAAAGGTATAAAAATCTAAGACTATCACCCTTGAACTCATCACCCAATTAAAAAAATCAAACATTACAAATAGAGATGGAGGCCTGTGGTTATGCTCCCTAATTCCTTAGATTTTATATCTTTGACACATTTGTTGAAATCATAAATTCATTAATTTGTTGACCTTGTGAGTTCATACCATTTTTATTCCTTTTCTGATATCTTGATTTTGGGGAGGGAGAGATGATAAACATATGTTCCCAATACTGTCTTGAGTGAATTTTTTATAATTTACATAATCATTTCCTCTATATTAGACACTAACTTTTAATTCTTTAGTATACATAGTACCATAGGACACTATTATTGTTCACATTGGATTTTCCATCTTTTGGATTATTTATTTAGAATTAACATCCATAAGTAGAATCATATGAGGTCAAAAGGTATAGAAATATTTATGGCTACTGATCCACTTAGAGAAAAAACAAAGCTTTCCCAAGCATTGCCAGCTTGCGTGGCATGTTCCCTGTGCAACGGCAAATTCAGAGCCACGGTTCTTACTACTGAATTGCAAAGGGTAAGCATGACCCGTTAGCTTATTACTGAAAATGTGAAGAAATTAGCCAGTTGTTCCATCTCATTGCTACTCAGAGTGTGATCCACAAACCAGCAGCAGAGCTAACACCTGGGAGCTTGTCAGAAATGCAGAATCTCAGGCCCCACACCGGACCTACTGAGTCAGAAGCTGATTCCAGCTATTCTTGAGCTTCGTGGCATCTCTGTGCTTCCCAGGGTTCAACTCTGCACTCCCACCCTTATACTCTGTGAGCCAAAATATGCTCCTTTTAGCTGAATCAAGTTACAGTTGGGGTTCCATTGCTCAGAAGCAAACTAATACAGCTGAAACAGCGGTGAAGGTGATGGGAATGTGAAGTCAGATTCACTGAGGCATCCTCTTAGCACTGGCCAGAGAGGTTTCCTCCTTCCGGAGCATGCACTTCCTTGCAGTGCACACACAAGATGAATAGGCTGCTAGGGACACACGGAGACGATAAAAAGGCCAGGCAGGCAACGGGGGAGGTAGCAATAGTTGATCCAAAGTACCATCTGAGTCCAAAGTCAATATCAATAACGACAGAAAGGCTTGAAATGGGACATGAAAAGCACCAAAGAGAGACATGGAAAGAGCTTTATCGAACATCCGGCACCCAACTGTCTATGGGGCATTGCAACTTGAGTGCTGGTGTGTGTCAAGCATTCTACAAAGCTCTTTCCACAAAAGCAGAACTGTGAGGTGTTGCAGACTGAATTGTGTTCCCCCAAATTTCATATGTCGAAGCCCTAACCCTCAATGTGATGGTTTTTGGAGACCGGGTCATTAAGGAGGCAATTAAGGTTAATTGAGGTTACAGGTGGGGACCTAATCTGATAGGACTGTTCCTATAAGAGGAAGAAGCCAGAGCTCTCTCTCCTCTGTGTGAGCACAGAGGAAAGGCCATGTGAGGACACAGGGGAAGGGCAGCCAGCTGCAAGCCAGGAAGAAGGTTGTCACCAGAAACCAGCCCTGCTGGAAGCCTTGATCGTGAACTTACAGCCTCCAGAACTGTGAGAAAGTCAATGTCTGTTGTTTAAGTCACCCAGGCTTTGGTATTTTGATATGGTGGCCCAGGCAGTATAATACAGGAGATGGAAAGAATAAACACAAAAAGTCCAGAGGAAGTCCAGGAGGAACAATATTTCTCTTTAAGCATTTTTAACATCCCGGCCCCTTATCTCTGCCTCCTTTTAATTAGTATATGGTTTTTTATTTTTAAATAATAAACTTACACATTATTAGAAGATGCTAATGTACCGACTGTTAGCAAGCGTGTTGCCCACCGTCATCAGGAACTTTGAAATAGTTCTTTGGTGGAGGTGTGGAGCTGGCTGATTTGTCCACATACTGCTGCCCCTTTGCTTATAGAAAGTGGCAAAAATGTGCCACATGGAAGTCAGGGGTACATTATTCAGCACCTACTGGTGTCATGAAATAGTGAATAGCTTTCTGGATCACAGGAAAATGCTGGCCCTGAGCTAACACCAAAGTCATGGCTTCTAACTACATTATCCAGTCATGGGTTATTATATATACATGCATATTATATAAGGGGTTATCATACATACATTATGTATATAGTGGGGGCTATTCATACAGAAACTTTCCAACATAGATTGCTAATTGTGTTCTATCTTTGATAAAGATAGAACAATGGAACCCCAACTGGAACTTGATTCAGCTGAAAGGAGCATATATTGGCTCACAGAAAATAATAAAGGGGAATTTATAAAACTTAGTCCAACAACTTGAAAAATACTGAGAAAAAAGTTTTAGATTTTATCTTCTCTCTTAACAACAAAACCACAACAACAATGAAGACTCATAATTTTGCTACAGATTATACAGAACATGACAAAAGAAGTGTGACAGGTAAGTTAGAGAAATAGGAGATGCTGTCATTATAAGCTGAGGGGTGACTAGGAAGAAACGAGAGAGAAAACAGAAAACATAAATATTTGGTCTTTGACCCAGGTCTCTGATCCAAGGCTGCTGAACCCCGTGGAATTTCCCGTGTGATAGGAGCGTCTTTTGTTCAAAGGAGGTGACCCTTGGTGGCCTCCTGAATGGGGGCCGGTCACCAGAAAGACCAAGCCATGGTTAGAAGCTTGGGATTTTAAGCAGCACCCTCTCCATTCTCTTGTGAAAGAGAAGGGCTGGAGATAGAGCTAATGGTTGATCGCACCTATGACTGGAAACTTCCACAGAATCCAAACAGTCTGGGTTTGGAGAGATTCCAGGTTGGTGAACACATCCATGTACTGGGAGGGTTACCTAGTATACACCCCAACTCCACAGGAACGGAAGCTCTTGCACTGGGGACCCTCTCAGACCTCCTCCTACGTCTCTCTTCATCTGGCTGTTCATCTGTACCCCTTATCATGTCCTTTAATACATCGGTAACCATAGTGTTTCTCCAAGTTCTGTGAGCTGCTCTAGCAACTTAATCGAACCCGAGGAGGGGGTTGTGGGAACCTCCAATTTGTGGATAACCTGGACAGAGGTTGCGGGTAACCTGGGGAGCTACTACTTGGGATCAGCTTCTGAAGTCGTGTGGGAGCAGTGCTGTGGGTCAGAGCCCTTCACCTGTGGGATCGGATACCATCACCAGGCAGCCAGTGTCGGAACTGAGTTAAAGTGTAGGATACACAACTGGTGGCAGAGTTGCTTGGTGTGGAGAAAGCCCACATATTGGTGTCAGAGTGTTGTGAGTGTGATAGTAGTGAGAGAGTAAAGATAAAGCGCTGGTGAAGGAAGACTGGGGTTTTCCCTACACAGAATCCCAAGAGTGAAGTACACATATGGAATTTGATCTACAGAGCAGATGAGGGGGAAGAGGAGGGGAGATACTCTTAGGCTCCAGGGAAAAAGGGCAGTGAGGGCTGGCTTGCAGTGATTAGTCAAGGGAAAACAAGGCATGGAATGTAAAGCGTTATGGCATGGTGATCATCGTTCCTACTTTAAAAATTCAGTAAAAATGTGCTAAAACACTCATTAGAAAATCAGGGCCTCTAAATGCGAAGAAAGTTGTAATGTGAAAAGTGAACAGGAGAGTCTGTCTGCACCCACTTTGGTACGTGCAGTCTCTAAGTGATGATGCAGAGGAGGAAACCAGACAGGAAGAGGAGCTGAGTCAAAAGGGAAGTGAAAAGCAGAGCAGCACAGCAGAGGGGGAAGAAGAAAGTTTAGTTTCCATTGACTAATCCATTAATCTAATTTGTTTTTCACACTGGGAGAGGTGGAAAAGGAGAATATTAAAAAAAGAACCCCTTAATTGCAGGTCACCCAGAGAAAATATAGTCAATAGAGGAATGTGGGCAGAGTGAAGGGCTGTGAAAGTGAATTTGGCCCTTCAGCTAGAAGAGCACATGCCAGGCTGGGCATGGGCATCACAGCCCTTCTAGACTTTGGTCTGGATACGATCACCATGACTATGTTACCTCTAATCTTTTCTTTTCTGTCACCTAATGTGGGCTGGGAAAAGCAGTAGCAAGGAGGACCCCGAGGTGTCTAGAATCACATAAAAGCAGAATTGTAATGACCTCTTTGCCTCCTTTTTATCCCCCTTCCCCCCAAACTATCATTAGACATTAAGTTCATGGATTTCTATCACCCTGGCAGGGTTTTAATAGACACTTAAGGAATTCAGTCCCTTATCATCCTATCTCATTTTATTAACTACATTTCATAATCATGTAGGGTTAGGAGGCAGAGGAGGAACCAGCATCCAATTTCAGGGAACAGTGGTGATCTCGAGATGGTCAAGATGATGATAAAAAACCAATTCAGCAGTCAGCTGTGATGCACAAATGGCTCCCAGGATAGTGTCAGGGTTAGCCAAGTACAGGAGAAAACATACAAAGACACAACTCTCTCTCCCGTGTGGGGCGGTGTGTGGTGGGATATTCCTACAGTGACCTGCTCAGTGCCACTGTGGGCAGGGAGAAGTCTCTGGGGACAGCCAGCAAAGCACAGAGACTTTCCAGACCACTTGGAACTAGAATATAGATTCCTGTATTCTAAAAATTGGCTTGCCAAGTGTTAAAAGAGTTGGGTGAATAAAAAAGGGACTCCTTGATGACTCGTAAAGAAGAGCAAGCCCTCCTTTATTTGGCATCTCCCACTATTAGAGAACACAGGTGAGATAAGTGACCCAAAGGGTCTCTGAGCAGAGTCTACAATGAAATAAACTCTTTACCCCAAGGCTTGTCATCTTTCCCTATGACTCGCTTTCGCCAATAAAATGAAGCAGAAGTGACTGAGTGCCAGTTTCAAGCCTCAAGAGGCTCGACACATTTCTGCTCTGTCTCTTGAAATCCTGCTCTTTCTATGTGAACAAGGTTGAAGTAGTTTGCTGAAGGTGAGAAACCACGTGAGGGCAGCTAGCCGTCCCAGTGGAGGTCATCCTAAACCAGTTGAAGCCAAACATGTGGGAGAGACCGGCCAAGATTAACAAGCTGCTTACTCAGCCCTCAGCTCCACACAGACACCAGGGGAAGCCCAAGAGAGCTAGCTGGCACACGGACGCGTGCCTGTTGTCTGAAGCCACTGTTTTGAGGTGGTTTGTTACTCAGCAATAGCTAACTGATACACATGGTATGCTACGGATTGGAAACAGTGGTTGGTGAGGGAGGAGGAAGGGCTACTAGAGACAAGGATGTTGACAGGAACAAGAAAACAGAACAATAACTAAAAAGCAGAGACTCAAACAACGTAACGGTCTAGGGAAGCAGTTGGTGGCACTTTATAGGACCCAGACCGCTGACAGAATTTTAAAGAACAGTGTAAGAACACTGACCCTGAGTCATCAAGAGAAATGAACTGAAATGTGTGTCCTTTTTTAAGAAGGCGAGCTCGTGAGCTAGATTTAAGACAGATTCTCATTTAAAATAGTTGAAATAAAAAGCTTCTGGCGGGATTATTTATCTGGAGGATTCATCTGGATGAGCAGGGACCATACTTCCCGAAGCAAAAATTGGGTAACATCTCAGATGAGCTTTTTGCTATTTCCAGGTGTAAAAGGAAATGGGGTTTGGTTGCCATGATGTTGGCATTTTGGGAACATTTAACCACTCATGGGGATGATAGAACAGAATAGTAGAAACCGGGATGACCTGAGAAAATCTAGACCGAAGAGCCAGCCTTTTCATGGATAGCCCCTCCCACCTCAAAGGTACCAGACTGGAGGGTCATAGGAGGCCGCCAAGGGGGACACACATCTTGTGGGTAGCAGGGCCAGCCTTAGGCAGCAGGCAGGGCTCTCTGTTCGCGAGACTGAGAAGAAAGACGGAGGGAAGAGCTGCATGAGCACAAAGCTGCCACCTGCAAGGCCAGCCTCTCCTTGGCCTGTGCCTGGTTCCTGAGAACACCCTACACCCTGTTCATTCCATCTCATGCATTTGAATTCTGCTCCTTTCCAAAGCACCCTTAAGCACCCCACTGGAAGATAGTAATTGTCCACATTCGTTCCATGTATAGTAAGTGCCAAGGAATGGACCAGCTCGTGGCTGGATTAACTCATTAACCCTGAAAATCAACTGTTACTTCCCCTTTAAAGATGTGGCATAGAGGCACAGAGAGAGAAAGCAACTTGCCCAAGGTCACACAGGAAATGGCAGAGGCAGGACCCAAACTCCTATGGCTGGCTCCACACCCCCTCCCTAAATTGTTCTGTTTCCGCTCCTTTAGTTCTCGAAATTTCCTCATTCCTTTCCCCGCTGGACCTGGCTGCACCCTTTGACCTAATCCCGACTCTTGCCTTTTCAGAGGCTGAATCTGCAAGATCACCAGCCCTCCCACCGCTCTCCAGTGTCAGTTCTCGGGAACTAAGTGAAAACCGGGATGGACCTGCTCTCAGGGGGATGAGGTCCTTTGCCTGATGGCTTCTGGCTAATTACCTCAGCTCACCTGGAGCAGGCACAGGGACACCGGACCCCACATAGGGGTGCGTGTGCCCACACGAGACGGCTCAGGTTTCACCTCTGGTGAGCACAGCAGTCACACCCAAGGCCAGCTGCCAGTGCCACCGCCCTGTTCCCCACCCCCACGGAGCCACCGACAGACCTGGGCTCCAGGCTGCTTTATCTCCTGCACACACCCGGCCCCTCTGCCTCCTCCTATCTGGGAGTTTCCTTGTGGCTCTGATGAGAAACCCCTGTGTCACACTGAAAAGTTGCCAGATATTGCTGCTGGGAATAAAATCAGATCTCCTGTGGGCGGAGACGCAGGAAAGCTTCAAACTGGGAGTGGGGAGTGGCTGGCTGGGTTGGTGTCTGCAGTGTGGCAGCCTCTCAAGCGTAATGAGATGGCACCAGGTGGGGCCCCTCCCAGACCGCAGGAAAACAAACAAACAATGGGCCCTGTCAGCCTCCCCTCCCCCACCTCAGCTGTTCCTCTTCCCCCCTCAGCACACCTGCCCAGTGTGGGCCTCCCTCATGCTGACGGGTTCAGGCTCTTTCCTCACACCTCAAAGATAAGATACAGCTGGGTGAACCTTCTAATATGAACTCTTAGGTCCATCTGAGTGATGGACAGTGGCTTCACCAATTCCTCAGAGACCTGGTCAGTCCACTTGCACATTATTCAAAATGCAGTTTCTTCAGATCTACCTGGAACCACTGAATATGAATCCCCAGAGCTAAAGTTTGGGGATCTCTATTTCTCAGCTCCCTCCCCTACCTGGACCATCATGCTTAAAACCACTGGACCTCAGCAACTAGCCCCAAGGAATGATGGCCCCACATATACGCTCCTGGGACTGCAAACACTGAAGCGCCCTTTGAAGGCCAGGCATTGCTAGCACAGACCCTCACAGCATAGCGGGATGGCCATTCCTGTCCCCTTTTCACAGAGAAGCTTCTAGTTCTTCACAGGCTATGGCACCAATGGAGTCAAGGTCATTCCAGCTATGTCGCACACAGGCACTTTTCTGGGACAAAAGCAACCATGGCAAGATTTAAAAAGAAATGTTAGAAGCTGGTACTGTGGAAGCCCGACGTTACGGCAGTGGGGTGAGGTGGCCCTGCAGCCTACAGAGTTAGCTGAAACTGTGACTCCAGAGCAATTAGTGTCTAGGTGGAAGCTGAGGCCCAGCCACGGCCACCTTCTGAAGCGGGTACATCAGGGAGAACCAGTGAATCTCAGTGGGGTTGACTCTCTGCTCCTCTCCACAGGGGACATTTGGCAATGTCTGCAGACATTTCTGGTTGTCACAACTGTGAGGTGGGGTTTTGGCATCTAACAGATACAGGTCAGGGATGCTGCCGCATTCTATACTGCACAGAACAGCCTCCTGCAACACAGAAGTATTCCATCCAGAATATCAGTAGTTACACTATGGAGAAATCCTGGAATAGTACGAGATGCCATCTAAGACAAGAGCCCAGATCCAGAGATGCCGTTGGTCACCTGAAGGCAGAGCGTTAATTCAGGTTTTGGGGGTGGGAGTAGGTTTTCTTAGCTTCGACTTGTTATTTATCTAGAAGGAAGTTTTCAGCAGAGAAAGGCTTTCAGGCTAAACACGCAGCCAGCCCCCTGCGAGAGCTGGGCTTACAGACCCACTTTACTCTGACAATAAATACTAAGACCCGACTGAAGCCCCTGATCCTTCAGATATTGGTCATCGCGTCAGAGGCAGCACATGGATGAGTAAATGCTCAGTTTGGGCCTGCCTGATCAGATTTAATTCCATGTAGGTTCCCCAGGTGGTCTCCCCTCTTCCCTGAGAGTTCAAAAACAGACCATTTAGTTGACAAAATTGAGTCTCCCACGAGTTAACGGAGTGGAACCAGCTACTGGTGCAGATTCGAGCACAAATGCTCCTGCAGAAGCCGGACTGGAGGTGCCAAATATTTTCTTTACAGTTGATTCAATGCAGTTCGGGGGTTGACGGTGTGTGGAAGCGGAACGCCTCCTGATGGTCCAGTCCCCTCCTGTTTGCAAAGGGCACACAATTTCTTTCTCCCTGTAAAGCGAATCTGGATGTTTTATAGCTGAAAAAGCAGCAATTTCATTTGAATTAATCGAGAGGCTGAAGGCAAAAGTGCATCATGTAGCTTTTAAGGACATTTGACCTTGACTGACAGAACATTTCTTGACATCAGTTCGGGGAGGTCTGCTACCTTAGCTGTACTCACACGGGCTCTGTGGTTTTCTTCATCTATCGGTTTTAGGAATGCCTGCCGTCCGCCTCTTGGTGTGGTATACGCTTGTTAGCCATACCCCGTAACACTTCTCTTTTGTTAAATTAGAAGTAGTGATTTTGCTAAGCGGAAACGTACCTTTCAGCCACTTTCGACATTTTTAAACAATGTCTGTCAATCTGTGCATTCAAAAATGTTATCTGGAGAAAGACAGAACAGAGGTGTTAAGACCAAACTGAAATTTTAATTTTCCTTTCACCCCAGGAGTCCAAATCCTGTATTTTCACTAAGATCTAAACTCTTCCTCTGCACAGGCTTCAACCCTCCAGCTTTGCACTCCAGCAACCCCTTTGCCCTTTTGAAAATTCCTGCCACCGTTAAGATTCATTCACACTCCACGAGTTAGCCTATGCCACATATCCTCCCGTACTGTGTTACAGCTTAGGTCTTGATTTCCAAAAGAGTCTGCAAACTTAAGGGCAGTATATGTTCTCTAAAGCTTAACAACAGCATGGGCAGCTAATGCATATCCCATAAATGTCTGGCTTGACTAATCTCCCGTGATCATCCCCTGAGCATCTGTCACACTCACATCACACCCGTGTGCTTGATGCACTTGACTAAAATCATCAAACGGCTATTGTGCGTACTTCTGTTTCCTCTTTGCCACCCAATAAAAAATAAGCTTGTCAAGAGCAGGCACCTACCAATTCACTCCTTTGGGTTCCTTCCAACCCAGAAGCCAACACAGTGGAGTGTAAGGAGTAGACCTGAAGTTACTTCACTACCAATGAGCCCCAGAAAAGTGATGCAGTTAGCCATTGTCTGCTGACCTGGATTGACCCATTCTCATCATAAAGATAACACTGAACCGAACAATGCTGAGATGGTATTGGGAGTGGGGCTTGCTTTATTTGTAAACTTGACTCTTGTATCACAGCAATAAAGTCAGGGGCGTGAGCTGGCTGACTCTGGAAGGGTATTACAATTTTAAGGAACCTCCCGCCCCAGCTCCTGTGGGGGACCTGCCTACAGCAGTCACCCCACAGCGCAGGGACAACTCATTAACGTCCTTCTCTCATCACTGCTGGAGGAATTCAGTAGAGAATTTTCCCTCTCAAGCTTCCACAGGTTGTTCACATAGAGCACTCAAGGGTTCAAGTCACCCCACAGCTGGGTTCCACTATGGTTTCCAGAAACTCAAAGCTCCCTCAGCCTTCAGAGGTGGACATTCAAAGGGTTTTCAAACTGGCCATGGCGCCTCCTGGGAGCGCAGGAGTCCATTCATTCACCTGCTTCCGGACGTCCTCTTTTGTGGTTTTCCTGATCGGCTGACTGGGTATGTGCACAGGGCTTTGCGACTGGGCCTCTTCCGTCACGCCGTACACTGACTAGGGAAGAAACAAGAAGATAGGATTATGCACGCTCAGAGCTGAAGGGGCCTTCGGGGCCCGCTACTTTGACCACTTATCCGATGCTTCCAACCCTCTCAGTGACATCCCAGCAGTAAAGGATTGGCCTCTGCTCGACTTTCTCCAACGACAACTCCATCTCTTAAGGCAGCCTCTCCCACCTGTGCGGAACCACTGTCAGAAAACCCTCGTACATCAGTATCCTCCCAACGTGGCCCACCTGCATCTGAATCACCTGGGGGTACTTGGGAACGACGCACATTGCCCAGCCCTACCGGGGCTCTCTGGTGCCCCCTCCTGGCACTCCTGAAACATCCTGGGTGGGGCCTGGCAATCTGCCCGTGCATCAAACGCCCATGTGACTGTGAACCACAAAAAAGGTTCAAGAACAATTGCTGAAGATTATGCACAAAGATTCCCTCTAGACTTTCTCTCGGCCAGCAGATGACATGCCCATCAGGTACAAAGTTGAGATGGCAGGGTTTCAGAGTTTTTGCTTTTAAGCTAAACTGTTTTCTGGCCTCAGTTTCTCCACACGCTCACAGCTATGGCTAGTTTTTAAGCTGTTCCTTGTGTTAGAGACAATCTTTGCTTTGGGAAGGAAACAAAACCTCAAGAGGTATACGATGTACAGCCGAAATCTATAAATCAAGAAGGTCTCAGGTAGGGTGGATGTGGGCTCCATGAAATTTTGGAATGAAATTCTAACATTATCAGGTGGCCCTTAAATGAGGACATTTTAAGATGAATATTATAAAATATAATACAATGGGCATCATTATCTCAATGAAGAATAAAATATGGAAGTAGATTCAAGAAGTTGATTATATGTCATGTCATATGTATGAGAAAATGAGAGGGCTGGTCATCTGGGGACACATCTCCAACCCTTAGGAATGAACATTATGGAGGACAGACGTGTTCTCCCACAATATGGTCCCTGGTGCTGTTGCGAGAGTGGGGTGTATCGACCGTGGCAGACTGAGTGTGGCACCCTTGCACATGCTGTGGTCACTGCCCCTTCAACATAGTGAAACACAGGTGATCACTAGCTCATTCACAGTTGAGAAAGACGGCGATTTGAGTTTGGATGCCCCAGGTAACCAAAAGACTTTCAAAGCACCAAGCTCACCTTCACCTGTGGGATTTCCATGCTTCTTGTTCCTTTAGTTTCTTTTCCTCTCTGCCTCCTCTCCAGAGCCAAATGCCACTTACCCTTCATACCTCAGCACCTAGAACCTGTTTTGGAAGCCCGTGGAGAGTCCCAGTCTAGCGCCCCCTCCCGGCACTCCAGAACCATTCTGCACTTTGCTAACGCAGCTCTCCTGGCACTGTTTCTTGCCCAGAGGCTTGTTTCATCGCTGCCAGGATGTGGGCTTTGTGAAGATGGCATTTCAGCAGCAAGAAGAGTGCCAGGCACATATCAGCCACTCCACAAATATTTGTAGAATAAATGAATGAAATGGTTTCAAAGTACGAAATGGGGTAGAATTAACAAATAGCGAATGATTGTTTGAACAGTACTAGAAATGAAAGGGCCATTCACATCAAGAACGTTTAGTTCAGCTAAACTAGCGAACCTTTTTAACCTTTTGTGGGTTCTTCAAACGTCGACATTTTCTGATATCCATTTCCGTCGTGTTCACACAGCCTGGCTGAGAAAAAAAAAAATCATTGCATAAATTACTAAGTGAAAATCACCCTTCCAATTTAGCCCCAGCGGGTTACCGGTCATTATCTTTCTCATTACAGATAATGCACGATTATCTCCATTTTGCCATTTATAATTTTTTTTACAAAGATGTTTCATCTTCAATATGTGTTCCTGTCTATATAAATATCCTGAAATATAAAAACTCACCTCATACTGTCTAAGGATGACACGTAGAGGTTATAGTGTACAGTTGATAAGAGCAAACTTATTATTCGAAGTTGCAAGGTGGCATCAGTCACAGCCATTGTTATTTCACATATCTAACTGTCAAAAAATACTCCAAAATCCGGATGGGGATTACTTCTTTGTTTTTGCTTTTAATCAGTTTTTAGGAAGGCTGAAATAGTTCATTCCTTTTGGTTCCATTTCATGAAGGAAATGCAAGATTTGTTTTAATATCATGTAATTATAGAGTCAAACCTCATTATTCTCAGATTTCATATCTGTGAATTTGCCTCATTGCTAAAACTTATTTATAACCCAAAATCAATACTGTGGGGGCCTTCGTGGTCATTCATGGGTATGTGCAGAGCAGCAAAAATTGGGAATTGCCTGATGTGCATGTTCCCAGCTAAGGTCAGTTAGGGTGACACTCTGCCTTCTTGTTTCAACTTTCATGTTGTAAACAAGTGCCCTTTTCAAGGTTTGTCTAGTGCCACATTTTGCACATTTCTGCTTTTATGATTGTTGTTGTTGTTGGTGGTGATTATGTTCTTTAAAATGGCCCCCAAACATAGGGCTGAACTGCTGCCTGGTGTTCCTAAGTGCCAGAGGGCTGTGATGTGCCTTACAGAGAAAACACTGCCATTAGGTAAGCCAGGATGAGCTGTAGTGTCATTGGCCATGAGTTCAATGGAAATGAATCAATAATATACATTAAGGGGTCTTTAAACAGAGATGCACATTAAACAAGTTTATGTATTAATCAGTCGATAAAGTGATTCAAATGCAGTGGTTCAGCATTCACTGATTTAGTGTTCGTGGTGACTTTATGGAATGTAACTACTGGGAATAACAAGGATCGGCTGCATTTGAAAAAGAGAATTCTAAGATTTAGAGCTGAGTGACACTAGAAGTGAAAATTGCTTGTTTTGGGACTATAAACTTCTGGGGCTCGAAGGTCACCAGGTGGAATTCCCACAGCTCTCCCATTTACAATTTCCTATTTTCATGGATGGAAAATTGATAAAAGGTAGAATTAATATACATTACAGAAAATCTACGGAGATTATATGAATGAATGGCAAAATTATTTCACAAAGCTTAGCAATTTTCCTAAGAATGAGACATCTGGTGGCTAAAGATAGTCATTTCTTTCAAGTGGAGGAAGTGGGGAAAAAGAAATTGTCGTAGAGAACCAAGCAGAGCTTTCTCACCACTGGCCGGTGGACATCCCAAAAGGCCCGTTCTTGACTATCCAAAATTTTTCTTTCCGTCTTGTCTTTTTTCCGGTCAATCCTGAAAGAGTAAGAGAAGGAAAGCAAAGGCTTTTATATTGTTTTTTTCTCTGACCCTGGCCCTAGCTTTTTGCTCCTGTTTCTAGAGCTACAGCACACAGTGGAACGACACCTGTGTAGTCCCTGCTCTGTGCAGAGCTTTAAAATATGAGTAGACATTTCCCTCAAGCAAACCTCAAGAAGTCCACATGTGGTGAGAGAACTTCTTTTAGGTTAGATTGCAAATTACTGTAGATGTGTCATGAACATGGCAGGCCTAAGGAGAACACAAGAATGCAACTGTGTATTTGCATTAAGATTTGGATTATTAAGAACCGAATCATCCATGATATGTCCCCATCAAAGTGGATACTGTGCACCCGAATCATAGGAAGGAATATAACCACAGGCTTTTAGTGTTTCATCCTCAAATCTGAAAGTTTCCTTTGGATTCAGCGTCAGTAGAAATGCCTTCGAATGCTGCAATTACATGTTTTAAGAGTCACTTAAGCCATCTGGCTTTCTAAAAGCAGAATAATAGTCTTGGCGTGTGACAAGATTCAGGAGACAAGTATCACTGGCCTCAGCTGGGGGAGGCACAAATTGGAAGAGGGAAATTACAGGTGACAAAGACAGATTCTTTATGGTCTGATCAGGAGCACAGATAAGAGCCTTTAAAATTAAAAAGTCTGTATTACTTCACATTATCTCTTTAAGTAAAAAGTAACTCAGATTAATTGCCGTGTAACTTCTGGTTCTTGGCTCTCTTGGGAGCACTTTAGTTTACTGGACTGAAATAAACCCATAATCGCCCTGTGATTTTTGTGATAATTACTGTGTACTTAAATGGCCCACAATTATAATGTAATCATGGAGTTAATCAAAAAAGTTAATCAAGAAATACCATATATGTACAAACTGACAATCTCCCCT
The DNA here is from genome assembly GCA_030015415.1 of Cynopterus sphinx. Lineage (NCBI taxonomy): Eukaryota > Metazoa > Chordata > Mammalia > Chiroptera > Pteropodidae > Cynopterus > Cynopterus sphinx. The sequence goes on from CM057384.1 coordinate 135,116,667, forward strand.
CCTTTTATAACATGCGATGCTGTGTGATTCTAAAAGTACAAATTATCACTCCTCTTTGCTTCCAGTGGCTTGAGTACATGGGCTCAATTCTGCCTCCTTTTCACCCACTCACTCACCCTCCTGCTTGTTCCTTCCTCAGGAGCCAGGTCTCCTCCTGCTACAGCTCAGCACCCAGGGCCCTGGGCCCACCTCCCTCAGCAAGGGGAGCAAGGGGGTGGACAGCAGGTAGCTGCAATCACGGGTGGGGGAAAGGCAGAGACTGCTTGGGAAGAGTGAGAACCATGGCAGGGCACTGGACCCAATGACCTCAGGTCATGTGATCAGAGCTCACCTACACAGCCTGAAACTCAGCCCTAGGCTATGGGCTGCAACATTACTCAGGTAATGCAAAGGGGGTCCTCTGAAAACCCACAGGGGTTCTGCTCAGGTCCAAGTGGTACCCAGAGAAAAGACTGACCTTCTCCTAGCTCAGCATCCCTTTCTTTCCCCACATCTGTCCCAGTTCTGTTAATACTCCTGGCTAAACCAGAGACCACTTCTGGAAAGGACAAGAGGGAGCCCAACCTGAGCAAGTCCATTTCCCAGAATCTAAAGGTCAACAGCCATGTTTGTGGGCTGGGGTACACATACTGCCCACTTCTTCTGTTTCCTTGGTGGAGGAAATTTCCACTATACTCCCTAAGAGGGAAAAATATGGGAAAACACTCCAACTTTTCTCCTTCTGTCATCTCTTGTCCTCCAGGGGAGAAGAGCACCTTAACTTATATGAGGATTTGAAAGAAGATAGTGAGAAAGCTCAAGTTGATCCTTTCTGAACGCCTGTTCTCTGCATGTAGTAAGCTTACAGGGGTCAACTCTGCCCTGGGCGGGTGGGTGGTAGGGTGGTGAGGCTGCAGAAATCCAGCTCTGCCCGTGAGGGATAACTTTAATTCCAGGGTAAACGTCTATGGCCACAGATCCAAAGTCATGTGCTATAATCTAGCTCTTATCAGTAACAATCTGACATTTTGGACTCCAAATGTCTGAATCTATGCCTTATTTTAGATAGCTTCTGAAACCCTCCAGAGTGAGGGTGGGGTAGGGCTGACTTGTTGGCCTCCCTCAAATGCCTCCATGTTTTCCTACGACGACAAAACCTCCAAAACTACATGGTCTGATGTTTATTAGGCTCTGAGCACAGAAGAACAATTGGACATCTCTTTGGAAAACAGGCATGTCTTCTTATAACTAGAGTTCTACATTTGAGAAGAACCCCATTGCCTGCTAGAACACAAACTTTTGAAATGATTTCAGAGTGCCATTGGTTACAAAGATGAAACATCCATGTTGATCTTGCTTTCTACTCAGTTGCTCCCGTGAGAGGTGACAACGACTAACCACAGCTGGCCTTCTGCAGAAGGTAACCACGCTTTGGCAATCCCACAATCACACCACCTCCAAATTCCAGAGACTTTTTCTTTTTGCAAGTGTCTCTGTTAAGTCACCTACTTTACTTGTGCTTCGGCTTGCATAAAGATGAATTCCCACTTCCTTGCAAAGGCCCTCTGAAGTCTTGCTAAGTTTTCCTAAGGAGATATAAAAACAAATGAGAAGGGATTCATCATCCTAAGTTTGCACATCAGCACTGATGCTTATTATAAGGCAGCCATCTGTTTTGGTGACTTCCAACAAAATAGTTGGGCCCCACTTTAAATCCACTGGACATGAACCCAATTTGACTTTGTACCAGACTTTGCTGTTCAGAGCAGAACTATTAATATTCATTTTCGCACCCATTAAGTCTGAAGTCCCTTTGGTTCAACTGATTCCACTCTTCTGTGTATTTTAGAACACAACTCTCATTTGTCATAAGGGCTATTGAAGATAGGGAGAACCTGTTGTGGCTATGCATGCAGGATTTGGGGAAGGTTCAAAGGGGTCTTCACAACCTACTGGACACCTTCACGAGCAAAGCTAAGAATGGCTTTCTGAAGGCTTGGCTTCCATCAGGAGTCTCAGAAGGGGGCAGGAAAGAAGGAACCAGAGGACCTGGCATTCATGTCTTTGAAAGTCCAGATTCAATAGTGAAAAAAGAGGGAGTGTCTATGTTTGTGATGCTCATGAAAGGAAAACCCAAACACAGAGAGAAAGAAAAGGCATTCAGGAGAAGAGGGGAGAAGCCTTTTCTCTAACTCTGTAGACTGACCTCGTGGCACAGTAGGACAGGGAGGAGGGGTGTTTGACAGGCCCCCTAATGATCTGCCTAATTCTGATGGAATGTAAGGCTGGAGCCCACAGTATGCCATGTATTTTCATAGAGCTCATGCCAACACTAACTGATTACCCTCATCAGTGGATTATTAATATAAAATGAACTTCAGTTGAAGATAAACACATTAAACTCGGCTATTGCCAAGGCTTGGTGTACAAGGACCTCAAAAAAATTGTTTTTTGATTCTTCCACTCTTTATAAGAAGCAAAACTGGTAATGCTTGAATGCCAGTCAACTGGGGAGTAGTAATACAAACTATGACAGTCATACCATGGAATACTAGGCAGCCATTAAAGATAATAATGTAGATTATTATTAGTGACATGGAAATATTCCCAACATACTATGGTACAAAATTGGGGGGAAAAGCAGCTTACAAAATAATGTTTACAGTATGATTCAAGTTTTTTTTGGTAAAGAAAAAGTGTATGTACAGAAAAAAGCTTAGTGGAGAAGGACTGTGGGTTATTTTCTCTCCTTTCTTTGCTGTTTGGACTTGTTTTAACAGAGAATATGCCATCATAAAATATTAATAAAATTTCTATATTTTAAAACAATTCTTTTAGTTTCTGACCACTTTTCGGCAGAACTTTGATCTGAAAGAACATTTTAATGCCATATTCTTTACTAATACCAAACCACAACATACTATGGCAATAGAAGAGAAATCTGAATAAAACAGGAGTTGATGCTGCCTTGTTTCTACTTAGAACCTTTTCTAAAACATGGCAAATACATGGAAGAGAGACAGAGGATGGAGGGGCCATGTACTGTTGCCATCTGGGTCTTTTCTACAGGTTGTGTTAGGGGAGGGATGTAGTCAGGTCCAAGTTAAAGCACTTTGCACCAGATGCGCAAAGGGTGAGATAGCAGCCTCCTGAGAGGGGTAGCTGCAGGTGCGTAAGGGCTGACAGGGGGCAGGGACTGGGTACCCGGGATGCTCAGCTCTACAGAACAGCCACGCCAGGGTTTTCTTGGGAAGATCATGGTTCAGCATATTTGTTTAATGGCTCCCACTGAGAAGCAAACTTTAGTCAGGCTCCTGCACTGAATCCTCCTCCCGTCTTCCTCCATGCACAGGTCCTGTGATGCCCATGGGCTCAAAGCGGGCGGGGGCCATGCACTGGTCCTGCTCTCCAATGACATGTACATTCCACTTGGGCGATAGAGAGGGGAGTGATAGCTCAGTAGGTTGACTGTCTTGGGCACAGGTACCCAAGAGTGACAAGGTCTGACGGAGTGGGAAGACGGAGATAGTGAAATCAGGAAGGGCATTTGGAAGGAGCTGTTAATCCTGGGTTATCTAGAGAAGGATATTGCACTCTCCTTCATGTTGACTCTCCTCCTAGCTGCTGACCCTCAATCATTTCATGGCTCAGCAGCGTTTCCTAAAATTAAAAAAGTTATTGCTGAGTCTTCAAGTTCTCTGAGTCTTGGCTCTGTTAAATGGGAATGGATATGAGTGTGGTGGTGGGGCCTCCAATTCTTGCAAGGAATCATGTGTTGTGAAGGTGGAGGGGGAAGCAAGCTGAGAAAGTATGCCTCATATGATATACATCTATTTTATCTTCTGAATTGAATTTGGTCTTCGGATTCTGCATCTATTGCCAAGCACAGGTGAATGTAACTTTACAAATTATCATATATTAAATTAAAAAAATTGTATATAGTAAATTCGCTTTCCCCTCCCTTTTGGCATACAGTTCTGTGAATTTTAACATATGTATAGATTCATACAACCAACACCACCATCAGGATACAGAATACTTCCATCACTTCCCAAAACTCTCTCAGGTTATCTCTTTACAGCAACATCCTACCTCTACTCATAACTGCTGGCAACCTGATGCTGGAAAACTGATCTGTTTTCCTTCATGATAGTCTTGTATTTAGAAGAATGTCACATAAATAGAATCATACATTTTGTAATCCTTTGAAACTGGCTTCTTTTATTCAACATAATGTCTTTGGTGTCCATCCAAGTTTGCATGTATTAACAGATTGTTCCTTTTCACTGCAGAGTAGTATTCCACTGAAAGACTATATCAGTGTTTGTTTAAACATTCACCTGTTAAAGTGCATTTGGGTTGTTTTCAGCTTTTGGTTATCACAAATAAAACTACTACACACATTAGTGTATAGGGTTTTAGTGTGAACATAAATTCTGAACTCTCTAGTGGGATTGCTTGGTTATATGATAAGTGTATGTTTAACTTTATAAGAAACTGCCAAACCATTTTCCAGAGTGGCTGTGCCATTTTGCATTCCCACCAGCATCGTAGGAGAGTTCCAGTTGCTCACCATATCCTCACCAGCACTTGGCATTATCAGTACCTTTTATTTTAGCTATTTTAATAGGGGTGTATTAGTATCTCAGCATGGATTTAATCTGTATTCCCTAATGGCTAATGATGCTGAATGTCTTTTCATGTGTTCATGTGTCATCCTATGGACTCTTTGGTGAAGTGTCTGTTCAAATCCTTTGCCCATTTTTAAGTCGAGTTGTTTTTTTATTGCTGAGTTTTGAGAGTCCTTTATATAAAGATATAATTTTATTGTGATGGTAAGAGGAGCTGAGAACAAAGAAGAGGAAATAGAGGAGACTTCCTTTCCACTGTCTAAAAGGGTCTGAGGAGTGAAAAAGGGAAAAATGTGAGTTAAAACGGAGCTGTAGATATGTTTTCATTCTCCTCCCACACCTATTCTAGAAAAAAATCATACTTACTGCTTCGTAGTCTGCCAATTCCAGCCTTGCTTTATTCTGCATTGTCCTCTTACAGAGATAGATGGCTGAGGGAAGAAGAGAAATCACAACACATACAAAACCAGCAGTGTGGTGGAATCACAAATGCATCCATTCATCTGTTTATCCACTCATCCAGCCAGCCAGCCAGCCAGCCAGCTCAGATGGCTAAGTGCCCAGCACTATGCTGTGAGGAATATGTTTCTATGTGGAAGCCACAACACCTGACCTCTAGGAATCTTTCTGCAGGTCGGGAACAGATGAGATCCCCATCTTCCAACAACTCCCCTCCATCTTTCTAATTCTACTTCACCCCAAACATCCTCCAGGAAGGTGATCTTTCTCAAATATGAGCATGTTACCCTCTTGCCTAAATGCCCTGCATTGACTCCTCAGTGACCTCAGAAGCAAGGTTGGGCTCCTTAAAGGAGCATGTTTGGTTTTTAAAGATTCAGTCTTTGTTTATTTCACCAATCCCTTCCCTTCTGCACTCAGGCAAGTTAGACTACTCAAACCCTTTCAGCTCCACTCCTTTGCATACGTGTCTGCTGTATGTAAGGCCTTTCCTCTTCCCTCTTCTTCCCCTCTGTCTATTTGGCAACCACCTTCCAATCTTTGAAGACCTAGCTTGGTGGTCCAGATAGCTTGGTGTTGCATCTATCCTCAACTATGGAAACTAATTCCAGTGAACTGTAATCATGGATCTACTAGACTGTCCCTTGTTCTGGGATGAAGGCTCTTCAAGGGCAGAGGCTATATACCCTATTCACCTCCAATCCCTGTACCTAGCACTGGAGCATGGCCTGCCAGATGAAGAGAATGGACAGTGGAACGGGCAGACAATTTAGGTCCCTCTTCCCCAGCTAAGGAAATGTTCTTGAACCTTGCTTGCTAGGACATTCTTTCTCACACATGGCCTTCATTACTTCCTCTCCCTACTTCTGCTCCTTCAATATCTCTGCTTCTCCAGTGCCACACAGACTGATCCAAGGGAGACAATAGATAAATAAACAATAGAATGACTTGGAGGGAAGGTCAGAGAGCATCCAACTGTTGTTTGACAATTTAATCACACTAGGATATCTGGATTAGCAAACCTATATCGTGTTGTCTGAAAAATTTACTGATGACAACCTACTATATGCTGAAAACTTGCAGCTAGCAGCCTACTTTGGTGTGCCCACACTTTGCATACACCAGTCAAGTTGTATGTAGATGAGAGTCAGTTGTATTTGTTCTCAAATCTGTTTATGTTAGGCACACCTGTTATTTTAATAATATAAGTTCATCATAATGTAAGTAAATATTACATACACTGATGCAACTAATTGAAAAGAGTTGTTTCTATGAAGACACAGTTGAATAGTTTGAAACAACTTGATAAAGGAGAGTTGGCTAAGACAATTGCTGATGCCTTTGGTACAGGTGAGTTAACTGAAAAAAAATGGGAAAAAAATAAAAATTGCAAATGGGTCAACATACAGTTGGCTTCAAAAAGCATTTTTAAATTCTTGATGCACTTTAAAGATCCCCCAAATGGATGGTTTATTCTGAATATGATTTATTTAAGAAAGAAACTCAAATTATTAGGACCTACAATCAAAGAGACTCTTTGGTCCTACCTTAAAAGGCTGCCAAATGAATGTTCCTCTGTATGTCATTCATTAATATGAAGTGATTAAGATATGTACATACTATTTTTCATGATTCTCTACTTACCAACTTTTCCAATGAACTAACTAACTACACCTCTTCATTGTGTCGGGTAAAAAGGTGTTTTCTCTATTACAAGGCTCATCTCAGTCTCTTGGACCACCAGCTACGCAGCCTGTGGAACTGGGGGCAACCTGAGGCAGGAAGCTCAGCAGGCCAGGTCTTGATGGCCCAGGAGCATGGCAGGTAGGTGGAGTGTTAACAATGCTGCCTCAGACAGTGTTTTGCATGGGCCAAATGTGAAACTTGGGAAAGTCTAAGCCAGATCTGGGTTTTATTTAGGCAGAGAAATTTCCAACCCATCTAGGGCAAAATGGACCAGCTAAATTATAAGTTAAAGTACCACCCACAGAATGAAAAGCTGGTATCATTCCTGATGACCACGAGTTACATGGTCCAATGCTTTCAGCCCACTTTCCCTGTGGCGAATGTCACATAATGGGGAGTCTGACCACCAGAGCTAGGGAAGTAGGATGTAGCTGTTGAATGGATCTCTTCTTGGAACAGACCTTCCCTGGGCTTGTCTACACTGACTGCCACGGTACCTTCAACAGGGCTCGCTCTAATGTCTAACCAATCGAATGACCACTGGCAACAATAGCCAGTCCTATAACAGAGCATCTGGGGGATTTGCTTTAAGTTCAGATGTTGGTTTTTATAGGCTATTTAATTTCTCACTGAAAAAATCATTGTCTTGCCTTCACACCTGGAAATCTCATTTCGCCAGCATCTCACCTGGATGACCCACTGTCATCTCAAGCTCACTGTCTCTCACCGTGACAAAAGTAGAACATTTAAAAAATTTTTATAAGCGGCATGGATTCATGTACTACATGTGCAATGAAACATTAAAAAATATATTCACTTTGTTCTATTTACTGTCCTTAAAAAACGAACTCCCTTTCCAGACTTCCTGCCTCTACTACTGATATCATTATTTACCTCAATCTCTTAAACCAGGGAACATATAAATCACACACCCTCTAATTACTTTTTAGAACAATGGGATTTTAGCATGGGAAGTAACCTTGGCAACCATAAAGTGTGGACCCTTCATTGACAGACGGGAAAACTAAAGGCCAAGATTGGTGAATTGATTTATCCACGGACTAGTTACTGGTAGAGGGGGAATTCGAATTAAGGTCCTGTTCAGAGCTTTTTCCTCTATGACATTCATTGCCCCATTTACTTATTAGTTTAAAATTTTATTGAATGTCTCTCATGTGTCAAGCACTGTTTTAGGTGCTGGGAAAATCACCATAACAGCAGCTGCCAATTATATGGCACTCACTGAATGTCAGACATCGTTTTAGGGGCCTTCTAAACGTTCACTTACTTAATCCTCACAATAACCCTGTGAGATGTGTTTTGGTATTATCCTCATTTTATAAATGAGAAAATTTTTCGAGGAAATTTTTTGTTGGGGATTCATAATAGATCCCTAAAACTGGTGAATCCATCTGAAATGCCTCTTCTTGACAGAAGGCTTTTTTATATACCTGCACCTCCCAAACAATTCATCCTTTTCATCAGCATAATGCCATTGAATACTCAGATCGCACTCCTCGACAGGCCCTTCTCGCCCCATTATTCCACCTCCTCCAGCCTGAAATGCTTCAAGGGCCGGACTGTGATTTACTCAACTCTGTGATAGAGTAGTTGACACAGAGTAGCTGAATGGTGTCTGAATAAATGAAAGTGTCTGGTGCTTTGTCAATTCAAACCATACCCATTCTGAATTCTTAGCTTCAGTTTTAATATCTTTTTGGCAAGAGGGTCAAACCAATAAAATCAATGCCACAGAACCAATAAAATCAAACATCACCCTAGAGTAATAATACCAACCACCACCATGGTTTTTATTAACTCCTTACTATGTGCTCCACATTGAATCTTGCGTGCATTGCACTTAATCATAACAAAACAAAGCTGGGAGACAAGTATTATTGTTATTTTGGTTTTAATGTGAGGGTTCTGAGGCACAGAGAGGTTAAGTACCTTGCCAGGCTCACGCCCGTTAGTGGAGCTACTCAATCCTGGGCCCCCTGTGCTGAATTCCTTCTTGGTAAATATTTACTGATTCCTTCTTGGTAAATATTTACTGATTTTCTGACTCAGCTGCTTTGGAAATGTGACCGAGCACTTCAAAATCCTGCACCTTGAATTCTCCATCTGATTTGCCAAGATTGAGGCGCAGGAATTCAAAATAATTTTGCTTTAATGAGAGCCTGATTTAAATTATTATTTCCATCCATGTTTATGCTACATAACTAAAATAAAGAAATGGAGAAAACCTGTCGAGAAAGGGAAATCATGCCTGTTGTATGCAGTTTCAGATGGCCTATGCTCTAGATTCAAGAAAATATTTTAATCTTACTTGGGCCCAGTTATCTGGTCCCACCATCCTTCCACCCTCACCACTGCCTGGAATAAAATTGGTTTTCATAGTCACAAGGGCACATGGCTATTGCATGAAATTGAGCTACAATTATTCAAATTCCGAGTAGGGCTTTTGTGAGCAGAATTTCAGCCCAAGAAATACTTGTTTTGTGAGCAGCCAAATGTAGCTCCATTTGTGAGCCAGAAGCCTTGCTGGACCCCCTTCTTAGATCATTTAGGGCATAGTCATGTTCAGGGGGACCCAGAGTGGTGCCTGCAGACAGCTGATGAGACAATCAGAGGGGCCTGCCTGTATCAGGGACATCTTCCAGACTTGGACACCGAATATCCATAACCTTTTTAGGCAATGACTTGTCCACATTCCATCCTTAGACTGCTTTCAGTTGCTGGTTACCCCTCCCTCAGACATGTGATCTAGAGGGTGTAGGTCTCCCCAATAGGCTCCTGGGAACATCACCCAGCTGCACCTACCTCTGCTTTTCTCTACAATCAGTCCTGCAAAGTGCTTTGAGAGAAGCTGCAGGTTTCATCAAGTGTTCCGGTTCTAAGAAGAGATGTTGTGGACTGCCCCATCGGCTAAGTAGTCATGAGGAGGCTGTGTAAAGGGGCAGGTGCTTCTGTGACAATGCCATGCACAAGACTATGAAAGGAGTGTGGGCCTTGGAGCCAATAAGATCTGAATTCAAATTCTGCTACCTCTACTGAGCAGAATCTGCTAATCAATCACTTTTAGTGAAGAAGCAGAACCATCAGCAAATATTTACTCAGCCCCAGCTATGCCCCAGGCATGCACTATGCCCTGGGGGACATGAGAGCATGAGGTGGACCAACCCCACCCTCACAGAACTTCCAGACAAGTAGAATACAGTGTGATAAGTGTGAGGATGTGGCTTCTCCTGGCTTCAGGGTTTTCACTAAAATTGAGGGATAATATAACACTTTACAGGATTGTAGAAATGTTATTCTCCACAGAGAGTATATAGTAAGAGTCTAACAGATCCCTGCTTTTATGGAGGGGACTTCCTACTTATCCAGCTCTCAGCTTTATCCACTCTTTATTTTTCAAGTCCAGGATAACTTCTGTATACCTCTCCCCGGTCTATCTCTGTTTTTCCCTAACTTCCAACTATCAAAAATGCTGATGAGTTATTAATAAGTCTTAACAAACCTCTGAGACTAGAAGGCACCAGGGGAAGGTGGATCTGGCTTTCCCTGAAGCCCTGCCCCAGAAGGAACAGTCAACAGTCACTGTCCTTCAAGGATGCTGTGGGATCCTGGTTCTCCACAGTCCCAGCAGAACAAGCATGTTGACTGCCCCTGACAGATTTTTCTTCCTTCCCCCATTCCTTTCCATGGCTGCACTTTCAGTGTGCTCTGCTTTTCTTCATTACATGGAACAGAATGTTTATTACATGTCAACAGTATGAGAAAGGGCTAAGCAGGGTAAAGACCCTCCTCCCTGTGCACCCCAGCCACCAGCCACCAAGCATTTCCCTTCTGCACTCCTGGGGGTAATGCTAAGTGTGGGCTGTGGCTTCACTGCTCACCATAGTCGGTGTTTTCAGGCTCCCAGCAATTTGAAGGCCAGAAGTATGGAGCCTGCAAAAGAGCAGAGGTGTCAGGACCCAGAGGCATGCCAGCACTTGGCCCCAGCCCCTGCCTAGGGGCCAGGGTCAGCCTTTCCCTGAATCCAGCGAGGACATCACCCTAGGACAGGTTCTGTCCTCATCTCCTTCATGCTGACACCACAGCCCAGCTCTCTGCTGCTCTTGAAACAGCTGAGGCCAGCCAACATTTCATTCTAGGTGTTGAGAAATGAATCCGGGTAAGCAAAATAAATGCAAAAATGGGAAACAGTTTACAGGGCAAACATTTCTTATCCTGAAACAATAGAAGTTTAACTACAAAAGTTAGCTTGGCACAGTTCTCTGTGTACACAAACCCCAAGTTCTTCTTATCCTTTTGCTATGGACTGAATTGTGTCTCCTCTCATCCCCTGCCATGCCCCCAATTCATATGCTGAAGCGCTAACACCCAGTGTGGCTGTATTTGGAGTTTGGAAGTAAATAAGCTTAAAGGAGGCCATTAGGGTGGGGCCCTAATCCCAGAGGATTAGTGTCCCTATATAAGGAAACATCAGCTCTCTCGCTCTCTCTCTCTGTCTCTCAATTTCTCTCTCTCTCATTCTCTCACTCTCGTACCTCCCTCACCCCTATGTGAAAACACAATGAAAAGCAGCTATCTGAACACCAGGGTGAGCATGCTTACCATAAACTAAACCCTACGGGAACCATAATCTTGGACTTCCAGCCTCCAGAACTGTGAGAAATAAATTTCGACTGTTTAAGACATACCCACTGTGGTATTTTGTTACGGCAGCCCCAGTAGACTAAGGTACCCTTTGATTCTGTCTGAAGAACTCTGCTCCCAAACCCTTTGGTTTTGACCTTGACACAACCCCTATTCTCTGTGCCAGATCTAGGACAGAATCTGAGAACGGGAATGAAAAAGGTACAGGAAGAATTAATAGGTAGTGAATGGGAACTTCACAGCAGGAAAGCAGCATGATACAGTAGAAAGATTCAGGACTTTGCTATCAGGCTGACCTATGTTCAAATCAAGGCTGTCTTTTCGATTTACTAAGTGCCCACTAATTCTCAGAGCACCTCAGTTTTCCCATCTGTAAAATGGGTGATATTTGCCCCCTAAAAGTTTGTCTGCAGAATAAATGAGGAAACAGGTATAAAGTGCCCAACAAATAGTGGGTTCTAGGCTTTCCCATCTGTAAAATGGGTGATATTTGCCCCCTAAAAGTTTGTCTGCAGAATAAATGAGGAAACAGGTATAAAGTGCCCAACAAATAGTGGGTTCTAGGCTTTTTAGTATTATTTGGGTAGAGCAACAAATGACCCAGACAAAAATTTTCTTGGTTATGCCAGTGCTGATGAGAGATAAGGGTTGCTTCCTTAAATAGCCTTTCTTTTTTTCTTTCTTTCTTTTTTTTTTTTTTTTATATATGGTTCTAATCTGAGGTCAGATGATAATGATGAGCAAAGGTTCTTTGCAAGAGGAGCTGGTAGGCCTACCTGGAAACGATAAAAGGTGCCATCATCCTTCATGGTGAGAACATGGTCCGAGATGGGAAAGACGTAGCCCTGGGCAGCTATAAGGCTTCCCAAGTGTATTGCTTCAACTGTGGGGACAAGGTGTGGGAGAGAGAAGTAATTAGGCAGCTGACAGAATGCAGGGCTACTTAGCTGAAATGTAGCTTGTGAGAGCAGAAAGGCACCCAGAGGTCAACTGTCATCACTCCCAGATAACTAACTGCATGATTGATTGATAACTTTAGGATACAACTGTTTTGGGCAGAAGGGAAGGGCTGCCATGTGTCTGGGGTACCTTTGGACCCCAGCTCTGAGAGTCTGATATTGTTTTAACCTCCCCTCCACCTAATTTTTCCAGAAGAAAGTCTAGCTTCACCGTTATGAGCATGAGCTTTGTCGTAGATAAACCTGGGCTTAATTGAGATATTTCACATAAAGTGCTTAGCAGTGGCTGCTGTAGAGTGAGTGCTGGCAGCCCTGACTTATATTTTTATTTTCATCATTTCTTACCATCCTCAATGAGCAAGCAGCCTCACTACCCACAGAGACTCCGGACTTACAGAGCATTCTCCGATGCCACAGTCCCAATAGCAACGAGGAGCGTGTTACCCTTCCTTTAGGGACATAAATTAAAATCTCACTTTTGAGGTGAGCAGTGTAGTGGGGAGAGGCACAGGGAGGCCAATTCGATAAAAAAATATTTCTATTTGCCATGGTCAACCTGTTGTTTTGTTACTTTATCATCGGCCATAAGTAGATGCACATAAAACATTAAGAATTTATATTTATTCTGAGCAGAGCTAAGGAAAATTTTTAAATTTAAACGGTTCTACCACAGTGGTAATCCTACATAAATATAAAAGCACTCTTCCTGGCAGAAACTAAATTTTGGACAAGGAAATTACTGACATGGAGAGGAGTCTTTAGGAATTATTAAGTTCATACACAAACTCTGAGTTTTTAAAAGTGACTTGTTTCAGCCTTACGGGCAAACTTTTGAAGAGGTTATATATAACCCGAGCGTTTTGTTTATTCAGAACCACCTATTCTTCAGGAGGAACGTATACTTTGACCAGTGGAATCAAAATGAATGGAGTTTCATTTTACTTGCTTAGTGATGACCAGTTTGCTTTTAAAGTCTACAGGTTTCAAGAACCATGGGTCCGACATAAAAGGGAAGTTTCATCACCTGCAGCTGCTACTTTCCCAGGGAAGGTAACTTTCATGTCAGCAGTCTAGGCGCTGGAACTCTCACTTCATTCTTTGAGCAAAAGGTCTTTTGCTTAGAAGTGTGGCAGATGGGAAGAAGGGAAGGAGGGGTGGAAGTCAGACATGCCTGGCTTCCCAGGGCCTTGGTTTGCTTCATTTCCGCCCTTCTATTCCCAGCTGGTGAATTGTTCTTAACTCCTCCTGCTCAGCCACCTCGCAGGAGCTCCGACAGTTCCCAACGCCTGGGTGTCCTCCCAAGGGCATCGGGATATAACAGACCTTCGTAGACATGACCTTTATCATTCTGGACTTGCACGGAAGCTTCTCGTACTAGGGTCAGAGGATTCCTGAACCTATTCTCCCACCACTACCTGGTTCAAGGCTCTCAGACAACTACTACTTCTACTACTGCTACTGCGACTGCTAACAATAATAATAAAACATAGGTCAGTAATGCAATGACTATTTTAGAAGGGTGAGGAAAACAGGGTTCTTGGAAAAGACCACCATGAAGAAAGGTGCTCCTTTGTTTAGCATCATCATCATCATCATCAAAAGAAATGTTGACTTGAAATGCATGTAACTAAACTGGTAGAGACTTTTTCAGTCCAATTTTTATAAGCGAAAAATCAGAAGTCCGGGCTGCATAAGGGAAACACATAGGAGAGTTGGTTTGGGTTCTTTCCTTGAAAGATTAGCATGTGTAGTTTCCCCTTGTGGATTAAGAACTTGATTAGAATTAAGAATTTTCACTAGTCATGAGAGTCGCCATTAATCAAGGTGGTGAAAAAAGCCAGTGTCGATTCCATTAATGATCTGCTTTACTGGCACTCAGATTTCTGGCAACTATATTAAATCCAACTCCAGGTAAATTGTATTGTTTCATAATCAATAGTATGTTAAGAGCATCAAATTACAATACAGAAATGCACGAGCTGCCACACTCACTCCAGCAAGGGATCACAGTTGTAGGTCAGATACCTAGAAAGGGGACTTGAACCAATTCCTAAAAAACATAGCAATTGGAGGCCATTTAATTTGGGGCAAATAGGTAAAATCCCTAAACACATCAGGATACATTTGTGGATATTTATAAATATGACATGTAGACATTGAGAATACTCAGTTAAGACATAGAGTGCCTAATAAATTCATTAAAGTATTAATGAATTAATGGTAAACAAAATATACTTATCTAGAATTTTCATGTTTCTAGAACTCCCCATTTTCTAATTATGCTGTAAAAATAAATTTTACTGTTTATTTTCTGGTGGGAGGACAGATTGAAAACTGTTTTATTGGCCAGGATTTTGTTGTTTTTCCGATAAGGTTTTCCTAATTGAAATGCACAATTAAAGTTGGAAAAAAAAAATCATTCCTTCACTTCTTGCAGAAGCAGAAAACAGAAGGCATCTTAGCAAATAATTAAACATCTTAATTGTGGATGAGGCAGTCTAATTTTAAGAGCCGGCTCTAGAAGGCCTTCCATGACAGTGCTACAACTTATCTTTAATTGCTGTGGCTAACGAGAATTCATCTCATTTCACAGGTTATTGTACTGGGTTCTTTGGCATTCTAAATGGTTGCTCATTTTCTCAAAGGGTGATTGAAATTTAAAAGTAGATATTCAGTGGAGAACATAAATTAATGTTATTTGTAAGTAGAGTGATTCCACGTCGTGGAATTTACATTTATAAGCCCAGTTCTCGGGAGGGTAGGAGAATCTAGTCTGGAAATGGTGATGGGATGTTTCCCTGTACCACAGGGGATAAAGTCAGGGTCAAGGGTTAAGTACCTGGGTCCTCGATGGAAAGGTTCTTCATAAGCCACTGCACAATGTCAGTACCTGCAATGATAAAGCAATTCAACTGAAGACCTCATGGGTGTTAAACTCTGTGGCATAAGAACCTGTTTACCTAAGAGACTCCAAATTCCAATTAGCACACACCAGGAGAGATGGGTCGTATTGATTTTTCTATCCTGACCAACTCTTTCCACCCATCAGTTCACTTCCGTAGTCAGGATACCATTATTTCCCCCAAAATATCCTCTTCTGACAATTCAGCATAATCTTCTGTCCACATTTCCAGGGAGCATCTGTAGGGGACTTCCTGTGAATACAGATTTTGATGACTTCCCCAAGACAGGCTGGTGAAGTCTTATCACGGCTGGTCCCCAGGCTATTTCCTGTGGGAAGAGGCTCTTCAGTGCCCTACCCTTATTGACAAGGGCTATATGACAGAGGTGACCTTAAGGTTCCTGAGAAGAACCTCTAATTTCCTCTGGCACGGGCCGACCGGGAAAGAAAGTGCCCCTGTGTCTGTGTGGAAACGTCTATGTCTTCACCTATCCCCTGGGTCACAGGCGGATTCCATTGCCAGACTCCCCTGCAGTTTGGGGTGGACTGAGTTCTGATAGTGGGATGTGAATGGAAATGATGTATGTCCTTTCCACAGCTGGACCGTAAAAATTCCCACGTGACCCTCCACAGCTCCACACCCTTTCCCTCCCCGTCTGCTGGCTGAAGGGAGAGGACTTCGGGGGCCCAGGGGAGGGCAGAGTCAGAATGCCGAGGGAGCCTGGGCGTCTGAATAACCACGGAAACGGAAATCGATGCCCATTTTGGGCTCTGAGCTGATGGACAGTGTGCTGGGTTAAGCTCCAGGAATTTGGGGCTTACCTGTTTTGGCATCTAGTACTCTCTTAACTAATTTAAAATCTTAAGAGTCACAGGGGACTTTTAAAGCTTATTTACTTCAACCTTAGGCAGTACATGAGCCCCAGCCACAACACTCTGGATAAGAGGCACCCCGATGTCCATTTAGAAAAACTCTAGTACCTGGGACCTCACAAACTGCCCCCTGAGGACCCTAACCTGAGTTTTCTCTGAGCAGAAACTCAACCCTCTGTGACTTTCTCTCTTCAGCCTTATTTTGCCCTCTGGTGATAGAAAAACAAACCCAGCCTCCTCACTCGGTGAGTCTCTGACCAACACACTATCAACGTCTCCTTGACATATTAATTTCCCTGCTCTGGGTGAAACGTGCCTGGATCCCTCAGCATGACATGCCCTGGAACCCCCCATCATTCTGGTCACAATTCTCTGAATACGTTCTCTTTTGTTTGCCTCCTTTCAAAAAATGTGACACCTAGGGTACCACGGTTCCTAAGCCACCACAGTTCACATAGGAACATAGGAATCTAATTTTCTAGAAGAATCTGAGCTTCTAATCAATCCAACTTTGTCCCCCTCCCCCCCGATAACCTCACTTTGAACCAGTGTGGACCTTTGAAGGTGGCTTTGTGGCTTCAGGATGGTGATGCGTGATGGAAATCGCGGAAAGGGCAACATTCCCAGATATCTGAGTCCTGTCACGAATCTGGGGCTTGATGGGAGGCAAACGGACTGTTGACAGCTCTCCAGAGTGGATTCCCAGCTGAAAGACTGGATTGCTGGCAGAAGGGTTTAACTATTGTCCTTGGCCCAGATGTAGAGTTTCTCAGAAATTTTACTGGTTGCCAGAAGTGAGACCAGTGCCGGCCTAAGTGCCTACATATTTTGTTTCTCTCTGGCTCTCTGGAAGGTCAAAGGGTCCTGCACAGTAAACTGCCAGGGGCTCGTTCTACTCTCTGTGAGCTTCCCCCAGGACAAGCCTCCACTGACATGGCCCTGCAAGTCCCCCACCCCTCACCCCCACTCTTTCCCCCACTCTTACTCTGGGCTGGCATCTATGAGCTAAACTTTGGATCCAAACATCCCTATTCATTCACACTCTTTGAGAGAAAGGGAGAGTATGTCTGTGTGTACTTGTGGGTGTGGGTCCATTTCCTCCAAATTATACAAATTCAACATTTGTCCTAGGAAATGGAGAACAAAGCAGAAATCAAATAGAACTGTAATCCTAAGTTGGGGGTGGGGGAAGAGACTCTAACCTGTTTTTTCCTCAAAAGAAAAATAGTTCTTTTTTGTGGGTTGCCTAGAAACGGAGAGGTTTCCAGCATCAGCAGCGGCTCTCCCCCGGGCAGGCGGATTATCTTTCTGCTGAGCTGGCTGAACCATTATTTATCACCTGCCAAGATTGATTACTCACCCTGGGACAATGACAGCCCTTCCTTTCCCCTGTTAATTACTGTCATCATTAATATCCATGTCACTAATTAGTATTCATTCACATTGAAACTCCTTCCTTGCTGTCATATCCGTTTCCCCTGCACACCACCCCAGCCTTCAGTGCCATTGTCTGGGTTTCTACCCGCTTTTGGCTTTGTGCGCTCAGTGTCTGGCCTAATTGTCTCCCCAGTCCACCAGACCTCCGTTTGCATTCACAGAGCTGAAGGATCCCATCTAAGCACTTTTCTTTTTGGTAAAGAAGGAAAAATTACAAAGGCCCCTTTCCTTTTTCCCTAGCTCTATGGGCACTGTAGGCTTGGGTTTCCTGTCCCTGGTGCAGCCACCATGAAGTCAGTGTCTTCATCTGGGGATCAGTGTGACTGTCCCTAGGCCCTGGTGAAGGCCAGGCTACTGGCTCTTGTTGTCCTGAGCTAATATCCCAAATCCTCAGCCACGCCTGCATCCGGCCATCCCTCACATGCTGCAAACACTATGAGGCCTAGGGCTCAAGTAGCTATGGGTGTGGGGTATTCTGGGCTTCTGAAGACTAGTCTAGAATGGGCCAGCCCCCAGCCTGGTGGCAGAAAGCAAATCGTTGCATGTTCAGCCCCAGGAACAAGTAAGGAATGGAAATCTGTCATAATATTATGTCCTTTAAAAGACCTACAATTATTACACTGTAGAATCAGACAAGAACAGTGCAAATAACCATCAGGAGAAAGGGCTATTCTTTTTCTCTTTTCTCTTTTTTCCTTCCTCATTTCCTCACTCCCCCACTCTTCCCCTTCCTAGTCTAAAAAGAATTTGAAGCAGATTATTTTTCTGTTCTACCCAAAATTCATTGTTGCCCTTTGTAATCCCTATTAGATCCTGGCTCCTCTTAGTCAAGCTGCCCTGCCAAGGATTTAAGTCAATATGGAAACATTAGGAACAAATGCAGGATGATCACCCTTTACTCACAAAGGCCCTAAAATGCAGGCCTAAAGTTTTCTTTTTGAGGCTAATTTATCAACATATATTCCAGGGATATCTATCTCTGAAACACACCCGAGGCACGTGAAATGCTGCTCTACAATGTGAGTGGTTTGTCAGTGTACTTCAGTATAAATTTGTTATATTCAGGTATGCTTTTGTGTCTACGTGCATTTCAATTATGTCTTTTATATATAATTATGTTTATAGGAAGGGTATTTGGACACAACACAGAAGTTCTCTGGTAGGGGCTGAATAAATAAATTATGACTCACCATACAATACATATTTATTGAACATCTATTATATTAGATGAAAAAGCCTATTGAGAACAGTGTATATTTTAGAATGACATTTTTACAATAGAAAAAATGTATCTGTATTTCTATTCTAATTACATCTGTATGGACATATAGAGGGATGGAGAAGAAAAGTTCTGGAAGTCTACTTAAACTGTTAACTTTAGGTTATTCTGGAAAGAGGGGAGGGTCACATTTTGGGAAATTTCTATTCTTTATATTTCTTTATGATTTGGAGTTCATAGAATGTTAATATATTACTTTTGCATGGAGATAATAATACTTTTTTATTTCAAATTGCAGAGAGGGAAAGTTTGGCTTCTCAGGCTAAAGAGGAGAGGGCATGGAGAATGGGGTTGCAGACATGGAGTAGAGAGGGTATGGGGACTTTGAATGGCCCCCTGCTGCCTCTGGGAGCCGGGGCATTTCCTGTTCCCCAGGGAAAGGGCGGAAAGGAGTGAAGGCAGGACTCAAAAAGCTGTCTTTTTTCCCTAAGAAATAAAGAGTGGGAGGCTCATATATGGGCCTCTAATTGGTTACTCTCTCTGGCCATCTGGCCAGCTCTGGAGCCTCGGAGTGGCCTCTTGTACACTCTCTCAGCCTGAGTCTCAGTCATCCTGGACTCAGGGTGACCACCTGCACCCCTCCCCGTGTTGCTTACTTATTTATTGGGTAGAGTGAGACTCAGCAATCTCTTCCTGGCAACTTCCCAAGTTATATTAACCCTAGATTAATAGAAACCAGATTTAACGAGGCTGGTGAGATCGTCTAGTATTTTACGGCATTCTTTTTTGGAGGAGACCCTTATTAGGAAAGGGTTCTATTCTAGGCTTTGTTTTCAGATGTTTTAAGCTCCTCTGAAGATTTAGGGATACCTGGACGTTCCTCTCAAGTCAGACTTCAAGCAGATCCTGCTGTGTATGAAGCACTTCGCCCATGCTTCCCAAGGTAGTGTCTCAATCTGGGCCCAAGTTAGGTTATGCCAACTTGTTAAAAGACTGGTTCTAGTCACCTGCAAATTTCAAGTTACCTGAAACTTTGTAGCTTATACAGTACAGATAACTGAAGCAATTGATACCTTACTTATCAATCCTCACCACTGGGGAAAGACCCTTCCATTTGAGTAAGCTGTTACTGGAGTCCAACAAAGATAAGATGGTTACTGCTGTGAGTGTGCTCACGGTACTCCTCAGTGAAGGTTATGACTCAGCCTACCACTGGCTTCTCACGTGCCTGCCAAGGTCTCAGCTGCACCTGTGAGGGCAGAGGGCAGCTTTGTGCCACTCATCACGCGTGTTGGTGCCATGTACAGGCCAATACACGTGAAGGGGGAGCAACATTCCGGAACGCTCATTGTGTACGAGGCCAGAGCTGTACACTTGACCCTGTTATCACACGCCATCTTAACAATAATTGTGTCAAATATAATAACTATTACACCCATTTTAAAGATGAGGCCTGGAGAGGCCCAAGGCCACATACTAGTACCTATTAGAGCCAAGGTTGAAATCCGGGCAATCTCCCACAAAATATTATTTCTACCCCACCATTCTCCCTCTCTTATTTCTGAATACTTTCCTGAAAAATTGGAAAAGTTCTAAACTCAGTTTTTTTCCTGAATCAGAGACATTAATTTAGTGATGATAATACTTAATATTATGTGCTATTTAGCTAATAATTTATTGAGCACTTTATATATTCCAGGCTTTGGAATGATCCTACTATAATAATCATATGATGTAAACAGACGATTATTTGCTTTTTCCAGGTAAATTGAAGGGCACTCTAAGTAGAATTGTCTTTATAGTTTTAGACCTTTCTTTTATGCCTTAGTTAAAAAAAGAACAATAGAAAGTGCAACAATTAGGCGGCCGATAAAGCAAGAGGAACTGCTAAACCAGGCTTTGGATGGTGACGAATAGCTGTCAGTGAGACAGAAGGAGACGCAGGTGAAGGACTAGAGTGGTGCAAAGCCTGGTGGCACTTTTGAGGAATACTCTTTGGTCAATGGGCTTGAGTTTTTCCAGGGAAAAGCATGCCAAGTTTAACAGATACACACTTGCTTAACAAGCATATAAAGCCATAAAGCACAGTGTGTACAGAGTCGGGCAGACTTGAGTCCAATCCATGCTGTGATTTATGAACTGCGTGATCTGGGCAGGTCCCTTCACTGCCATCCACCCAATCTCCATCTCTTCCTGGGTCTGCTGGGGGAAATATCACCTTCTTACAGGATGAAATAAGATAATTAGTTAGAAGCCCTTGCCACAAAGCCTGGCTCATGGTTGTGCTGAAATGGCCTGTTTATTATTAGGTCACCTATCTGTTCTATGCCTTCATTTGCTCACGTGAAAATGAGGACAATAATAATAGGACCTGCTGCGTCGGCTCTGAGGGCCAAAGGAAAGGCTGTGTGTGCAGTGCTAGCTCAGTGCTTCATACGGAACAAGCATTAGCTCGCATCAGCTACTGATACAGTCCATGTTTTAGGAAACTTGTGTTGGAGCCAGTGTCTAATCAAGTCATCTGCATGGCTGGGAGGAAGAGCAGCAACTCGGGATTCTTGTGCTATTTGCCTGCTTTCTAATTTTAGGCCTTAGGAAATCTTAAATGTCTTCTGACGCTTTCAGAAAGGGATCTGATGAGGAGCAGCTTGTTGGTCAGAAGGAGAAACAAAGGAGGGAGTGGCAGCAGGCAAACTCAGGGAGCCCGATGGGGCCTTCCTAGGGGGCGGGACCCCTCCGGTCAGCCGTTCTGGCCCCACTCCTCTGGAGTATGTTTTCTGGGAAGTGAGGGGGAAAAACAAAATGGGTGCCCTTACTCTGATTCAAAAATAAGAAACTGAGCATCGTTCTGGTTCTCTGGCCACCCTTACATCCTCATCTCCCTCTTTTTTCTCCTCTTTTGCCACATGGACCAACTTTCTACCTTGCTCCATCCTACTACAGGGCCTTTGCATATACTGTTCCCTGGGCCAGTAACGCGCACTCCCATTTCTCCAGTCCACCTCTTCCTCTTGCTGCCTCCTGTCGCCCTTTGGTGCTAGCTTCTCAGGAAGGCCTTCACTGCTCTCTGCTGCAGGTCCACATCCTCCGGCTTTCACTTCTAGAGCATGGGGTTCCTTCTCTTGGAGGAAGTTACGTCAGTTTAGAATTAAACATCCACGATGTGATTATTTGATTGGTGTCCACCTCCTGCTCCGAGTTAGTTTTCTGGGGCTGCTTACACAAAGAACCGCACAAACTGAGTGGCTGAAACAACACGCATTTACTGTCTCACAGTTCTGGAGGCCAGAAGCCCAGGTGTCAGCAGGGATGGCTCATCAGAGGGCTATTGGGGAGACCTGTCCCATGCCCTTCCCCTAGTAGCTGGCCATCTTTCGTGTTCCTTGGCTAGGAGGAGCGCCACCCCAATTTCTGCCTTCATCGTCACATGGTGTGCCTGTGTGCATGCCTCTGTGTCCAATTTTACCTTTTTTTGGTAAGGACATCAGTCACACTGTATTAGGGGCTACCCTAACTAGCTCATCTTAACTAATTACGTGTGAAACGACGCTCTGTCCACATAAGGTTACATTCTGAGGCACTGGAGGTTAGGACTTAAACATATGAATTTTGGGGAAGACACAATTTAACCCATAACACTTGCTAAACTATAGCTCCAAGAGAGCAGGACTCTGTTATACTGTTCTGTCTCTGGAACCTATCAAAGACCTGGCATGGAGCTGGGGTTTAATAAATGCTTATCGATCAGTAGTTATATCCATATAAACATCATATGATATGTGTCCACCAGATGTACATATTCACTACATTTAAAATTCTCTCAAAAATTTTTTTTTTTTTTGTGATTTATGTAAACTTCTTCACAGACTGGCATCAACCTTGGATGGGCATTTTACATCCACTGCTTTAGATCAAAGGTCTGGGGTTTTTCATTGTCGACATTGTCTTTTTTCCAAAAGTCACGTCTTTTTTCTTGTAGAAAGAAATCTCAACAAATAAATGCATTAAAAAATACCGGGCAACAATTCAGACTGTCTGTTTTTCCTCATTCTTCCCTGGCTGTCACCTGGAGAGAACAGCGAGTAGAAGGACAGGTAAAGTCTTCAGGTCTCTTCTCCAGGGGCTGAAAGACACTGACCTCTTCCCACCTCTCTGCCTGCCCCTGCTGCTCGCTCACTGGCGGCCAGACTGCAGCGATCAAGCTGCCCTGTGATTGGCTTTGGTCCAGTGTGCGATTCTCACTTTTCAACGGGGAGCCTTCTGCCTCTGTCCGACTTGGTTTTGAATAGGTTGGGGGGAATTATATCTAGATGCATGGGATATTGAATCCAGAGATACCCAAGCAACACCGCTTTATCCAGCCCCAACCGGGCCTGGTCAGGGACACCTCCCTAAGGACTCCTTGCAGTCTCCATGGGCATGTGGCAACTGCGCCCCACTGCACCCTTCAGCCCACAAAGCAGGGAAGACAACTAGATGACAGAAAAATCCTGGGGGGCCTCCCCCCCCCCCCACAGCTCCAGCCCTCCTGTTCAGACTCTGCACTTCTCCGTTCTCTGACATGTAAAGCTTCTATGTGCATTATGAAAAATAACAGGGGGCAGGAGACCAGGCGAGGTTATTACTAACTCATAAATCAACCAAGAAGCTCTGAGGGCTGTAGTGAGGCATCTGGGATGGGCTCCCCTGAATTGTTACCTCACCCAAGCCCCCACCATTGATTCATAACCTCATAACCCTCCTGCGTCCGAATCCCAAGTCTTCCATCTAATTGTCAGCAGCCGAGTACATGATTTGCAAGAGGATGTGGGCAGCAGCAGACGTGGGGGTAGAGGAGAGATTAGTTTTGTCAATCAAAAGCGACTGGGACTTAGCCCAATGATCAGCTTATTAAAGGAGAGGCTGAGTGTGGCTGCCCTGATTGGGCCTCAGTGCAGAGAAGCAGAGGATCACGGCCACCGTGGGTCTAGCCCCCGTTCCCTGAGGGTGGCTGCCACTGATGACTGCCTTCCACTCAATCCAAAGGCAGAAACGAAGAACAAATAAGCGGACATGCAGCTCTGGGGACAAGTGATCTAACGTCAGGTGTGCGGAAGCAGCAGAAAGCATTATAAACATTTTGAAGGCTGCTGAGCATTTCCAGGAGGGCTGTGTGGAGGGGACCCAGTGACTGGAAGGCTTCAGGGGCTTTATTACCTCCCAGTGTCATCTAATGGTCATTTCATTTGTGCACATTTGGAGGTAAAACGTGGTCCATGAACATTTTATACTGAAATTAATCTGTGGGGCTAAGGGTTGCTTAAGGGAGCAGGAGAGGAGAGTCAAGAGGCAGCGTTTACAACCCCCAGGTCCGCCGGCTGCAGTCACTTACCCCGGCATCTGATGCGTCGAACCACAGTACCCAGGCAGTGACGCGGACACACGTCCACGCGTGCTTTAAGGCTTAAGTCTGCAAAACGCGCTGGACGTCTGCTGCCGCCTTGGGACAGGTGATGTGAGCACAGCAGGGAGTGTGTGCAAGCCAGATTTCAAGCAGAGTCTGAGACACACGGGTTCCTGAGCAAACAACTGTTCGGTGTTACACTAATTCCAGCTCCAGTCCCCCAGAGCTCGGCTTGGTGGAGTGAATTTGGTTTTTGTAATCAGGCAGACCTGAGTCTAAGCCCTGGCTATTCCACTTACTAGCACATCACCATGGACGAGTTACTCAACCACTCGAGCCCGTTTACCCACCGGAAAAATGGGGCCAATCACAGACTCTACCACAACTTTTGTTGTATTAAAATAAGGAAACAGAGGCAGACCCTGGCACTGGCCAGGCACCCGTCAAATGTTGGTTCCTCTCCTTCCCTTTCCACTTAGCGCTGATGCACACCCTCCATCTGCCCAAAGTGGAATCTGGCTTGGAGCTGACCTCCTGGGCAGACATCCCCAACCTGGAATCAGGACTTTCTCTCTCCTTGCCCTTGGGCCTATGCCGCGGGCCTCCTGGACAGTTCAGAGCTTGTTCTAGTTTGGGTCTTTTAAACCTCTCCGTTTTATTCAGATAGATCAGCCCATCCTTTCGGTAACAGGCTTGGGATCTTCTCTATCAGCAGAGCATTTACTCCTAGGTCTGCTTCCAGTTCTTGAAGCAAAACATCAGAAGAACCCCTAGGAACCCTGAGAGCTCTCCTTCTCTATTCCAGCTATGGCCGAGCCCTCATTCTGGAGGCCTGGGTGTGAATCTGGGTCCCCCTCCCACCAGCTCTGTGACCTTGGCGATGTGCCTTGTCCTTTCTAAGCTTCAGTTTGTACAAGAGATGACAAAAACAGTCTGAGAGCATGAACATGAGGATAATGCTTGTAAAAGGTTCAGCCCTGTGTCCTTTAGCACACAGCGAATGATCAGTAAATGTTGACTTTATCATTATTATCATTGCTATTATTCCGACTGGAATGTTTTCATTCATTTACCCGCAAGGATGAATAAGATGAGATGGCTCTGTCCAAATAGGTGCTGCAAAGGCTCCGACTGGAGCGTCTGTGGCTGCTACGGGGCCACAGACAGGGAGTGTGTAATTCAAGCTGACCCCGTGTCAGAAAAAGCTGCACAGAGAGGGAGGTGCTTAGGATCAATGGGGAACAGTGGGAAAAGGTAGACTGAGGAGCGAAGTATTAAATGAAGAGTCAACGACTGTAACAGAGCAGCCCTAAGCAACCACACCAATGGCACCAGGTGACAGCTGACCTTTAAATTCAGGTTAAGGTGGGTTGAACAGCAAGTTTCTGTGACAAGGAAGAGGGTCCTAGGGGGGATAAAACCGCCAGCATGCTCTGGCACCACCTACGTGCAAAGCGGCGGGCCAGACACCAGGGCCCGAGGTCCAAGCATGAATTAGAGGAAGAACCAGGCTTCACAGCTGAAGGGAAATGACCGCAGAGCTGCTGAGCAATGATCTCATGCCTTCCTGGCATCAGGGCGCTTCATCCTTGCTCTCTACTGAGGCCTCGGGGTCCTTGCCGGCAGCACATGAGCCCTCCCTGCAGCCTGCCTCGGGTCTGTGGTGTGCTGCTGGTCAGTCTGTGGCCTCTGCACCTCCACTGCCGGTCACTGTCCTGGGTGGAGAAGGAGTCGGGAAGGAACAGGAGCAGGAGCAGGGAGGCCGGCTCGGAGCCGTTTTTAGTGGGTTGGAGTAACTGAAGGCTGGCTGGGCTGAGTAAAGTGAGCGAGGAAAGCAAGTGGGTTCAGGTCTATCCTGGAGGCAGGGCTCCTGGTCCTCTCTAATGGACGGGACATGGGACATGAGAACAAGAGAAGCAGGATGGACTAGCTTGACTAGTTGGCTGTGTGGTGGGGCTTAGACTAGCTGAGATGGGGAAGCGGGGTGGGGAGGAAAGCTGTGTTCCTCTCTGAGATGGATGTGTGGAGCAGCCATCTAAGTGGGGATACTGATTCGGTTGTTGAATATATGAATCTGGAATTTGAGAGAGAGAGCAGGCTGGAGATATTAGATGGGAGTCATGGGTGTGGAGGAAAGTACCCGAAGCATTGAGGCTGGATGAGTTCACCCAAGGAGATAATGTAGAAAGAGAAGAGAGGGGCCTTGGAACCAAGCCCTCAGCGTGTAAAACGGCTGCTCCTTCGCCTGTCCCAAGTCTGTCCTTCCTCAGTCTGGAACACCTTCCATCACCCTGAGTGCCTGGCCCTGTCTCTTCTGTGACTTATCTTATTATGATCATGGTGCTCCAATCCCCCCTCCCCCAGGAGACAGCAAGAGGAATGAGCAAAAACAGTGGACTCTGCCGGGCCCTCCCAGAACCTGCCATTGTACCTACCACCTCCCTCTTCCTGCTCACGTCTCGGTTCAAGAAAAAAAATCCACCCTCACCACCATTTCCAGCACCTGACGGCTCTGCCCGGTGACCAAAGCGACAGCCAAGAATTTCCGTGTCCTCTTCTGGTTTATAACAAGCTTAAACTTGTTTTCTGGCTTTCCTATCACTAAATTACAGCAGCCTCCCTGAAAGCATGCTGTGCGACCCCGGAGCTGGCTTGGGGCCACGCACTGCTGTGAGAACGCTGCTTTTGAGCAGACACAGTCGCTCAGCCTGGGATGTGACTTCGAGCTCCGGACCTCCCCACGTCATGACACGGAGGGGGGACCGTCCCGAGGAGCCGGGCATCTTTCTAACGTGCAATCCTCACTTCATACCCATCAACTCCAGACAGAGGGAAGCTGGCTTTGCTCAGAGAACATGCTGAGAATATCCCCAAGTGGAGAAATGCTATAACTAGGCACAGGACAGAATAAATAAACATAAAACCCATGGTGAGTTTATTCTTTCTAGCCCTGTTTCCTCGTCATTGCCCCTGCCCCCACTTCCAAAATGAATTAGATCTGAGGCAGCGGATAATGAAAGGCGTTGCTAGAATTAACACAGAGCATATGACAGGACCAGCATACTGAATGGGGAGACAGTGGTGTGAGGGAACCCTCGTGAAGGGTAACGGCTATAAGTATCACGGAATTTAGCTCATGATTCCTGAAAATAATAAACTAATAAAGTCTATGGCACTCATTTCCTGGCCTGTGTCTCCATGAGTACGTGTCAGAGGGATAGGACTGCTTAAGGAGGGAGACCCCTCATCACTTCAGCTCTGCCCCCCTGACTCACTGCACTGGGGACATTGTAGATTTTCAATAAACATCCGAGGAACAGGTGAAAGAATGTTGGCCAAAATCAAAGATTTGCACTTTGATAGAGTTAATAACTTTGCTGTTTTTCCTTCCAGATGTTGGTTTTGATAGTTACTTCTCAGGGCCACTTCTGCATCTCGATAGCAAGACAGGCCGGCTCTTCGGTGTGGGCAGCTGTCTCGCTGTTTGCTAGTGCAGGTTACGGACATGCGTGTGGACGAAGGGGGGGCCAGCCCACAGCTCTGTCTTGAGCTATTCAGGACTAGAATCCGATGCGTCAGAAGCCCATTCCTGCCCACCCCGATTCTCTGGGTGGTGCCACAGTCAAATATGGTCCGAGCCCTGAAGGATGTAAAAAGCCAGATTAATACTGAGGTTGTGCGGCTCAGCCTGCAGGCAGGACGAAAGGCTGATCTGTGCTCAGGCCACGAGCACAGCACGGTCCATTTTTCTAAAACAGTTTTTCAGCGACGGTTCTATCCCTGCTGACGAGAAGGTAGTAGATTGGGAGACCCAGACTTGGAGTTTATTCAGAGGAGATTTGTGTCATCACACATTCGACCCCTTTTAGCCCATCTAATTCCCTCCTCCCCCTCCCCTCTCCCCCTTCGCCTCTGGCAACCACCAGTCTACTGTCCATGTCTGAGCCTCTGTTTGTTTGTCCTGTTTGTTTGTTGCTTTTAGGTGTACATCCCACATATAACTGATGTCACATGGTTTTCACCATTTTCTGTCCGGCGTATTTCATTTACCATGATTGAAAGAAATCTGGCTATGGGTGGTAAACACACAAACCAACTCATGCCTGAAATGCCCACCCGTACGGCTTCATGGCTCGGATAAATGTCCCTAGGAGACTGGAGGTCACATAAGGAGAGGAACAGGGTCTGCTTTTGCTCATGATAACTCCAGGCTAGCCCTGAATGAGTGAGCAGATGGGAATGAGGCTGAGAATTCCTGTGGGAGGGGCAGGGACCTGACTTATGGCTTGTATGTGCTAGGTGATTTTGGAATGAATAAATTGCTAACCTCACTTTATTTCTTGGAACTTCTACCTCGCTTACATTTCTGCCTCACTTTATATCTTAGAATGAGGGGCCGGCCATTTGCTTTTGAGAGGAGAAAGTCAGCCTGAGACCATCCAGCATGTGCCTGAGGGACAAGTAAATATTACATGGGGAAATACAGGTGGAGAAGAAAAGGTCCTATAAATGGAACAAATTTCTGCCTATTTCACAATCTTTTCTACAGCCAGCCCTGACACTAACGGTTCCTGAAAGTCTTTCTAAAGGTGTGTTCTTCATTCAGAACATTGCTGAAGGGCCACCTTCTGGAGGCTAGAAGTCCAAAATCAAAGTTTTGGCAGAGTTGGATCTTTCCAGGGTCCATGAGGGAGAGTTTGTTCCATGCCACCTCCTAGCTGCTGGTGGTTCCTGGCAATCCTTGGCCTTCCTTGGCTTGTATCTGCCTCGGTCTTCACATGTCTGTCTGCTCTTGGTCCTCTTCATATTCTTAATGAGTGCCTCCACTTGTATTTGACCTCCCACGCCTATTGAATGGCAAATTCCTTCATGTGTGACATCCATATACTTGTTCCCTGAAGTGAGACCCCACCCACCTTCATATGGGCACCCATTCCATTGAGTATACAGGACACTTCCAGGCTCCTTGGCTGGCTCACTGAACTGAGTCAAAGCTTTTTTTTTGTTTTTTTTTTTTTGTTTTTTTTTGTTTTTTTTTTTTTTAAGAGAGAGAGACTTTTTTCATTCACTTGACTCTAGTTCCACTTTAGCACAATTTCAGACATCTCATTTCTCTAGGTTTGGTTTCCCCAACAATGTAGACACTAACGAGAAATCACTAAGTTATCTCATGCTTTATCATAATATCTAACAGGTATTATATATTCTTTATATTATCTACATACAGTATATTATACCTCAGATACAAAGCTGCATATTACAGTTACAGTGAAATAAGAATTCCATCCTCGTATCCCATTTAACCCTGGAAACAACTCTGAGAAGTCACCAGGGAACATCATTCCCACTGTTCAGATGAGGAAGGTAGAGTCCCAGCTTCCACGTGCTACGTGGCAGGTTGTCGGGCAGTAGCCTCCAAGGGAGGCATTCAGGGTGCGCTGTCCACAGGGGATTTAAGAACAGTTTAAGAACAGTGCTACCCCTCTGGTGCAGGGATCAGAACCCAGACTTGGGGTTTCAAGCCCAGTGCTTGTCCTTCTCCATCTTGGCCCCTAAGAGGTCAGGGCATGGTGATTTTAGAGGCATCTGGAGGGGGCAGCATCCAAACATTCAGCTCACAGTCAGGAGAAATGACATCTTTTCTCAAGGGGCTGTGGAGGGTCAGCTTCAGGTAGGGAGGGAGCTGACAGAGGCATAGCATTATAGCTGGGAATTATTACTTTCTCTGTTCTGGGTGCAACGCATTTCTATGCAGCTTTTTATTTAGTTTTAAATACAAACTATGACATTTCCCGTAATTTTATTACCAGGCAAACCTTACCCTATCTTCATTCCACTTCCTGTCTCCCACCCCATCCTGCCACTCCACATCCCTGTCCTGATTTTCACATCACTAGACCAGCTCATCCCTTTCTCTGATCTCATACCTTCCGCTCAATCCCACACTTGTGAACCATGGAGATTATTCCTACCAGTCTGTGCTGTCTGCGGCCGTTTTCCTGGTTTCACAGGGAAAAAGAGATTCTCTCCAAGTCTGAAGATAGAATATCAGCACAATAAAATTTAACTGCATTCATCTTTTTGGCAGAAAGAGCCTGTTGCTTTAAAGCAGAAGCTATTTGGGGGTGGATGGGGTCCTTGCTGGGGGCAAGGGGTGCGAGGATGGGACGCTTCCCACCTTGAGTTTTCAGTCGCTCCTGGGGCGCAATGCACACAGCCACCACACAGAGGAGCTGTTGCACCTGAAAGCCACGACACTTCTGCGGGCGGCTGCTCCAGTCAGCAACGCCGGGATCCAGAACTGTGATATTGGTTTCTTATTTCTTTTAAACTAATAATCATTGGTGTTAGGAACAATCGCTTAATTTCTTAGTTCTAGAGGTAGAGATCTGAAGTCTGTTTAAGTCATTTATAGAGTTTTTAAGTCATTTTCAGGGAAACCTTTGGTTACAGCTAAAGTTACTCCTGCAGGCTTTTCGTGAATTTAGAAGTTCCTGGACGTTCAGGTTATATGCATTAAATTAACATGTTAATTCTGGCAGTCCAAAGGTAAACAGGAATAAAATGAGTGGGCAGGAAAACGAAGTTTTAGATTTATTTACAAAGGGCAGTGGGAGGGGGAAGCCGAGTTAGCTGAAGCAAGCAGGAACCAGGTTATTCCAGGCCTCGTAAATTATGCAGCAATGATGGCTGGTTATTAAAGAAATCGAATTAAGCCAGCAGTTCCAGAATTTAGGGTACTGTGGATTGGAGGCCTAGCTTCTTCAAAGTGTCTGCAGCAAACCTTAATTTCCCCAGTCCTCGGCTTCTCCCGGTGTAAAGGGGGTGAGTATCCTTGCCTGCAGACAGGGGTAGTGTTTGCTTAATATTGACTCCAGTACTTATCCCCAAATACAGACTCTGTGGTTGGAGACTCTCGTAGAGAATAGCATATAAAAAAAGTAAAGTTTTTCTAGCTTTACCTGTGAGACTCTCATTAACCACATGCTTGCACCTGTTGAAAAGTGCAGAGAAAATTTGGGGCAAGCCCTAGGTTTGAGGCTTGGTTCCATCACTAATGATTGCACTGTGTAGGTCAGTTACTCTGTGTCTCTAGTTTATCATCTGTAAATGGAGGGGTTTGGCTAAGCTGCCTTCTGAGACCTTTCTGATCCTGACGGACACCCCTCCTTCTCTATCTGCCCACTGGTGACAGGTTATCGCTGTCTCATACTCCCAGGTGGCCAAATTGGACTATTTACTGTACCCTGAACAAAACCTCTCCTTCCTCTCTGTCTGTTCTTGCTCACCTCCCCTGCCTGGAAGGTCCTTCCTCTATTTCTAAGCTTTACTACTATTTCAAGTCCCAGTGCAAAGGCTACCTCCTCTGAGAAGCCTTCCCTGATACTATGGGTACAGAGAGTCTTGTCCTTTATGAATTTGCAGCACTTTATCTCTAATTCTCGTTCAGCATCTACCATTTTACCTCTCGTGTTATAATAATTTCTAACTGGGTCTTCAAGGTCATGATTTGCATATGATTCATCTATCCCACAGGGTCCAGCCCAGTGGCCAGGGCTGAGCAGGAATCCAGGAGATGGTTGATTGAATTAACAATCCCGTATGCACAAACACATTGCAGTTTGTGTAAAGGATCTGGAAAAACAAGCTGCTGTTCAGCTGACAGGACTCGGGCCCTAGTGTCTTCACATTGTCTCTCCCCTGCAGCACAGGCAGGCTCGCAGTGGGGTTAGCGCTCAGACTCTGGAGCCAGACTGCCCAAGTTCATGGCCTGGCTTGGCCAGTTATGAGCTGTGTGAACTTGGGCAAGTTCTGCAACTTCTCTGTGGGTGCCTCACTTATATGGTGAGAATAATGACAACGGCCACTTTCCATGGATGTTGTGGGCATAAAATGCCTCACCAGGGGTCAGAGTGACTTGAACTCAGGCACTTACCTGCTAGAGCCTCAGTTTCTAGCTTCTCAAACCTACTAGATAACAGAACCCCTAGGAACCTCCCTTGGGCTGCCTGCTGTAAGATATCTCTTTAGTATTCCCAGCCTTGGTCTCCTGCCTAACCCCAAACTGGCTGATCCCCTTGCGCCTACCTGGCTCACCTGTCTGGATACCAAGAGGAAAAAAAGTAATGCACTTTAAAAAGTACCCAACACAAAGCAAGTTCTTAATAAATGCTAACTTTAAACGGTATTTTTCTTATTACTCACAACAATACAAACACCTCAGGACTTCTTGCCAATTAGCAATATCTTTTTTTCACGATAAGAAAAAAAATTGTCTTGTGTTTATCCCTATGCCTGTTCATGTCTCTGGTTAGTTTTATTGGCATCCTCTGCAGCGGGCTGGGAAATGCAATCTAAGACAGCCTGTTCCCTGGGTGGGCTCCAGCTCTGCATTTTCAGAGTGAACCTTTGGCAAAGGCCTTGAGTGCATGGAAAACAGATTAACTTGCTATATCATTCCCGCCTGCCACCGGCCATTTGCTAAATTGCACAATTTGATAATGGCAAGTGTCCTCGCACCCCCTCCCAGGCCAGCCCAGGCGCCAGCCTTACCTCTTATCTGTATGGTGTTATGGCTATAATTCACCTGACCACTTGTGACATGCATGCTCTCAGCAGATTTGTGCTGTTATCTGCTGGGATTCAAGGACAGAGAAGACAAGAAAAGGGATAAAGAGAGGTGAGAAAGAACAACCTGGCAAAATAAATGTGTTTCAAGTTACTTTCCACAAAGGAAGGTCCGAGACATTCTCTCTTGGGCTCAGAGCTCAGTCCTAGGTGTGTGTGTCTCCTCATCTTGGGTCTACTCAGTCTGTATCCTGGCTACACCACTATTTCAGAAAAAAAATCCCCAAAGAAACAAACCACATATCCCTATTTTTTTCTGACCTTGCTCTAATTTCCTTCTACCCCTACCCAATTCCATTTCCCCATAAAGAAGTTTATTTTGAAGTTAGACGCTGGTGCTAAAAGAGGATGCTGTCTGTCCACTGTGCTTCACCCACACTACCTGGATCCTTCCGTGTGGACGTGCAGCCTGGGGGCAGGGCACGGAGGAAAGGAGAGAGTGTGGTGGAAACAGGGATGGCCTCAGCTGTCCTCCTGTCTCCCAGCTCTCATGCCTCCTCCAGGCTGCCCTATAAACCACTGCCACTTTAAGCTGAAAGCACAGCCTTTGATCTGCTGGTCAAACACCTGAGAACGAAAGGATGTGAAATTACACAGCACAGTTGCCTCTTGTTACAGATGTGGGAACTGAGGCCCAGAGACGTGAAAAATAGTAACAGTGACACCGACAAAGCTCTGGTGATGTGCCAGCTACCATTCCAAGTGCTTTAAACAGATTAACTTATTTAAGCCCCATAACAACTCTGTGAGGTACTATTTTACGTGTGTTTTATGAATATTTTGTTGTTGAGGAAACCGAAGTGCAGTTTTACTAAATCATTCGTCCAAGAGCATCTGGCCAATGGGTGGCAGAACTGAGATGCAAACCCAGAATGAGTTTCAGAACCCATGCTCTCCACCAGTTACCCTGCCTCCCCAGCAGTGAGTTATTTGTCCTGTTAGTACAGTGCCAGAGGGTCTAGAAGCTTTTCTTGTCCCCAAATCTAGGCTCCCTATTGTCTGGAAAGCAAAATAATAAACCCAACATCTTCATCCTGGCTTTCTGCCCCTTCTAAGCTTAATGCCAAGCCACCTTTCTAGTCTCCACTGCCACCTTCTTCCAAACACACTAAACCCCAGACAGCTGTAGGCCGAGTGAGGGAATGAATGTAAGTGAATAGAGAAAGCAAAGGACTGAGCCCTCCCAGTCTTATGTGCCAGCACGCCTCCTAGGAGACTGGGGATGTTTGATAATGACGTAATCGATATCTCAATAAACCTTCCTAGTTCTTCCAGACTAGGGTGCTTATCGCACAATCCGGCTGGCAGAGAACATTCCTGAAACCAGACACGGGCTGTTCACAATCCATTTCTTCCCTTTATGCAGGCGTCACACTCAGGGTGCAGTGCTGGTCAGTACCTGAAGCGTCATGTTCCTTTGCCTCTTCACGCAGCAGCAGGAGTAGAAAAAGCAACAGATACAATGACGTGAGCCGCTGACGTTTGCTGCATGCTTTCCCTGTGCTGGGCGCTATTCTGATGAACTAGTCTCATCCTCACATCACCACTATGGGGGGCACTTACACGATGCGTGGACCTGTTTTTCAGTCGAGACGTGGAGAAGTTAAGACAGCCACCGTAGCTGATGTCAGAGGTGAGATGCGAACACAGGCAGTCTATCGTCACGGCTCGTACTTTTCACCACACTCTCTAGAGCCTGGGTCTGGAGGGTCAGCTCTCTGGTTGCAGTGAAGAGCTGCTGGCTCTGCTTATCCGAGTGCCAGAGCCTATGGTCAAGGCCTTCACTGCCACCTCTTTAGAGCAGCTGTGGGGTTCCACGTAAAGGCCAAAGATTCTACACAGAATGACTTAAGTTTAACTCTATTGTGGGGGATCCCTTTGTCCTTTGGGGTTAACTTAAGAAACTAAAAACACTTTGTGGAATTAAAGTCAAGACAATGAACTTCACTTCCAAATCCAATATTTTATGAGTTTTAGGCTTAAAACGCTGTACTAGCATATCTGTAAAACTTCTCCTATTCAGCTTTGAGAAGAGGTGACGAGAAGAAAAGGAGACTCACTTTAATGCCTTTTGCCAGGGTTGGGGGTCCACGAGGCACAGGAACATTCAGAGCAACGTTTCTCAAAGTCGAGTAATGTGTATAGAGCCCTGTTAACAAGGGCCATCTCCTGCTGCTCCAGTACAAATTTGTTATCTTTATTTCAATGTTACAAACATAAAACTAGGAATAAACTTTTTATGCTTTTAGTTCTTATACAAGTGCACAAGCAAATGAAGGCACATGTCAACACAGAGATGTAGATGAGCAACATTCAAATTAAGAAGCATGGATTCTTGTGATGGACGTCGCTTCGCAGACACAAAATTGGCACTGTTGTGCTCCTCCGGTTGAGCCACAGGCAGATGCCATTTTTGTAGATCATTGATAACACTGGTTAAATGATTACGTTGTGTGTTTCATTTTTGTGGGGCTGAATTCTTGGACTCTGAACAAGATGGGGGACCCCCTCATGACAGTCTCTATGCTTCTTCTTCTTCTTATTAACTTGATAATGTACTAGTTTTTGCAGACCCAATCCAAGTGTTCCTTGAAATATACGACTTAAAAAACTTTGTTTCTTCAACATAAGAGTCAGTTTGTATTTTCTGCTTAAATGGTATGTACCAAGACAGAACCTGAAAAAGGTGTCTGCTAGCACGGTAGACCGCGTAGGATGGTCAAGTGCAAACATCCTGTGATAACTCAATTCCCCCATCATTTTATCTTTCCAAATTACTATAAAACTTCTGTGTGTTCAGCCTGCCATGACTTCACCTGGCAGAAATGTATCACTTACCTAATATGCCCTTTTCTGTCTTTCATCATTAGACTGTGACACTTCGAGTGGTATGTGACTCTGATGTACTACGTAATTGCCATGATGCCAAATCGATTTATTAACCACTCTAAGAAACTAAACTCCTGGTCTATAAAAATGTCATTCAACTGTGAACTATCATGGCAAAAGAGAAGTTCTGCTTTTGTACCTGGTGATACATTCCCACACGGTATGAAATGAATACGAGATGAATGTGGCCAACCAAACGACAGCCTGATATGCCTTGCAAATATTTAAAGTCAAATGATGTTAGTTCAGAGAACATGGGCACTGAAATCTCACAGCTGTACTTAGTTATAAAGTGGTTGCTTAGGTTATAGATATGTATAATTTTCAAAAATATTGAAAAGATTATTATAAAAATTGAAAATAAAACTAGAAAATTAAAAAAAAATTAGTAGAATTTGCAAATCCTCAAGTCAGTTGGGAACCACCAGGATCTGCAGATCTTGGTATAAATAGCCCTGTTCAATCTAAAAAGTGCTCAGTGTAAGTCAGTCTTCATGCTCGAACGACAAAAGAGGACGCTTCAACATTTTCTTTAGAGAGTAAGTGTTATTAATGGATTAATGAGAGCGTGTGTCAGTTTATTAAAACTTGATTTAAATACAGCTGCTGAGGAGAGCATATCTGTCACATAAAGTGAGAGCCAGCTACTCTAGTTCTCTCCGGGGGAGGGAGGGGAGAGGGGAAGATGCCAGAAAGCAAAGCAAACCCTGTAGTTTAACAGCTGGTGGTACTATTTCAAGTCAGGGCTCCTTTTCCTACACTGGTCTACCTTCCCAGTTAACACAGACTGCCACTAACGCTAAAATAAGAATAAAACCTAAATTAAGAAAATGGCAAAGGCAACGGTGTTCTTGACCCACTGAGAGGCCATGAGATGGTTCCGCCATAAACAGCAAAGAGCCATTTCCCTTGAGCTTCGGCTACTGGGGGAAATTTTGGTGCTTGTCCATTGCAGAGGTCATGGTATCTGCGTTTCACACCAGGTCAGATTATAAAAGAAAGTAACGTTTCCTGACAAAGGGGTCTAGTCCAGCTCACTGCCTTGAACGACACTGACCTTGCTGGTGTGAAAGTGACAGCCAAGGAATACAGCACTCATTAGAGGGACAGGGAACAGCGATACCAGAGTGTCCTGGAGGGAAGCAAAGCTTTCCATGGACATTAACCAGTACAGACCCATCACTGCACCAGTGCACACACGAAGGCTAGGAAGGTCAGACACCTACACAGGCAGCGTGCTGTGCTGCATGGGACACACAGGATGGACCCAGGTCATTCCAGAACTATCAGTGCTCTGCCACGTGAGTTAAAGGTGGTCACTGGCTTCTAGGAGAGGAAGACCTTGGGATTGGTGTTAGACTGTACGGTACGGCATGACATGATGTAATACAATTCAATGTAATTTCTTAGGAACGTTATGTAGCAATGTTAGCATAACTAAAGAAAACTGTATACAGTTTTTACTACCAAATATGACTTTTGTTATTCTCATGAATTACTTTCATAAAGTCTGAGTTAATGTTACATGTAGACATCCGAACAGCGTGGACCAACCCGACTGTAAAATCAAGACTGAATGCCCACCGTGGGCTGTTGCCCGCCTGCTACCCCCCCTTACAGAAGTCAGCCATAAAAAGGCCCATTTCCCTAAACCTGTGTCCCGTAACCAAGAGACACCTTTGTGTGGTGGTTGGTTTGTGGGTCTTGGCCCCCAATACTCTGATAAACACACCTATATAGCTGCACATCAACTACAAGGAGAGAACAGACATTGTCCAACACAAAGAAAACACGAAATTGGAACTGTCACTATAGATGGAGCTTTTTCCCTCTTTGGGATAAATCTGGTAGCTGGTGATAGAAATCAGCAGCAGCCCGCACCCCCTCATAAAGGCCTGACGGCCCCTGTGCAGTTTCAGTCCGAGCGGCCTACACCCCCACACGGCTGCTGCCACCACGGTTTGCTAACACTCAGACGGGCACAACGAAGTGCTGGACCGCTGCTCTGCCAAGTACCACCGTCTTTTTGCAGTCAAGAGCCTTCCTCCCAGCCTTTGGATACATGGAAACACCCCCTTTAAGTCCCGCTCCCATTATTGTTGACACGGACATTACAATCTGGATTTGGATATCTCGAAGAGGGCCGTGTTGTATAGAGAAACCAGCAGCCCTGAGAAACTGGGGCGGCACTCTCATCACTGAAAGAAGAGACAAGGCAGTGACCACCGTCGGAAATGAAAACTGATTACATTTCAGGGGGTAGAAAATTAAATCCCATGACCAGAGGAAGTCCCTGGTGCTGATTCCTTCATCTAAGGGGGCAGGCAAGGAGACCCCGTGGAAATATGAAGGTCTGTGCTTCTCCAAGACTCTGGATGCTGGGAGCTTAAATGAGCTGATGTGTGAGGACACACTGTACGGGTTAGAGGTGGCCACCACTTACACGTATACACACATACAAGTATTGTCTATGACATTATGTCTAAGCTGTCAGCAGCCTACCTAGGGGGACAGCATTGCTTTACCCAGAAAAAAAAGCAGGGTTTAGGTGACAGGTGATACGGTTAGTCACCGTTGGAGCTAGCTCTTATGAAACCCAGTCCTTACTCCTTGCTTTAACAGCCTTTCAGAAGTTTAAAGAGCTCAGCAAACGTAAGGGATTGTTATTGTTATTTAGTAGTCCTTTGGGGGCAGTTTTCTATCTTGCTATGAGGAGATCGATTAGTCACTTTTTGGTAAAAGGATGAAAAAATAATGTGAACATGTCCTCTTCTCCCTCTTTTCCACGCTACCTTCCACCCTCCCTCATGGTTTATAGTCTCGTGAACAAGCAGGTTGTGAAGGCAGTAACAACTTTGCAGAGGCAAATCCCACATGCCCTGGAAGGTGTCATCCAACTCCATCCTTACGTGCTTACTGTAGTGACCCCATCTCAAAAAGCTGCAGTCCTATTCTGAAACATCTCTGATGCCAAGGATTCTATTCCTTACACTGATCTTAAGACTTAAAGTTTCCTTGTGACCTCATCTTACTTGGTTCTGTCCTCTTCAGCTTCTTGTGAACCCCTTCAAGTTTTTCACTTCTCCGGGGCCCCCACTTCTTCTCATCACTCCCTGCTGACAGATTCCCCAGCCTCACCCTGCTGGTCGCTCTCCCCGTGAGAATCTAGGATTTGTCATTGTTCTCTTAAAATGGATGCCTCACCACACAGATAGCACTTCTGACAGGCTCTTGCTATGTTAGAATACGAGAGAACTGTCCCTCCTTTTAATTCAGACACTGTAATGCCACCAGTGGCAGGCTTAGCAGTGGCAGCCCTGTCATTCATTTGGCCTTCATTCTGGCCCACTGTTAGTCTGTGACAAACTGGCTCTATAAACCACACAAATCCATTGTATAACCTTTCATTTAATTTAGCCAATGAGTTGAGATCTTTCGAAATTCTGTCATTTGGCCTATTTGTCATGCTTGCCCTGTGGGGGGAGAGAGAGAGAGAGAGAGAGAGAGAGAGAGAGAGAGAGAGAGAGAGAGAGTGTCCGTGTGTCCAGAGGCAGGACGGGTTGCTAGCAGTGTCTCTGCATTCCTGAGGACAGCTCACACAGCATCCTGGTTGGCAGCAGAGGGGCTGGCAATGGGTTTTTCCCCGGGGTGAAGGGCCGTTGTTAGGAGCTGGAATCTGAAGTTCAGAGGCAGGGCTAGTCCCAGACGGAAGGAATGTGTCGGCTCTGGTTCTATCCAGAGCATATCAAAGAAACGTCATCAAAAACCTTCCCTCGAGCTTCAGGCAGTATTTTTCCATCCACCTAGAATTTCCATCCCTCCCGTGGCATCATGCTCTGAGGCATCTTAAAGGAGTGGCTCAGAATTGCTTCTCCTTTCTGGCTTTGAATCAGTCATAGCTTTGATATGAATATCCCTCTTGTCTTCATTTAAATCCTTCACAACACCTTGAACAGGAGAGGGTCAGAGAGGATTCTATCCCCTCTTTCCTCTATGTCCTGTACTAATTATCGTTACTAATTAACAGTCAGTGTACTACTGCTTGGCCAGGGCTAAGTCCCACCTTACTGTCTACCAACATTTCTCCAGCAACATTCCCAACCAAACTGTGAGACGTGCCATCAGATATCTCCCTAAAGCTAAGCCACTCAAGATCTTCAATATTTCTTTTAATTTCAGTAATTTTATTACATATTCAATAATGTACTATTTTGACTCTGTCTGGAAATTAAACATAACTTTTTTCAGCAGGCTTAAACTTCATACAGGCCCACTGACTTAGTTGATTGAAAGTAGGTAAGTGTTGGTTTATTATTTTGACCATTTGGGGTTTCACTTTGCCTTTGATCCTGTTCATACGTTTCTTTTCAGCTCGACTGTTGTCTTTGATAGGAAAGATACCAAATTCATCTGCTTTCTTATTGTCAAGTACTGTAACAACTCAGCTTCTCTGAGTAGTAAGTAATTTTGTCCTCTTTTTGTCTTTTTTGCTGGATATCTTCTATTTATCCACCAGAAAACACCTTTCTGCACCTTGCTCTGAGCACCAAGAGGTTGTTCTGGATAGACTGGATCAATGGGTCCCCTAGTTTTCTGGTTTCTGGGTTCAGCCAACGGGAGGTAGCAGCAGAGGGAGGTGGGAGAGACTAGAAAGACAGTGGGGTCAGCTGCCTCTCTGCACGACTGGCTGGGGTCCATGACCAAGAGCTATTGTTTCTGTGTTCTGTCCCTTTCCAGATAATTACTCTCATCAGGTTCCAACTTGTTCCATCTCTTGTTACTTCCCCAACTCTACCCATACGATTAAAAAATCCTTCTATTAAAATCTCCTCAAATATCATTAATGAACCATCTGTTTCCTCTGAGACCTTCACTTCTCCTTCTCGTCACTCCAAATTTGTCTCTTTTTATTGTTATCATTGACCTCAGGATAGTCACAAAACTCTGATCTTTCTCAGCATTAGCCTATCTGCATATTATTCTTTCAGCTTTGGATGCTTTATGTTTATTTCTCCTGATCTTCCTTGCTTTGTTACATCCATCCTTTTAATATTCGAGCTCTACAGAAAGCTGCTTATGTAGCTTTCTGATTTATTTAGATACTTTCCCTTTCCCTCCTCATTACAGTTATTTGGAAATCCCAAACTGCCACAGAATCTCAAGGTTGGAAGGGACCTGGGAGGTGGCCTAGTCAATCTCTTCTCATTCTATACCCACTTACTTGAGAACATCTCACATATATAAAATCACTGTCAATTTTGTTCTTTATTTCTAGTAACAAAGGATGATGGAGAATGTTGCAACAATGAGTCTTGTGAACCTAGCCAATTATCAAAGATATTCCCATCTGCTTTGAAGCTCTTCAGGAGAACAAGTCAGGGCTGGGAAAGAGATGGAGTGCCAATTATTCTTTAGGAATTGATCCAACATGAGCAGACAACAAAGATTTAGTTAACATATCTCTCTGCCCCTACTCCAGGAAACATATGGTTTGGCTCTATATCAGGGATTGTGTTCACAATTGCATCTTCGAGTTAGACTCTGGGTAAGGATAATACAGCGAAGACTTACAACATTTCTCCAACTTTACGATACTTAATAAAATGAACAATGACAACATCGAAATAGAGAAAACGAATCAGAATTTTTATCAGCAGCAACCAAAAAGGGAAAGGAGCATAACGTATTGCCACGTACTTCAAACAAGCAGTCAAGGACATTCTGCAGTGAAGCAGTGAAGGGCTCAGCCTGTGGCTGCTCCTCCTCCTTGCTCCTCCAAAGCAAACCTGGGAGTTAGCACGATGGGGAAACTGGTGAATTTGGAAAGGAAAGAACTTTTTCTTCTTCTAAAGAGGCTGGAGTGAGGAGGGATGTGGGGAGAAACCAAGATAAGCAGAAAAGTAAAGAATGAGGCTGACTTGCAATGATGGGAGCAAATTTGTAGTATCACCCCATTTTCATAAAAGTGTGTTTGGCTCTCTCAAGTCTGCCAGACTTCGACTTGTAGGTGCGTTGAATGAATTCGTATACAGGAACGATGCTGAACGATTACAAAGCTCATGGCTAGAGAACAGAATCAGTATAATATCAAAGTTGTGATTAATTATTTTCTCTGTATGGGAAATGTAAGAACCGTGATGAGTAGAATTTTGTCTGTTCTGAATATGACTTATAGCTATGGGCTCAGCACCGTGAAAGTGCCTTGCACAAAGATGAGTCTCAGTAAACTTGTTGAATGAAAGACTGAGAATGAACTGCAAATATTGGGAGGGAAAGCATAGAAAAATAGGAAAACGTGTTAGTATCCTTCTTTCATAGCAAGGAGTTGATTGATACGATATAAAACTGAACTATGTATATAATAAAAGTATTAGACTCTAGTTACTTTTATAATCTCTTTTGTTAAGGCATCTTTAGGGAAACAAATGTTAGGTGGTGAAGAAACACTTATATGAGGCTCAGAATTCTGCCAGTGTTAACTCAGTTTCCCTCCTGTATTGTAGTAAAATTGATCTGAATATAAACATTTTTAAATTTAAAAAGGCATTAGAGTATAATCCAAATTTTATAGCTTGTCTATCTAACCAGTCAGCTAGCTTCTTTCTCTTCCATATACATATGTATGTGTAATATATACCTACATATGTATCTGTCTATGTAGATATGTGTATCTATCTATAGACATGTAAAGATAAATGTCTATAGATATAGAAATGCAATATTACATAAACAGATTATGTGTTATATATA
The DNA here is from genome assembly GCA_030015415.1 of Cynopterus sphinx. Classification (NCBI taxonomy): domain Eukaryota; kingdom Metazoa; phylum Chordata; class Mammalia; order Chiroptera; family Pteropodidae; genus Cynopterus; species Cynopterus sphinx. The sequence continues at coordinate 135,159,124 of CM057384.1, forward strand.
CATATAACACACACACATATTCTTTGAAATAGTCTAAATTAATGTCTACCTAACATTCAACATCTTTATTTGTTATATTATGGTGACATAGGTTAATGAAACCCAGTAAGTTTCAGGTGTACAACCAAACAGTAAGGCCTGTATATATGATGTACTGTGTGTTCACTGCCTATTGTTAGAGTTCTTTCTGTCACCACATATTTGACCCCCTTTTACCCTGTCTACTTCCCTTCTTCCCACTCCTGCCTCCCCTCTGGTAACCACTAGTCTGTTGTCCATGTCCATGAGTTTGTTTGTCCTGTTCGTTTGTTGCTTTTAGGATTATATCCCACATATAAGTGATATCATGTGATTTTCAACTTTTTCTGTCTGGCTTATTTCACTTAACATGATTATCTCGAGGTCCATTCATGTCAACATAATTATTTGGGGAGGGTGGGATTTGGAAGATTATTTTACTTTCTTCTTTGTAGCAAGCTTTGGATTCTTTAAAATGAGCATGATATAATTTTTACAGAAACAAAACTGCATTTTTTCTTCAAATAAAAAAAATAAGGGAATTCATAAAAGTAGACACTGGTATATTACGTTATTACTACAGACTGAAAATGTCCAATAATTAGATTTTGTTTCTTTTGAAAGAAATAACTGATGATAATTATGAGCACAGAGTATTACTTGAATATGGGTATGCTTATTTACAAAAGCTTTCTTAATCCAATTCACCATTTCTTTCTCTCTATTGTCTTTCTTTCCAAAGCATACTGTCACAGAGGCTCCTGGCTCAAGTCTATTTTAGACTGAGCATGTGATCATATGTAGTTAAGATGGCTCCAATTTTAGGAGAGCTAATGATTGGCTATTAAAGCTCTCCTGTAATTTATAGAATCATTCCAAAATGCATTCCACTGAACACTATATTTATAAACTTGCCTATTTTTCTGTTTCTTTATTATGCCACGGAAAAGGTAAATTGACTCAGACTGCCAGAAAGCATTAAGACCATAGGGTCACAGGTATTTGTCTACATACTTTAGGAGTTTGAGTGATTGGCTGCATGTCAGACTCACTACCTTTTTTCCTATAAATAACACATATTTAAAAAACCATCACATTCTCAGGACACAGCAGAGAATGCAGCTGTAATTTATGCTTCTTGTGATTTTCCATATGGCAGGATACACAATGGAAAGTGACAAGTTTAAAAGTCAGGAGACTTAGCTTCTATTCTTTGTATTCACTGCTGCTCAACATCTAACCTCTCTACGACTTAGATTTACTACCTGAAAACGGGAGGATTAGACTAGATTCTTGGTTCTCAGTCCTGGTTGCACATTAGCAATGTTCTGAGAAAAGTGGTGGCCAAACTGTGGCAGCTCCTCATGTGTGTGGCTTGGAGATCTTCCGGGAGAAGAAGACAGAAAAACACCCTATCTAAGCAGATAAACCAAGGATGAAATGACATCAGACTTTTTGTTCCATGGACATGTCATATAGGTTTTGGTACCTGCAGAAGCTTGCCCCCTTTGATCTGATTTGGCCAGTAAGAAAGTCTCTTTTCCCTCTACTTGCTCTAATAGTGATGGTGGAGGTTTGCATTGCTGCCAAATGGACTCGTAATGTTATTAGCTGCTGCTTCCCAACCTTTGCCTGTTGGCAGCTCATCTGGGAATTCCAAGTTTCCCCCCAGTACTACTGGTGTGCAGAGTGGAGAGTCTATGTCCCCTGAAAGTACACACTCAACCTGAGAGACTTGGGCTGCCAGAGAGGAACGCGGAAGGCTTTGCACACCCTTTGTCCACACTGCAGCCAGGTTGCCTGAGTAGCTTCAGAAATTGTCAGTGTGGCTAGAATGAACCACTTCTTCTAGATTCTCTTTCCCTACAGTTTCCAGTTAGGATGGGCCAGAGATACTCCTGAGAGAGAACAGAGAGCAGAAGTGACGGGCAGCTACCTGTAGCTCACACATATGGCTCATATTCAGGCTCACCTGCTGGGTGCAGTGGCCCGGCCTGCGAATGCCCCATGTTCCCCTGGCTCCTGGGTCAGGCATGTGGTTACTTCTGTGGCATCCTGCAGGACAACTACATCATTAAGGGAGGCTGTGAAAACTGACGAGGGTTTCAGTCAGCCTTCACAGGTCCCGACACATGTGTGCGTGTGCGTGGAGGGGGTTGTGTCACCGTTTGTCTTTGCTCTCCCTTCTTTACTTCCATCATCACTTGCTGCCTGTCCTGTAGACTCTGAGCTCCAGAATCAGATGTGAAGATAACAGCTTTACTGCTTAACTAGCAACCACAGCTGCACAATACCAAATTCCTGTAACACATGTATATATTCATGTGTATACTTATAATGGTATTTATTATAAATATATAAATGTGTGTATATGTATGTGCAAACATACAAATACATATAATGCTATATCCTAGCAGTTCTACTTCTCTGTCTGCACCCTGAGTGACCTTTTCAAAATTCGTATCTGATTACGTCATATTATTTAAAACCTTCAGTGGTTTCCCAGTGCTCTGAAGACCAAAGTTCCTGTCTGCCCTTCCAGCCACACACCGTACCATGCCCCTCTGCCTGCTCTCTGCTCTGCCACCATGATCATCTTTTAGTCCCAAGTAGTTCCGTGTCATTACTCAAAATAGGGATTCTGCATTTGGTGTCCCTTCGGCCTGACTCCCTCTTTTCAGCCATCCTTACCTGGCTAATGTCAACTCGTATTTCATATCTAATCAAATTCTCCTGTAGTGAGCTCTTATATCACTGTGTACCTCTCCTCTGAATGTCATCACATGCATGATTGTTCATTTATTAGTCTAATGATTTTGTTTGCAAATTTTCAATATTTTGGGATTTCTTTCTTCCATTGGGTTCTAAGCTCTGGGAGGGCAGGGAGAGCTGTTTTTGCTTTTCATTGTGTTTTTCCTATACCCTACTTTGCTTGGCACACAATTAACTTTTCTTTTTGGCCCAAGGAATGTCAGTGGAATAAATTAATAAATAAAAGATGCTGAACAGATGAAGAGGACAGAGGAGTTGCAGCAGGAAATGACTGAGAGGATGAGCTGTAAAGGAAGTCAAGTCTGGGAGTGCTGCCAGGCCTGGGGTACATCAGGGTCAGCCGCTGTGGGGAACTTGGTCCTGGCAGCATACAGTTAGGTGCTGTGTTTTTCTCCAGCAAAAGATAAAGAGCTATTCCCTCATGCAGGATGGATGTTTGTTGTGAATTAGACACATTTCCCTTTTCTGTGGCTAATTTTTGCCAACGATTTTTCGAAATTCTGATAGCTGATATTCTTCATTATTGAAGCAATCACAAATACAGTGTTCAACTTTTTGAGTGTGTGTGTGAAGTCTGAGTTTCTTTAAAGGAAAAGTAGAATTTGGAAATGTATCCTTTCAGAATAAATTAGTGAGTGTCTGTGGAAGAAATAAACAATTAGTACATTCATGAATTATGGTTAAATTTCCACCTTTCTTTCCAATGGAAATTTATATAAGAAAAGCTTTCTGCTTTGATTTTAGTTGATTTATCCATGTGCTTGCATTTTTCAAGGCATGTTTGAATTTCACAATCTCTGCTTCCAGCCTTGGACAACATCCTCCTAAACTCTGGACACAATCCTGGAGCATGAAGTCTGATTGGAAGATTCTAGAAGATTATTGCTTTTCTGTGGCTCCAAAAGGAAGTAGCCTGCAACCCATTAGGGTCAGGTCTCTACATCTCAGCCCTGGAATAAGAGCCAAAAAACCTGGTTTTAGTTCTTAATTCCAGCACTTTCTAGCCACGAGAGCTTGGAGAGCCCACTGAATCAACTTCTCTGAAACTCTATTTCCTTGCCTGTATAATGAGTCAATTGGACCTTTAAACTCTGGTATATCATGATTCTGAGGTTTACCCTTTTTACTGACAGGAATTATGGTAAATGGTTTTTATTACACAAATACAACGACTTTCTAGAAGACTGGCGTAACAGCTACATTTATGAGATTACTACTGATCTCAAGTTTTTCTGAAACATTTTTTCCCTCAAAAGACTGTACCTCTGAACATTTCCCACATAAACATTTTAAATCTGAGTATAACAACTTTTTTTTCATTAAGGTATTCCCAAACTTTTATTTTACATAACAATTATGATTTATAATTAAAAATTTTCATAACTGTCCTAATGTCCTCTTTCTTCTCCCTGTTAAACCTTTTAATTACATCCATAATTACCACTTTTCCAGGCACTAAGGCTGATGTGAAAGGCATTATTTTCCACTAAGAACCATGGCTCTTTACACTCTTCTGTTTTATTTGGCATTTGTCTATTCTAAGTACCCATTTATTTTTTAAAGTTTTTTTTTTTCAGTTTTCCTACACTTTACTGTTTCTACCATCTGTTGTTGAGTCTTTAACTACACAAATCTGTTTATTCAGTGTGTTCTCTCCTTAGACCCTAACTTTAAATTCTAGTTTGACTTTTATTGTTATTTTGAGGATTGCAATTGAATCAGAAGAATTTATGAAATCAATTTAATAGACTCATTCAACTAATGTGACTTCAAGATTTTTACTCACATGGGATAACTTCAATTTTATTATTTTATGCAAGGCATTCAAACTTAAATATGAGCTATTAAAACATTTTTATTGTGGGATTTCCCCCCAAGTCTTAAAAAACAGTTTGTCTAAATGACTAGAAAAAGAAAAAAAGAAAGAAAAAAACCAAATTAACCAGTTACAATTATTGGTGGATCTGGGAAGTAAATGAGTTAATCTTCCCAACGATCCTATGAAGGAGGTACTATTCTGATCAATAGCTGTAATTTATAGATGAGAAAACTGAGGCACAGAGAGGTTAAGTGAAGTGGCCAGGGCACATAGCCAGTAAGTAATAAGTAGAGTTGGGATTCAAACCCAGGGAGTCCAACTCCAGAGTCATAGGTGAAGAGCCTTGGAGTCAGGGCAAAGACGATGCAACAATGACACGTGTGGACGGGAGACTAGGTAGAAGCAAGACTGTGTAAGGGATGCCACTGTGGAGAGCTCCTGACTGCTTTCTGTTGGGTTGGCTCTTTGCTTACTCATTTGGCTTATGTACAAATGCTTCCTGGTGCTCTGGGGGAAACCCCCCAGATATTACTTACTATAAAAGTAGGTCACTACCAAATTGATTCTGCAAATATTTTCATATAGGAGAAAGCAAGATGAAAAGATAAGGGATGCCATCCATGCCAGAACTAGAAATAAAAGGCAGGCAATTCCTAATGCCCAAGATGCCAGTGACCTTCCTTCGAACCTCTTCCAGCACATGCCTGTGACCCTGAGTAAGAAAACCCCAGGGACAACTCTCTTAGGAAGGCTGCTGCTTATCCAACAGCATGAATTTCCTGACCATTTTCTTAGCTCCCTGGCAGGAATGAGTTATCTTTCAAAACATTCTAGAGGAGCTTCTGGATGGCAAAATGAAAGGTCAACTTGTGATAGAAGCCTTCTCCACCCACATGCATGATTAAAAGTATACCAGAGCGAAAATAGACTTTGGCCGTGTTTACAAATTAAAGGGCAGTTTGGGAAACGTGCTTCCTTCTCCACTTGTCCCATTCAAGTTCTGTGTGCAGCATTGTGTTAAAAATCAAATCTAGAGCTAAATCCGGAAAGAGGAGGTGGTGGAGGATCCACATGGCTGACTGGATGAGAATCTTTGCCCAACCACCAATCAGCCCGGGGTCCCCCAAACGGCTAGTCAGTCCCCTGACTCCCAGCTTCACCCTCAGCAAAAGCGTCTCACGTAGCTATGCTTCACTTCACTGTTATTAAACAAGAAAATATATATTAAGTACTGGTTAACCAGTAGTGAACTTCCAACAACATGGTTCGTTACCATGTGATTTAAGGAATGTATCCCAATGGCCTGAGATTTCTTTCTCAAGGATTTCTTTCACAAGAGACTCTGAAGAGAATGGGCTCCTGAGTGCTGAAGCACCCCCAAATGTGGACTCTGTCTGCTAACACAGCTGCAGTCTTCACAAAGTTTTCTTCCTCATGTTATCCTGGAAGAATTTTGATAAGCTCAGCACTCACTGAGATGTTTTTAACATAACATCTAAACATTTAAAAAGATGTTGAAATGGCTGCAGGGGTGTAATTTCAGGTGCAATGCATTTGATACCCAATCTTTAATTATATTTTTGACAAAACCTTGAAAATGCACGTCATTCAGTTTCTAGAAAGGGACTGGTATATAAGCAACATGATTAGCAAGGTGCATTCTCAGGCAGACCAAGTTTAGGAAAATATGTGGAAGTTAGATTCCTTTAAAATTACCCAAACAAGTCTACGGCCATGCCACCCCAAACACGCCTGACCCCATCTGATCTCGGAAGCTAAGCAGGGTCAGGCCTGCTTAGTCCCTGGAAGGGAAACCACCTAGGAAGACCGGGTGCTGTAGGTGTTAAAATAATAAAGTAAAATAAAATGACCCAAACCAGGTGCCCACTAGTTAAAGATTCCTCCTCCTCTTATCCTTAGCTGTAGATTTCTCGCTGACCCCCAGGAGAGCTGAAGGGAAAGGATTCCAGGATGCATTATGCATCTGACACCTGGGACAAATCACTTTTAACATCCTCTTCTTCCTGACAACAATCAATAAATGAACTTTAATAAAACGAATACACTGCAAAAGGCAAGATTTAGGTAACCACTAAATTGTACCGCTCAGTAACAATGTGTCATTTTCCTGATTTCTTTTAACTTTTAAAACCAAAAAATGACAAAAAAATTTATTTTGAAAGTTATTTCTGAAATGCAGTACATATTTCATGCCTAAACTGAAACATGTTTACCAAACAAAAAGTATTACACCTTGCAATTTTCGCTTGTGATTACAAAATTTAAGTGGTAATTTGAACTCCAAGTAGTCACACAGAATGACAATTGAAATAGCCTGAGTTCTGTTTCTACATCTTTACAATCACTGTGCTGTCAGTGTGTACTTTAACCTATGATTTGAAGAGGACCATGGAGGTATGAGATGCGTCATGGAGGTGTGAGACAGGAACTGCTCCTGATTCTAAACTTTGAGGCTCCTGCTCTCAAAATGAGTGTCTTTTGTTCAGTACCTGGGGAGTCCCTTTAACTGCTGGTTCTCTGAGTCAACTTCAGTGTAGAATATGAGGATCTTAAGGGTAGGAATCAAAATGTGCTAATTAGAGGCTTGTTGTGCATGTTATTATAACTTAATAGTAACTGTAGCACTTAAGAAGTCTTAGACAAACAAAATTAATTTGGGGAGGGGGAGAGGTATTTTAACAGCAACACTATGTAGAATTGCATGGTGGTAACGTAAATCAGACTGACTTTTATTCAGTTTTATTACTTTAAGATTCTCTACAGACTTGGCCCTCCAGCCCCCACCGCCCTAATGCCTGCATTTGGAGTGAGTGGCTCCCACTGCTCAGCCCTTGGTTCTCTGAGGATAAATGATCTTCCTTGGGAAGGAGTAAAACAGAAGGAATTTGGCAAGAGAACTTGATAAAGAAGATAAAGTCTGCTTTTTTCCTTCACAATTTTGCGTAGGGCTGACCACATGACCCATCAAGGGAGAGTGTCGGTTCCACGCAGCAATATCGCCTGTTTGAGGCTGTTAATAAGCGGGACAGGTGATAATTGGGTAATAACTAGGGAGCAGTCAGATGGATCATGTTGCAGGTTTGTTTACAGAAGCTTGACAGTGTGGAGGAAACACATAACACCCAAAGTAGAACAGCCTGTTTGAAAATACGCAAGCTTGAATAGTTTTCTATGGCCTCCTGTCTGCTAAAAGCCCAAAGTTACATTAACGAGGCAGAGTATAATCCCAAAGCACAGCAGAGTCAAATTCATCTTCTAAAAGGAAATGTGTTCATTTAGCTCCATCTCATAATGTACTTTTATTTTATATTCCTTAAAAACATTTCTCTCTCTCTCTCTGTCTCTAGCTCTTTCTCAGTGTCCTCTGTCCACACACATCTTACATGCTTGTGTATGTATATATTTTTTTACATGATTGTAATCATAGTGTACACGTATATACAGTTGTAAACTCCTGAAAAAATTTTCACCGTGAAATACATATATATGCGTGTGTATATACATTTATATATATAAATATATAAGAGGAATGTCCAGTGATGTATGTGTAGATAATATGTGGCATATGTATACAATGGAATATTATTCAGTCATAAAAAAGAAGGAAACCACTCCATTTGCAGCAATACTGATGGAACTTGAGGGCTTTATGCTAAGTGAAATAAGTCAGACAGGGAAAGACAAATATCTCATATGTGGAATTTAAAAAACAACAACAAACAAACAGAAAAACCAAACTAATAGATGTCGAGAGCAGGTTGGTGGTTGGCAGTGGTGAAGGTAGGCAGGGGAAAACTGGGTGAAGGTGGTCAATAGGTATAAACTTCCAGTTATCAGATAAATTGGCCATGGGATGTAACGTGCAGCATGGCGATCGTAGTTTAATAATACTACGTTGTATATTTGGAAATTGCTTCATCTTATGGGTTCTCATCCCACTGATGATGTCAGCTAGGCTTATTGTGGTGAATCATTTCATAATATACACAGATATTCTATATCTGAAATAAATGTTATGTCAATTATATCTCAATAAAATACATACGTGAAAGGTATGAAGCATAGATATATTTAAAGTACAGATAATAACATGCAATTCTAAACAATGCTGGTGTTAAATACGTAACGATAATGAGACGACCACGACCACGTATAGACCCACACTAGCCAGTAATAGCGATACTGGTGCCTTTATTATCCCACGTGCCCCCACCCCTCAGCATTTGTTCTTTCCAAGAGCTCATCCCTCCACTGAGTTTCTTCCTTTACCCAACAAGAACTATGATCGTTTTTATTTAAGGGTTTGTAGATTTAGTTTTCTACGATTTTGTTTAGGATTTTTTTCATCTATGTTCATGAAAGAAACTGGGCTGTAATTTCTCTGTGTCACACTGGCACTGTCCAGTCTGGATGTTGAGGTTGAACTAATCTCAGAGTGAGCTGGAGAATGATCTGTCTTTTTTCTATTTCTGTCTTGTTTCTAAAAGTTTATATAAGATTGAATTCATTTGTCAAGTGTTGACAAAACCTGTGTGCAAAAACCTGATATTTGACTTGTAAGATTATTTTAAAACATTTATTAAAAGGTTATACATTTAATACTCTATTTCTTTGAGAATGTTAGACTAAATATATGAAATTACAGATATTGCCCAGTTTTGACCTACAAAAATGGCAATTTCATGTGGTCTGACTTAACAGTTATTCCATACGTGTATAATTCCAATATCCACTATTTCTATGGGTTGGATTCTGCTGGTTGTGCTTTTTGTTGACTTTCACTCATGTAGGTTTGTATTCTTACATTTCTAGTGATTGTTTTTTCTGGGAAATTTTGAGGTCCATATTTAAAGTATGTTCCTCTAGAGATGAGATGGGATTGCTTCTGCCAGGTACCTGGGGGCAGTGCTGAAATGGAGAAACTTTTTATTTTTGCTTCGCTCTTTTGGACTAAATGGGTTTTGGTGAGAGACCTACCAGCAAGGGGAGACATAAGATTGGGGATTAGAAATTATCTAAGGAGATATTTTATCTCTTTCCATTTGCTCCAACAATAACTAAGACTAAAATAAGTACCCAACATCTCCCTTTCTGAGGCCCTTTTCCCTCTATTTCACCTGGTGACAGCACTGCCCCTCAGGAGTCTCTGAAGTGACTGTTTCCCCGCAGCTTTGTTTCTTGATACCTAAGTGCACAAGCTCTTAAAATTCAGGCTCATCCAACCAGAGGGTCTTGAGGTGGTGGAATGAGGTGGGCTCTGCTTCATTTTTCCTTTCTCTACCTCTTCTCCAGTCTCCAGGGAGATCCTTCCTTGAGCCTCCAGAGGTCCTAGGCATCCTGGGGGTCTCAGTGTTCCACATCTCTCTCCTTGGGCATCGTACCACAACACTGTGGTCCCTGTTTGCCAGTTGGTGTGGGCTGCTCCATCTAACCTCTTTGTTTCGCGAAGCCAACATCATTCTCGGTTTACACACATCCACAGACTCAAAAAGGTACCTACCAAACTCTCCCTGAACTTTTCCATATTTCCCTTTATGGTGGCAGAAGTGGGGAAGGTCTATGGGTTCAAGAGCTCAGCAAGAATCTGGTTAGGGAGAGGATTCAATGTGGCCCTCCTGTGGCACCCCTAGTCATCACCAGCACTTCTCTGGGGTACTCCCTTGGTTTGGAGAGAGGAAATACTTGGATTTGGGAAGTGTTGTTTAGGAAAACTTATGACCAGTGACTCTGGAGAATGACCTCTTTGGATGCCCCAACCTGTTCTTTACCCCAGCAATTTGCTTATATATCATGATAAAGATGGGAGAGTATTTCAGATAATATTGATAGTCAACAAATGTTAGCTATGATGGATTCAACAAATGTTGCTGTCATCTTTAATTCTCAGAAAAATAATACTCTAGGGACATATTACCTGAAGAATATTATAGGGTAGAACTCTGCAGAAGATCTTGTTCTTGGATCTAGAAAATGATGTCTTAGAACCCCAAACCAGATTAAGTGTTATAATCCAAGTTTTATATAAAAATGACTTCAAATTTTTGCTGGTTGCAACTGAGGGTAGAATTAGGCTTATTTGTGTAGAACATGCCTTATTAAAGCCAGTGTGTTTAAGGGGGAAAAAAAGACTTCATAGATGACACTATGACAACTTCTAAATTTGGCTTAAAATTTTTTTATGTGTAAAACATGCCATAATTATTTTAAAACGCCAGTAAAAATGTTTGTGTTTCCATAAATTAAAGCTTTATCTGCTACCGTTGTACTCAGAACAAATCACTAAACAAGGAGCTAAGCTGAACATTAATGGTTTTCATGTTCATAACCTTTGCATAGACATCCTACCAGCAACATGATTTTGTCTGTCTTCCTACCAGCCACACATGCAGCCGCTTGCGTGTATAGAAGACTCAATGAAATCAAGAGTCATCATTGCTAACCTACCACCCCTTGTTACTGGGTGTGGTACCCCCATTAGTCACCTGATTCTTTAAAAAGACTCAGTGGCCCTGGGTGAGGTACAATAAATCTGGACTTTATTCTCTTAAATTTCATCTCACTCTGAAATAGACTTTTCAATAGAAGTGTTTCTATAAAATTCTAGAGCATGAATTAGAGGGTTTGTGCGATACATTTTCGCTTTTAATAAATGAGCTGTTTATTCCTTCTTTTATTTCACTTAGCATTCTTCTTGAAGGGAAAAAAAAGTCGAGAAAAAAAATGTGAACAAGATGAATGAATGTGACATTTAGAGTAAGATTTTAATGGCACAAAGGCCAAGAATATGAGATTATGGTTATGCCTTTTGCTTTCATAATATAACGTGACAGGATTCCAGGATGTTGTTATTAAAATGAACCTCATCAGAAGAAAGTAAAAATGCATTCTTTTAAATAAAATATGTTATAGTGGAGAATACTTGTTATATATTGTCTTTTTCAGACTTGGCCCCTCAGAGGCTGTAGCCTTATTTTGATCGGTAGTGGCTGTGCTACAAATGTTTGGAAATCTTCTCTGAAATAAACTTACAAACCAGTTTATAAAGACAAGAAAATCAGGTTTGTTTATTCAGAGTCATACCTTATTTAAACCCAAATTGACATTTAGTATTGTCAACTCTCATTTCCTAGACCTTATTCACTAACCTGAATTTAAATTATTTTTTATAAAAAATAAAAAAAAACTTTTAAAAATTATGAAACATTACACATAAATATGCACTGTTTAATATATTTTTAAAAATGTATGTTAGCATAATGAATCTTAAAAAAATTTTCCTGACACTCCTCCAGGAGTTCCTTAAATGTGTTATCTCAATCACAATATACCTTACCCTTTAGAGGTAAATGGTAGTCATTTCCATATTTTCCTGTCATGTATACCACCTATTATATATTCGTTGATACTATCATTTCATAGATGATTTTTGAATTTTATAAAAGTCATATACTATACATCCTTCTCCATATCCCTCCTTTCTTTTTTGCTCAATATCTTATTTATGAGCTACATGTAAGGAAGGCAAGGGTAGGTAAACTATGGCTTGTTACCTATTTTGTGAATAATTTCATAGAAACACAGCCATGCTGCCTCATTTACATGTTATCTGTGGTGGCTTTTGCATTGCAAGGGCAGAGTTGAATAATTGCAACTGAGAGAAGGTATGGCTCACATAGCCTATGTATTGAATTTCAGATTGACAATTATTTGCTCTTAGCTTATTATTGTTCAGCTTTTACTGTTTCTCAAGAAAACCTAGCTGTCAGACTAATTGTTGCTTTTTTGAAGTTACATCTTTTTTTTTCTTTTCTCTTGCTGTCTTTACAATTTTTATCTCTGTCTTCGGTGTTCTGTAATTTTTCTATGATGTATCTACATGTAGATTTGTTTTGTTTATAATGCTTGAGGATTGTTTGGCTTCCTGACTTTGTGGGCTGGTGTCTTTTTATTAGTTTTGAATAGATTCTCAGTTAAACATCAGTTTAACCTTCTCGTATATTGTCCCTCCGCCCTTCTTCTCAACTGTTTATACTGTTCATTCCCTGTTTTTATTCTGGATTTTTTTGAATGATCTTTCAGTACAACTCTCTTTTTAGCCACATTTAATATGTTATTAAACCCATGCACTGAGTTCTTAGTCTTGGTTGATAATTTTATCTAGTTCTAGAATTTCCATTAAAAATATTCTATGGAGTTTTTTTTTAATGATTTGCAGTTTTTATTAAAATTTTCTTTTTTTCTCTCTATCTCTTTAACAGACAATTATTTTAAAATTAGTGTCTGATAATTTTGATATCTGTGCTTCTTTGAGTCTGTTTCTATCTGTTATTTCTACTAGTCCTCATTCATGTTAACTTGTTTCTTTATGTGCCTGGTTATCTGTGATTAGGTACTGACCTCATATTTAGAAAGTCGTTGGGAGAAATAATTTGAGGACTAGAATAAAGTTATCTGTTTCTTACAAGTTCCCAGGGCACCAATAATCTGGGATCACTTTTCACCCATGTCAACAATTAAGAATTTCTTGCCTATTCTAATTACTGGAAGCTGGCCTTCAGTCTGCGTGGAGGTTGGATATTTTTACCTCATTTAAGCCTTCCAGAGTCTCACAGAATGCTGAATTTATCAAGGTCCCCATCTACAATGGTTTTCAGACTCTGAATTAAGTTATCCCATGATGTTGTAAAAGCACCCTCAGCTTTGGAGTTGCCTCTTTCAATTGTCAAATGTCCCTGGGGCAAAAACAATCTCCAAAGCCAGGATTATATCTGTAGATTTTCATTTTATCGTAGATGTTGGCCCAGTAATTCTTCACTTTCTTGTTAAAACTCTCCAATGACATCAAGTTGATTTCCCCCCCAGCTTTTGTAGCTGCTCTCAGCCAGCTGGTTGGTCTGAGTAGGCTAGTCCTCCATTCCCCAAAACAGAAATCTCAAAATCTATTTTAATAGTACATATATATGTATGTGCATGTAAATATATACATAGATGGATTTATGGCTTTGCTTCTAGTGAAGATATTTAAACAAATTCTAAAAGCTTTCAAAGGTCTTATCAGAAAGAAATTCTGAAAATAATCAAAGTGAAAAATATGCCACTTCTCAAAGTGACTATTTGAAGGAAGTAATATTCTGGCATGCTAACTGAAAATAAATTATGTTTATATACTACTAATAAATTTAATTCATCACGAATGTAAGAGTGATAAGATTACTTAGGATATCTGAAATGTGTATTAAACTAGAGACCTGGACAAATTACACAACTTTAGCTGACTACTCATTGAGCAATTATACCACATAGGTACATGTTAGTGCAATTTGCTTTCAGAATTAATATTATAATTCATATTTTCCCCTAAAACTTTGGAAGAAAGCTATTTATAAACTTGCACCTGTTTCTTTTTTTCAATTAATAACACTTCAATTTTCTAAGACATCACGTATCCTGCCATTTTCTTCATGCTACAATGTGTTCAGAGCAATTTTAGCACTCTGTTAGTTCTCTATGGCTGTTGGAACAAATCACCACAAACTTTGTGGTTTAAAACAACAGAAATTTATTCAACCATAGACTGGAGGTCAGAAGTCTATGCCCAAATCAAGATGTCTGCAGGGCCACACTCTTTCTAGAAGTCCTGGGGGAGTGTCTGTTGGCTGCGGACACTCCTTAGCTTGTGGTCATAGCACTCTAATCTCTGCCTCTGTGGTCACATAGCCCTTTTTTGTCTGTGTCAAATCTTTAACTTTCTTTTATAAGGATATATATGATTGCAAGAATCCAGGATAATCTCTCCATCTCAAAATCCTTAATCACACTGTCAAGACCCTTTATCAAAGTCAGATAAACTTTTCAAATTTCAAGAGTTAGGATCTGATATTTTGGGACCACCATTCAGCATACTATAGGCACCCAACAAATTATCTCCTTGAGTCTTTTTTTTTTTTTTTAAAGATCCTTTTCTTCTCAATGATACAGAAGCAGAGGAGACTAACAAAGACAAAGAATGTTGACTAATTTGGGATAACTCTCAGGTTTCTTAATTTAGTTCTCTTGTTTTCTCAATTGAGAGTATCACAATTTAAGAGGAAACTGATGGCCTGGATTAATTCAGGGCTAGATTCAGTTAGAACATCTAGAGGCCTAAATAGAAAGCACTAACTTCACAGGCCTTCATATATATCCTGTGAAGAACCACAGAAGATCAGAGCCAGAATGGATTACAACGACTGTTTAATTAAAATTTATTAATTCACAAATGAAGAAACTGAGGCCAAGAGAGACTGGTGACCAGCTCCAAGGTCACACATTTACCAGCTCAAGTCACACTAACAGAGTGTAGCCCTAAACTTTTTTACCCAAACTGCATTGCCAGGAAGCCATAAGGAAAATACTTTTAAATGTCTCTATCAATGTAGAGCCATTAAAAATAAGTATGTAGACTATGAAAAGAGATAAAAATATACACATGAAAGAATCTGTATGCCTATGTATACCTAGCATATAATCTCAATATTATACAAATATTATTTGTATATTAAAGGTTCATAAGAAAGAGGTGGGTATATTTTTAATCAAATTAATTCCTCTATTCTTCGATTATGAGAAAGAGTCTGAATTGGGACTAATAGGTTGAAACTATAAGGAGGTGGGTAAGTTTCAGTTTTTAAAAGGAAGAAGTTTCTACAGGTAAAAGCTGTCCAAAGGTGGAATGAGAGAAGGTGACATCCAACATCAGAAGTTATTAAAACAGAGGCTGCAGAACACTTTGTGGCAATATGGTGGTTGTACTGATTCCTAAATTCAGACAAGCTGTATTAGATAATGCCAGCAGATGCTGAAAATAGGGGGTTCTGAGCTCAGGCCCATGGGGATGTCCCAAGATTTGTATTTTTAACAAACTACTCAAGTGATTCTCATGTTCAGAGGGCATGCATCAGACAACTGTAGGAACTGTTCCAATTCAAGAGTCTATATTTTTTTTACATGAGGTAATGGAAACAGCATTGCAATAGTAGTGAGGAATCCAGATTCTATTTTGGTTCTGTTCTTAACAAGCTGCATGAGTTTTGAACACATTACATCATGTCTCTGGGACTCGATTTTCCTGTCTATAAGAGTAAGTGAGACTAGATGTATCTTATGGCTCTTACATGTTAGAAATTTGTGTTTCTGAGGGTGGCTTGGAAAAAACGAATCTTCAAAGTCCCTGGAAAATTCTTCATGACATTCAGGTGATCATTATCCTTGAATAACTGTCTATGACAGATGGGCAAGGCCATGCTACCTGGCTGGTTTCCTGTAGTTGGCAGGCAATTGGCCCAGGATACGTCTATCACATGTAGGACAGGTGGTGAGTGGCTAGGGCTGGCAGGCTGAAAGTAGTAGACTCAGAAACCTCACCATCTTGGCTCCAATTACCATCTTTGTTATTTACTATTCAAAAAGATGGCCTATCCACTGGAATCAGTGACACAAGAGGTGGTGGGTATTTCTTGACCTTCCACCTTACAAATTAAATTTATCTGGTGAATTCCTGCAGGACCCATGTAGCATCTGGACAAAAAGCATTTATTTGGATCATTTTGCTGAAAATAAAACCTTTTCCCATTACATTCTCTACTTTGCCTTCTGGCATTTAAATATTTGAGCAAATGTTATTGGTCAGATTTTTTCAATAATTAATATTTAATTAAAAGAAATGTAATACATTTAAATCAATTTAATAAAAAATGAAGATAGCCTTTATTGATCCAAATAGGAGCTTGATGCCCACCACTTTTTGTGTCACTGATTCTGACTGATAGGCACCAACACATTAGGAAGCCCATAAACAAAAGCATCACAACGTCTGCTTCGAAGGGACCCATTTGAAAGAAAAAAGCATCCACACTGATCTTTTTAGGTCATTGGGTACCAAGGGACTTTGATGTCACCTGTGAATTCTAGAAAACTTTCTTTTTTCAATTATTTGCTCTTCTTACAACTCTATCTTCCCTTCATCTCTACTCTCATTCCTCACAAATTTTTTTTTTCAAAGTCCATATTCCCCAGGTCTATATTTTTTCCCTTTATTTCAATGTTGATTTTTTTTATTTGGTGAATATATTCTTGTTCAGAGAACTTTTCTTTATATTCTAAAGCCTTTAGTTGGGACAATTTGCATTAATTGGTGACATTTTCAACTCAGCATGATAGCTGGACAGTACAGAGAAGGGCTTTCCAGTAGGGCTATTTCCTATAGATTAATGTTATTCTCATTTTTCTAATTGAATGTTTAAGAGGTCCCTAAAACATATCTAAAATGAATCTTTTGATTTCTTATACTCCAGTTAAACCAACCAACCAACCAACCAACCAACCAATCTGCCCATTCACAATCTTCCTCATTGAAGTTGATGGCAATTTCATTCCTCCAGTTGCTCAAGCCCAAAAGTGTGGAGTCATCATCGACTCCTTTCTTTTTTTCATATTCCCAAATACTATTCTGCCTTTGAACTTGAATTGAAGTCTGACCACTTCACATGTCATCAGTGCTGAGCACCTAGCCTGAATCACCATTTTTATAACAGCTTCCTATTTGGTGCTTAACCTGCCAACTCCCCAGAGTATGCAGAATGCAATAGAGTGATTCTGTTGAAACACAAGTTATTATCACTCTGACTTCATCTCCATTATCCATTCTTTTCTTCATTTTATTCCAGTGCCCTCCTCTTAGTTCCTCAACACATCAGAAACCTGCCTGCCTTGGACATTTAGCTTTGCTTCTGGAATACTCTTTCTCTCAATATTCACATGATTAAATCGCTCATCTCCTTTCTATCTTTACTCAAACGACCTTGGCAAGTTTTTGCTTGATTACCTGTTTTAAAATTGCAACACTTCTATCTCCTCTTCATACTTTATATTTTTCCCCCTTGGCCTATATCACAACCTAAAATTCTGCAAATTTTCTTATTTATTTTGTCGTCTCCTCTATTAGAATCTAATTTCCACAGGAGCAGAAATTTCAATCTGTTTTATTTACTTCTGAATCCCCAGTGCCCAACCATGCTTAAAAAATAGTAAACACCAGTAAATATTTCTTGAATGAATGACCAAACATGTTAGAAATAGAAACAGATGGAACTCTAGAAGTAAAAATAAAAAATGAAATTAAACACCTAAAACCTAGATTAAAGAGAAAATTAGTTTTCAGAAATAGTACAACATCAACAAAAGAGATTCATGCCGTGGCTCATCTTATAAAACTGGTATAAATTTGATAGTCAAACCAGCAATGAAAGTAAGCAAGAAAAATGACAGACCAATCTTGCTCATGAAAATAGATACAAAAACCCTAAATAACATTTTATTAAAGCAAAATCCAGAAATGTCTAAAAGATATCATAGCCAATGTTATGGTATAATTACATTTGTATAAATTTCAAAATAAGTGAACACTAACAATATGCTAACAATGTAAGTCTCCTTCATTATCCGAGTCTACTTGGTACTTGAGTTCAGAGTGACAACCTGAATAATCAGTTGAGATATTTATGAGAATCTCAACTGAACATATGGTATGTTTTTAAGGTGATGTGTGGTAATATTGACTCCCTCCCTCTCATTTTGGCATGCGGGTCTTTGAATTTTGATCTATTTGTAGATTTATATCACTACCACCACCACAAACAGTACACAGAACAGTTCTACCACCTCCTAAAATTTCCTCATACTCTTCCTTTGTAGTCACACTCTCCCCTAACTCCCAATTTCTGGCAACCACTGACCCATTCACCATCACTATAGTTTTGCTTGTTTGTTTGTTAGAATGTCATATAAGTGGAATCATATAGTGTGTGACCTTTTGAGACTGGCTTCCCTCATTCAGAAAAATGACTTTGAAGCTCATCCAAGTTTGTGCTTGTATCAATAGTTCACTCTTTTTTTATTGCTGAATATGAATGTAGCACTATTTGTTTGTTCACCCACCCATGGAAGGACATTTGGGTTGTTTCCAGTCTTTGGAGATGATGACTAAAGTTGCTATAAATACAAGTTTTTGTCTGAACACAAGTTTTCATGTCTCTTGAGATTGGTGGGTCATATGGTAAGAATATATTTAAATTTATAAGAAACTTCCATAGTAGCTGCATCATTTTACCTTCCTACCAGCAATGTGTGAGAGTTCTAGTTACTCCATAGCCTCATCAGCACTTTGTACTGTCAGTATTTTTATAGGTTTGTGTACAAACTGACTCGGAACTATATCCATGTGTTTGATGCATTTCACAATCAATTTTTAAAGAAATGTGTGAGCATACAAAACATACAAAACCTCTCAAAGTAATGCAGAAAAGCATTTTAAAACCAATTCTTTCATGAGTTAAAGTACAGTGAACTAAAAAATTTAAAAGCATTTTTGTCAAAATTAAACATGACTTTCTTAAAGCTTATTTAAAACCAAAATAATTTCTTTAGTATGTCTGTGCTTGTGTATGTCCTGTGAGCCAAATTGCTAATAAGCTAGCTAGTCAGTTTATTAATGAGCTTGTTATTTCCCAGAAGCCTCAACCTATACACAGAGGGCAGCTCATGATAAGACCATCCTTAATGATCAGTAAAGACTAGCTTCTTCCCAGAAGGACCAGAACTCAACTTTAAGAAGTATGTTAAAGAACTAAACTTAAATTCCTAGACGTCTCCCAGGTCACAATCAAGGCTCCACAACTATTTAGCAACCTTTCCCTGTTGCCACCAAAACCTTGTAAGGAGAACACTTACCTGTGACAACACTGGGGATTTTGGAGAGGAAGCTCTTGACTGTTCTAATGGGCACGCCCCCTGTCTTGTCATCTTGCATCTTTGTAATGATGTCTTCAATCTGAAAGAGGTTAGAGAAAGGAAGTGTTATTGTCTCTCACAAAGTAATAGTAAATGGCACCTTTATAAAAAGCCAAAATTGTGGAAACATGGATGTCAAGAGTAAATATTAAGAAAAGTCTTCACCTGGTCAGTCAATAAACATGTGGATTACATGCTGGGGATGGGGAGGTTAGGGGGTTATATACAAATGCGTAAAGCATGGTCTGTAAGGAACAGTCTCCCTTTCAACAAGGTAAGGAGGGAGAAATATATTAGGATTTTTGATGGGAGCCAACGTGTAATTCAATATGTATATGGTGAAATTCCTCCTCTGTTCCAAATTGGGTTTTTATATAGGTTGCATGTATAAAATTTCCATATTCAACCTACAAAATGGCAATTTTTTATAGTTTAAACTAATATATTAATCTACTGCTATTATGAAGTATAGGCAGGGCTGCCTTTGGAACCAGAGGAAGATCCAGCCAGAGTTACACAGGAGAAAAAAACTATAAATCAAGACATAGAAAGCTCTGATCTGGGGAAGCTAAGAGGACAAGTCTCAGTGCTGTGAGTGGTGGTATGAAGGTGGTCACCTTGAGCCAGGGCTAAGATGGAGTAAGGACAGGATCCTCTCCTTTGGACTAAGGAAGACCACACTATCAGGAGAAAGATCATGGTGGGCTGTGACTTGGAGCCAGGTGAAATCTTATTGATGAAACAAGATGCTATGTACATACAGTGAAAATGGAACAGAAAGGAGGTGGACTACCAAGGATGTAGGTGCCTAAATTGGGAAACCTATTTGTGGCTAAGAATTTATAAGCCAGAGGTAATTTCCTGGGAAGAAATCTTCAGAATAGGATACAGAAGAATATGTAACAAGGACATAGGTCTTTTTGTTTGGAGAGTGGATGGAGTAGAGGCTGGGGGAAAATGAAAAGAGGGAGAAGATACTGTTTAGTTTTCTCAGGTGTTTTGTTCCCCTAAGCAATAGAATATCCTTGAAACACCAGAATGGGTTCTCTGAGTGCTTCCATAATAAAGTCACATTGTTTTCATTCTAGAAATTTAAAACTGTAGCTCACCTAGTCTAACATACTCGTAATATAATTTTAGGGTAAGTGAGTTTCTCAAAGTTATGTGACTAACAACTTGTTTAAAACTTGTTTGCTAGAGTTGAAGTTAAGATATGGCATAACTTAATAATAATTAATATGCAATAGGTAATATATTAAGAATTTATTATGTGTTAGGTATTATTCTAAGTATTGTATATACATATATTATCCTACGTAATCCCCATTATTACTTTAGAAGCTAGATTCCACTATTATTATCCTCATTTTCAGATAAACTAAGTTTTAGTGAGGGGTTATCAATGAGGGTAGAGTAGGTTAAGTCGTGGTGGCAAATAACACTCAAAATCACTATGGCTTAATAAAACCAAGTTTATTTCTCTCTAGCTACAAGTCTATCCCAGGTCACCAGGGAGACTCTGCCCAAGATAGTTGAGACCCAGACTGATGAAGCAGCTATGATCTTGAATATTGCTGGTTGTTGTGCTAGAGGGACGAGAGAAAATTTTGGAGAATCTTGCAGTGATTATTAAATGTTATAGCCCAGAAGTTACATAAAACACAGTTGCTCAAAATTCTTTGGTCAGAACTAGTTACATGGCACCACCGAACCACAAAGGGGTCCAGTCTTCTGGGTGCCAAGAGGGGAGGGGAACTGATCATGTGTGAGTAGCATCAATGACCATCACAGAGATTGAACCACCTGCCCAAAGTCACACAGCTATGTAGTTGCAGATACGAGTTTTTACCCAGCTGTAGATCCTTGAGCTCAGGCTACTGATCCCTGGGCAGCTCTGCCACCTAATAAGATTCCCAGAAAACCAGCCAAGTAGTGAGACTATCCTCCCCTAGATATTTCTGGGTTTCCTTGAGAAGTACTAATAGTGAGAAAGGATCTTAAGCTCCTGACCCCTTAGGCAGTGGATGAATATATTATGCTAGAAAAAGGGGTCATTCTCTGAAGATCTTCATTCTGTTAAGTGACA